>CM037094.1:73220939-74510835 GCA_020916435.1 Oxytropis ochrocephala | reverse complement strand
GGACTGATCTATCAACCTCAAGAGCAAACTAATGCAGAATAATAGTCATTCTTGATGGATTGTTGTTTGTGTTACAACTTTTAAGTTGTTTGTGTTATAACTTGATCTAATATGTGTGATTAGGTTGTTGTTTTTGCTCCGACTTTAAGTTGTTTGTGTTATGACTTGATCTAATATGTGTGACTTTTGTCTTTGATTGTGATGTCTTTCTAAAACTTAGAATTTGTTTGATATTATTATTTAATCGTTGTTTTTGTTTAAAAGTAATTCATTTAATCAATAGTTAGACAACCCGTCCATCAGAGTCAATTGGCTTTTTTTCTTTCACTTTGGCTTTTTTTGTTTCCTTTCTTTTACTTTTTTTGTTACCATCTCATTAGTGTGGAGTTTTCATGGGCTTTAATGATGACTAATGTACACCGAGAAGTTATCGACCATGAGTACTCTGGCTTTCTCGGCGTGTGTAGTTATATCCTCCTAACAGTAGTTTTACTGATGACTAATCTACATTTTTTATATATTTTTATATTTTAAAGTGGGATGTTAAATAGTGTGCTTTAGTGTACTTGATGGGGAAAACATTATTTTTAGAGCAAACGCTGCAGAATCGTAAAAATGTTAGATATCTGTATTTTGGGTTACTTTAGTATTCGTAAATTTTTAACTATTGAAACACTTCGTTTACAATAATCTATTTGATGGAAAAATAATTTGGTGGCAAAATACATAAAGTGTGATTCTAGGCAGTGTGTTTTGGGGTACTTTAGATGTTGAAATAAAATTAGATGTCCAAATTGATATTTTCTTCTTTATTTAGATAATTTCGCATCAATAAGTATTAGAAGCATAATTAAATTGATATTTACTTTTAAATCAATCTCTTGCATGAGACCTATGTACGTTGTTTCACTTTTTAATTATGTTGTCTTCTCTTTCTTAATTATGAGTTAAGTTTTCATGTGTACATTTTTTTGGTATAAATCGGTATCCTCTACCCGCAACTCTAGAGACTAATCCTCGAACCGGTAAGATGGTATTACAAGTTAAGTTTTTATGGTTACATTTGATGAATATGGATAATGTTATTATAGGTTGTTGTTTATTTTACAACTTTTAACTCGATTTTGTTATGACTTCATCTAACTGTGGTGATTAGGGTCATATGCTGCTTATGCTCCAACTTTAAACCGCTTGTGTTATGACTTGATCTAATATGTGTGACTTTTTGTCTTTAAATGTGATGTCCTTCTAATACTTAGAATTTGTTTAGTCAAAAAATACTTAGATTTTGTTTGATGTTGTTATTTAACGCTTTATTTAGATAAGCGCTGTTATTTACCGTTGTTCTTATGCTTCTTTTCTTTAGAGGTTTACTCTTTAACAAATTGTTAATAAACCCGGCCCATCGGACGGATCGTGAGTGACATGGAAAATACTTGACACATGGTTGCGGCTTGGCATGCATGTTAAATTTATGGAAAATATTTTTTGGTCATCCGCTTCCAATTTTTGGCCAATTGGTTTTTTTCACTTTGGCTTTTTTTTCTTTTTCTTTTATTTTTTTGTTACCATCTCATTAGTGTGTAGTTTTCATCGGCTTTATCGACACTAATATACACCGGGAAATTACTGCCACGTACTTGGTTTTGTCATGCAGTGTGATTATATCCTCCCAACAGAGTTTTACTCGATGACTAATCTACATTTTTTTATATTTTATATTTTAAAGTGGGATGCTAAATAGTGTGCTTTAGTGTACTTGATGAGGACAAGATTATTTTGTAGCAAACACATACGTGAAATGTTAGACAAGCAGTTATGTTTTGGGTTACTTTAGTATTCGTAGAAATTTTTTAACTATTGAAATACTTTGTTCACAATAATCTATTTGATGGAAAAATACATAAAGTGTGATTGTAGACAAGTGTGTGTTTTGGGGTACTTTCAATCTTGAAAAATTACATGTCCAAATTAGTATTTTCTTCTTTATTTAGATAATTTCGCATAGAAGCATAATTAAATTGATATTTACTTTTAAATCAATCTCTGCATGAGACCTACGTACATGTTTCACTTTTTTTAATTATGGTGTCTTCTTTTCTCTTTAATTATGAGTTAAGTTTTCATGTGTACATATTTTTGTTATAAACTGGTATCCTCTACGCAAGAACCCTAGAGAATAATCCTCAAACCGTAAAACTAGATTATGGGTTAAGTTTTTATGGTTACATTTGATGAATATGAATAATCTTATTTTAGGTTGTTGTTTATTTTACAACTTTAAACTGACTCAAGTGTATGACTTCATCTAATATGTGTGATTAGGTTGTTGTTTATGCTCCAAGTTTAAGCTCTTTGTGTTATGACTTGATCTAATATGTGTGACTTTTGTCTTTAAATGTGATGTCTTTCTAATACTTAGAATTTGTTTAGTAAAAATAAAATACTTAGATTTTGTTTGATGTTGTTATTTATCGTTGTTTTTATGTTTAGGTCTCTTTAACAAATTAGTAGCCAACTCCGTCCCATCGGACGGGTCGTAGGGCTAGTTATCTTCTATCTTATAAGCGGCTTGGCGCTGTTGCCGCCAATTCCTTTCTTTTTTTCATTTTTTTTGTTGTTTTTTTCCTTCATTTATTTTTTGTTCTTTTCCTTTTTTTAATATTACTTCACTTTTTTTTGTATCTTCTTATTTTTTTGGTTTCATCTATTTTTGTTTTTTTTCTTCAGTTTTTTTTCTTCTTTAATATTTTAAAGTTTTGTATTTTTTCTTTTTTATATTTTAAGAGGTACTTTATAGTCTAAAAAAAATTTAGATGTTTAAATATGCAAATTTTGTTGTTGAATAATCGATTCAGTGAAAAACAAATTTAATTTAATTACAAAATATGTAAAGTAAAATGCTAAACATTGTACTTTGGTGTACTTGATGGTAAAAGAAATTGTTTTGTAACAAAATGCGTAAAGTGAAATGTTAAGCAGTATGTTTTGGGGTATTTTAGGATTTAGAAAAAATTGTAACTCTTCAAATACCAGAAGTTTCTTCGCAATTAATAACCGGTTTGGTAAAAATAATCATAAGTTTTGGACAAAATACGAAAGTGCGATGGGTCGACGGTGTATTTTGGGTTATTTTTAGGTCCCGAAAAATTTAGATGCTCAAACACGCCAAGTTTGTTCTCAATAACATGTTTTTTAATGAAAAGAAAAAATTGTGAAAATACGTAAAGCCCGATGCTAGACATTGTGTTTTGGGGTGCTTTAAGATCCATAAATTTTTACATGTCCAAATTGTTGTTTTCTTTTTTATTTTGATAATTCTACACGAACGAGTATTAGAAACATACTTAAATTGGTGTTTAGTTTTAAATCAAACTCAAGATGAGATCTACGCACGTTGTCTCACTTTCTAATTGTGTTGTCTTCTTTTCTTTTTAACTATGAGTTAAGTTTTTATATTTCGATGAATATAGATAACGTTATTAAAAAAATTAGATTGTTTTTCTTATTATCTCATGGGATGTTCAATTCCAATGTCTTTGTTAAAGCTTATTTTTAATTTTGTAATATAGTTTTCTAATTTATATTTATAATTTAACTTTTTCGCAGAACTTCTTGTCTCATTTACAATAGAATTCTTGCAATTTTCTTTCAACTTTGTATTGGTGTTTTCATTTTAATGGTGACTTTTATTCAACCCTACATTATGTATTCATGTACTCCATCCGATTTAATTATAAGCAAAAATAATTACCTTTACACGTATTAAGGATAATAGTGTTATGCATTTAGTTTTCTTGAATTCATGGAAAAAATTTACTAAAGTATTCCCTAATTAATAATTACATTCTTTCAACAATATATTAATGAGTTAATTTAATGTACTTAAATACATTGATACTAGCTTACCCCGTGCATCGCACGGGACATGAGGCTAGTATATTTGATGTATAGAAAGTACGTGTTTATGACTTTGTGTGTTTATTCTCATCTTACTACTTGTATAAATTTGAATGAATGTATTTTACGGAGAATGTTTATAAATTTGGATAGTTTGATGTATTAAGTATTGGCTATCCATTTTGCTACACTTCTCTAGTGACTTAAAAGTTAAAACATTAAGCATTTGGTTGTTATGATGGTGTATTAAGTTTTTGGGTTAAGAAATGGTGGTTATTTTGAAAACAAATTAGATTTGATTAACTTATTGGATGGCTATAGTAAAAAAAAGTAAGGATTGGATATAACGGTCTTTTCGCAAAAAAATTGTTCTAATCTAATCTACAAATCATTGTCCTCGTCAAGCTATCACTGTTATAGTTGAGGTTGCCACGCAAGTGGAGGATGATGTTGGTGATGCTGCAGCTGGTTCCACATCCTCGACATTCGTGCTTGCTCCATCTACACCACCGGCAGCTCCTCCTACAATTGCATCGTGGTCCCTATAAGCAACCACTTTCATCTTTAGCACTACTATCTCGGGCTTGGGTTTTCAAGAAGGATTGAATGCTCCACGAATATCGAGGCGATCGACTTTTCTATGCATATGGGGCAAAGTACCTTGCACCATAGAGGAAACCTTTATACTTGCCTCCAACTAATCGCACACAAGCATCCGTATAGCACTTCCTCCTCATTGGCAACTAGTGCAGATGGGTTAGCTCGCCCGCTAACTTCTTCCACCAACCGCCAAACTCCGCCTACTATGCATAACCAAATAATAAATGAGTACGCTTTTACCATTTTAACAAAAGAATTTAGAACAAACAAATAATTGGGTCGATAATTAGTTGAGTACGCCTCAAGTGTTCATCCACAAAGTCATTGGTTCCCTCCTTAAGAAAAAGGGAACCTATGACTTCGTAAAATATTTTTGATTGTCATTTTTCTAAAAATATTTAACAAACGAATGGAAAACTTCTCGTAAAAGCTTTAAGAAAGAGGCTATTTTTTTTTAGATAATCAAGGATTTCATTGAAGGAGCACAATGGGTGCCCAACCTCTTACAATGGAGTAAATTATGGGAAGGGGAGGGCCTCCTCAAAACCTACCCTGAGCCAAAACCCATCGGGAAAAAGACTCAGTGGAGGAAAAAGAGTCCCCTGTCCCGCATAAAGACAACAAAGGAGCAAGAGAATCCCACCGCTTTCTCCCCTTCAAAACTATATAATGATAGAAATGTTAATAAAATTACAAGGAGGCAAAACAACCCATTGGGCAATTAAACCAATCCGACCATCCGAGCCTCGCAAGCTTTTCCTTTCCTAGATTTGAACCAAATTTCCAAGCACTATCCTTGATACCGAGATCACCGTTGGAACTAAAACTACCTCCCATTGAACACAACTCATCTTGATATGAACAAAAAGAGATAGTTACTAGTCAAATAAGGGTGTGAGGGCCAATTCTTCACCCTTTCATCACCAACATTAAATTTATTAAAGTTGTCTTCTTTATTTTCTAAATCTTCTAATGCAAAACATCAAGAAGGAAAAATAATACTACTCTTTTTTTTAAAATGTTAGAAAGACAAGAGGTCGAGAGCAGAGCCCAATGGGGAATGAACCAATACCCTTGGGAAAGAAGACATTGTAGATAAAGCGTAGTAGTGATCCCCTTGTTTGGGAAAAACAACATAGAAAAATAAAATGTGCACAATCGAATACAAGAATTTAACGTAGAAAACTCCAAAACTAGAGAAAAACACGAATCATTGTCTAATTACAACTAGAGAATAACACTATGTGAAATTTGTTACAATACATAGACTTCTCTCAAACACCTCATGCCCCAGTACAACAACACCCTCCAAAGAAAATATTTAACTAATCTCACAACACTCTAAAACAAGAGTATAAGAGAAAAAAATGTCAAATACAAACTTAATATGTTTTTGAGTGGTGCATTTTGTAAACGAACTTGAGTCCATTATATAGTCTTGATCTCCCTCTTACTTCACAAAAATAAGCAATGTGAGAATTTTTCAAGATGCTCAATTTTAATCAACTCCAACAATCTTCACCATGATTGTAATTGATACATGAGACATCTTCTGCTTTCATTGTCTACACTGACAATCATAGCTCAAAAGAACTATCATACTCCACCAAAGACAGTATACTTCACTTGAAGTTAAACCACTCCAAAAATTTCTCCATGTTGAAATTCGTCGACATAACTTCTCTAAAAATTTCTCCATGTTGAAAGTCATCGACATAATCTCACAACACCTTATGCAACCTCAATTGTACATCCTTGACTTTCACAGCACTTTCACAACATAGTTCAAACAACACTTTCACAGCATCAAACTTTTTTCTGATGTGGAAGATCAAACAATGTTACAAACCATAGAGAATACTAAGAAATTTATACCCCCATCGAACCAAAAGCTTTCAATACCATTTGTTATGGAAAACAACATAGAGAAATAAAACGAGCACAAGAATTTAACGTGGAAAACTCCAAAATGTATGAAAATCACTTAACCGCTTTTAATGACAACCAGAGAATAACACGATGTGAAAATTGTTTCAATACACGCACTTCTCTCAAACACCCCATGGCCTCAAGACACTCACACCCTCCAAAGAAAATATTTAACTACATCTCACAAATGTGCCTAAAACAAGAGTATAAGAGAAAAAAAAAAGTAAAATACAAACTTAAGGTGTTTTTGACTAGTGCATTTTGTAAAGGATAACTTGAGGCAATTATATAGTCTTTGTCTCCCTCTTCCTTCACAAAACTAAACAATGTGGGAATTTTTCAAGATGCTAATTTTCAACTCCAACAATTTCAAAGAACTATCATACTCCACCGTAGAGAGTATACTTCACTTGAAGCTAAACCACTCCAAGAATTTGTCCATGCCAAAAGTTATCGCCATAGATTCTTCAAGATTCTCAATTTCAATCAACTCCAACACCCCTAACATGTTACTGCAAAAGACCCCTAAGACAATCCTAGATGCGTAGAAACAAATTTACAATAAAACATGTCTCATCTCGAAATGGTATTTATGAAGATAATTAGGAGCCAAATATGAAGGTGAAGGTCAGTTATTATGAGATCAACTATGGAGTCTGAATTTATAGCTCTAGAGCTGGCCAGTAGTAAAATTTAGGGGTTGAATAACCTCTTAGTGAAAACTCTTTTGGGAAAAAACCAACACCATTGGGGTCAAGACATTGTGATAGCTAATCGGCAATATATAGTCATTGCAAAGAATAAGACCTATAATGGAAAAAATTAACATATACAATTGAGACATAATGTGGTAAGGCAAACGCTAAAACAACAAGCGATGTCAGTTGATTATGTGAAGTTAGAAGTGAATTTGACTGACCCTATGACAAAACCTTGAGGAGCGAATTCATTTGTGATACATCTAGCAATGGGAATAAGACTTGAGCCACTTAAAAAATTAATGAGTGATAGGATTTCGACCTTTGTGGTTAGAGATTCCATGGAGGTTCAAAATGGTAAAAAAAAAAATACTTATTCATTCGGCTAGCATTAAAATTGATTTAGTTCATTTGTATTTGTCCAATATTGGGCTAAAATGTCTCTGGGGTCCCTTATCTTTATTTAAAGTAACGATTTAGTCCTTTATGTTTTTTGTACCAATTGAATCCTTTATGTTTTAAAATTTGGGCAATTTTATCCTTTTCCTTTAATCTCCATCTAACTCATAAAAAAATCATAGTCATCATTTCACTATTTTTTAAATTTTTATTTTAGCTTAGGTGACATATAAATTTGCCAACTAATAATTTAATTTGATTTTTTTACAATCACTCAAAACCCAATTAGCCCAAGCCTAATTTTACCCCTCTCCTTCTTCTTTCTTCTTCTTCTTCTTCTTCATGTTCTTCATTCCTCTTCTCACAATTCATCACCAATTGATTCTCGCTTTCCAGAATCCCATCACCAATCGATTTCATTATCCAAAGAATTTCGCTGATTCCATCATTTCGCCTGCTCTCTTTTCGCTTTCAATTTCAAATTTCATTGCCGGAAAACGAAACAAAATTGTTGCTGCTTTTGAAAATGAAACAAAACTGAAATCAAAATCATTCATTGTTGAAAATAGAATCAAAATTGCAGTTGCTGTGGAAAACGAAACAGAAACGAAATATAGATTAAAACGAAACAGAGAGGCATGGTTTGAAGATGGAAACAATATCGAAAACGAAACATGGATTAGAAACGAAACATGGATTGAAACAAAATCGAAACGAAATGTAAAACTAAACAAAGATGCATGGTTTTCAAGATTTTGGGTTGGATTAAAGAGGCATGGTTTTTAGATTTTAGGGAGGGTTTTCCAGATTTGGAACCCTAATTCCCAAATCCTAATTCATAGGTTGAAAGATGAAGTCATTTTTTGTTTCCTTGAGATCGTGATGAGATCTCTAGAACACTCATCAATGTTGGGTGTGTATGCATGGCTTATAAGTGTAAAACGATATAATAGCAATAAGTATGGGGGGTAAAGCTTGATTGATTAAATCTGAGCTTATATCCCTAATTCCCTATAGTTTAGACAATATGTTTTCCATCACTTTGACCACTCGAATTTCCTCTCTTCTTTCTAGGTTACCATAGCCAGTTTTTGCTTCTTGCTATTTTGTTACCTCTGTATTATTGAAATAGACTTGTTGTACCATTAACGCCTTAAGGGTGTGTTTGTTTGAGGTGAAAGAGGGAAGGGAGAAAAAATGTAAAAGAGAGTAAGGGAAGAAATAGTGATTTTGACATGTTTATAGTTAAGGAGAGAAATAGGAAAAGAGAGTGAGGAATGATTACTTTAATGATTTTTGTAATCTCTCCACAAGTAGATAGAAAGTGGAGAGAAAATGGCTCTTAAATTTTATTTTACCATTTTTTCATCGGCTAAATTACTTTTACCATGAATAACAATTATTATAATTTATAGGATGTGACACTTTATAAATTTAAATTAAATAGCTCAAATAAATATGTAATTAATTAATTTAAATGATTAAAATAATTATTTAGCTGATTAAAATAAATATTTAGCTAATTTAATTAAATAATTAAAATAAGAATTACTTGTCAAAAAAACACTAAGTCAATTAAATTAAAAAGTTAAATAAAATATAGGGGTGTTTTTGTCCTTTTAAAACTAGTCTTCTTTCTCTCTTCTCTCTTTGGCTCCAACCAAACCAAGAAGACAACTCTCTTCCCTATTTCTATTCTCGCTTTTCTTAAACTAAAACAACCAAATTTCGCTCCTCGACATTTTACGCCCCCAAGCAAATCGTGAGAAAAAGACCCCTTACATGATTACTTTTTAATTTGAAAATATTGCAATAAAAGACAAAACAATAACTTATCTCATTTAAAATAGTCTTAATAAATAGTAATACTTTTAGAAAATATTAAAAACTTCTTTTTCTCAAGTATTTATACACAAGTCAAGTTTACAAATTTGATCATCGACTTTTTCATTTACAATAATGCTATTAAGCCCAAAAAGTTAGACAAATAAGCATACAAATATACTGGATACAGATATGGATAATGGATACAATAATGCTATTTAAGTGCTACACATACGGATGATGGATACGGATCCGTATATTTGTATGTTTATTTGTCTAACTTTTTGGGCTTAATAAATTATTGATTTACAATAATGCTATTATTGTTTCATTTATGAGTCAACCCCAAACTTAGTGTTTAATTCAATTATGGCTCAACAACCAACAAGTAACATCATCCCCGAAAGCAAGTGGGTAAAATTGCAAATCGAGAGACCTTGTCATATAGGTAGTGCTTAATTCATTCAATTAATATGCTCTCACTGCACCGTTGATATATTATCAATAATTAATTTTGACGATTCAAAATACAATACACATGCATTTGATTTGGCAATTTAGAAAGATATTGGAAAAATTCAACGAAAAAGAAGAATTAGTCAGAATTGTTTAAAGAGTTGAGCTAGCCTGCAGCTTTAGAAGCTTTACACTCACAACAAAATGTTATCCTATAAATTGATCAGCAGCACTTCTCATTTCAGCACACCACAACTCTTCATATTCATTCTCTTTCTCCTCCTTACAAACTTCATTTTATTTCTTTGCTTGATTTAATTCATATAATAATTAATTAATCTATATATCAATAAACGTGATATGGGTTATAGAATCACTACTAGATTTTTTGTCACATTGGTGTTGTTAGGCACAATATGTGATGCACAATTATCCTCTACGTTTTATGACAGTACATGTCCCAATGCACTTAGTACCATCAGAACCGCGATTCGTACATCCATATCTAAAGAAAGTCGCATGGCTGCATCTCTTATTCGCCTTCATTTTCACGACTGCTTCGTGCAGGGCTGTGATGCATCAATTTTGCTTGATGAGAGTTCTACTATCGAGAGTTAAGACCGCACGACCTAATGTTAAATCAATTCGAGGATATGATGTCATTGATAAAGCAAAAGCTGATGTAGAGAAAGTATGTCCTGGAGTTGTGTCTTGTGCAGACATAGTAGCAGTGGCAGCACGTGATGCATCATTCGCTGTAAGTATTTCTATTATTGTTTGCACGCATATATATAATACATATGCATACATATGTAATGTAATGCATCAATGAAAATGACTTCTAATATATATGTGTATTATATACTTATAGGTTGGTGGTCCATCATGGACTGTGAAGCTTGGTCGAAGAGACTCTACTACTGCAAGCAGAAGCCTAGCAAATACTGATATTCCGTTATTTACTGATGATCTTAAAAAACTCATATCTCGCTTTGACATCAAAGGCCTAACTGCTAGAGATATGGTTACTCTATCTGGTAATTAATGATGACAAGTTTATTTAATTTGTTTAAAACACATATCCATATATATATATATATATATATATATATATATATATATATATATATATATATATATATATATTGAATTTTAACTTATAATTAATAATGCTCATGTATAGGTGCCCACACTATTGGACAAGCTCAATGCTTCACATTTCGTGGAAGGATATACAACAATACCAGTGACATAGATGTTGGATTTGCTAGCACTCGCCAACGTGGTTGTCCATCTTTGAATAGCACTACAAACGATCAAAAGTTGGCAAAGATCGACTTGGTCACACCCAATTCTTTTGATAACAATTACTACAAGAATTTAATTCGTAAGAAGGGTCTTCTTCAATCGGATCAAGTTTTATTCAAAGGAAGCTTCATCGAATCTATCGCTTCCGAATATAGTAATAACCCTACAACATTCAAATCCGACTTTGCAAACCGCTATGATAAAGATGGGAGATATTGCACCCTTTAACAGCTCAATCGAGTCATAAGAACCATTTGTAGCTCAATCAACTGATCGATTTATTAGTTATTGATCAACATATCAATCGCTTTCATCTATGTTGTCTTTGGTTTCATAAACATATTAATTCTTCTATTCATTGTTAAGGTATATTTATTATTCTTATCAATTAATTGTATGTATCTCTCTTTCATTGATAAATAAATTGTGTCTTTGGTTTTAATTGATACTACTCCTCTCGTACAAATTGTTTGTGCTTTAGCAAAATCAATTTATCTCAAATTGATTGTTGTTTTCGATTTTTAAGGACACTTTTAATAGTCTTTGCCACTTATACCCCTATTAATTATGACAAATTTTTACATTTAATAAATGATTCACACTTATCCATGTAGAGAGATAAATGGTTAAATGGTAAATTAGACAATACTTTTTAGAAAATCTAGACATCTAATCATTTTTCTTAAAGGGAGTATCAAAACCTTAAACCGCAAAAAACAAAATGGGACAAATGGAGTATATTCTTTTCTACATTTAGTCATTCTTCACTACAAATGCATTTAGGGATGAGCAACGCTTTTTTTCATCTATGGGCAACGCTTTTTAAGCGCTGAATGAACGTGGCGCGCTTATTCCACTCCAACAATGGGCAACGCCCCTAAAAATGCTACCCATTGCCAAATGCGTCCTCGTGATAAGCAAAGGCCCTAAAAAGCGCTACTCATTGCCCAAATGCGTTCTCGATAGGCAAAGGCCCTAAAAAGGTCATTTATTACCCAAACTCCTCGTCTCTACTATACGCAGAACTTCATTAAAAGCGCTGGCCCATTGTCTAAAATTTTTTTAATTTTTTATGTTTTGTGTATTTTCCTTTTATATTTGCAATTTACCTAATCATATACAACAATACAATCCAATCAAATCCATATATGTATACTTATCAACATATATATAAAACAAATTAGCTAACAAGTTACATTATCCAATTCATGAACCAAATTCAAACTATAGCTAACAACAAATTACAATATATATATATATATATATATATATGTGTGTGTGTGTGTGTGTGTGTGTGTGTGTGTGTGTGTGTGTGTGTGTGTGTGTGTGTGTGTGTGTGTGTGTGTGTGTGTGTGTGTGTGTGTGTGTGTGTGTAAACTTTGACACATTAAAGATTGTGGACTTCCCTATCTCTCCAAATTACAATATATCCTAAAAGGTTGAAAAAATGTAATGTCTTGCCAACTTAAAGATTGTGGACTTTCTTGACTCTCCAAAGACTTGAAATGCAGACATTGACACATTAATTTAAATGTTTTTCAGCCTTTGTTTCAAACTCTATTCTTTCAATTCCTCAAGCACTGCAAATCCATAGAGCCAGTGCCTACACCAATTCATAATAGAATTAAGATGGGGTTTTAATGAAAGGGAAACACCACAAAGACTAAGTAAAATGTCACTATCAATCACATGCTTCAATTTTGAATGCATCAAATTGACCAAAAAAATGTGAATTGTTTGCTTCTTTTACCTATCCTTTCTCTCCTGTACAAGTTGCTCAAGTGCCCGAATCAAACTATGCTTAACACTTAACAAAGCAACATAAACACCTATTAGCAAGCTCAACCCATTCATTCTTCAACCATTGCACCATAATTGAAGAAACAAAGACACCAAATGCTAACATAATCAAGAAAAACAACAATACCAAAGACACCAAATGATTTCACAAAGAACAATACCAAAGACACATAGTGATCCACATGACAAAGAAATGAGCTCAAAAAAACAGCAAAAAGCCAAACAACATTAGTATTTGGACTGTAAAGCAACTGTTAATGAAGACCCAAATATAATATCATATAGATGACACCACTACAAATTAACATCATACAACATATGTGTACATAAGACAAACACCATCTATGCAAGAGTTGATTGCAGCAAGCCATTCAATTCTAATTTTACACAGATGATTCCCTTGGATGAAGTTTCTTTGTATAGTATAATCATTGAACAAGTCAACACATAAATCATAAATGCTAACATAATCAAGAAAAAGCAATATATTGGTGGTGGATAATCATTGAAGATCCACCCTAAATCATAAGACAGATAAAACTTATATAGAGTCATGGAATAATTTACACAAAACTAAACCAAACAAAAGCTCCAAGTCATAACAGGTGCATAATTTGAGTCCGAAAATAGCATTTGACATGGAATACTTCAAAAATCCCGAACCAAACCATGGAAAGTCCTCTAGCGCAACCTTCTTTTTCTGATTTAGTTCAAATCAAAGAAACCCAAAATTGAAAATAGAACAGATATGCCTTAAGGGTAGGTTCAAAACAAAACTGTAATAGATCTACTCCACACTCTCAAATCTTCTCGATTCAACTTCTCTAACAAGAGATCTCAATTTTTGATTTCTCGAGGACTTACTTAGCGCTTATGCTTAAGGACACAAATAAACTTGGATTTAAAAACAACATTTCCTTATTAGCCTAATACAAGTGTACTCCTTGATCTTTAGTAAAGGCGATTAAGCCAAAAAAGATTTTTTCAAAAGTATCAACGCCCTCGCTGAGAGTCGCTCGCGAGACGCCCAAAGAGTCTCTCGACTTGGTCTTCGAATCGTGACGGCCAGTTTACGCCTTGCCTCGCTCTCGTGTTGGCCCTTCTACTTGACTAAGTAGTATTCTTTCTACTGCGGTGGGTGTATGGGCTAGCCCATGGTGCGGTCACTATGATATATATACTCTTTTTCTTTCTTAGTAAGTAAGTTAATCTACAACATCCGTGGTGCCCTCGTACCGGGCACGCCTCTCTCGGGTCGATCCGGTCTAATCGAAGTCAACCGACTCACACTAATACGGGGTGAGTTTTCACCGAGCCGGTCGCTTGAGTCTATAGGCTACCTCTCCTATTCGCTTCTTTACAAGGTCTACTTTCTTCTTCCTTAAGACCGTGCCAAGCCTTTAGTTTAAGTAGGTTTGGGCTAGGTCGCCACGCCTTGGCAAAGTAGGTCGATGGTCAAGCCTCCTTCTCGCCGCAATGGTGTGGGGCGCCAGAGGTCGGTGCCCCGTGGCCAACTCGGCGGGTCAAGTTCGACGCAGAGCTTTTTGGTTGTTAATTTTAGCAAAGACCGAGCTACATCCGACACTTCTAGTCCTTCGGTTGGTTTGCTTGCACTAAAGTGCCTTAAGTAGCCCTCGAGGAGTCCGCTTATATTCGCTTGAGCTTTAAAATATATATCGATCGTAGGTATCTATCTAACTTACCATCGATACCGACAACTGCCTTCTAACATTACCGACCTTTAAATATCGAAGTTTTCATCATAAGAAACAACCCGATTTCCGAGACCTCTTGCATTGCATTACCATAACAGAAAAAAAGAGAAATTGCTCTTGTGACTTCTGAATGAACCTTTCTGGTGGAAGAAAGGAATAATGATGCTCAAAACCCACAAATCAAAACAAAGATCTCAAAATTCTGAACTCCATAGATCTCTAAGCGAAAGAAACAATGATGAAAAGAATTCCAGTATTACCTTGCACGATGGCGGAACCTCGTTCGTCGGTGCGGCGGAGCAACCTAGGTTTTCAGCGAAGGTGAGAGAAGCACACAGAGTCCATTCATTGCCGAGTAAATAACTAAATACCAATTTGGTTCTTAATATTGTAAGAGTAAATACTTTTAATTAGTGTTTCGAAGATGAAAACTTAGGGTTTCAAATATTCTTTGCACTGAAGGTGAGGAAGAGCAAGGCGACGACGATGGCAAGCAAAGAACAAATGACGACGACTTACGGTGTTCTCTTTCAAATGTTCTTCTTCTTCTTTCTTTCTTTTTCAGTTCAGTTTATGTTTTTGATTTGTGAGGTAGGCTAGGGTTTTGGTATTTGTGAGTGTGAGAGGAAGAGGGATAGAGGCTTGGGGAAATATTGCGAGGAAGATGGAGGTTCTCGGGGAAGGGGAGCGAGAAGGTTCAGAGAGAAAGAGAGCATAGAGAGCGACATAGCTCAAAGAAGGGGAGTTGGGAGTGAGCTTTCAGACGATGAGAGAGTTGGGTTAGTGAAGTGGCATATAGAGTCACAAGAAGGGGGTTGAATTGTGACCCTTTGAAATTTATATCCTCGTAACTTAGAAAATGTCCTCTCAAGTTGATACTTGGAGATGAGATAGTTAGCTTAAAACAATTTCACAAGACATACTCTTCTTGAGTAGGTTCCATGTATTGAACCTTCTTTTTTTTAAGTAGGGTCCACATGATGAACCTTCTCTAGTTAAGTAAGTTCAATTCATAATGAGTCTTGTGTTGTATTTATGCATAGAAACATTTTGTTCATCAAATGAATTTTATCCTTTTGTTGAACATGGTAATTCAAAGTTTTGATAACTCGAGGAACATATTACCAAGACATATATATGTGAAGGATAAACTCTTTAATGTAGAGAAGCTTATTAGAATGAAATCATTTCAGATTGAAGCTTCTATAAATGTTTTTAAAACAAAGATATGATTTATGCATAAAATACATGAGTAGGTTAGTAATAATAGATGATCAATATAAACACTAACTATTCAATGAAGAAGGTTAGTAATAATAGATAATCAATGTAAGATACTAACTTCTTAATGATGAGGATAGTCCCGAATAATAGCTTGTAAGAGATATGTTGGTTTTAACTTTGAGATTAAATCATAGATTATAAGTTCTTAGTTAAAATCGCTTTTTCAAAGGTTGAATAAATCAACCTTCTCATAGTTTGACAATGGTGAATATGTTATAGCATGTTAGAAGATAGAAAGGAAAGCTAGTAAATAACACAAGAGAGTTATAGAGGTTCACCCAAACCTCGGCTACTCCTCTCCCCACGCCCACGTGAGTATTTCCACTATTTTCCAAATAGCCATTACACTTGCTTTTGATCAACACACAAAAGACTTCACCACCACTAGCTTTGATCACACACAAATGTACCTAGTGCACTCTTACACGCCTACGCCTAGTCAATGCTTTCACTCTCTTAGAAACTCTCCACTAGTTACCTAAGAATCACCTTATCAAGTATAATCACCACCAACACTCACCTATCCTAGGTAGCTTAATAGAACAACACACACATTGTAGTTTCTCATCAACACTCATCTACTCCTTAGGTAGCTTGATAGAACACTACACATGTTGTATTTTCTCATTAACACTCACCTTTCTTTCTAGGTAGTTTGGTGAGATATTTACAAGATAATGTTTACAATAAGGGTTTTGGGGTTTTGGGATGTTTAAGAGCTTGAGAATAAATTACACAAAGTGTATACAATGATGCTCATCAAGCTAACACACACTCACTAAGAGAATCCTGCACTTTTACATTAGAAGCTTGGAGTGTGGGATGAGAAGGTTGGTTGTTTCTTTGAGAAGCTTGAAAGATGAGAGGTTCCAACCCCAACTCATGCCTTGAACTTTCGAATTCCAGCCTTTAAATAGCCATGGAGACTGAGTATAGCTGTTAGAAATTTGAATGAAGTTGTATAGAGCCATTAGAAACTTGAATGGAACTTTTTGGAGTATCCTTTGGTCCATAGAGTGACTTTAAGTAAGGTACAAAAGTTGACAGCTTTTGAACCTTCTGAAGTCTGTCTTTATGCTTTAACTGACACATTCAACCTTCTTCTTCTGACATTGTACTCCTCTAGTAGTCTACTCTACAACCATGCTTCAGTTATATCCGTTGGACAGCCTGGAATTAATTTGAATCAACCTTCTGAAGCTTCCTAGCATGAATAAACACCTCAAATGTGCCATATGAATAATCATTCATTACCTCTTTTTATATTCAAACTTCCAAAGACATTTTATGACTTGAAATCTTCATTTGATTCACCTTAAGATCATTCAAGAAGAGTTAATGTGTTTGTGATAATTTTGATATGGTTTCCAGCAACCTTCTGAACATTGTTTCTTCCTTCACTTTAACCTTCTCAACATTGAACTTATACTTCCAAGGTGTTTTGTTAGTCAAACTTCTTTTGACTTCAGTCAAACTTTCTGTTGACTTTTGGTCAACCTTCTGTTGACTTTCTATTCAACCTTCTCGCTTGACTTTCACTCAACCTTCTGTAGAAAGGTCAAACCTTCTGTTGACTTTATTTTATAAGCTTCTCATGAGTTAACCTTCTCAAGGCTTTTCTACCTTTATAATATACCAATATTGTAGACCATGGTAGAGCCTTAGTTTGCTAAGTCTTTGGCTTGGTTTAACCTTCTTTTGCCATGGTCAAACCTTCTGTAGTCTGAACCTTCTAGAGTTTTAACACTCCCAATTATTTATCTTCTATGAAAAGTATTGGCTTGGTAAAACCTTCTTATTTGACTTGGTCAAGCCTTCTCAAATGATTATTCCTTACTTGAATGAACTTTGATGCTCCTAGGAAGAATCATTGATTTACCTCTTCTTCATTTAATACTTTTTCTTGACTTGGTCAAATGTTCTGTTGACTTAAGCAAACTTTCTCAAATGATTATTCCTCAACCCAATAAACTTTGATGCTTTTAGGAAGAATCATTGAGTATACTCTTGACTTTTTGCATGTTTTAGTCTTGCTCTTTGATATGCTTCTTGATAAGCTTTTGAACCTTTGAGTAAGAGAGCATTGGTAGAATATAACTTGATTAATGACTATGAGAATCTCCTTTGTAGAGACTTGTAGAAACCTTTGATCCATCTAGTCATTAGGTTATTAGGACTCTTTTGATAGGAATTCACTTAGATGATTTGCATTTACTTTGATTGCCTAATGTCTTCTCTTTTCTCTTTGTGAATTTCCTAGTCCCACACATTGTAATAGTAAAGATAATATGTCTTCATGAAGCTTGCATTACTATTCTTGTAACTTTGTTGGTGCTACTCTGATTCTTCAATTTGTTGAGAATGGCATGCAATGGATTGATCTAATTTGCTTCTAGCATGTCCACTTGAAAGAAACTTGTTCTTTTCAACAAACTCATGACACCCATTAGTAGAGCACCATTCGTAATACTTAAGCTTTAGTTCATAAGGTTTGTTATCATTAAAACCATATATCAAAAAGGATTTTATCTCAACAATCTCCCCTTTTTTGATGATGACAAACCTTTAAGAACAAATCTTAAGTTTTCTCGGATGGATATAATAATACATGCAAGAATGTTGAGTTACTATCAAATTAAGCTCCCCTAACTTATGCATGGAGTTTAAACTCCCCTAAACTTATGCTTCAGGTTAATTAGCAACATTCTATATTATTATATCTATCTTTTATTCTCCCCTTTTGACATCTATCAAAAAGAATTAGAGGAGGAGGATCAACATATCAAACTCAAGTAGTTTGCATTTAACATGGTAAGCATATTCAATGTGAGAAAAGATCTTTGTTAATATTGCAATGTAGACATAAGAAATCAAGTAATTCATCACATTCTTTTGATTCATTACGAATAGATAAAGAGATTTGAACTTTAGCATGTTTAGACATTGAAGAACATATACCTTCTTTAGTTCAAAAACTCTCCTTTGGGTTTTCAAGGATCATTATTCTCCTATCTTTAGAAGCATCTCTTCCTTATTATTACTCTCATTATTAGGCTTTGAAGAAAAGCCTTTTATATATAAGAGGAAAACCTCATATAATACATTTTGTATAGGGTTCAATGAATATAAAATTCTTTACCAACCCTCTTGCCTTAAAAGAAAACAATATATAGGACATTTTATTTTATTTTTCCTCAACCCATATATGGCAATAATCCCTTGGATATAAACAATGGGGGATAACCAATTTACCATACTTAGTTCTACAAAGTCATATAAAGCATAATGCATGATAGTGATAGCTAAAGTTAAAGCTATACACTCTTTCAAATTTCTGCAATCACACAAGTGAACATATATAATGCACATTCTTAAGCTTACTCAAAGTAGTCAGAGTTTGTGATATATCATAGATTTTATTTTCACTAGTTTCATTGTTTAAAAACACTATTAAAACATATATCACAACAAGATTATGCAAAGAATCAAGACTCATTTTGCATAAACATGCATTCATATGCTATATGGAGCTCACATATCTATTTTTGAGTGGAGACTATAATAGTGAAACAAGATTATCATATAACTATTTCAAAACATATCTTTCTTGTTTAGAATGTGTTAAATAAATATTCAAAAGCATTTGTGAGAAGTTTCATTTTTCATAAAATGATTTTGCACTTAGTGCTCATTTAATATCAAACATTTTCAAGAAAGCAATCAATTTTGCATGGAGAAACAAAAATGAGAATCAATTTTTGAAAACCTTCCAATCTTAAGTCCAATGATTGGACATCAATATAGAACATCTTGAAGAAGGATATTTTGTAAACATAATATCGAATCTCAAATTTTTGTAAAACTAATATCATATTCCTAGAGTTAGACATCAAATAAAGTATAGGTTTCTCAAGATATGCAAATTAAGCTTTGATTCTCTCAATATTTTGTCTTTAGATTTATAAGTGCACATGAGGCTTTTGGAAACCAGATATAACATTAAATATGCACCAAAATCAGATTTGATAAAGGATATAATATGACTTAGATTAAATGGTCAACATGAGGCTTTGTCATTTTTCCTTCTCAAGATATTAAGTTAATCATATTTCAGTTTTGAGAAAATAACTCCTTACTTTAAAAGATTTTCATAGGAACATGTTTTTAGAAAACACATATCAGAATTTGACAATAGTATGATTAGTGCACATTTGAAAACTTGCTTTGAAAGATGTTAATTTTAATGATCTGAAAACTTTTTCACCCATTTTATACACCAAAAGAAATTTCATGATAAACAAGAGGTGCATCTTTGTAAGACATGATTTACATGGGACTCAACAATGCATCAAATGGTCTAACACTTTGAAAGATTCAAATCACATTGACTATTGAAACGCTTTTTACTGTGCCTACAACACGTTGAAGCTATTTAAGACAACAAACCATATATCCAAAAAGGTTCATGAAAGTTATAGCAATATGGAATGTTTAGAATCAAAGGTTGTGGAACAAGATTCTTTCAATCATTGAATTATTCATAAGAGTTATTAGAACATTTGCTATTTTAAACATGATGGGGATCAATTTGCACTTCAAAATATTAACACATATAACATTTAGCACCACATCATAGATATTAATATAGTATGTGAGTCTATATTTCTGCAAAGAATGACACTTGACATTGCAACATCTTATCTAACACTTTTTAAAGAGCACTTCATTTTAAATAGGTTTTTAACATGTGTTCATAAAGCTTAAAGCATCATGCAATAATATCAATTATTAACTGAATTGCAAATTTGATTATGATCACTATATTAGTATGAGACATTTAGAACTAGAGATCATGTAAAAACATATTTTATGTAGAACTAGGCACATGCACATTCAAGTTCAAAGTAAACAGTGATGCATACAATTAAGCTTTTAAGATCATATATTGCATCAATCATTTTACAATGCATTCACACTACAAGAAAATCGCCGATTTGCCACGGACATTTCCGTGGCAAATGCACAAATTTCCGTGGCAAAACAACATTTGCCACGGATTTGCCACGGACAAAAATTGGTGGCAAAAACGCCGTCGCAAATCGCTTGCCACGGAATTTCCGTGGCAAATTTTTCCGCCGCAAACTGCGGCAAATTTTTCCGTCGCAAACTGCGGCAAATTTTCGCCGCAAATGCGGGCAAATTTTCGCTGCAAGTCCGTGGCAAATCCGTCGCAAATTTTTTAAAAAAATTAAAAAATAAATGGAGCAAAGAGTTTCCTACTACTCCAACTTCTTCACAAATTGGGTTATCTTTCAATTCTAACAGTAAGGATACAAAGTTATAATGTTCCATTACATCAAAAAATATATAAACAATGGAATGAAAGCTTGCTGGGAGGTGAATGAATACAAATTTAGTAGTGGAACTAGGACCTACTTATAAAGAAAATTGGAGCAATAGGGGAATCTTTGCTTAAACTTCAAAGACCCCTTATTGATCTATCTCATTTGTATCTCCTATAGACCTTATTTTTTGACTCTCATTGAGCATTCCTCTCCTAAGAACAAGAAATTTTTGTACAGATTATTCACACCTATTCTATTACATATGTGACATGTTTTGCATGCACAAATTACATTACATTAACTACATTGACATCATTGGCTGCAAGAAAAGTTTAACAAACTTGGTATATCCTTACTCCATATAGGAGTAAGTCAAGCAATAATCACAAGACATCTAACACTCTACCTACATATTTTCAGGAAAAGGTATTGAAGCACAAAGAATGATAGTATCCATTTTCATCAAATGAAAATCTCTCGTGAAAGGTGAGCTTCACTGATAAGATACTCCCCAAGTCTTCTCGATCCATACCGCTTGAATATACCCCGTGCATCAAAAGAGTCTACGCTTCTCCTCCACTTTGACCTAACACCACCAAAGCTTATATCGCCTATTCACAAACCAAAAATAAACCAACAAAGTTACAACAAGTAAGCTCCGACATCATCACCTTTTCCTATGCCTTGAATTCATCATCGTGGCATGCAATCAGAACACGAGAAAAAGTTGATGATCACTTAAACAACCATAACTACATACAAATTATACAAAGAGAGGAGAGTTTGGCATTATTCTTGTCGTAAGAAGATAATATGTATCTTTCTTTTTTTTTCTCCATTGATGTAGTCAAGTAGTGTTCCCAACTTATATAATTTAAAGTCGGAAAGAGGAAATTATAATTCGCTTAGGAAATGCATAAATAACATTCACAACAGGAGTTTGTTCATAAATATACAATTGCTATTCACCTTTCATATTAAAACATGGGCCGACACTACGTTAACATAAACCTCGGATATTCTCGAGAAACATAAAGAAATTATAGAAACCGACATCTAATAAATAGCGTGGATCGCACAAAGTTGAAATGGCCTTGAACGAAAGTAATCGTATTTAATGTGGGTTGCAATACTTTTCTATCATTACTTTCCAAAATACATAGAAGCACAATGAAACCGCTTAAAGTTAATCGACCTTCACTCTCTTTAGCATCATTCTCTAAGACAAGTCCAAATTTTCAATATATGCATCAATTATGACTTCTAAACAAGCTTAGAAAACAATTTTTTAGCGCAATGTAAAAGTAAAACCAGATACTATCACAGATCCAAAATTATTTGTAATTTATAATAAAAAATAATTTCTTATATCAAATGAAAATCACAAGAAACTGGTCATATATGGATACGACAGGCACGTAAAAGACGACCCTCGCTGCCAATTTCTTCCACAGGGGCATACAGAACACGGGCTTTTGCGAGAGAACCTTTCATGCATTCCTGCAAGGTAAAACATATGTTTCCCTTATTAGAGATATCAAATGAAATCACATAAAGTCAAATTTGATGGTATAAGAAAGCAAGTTTCTATCCAACATATACAGATATGAATGTCATTTTAAACCTTGTCAATAAATAACCAGCATGTTGGATTCATGAGTGTCGTATCAATAAGATGGAGTTCAAAATAGATTCTTACCAGTCCCTTTAATCTTATTGAGATGGGCCGATTATCCAATACTTCCATAACTTTAGGGGAAATACTCTATACAGATAAAACATAGTTACAAAGAAATAAATTAATTTACATACTATATCATTGTGTTGAACTTGATATAACTTACCTGCAAGATCTCAAAGGGTCGCCTTAACACGGTCTTTGTTCCACAGCTTGAGCATGAGTACTGTAAGGTGAAATGTCTTAGGCTTGATGAATATAGATTTGTAAATCCCCAAGTCTATAAAAGTGCAAACTAAATCAGTGATATTTTGTACTAAAGAAGACAGCACGTAGAAGAAGGAAGAAGATCGAATTACGAATCTAGTATTAGTATAAATAAGGAATGGTGCTTAGCCTTTTGTATGACATCATATCAAACACAATTTGAAGTCTTTATTATTTCTTTTCCCTCCTTTATCTAAAACCCTATAACTTCAAACATAAATCATTCAGATATGGACTTCGATATACACTCATAAGAGTCTTAGTGATGTAAGGAAGATATTGCTCCAAAAGACTGTGCAAAGCTAAGAAGGAGTGCCTCCTTTTAAATGGAAGTTCTCAGATCTCACACTCGTGAGCCAATATAAGACTCATGTTTCTAGTCCATAATCATGTTTTGGTCTTTCGACGATGAGAATTGTATTCATGTCAAATTAGCTATCACTTAGTTAAATAGCTCAATGTATAAAATTAATCAAAGTTGAAAAGAACCATAACAGAAAAGCAACTTTTCAAAGCATAAAATATTAGATAGGCAGGGATTAGGTGAACCCAAAATCTTACTAATAAAATCCTCTTCTTTTGAAGAAGGGAATATTATCTTAACTCTCATCTCCTCTTCTATCTTTTTCTCATGTGGATCCTCTAAAACAATATTATGTATTATGTATAAGTAACAAGCATATAATCTTATATCATAAGAACTATCCTCTACCCTCTCTCTCTGGAAAAAACAATAGCAACAAGATTTTATATTGGCGTATCCCATTTGATGTTGACAATGTGAATCTCAAGCCTAAACCATTGATAATTCCGAATATGCATGTCTCAGAACATCGCTTTTTTCTTTTCGGCCTATATCCTGCTATTATTAATATGCATTACTATTCACAATTATCTATAACTTTCCCCATGACATACTCAAATTTCTCCCTATTATCCAAACTATATCTTATTCCAGCTTGGCTAAGCAATGTCGTTATCAATTCCAAACAAATTAAACACTATTTTTACCCTTTTCCTTTAATAAAACGAAATAGAGAAGCACCAACCTGCACAAAACACAAAATGAAAAGGTCAAGCCATTGCTGTCTGCTCAATGCATAATCGAAAGAGAACCAAATGCAAGTATAAGTTTTTAAAAGAGATGGCACGCCCGTAGCTTCCTAAAAAGCAACAAAGGATATCATTTGTTTCCACTCAGAACTATGAAGAAGAAACTCAAATGACCCCTTTGGGAACTCAACTGCTCATCTGCTTTGCAATGTCTGTGATAGTTTAGATATGATGAAAATGTCAAGCCAAAGGAGATTCATCTCTATCATTTTGCACTTATACTTGCATTTGGTCTTGCCTCAAAATTTCAAATGACCCTTTGCTTCTTTAATTGATACTAGTAAAAATAGTCTTTAAAAATAGTCTTATGATATAAAATTATATGCTTGTTACTTAGATATGATGGAGATGTCAACCAAAAGACAAATGAATAGAGATTGGTTGACATCTCCATCATATCTAAACTATCAATTAAAGAAGATTAAAAGAAGTGAAAAATTTAATCTTGCCTCCACAGAATTGAATGCTTTTCAAAGGTTAGAGATGAATCTCCTTCCAAAGACTTTGTTTTCAACATCATCCCGCAATTGGCTTGAATCGTAGCTGATTCTATAATTTCATCTATAGCTTCAGCAGCTACCTTCTTGAGATGCTTTGATTTGAAATAGTGCTAGACGTGCTACAACCCACTTCTTGAACTTCACGCCCATCTTCCGACTCAATTGTTATATCCGCTTTCAAGCTTTCAAAGACATTCTACTTCATGGCATTATCCGCTTGTCAATATTACCTTTACATAGCCAACAATATATCACATACCAAAATTCTATCTCGATCAAAGAACATGGAAGAGCTATACCAAAAATAAAGATCGATATAAAATAACTAGTAACCGCTTTATCACATTTGAAGGAATACGACTCAAGGTCATGTCACGTAATAGGATTCATATAAATATCATAAATGTGATGCGAATTTTTTTATCAAGACCGCGTAAGTTGATTGCCAATATGTTCAATGACTAAAAAGACAAACCTTCACAAGAACCAAAGATTAGTAGCAACAGTCTCCGATATAATTCATCATTTTCTGCTTCCTTCCGTAGTCTCCAAGGTTAACTCTCTTTTTCTATCACCCATTATAATATCACGCCTTAAACCATGAAAAGTTCTGTGTCCTGTCGCGAAAATGAAAAAGATTTAAAGCATGGAAATGAGTTCAAAACTCTTAAAATAACCAATAGAAAATTTGATACAATTACATCTCATTGAGAAACCATCTCAATTCAAGTGTAGCAAAATTTGCTCGTGGCACCCACCCAATCCCCATCAATAGTTATATTATCACACTTGCCAACTAGTAATGTTACCATAATTTCACTAGTAGCACTAGATAAAATAAAGGAGCAAATGAAAAACAAAGTGATTTAAAAATTCAAAAGGGATTAAAAAGTGAAAAATAAATTAATAAGTCGGGAACCCGTAGTAATGTCGCGTAGGGTTTGATGCAACAAATGTGTTGGAAAATCTGAGAACTCGATCGACTCTGCAAATTAAAAGAAGAACACAACAACAAGAGTTGATAATTTGAAGATACAAAGCATAAATATATAGAATCATAGATAGAATGGAAAATGATTAGAAATTAAAAGATAGAGCATTTGCATCACTCAATAGTTAGAGCATTTGCACGCAAAACATACACAACATAAATGGATTTCGATTTGGAGGAACCGATCAATTTGGAACCCTAGATTTCACCTTGAGAGGATCCGATCAATTTGGAAGCTAGGGTTTCGATTTGGAGGTTGAGAGTTAACTGGAACTAAACGATTTGGAAGATAGAGGGAGTTGTTTTGATTTTCACGGGATTAAGGAGGGAGGAAATTAAATCAGAGAGAGGCGCTAAGATAGAGAAGAAGAAGGAAAACGACGGAGTGAAGGGAGGGAGGCGCTGAGATAGGGAGAAGAAGGAAAATGACGGAGTGGTGGTGCAGTGGAGGTTGAGGGAGGCGCGGTGTGGTGGTGCAGTGGAGGGTGGAGGTCGGAGGAGGAGTTTGACGTGAGGAGTGATGGAGAAGAGAGAGCGCAGAGAACAAATAGATTTTAGGGAGAGAGGAGAGAGCGCAGAGAAAGAAAAGAAATAGATCGGGCTCGTTTTAATTTTATCAATGCGTTGCCACAGACTTGCCACGGCATCTCCGTCGCAAATTTCATGTCCGTGGCAAACCCGTGGCAAACACCAGCGGGAAATTTCGCGCTCCTATTTTTTGCACATGCCGTCGCAAATCCGTGGCAAATTACTGACGGAATAAGCTCCGTGGCAATTGTTGGTGGCTAAAACAAGCTTTTCTTGTAGTGTCATATATATCAAAATAAAATTGTGATGAGATTGAGTATGCCTCCTTTAATGACTTTCCTTCTGAAGACTTCTTATGATAAGAACATCCTCAAAGACTTTGTAGTATCATCAATTCATGCTCATTCATATATCATCATAGTACTTTGTGAAAAATTGACTGATGGATGAAGATGGTTGTTCCAGATTATTTTTCTCATTTATCTTGATATGGCTTGTGTTTATCTCTCAATATCTTTCATCTATTTCAGCTTCCAATCACTTGTATGTTAGATGGACTTTGAATTTCTTTGCTGAAATCTCTTTTAGAGCGAACTTTTCATCTTTGAGAAGCTTCGGATCAAGCTTCTTCAAATCTGCAGAAAGCTTCTTCAATTCTACGTGTTTATCAATATCCGCAGAAAGGTTGAGGGGATGATGAAATCTGGTTTTGGCACACTACAATCCCTCTCCCTTTTGAGATGATTCCAAGTTTCTTTATGAATTTTCTCTGCTTCTTGGATCCTCTCATATTGAAGCCCAAGGAAGGATTTCAGTCCTTCCAACATGCTTTTCTTATATTCATCCTTCATCATCTCATAATGTGTGTACTATAATGAAGTTTCAATTTATGGTAGCCCTAGATCGGAGCATTCTTGAGACGATTATCAAGATTGATACATCGAAGGATATTTGGGATTCGCTGAAACTCAAATACCAGGGGTCAACGAAGGTGAAAAGGGCTCAATTGCAAGCCCTAAAGAAGGAATTTGAAGTTCTTGAAATGAAAGAAGGGGAAAGCGTCAATGACTACGTTTCAAGAACTCTTTCTATCGCGAACAAGATGAAATCTCATGGTGCAAAATTGACGGAATCTGACATCGTCGACAAGATTTTGAGATCGTTAACACAGAAGTGGAACTACGTTGCTTGCTCAATCGAGCAAAGCAATGACGTTGAGAACATGTCTATCGACGCCCTCCAAAGTAGCTTGATTGTGGAAGAACAGAGAATGAAGGGACCCAAAGAAGAAGAGCAAGCCCTAAAGGTGTCTGAAGCTGCAAGAAATGGAGGAAGGGGGTGAGGACGTGGTGTTGGTAGAGGAAGAGGAAGGATAGCTTCAAAGGATCACATTGAATGTTATAGATGCCGGAAAATGGGACACTATCAAAGTGAGTGCCCTAATCTTGAGAGTAAAGATGCCAAGCAAG
This sequence comes from Oxytropis ochrocephala, assembly GCA_020916435.1. Classification (NCBI taxonomy): domain Eukaryota; kingdom Viridiplantae; phylum Streptophyta; class Magnoliopsida; order Fabales; family Fabaceae; genus Oxytropis; species Oxytropis ochrocephala. Next base: position 74,483,031 of record CM037094.1, on the reverse strand, counting down.
CCAACTATGCATCCAATTATGCTGGGTTTGATGAAGATGAAGAAATTTTACTCATGGCATATGAAGAGGTGAAACGGGAAATCAAGAGTGAACGGTGGTTTTTAGACTCCGGTTGCAGCAACCATATGTGTGGAGTCAAATAATGGTTCAGTGATCTTGATGAAACATTTAGGGAAACTTTAAAGCTAGGCAACGGCATGAAACTTACTGTGATGGGTAAAGGCAATATCAGGATCAAGATTGGAGGGAAGGTTCAATGCATCACTGGGGTGTACTATATACCAGATTTGAAAAACAACCTGATCAGTCTTGGGCAACTCCAACAAAGGGGACTCAAGGTAGTGATTGAGGACGATTACTGCAGGGTGTATCACAAGCAACAAGGTCTGATCATCTCATCAAAGATGTCCTCCAACAAAGTGTTCACTGTAATGGCAGATCACATTGCTCCAACTTGTCTTCAAACTGTGAGTGAAGATCAATCCGTGTTGTGGCATAGGAGGTTTGGACACTTGAGCTATGGAAGGTTGCAAATTCTTCATCAAAAAGGAATGGTGAGAGGACTTCCTAGTATCAAGGAACCAACAAAGAACGGTGCTGAGTGCTTGATTGGAATGCAACACAGAGAGTCCATGTCTAAAAGAAGCAAGTGGAGAGCCTCAAGGAAGCTTGAAATGATTCATTCAGACATTTGTGGTCCAATTAGTCCTGCATCCAACAACAACAAGAGGTACTTCATATCCTTTATAGATGACTTTACTAGAAAGAGTTGGGTCTATTTGATTTCTGAAAAATCTGTTGCACTAGAGGTTTTTAAAAGGTTCAAAGTTATGGTTGAAAAAGAGTCTCAGTGTGAAATTAGTTGTCTTAGAACCGATAGGGGAGGTGAATACAATTCTGATGCATTTAGTAAATTTTGCACTGAACAAGGCATTAGAAGGCAACTCACAGCTGCCTATACTCCACAACAAAATGGAGTAGTGTTGCGGTTGTGTAATAGTGTGGTTTTTCGCAATTAAACTGCAAGTATACACATCGTACAAGTACTAGAGTGGTTTTAAGTAAGAGATCGTTCCCACGAGGATTGGTACACTTTTCAAAGTTCAAGTTTCAAAACACAAGAGAATCAAGTAACAAATCGGCAATAAGAGTTGGTTTTGAAGCTAGAGATGTAATAAAAACAAGTAAACAATTGTTGGTTGTGATTATGGATGAGGGGTGAGTTGAGTTGTTGCATGCAGAATAAATCCTTTCTAGTCGACGTTATAACGCTTTACACGTTATAACATACAAATGCTATTTCAGTATAGACGTGGCCCACGCTTGAACGCTGTTGCAAAAGAGTCGTGCTTTTCAAAGACAAAACGCCGAGTTTCAAGTATAAGAGGTCCTATGTCTAGGTTCTAAATAGGCCCACTCTCGTATTTTAAACACCCACAAAGAATGTTCTATGAACTATTTATCCTTTCTATGTCTAGACTTAGATAAAAATGCCTAAATGTCTTTAGTACATCGCTCGCTCATATAAACCTTTGATTTCTTTTCATAGACCATGTCCATGATTCTATGAATCTACCTATTTTAAGAGGCCAACCTCAAAACAAGTTTGGAAATATTTTCACACAAAGATTTAAAACATGCAACACCAATACTTTATAACATTAACTAGAAATTCATTATAAGCAAAACAACAACTCAACTACAAAGTGTTTAGCTCATGCTTGAGCATCTTTACTGAGTGATAAGGATTCGTAACCCAAATACCATACATTACGTAAAAGGAACTAAGTGCAAAAGATACACCTAAGTAGCTCTTCAAAGATGCACGCACTGTAGAGACGCACAACGCCCGAGCCTCACAAAGAAGTGAGTGTGCGGAAAATAAAACGAAATTCAGAAAAGTAGAAAACAAAGCAGAAGTCTGTTTCCAGATCTTCTTTAATGCCTTCTCTGAAATGGATGAAGGTAGATGATGAACTGGAGTGAGTGGATGAAGGTGTATTCGTGTATGAGTGTCGTGGACGGATGCCTTGAGAGAGAGAGCTGAGCCTTCATTAAATAGCCTCCTTGCCCACGTGTGGGTCGATGTCACTTGCCCACCTACCAAGTCTGCTTTCTTCCATTCTCGCCTCGACACTCGCTCGTTTACTACAATGTTTCCGTAGCGTCACTCCATGGGAATAGAAAGATCTTCTGACTTTATATCTTTGACTATCATTGCTTAGTGCGCCAAAATTGAGATCTTTTACCCTTGCTCTGCAGCACTTCAGTAGACGTGGTGAGGGACGTGGTAACGTTCAGCACTAAAATTCCTGCACAAGCACAAAAAGCATCAAAACGCTCTCAAGGGCACCTCTTGGTGCCAAAATACACAGATTTAATTAATTAACCTTTCACCCACTCAGAATTACGAAACTTAACATAAAACTACTTAAATAAACCTTGTATTGCTAGAGAACTTGCATGATTTATTCTTGAGTGAGTATAAATAACTCATATAAATATGAGTTATCACACCCCCAAACTTAAATCATTGCTTGTCCCCAAGCAATCAAGACAACAAACAAATAACCAAATACACAAGATCAACTACACTAGCAGGTTATGTTCTACTCAATCAGCAGATCAAAAATTCATTCTCAAGGGGCTAATTCTCCACACACTCACGCACCAATGCATAATTAAATTTCAGATTCATTAAAGCTCAAGTGAGTGTGTGATCTCTGCATTTAATTCTTCCTCTAGCTAGTTCAGAAACTACTTTAGCTTACAAAAGAGTGGTTCCCAAATGGTGACAGTAAAACATCTTTCAAAACAAAGAATAGGCTAACATTTTCACATAAGATATGGGGTTTCTTTTGAAGCATGACAAAGGGTCTTAATTGGGTGCTAGGACTAGGTTAGTGCACTAATTTACTGACTCACACACGCAAAAGCCTTGCAACCCCCTCTTTACTGAGCAACTCTCTTTTATTTGCTCCATTTTGGAGTTTTCTTCTCTTTTTTTTTTTTTTCTAAGAGTGCTCGAGTGATTTGTTTGAGGTATTGCAGGAACACAGAATACATGTGGATTTTCCACTTATTTGTATTAACACACTCTTTTTGGAATTTTTGGGAGTAGACGTTACCACGTTTATGGGTGAGACGTTGTAACGTCTGAACACATTACACAACATACACGGCAGACGTTATAACGTTACGGGTAGACGTTACAACGTTGCACTCACACTACACCAAAGACTTAACCATCCTATAGTCTTTGCACCCACCTTTGTACGACTTTGATTCACCCCCAAACTTAGCTTCTATCGCTATTCTAAGTTTTTAATCAAGTTTTACTCTCACCATAGTTCACCAAAACTAGCTTCAGCACAAAATATTCCCTAGCTAGCTAGATTCTTTCTTAAAACAGAGCTTGTGTAGGAGCAGCAATCAATTCTTTTCATCTAATCATGCATAGGCTACTCACACACACATTTTTACTATCTTTTAGCCCAAAGAGAATTATTTTCATGCTTGACAGAGTAAAAACAGAAATTGCTTTTGCATTTGATTTTATGTATAACACAGAAACTTAAAACATTGAGACTCTCCCCCCCCCCCCCCCCACACACTTAAAGTTGAGCAGTGTCCTCACTGCTCAAAGATAAACAGCACGATTTCTGTGTGTGTTTTTTTTTTTTTAACATAAGGGGGGATTAATGAGATAGACCTAAAACAGACACTACTAAAACTACAGCTAAAACTACAAATTAAAACTACAACTACTGATGAAATTGATGGGGGACTTACTTGCTTGCAAAGACTGACACTGAGCCTTCCGCTCCATGCGTGGGAACTCCTGCTTGACCTTCTCCTTTCTTCTTTTCCTTCTTCTCTTTCTTCACCTTTACTCCTCCTTGCTCGGTGGTGGTTGTTGTTGTTGTTTCATCAGATTCCTTCTCTTTTGAACTTGCACCCATACTTGCAGCAGAAGACTTCGAGGCTTCAAAGAATCCTCTTTTAGCCTCCTCCCACATCTTCATTGCCAAATCAGCAGGGGTTGACATGCATTGGTTCGCTTGGGGATCACCTCGGCTTTTTCCACCTCTCGCTCTTTAGACGCTGCCACGTCCGATGATGATCCTCCAATTCCAAAGAATCGCACTTCGAGCTTGCTTCAACAGTGCTCGCTAGTTTCGAGTGGCCTCCTCCATTGCTTGCTTCTTTACCTTTTCCAACGCAGCTTCACGCTCATTGGTGATTTGCATTTATGCAAGCTTGGTCGCGCCTCTTTTTCAAAGAGACGTTGTAACTTCGTGGGCGCTTCTTCAAAGAATAGTAGGAAGAGCTTCACGAAAACACTAGTAGCAACAAATGCCGCACTAGTAGCGATGCAGTGTTTCCTCAAGCAAAGACCTTGACCTTTTCTCTTCACGCATGCCTTTTGCCTTATTGTTGTGGGGTCGCAACTTCTTCTTTATCTCCACTCCCTTGAGCTTGTTTTGACTCAAAGAAATTAGCTCTTGTCTTTTCTTCCTTCCAAAGGGATTGTATGTGAGTGCACTTTTCACTCGTGTTTTCTTGGGTGGGGAAATGGGTTGGGCATCCGGGTTGCTCCTGTGTTTGTTGGCTCGCACGCCGCGACGTCCCGTTCTTGCACTTTCGGGGTGATGGTTGCTTTTCGTGCTCGGAGTTGGGGTGGGGGTGGTTGTGGTGTTGATTGATCTTGGGCTTTGGATTGTGGGGTATTGGGTGTGTTTTGGTCGTGGGTGGAGGTTTCTTTTGGTGAAGGTGGTGGTTGTGTGGCTTGTGGGGATGGTGGTTTGGATTTTGTTTGGGCTGGCTCTTTGTTTGCTTGATTTGTTTGGATTCACTTTCACCCTCTCACTTGAACTCCCTTTTTCCTCGTGGCTCTCCTCCTCTTCCTCCTCACCGATTACTTCCATGCTTACTTTTCTTGATTCATCTGCATCTACATCAGAAATATCATCTAAATCATCAGAATTAAAATCCTCTTCACTACTTACCTTCTTTTGTTTCTTTGTTGGGCTTTGCCTTTTTGGTGGGCTTCTTGCTCTCTTGCCCTTTCTTTCTTCACGCTTCTTCTTTGGATTGTAGACAGGGGAACATCTTCATCATTTTCTTCCCATCGATCCAAATTGGCAAGATGTGCTCTTCAATTCTTTCCTTGGATACTTGGGCAAACACCTTCTTTTGCCACTCAAACCGCTTCCTTGACAAATTTGACCAGTGGAGTTCTCGCTCATCCACCGACGTTGCAACGTCTGCGCATCAACGTAACTCAAGCTCCCCGCAGATTTCACCCTAGGCTTGAATTTTGTTGAAAAGGGGCCTTGAGGTCGCTCCCCCTTAGCTCGAGGCTTCAATCTCTACTCCCGCCTCCATACACAAGTCAAGAATCATACATGGGAAATACAGAGATACCCATCCTTCCTGCTTCTTCCATTTGTTGAGCTCACGGTTGATTAACTTTCCAACCTCCACCTTGTCTCTTGACATGATTGCATCAATTACAATCACTCTCTTTGTCTACCCATGATGTGTGAGAGGTAGGAATTAAGCAAAGGCCTTATGAAATGGAACCAGTGTTGGCTTCATCACATAGGTACCTCTTCATGATTTTGAATTCATCTGCCGTGCTCTCCACTCCTCTCCCGCACAAAGACCTTCTACACAGATTCTTTCCTTTATAGCTTCCATCTCGGTCACCCATAAGTCTTTTGCTTGGTCTCCACAAATTTCTTTCCGTAGTAACCCACCCCGAAATAATCGTTGATCACTCTTACTCCAAACTTTACCTCCGCTTTCGCACCTTTGAAACAATGGACTGGCTCTCCTTCAGCCTCTCAACGATTCCCTTGTAGAAATCGTGAACCAAAGTAGCAATGTATTCTTTCTGCACCACAAATTTTTGCCACCCCAACGCCGCCACTGCACTGAAAAATCGGGATTGGGGCTTTCTTGACTAAAGCCCCTTTCGGGAAGTAAGGCTTTCTTCTTGGATTGGTTAGGTGTTTCGGGATAGGGGTGAAGATGAACTTAGGTCAAGATGTTTTCCTTTCCCAGCAGGATTTGGTAGCGATTGCTTCACTTTTGTCATGTTTGATTTCGCAGAAATGGTTTGGAAAGGAATGGGGTTTTTGGAAATTTTAGGTTTTCTGAGAAAGAGAGGAAGATTTTGATTTCAGAGAGAGGGGATTAGAGAAATGTTGCGAGATGGTGGGATAATGGTGAATGGTGGGATTTTTATGGGGAATTGGTTATGGGAGTTGAGAAATGGTAGAGTGGAGTAATGGAGAAAAGTAAGCAGAATGACTGGGTCCACACACCCAGTAGCTATTACTCAAAGAACTTCTACCCAGTAGAATTTTTGCCTTAGTGGGAATCGAACCTCGTACCTCATGTACATTTCCCTCGCATTCCCACTACCAATTGAGCTACTAGCTCAATTGGTAGTGAAATGCGAGGGAAATGTACATGAGGCACGAGGTTCGATTCCCACTAAGGCAAAAATTCTACTGGGGTAGAGAAGTTCTTTGAGTAATAGCGCTGGGTGGTGGACCCAGTGTATTTATTAATAAAAAGGCGCTTTTTATTGTAATGACTGGTCCACCACCCAAATAGCTATTACTCAAAGAACTTCTCTACCCGTAAATTTTTGCCTTAGTGGGAATCGAACCTCGTACATGGGGCTCAAATACAAAGTTCCACTCTTTCCCACTACCAATTGAAGCTCAATTGGTAGTGGGAAGTGGATTGAACTTGTATTTGAGCCCCATGTACAAGGTTCGATTCCCACTAAGGCAAAAATTCTACAAGGGGGTAGAAAAGATCTTGAGGTAATAGCGCTGGGTGGCCATATGATGGACCCGGGTCATTACAAAAAGCCTTTTTTAATAACGACCAGTCCATGTGACACCCCCCAGTAGCTATTACCTCAAGATCTTTTCTACCCCTTTGTAGAATTTTTGCCTTAGTGGAATCGAACCTTGTACATGGGGCTCAAATACAAGTTCAATCCACTTCCCACTACCAATTGAGCTAGTAGCTCAATTGGTAGTGGGAATGCGAGGGAAATGTACATGAGTACGAGGTTCGATTCCCACGGAAGGCAAAAATTCTACGGGGGTAGAGAAGTTCTTTGAGTAATAGCTACTGGGTGGTGGACCCAGTCGTTACAATAAAAAGCTCAATTGGTAGTGGGAATGCGAGGGAAATGTACAAGAGGTACGAGGTTCGATTCCCACGGAAGGCAAAAACTCTACGGGGGTAGAGAAGTTCTTGTGAGGTAGCGCACGGGCCATGAGAGTGGGCCCGGGGCGTTACAATAAAAGCGCCTTTTTATTGTAACAACTGAGTCCACCACCCCAAATTATTATTACTCAAAGAACTTCTCTACCCCGTGAGAATTTTTGCCTTCCGTGGAATCGAACCTCGCATTCTCATGTACATTTCTCAAGCATTTCACTACCAATTGAGCTAGTAGCTCAATTGGTAGTGGGAAGTGGATTGAACTTGTATTTGAGCCCCATGTACAAGGTTCGATTCCCACGGAAGGCAAAAATTCTACAAGGGGGGTAGAAAAGATCTTGAGGTAATAGCGCTGGGGTGGCCGCCGCGGTGGACTGGGCCATTACAAAGCTCAATTGGTAGTGGGAAGTGGATTGAACTTGTATTTGAGCCCCATGTACAAGGTTCGATTCCCACTAAGGCAAAAATTCTACAAGGGGGTAGAAAGATCGTGAGGTAATAAGCGCTGGGGTGGCCGCAAGGTGGACCTAGGTCATTACAAAAAGGCGCCTTTTTTTGTGTGACCCGAGTCATCAGCATGTTACTGGCCATTATTATCTCACTTATCTACTTTTTTGCTTTTAGCTGTCCGTCATGATTCGAGCATGACATGGCTCAAATACAAAGTTCCACTTTTTCACTACCAATTGAGCCGCGATTCAATTGGTAGTGGGAAAGAGTGGAACTTTGTATTTGAGCCCCATGTACAAGGTTCGAATCCCACGGAAGGCAAAAATTCTACAAGGGGGTAGAAAAGATTGTGAGTAATAAATACTTGGGTGGCATTGCGGTGGACTGGGCTGTTACAAAAAAAAGCTCAATTGGTAGTGGGAATGCGAGGGAAATGTACATGAGGTGCGAGGTTCGATTCCCACGGAAGGCAAAAATTCTACTGGGGTAGAGAAGTTCTTTGAGTAGTAATAGCTACTGGGGTGGTGGACCCAGTCATTTACAATAAAAAGCGCTTTTTTTTAATAGCCGAGTCCATGCATGACCTTAGCCTCAAATTACTCACGATCTTTTACCCCCTTTGTAGATTTTGCCTTCAGTGGATCGAAACATGTACATGGGACTCAAATACAAAGTTCCACTCTTTCCACTACCAATTGAGCCGCGGCTCAATTGGTAGTGGGAAAGAGTGGAACTTTGTATTTGAGCCCCATGTACAAGGTTCGAATCCCACGGAAGGCAAAAATTCTACAAGGGGGTAGAAAAGATCGTGAGTAATAGCGCTGGGGTGGCCGCTGCGGTGGACTGGGTCACTGATGGCAGAACTTGATTAGACAAGTAGGGAGGAGATGACGTGGTAGTCGGGCTACCACGTTCGTGATGCAGAGGGAAATCATTTCTGACACGACATCACTTACGCCCTTGACTTAATTTAAACCTGCCCTGACTGTCCAGACGTGCCCACGTCTAGTGCATAATGAGACGTTACGACGTCTATCTTTACTTTAATTGTTATTCCTGCAAAAAAAAATTTAAAAGGACACAAAAATTGTTTGTTAATTAAAAATCATTGGGATGCCTCCCAAGAGCGCTTGCTTTAAGAGTCTTCAGCCAGACTTTTGCCCTTTTAATTCAAGAATTATTGAAGGACATTTGGATCTTGTCCCTTTCCACATGTTCTCCATGATATTGCTTCACACGTTGGCCATTTACCTTGAACATGGTGTTTGTCTTTTCATCAAAGAGGTCCACAGCACCATGAGGATAGATTTTCATTAATTTGAATGGACCTGACCATCTTGATTTTAGCTTGCCTGGGAACAACTTTAGCCTTGAATTGAATAACAACACTTGCTGTCCTTCTGCCAGCTCTCTTCTTTGTATTCTTTGATCGTGCCACTTCTTTGTCTTTTCCTTGTACATTGCTGAGCTTTCATAGGCATGGTGTCTAAACTCTTCTAGCTCATTTAATTGTAATAACCTTGCCTCACCAGCCCTTGTATGATCCAAGTTTAGTTGCTTCAATGCCCAGTAAGCCTTGTGTTGGAGTTCAATTGGTAGATGACAGGCTTTACCATAAACTAGCTTATAAGGAGACATGCCCAATGGTGTTTTGTACGCTGTCCTGTAAGCCCAAAGTGCATCATCCAAGTGTAGTGACCACTCCTTTCTGTTGGGACCAACCATCTTCTCAAGTATTCTTTTGATCTCTCTGTTGGATATTTCTGCCTGGCCACTGGTTTGGGGGTGATAAGTCAGAGCAATTCTGTGTTTCACTCCATACTTAGCCAAGAGGTTCTCAATTAACTTATTGCGAAATGAGAGCCCTCACATCGATTATGGCTCTTGGAGTACCAAACCTTGTGAATATATTCTTTTTCGTGAATTTGCTCACCGATTTAGCTTCATTGTTTGGTAATGCCACCGCTTCAACCCACTTTGATACGTAATCCACAAATTACGAAATATATAGATTTCCATGAGACATAGGAAATGGTCCCATGAAATCCATTCCCCATACATCAAACAATTCAACTTCCAGAATGTTAGTGAGTGGCATCTCCCGCTTGTTTGATATATTTCCTGTTCTTTGGCACTTGTCACATCTTCTCACCAACTCATGTGCATCCTTGAATAGTGTTGGCCAAGTAGTAGCCTGATTGTAGAACCTTTGCAAATGCTCGGCACCTCCAAAATGTCCACCATAAGGTCTTTGTGACATTGTTGTAGCACATGGAGTTGTTCTTCCTCAGCTAGACACCTTCTTAGTAACTGATCTGGACACAATTTGTACAAGTATGGTTCATCCTAGAGATATTGCTTTATGGTGTGGAAGAACCTCTTCTTCTGTTGATAGTTGAATCCTACAGGCACAATCTTGCTAACAAGGAAGTTAACTATGTCGAAGATACCATGGTGCGGCGAAGATCGACGTTATAACGTTTGACGAAAGGTGTCATAGACGTGGTAACGTCTTCAACTATTGAGGCTACTGACAATAGTCTCTCATCAGGGAATTTTTCTTTTATCTCTTCTTCACCTGTACCTGCATCAACATTCTCAAGCCTAGAAAGATGATCAGCAACTTGGTTCTCCACCCCCTTTTGTCACGAATTTCTAAGTCAAATTCTTGGAGGAGGAGAACCCATCTAATAAGCCTTGGCTTTGCATCTTTTTTTGAAATTAAGTACTTAATGGCTGAATGATCAGTAAAAACAATAACTTTCGCACCCACTAAGTAAGATCTAAACTTATCAAATGCAAACACAATAGCCAAAAGCTCTTTTTGATCCACAAGATAATTTAACCGGGCATCATCTAAGGTTTCTTGGCATAATAAATAGAATGAAAAAATTTTCCATACCTTTGCCCCAATACGGCTCTCGCAAAGATAATCACTTGCATCACACATCAACTCAAATGGTTTAGACCAATGCTGGTGATTATGATGGAGCAGCGATCACCAAAGCGATCTTCGCTTTGTTGAAAGCCTCATGACATTGTTCATCAAAGTTGAAGACGCGTTGTCACGTTGCAATACTGATACACAGGGGTTTGAAATCTTTGAGAAATCCTTGATAAATCTTCTCAGAAACCCCGCATGTCCTAAGAAACTTCTCGATTCCTTTGATAGTTGTTGGTGGAGGAGCTTGTCAATAACATCAATCTTTGCTCTATCCACCTCTAACCCTTTCTTTGATATTTTGTGCCCCAAAGACTATTCCTTCTTGTACCATGAAATGGCATTTTTCCCAATTGAGTACTAGGTTGGTTTCTTCACACCTTATCGTAACTCCTTCCAAATTATCCAGCATGCCTTGTATGAATCTCCATAGACGAGAAATCGTCCATAAAGACCTCCATGGAATTTTCAATAAAATCGTAGAAAATAAGGCCATCATGCACCTTTGAAATGTTGCAGAGCATTGCACACCCCAAATGGCATCCTTCCAAAGCAAAGGTACCATAGGGCAAGTGAATGTTGTCTTTTCTTAATCTTCAGTGCTATAGCTATCTGGTTGTAGCTCAATAACCATCAAGGAAACAATAGAAGTCCTTGCTGCGAGCACTGTCTAGCATTTGATCAATGAATGGAAGAGGAAATGATCCTTCTTAGTTGCTTTGTTTAACTTTCGTAATCCATGCATATCCTCCACTATTCTGCATCATCCTTGTTGGAATTAACTCATTCTTATCATTTGTTACCACCGTAACTCCTCCTTTCTTTGGCACACATCGAATCGGACTTACCCAGAGCTATCACTAATAGGGTAAATGATTCCTGCATCCAACCACTTGATGATTTCTTTTTAACTACCTCCTTCATTATGGGGTTCATCTCTCTCGTCCTTCAATGCTATTCTTGGCATTTTCCTCCAAGACGATTCTATGCATACAGATTGTGGGGTGATACCTTTGATGTCCGCCATTTGCCAACCAATTGCCTTTTATGTCTCTTGGGTAGTAATGAGATCATTTTCCCGCTCTTGGGTGAGCTTGGAAGAAATGATCACGGGCAGGGAATCATTTTCCCCTAAAAAGACATACTTTAAATGATCGGGTAGCACCTTTAATTCCAAGGTAGGTGGCTCTTTAATGGAAGGCACATTCTTCTTCAGATTTGACTCCTCTTGCCCTAAAGATTCATACCTCTTTGTCCATGACTTTGGTGCAGGGGCTCGGACGTGTGGCCACGTCTCGCAATGAGACGCTACGTCGTCTAGAGGAACAACTTCTTCTACGAATAATTCTTGTATTTCATTGTTGCCCAGAATTTTCTCCAAATGATCATTATCCTTGTTAAATTGTTTTTGAACCATATGATCAATGGCAACCACATACGAGCACTCCTCTGTGTTTGGATCTGGATATTTGAGTGCATTGAGGACGCTGAACTTGACCTCTTGGTCATTGACTCTCATGATTAATTCTCCTTTCTCGCACATCAATGATTGTTCTTCCAAAGAGCTAAGAATGGTCTTCCCGAATGATGGGGACTTCTTTATCTCGCATCAAAATCTAAAATAACAAAATCCACTTTGGAAACACAAACTTGTCAACTTTAATCAAAACATCTTCTAATATGCCTTCGGATAAACTCTACTTTTATCGGCTAAAGTTAGGCTTAAAGAAGTAGTAGTCCGCAGCTACCATAGTTTATCATAAATGGACTTGGGCATCAAGTTGATACTTGCTCCCAAGTCACATAAAGCTTTTCCAATGTAAAAATCTCAAATGGAGCATGGTATAGTGAAACTGCCAGGATCCTTGAGTTTTCTAGGAAGTTTATTCTGCATAATTAAACTACATTCTTCAGTTAAAGCAACAGTTTCAAACTCCCCTAGCCTTCTCCTTTTGGTGATAATGTCTTTTAAGAACTTGGCATAGTTCGGCATCTGTTGTAAAGTTTCAACCAACGGAAGGTTGATGTGTAACTGTTTTAACATCTCCATGAACTTGCTGAACTGCTTGTCTTCATGAGCTTTCTTCAATCTTTGAGGGTATGGTGGAGGAGGATACTTAGGTACAAGCCTAGGCACGGTCTTAATTCCTGGTTCAAAATTAGACGTCGTAACGTCTGGCTTAGACGTCACAATGTCTGGAGTATCTTTCACACCACTCGTGCTTGCCTCCTTCCCTTTCTTTTTCTCTGGCACCTCTTTCACCTTCTCTGGTGCTTCTTCATCCACAGGCATAGGTGGTTCAGGATACTCAGTACCACTTCTTAAAGAAATTGCATTTACCTGTCCATTTACCCCATTATTACCATTAGGGGTTGATGATGATGGTGTTTCTGTTGTAGAAGGAAGAGATCCATTCTCGCTTTTGAGTGAGAGTGGAAGCTATCTCGTCCAACTGATTTTCCAGAGTTTTGATTGAAGACTCATGAGTTTGAAGGGTTGTCTTGCAATCACTTATGAAGTTCTTCATCATGGCTTCTAAGCTGCTATTGTTGTTATTCTGCACATACTGCCTCTGTTGTTGTTGAGGAGGAAACCCGGAGGTATTGCAGAGCAGATATTCTTTGGTATTCAGAGCATTGTTGTTTCTCCAACCAAAATTTGGATGATTTCTCCAGTTTGAATTGTAGGAGTTGGAATAGGGACCATTTCCTTTGTTCTGAGATACAAAGTTTACAGACTGAGGGTTGTAAGGACACTCCTCATACACATGCCCTTTTCACAATAAACACACACTACTCCACCAGAGTGGGTAGGTTCAACTCGCTGCAATGCAGTTTGCTTCTCGTGACGTGGCCACGTTTGAAGTACTCAAAGTTTTGATCATGTTGGTCAAGGTAGCCACTTGAGCGAGAAAGAGCGATCCACTTCACTTATTTCATGGACACCTGCCTTCTTTCCAAGAGTAAATCTATCAGATGGCCAATGAGAGTTATGGGTGGCTATGTCATCAATAAGCTTGCATGCCTCAGAAAAGGACATGTTTAGAATGACACCACCTGATGAAGCATCAAGTATCAACCTAGTGGGTTGATCTAGACCATTGTAGAAAGTCTCCATTTGGATCACCACGGGAATGCCATGGTGTGGGCACATTCTCAGTAACTCCTTCCATCTCTCCCAAGCTTCAAATAATGATTCCCCTTCCCTTTGTTTGAAGGAAGTGATATCATTTCTCAGCTTAGCATTCTTGTTGGGAGGGAAGTACTTTGCAAGGAACTTTTCTGCTAGCTCATCCCAAGTATGAATTGAATTTGGCTCCAAAGAGTTCAACCAATTTTTAGCCTTATCCTTGAGTGAGTATGGGAAGAGCTTCAATCTAAAAGCATCCTCTGAGACTCTAGGGATGATAAAGTTGCTGCACACATCCGTAAATTGCCTTAGATGAGAATATGGATCTTCTTGAGGAAACCTCCAAATTGGCTGCAGCTTTGCGATTTGGAACATCATTGGCTTGAACTCAAAGTGACCAGTATGAAGGGTTGGTCTTGCAATGCCTGTTTGTAAATGAGCAGGGTTGAGCACGGCATAATCACGCATAGGCCTGTCCCTGTCATTAACCATATCTTGTGGTCCTGCATTGATGAGTTGCTGCCTTTGGTAGTGTTCATCATCAACAACTATTGTCTCTGTATGAGTTTGTGGTCCACGACCTTGTCCTCTGACTCCTCTTGGTGTATGTCCACCTCTAGAACCAGTGTTATGTTCAGACATGGTTGGGTGTTGTTCTTGTTGTTGTTGCCTCCTTCTTAACCTTTGTTGTCTCCTTAGTTGTCCTCAAAGTTCTTTCAGTTCGATCAAACTCGTGTTCGTGATTCACTCCTTGGTTCAGTTGAACTAGAGCTTGAGTTGGAACTAAGCATACGCTAGCGTCTACTGCTCAAACACGAAACAACAAACAACACAAGAAAATTCCTTCAACTTGTGTTCTAATGCTTTGAACAATAAAAATTACAACAATCCCTAAACAGGCGCCAAAAACTTGTTGCGGTTGTGTAATAGTGTGGTTTTTCGCAATTAAAGTGCAAGTATACACATCGTACAAGTAATAGAGTGGTTTTAAGTAAGAGATCGTTCCCACGAGGATTGGTACACTTTTCAAAGTTCAAGTTTCAAAACACAAGAGAATCAAGTAACAAATCGGCAATAAGAGTTGGTTTTGAAGCTAGAGATGTAATAAAAACAAGTAAACAATTGTTGGTTGTGATTATGGATGAGGGGTGAGTTGAGTTGTTGCATGCAGAATAAATCCTTTCTAGTCAGACGTTATAACGTTTACACGTTATAACATACAAATGCTATTTCGTATAGACGTGGCCACGTTTGAACGTTGCAGCAAAAGAGTCGTGCTTTTCAAAGACAAAACGTCAGAGTTTCAAGTATAAGAGTCCTATGTCTAGGTTCTAAATAGGCCCACTCCTGTATTTTAAACACCCACAACGAATGTTCTATGAACTATTTATCCTTTCTATGTCTAGACTTAGATAAAAAATGCCTAAATGTCTTTAGTACATCGTTCGTTCATATAAACCTTTGATTTCTTTTCATAGACCATGTCTGTACCTATGAATCTACCTATTTTAAGAGGCCAACCTCAAAACAAGTTTGGAAATATTTTCACACAAAGATTTAAAACATGCAACGCCAATACTTTATAACATTAACTAGAAATTCATTATAAGCAAAACAACAACTCAACTACAAAGTGTTTAGCTCATGATGAGCATCTTTACAGAGTGATAAGGATTCAGAACCCAAATACCATACATTACAGAAAAGGAACTAAGTGCAAAAGATACACCTAAGTAGCTCTTCAGCATGCACGCTGTAGAGACGTTACAACGTCCGAGCCTCACAGCAGTGAGTGTGCAGAAAATAAAACGAAATTCAGAAAAGTAGAAAACAAAGCAGAAGTCTGTTTCCAGATCTTCTTTAATGCCTTCTCTGAAATGGATGAAGGTAGATGATGAACTGGAGTGAGTGGATGAAGGTGTATTCGTGTATGAGTGTCGTGGACGGATGCCTTGAGAGAGAGCTGAGCCTTCATTAAATAGCCTCCTTGCCCACGTGTGGCTGATGTCACTTGCCCACCTACCAAGTCTGTTTCTTCCATTCTCGCGACCTTTACTCGCTCGCTCTGATGTTTCCGCGTCGTCAATTTCATGGGAATAGAAAGATCTTCTGACTTTATATCTTTGACTATCATTGCTTAGTGCGCCAAAATTGAGATCTTTTACCCTTGCTCTGCAGCACTTCAGTAGACGTGGTGAGGGACGTGGTAACGTTCAGCACTAAAATTCCTGCACAAGCACAAAAAGCATCAAAACGCTCTCAAGGGCACCTCTTGGTGCCAAAATACACAGATTTAATTAATTAACCTTTCACCCACTCAGAATTACGAAACTTAACATAAAACTACTTAAATAAACCTTGTATTGCTAGAGAACTTGCATGATTTATTCTTGAGTGAGTATAAATATGAGTTATCAAGTAGCTGGGAGAAAGAATAGAACCACAATGAATATGGTTAGAAGTCTATTTAAGGAAGCTAGATTACCTAAAGAGTTTTGGCCTGAGGCAGTTAAATGGTCTTTCTATATCCTCAATAGGTGCCCCACTACCTCCTTAATAGACATGACCCCTGAGGAAGCTTGAAGTGGAATCAAACCTTCTATAGGACATCTTAGAGTATTTGGAAGTCTAGCTCATGTCCACATCTCTGATGTTCATAGAAAGAAGCTTGATGACAAGAGTGTCAAGTGCATCTTTCTAGGCATTAGTGATGAATCAAAGGCTTATAGGTTCTATAACCCTGTGACAAAAAAAATAGTGATAAGCAAAGATGTTGTTTTTGATGAGAATGAGGTTTGGAAGTGGAAGAACAATCAAGGAATTGATGGAGAAGGTCAACTTGATGAGGAGGAGAGTAAGTCTAGTGAGAATCAAGTTGAGAATCAAGTCGAACCGAGCCGCCAAAGACTAATCCGTAGCCGCGGACCAATATTGAATCGAAAACCAAAGGAACTCGAGACTAGTGAACCGTAAAACTAGTGAGGTAAGTGAACCTGAATCAGTATCTAGGAGTGGCAGGACAATAAAGCCGCCAAGTTATCTTGATCAGTACATTCTAGCTGCTGAGTTAGTATGTGTAACACCCCGGAAATAATTTAATTAAATTATTTAGTTGAATTATTGATTTTATTGGAAACGTGATTAAACTAATTAAAATGATGGGCGTGGTTCAGGAGGTGGAACGAGTATGGGGGGTGATGTTGGCAACTCGGGGTGGTGAAGAATGGCCCAGAGGAGCCAAGCCCAATAGCTAGGCGCTCCGAGACTCCTCTGGCTAAGGGGTTAGGGTTGGCACCTCACTCCTTGCATCGTAGAGAAAGAAAACAAAACCTGAGAGAGTGAGAAGAGAGAGAGCTCAGCGCTAAGAAGAAGAGGAAGGAAGGAATCGTCTCAAGTTCGTTAGGTAAGAGCTCTCAATCGTTCATTATCGTTCTCTCTCCTTTTTCCTAATGATGTAGCCTTAATCTCTAATTTCCGTGGTGTTGATGTTTTCATTGATCATAGAGGAGAGAGATCGTTCGATTGAGTTCTTTGTAGTTTTGTGTACGTGTTCTCATTCATATTCCTGAGCGCTCATATTAAAGGTAAGGGGTGAGCATTTCGTTTAACATAATTGGGTATCAATTGGTGATTTTGAGTGTTTTTGAGGTGATTGAGTATGTGATGATGAATCTTGATGATGTTGATGAATTTTGATGATGTTTGTAATTGTGATTCGTAAACAAATATAAGGATCGAGTAATTTTTCCCAAAGTGAAGCTTAAAAATCGATTCTGGGCTCTATACGAAGCTTCGAAATCGATTCTTCTCCTTTAGACATATGAGCAAGAAATCGATTCCCTCTTTAGAAAATGGAAGCAAGAAATCGATTTCCCACTTCAAAGTGGAAGTAAGGAATCGATTTCCCACTTCAAAGGGAAGTAAGGAATCGATTTCCCACTTCAAAGTGGAAGTAAGGAATCGATTTCCCACTTCAAAAGGGAAGTAAGGAATCGATTTCCCACTTCAAAAGGGAAGTAAGGAATCGATTTCCCACTTCAAAGTGGAAGCAAGGAATCGATTCCCCCTTTAAAATAAAAACAAGGAATCGATTTCCCATTTTAAAAATGAAAGGTATGAATCAATTCCTCTTTTGAAAACAAGTAGCTATAAATCGATTACTCTTTTGAACATCCTAGGTGTTTTTCCCGAATTGAAACGTGACGATTCTTAACAAAAAAATTGTGATGCTATGTTATATAAATGAGTCTCGGTGAACCGTTATACTACTAGTGTGCTAATTGACTATGGCTAGACTGTGGTTTACCACTAAGGTCAGAATTTCTTCGCTGGTGTATTTACGAGGGCATCATTGAGAGTCTTGCAAAGGTGGCCAATGCTTGTTGCAAGTAGTATCAGTTACCTGAGTAATCCCATAGTAAATCAGTGCACTATTTTATAACACCCTAATCTAAAAGACAAATGAAGTATATATATATATATATATATATATATATATATATATATATATGTATTGAATGATGATGAGGATATGTGTGTTATGATGATGTAATATGAACAACGATGTTTTTATAAGAGTGTACTCTATGAGTAATCGCTCGATGATGATGTATTATGATTCGTGATGATTGATGATGTGTAAACTCTATGAGTATAATTATAGTGATGATGTATAATGATTGTGATGATTTGCGAAGGAATACACTCTATGAGTGTTTTATAACGATGACGAGGCACTCTAGGTGAGTTTTGGTGAGTTGCACATGTGTTTCATAGAGTCTCATGGCATGTGCATTATTTTGCGATGTTTAGGCTTCGGCCACTTTGGCGATGTTTAGGCTTCGGCCACTTTTGCGATGTTTAGGCTTCGGCCATTTTGCGATGATATGGTACCATCATGCATATGCCCTGGTGGGGGTTGCATCTTCATGCATAATCATGACTGTGTACTGTTGTTGTCTGTGATTGGAGGTGGTGTTGCGTGATTGCGATGTAGTGATGATGCTAATATGGTGTGATTGCCTGTGCCTACTTCCTCTAAATTATATATATTCGATTATGTTTATCTGAAATTCTCACCCCTTCTGCTTGGAATGTTGCTCTATCGTGGCAACGCTGCAGGTGATCGCGAATGAAGGAACTACTGCCTTCCTTGTTTAGCTGTTGGGAAGTCTTAGAGTCGCTCTCTGATACCGTAACACCTAGGGGGCGTACTTGGAGTTATTAGTAGTTGAATAATTATCTTATGACCATGTTTATGTCATGATACGAGTTTGAGAGACATAGCGAATTGTTGTTTAATTCTGCTGCGACCTCATTATTTTGAAGTTTGAAATTATGTTGATTGAGTAATTAGCACGAATTATAATGGTGCGAAAGTTGAGTTTTAACAATTGATGATGATGTGGCATTCCTTTCCTACTAACTAAATATTATTTTCGAAACGAAATTACTCTGATAATGATGTATGCGTTTGGGGTAGAAAAGGGTGTTACATTAGTGGTATCGAGCGCGATTCGGTCTGTCCGCGGTGGTTGAGTCGTCAAGTTGAGTAACATTTGAGCTTTGTTACTCGTTTCTGATTTTTGTTTTCTGTTGCAGTACTAGAATGGCAGGACGGAACGATGCTGCACTTGCTGCTGCCTTGTAGGCTATTGCTGGGGTTGTGGGTAACATACCCGATGCTATTGGTGATGGAACGCGTAGTCCGCCACGTTCGGCGTGAGAACCCTCCTACTTTTGAAGGCGGGTATAATCCTGATGGTGCCCTTGAGTGGCTAAGCGAGATGGAGCGGATTTTCCGTGTCATGGATTGCACCGATGCTCGAAGGTTCGCTATGGCACACACATGTTGAAGAAAGAGGCTTATGATTGGTGGAGGCGCTAGTCGGGGTTGACGATCGCCAATGAGGAGATCACTTGGGCGTGATTTGAGAGGGAGTTCAAGAGGAAATACTATCCTAAGATGTTCGCGGAAAGAAAGAGGTGGAGTTTTGAGACTTGAGCAAGGTAGCATGATCAGAATCGAGTATCTTTGCAAAATTTATCGAATCGTCCAAGTTTTATCCACACTATGATGGAGAGGGTCTTGAGTTCTCCAAATGCATCAAGTTTGAAAACGGGTTGCGTCTTGACATTAAGAGAGCCATAGGGTATCGCAGATCCGTGTATTCCCATTGTTGGTTAATAGTGCGAGAATTTTCGAAGAGGACAATAATGCCTTCTCCGAGTTATGAAGGAAAGGCAAAAGAATTTTTCGGCCTGGGAAGCCATATGAGGTGCTGCCTTGTAAGTGGCAAAGGAAAGTTTGTTGGTAAATTTGTTGGTGGGTCTAAGCGAAGTGGGGAGATCTTTGCGGCCGGTGTTACTTGTTACACGTGTGGGAAGCGCAGCCATAAGAGTCAGATTGCCCAAACAAGAACCATAACGTATGTTTCAAGTGTGGGAAAGAGGGGCACAGGGCTCCTAACCGTGATAAGAAGGATAAGGTATGTTTCAATTGTGATGAAAGTGGTCACGCTGCTGCTCGCGTCTGCGAAGCCCAAGAAGGAGAAGTCGTATGGAAAGGTGTTCGCTCTAGCTGGGTCGGATGTAGTGAATGAGATTCGAGGTACGTGCTATATCAATAATATTCCTCTTGTTGCTATTGTTGATACTGGTGCTACCCATAGTTTTATTGCTGCCGCATGCGTTGAGAAATTAAATCTTGTATTGTCTGATATGTTGAGGGAGATGGTTATCGATACTCCGGCTAAGGGGTCGGTGACTACCTCCGTTGTTTGTGCTAAATGCCTGTATCTATGTATGGTAGAGAATTTTTAGTTGATCCGATCCGTTTGCGAGTGGGATGGATGTCATTCGGTATGGATCGTTAGTTGATAACCATGTTCATATCAACCTACCGAAAAGTCGGTGAGTTTTGCTTCATCAAGAGAAGTCTGCTTTTCTTGTCAGAAGGTCGGCTACATAGAGTGATGAGGAAGAGGTTCACCGTTTTCTCTGTTGGCGTCATTGTCTCACGAGAGTCAAGCAAAGATTAACGAATCGCCAAGAGTGCGTGAGTTTTCTCGAGGTGTTTCTGATGAGATTCCTGACGTACCACCGAGAGAAGTGGAGTTTACTATTGATCCGTTCCCGGCACTAAGCTCGTGTCTCTATGGCACCATATAGGATGTCCGCATCCGAGTTGGCGAAATTGAAAAAGCAACTTGAAGATTTATTAGAAAAGAAGTTTTGAGAGGCCGGAGTGTGTGTCGCCTGCGGGAGCTCCAAAGTCTTTGCTAGTGAAAAGAAAGATGGTAGTATGAGGTTGTGTGTAGACTATCGACGCTTAAATAAAGTTACAATCAAGAACAAGTACCGTTGCCAAGAATTGATGATTTGATGGATCGGTTGGTAGGTGCTAAAGTATTTAGCAAGATTGACTTAAGGTCCGGTTATCATCGATCAAGGTAAAGGATGAAGATATCCAGAAGACGGCATTTAGGACAAGATATGGGCACTATGAGTATTCCGTAATGCCTTTCGGTGTGACTAATGCACCGGGAGTATTCATGGGATACATGAACCAAATCTTCCGTGAGTACTTGGACAAGTTTGTGGTGGTTTTCATTGATGACATTCTGATTTACTCTAAGTCAGAAGAAGAGCATGTGGAACATCTGAGGTTGGTGTTAGAAATTCTGAGGAGTCGAAAGTTATATGCCAAGTCATTCCAAGTGTGAGTTTTGGTTGAAAAAGGTCGCTTTTCTCGGTCATGTGATTTCTAGTGAGGGGATTGCGGTGGATCCATCCAAAGTTGATGCGATGTTGCGTTAGAGTCTCCAAAGTCGATTCTTCAAATAAGGAGTTTTCTAGGATTAGCTGGCTATTATAGAAGATTCATTGAGGGGTTTTCGAAGTTGGCTCTGCCATTGACCCAATTAACTTGCAAGGGCAAAGCTTTTGTTTGGGATGACCGATGTGAAGAAAGTTTCAATGAGCTGAAAAGAAGATTGACTACATCTCCGGTGTTGACCTTACCTAGTCCTGGTAGAGCCGTTTGTAGTATCTTGTGGCGCTTCAAGATGGGTTTGGGTGGCGTGCTTATGCGAGAATGGGAAGGTGGTCGCTTATGCGTCGAGGCAATTAAGGACTCATGAGAAGAATTACCCCACTCATGATCTAGAACTTGCTTCTGTTGTGGTATTTACATTGAAAATCTGGAGGCACTACTTGTATGGATCGAGATTTGAGGTGTTTAGTGACCACAAGAGTCTCTGATATCTGTTCGATCGAAAAGAATTGAATATGAGGCAGCGCACGGTGGTTGGAACTATTGAAAGATTATGATTTTGAATTGAGTTATCACCCGTAAAGCTAATGTGGTTGCAGATGCTTTGAGCCGGAAGACTTTGCATATGTCGGCATTGATGGCTAGAGAGCTTGAATTGATTGAGCAATTCAGGGACATGAGTTTAGTTTGTGAAGTCACACCTCAGAGTGTCCGGTTGGGCATGTTGAAAATTGGCAATGATTTTGTGACTAGTATCGGTGAAGCGCGAGTGTTAGGCGTGAAATTGGTTGATTTGATGAGTGGGATTGGTCGATGCAGGGAATGAGGACTTTGAGATAGATGCGCGAGAATGTGTTTGAGATATCGAGGAGAATTTGTGTTCCCGAAGATGAAGAAATGAGGAAGGCGATCCTCGAGGAGGGCCACAAGAGTAAGCTGAGTATCCATCCGGGAGCAACAAAAATGTATCAAGATCTGAAAAAGATTTTCTGGTGGCCTGGATTGAAGCGAGATGTGGCGCATTCGTGTACTCGTGTTTGACTTCGCCAGAATCGAAGGTCGAGCACCACCGTAAGCTCGCGGAATGATGCAAGCGTTGAATGTTCCGGAGTGGAAGTGGGATAGTATCTCCATGGATTTTGTGGATCAAGTTACCCAATACGGTGAGAGGGCATGATTCGATTTGGGTAGTTGTGGATAGATTGACGAAGTTGGCTCATTTTATTCCTATCGGTATTAAGTATCCCAGATCGAGATTGGTCAAATCTACATTCAGGTGATTGTGAAGCTGCATGGTGTTCCTTTGTGCATTGTGTCAGATAGAGACCCAAGGTTTACTTCGGAATTTTGGAGTAGTTTGCAGAAGGAGTTGGGTTCGAAATTGAGGTTGAGTTCAGCTTATCATCCTCAAACTGATGGATAGACAGAAAGGACAATTCAATCATTGGAAGATCTGTTGAGGTCATGTGTTCTAGAGCGAGGAGGTGCGTGGGATACTCATCTCCCCTTGATCGAATTTACATACAACAATAGTTATCACTCCAGTATGTCGGGATGGCGCCGTTTGAGGCGTTGTATGGTAGGAGATGTAGAACTCCAGTATGTTGGTATGAGACTGGGGAAAGCCTAGTGCTTGGACCTGAGTTAGTCAGAGAGACTACTGAGAAGGTAAAGATGATCCGGGAAAAAATGAAAGCGTCGCAGTAGTAGGCGTAAGAGTTACCATGATAAGAGGAGGAAAGATTTAGAGTTTGAAGCGGTGACCACGTGTTCTTAAGGTCACACCTATGATCGTGTCGGGCGTGCGCCAAATCAAAGAAGTTGACTCGTCGTTTCATTGGGCCGTGTCGACACGGAAAGAGTTGGAAGTGTTGCGTATCGGGTGGCCTTGCCACCTAACCTTTCGAACTTGCACGACGTGTTTCACGTGTCGCAACTTCGGAAGTATATTGCAGACCCGTCCCATGTGATTCAGCCGGATGATGTAGAGGTGCGGGATAATCTCACTGTGGAGACCGTGCTCGCATGCGAATTGAGGATTGGGAAGTGAAGACCGCCGAGGTAAAAAGATTAATTTGGTGAAGGTTGTTTGGCTCGAGCAACCGGAGAAAACCTCGACTTGGGAGCTGGAGGATAGGATGCGAGAGTCGTATCCGAGTTATTCGAACGGTATGTTTTCGAGGACGAAAATCTTAAGTGGGGAGAGTTGTAACACCCTAAAATAATTTAATTAAATTATTTAGTTGAATTATTGATTTTATTGGAAACGTGATTAAACTAATTAAAATGATGGGCGTGGTTCAGGAGGTGGAACGAGTATGGGGGGTGATGTTGGCAACTCGGGGGTGGTGAAGAATGGCCCAGGGAGCCAAGCCCAATAGCTAGGCGCTCCCGAGACTCCCGGCTAAGGGGGTAGGGTTGGCACCTCACTCCTTGCATCAGAGAAAGAAAACAAAACCTGAGAGAGTGAGAAGAGAGAGAGCTCAGCGCTAAGAAGAAGAGGAAGGAAGGAATCGTCTCAAGTTCGTTAGGTAAGAGCTCTCAATCGTTCATTATCGTTCTCTCTCCTTTTTCCTAATGATGTAGCCTTAATCTCTAATTTCCGTGGTGTTGATGTTTTCATTGATCATAGAGGAGGAGATCGTTCGATTGAGTTGCTGTAGTTTTGTGTACGTGTTCTCATTCATATTCCGGAGCGTTCATATTAAAGGTAAGGGTGAGCATTTCGTTTAACATAATTGGGTATCAATTGGTGATTTTGAGTGTTTTTGAGGTGATTGAGTATGTGATGATGAATCTTGATGATGTTGATGAATTTTGATGATGTTTGTAATTGTGATTCGTAAACAAATATAAGGATCGAGTAATTTTTCCCAAAGTGAAGCTTAAAAATCGATTCTGGGCTCTATACAGAAGCCAGAAATCGATTCTTCTCCTTTTAGACATATGAGCAAGAAATCGATTCCCTCTTTAGAAAATGGAAGCAAGAAATCGATTTCCCACTTCAAAGTGGAAGTAAGGAATCGATTTCCCACTTCAAAAGGGAAGTAAGGAATCGATTTCCCACTTCAAAGTGGAAGTAAGGAATCGATTTCCCACTTCAAAAGGGAAGTAAGGAATCGATTTCCCACTTCAAAAGGGAAGTAAGGAATCGATTTCCCACTTCAAAGTGGAAGCAAGGAATCGATTCCCCCTTTAAAATAAAAACAAGGAATCGATTTCCCATTTTAAAAATGAAAGGTATGAATCAATTCCTCTTTTGAAAACAAGTAGCTATAAATCGATTACTCTTTTGAACATCCTAGGTGTTTTTCCCGAATTGAAACGTGACGATTCTTAACAAAAAAATTGTGATGCTATGTTATATAAATGAGTCTCGGTGAACCGTTATACTACTAGTGTGCTAATTGACTATGGCTAGACTGTGGTTTACCACTAAGGTCGAAATTTCTTTCATTTGGTGTATTTACGAGGGCATCACTGAGAGTCTTGCAAAGGTGGCCAATGCCTGTTGCAAGTAGTATCAGTTACCTGAGTAATCCCATAGTAAATCAGTGCACTATTTTATAACACCCTAATCTAAAAGACAAATGAAGTATATATATATATATATATATATATATATATATATATATATATGTATTGAATGATGATGAGGATATGTGTGTTATGATGATGTAATATGAACAACGATGTTTTTGCGAAGAGTGTACTCTATGAGTAATCGCTCGATGATGATGTATTATGATTCGTGATGATTGATGATGTGTAAACTCTATGAGTATAATTATAGTGATGATGTATAATGATTGTGATGATTTGCGAAGGAATACACTCTATGAGTGTTTTATAACGATGACGAGGCACTCTAGGTGAGTTTTGGTGAGTTGCACATGTGTTTCATAGAGTCTCATGGCATGTGCATTATTTTGCGATGTTTAGGCTTCGGCCACTTTGGCGATGTTTAGGCTTCGGCCACTTTTGCGATGTTTAGGCTTCGGCCATTTTGCGATGATATGGTACCATCATGCATATGCCACAGTGGGGGGGTTGCATCTTCATGCATAATCATGACTGTGTACTGTTGTTGTCTGTGATTGGAGGTGGTGTTGCGTGATTGCGATGTAGTGATGATGCTAATATGGTGTGATTGCCTGTGCCTACTTCCTCTAAATTATATATATTCGATTATGTTTATCCAAATTCTCACCCTTCTCGCTTGGAATGTTGCTCTATCGTGGCAACGCCGCAGTGATCGCGAATGAAGGAACTCACGCCTTCCTTGTTTAGTCGTTGGGAAGTCTTAGAGTCGCTCTACGATACCGTAACACCTAGGGGCGTACTTGGAGTTATTAGTAGTTGAATAATTATCTTATGACCATGTTTATGTCATGATACGAGTTTGAGAGACATAGCGAATTGTTGTTTAATTCTGCTGCGACCTCATTATTTTGAAGTTTGAAATTATGTTGATTGAGTAATTAGCACGAATTATAATGGTGCGAAAGTTGAGTTTTAACAATTGATGATGATGTGGCATTCCTTTCCTACTAACTAAAATATTATTTTCGAAACGAAATTACTCTGATAATGATGTGTACGTTTCGGGGTAGAAAAGGGGTGTTACAGTATGTGATAAGGAAACCTGTGAAGAAGATATTGGTCACTGTCTTGCTGCCCTGGAGCATATTGGTGATCCTATTAATTTTGAGGAAGCTGCCAAGCATGATAAGTGGAGAAGAGCCATGGATAGTGAAATACAATCCATTGAAAGAAACCATACCTGGATCTTGACTGACCTACCTATTAATGGAAAAACCATAGGAGTTAAGTGGATTTATAAGACTAAATATGATGAGACAGGAAATGTTGAGAAGTATAAAGCTCGTTTAGTTGCTAAAGGCTACAATCAGCAATATGGCATTGATTATGCTGAGGTCTTTGCCCCTATTGCTAGATGGGATACCATTAGGTGCATCCTAGCCATAGCAACCCAAGAAAAATGGAATGTATATCAACTAGATGTGAAAAGCGCCTTCCTCTATGGTGAACTAGAAGAAGAGGTGTTTGTTGAGCAACCTGAAGGGTACAAGAAGAAGGGCAGTGAGTCTATGGTATATAAGTTGAGGAAAGCTTTGTATGGATTGAAACAAGCTCCAAGAGCTTGGTATAGTAAAATAGAGGCCTACTTTACTAAGGAAGGTTTTAGGAAGTGTCCTCATGAACACACATTATTCACTAAAACTAGAAATGATGATGTATTGTGGATGGGTAATAACATGAAGATGATACATGATTTCAGGGACTCCATGAAGCAACACTTTGAGATGACTGACTTGGGCAAAATGAAACACTTCCTAGGGGTTGAGATTACTCAAGATGACAGAGGTATCTTCATAATACAGCAGAGGTATGCAACTGATGTGTTAAATAGATTTAAAATGATTGATAGCAAACTTGTTAATAATCCAGTAGCTGCTGGAAGTAAACTCTCCAAGAATGATGATGATAAGAGGGTAGATGTGACTGTTTTTAAGCAACTAATTGGTAGCTTAATGTACTTGAATGCTACTAGGCCAGATTTAACTTATGCTGTCAGTTTACTGAGTCGTTTCATGGATAAACCCTCTGAAAATCGCCTTATGGCTGCTAAACGTGTTTTGAGGTATCTAAAGGGTACCCTTGAGATGGAAATTCTTTATAGAACTGGGCACAATTTTGAATTGTTAGGGTATTGTGACAAAGATTTATGCTGGGATGTTGATGATAGGAAAAGTACAACAGTGTTTTGTGTATGTCTTAAGTCTTTGTGTGCAAGATCATGGGCTTCAAAGAAGCGTTCCATTGTCACCCTATCCTCCACAGAAGCTGAGTTTGTGGCTGCCACTCATTGTGTGTGTCAAGGTGTGTGGTTGATGAGAATCCTAGAAGAGATGGGATGGAGGCATGATGGCCCCTTAACAATGTTATGTGACAATGTATCTGCCATAAAAATCTCAAAAAATCCTGTCATGTATGGTAGAACAAAACACATAGATGTGAGGTACCACCTCCTCAGAAATCTATGAAAGATGGAGTAATTGAGCTCAAATACTGTAGCACTCAAGATCAAATTGCTGACCTTCTGACCAAAGGATTGAAGAATGAAAGTTTTGCAAGACTCAGGACAAGCTTTGGCCTCTGCTCTCTGAATAAACTGGTGAATTGATGAACCCCTGTGTCTGCTCTTCATGTACTGCTTTCTGGATATGTCTTGCAACTGCAAGTTCTCTGTGTGGTGTATTGTTCTGTTCTGTTTTTGTGTTTGCATTTGCAGTTTGTTTTTCAGCTGTGTGTCTGTAAATCTGTTGTAGCAATGATGTAATAAACTGGAAATTTGCTGCTGAAACTTTCCAGTTTAAGGGAAGGATTGTAGATAGTGTATTGGTTGTATTAGTAAATTGAAGGGTGCTCTTAGTATTGGGCCTGTTAATGTAGTCCAGCCCATTGGTTGTTAAGAGCTCCAGCCCATTGTATGTAGAATCAGTATATACTCTATTGAGTTAGTAAATGAAAATATACTTTTCTGTTATTTCTGTGTTGCCAATTACACATTCAAGTCTGACTTTGCAGCTGCTATGATAAAGATGGGAGATATTGCAACATTAACGGGCTCGGCCGGTGTCATAAGAACAATTTGCAGTGCTATCAACTGACTTTATTAGTTCTCCATCAACATAGCAACCAATTACATTTGTTGTTTTTAAACATATTAATTCTTTTATTTATTTTATGGTGTTTATTATTCTTATTAATTCATTCAATTGTATGTATCTCACTTTCGTTGATAAATAAACTGTAAGTTTGGTATTAATAAATATTCTTTTCTAAATTTAGTTGTTCTTGTTGCGTGCATGAAATCTTGATTAAAATCCATATGCATTTAATTTTTCTTTTTTTTTCCTCCAGGTATAAAAATGATATCCTCTTCTACACACAACAGCAGAGACTTAGTCTATCGGGTTGCTGCATGCTTAAGGGTGGATTTGAACACAAAACATTGGTTAAGCTAAAAGAAACATCTATCATCTCATCCAAGTGCTTTTGGGTCATTTAATTTGCTTTGGTATCTTCATATAATTTATTCTATATTTCAAATAAATAATTATAGGAGAAAGTGATATTCCAAAAGGTTTTCTCAACACAAATATTTTGAATGTCTAAAAATTATTTGCATTGTCTTTAAAGTTTTTCCCTGTCTTTTATGCTCTTCTCCACTGACTCTTTATTTTAAATCGGAATCTAGCCTCTCTTTTTTCGTTGGGGTGTTAATAAATTGTTCCCATTAGTGAAAATTACAACAGCGGAACAATTAACTGATTGGATTACGATTGAATTCGGTTAGATTGGTTTCCAATTTTCATATTATACAATTTAATGGTATACTTATATTTACCTTATTTCCCATACAACCAATAGTCCATTCCAATTTTTCTATATCATTATATATTTGATGTATAGAAAGTACGTGTTATGACTTTGTGTGTTTATTCTCATCTTACTACTTGTATAAATTTGAATGAATGTATTTTACGGAGAATGTTTATAAATTTGGATAGTTTGATGTATTAAGTATTGGCTATCCATTTTGCTACACTTCTCTAGTGACTTAAAACTTAAAACATTAAGCATTTGGTTGTTATGATGGTGTATTAAGTTTTTGAGTTAAGAAATGGTGGTTATTTTGAAAACAAATTAGATTTGATTAACTTATTGGATGGCTATAGTAAAAAAAGTAAGGATTGGATAAGACGGTCTTTTCGCAAAAAAAATTATTCTAATCTAATCTGCAAATCATTGTCCTCGTCAAGCTATCACTGCTATAGTTGGGGTTGCCACGCAAGTGGAGGATGATGTTGGTGATGTTGCAGCTGGTTCCACATCCTCGACATTCGTGCTTGCTCCATCTACACCACTTGCAGCTCCTCCTACAATTGCATCGTGTGGGCCTTATAAGCAACCACTTTAATCTTTAGCACTGCTATCTCAGTTGGGTTTTCTGAAGAAGGATTGAATTCTCCACGAATATCGAGGCGATCGACCCCTTTCTATACATATGGGGCAAAGTACCTTGCACCATAGAGGAAACCTTTATACTTGCCTCCAACTAACTGCACACAAGCATCCAGAAGTAGCGCTTCCTCCTCATTGGCAACTAGTGCAGATGGGTTAGCTCTGGCCCGCTAACTTCTTCCACCAACTGCTCAAACTCTGCCTACTATGCATAACCAAATAATAAATGAGTACAGTTTTACCATTTTAACAAAAGAATTTAGAACAAACAAATAATTGGGTCGATAATTAGTTGAGTACGCCTCAAGTGTTTATCCACAAAGTCATAGGTTCCCTCCTTAAGAAAGAGGGAACCTATGACTTCAGAAAATATTTTTGATTGTCATTTTTCTGAAAATATTTAACAAACGAATGGAAAACTTCTGAAAAAGCTTTAAGAAAGAGGCTATTAATTAATCATCTTGATATGAACAAAAAAGAGATAGTTACGAGTCAAATATGGGTGTGAGGCCCAATTCTTCACCCTTTCATCACCAACATTAAATTTATTAAAGTTGTCTTCTTTATTTTCTAAATCTTCTAATGCAAAACATCAAGAAGGAAAAATAGTACTACTTCTTTTTTTTAAAATGTTAGAAAGACAAGAGGTCAGAGCAGAGCCCAATGGGGGAATGAACCAATACCCTTGGGAAAGAAGACATTGTAGTTAAAGCGGTAGTAGTGATCCCCTTGTTTGGGAAAAACAACATAGAAAAATAAAATGTGCACAATCGGAATACAAGAATTTAACGTAGAAAACTCCAAAACTAGAGAAAAACACGAATCATTGTCTAATTACAACTAGAGAATAACACTATGTAAAATTTGTTACAACACATAGACTTCTCTCAAACACCCAATTCCCCAATACAACAACACCCTCCTAAGAAAATATTTAACTAATCTCACAACACTCTAAAACAAGTGTATAAGAGAAAAAAATGTCAAATACAAACTTAATATGTTTTTGAGTGGTGCATTTTGTAAACGAACTTGAGTCCATAATATAGTCTTGATCTCCCTCTTACTTCACAAAAATAAGCAATGTGAGAATTTTTCAAGATGCTCAATTTTAATCAACTCCAACAATCTTCACCTTGATTGTAATTGATACATGAGACATCTTCTGTTTTCATTGTCTACACTGACAATCATAGCTCAAAAGAACTATCATACTCCACCATAGAGAGTATACTTCACTTGAAGCTAAACCACTCCAAAAATTTCTCCATGTTGAAATTCGTCGACATAACTTCTTCAAGATACTCAGTTCCAATCGACTCCAATAATCTCCACCTTGATTGTAATTGATACACGAGACATCTTCTACTTTCATTGTCTACACCAATAGTCATAGTTCAAAAGAACTATCGTACTCCATCATAAAGAGTATACTACATATGAAACTAAACCACTTCAAGAATTTCTCCATGTCGAAAGTCATCGACATAATCTCACAACACCTTGTGCAACCCCAATTGTACATCCTTGACTTTCACAGCACTTTCACAACATAGTTCAAACAACACTTTCACAACATCAAACTTTTTTCTGATGTGGAAGATCAAACAATGTTACAACCATAGAGCATACTAAGAAATTTATGCCCCCATCGAACCAAAAGCTTCAATACCTGTTGTTGGGGAAAACAACATAGAGAAATAAAATGAGCACAAGAATTTAACGTGGAAAACTCCAAAACAGATGAAAAATCACGAACCGTTGTTTAATGACAACCAGAGAATAACACGATGTGAAAATTGTTTCAATACACAGACTTCTCTCAAACACCTCATGGCCTCAGTACACCCACACCCTCCAAAGAAAATATTTAACTACATCTCACAACAGTCTAAAACAAGAGTATAAGAGAGAAAAAAAAAAGTAAAATACAAACTTAAGGTGTTTTTGACTAGTGCATTTTGTAAAGGATAACTTGAGGCAATTATATAGCCTTTGTCTCCCTCTTCCTTCACAAAACTAAACAATGTGGGAATTTTTCAAGATGCTAATTTTCAACTCCAACAATTTCAAAGAACTATCATACTCCACCGTAGAGAATATACTTCACTTGAAGCTAAACCACTCCAAGAATTTATCCATGCCAAAAGTTATCGCCATAGATTCTTCAAGATTCTCAATTTCATCAACTCCAACACCCCTAACATGTTACTGCAAAAGACCCCTAAGACAATCCTAGATGCGTAGAAACAAATTTACAATAAAACATGTCTCATCTCGAAATGGTCTTTATGAAGATAATTAGGAGCCAAATATGAGGGTGAAGGTCAGTTATTATGAGATCAACTATGGAGTCTGAATTTATAGCTCTAGAGTTGGCTAGTAGTAAAATTTAGGGGTTGAATAACCTCTTAGTGAAAATTCCTTTGGGAAAAAACCAACACCATTGGTGTCAAGACATTGTGATAGCTAATCTGCAATAGTCATTGCAAAGAATAAGACCTATAATGGAAAAAATTAACATATACAATTGAGACATAATGAGGTAAGGCAAACGCAAAAACAACAAGCGATGTCAGTCGATTATGTGAAGTTAGAAGTGAATTTGACTGACCCTATGACAAAACCTTGGGGAGTGAATTCATTTGTGATACATCTAGCAATGGGAATAAGACTTGAGCCACTTAAAATTAATGAGTGATAGGATTTCGACCTTTGTGGTTAGAGATTCCATGAAGTAGGTTCAAAATGGTAAAAAAAAAAAGATACTTATTCATTCGGCTAGCATTAAAATTGATTTAGTTAATTTGTATTTGTCCAATATTGGGCTAAAATGTCTCTGGGGTCCCTTATCTTTATTTAAAGTAACGATTTAGTCATTTATGTTTTTTTGTACCAATTAAATCCTTTATGTTTTAAAATTTGGGCAATTTTATCATTTTCCTTTAATCTCCATCTAACTCTATTAAAAAAATCATAGTCATCTTTTCAGTCATATTTTAAATTTTTATTTTGGCTTAGGTGGCATATAAATTTGCCAACTAATAATTTAATTTGATTTTTTTTACAATCACCAAAAAAAAAAAACCAATTAGCCCGAAGCCTAATTTTACCCCTCTCCTTCTTCTTTTTCTTCATGTTCTTCATTCCCTCTTCTCACAATTCATCACCAATTGATTTTGTTTTCCAGGAATCCCATCACCAATCGATTTCATTATCCAAAGAATTTCATTTTCAATTTCAATTTCATTGCCGGAAAACGAAACAAAATTGTTCTTCTTTTGAAAATGAAACAAAACTGAAATCAAAATCGTTGCTGTTGAAAACAGAATCAAAATTGCAGCTGCTGTGGAAAACGAAACAGAAACGAAATATAGATTAAAACGAAACAGAGAGGCATGGTTTGAAGATGGAAACAATATCGAAACGAAACATAAACGAAATATGGATTAGAAACGAAACATGGATTGAAACAAAATCGAAAACGAAACAGAAACGAAACAAAGATGCATGGTTTTCAAGATTTTGGGTTGGATTAAAGAGGCATGGTTTTCAGATTTTGGGGATGGTTTTCCAGATTTGGAACCCTAATTCCCAAATCCTAATTCATAGGTTGAAAGATGAAGTCATTTTTTGTATTTTTAATAAAAATTAAATTTAAAAAAGATGACATGGATATGCCACATACACATAAATTACGACACATCAAAGACCATAACAAATGACCACGTAGACATTTCTTAACGGAGTTAAATGGAGACTAATGGAAAAGGATAAAATTGCCCAAATTTAAAGCATAAAGGATTTAATTGGGACAAAAAAACATAAATGACTAAATCGTTACTTTAAATAAAGATGAGGGACTCTAGGAGCATTTTAGTCTTTCTTATTGTGCTTTTGTTAAAGTGTTAGATGATGCTTTTTGAGAGGATAAACTTTTCAACTTTTAACAATTTACCTGAGATCGTGATGAGATCTCTAGAACACTCATCAATGTTGGGTGTGTATGCATGGCTTATAAGTGTAAAACGACGTAACAGCAATAATTATGGGGGTAAAGCCTGATTGATTAAATCTGAGCTTATATCCCTAATTCCCTATAGCTTAGACAATATGTTTTTCCATCACTTTGACCACTCGAATTTCTTCTCTTCTTTCTAGGTTACCATAGCCAGTTTTTGCTTCTTGCTATTTTGTTACCTCTGTATTATTGAAATAGACCTGTTGTACCATGCGAAACTTGCACACAGTGGGCAGATAAGTTCTTAACGGCAGACTCATTAACGCCTAAAGGGTGTGTTTGTTTGAGGTGAAAGAGGGAAGGGAGAAAAAAGGGAAAAGAGAGTAAGGGAAGAAATAGTGATTTTGACATGTTTATAGTTAATGAGAGAAATAGGAAAAAGAGAGTGAGGAATGAATACTTTAATGATTTTTGTAATCTCTCCACAAGTAGATAGAAAGTGGAGAGAAAATGGCTCTTAAATTTTACTTTTACCATTTTTTCATCGGCTAAATTACTTTTACCATGAATAACAATTATTATAATTTATAGGATGTGACACTTTATAAATTTAAATTAAATAGCTCAAATAAATATGTAATTAATTAATTTAAATGATTAAAATAATTATTTAGCTGATTAAAATAAATATTTAGCTAATTTAATTAAATAATTAAAATAAGAACTACTTGTCAAAAAAAACACTAAGTCAATTAAATTAAAAAGTTAAATCAAATATAGGGGTGGTTTTGTCCTTTTAAAACTAGTCTTCTTTCTCTCTTCTCTCTTTGGCTCCAACCAAACCAAGAAGCACAACTCTCTCTTCCCTATTTCTATTCTCGTTTTCTTAAACCAAACAACCAGCCCTGTTCCTGACATTTTACGGGCCCTGGGCAAATCGTGAGAAAAAGACCCCCTTACATGATTACTTTTTAATTTGAAAATATTGCAATAAAAGACAAAACAATAACTTATTTCATTTAAAATAGTCTTAATAAATAGTAATACTTTTAGAAAATATTAAAAAAACTTCTCTTTTCTCGAAGTATTTATACACAAGTCAAGTTTACAAATTTGATCATCGACCCTTTCATTTACAATAATGCTATTAAGCCCAAAAGTTAGACAAATAAGCATACAAATATACGGATACAGATATGGATAATGGATACAATAATGCTATTTAAGTGCTACACATACGGATGATGGATACGGATCCGTATATTTGTATGTTTATTTGTCTAACTTTTGGGCTTAATAGCATTATTGATTTACAATAATGCTATTATTGTTTCATTTATGAGTCAACCCCTAAACTTAGTGTTTAATTCAATTATGGCTCAACAACCAACAAGTAACATCATCCCCGAAAGCAAGTGGGTAAAATTGCAAATCGAGAGACCTTGTCATATAGGTAGTGCTTAATTCATTCAATTAATATGCTCTCACTGCACCGTTGATATATTATCAATAATTAATTTTGACGATTCAAAATACAATACACATGCATTTGATTTGGCAATTTAGAAAGATATTGGAAAAATTCAACGAAAAAGAAGAATTAGTCAGAATTGTTTAAAGAGTTGAGCTAGCCTGCAGCTTTAGAAGCTTTACACTCACAACAAAATGTTATCCTATAAATTGATCAGCAGCACTTCTCATTTCAGCACACCACAACTCTTCATATTCATTCTCTTTCTCCTCCTTACAAACTTCATTTTATTTCTTTGCTTGATTTAATTCATATAATAATTAATTAATCTATATATCAATAAACGTGATATGGGTTATAGAATCACTACTAGATTTTTTGTCACATTGGTGTTGTTAGGCACAATATGTGATGCACAATTATCCTCTACGTTTTATGACAGTACATGTCCCAATGCACTTAGTACCATCAGAACCGTGATTCGTACATCCATATCTAAAGAAAGTCGCATGGCTGCATCTCTTATTCGCCTTCATTTTCACGATTTGCTTCGTTCGGTATCGTGATGCATCGATTTTGCTTGATGAGAGTTCTACTATCGAGAGTGAGAAGACCGCATACGACCTAATAATAACTCAATTCGAGGATATGATGTCATTGATAAAGCAAAAGCTGATGTAGAGAAAGTATGTCTCGAGTTGTGTCTTGTGCGAACATAGTAGCAATGGCGAGACGTGATGCATCATTCGCTGTAAGTATTTCTATTATTGTTTGCACGCATATATATAATACATATGCATACATATGTAATGTAATACATCAATGAAAATGACTTCTAATATATATGTGTATTATATACTTATAGGTTGGTGGTCCATCATGGACTGTGAAGCTTGGTCGAAGAGACTCTACTACTATGGCGAAGTCTAGTCTAGCAAATACTGATATTCCGTTATTTACTGATGATCTTAAAAAACTCATATCTCGCTTTGACATCAAAGGCCTAACTGCTAGAGATATGGTTACTCTATCTGGTAATTAATGATTACAAGTTTATTTAATTTGTTTAAAACACATATCCATATATATATATATATATATATATATATATATATATATATATATTGAATTTTAACTTATAATTAATAATGCTCATGTATAGGTGCCCACACTATTGGACAAGCTCAATGCTTCACATTTCGTGGAAGGATATACAACAATACCAGTGACATAGATGTTGGATTTGCTAGCACTCGCCAACGTGGTTGTCCATATTTGAATAGCACTACAAACGATCAAAAGTTGGCAGCACTGGACTTGGTCACACCCAATTCTTTTGATAACAATTACTACAAGAATTTAATTCAGAAGAAGGGTCTTCTTCAATCGGATCAAGTTTTATTCAGTGGAGGCTCTACTGATTCTATCGTTTTCGAATATAGTAATAACCCTACAACATTCAAATCCGACTTTGCAGCTGCTATGATAAAGATGGGAGATATTGCACCCTTAACAGGCTCAACTGGAGTCATAAGAACCATTTGTAGCTCAATCAACTGATCGATTTATTAGTTATTGATCAACATATCAATCATTTTCATCTATGTTGTCTTTGGTTTCATAAACATATTAATTCTTCTATTCATTTTTAAGGTATATTTATTATTCTTATCAATTAATTGTATGTATCTCTCTTTCATTGATAAATAAATTGTGTCTTTGGTTTTAATTGATACTACTCCCTCTGTGCCAAATTGTTTGCTGTTTTAGCAAAATCAATTTATCTCAAATTGATTGTTGTTTTCGATTTTTAAGGACACTTTTAATCCAAAAAAAAGATTTTATTTTAAAAAAGTATCAACGTCCTCGTTGAGAGTCGCTCTGCGAGACGTCCAGTAGTCTCTGACTTGGTCTTCGAATCGTATCAGCCCGTTACCAGCTTGCCTCGCTCTCAGGTTGGCCCTTCTACTTGACTCAGTAGTATTCTTTCTACTCGTGCAGTGGGTGTATGGGCTAGCCCATGGTGCGGTCAGCTATGATATATATACTCTTTTTCTTTCTTAGTAAGTAAGTTAATCTACAACATCTGGTGGTGCCCTCGGCTAGGCACGTTCCTCTCTGGGTCAGTCTGGTCTAATCGAAGTCAACTGACTCACACGGAATACGGGGTGAGTTTTCACCGACCGGATCGCTTGAGTCTATAGGCTACCTCTCCTATCCGCTTCTTTACAAGATCTACTTTCTTCTTCCTTAAGACCGGGCCAAGCCTTTAGTTTAAGTAGGTTTGGGCTAGGTCATTGCGCTCCTGCCACGTCTTGGCAAAGTAGGCTGATGGTCAAGCCTCCTCGTGCCGCAATGGTGTGGGGCGTCGAGGCCGTGCCCCCGTGGACAACTCGAAGGGGTGAAGTTCGACGCAGAGCTTTTTGGTTGTCAACTTTTAGCGAAAGACTAAGCTACATCCAACACTCCAAATCCTTCCGTTGGTTTGCTTGCACTAAAGTTCCTTAAGTAGCCCTCGAGGAGTCCGTTTATATTAAATCGAGCTTTCAAATATATACCGACCGTAGGTATCTATCTAACTTACCATCGATACCGGCGCCTCTTCTTCTAACATTACCGACCTTTAAATATCGGGTTTTCATCATAAGAAACAACCTGATTTCCGAGACCTCTTGCATTGCATTACCATAACGGAAAAAAAAGAGAGAAATTGCTCTTGTGACTCGGAATGAACCTATCTCGGTGGAAGAAAGGAATAGCGATGCTCAAAACCCACAAATCAAAACAAAGATCTCAAAATTCCAGAACTCCATAGATCTCTAAGCGAAAGAAACAATGATGAAAAGAATTCCAGTATTACCTTGCACAATGGCGGAACCTCGTTCGTCGGTGCGGCGGAGCAACCTAGGTTTTCAGCGAAGGTGAGAGAAGCACACAGAGTCCATTCATTGCCGAGTAAATAACTAAATACCAATTTGGTTCTTAATATTGTAAGAGTAAATACTTTTAATTAGTGTTTCGAAGATGAAAACTTAGGGTTTCAAAGATTCTTCGCATTGAAGGTGAGGAAGATCAAGGCGACGACGATGGCAAGCAAAAACAAATGACGGCACGGCGGCGGCGGCGGCGGTGTTCTCTTCAAATGTTCTTCTTCTTTCTTTTTCAGTTCAGTTTGTGTTTTTGATTTGTGAGGCAGGCTAGGGTTTTGGTATTTGTGAGTGTGAGAGGAACACCGATTGAGGCTTGGGGCAATATTACGAGGAAGATGGAGGTTCTCGGGGAAGAAGAGCGAGAAGGTTCAGAGAGAAAGAGAGCATAGAGAGCAACATAGCTCAGAGAAGGGGAGTTGGGAGCGAGCGTTCAGACGATGAGAGAGTTGGGTTAGAGCATTGGCGGATGGGCAGCGCTTGTTAAAAAGCGATGGGTATTGGGTTAGCGCATTGGCGGATGGGCAGCGCTTTTTGTAGAAGCGCGTCTTATTGGCTAGTGTGTTTTCTTGATAGGCAGCGCTCTACGAGGAAGCGCTGCTCTTTGTTTACTTGTTATGACCTAAACCAGCATTTTAAGACAAAACGCTGCTCATGGTGACGCTCTTTTTTAGCCAATCTGGCGTAGTGCTTGTTGTGCGCATGAAGTCTTGATTTAAATCATATGAATTTATTTAATTTGCTTTGTTTTATTCATCAAATATTTAGTTTGTATTTAAAATAAATGATTAGACAAGAATTCGAAAGAGACGCTCTAAAAGTTTTTCTCAAAACAGATATTTAGAATGTCTAAAATAAAATT
Organism: Oxytropis ochrocephala; assembly: GCA_020916435.1. Classification (NCBI taxonomy): domain Eukaryota; kingdom Viridiplantae; phylum Streptophyta; class Magnoliopsida; order Fabales; family Fabaceae; genus Oxytropis; species Oxytropis ochrocephala. The sequence goes on along the minus strand of CM037094.1, from coordinate 74,444,209 downwards.
ACATACAAATCAAAAATTAATAGAAAACAAAAATAATAAAAATAGTGGTGCAGCCAACAATATCCGCGCGTCTCAACAAACATCGGCCTAGCCCACTTTGCTCTACAAGCCCGATAACTAAAACGAAATCTTCAATCATAAGTTCTTGATTTTGTTGTCTAATTATAAAAGGAGGTCATGCCCACCATGAAAACACACACAGAGTTATTCAACAAGAACGCCCAAAATCAAACACCCAGTCTTTTTTTTAGTCATTTCATTATTTGGGGTCTTTCCGATTTTGAAAAATTTAGGATTCAAAATTCTGAAGCAATAGTAGCAACACCCTAGAAAGGTAGTTTCGTTCTTAGCAAGCAGGAGATCAAGTTGCTTTTTAACATACTTGTGTATATATTTTTGCTTCAGCAAGCATGAACAATCCTCTTTTATTTTTATTAGCTAACTTGTCTTCAAAAAAGATGAAAAATCAATACAACCTAAAATGTTAAACTTAGGGAATAAAAAAAATCAGATTTTGATAAACAGAATCATTAGGGTTTTTAAAAAATCATCAAACAGCGTTCGTCTTTCCCTCCGTCGAAGATTTTGATAAACATTGTCATTTTGTTTTATTTTTAAAAAAAATCGTTGATAAACCATATTTTTCTCTTTAAAATCGATTTAGGGTTCCTGATCAGAGTTTAGGAGAGAGGAAGAAGAATGTAGAATAGAAATGTAGAGAGGAATCCATATATATGTGCCTCCAACCACTATAGTCGTCTCCCCATCTGTCACCCACACACCACATCGTCGGCGAGAAGCACATGTGTGGACTCCATTCCTCGCGAAATCCCCCTCTTTCTCTCCCAAGCTTCGCGAATCTTCCCCTTTATCCCTTCGCTAACATCTCTCACCTCTTTTCTATCGTTCTCTCTCTTCTTCTGTCTCTCTCCATTAGGGGTGGGAATAGGTTGGGCTTTGCATGGTATGGGCCTGGCCTGCGTTGAAAACATATATTAGGTTTGAGTCTGGCCTGTGGTAGACCCATTTTTTAGGCCTGGTCTGGCATCTTGGAAAGTCTGACAAGGCCCAAAAGATTGTTTAAAAGTATATTTCACTATGTTTTATGAAAACCTACAACATTTTTATGGTGTAAAGTTTTGTAAATAAACTAACAAACTAATAGGTTATTGAGATTAAGTTCTAATTTGAGATCTAATGAAGTTATTTCGGAAAATATCTTTATATGAAATCCTGTTTAAATTCTATTTTATAATAATAACTTTAAATATATCAAAAGTTGATGAGGTCAATATGTTTAAATTAAAAGAAAATACTAGCAAATTAATGATTTAACACAAAGTAGAAAATTTGGTATCTATTTAAAATACATTTATATAGGTTCTTCAAGGCCACAAAACTGATGTGGCATTCTCTAAGCATATCCAACTCAGCAAAGAACAACAACTAATCCAACTCAGCAAAAAATGATTACTCAAATCTGTCAACATGACATCTATAATCAAAACCAGAAAAAAAAAGTTACAAAATGAAACCCATAAAACGCAATTACATAAATGCAATGATAAAAAAAACTAATTTTGTTATGATGCAATGATAACAATAACAATGTAATGCTTATCGGAAAAAAAAAACAATAACAATATAATATAATAATAAATTGATTTCAATTTATTTGTTGTTGTAAAGGTCAACACATCCACACAAATAATCTGATCTTTATTTTTTTAATTATAACCGATGAGGAAAAAAGGGTAACGGGCACCCTAATTCATGCACAGTTTTGAATGCAAATTATTATTCCCACAACTATTTCTATCCTCTGCAACATAAACACTACCTGTCCCTGATCAACTATATATACATATATCCCTTCGTTGTGTGTTTGCTGCATCACATCATCTCTTTGCGAATTAGTACGACACATTTTTTGTTATAATTATTTGAAATATGTTTTTTTGCAATGGTTTCTAACAATGTTTTTGTGTCTGACATCGTACCAAATGATGGAAGGTTCACCATGGTCGAGTTATAAGGTAGTGGATGGTAAATGATATCATCGTCGTGCTCCATTTTCAATGGAGTTAGCCCTCATGGATAGTAGGGTAAGGCTCAACCTAACACTAAACTTTAGCTTGCACATTTATATTTGCACACACGGTCTTACATTGTATTTTTTTAGGGTGACCACATTGGTTCCGTTGTTAAAAGAACACTCACATATAAGTTTCAGAGACACATTAAAGAGGGAGTTGTATCAAGAATTTCTAACTTCAGTGTTGGTGCCAATGTTGGGGTTTTCGGCCCACTACTCATTAATATAAAATCAATTTTCTTTACAACATTGTTGTTGTTCGTGACAACTCTGAAACTATTCCACATATGGTTTGCAATTTTACAAATCCTAGGGTTTTCGGCCCTCCGTTCTGTGCATTTTCAGTTATTATTTTTTAAACAAATATCTCATTAGCTTTTATAATTGATTTCAGGCAGAATTGTGCTCCAAGTACCACATTGACTAGTGATAAGGTCTCAAGAGGGTTTATAATGAAGAGGCAACCCTCACCTTACAAGCCGGTTTTTTGGGGTTGAGTTAGGCCCAAACCACATTCTAAGACTCCAGAACTCCGTTTATGCTAACAATGTCATTTTTAAACTCCAGAACTGCCACTCGTACAACAGTATCTAAAGAGCGTCGCATGGCTGCATCTCTCATTCGCCTTCACTTTCATGATTGCTTCGTGCAAGGCTGTGATGCATCAATTTTGCTTGACGAGAGTTCCACTATTGAGAGTGAAAAGACTGCACTTCCAAATCTTAACTTAGCAAGGGGGTACGAAGTCATTGATAAAGCAAAAGCTGACGTGGAGAAAGTATGCCCTAGAGTTGTATCCTGTGCAGACATCATTTGCTGTAAATTATACAGATTATTTGCACGCATGATACATATACATATCATATACATATGTACTACAACAATAAAAATGACTTGTGATATGCTTTCTTATAGGTGGGTGGTCCATCATGGACTGTGAAGCTTAGACGAAGAGACTCTACTACATATAGCGTAAGTTTGGCCAATAGTGACCTTCCATTATTTACAGATGATCTTAAAACTCTTATATCTCGCTTCGAAAACAAAGGGCTAACTGCATATAGTGAATTTTAACTTATAATTAATAATGTTTATGCAGGTGCTCACACTCTTGGACAAGCTCAATGCTTCACATTCCGTGGAAGGATATACAACAATGGCAGTGATATAGATGCTGGATTTGCTAGCACTCATCGACGTGGTTGTCCATCCTTGAGTAGCACTACAAATGATCAAAAGTTGGCAGCATTGGATTTGGTCACACACAATTCTTTTGATAACAACTATTACAAGAACTTTATTCAAAAGAAGGGTCTTCTTCATTTGGATCAAGTTCTATTTAATGGAGGATCTACAGATTCTATTGTTTCTGAATATAGTAAAAATCCTACAACATTCAAGTCTGACTTTGCAGCTGCTATGATAAAGATGGGAGATATTGCAACATTAACGGGCTCGGTCGGAGTCATAAGAACAATTTGCAGTGCTATCAACTGACTTTATTAGTTCTCCATCAACATAGCAACCAATTACATTTGTTGTTTTTAAACATCTTAATTCTTTTATTTATTTTATGGTGTTTATTATTCTTATCAATTCATTCAATTGTATGTATCTCACTTTCGTTGATAAATAAACTGTAAGTTTGGTATTAATAAATATTATTTTCTAAATTTAGTTGTTCTTGTTCCGCGCATGAAATCTTGATTAAAATCCATATGCATTTAATTTTGCTTTTTTTCCTCCGGGTATAAAAATGATATCCTCCTCTGCACGCAACAACAGAGACTAGTCTATCGGGTTGCTGCATGCTTAAGGGTGGATTTGAACACAAAACCTTGGTTAAGCTAAAAGAGACATCTATCATCTCATCCAAGTGCTCTTGGGTCATTTAATTTGCTTTGGAATCTTCATATAATTTATTCTATATTTCAAATAAATAATTATAGAAGAAAGCGATATTCCAAAAGTTTTTCTCAAAACAAATATTTTGAATGTCTAAAAATTATATGCATTGTCTTTAAAGTTTTTCCCTGTCTTTTATGCTCTTCTCCATTGACTCTTTATTTTAAATCGGAATCTAGCCTCTCTTTTTTCGTTGGATTACGATTGAATTCGGTTAGATTTGTTTCCATTTTTATATTATACAATTTAATGGTATACTTGTATTTACGATTGAATTCGGTTAGATTGGTTTCCAGTTTTCTATATCATCTTATCCTAAAATCTAATGCGGCTTGGCGGTAACTCCCGCCAATGCTCGCAAGTTTTTTTATTTTTTTGTTTTTTTATTTTTTTTTGTTTTGTCTTTTCTTCTTTTTTTTTTCTTTCTGTTTTTGTCACCTTTTTTCTCTTTTTTATCTTTTATATTTTAATGTTTAGTCTTTTTTTTGATATATTTTTGTGTAAATCAAGGTATTTTTGGACCGACATACCCTTGACACAATTTTTTTCTCTAACACTCTTTCTTTTTATTATTATCAAAATGTACTCCGCATTTTGTACCCCACTGTTTACCAATATACCCCCACTCTATCCGAGAACTATTAATACACAATCGTTGACTTCCCCCCACTCTTCAGTTTTTTTCTTCTCTTATATTTTAAGGAGTGATTTACTGTCTCGAAAATTTTTAGATACTTAAATATGTAAATTTTGTTCTTCAATAATCGATTCGGTAAAAAAAATTCATTTTGGTCATTTTGCACCAACGGGTATTAAATCTTTTCTTTAATTGTTTTTTTTATTTTTATCTTTCTTTAATATTCGAGTACATGCGGTGTTACTGCATTGACTCCGTATGGGAATTTCAGCCACATTTACAATAGAACTTTCACCATCTTCTTTCAACGAGACATACAGTGACATTTACAATAAAACCTCCATATTCTTTTTCAACTTTGTATAACTGCTCCTATGGAGAACGTGTGACGCTGGGTCGGGGTTTGGTGAACCAACTGGTCGCTCCTCTAGGGCTTGGCGCTACTCCCGCCGATGCTCGCAATTTTTTTTTTCTTTCCTTTTTTTTTTGTTTTGTCTTTTCTTCTTTTTTTTTCTGTTTTTGGTCACTTTTTTTTTTCCCTTTTTTACCTTTTATATTTTAAAGTTTAGTCATTTTTTTTGATATATTTTTGTGTAAATCAAGGTATCATCCACAATTTACCAATATACCCCTCATTTTGTACCACTGTTTACCAATATACCCCCACTATATATTTTTGGACCGACATACCCTTGACAATTTTTTTTTCTCCAACACTCTTTCTTTTTATTATTATCAAAATGTACCCCGTATTTTGTACCCCACTGTTTACCAATATACCCCCACTCTATCCGAGAACTATTAATACACAATCGTTGACTTCCCCCCACTCTTCAGTTTTTTTCTTCTCTTATATTTTAAGGAGTGATTTACTGTCTCGAAAATTTTTAGATACTTAAATATGTAAATTTTGTTCTTCAATAATCGATCCCGCATTTTGTACCCCACTGTTTACCAATATACCCCCACTCTATCCGAGAACTATTAATACACAATCGTTGACTTCCCCCCACTCTTCAGTTTTTTTCTTCTCTTATATTTTAAGGAGTGATTTATTGTCTCGAAAATTTTTAGATACTTAAATATGTAAATTTTGTTCTTCAATAATCGATTCGGTAAAAAAATTCATTTTGGTCATTTTGCACCAACGGGTATTAAATCTTTTCTTTAATTGGTTTTTTTATTTTTATCTTTCTTTAATATTCGAGTACATGCAGTGTTGCTGCATTGACTCCGTGTGGGAGTTTCAGCCACATTTACAATAGAACATTCATCATCTTCTTTCTTTAATATTCGAGTACATGCAGTGTTGCTGCATTGACTCCGTATGGGAATTTCAGCCACATTTACAATAGAACTTTCATCATATTCTTTCAACGAGACATACAGTGACATTTACAATAAAACATCCATATTCTTTTTCAACTTTCTATAACTGCTCCTATGGAGAACGTGTGATGTTGGGTCGGGGTTTGGTGAACCAACTGGTCGCTCCTCTAGGGCTTGGCGCTACTCCCGCCGATGCTCGCAAATTTTTTTTTCTTCTTTCCTTTTTTTTTGTTTTGTCTTTTTTTTCTTCTGTTTTTGGTCACTTTTTTTTCCCATTTTTATCTTTTATATTTTAATGTTTAGTCATTTTTTTTATATATATTTGTGTAAATCAAGGTATCCTCCACAATTTACCAATATACCCCTCATTTTGTACCACTGTTTACCAATATACCCCCACTATATATTTTTGGACCGACATACCCTTGACAAAATTTTTTCTCCAACACTCTTTCTTTTTATTATTATCAAAATGTACCCCGCATTTTGTAATCCACTGTTTACCAATATACCCCCACTCTATCCGAGAACTATTAATACACAATCGTTGACTTCCCCCCACTCTTCAGTTTTTTTCTTCTCTTATATTTTAAGGAGTGATTTACTGTCTCGAAAATTTTTAGATACTTAAATATGTAAATTTTGTTCTTCAATAATCGATCCCGCATTTTGTACCCCACTGTTTACCAATATACCCCCACTCTATCCGAGAACTATTAATACACAATCGTTGACTTCCCCCACTCTCTTGTTTTTTTCTTCTCTTATATTTTAAGGAGTGATTTATCGTCTCGAAAATTTTTAGATACTTAAATATGTAAATTTTGTTCTTCAATAATCGATCCCGCATTTTGTACCCCAATTGCTTACCAATATACCCCACTCTATCCGAGAACTATTAATACACAATCGTTGACTTCCCCCACTCTTGATTTTTTTTTCTTCTTATATTTTTAAGGAGTGATTTATGTCTCTCTAAAATTTTTAGATACTTAAATATGTAAATTTTGTTCTTCAATAATCGATTCGGTAAAAAAAATTCATTTTGGTCATTTTGCACCAACGGGTATTAAATCTTTTCTTTAATTGTTTTTTATTATTTTTATCTTTCTTTAATATTCGAGTACATGCGGTGTTACTGCATTGACTCCGTATGGGAATTTCAGCCACATTTACAATAGAACTTTCACCATCTTCTTTCAACGAGACATACAAAGTGACATTTACAATAAAACCTCCATTCTTTTTTCAACTTTGTATAAGCTTCTCCTATGGAGAACGTGTGTGACGCTGGCCTCGGGTTTGGTGAACCAACTGGTCGCTCCTCTAGGGCTTGGCGCTACTCCCGCCGATGCTCGCAAATTTTTTTTTTCTTTCTTTTTTTTTTTGTTTTGTCTTTTCTTCTTTTTTTTTCCTGTTTTTGGTCACTTTTTTTTCCCTTTTTTACCTTTTATATTTTAATGTTTAGTCATTTTTTTTGATATATTTTTGTGTAAATCAAGGTATCATCCACAATTTACCAATATACCCCTCATTTTGTACCACTGTTTACCAATATACCCCCACTATATATTTTTGGACCGACATACCCTTGACAATTTTTTTTTCTCCAATACTCTTTCTTTTTATTATTATCAAAATGTACCCCGTATTTTGTATTCCACTGTTTACCAATATACCCCCACTCTATCCGAGAACTATTAATACACAATCGTTGACTTCCCCCCACTCTTCAGTTTTTTTCTTCTCTTATATTTTAAAGAGTGATTTACTGTCTCGAAATTTTTTAGATACTTAAATATGTAAATTTTGTTCTTCAATAATCGATCCCGCATTTTGTACCCCACTGTTTACCAATATACCCCCACTCTATCCGAGAACTATTAATACACAATCGTTGACTTCCCCCCACTCTTCAGTTTTTTTCTTCTCTTATATTTTAAGGAGTGATTTACTGTCTCGAAAATTTTTAGATACTTAAATATGTAAATTTTGTTCTTCAATAATCGATTCGGTAAAAAAAAATTCATTTTGGTCATTTTGCACCAACGGGTATTAAATCTTTTCTTTAATTGGTTTTTATTTTTATCTTTCTTTAATATTCGAGTACATGCAAAGTTCTTGCATTGACTCGTGTGGTAGTTTCAGCCACATTTACAATAGAACATTCATCATCTTCTTTCTTTAATATTCGAGTACATGCAAGGTGTTGCTGCATTGACTCGTATATGGAATTTCAAACATTTACAATAGAACTTTCATCATATTCTTTCAACGAGACATACAAAGGACATTTACAATAAAACCTCCATATTCTTTTTCAACTTTCTATAATCGCTCCTATGGAGAACGTGTGACGTTGGGTCGGGTTTGGTGAACCAACCGGTCGCTCCTCTAGGGCTTGGCGCTACTCACGCCGATGCTCATAAATTTTTTTTTTCTTTCCTTTTTTTTGTTTTGTCTTTTTTTTTCTTCTGCTTTTGGTCACTTTTTTTCCCTTTTTATCTTTTATATTTTAATGTTTAGTCATTTTTTTGATATATTTTTGTGTAAATCAAGGTATCCTCCACAATTTACCAATATACCCCTCATTTTGTACCACTTGTTTACCAATATACCCCACTATATATTTTTGGACCGACATACCCTTGACAAAATTTTTTCTCCAACACTCTTTCTTTTTATTATTATCAAAATGTACCCCATTTTGTACTCCATCATTTACCAATATACCCCCACTCTATCCGAGAACTATTAATACACAATCGTTGACTTCCCCCACTCTTGATTTTTTTTTCTTCTCTTATATTTTAAGGAGTGATTTACTGTCTCGAAAATTTTTAGATACTTAAATATGTAAATTTTGTTCTTCAATAATCGATTCGGTAAAAAAAATTCATTTTGGTCATTTTGCACCAACGGGTATTAAATCTTTTCTTTAATTGGTTTTTTATTTTTATCTTTCTTTAATATTCGAGTACATGCAGTGTTGCTGCATTGACTCCGTGTGGGAGTTTCAGCCACATTTAACCTTCATCATCTTCTTTCAACGAGACATACAGTCACATTTACAATAAAACCTCCATATTCTTTTTCAACTTTGTATAACTGCTCCTATTTTATCATGAGTTTTCCTTGAACCATGCACGATACCCGAGTGCTTCACTTTTTCATTGTATTGTTTTTTTTTTTTCTATAAACAATTTCATTTAAAGGAGCACAAGGAGTGTCCATCCCTTACAATGAGAGAAAAAAAAATCTACGGACGATGTTCAATTTTTCTTTCTTATTATGGGTTCATTTTTTGTATTTGTATTTAATGAATGTTGATAATTATTAAAGTTCTTTAGACTTTTTCTTCTTATTTTATCTACAAAGGATGTTCAATTTAAATGTCTTTATTAAAGTTCCTTTCAAATTTATAATATTTGTTATTTAATTAATATTTATAATTTAATTTTTTATTCACAGTTATTAGATTTGATATTTTGCAAAGTAACATCATTTGCCTAATGGCATAAACTACTTATTAGATTTTATATCACAGTTAACAAGCTCAATGTTGACCAGTACAAAATTTTCTTTCAAGTACGATGCGATATTATTCTTTTGAAAAAAATTAATTACTCGATTATACGATGAAATTTAACGAACCCCGTGCGATATTAACGAACCCATTTGTTACACCTGTTAATATTATTTATGTATTAACCCGTCCAGAGGACGGGTATTGAAGCTAGTCTTATACCTTATTTGGCTTGGCATGCCTTATAAATTGATTTGGATTTTGGTGGGAAAGATTTTTTGGTCTATGGCATGATTTTTTTTTTGGTTCATTTTTTTGGTTGCTTTTTTTTTTCTCTTCTTTCTTCTTTGTTTCACTTTCTTTTTTGTTTCTTGCTTCTATTTTTTTTTTTGTTATTTCCTTCTTCTTTTTTTATCATGTCATTGGTACGTAATTTTTATTGTCTTTGTCGATGACTAATCTATGTTGGTGAGTCTGACTAACCACAAGTCTTCCATCCCAACAGAGTTTTTACCACATCCAAAGTTCTTTTTTTATATTTGTAGGTTTTCTTTTTTTATTTTTATTTTTTATATTTTAAGGGGTACTTTACAGTCTTGAAATTTTTTAGATGTTTAAATATGCAAATTTTTTGGTGGAAAACTATTTAATTTTTAGATAATTTCGCATCAACAAGTATTAGAAGCATTCTTAAATTTGTGTTAGTTTTAAATCAAATTGTGCATGATCGACAGAATCCTACAACCGGCTCAGGACGGATCTATCAACCTCAAGAGCAAACTAATGCAGAATAGTCATTCTTGATGGATTGTTGTTTGTGTTACAACTTTTAAGTTGTTTGTGTTATAACTTGATCTAATATGTGTGATTAGGTTGTTGTTTTTGCTCCGACTTTAAGTTGTTTGTGTTATGACTTGATCTAATATGTGTGACTTTTGTCTTTGATTGTGATGTCTTTCTAAAACTTAGAATTTGTTTGATATTATTATTTCTTCGTTGTTTTTGTTTTAAAAGTAATTCATTTAATCAATAGTTAGACAACTTTGTCCATCGAGTCAATTGGCTTTTTTTTTTTCTTTCACTTTGGCTTTTTTTTTTTTCGTTTCCTTTCTTTTACTTTTTTGTTACCATCTCATTAGTGTGGAGTTTTCATGGGCTTTAATGATGACTAATGTACACTGGAGAAGTTGGCTGACCACGAGTACTCGGTTTTCTCGGCGTGTGTAGTTATATCCTCCCAACAGAGTTTTACCGATGACTAATCTACATTTTTTTATATATTTTTATATTTTAAAGTGGGATGTTAAATAGTGTGCTTTAGTGTACTTGATGGGAAAACATTATTTTGTACCAAACGCAGTAACGCTTGAAAATGTTAGATAATTGTATTTTAGTATTCGAAATTTTTAACTATTGAAACACTTCGTTTGCCAATAATCTATTTGATGGAAAAATAATTTGGTGGCAAAATACATAAAGTGTGATTCTAGGCGATGTGTTTTGGGGTACTTTAGAATATTGAAATAAAATTAGATGTCCAAATTGGTATTTTCTTCTTTATTTAGATAATTTCGCATCAATAAGTATTAGAAGCATAATTAAATTGATATTTACTTTTAAATCAATCTCTGCATGAGACCTACGTGATGTTTCACTTTTTAATTATGTTGTCTTCTTTTCTCTTTAATTATGAGTTAAGTTTTCATGTGTACATTTTTTTGGTATAAATGGGTATCCTCTACCCGCAACTCTAGAGACTAATCCTCGAACCGGTAAGATGGTATTACAAGTTAAGTTTTTATGGTTACATTTGATGAATATGAATAATGTTATTATAGGTTGTTGTTTATTTTACAACTTTTAACTGATTTTGTTATGACTTCATCTAATCTGTGTGATTAGGTCATTGCTTTATTTATGCTCCAACTTTAAACTGTTTGTGTTATGACTTGATCTAATATGTGTGACTTTTGTCTTTAAATGTGATGTCCTTCTAATACTTAGAATTTGTTTAGTCAAAAAATACTTAGATTTTGTTTGATGTTGTTATTTACTGTTTTATTTAGATAAGCGTTGTTATTTACTGTTGTTCTTATGCTTCTTTTCTTTAGAGGTTTACTCTTTAACAAATTGTTAGCCAACCCGTCCATCGGACGGGTCGTAGTGACATGGAAAATACTTGACACATGGACTAATTAGGTTAAGGCATGTCATTTGGGTATAGATACCCAACTATTTCGCTATAGTGACAAGGAAAGTATCTAAAACATGTATGCGGCTTGGCATGCATGTTAAATTTATGAAAAAGATTTTTGGTCAATTGGCTTCCAATTTTTTGGCCAATTGGTTTTTTTTTCACTTTGGCTTTTTTTTCTCCTTTCTTTTATTTTTTTGTTACCATCTCATTAGTGTGTAGTTTTCATCGGCTTTATCGATTACTAATATACACCGGGAAATTGGCTGGCCACGGGTACTTGGTTTTGTCGGCGTGTGTGATTATATCCTCCCAACAGAGTTTTACCGATGACTAATCTACATTTTTTTATATTTTTATATTTTAAAGTGGGATGCTAAATAGTGTGCTTTAGTGTACTTGATGAGGACAAGAATATTTTGTAGCAAAACACGTAACGTGAAATGTTAGACAGTGTGTTTTGGGTTACTTTAGTATTCAGAAATTTTTTTAACTATTGAAATACTTCGTTCGTCAATAATCTATTGGATGGTTCAAACTCAGAAACATTTGGTATTTCCATTGGTCTACAAACTCATTGAGTTGGCTTTGTTGTTGCCGGTGTCGACAACATCCGTTGAAAGAGCTTTTTCAGCAATGAAAATTATCAAGTCTAAATTACGCAACAAGATCAACGATGAGTGGTTCAATGACTTGATGATATGTTACACCGAGCGGGAGATATTCAAGTCACTTCAAGATGTTGATATTATGCGAACATTCACCCGAAAGAAGTCTCGGAAAGGGCATTTACCTCCTAATTTTATTTAGCACTCTATTGACAGGTTAGATTTCATCTCTCCTATTTAGCACATTTTATGATTATTTATAAATTATGTCATATGTCAATTGGCGGGAAATTTTCTTGCCCAGGCTCTAGAAAAATCCTGGCTTTGCCAATGATTGTAGGCAGTGTGTTTTGGGGTACTTTCGAATCTTGAAAAAATTACATGTCCAAATTAGTATTTTCTTCTTTATTTAGATAATTTCGCATAGAAGCATAATTAAATTGATATTTACTTTTAAATCAATCTCTGCATGAGACCTACGTACGTGTTTCACTTTTTAATTATGGTGTCTTCTTTTCTCTTTAATTATGAGTTAAGTTTTCATGTGTACATATTTTTAGTATAAACTGGGTATCCTCTACGCGCAACTCTAGAGAATAATCCCTCAAACTGGTAAAACGGTATTATGGGTTAAGTTTTTATGGTTACATTTGATGAATATGAATAATCTTATTTTAGGTTGTTGTTTATTTTACAACTTTAAACTGATCGTGTTATGACTTCATCTAATATGTGTGATTAGGTTGTTGTTTATGCTCCAAGTTTAAGCTCTTTGTGTTATGACTTGATCTAATATGTGTGACTTTTGTCTTTAAATGTGATGTCTTTCTAATACTTAGAATTTGTTTAGTAAAAATAAAATACTTAGATTTTGTTTGATGTTGTTATTTATCTTGTTTTTTTATGTTTAGGTCTCTTTAACAAATTGTTAGCCAACCCGTCCATCGGACGGAGTCGTAGGCTAGTTATCTTCTATCTTATAAGCGGCTTGGCGCTATTGCTGCAATTCCTTTCTTTTTTTCATTTTTTTTGTTGCTTTTTTCCTTCATTTATTTTTTGTTCTTTTCCTTTTTTTAATATTACTTCACTTTTTTTTGTATCTTCTTATTTTTTTGGTTTCATCTATTTTTGTTTTTTTTCTTCAGTTTTTTTTCTTCTTTAATATTTTAAAGTTTTGTATTTTTTCTTTTTTATATTTTAAGCGGTACTTTATAGTCTAAAAAAAATTTAGATGTTTAAATATGCAAATTTTGTTGTTGAATAATCGATTCAGTGAAAAACAAATTTAATTTAATTAAAAATATGTAAAGTAAAATGCTAAACATTGTACTTTGGTGTACTTGATGGTAAAAGAAATTGTTTTGTAACAAAATGCGTAAAGTGAAATGTTAAGCAGTATGTTTTGGGGTATTTTAGGATTTAGAAAAAATTGTAACTCTTCAAATACCAGAAGTTTCTTCGCAATTAATAACCGGTTTGGTAAAAATAATCATAAGTTTGTGACAAAATACGTAAAGTGCGATGATGACGGTGTATTTTGGGTTATTTTTAGGGTCCCGAAAAAATTTAGATGTTCAAACACGCGAAGTTTGTTCCTCAATAACATGTTTTTTAATGAAAAGAAAAAAAATTGTGAAAAATACGTAAAGCGTGATGCTAGACACTGTGTTTTGGGGTGCTTTAAGATCCAGAAAATTTTTACATGTCCAAATTGTTGTTTTCTTTTTTTATTTTGATAATTCTACACGAACGAGTATTAGAAACATACTTAAATTGGTGTTTAGTTTTAAATCAAACTCAGCATGATATCTACGTACGTGTCCCACTTTCTAATTGTGTTGTCTTCTTTTCTCTTTAATTATGAGTTAAGTTTTTATATTTCTGATGAATATAGATAACGTTATTAATAAAATTAGATTGTTTTTCTTATTATCTGTGGATGTTCAATTCCAATGTCTTTGTTAAAGTTTATTTTTAATTTTTTAATATAGTTTTCTAATTTATATTTATAATTTAACTTTTTTCGTGGGAACTTCGGTCTCATTTACAATAGAATTCCCCAGAATTTTGTTTCAACTTTGTATTGGTGTTTTCATTTTAATGGTGACTTTTATTCAACCCTACATTATGTATTCATGTACTCCATCCGGACTTAATTATAAGCAAAAATAATTACCTTTACACATATTAAGGATAATAGTGTTATGCATTTAGTTTTCTTGAATTCATGGAAAAAATTTTACTAAAGTATTCCCTAATTAATAATTACATTCTTTCAACAATATTAATGAGTTAATTTAATGTACTTAAATCCATTGATACTAGCTTACCCCGTGCATCGCACGGGACATGAGGCTAGTATATTTGATGTATAGAAAGTACGTGTTTATGACTTTGTGTGTTTATTCTCATCTTACTACTTGTATAAATTTGAATGAATGTATTTTACGGAGAATGTTTATAAATTTGGATAGTTTGATGTATTAAGTATTGGCTATCCATTTTGCTACACTTCTCTAGTGACTTAAAAGTTAAAACATTAAGCATTTTGGTTGTTATGATGGTGTATTAAGTTTTTGGCTTAAGAAATGGTGGTTATTTTGAAAACAAATTAGATTTGATTAACTTATTGGATGGCTATAGTAAGAAAAAAGTAAGGATTGGATATAACGGTCTTTTCGCAAAAAAATTGTTCTAATCTAATCTACAAATCATTGTCCTCGTCAAGCTATCACTGTTATAGTTGAGGTTGCCACGCAAGTGGAGGATGATGTTGGTGATGCTGCAGCTGGTTCCACATCCTCGACATTCGTGCTTGCTCCATCTACACCACTTGCAGCTCCTCCTACAATTGCATCGTATGGTTCCTATAAGCAACCACTTTCATCTTTAGCACTGCTATCTTAGTTGGGTTTTCTGAAGAAGGATTGAATGCTCCACGAATATCGAGGCGATCGACCCCTTTCTATACATATGGGGCAAAGTACCTTGCACCATAGAGGAAACCTTTATACTTGCCTCCAACTAACTGCACACAAGCATCCAGAAGTAGCGTTTCCTTCTCATTGGCAACTAGTGCGGATGGGTTAGCTCTGGCCCGCTAACTTCTTCCACCAACTGCTCAAACTCCGCCTACTATCCATAACCAAATAATAAATGAGTACAGTTTTACCATTTTAACAAAAGAATTTAGAACAAACAAATAATTGGGTCGATAATTAGTTGAGTACGCCTCAAGTGTTCATCCACAAAGTCATAGGTTCCCTCCTTAAGAAAAAGGGAACCTATGACTTCAGAAAATATTTTTGATTGTCATTTTTCTAAAAATATTTAACAAACGAATGGAAAACTTCAGAAAAAGCTTTAAGAAAGAGGCTATTTTTTAGATAATCAAGGATTTCATTGAAGGGAGCACAAGGGGTGCCCAACCCTTACAATGGAGTAAATTATAGGAAGGGGGAGGGCCTCCTCAAAACCTACCTGAGCCAAAACCCATTGGGAAAAAGACTCAGGGAGGAAAAAGAGTACCTCGTCCAGACAGCACAACAGTGAGCAAGAGAATCCCACTGTTTCTCCCCCTTCAAAACTATATAATGATAGAAATGTTAATAAAATTACAAGGAGGCAAAACAACCCATTGGGCAATTAAACCAATCCGACCATCCGAGCCCGCAAGCTTTTCCTTTCCTAGATTTGAACCAGCCCCAAGCACTATCCTTGATACCGGAGATCACCGTTGGAACCGAAACTACCTCCCCATTGAACACAACTCATCTTGATATGAACAAAAAAGAGATAGTTACTAGTCAAAAAAGGGTGTGAGGGCCAATTCTTCACCCTTTCATCACCAACATTAAATTTATTAAATTTGTCTTCTTTATTTTCTAAATCTTCTAATGCAAAACATCAAGAAGGAAAAATAATACTACTCCTTTTTTTTAAAATGTTAGAAAGACAAGAGGTCAGAGCAGAGCCCAATGGGGGAATGAACCAATACCCTTTGGAAAGAAGACATTGTAGATAAAGCGGTAGTAGTGATCCCCTTGTTTGGGAAAAACAACATAGAAAAATAAAATGTGCACAATCGGAATACAAGAATTTAACGTAGAAAACTCCAAAACTAGAGAAAAACACGAATCATTGTCTAATTACAACTAGAGAATAACACTATGTGAAATTTGTTACAACACATAGACTTCTCTCAAACACCTCATGCCCCAGTACAACAACACCCTCCAAAGAAAATAATTAACTAATCTCACAACACTCTAAAACAAGAGTATAAGAGAAAAAAATGTCAAATACAAACTTAATATGTTTTTGAGTGGTGCATTTTGTAAACGAACTTGAGTCCATTATATAGTCTTGATCTCCTCTTTACTTCACAAAAATAAGCAATGTGAGAATTTTTCAAGATGCTCAATTTTAATCAACTCCAACAATCTTCACCATGATTGTAATTGATACATGAGACATCTTCTGCTTTCATTGTCTACACTGACAATCATAGCTCAAAAGAACTATCATACTCCACCAAAGACAGTATACTTCACTTGAAGTTAAACCACTCCAAAAATTTCTCCATGTTGAAATTCGTCGATATAACTTCTCCAAAAATTTCTCCATGTTGAAAGTCATCGACATAATCTCACAACACCTTATGCAACCCCAATTGTACATCCTTGACTTTCACAGCACTTTCACAACATAGTTCAAACAACACTTTCACAGCATCAAACTTTTTTCTGATGTGGAAGATCAAACAATGTTACAACCATAGAGCATACTAAGAAATTTATACCCCCATCGAACCAAAAGCTTCAATACCTGTTGTTGGGGAAAAACAACATAGAGAAATAAAACGAGCACAAGAATTTAACGTGGAAAACTCTAAAATAGATGAAAAATCACGAACCGTTGTTTAATGACAACCAGAGAATAACACGATGTGAAAATTGTTTTAATACACAGACTTCTCTCAAACACCCCATGGCCTCAGTACACTCACACCCTCCTTAGAAAATATTTAATTAACTACATCTCACAACAGTCTAAAACAAGAGTATAAGAGAAAAAAAAAGTAAAATACAAACTTAAGGTGTTTTTGACTAGTGCATTTTGTAAAGGATAACTTGAGGCAATTATATAGTCTTTGTCTCCCTCTTCCTTCACAAAACTAAACAATGTGGGAATTTTTCAAGATGCTAATTTTCAACTCCAACAATTTCAAAGAACTATCATACTCCACCGTAGAGAGTATACTTCACTTGAAGCTAAACCACTCCAAGAATTTATCCATGCCAAAAGTTATCGCCATAGATTCTTCAAGATTCTCAATTTCGATCAACTCCAACACCCCTAACATGTTACTGCAAAAGACCCCTAAGACAATCCTAGATGCGTAGAAACAAATTTACAATAAAACATGTCTCATCTCGAAATGGTATTTATGAAGATAATTAGGAGCCAAATATGAGGGTGATATGAGATCAACTATGGAGTCTGAATTTATAGCTCTAGAGCTGGCCAATAGTAAAATTTAGGGGTTGAATAACCTCTTAGTGAAAACTCTTTTGGGAAAAAACCAACACCATTGGGGTCAAGACATTGTGATAGCTAATCGGCAATATATAGTCATTGGAAAGAATAAGACCTATAATGGAAAAAATTAACATATACAATTGAGACATAATGTGGTAATGCAAACACAAAAACAACAAGCGATGTCAGTTGATTATGTGAAGTTAGAAGTGAATTTGACTGACCCCATGACAAAACCTTGGGGAGCGAATTCATTTGTGATACATCTAGCAATGGGAATAAGACTTGAGCCACTTAAAAAATTAATGAGTGATAGGATTTCGACCTTTGTGGTTAGAGATTCCATGGAGGTTCAAAATGGTAAAAAAAAAATACTTATTCATTCGGCTAGCATTAAAATTGATTTAGTTCATTTGTATTTGTCCAATATTGGGCTAAAATGTCTCTGGGGTCCCTTATCTTTATTTAAAGTAACGATTTAGTCCTTTATGTTTTTTGTACCAATTAAATCCTTTATGTTTTAAAATTTGGGCAATTTTATCCTTTTCCTTTAATCTCCATCTAACTCTGTTAAAAAAAATCATAGTCATCATTTCAGTCATTTTTTTAAATATATATTTTAGCTTAGGTGACATATAAATTTGCCAACTAATAATTTAATTTGATTTTTTTTTACAATCACTCAAAAAAAACCCAATTAGCCCGAAGCCTAATTTTACCCCTCTCCTTCTTCTTCTTCTTCTTCTTCTTCTTCTTCTTCTTCTTCTTCTTCTTCTTCTTCTTCTTCTTCTTCTTCTTCTTCTTCTTCTTCTTCTTCTTCTTCTTCTTCTTCTTCTTCTTCTTTCTTCTTTTTTCTTCTTCTTCTTCTTCTTCTTCTTCTTCTTCTTCTTCTTCTTCTTCTTCTTCTTCTTCTTCTTCTTCTTCTTCTTCTTCTTCTTCTTCTTCTTCTTCTTCTTCTTCTTCTTCTTCTTCTTCTTCTTCTTCTTCTTCTTCTTCTTCTTCTTCTTCTTTCTTCTTCTTCTTCTTCTTCTTCTTCTTCTTCTTCTTCTTCTTCTTCTTCTTCTTCTTCTTCTCTTCTTCTTCTTTCTTCTTCTTCTTCTTCTTCTTCTTCTTCTTCTTCTTCTTCTTCTTCTTCTTCTTCTTCTTCTTCTTCTTCTTCTTCTTCTTCTTCTTTCTTTCTTCTTCTTCTTCTTCTTCTTCTTCTTTCTTCTTTCTTCTTCTTCTTCTTCTTCTTTCTTCTTTCTTCTTCTTCTTCTTCTTCTTCTTCTTCTTCTTCTTCATTCCCTCTTCTCACAATTCATCACCAATTGATTTTGTTTTCCAGGAATCCCATCACCAATCGATTTCATTATCCAGCAATTTCGTTTTCTATTCCATCATTTAAGTTCCGTTCCCTCTTTTCGTTTTCAATTTCTGAAACGAAACAAAATTGTTGCTGCTTTTGAAAATGAAACAAAACTGAAATCAAAATCGCTGCTGTTGAAAATAGAATCAAAATTGCAGTTGCTGTGGAAAACGAAACAGAAACGAAATATAGATTAAAACGAAACAGAGAGGCATGGTTTGAAGGTGGAAACAATATCGAAAACGAAACATAAACGAAACATGGATTAGAAACGAAACATGGATTGAAACAAAATCGAAAACGAAACAGAAACGAAACAAAGATGCATGGTTTTCAAGATTTTGGGTTGGATTAAAGAGGCATGGTTTTTAGATTTTAGGGAGGGTTTTCCAGATTTGGAACCCTAATTCCCAAATCCTAATTCATAGGTTGAAAGATGAAGTCATTTTTTGTATTTTCAATAAAAAATAAATTTAAAAAAATGACATGGATATGCCACATACACATAAATTATGACACATCAGCACCATAACGACAACCACGTAGACAATTCTTAACGGAGTTAAATGGAGACTAATGGAAAAGGATAAAATTGCCCAAATTTTAAAACATAAAGGATTTTTTAATTGGGACAAAAAAACATAAATGACTAAATCGTTACTTTAAATAAAGATAAGGGACTCTAAAAGCATTTTAGCCTTTCTTATTGTGCTTTTGTTAAAGTGTTAGATGATGCTTTTTGAGAGGATAAACTTTTCAACTTTTAACAATTTACTTGAGATCGTGATGAGATCTCTAGAACACTCATCAATGTTGGGTGTGTATGCATGGCTTATAAGTGTAAAACGACATAATAGCAATAAGTATGGGGGGTAAAGCTTGATTGATTAAATCTGAGCTTATATCCCTAATTCCCAATATGTTTTCCATCACTTTGACCACTCGAATTTCCTCTCTTCTTTCTAGGATACCATAGCCAGTTTTTGCTTCTTGCTATTTTGTTACCTCTGTATTATTGAAATATAGACTTGTTGTACCATTAACGCCTTAAGGGTGTGTTTGTTTGAGGTGAAAGAGGGAAGGGAGAAAAAAGGTAAAAGAGAGTAAGGGAAGAAATAGTGATTTTGACATGTTTATAGTTAAGGAGAGAAATAGGAAAAAGAGAGTGAGGAATGATTACTTTAATGATTTTTGTAATCTCTACAAGTAGATAGAAAGTGGAGAGAAAATGGCTCTTAAATTTTACTTTTACCATTTTTTCATCGGCTAAATTACTTTTACCATGAATAACAATTATTATAATTTATAGGATGTGACACTTTATAAATTTAAATTAAATAGCTCAAATAAATATGTAATTAATTAATTTAAATGATTAAAATAATTATTTAGCTGATTAAAATAAATATTTAGCTAATTTAATTAAATAATTAAAATAAGAACTACTTGTCAAAAAAAACACTAAGTCAATTAAATGAAAAAGTTAAATAAAATATAGGGGTGTTTTTGTCCTTTTAAAACTAGTCTTCTTTCTCTCTTCTCTCTTTAGCTCCAACCAAACCAAGAAGCACAACTCTCTCTTCCCTATTTCTATTCTCGTTTTCTTAAACCAAACAACCAACCCCGTTCCTGACATTTTACGGGCCCTGGGCAAATCGTGAGAAAAAGACCCCCTTACATGATTACTTTTTCATTTGAAAATATTGCAATAAAAGACAAAACAATAACTTATCTCATTTAAAATAGTCTTAATAAATAGTAATACTTTTAGAAAATATTAAAAAAACTTCTCTTTTCTCGAAGTATTTATACACAAGTCAAGTTTACAAATTTGATCATCGACCCTTTCATTTACAATAATGCTATTAAGCCCAAAAGTTAGACAAATAAGCATACAAATATACGGATACAGATATGGATAATGGATACAATAATGCTATTTAAGTGCTACACATACGGATGATGGATACAGATCCGTATATTTGTATGTTTATTTGTCTAACGTTAGAGAACGAGAGCGAGGAAGAGAGAGGAAACGTCGAGAACGAGAGCGATCGAGGGTTTTCAGTGAAAGAGGGAGCGTGGAATAAAATTTTAAGTGTAAAATCCAGTTTCCATATCGGTTTGAAAAGGACCCGATATGGATTAGTGTAAAATAGAGTTTTCATATCGGTTATAACATGAACCGATATAGATAATTTGCTCATAATTTCAAAAATGCCACCGCCTCTTTTTTCATATCGGTTATAGTGTGAACCGATATGAATTGATGATATAGAATCCATTTTTTCCACTAGTGAACTTTTGGGCTTAATAGCATTATTGATTTACAATAATGCTATTATTGTTTCATTTATGAGTCAACCCCTAAACTTAGTGTTTAATTCAATTATATGGCTCAACAACCAACAAGTAACATCATCCCCGAAAGCAAGTGGGTAAAATTCATTCAATTAATATGCTCTCACTGCACCGTTGATATATTATCAATAATTAATTTTGACGATTCAAAATACAATACACATGCATTTGATTTGGCAATTTAAAAAAGAAAGATATTGGAAAAATTCAACGAAAAAGAAGAATTAGTCAGAATTGTTTAAAGAGTTGAGCTAGCCTGCAGCTTTAGAAGCTTTACACTCACAACAAAATGTTATCCTATAAATTGATCAGCAGCACTTCTCATTTCAGCACACCACAACTCTTCATATTCATTCTCTTTCTCCTCCTTACAAACTTCATTTTATTTCTTTGCTTGATTTAATTCAAATAATAATTAATTAATCTATATATCAATAAACGTGATATGGGTTATAGAATCACTACTAGATTTTTTGTTACATTGGTGTTGTTAGGCACAATATGTGATGCACAATTATCCTCTACGTTTTATGACAGTACATGTCCCAATGCACTTAGTACCATCAGAACCGTGATTCGTACATCCATATCTAAAGAAAGTCGCATGGCTGCATCTCTTATTCGCCTTCATTTTCACGACTGCTTCGTTCAGGGCTGTGATGCATCGATTTTGCTTGATGAGAGTTCTACTATCGAGAGTGAGAAGACCGCACGACCTAATAATAACTCAATTCGAGGATATGATGTCATTGATAAAGCAAAAGCTGATGTAGAGAAAGTATGTCCTGGAGTTGTGTCTTGTGCGAACATAGTAGCGATGGCGACACGTGATGCATCATTCATTGTAAGTATTTCTATTATTGTTTGCACGCATATATATAAGACATATGCATACATATGTAATGTAATACATCAATGAAAATGACTTCGATATATATGTGTATTATATACTTATAGGTTGGTGGTCCATCATGGATGTGAAGCTTGGTCGAAGAGACTCTACTATCGCAAAGCGTAAGTCTAGCAAATACCGATATTCCGTTATTCATCGATGATCTTAAAAACTCATATCTCGCTTTGACATCAAAGGCCTAATCGCTAGAGATATGGTTACTCTATCTGGTAATTAATGATTACAAGTTTATTTAATTTGTTTAAAACACATATCCATATATATATATATATATATATATATATATATATATATTGAATTTTAACTTATAATTAATAATGCTCATGTATAGGTGCCCACACTATTGGACAAGCTCAATGCTTCACATTTCGTGGAAGGATATACAACAATACCAGTGACATAGATGTTGGATTTGCTAGCACTCGCCAACGTGGTTGTCCATCTTTGAATAGCACTACAAACGATCAAAAGTTGGCAGCACTGGACTTGGTCACACCCAATTCTTTTGATAACAATTACTACAAGAATTTAATTCAAAAGAAGGGTCTTCTTCAATCGGATCAAGTTTTATTCAGTGGAGGCTCTACTGATTCTATCGTTTCCGAATATAGTAATAACCCTACAACATTCAAATCCGAATTTGCAGCTGCTATGATAAAGATGGGAGATATTGCACCCTTAACAGGCTCAACTGGAGTCATAAGAACCATTTGTAGCTCAATCAACTGATCGATTTATTAGTTATTGATCAACATATCAATCATTTTCATCTATGTTGTCTTTGGTTTCATAAACATATTAATTCTTCTATTCATTGTTAAGGTATATTTATTATTCTTATCAATTAATTGTATGTATCTCTCTTTCATTGATAAATAAATTGTGTCTTTGGTTTTAATTGATACTACTCCCTCTGTTCCAAATTGTTTGCTGTTTTAGCAAAATCAATTTATCTCAAATTGATTGTTGTTTTCGATTTTTAAGGACACTTTTAATAGTCTTTGCCACTTATACCCCTATTAATTATGACAACTTTTTACATTTAATAAATGATTCACAGTTATCCATGTAGAGAGATAGAGGGTTAAATGGTAAATTAGACAATACTTTTTAGAAAATCTAGACATCTAATCATTTTTCTTAAAGGGAGTATCAAAACCTTAAACTGCAAACAAAATGGGACAAATGGAGTATATTCTTTTCTACATTTAATCATTCTTCACTACAACAGATTTAGGGGATGAGCAGCGCTTTTTTTCATCTATGGGCAACGCTTTTAAGCGCTGTGGAACGTGGCGCTGCCCATTCCACTCCAACAATGGGCAGCGCTCCCTAAAAAATGCTACCCATTGCCAAATGCGTCCTCAGATAGGCAGCGCTCCCTAAAAAGCGCTACTCATTGCCCAAATGCGTTCTCAGATAGGCAACGCTCCCTAAAAAAAGCTGCCTATTACCCAAACCTGTCCTACTATACGCAGAACTTCATTAAAAGCGCTGTCCATTGTCTAAAAAATTTTTAAATTTTTTTATGTTTTGTGTATTTTCCTTTTTATATTTGCAATTTACCTAATCATATACAACAATACAATCCAATCAAATCCATATATGTATACTTATCAACATATATATAAAACAAATTAGCTAACAAGTTACATTATCCAATTCATGAACCAAATTCAAACTATAGCCAACAACAAATTACAATATATATATATATATGTGTGTGTGTGTGTGTGTGTGTGTGTGTGTGTGTATAAACTTTGACACATTAAAGATTGTGGACTTCCCTGTCTCTCCAAATTACAATATATCCTAAAAGGTTGAAAAAATGTAATGTCTTGCCAACTTAAAGATTGTGGACTTTCTTGACTCTCCAGCACTTGAAATGCAGAGACATTGACACATTAATTTAAATGTTTTTCAGCCTTTGTTTCAAACTCTATTCTTTCAATTCCTGCTACCTGCAAATCCATAGAGCCAGGCCTACACCAATTCATAATAGAATTAAGATGGGGTTTTAATGAAAGTGAAACACCACAGCACTAAGTAAAATGTCACTATCAATCACATGCTTCAATTTTGAATGCATCAAATTGACCAAAAAAATGTGAATTGTTTGCTTCTTTTACCTATCCTTTCTCTGTACAAAATGCTCAAGTGCCTGAATCAAACTATGCTTAACACTTAACAAAGCAACATAAACACCTATTAGCAAGCTCAACCCATTCATTCTTCAACTATTGCACCATAATTGAAGAAACAGCACACCAAATGCTAACATAATCAAGAAAAAACAACAATACCAGCACACCAAATGATTTCACAAAGAATAATACCAAAGACACATAGTGATCCACATGACAAAGAAATCAGCTCAAAAAAAAAAAAAAAGCCAAACAACATTAGTATTTGGACCGTAAAGCAAATCATTAATGAAGACCCAAATATAATTTCATATAGATGACTCCACTACAAATTAACATCATACAACATATGTGTACATAAGACAAACACCATCTATGCAAGAGTTGATTGCAGCAAGCCATTCAATTCTAATTTTACACGATGATTCCTTGGATGAAGTTTTTTGTATAGTATAATCATTGAACAAGTCAACACATAAATCATAAATGCTAACATAATCAAGAAAAAGCAATATATTGGTGGTGGATAATCATTGAAGATCCACCATAAATCATAAGACAGATAAAACTTATATAGAGTCATGGAATAATTTACACAAAACTAAACCAAACAAAAGCTCCAAGTCATAACAGGTGCATAATTTGAGTCTGAAAATAGCATTTGACATGGAATACTTCAAAAATCCTGAACCAAACCATGGAAAGTCCTCTAGCGCAACCTTCTTTTTCTGATTTAGGTCAAATCAAAGAAACCCAAAATTAAAAATAGAACAGATATGCCTTAAGGGTAGGTTCAAAACAAAACTGTAATAGATCTACTCCACACTCTCAAATCTTCTGATTCAACTTCTCTAACAAGAGATCTCGATTTTTGATTTCTGAGGGACTTACTTAGCGCTTGCGCTAAGCACACAGTCAAACTTGGATTTAAAAAAACGACCTTTCCCTTATTAGCCGGAATACAAGTGTACTCCTCGATCTTTAGTAAAGGCGGATTAAGCCAAAAAGATTTTTTTTTCAAAAAGTATCAACGTCCTCGTTGAGAGTCGCTTTGCGAGACGTCCAGTAGTCTCTGACATGGTCTTCGAATCGTATCAGCCCGTTACCAGCTTGCTCTCGCTCTTAGATTGGCCCTTCTACTTGACTAAGTAGTATTCTTTCTACTCGTGCAGTGGGTGTATGGGCTAGCTCATGGTGCGGTCAGCTATGATATATATACTCTTTTTCTTTCTTAGTAAGTAAGTTAATCTAAACATCTGGTGGTGCCCTCGTGGGCTGGGCACATTCCTCTCTGGTCGATCCGGTCTAATCGAAGTTAAGCGACTCACACGGAATACGGGGTGAGTTTTCACCGAGCCGATCGCTTGAGTCTATAGGCTACCTCTCCTATTCGCTTCTTTACAAGGTCTACTTTCTTCTTCCTTAAGACCGGCCAAGCCTTTAGTTTAAGTAGGTTTGGGCTAGGTCGCCACGCTTAACAAAGTAGGTGATGGTCAAGCCTCCTCCTCGCCGCAATGGTGTGGGGCGTCGAGGCCGGTGCCCCGTGGCCAACTCGGCGGGTCAAGTTCGACGCAGCTTTTTGGTTGTTAATTTTTAGCGCAAAGACGAGCTACATCCAACACTCCAAATCCTTCCGTTGGTTTGCTTGCACTAAAGTGCCTTAAGTAGCCCTCGAGGAGTCCGTTTATATCCGTCTCGAGCTTTAAAATATATACCGACCGTAGGTATCTATCTAACTTACCATCGAGATCTGACAATGCCGTCTTCTAACATTACCGAACTTTAAATATCGGGTTTTCATCATAAGAAACAACCCGATTTCCGAGACCTCTTGCATTGCATTACCATAACAGGAAAAAAAAGAGAAATTGCTCTTGTGACTCGGAATGAACCTTTCTCGGTGGAAGAAAGGAATAGTGATGCTCAAAACCCACAAATCAAAACAAAGATCTCAAAATTCTGAACTCCATAGATCTCTAAGCGAAAGAAACAATGATGAAAAGAATTCCAGTATTACCTTGCACGATGGCGGAACCTCGTTAAATCGGTCTGCATGAGCAACCTAGGTTTTCAGCGAAGGTGAGAGAAGCACACAGAGTCCATTCATTGCCGAGTAAATAACTAAATACCAATTTGGTTCTTAATATTGTAAGAGTAAATACTTTTAATTAGTGTTTCAAAGATGAAAACTTAGGGTTTCAAATATTCTTTGCACTGAAGGTGAGGAAGAGCAAGGCGACGACGATGGCAAGCAAAGAACAGCGACGACGACGACGGTGTTCTCTTCAGCGTTCTTCTTCTTCTTTCTTTTTCAGTTTAGTTTGTGTTTTGATTTGTGAGGTAGGCTAGGGTTTTGGTATTTGTGAGTGTGAGAGGAAGAGGGATAGAGGCTTGGGGAAATATTGCGAGGAAGATGGAGGTTCTCGGGGAAGGGGAACGAGAAGGTTTAGAGAGAATGAGAGCATAGAGAGCGACATAGCTCAGAGAAGGGGAGTTGGGAGTGAGCGTTCTGACGATGAGAGAGTTGGGTTAGTGAAGTGGCATATAGAGTCACAAGAAGGGGGGTTGAATTGTGACCCTTTGAAATTTATATCCTGCAACTTAGAAAATGTCCTCTCAAGTTGATACTTGGAGATGAGATAGTTAGCTTAAAACAATTTCACAAGACATACTCTTCTTGAGTAGGTTCCATGTATTGAACCTTCTTTTTGTTTAAGTAGGGTCCACATGATGAACCTTCTCTAGTTAAGTAAGTTCAATTCATAATGAGTCTTGTGTTGTATTTATGCATAGAAACATTTTGTTCATCAAATGAATTTTATCCTTTTGTTGAACATGGTAATTCAGTGTTTGATAACTTGAGGAACATATTACCAAGACATATATATGTGAAGGATAAACTCTTTAATGTAGAGAAGCTTATTAGAATGAAATCATTTCAGATTGAAGCTTCTATAAATGTTTTTAAAACAGTATATGATTTATGCATAAAATACATGAGTAGGTTAGTAATAATAGATGATCAATATAAAACACTAACTATTCAATGAAGAAGGTTAGTAATAATAGATAATCAATGTAAGATACTAACTTCTTAATGATGAGGGATAGTCATGAATAATAGCTTGTAAGAGATATGTTGGTTTTAACTTTGAGATTAAATCATAGATTATAAGTTCTTAGTTAAAAATCAAGTTTTGAAAGGTTGAATAAATCAACCTTCTCATAGTTTGGACAATGGTGAATATGTTATAGCATGTTAGAAGATAGTAAGGAAAGCTAGTAAATAACACAAGAGAGTTATAGAGGTTCACCCAAACCAGGTACTCCTCTCCCACGTCCACGTGAGTATTTCCACTATTTTCCAAATAGCCATTACACTTGCTTTTGATCAACACACAAAAGACTTCACCACCACTAGCTTTGATCACACACAACAAATTTAGTGCACTCTTACACACCCTACGCCTAGTGTTTCCACTCTCTTAGAAACTCTCCACTAGTTACCTAAGAATCACCTTATTAAGTATAATCACCACCAACACTCACCTATCCTAGGTAGCTTAATAGAACAACACACACATTGTAGTTTCTCATCAACACTCAGCTACTCCTTAGGTAGCTTGATAGAACACTACACATGTTGTATTTTCTCATTAACACTCACCTTTCTTTCTAGGTAGTTTGGTGAGATATTTACAAGATAATGTTTACAATAAGGGTTTTGGGGTTTTGGGATGTTTAAGAGCTTGAGAATAAATTACACAAAGTGTTTACAATGATGCTCATCAAGCTAACACACACTCACTAAGAGAATCCCAGAATTTTACATTAGAAGCTTGGAGTGTGGGATGAGAAGGTTGGTTGTTTCTTTGAGAAGCTTGAAAGATGAGAGGTTCCAACCCCAACTCATGCCTTGAACTTTCGAATTCCAGCCTTTAAATAGCCATGGAGACCGAATATAGTCATTAGAAATTTGAATGAAGTTGAATAGAGCCGTTAGAAACTTGAATGGAACTTTTTGGAGTATCCTTTGGTCCATAGAGTGACTTTAAGTAAGGTACAAAAGTTGACAGCTTTTGAACCTTCTGAAGTCTGTCTTTATGCTTTAACTGACACATTCAACCTTCTTCTTCTGACATTGTACTCCTCTAGTAGTCTACTCTACAACCATGCTTCAGTTATATCCGTTGGACAGCCTGGAATTAATTTGAATCAACCTTCTGAAGCTTCCTAGCATGAATAAACACCTCAAATGTGCCATATGAATAATCATTCATTACCTCTTTTTATATTCAAACTTCCAGCACATTTTATGACTTGGAATCTTCATTTGATTCACCTTAAGATCATTCAAGAATAGTTAATGTGTTTGTGATAATTTTGATATGGTTTCCAGCAACCTTTTGAACATTGTTTCTTCCTTCACTTTAACCTTCTCAACATTGAACTTATACTTCCAAGGTGTTTTGTTAGTCAAACTTCTTTTGACTTCAGTCAAACTTTCTGTTGACTTTTGGCTTGGTTTAACCTTCTTTTGCCATGGTCAAACCTTCTGTAGTCTGAACCTTCTAGAGTTTTAACACTCTCAATTATTTATCTTCTATTAAAAGTGTTGGCTTGGTAAAACCTTCTTATTTGACTTGGTCAAGCCTTCTCAAATGATTATTCCTTACTTGAATGAACTTTGATGCTCCTAGGAAGAATCATTGATTTACCTCTTCTTCATTTAATACCTTTTCTTGACTTGGTCAAATGTTCTGTTGACTTAAGCAAACTTTCTCAAATGATTATTCCTCAACCCAATAAACTTTGATGCTTTTAGGAAGAATCATTGAGTACCTCTTCTTCAGTTCATCAATGAGAGTGATTGTTCTTTAGTTGTTGAAGTTTCCTAGAGTAGGTTGCTTGTTTATTTGAACCTTCTTATCTTTGAACCTTCTCCAACTATTTTAACCTTCTTTAACTATTTAACCTTCTCATATGTGAACCTTCTTATGTTTATTTCTACCCTTGACTTTTTGCATGTTTTAGTCTTGCTCTTTGATATGCTTCTTGATAAGCTTTTGAACCTTTGAGTAAGAGAGCATTGGTAGAATATAACCTGATTAATGACTATGAGAATCTCCTTTGTAGAGACTTGTAGAAACCTTTGATCCATCTAGTCATTAGGTTATTAGGACTCTTTTGATAGGAATTCACTTAGATGATTTGCATTTACTTTGATTGCCTAATGTCTTCTCTTTTCTCTTTGTGAATTTCCTAGTCCCACACATTGTAATAGTAAAGATAATATGTCTTCATGAAGCTTGCATTACTATTCTTGTAACTTTGTTGGTGCTACTCTGATTCTTCAATTTGTTGAGAATGGCATGCAATGGATTGATCTAATTTGCTTCTAGCATGTCCACTTGAAAGAAACCTATTCTTTTCACAAACTCAAGACACCCATTAGTAGAGCACCATTCAGAATACTTAAGCTTTAGTTCATAAGGTTTGTTATCATTAAAACCATATATCAAAAAGGATTTTATCTCAACAATCTCCCCCTTTTTGATGATGAAAAACCTTTAAGAACAAATCTTAAGTTTTCTGGATGGATATAATAATACATGCAAGAATGTTGAGTTACTATCAAATTAAGCTCCCCCTGAACTTATGCATGGAGTTTAAACTCCCCCTAAACTTATGCTTCAGGTTAATTAGCAACATTCTATATTATTATATCTATCTTTTTATTCTCCCCCTTTTGACATCTATCAAAAAGAATTAGAGGGGAGGTGGATCAACATATCAAACTCAAGTAGTTTGCATTTAACATGGTAAGCATATTCAATGTGAGAAAAGATCTTTGTTAATATTGCAATGTAGACATAAGAAATCAAGTAATTCATCACATTCTTTTGATTCATTACGAATAGATAAAGAGATTTGAACTTTAGCATGTTTAGACATTGAAGAACATATACCTTCTTTAGTTCAAAAACTCTCTCTCTTTGGGTTTTCAAGGATCATTATTCTCCTATCTTTAGAAGCATCTCTTCCCTTATTATTACTCTTATTATTAGGCTTTGAAGAAAAACCTTTTATATATAAGAGGAAAACCTCTTATAATACATTTTGTATAGGGTTCAATGAATATAAAATTCTTTACCAACCCTCTTGCCTTAAAAGAAAACAATATATAGGACATTTTATTTTATTTTTCCTCAACCCATATATGGCAATAATCCCTTGGATATAAACAATGGGGGATAACCAATTTACCATACTTAG
Organism: Oxytropis ochrocephala; assembly: GCA_020916435.1. Taxonomy (NCBI): domain Eukaryota; kingdom Viridiplantae; phylum Streptophyta; class Magnoliopsida; order Fabales; family Fabaceae; genus Oxytropis; species Oxytropis ochrocephala. The sequence continues at coordinate 74,413,335 of CM037094.1, read as the reverse complement.
TTCTACAAAGTCATATAAAGTATAATGCATGATAGTGATAGCTAAAGTTAAAGCTATACACTCTTTCAAATTTTTGCAATCACACAAGTGAACATAATGCACATTCTTAAGCTTACTCAAAGTAGTCAGAGTTTGTGATATATCATAGATTTTATTTTCACTAGTTTCATTGTTTAAAAACACTATTAAAACATATATCACAACAAGATTATGCAGCAATCAAGACTCATTTTGCAGAAACATGCATTCATATGCTATATGGAGCTCACATATCTATTTTTGAGTGGAGACTAGTGAAACAAGATTATCATATAACTATTTCAAAACAGATCTTTCTTGTTTAGAATGTGTTAAATAAATATTCAAAAGCATTTGTGAGAAGTTTCATTTTTCATAAAACAGATTTTGCACTTAGTGCTCATTTAATATCAAACATTTTCAAGAAAGCAATCAATTTTGCATGGAGAAACAAAAATGAGAATCAATTTTTGAAAACCTTCCAATCTTAAGTCCAATGATTGGACATCAATATAGAATATGTTGAAGAAGGATATTTTGTAAACATAATATCAGAATCTCAAATTTTTGTAAAACCAATATCATATTCCTAGAGTTAGACATCAAATAAAGTATAGGTTTCTCAAGATATGCAAATTAAGCTTTGATTCTCTCAATATTTTGTCTTTAGATTTATAAGTGCACATGAGGCTTCTGGAAACCAGATATAACATTAAAAGGTTCAATATATGTGTTGATCATTTAATCTAAGTCATATTATATCCTTTATCAAATCTGATTTTGGTGCATATTTAAGACAACAAACCATATATCCAAAAAGGTTCATGAAAGTTATAGCAATATGGAATGTTTAGAATCAAAGGTTGTGGAACAAGATTCTTTCAATCATTGAATTATTCATAAGAGTTATTAGAACATTTGTTATTTTAAACATGATGGGGATCAATTTGCACTTCAAAATATTAACACATATAACATTTAGCACCACAACATAGATATTAATATAGTATGTGAGTCTATATTTCTGCAAAGAATGACACTTGACATTGCAACATCTTATCTAACACTTTTTAAAGAACACTTCATTTTAAATAGGTTTTTAACATGTGTTCATAAAGCTTAAAGCATCATGCAATAATATCAATTATTAACTGAATTGCAAATTTGATTATGATCACTATATTAGTATGAGACACTTAGAACTAGAGACTGTGCAAAACATATTTTATGTAGAACTAGGCACATGCACATTCAAGTTCAAAGTAAACAGTGATGCATACAATTAAGCTTTTAAGATCATATATTGCCTCAATCATTTTAGCATGCATTCATATATATCAAAATAAAATTGTGATGAGATTGAGTATACCTCCTTTAATGAATTTCCTTCTGAAGACTTCTTATGATAAGAACATCCTCAAAGACTTTGTAGTATCATCAATTCATGCTCATTCATATATCATCATAGTACTTTGTGAAAAATTGACTGATGGATGAAGGTGGTTGTTCCAGATTATTTTTCTCATTGATCTTGATATGGCTTGTGTTTATCTCTTAATATCTTTCATCTATTTCAGCTTCCATCACTTGTATGTTAGATGGACTTTGAATTTATTTGCTGAAATCTCTTTTAGAGCGAACTTTTCATCTTTGAGAAGCTTCGGATCAAGCTTCTTCAAATCTGCAGAAGCTTCTTCAATTCTACAGAAGCTTATCAATATCTGCAGAAGGTTGAGGGATGATGAAATCTGGTTTTGGCACACTACAATCCCTCTCCCTTTTGAGATGATTCCAAGTTTCTTTATGAATTTTCTCTGCTTCTTGGATCCTCTCATATTGAAGCCCAAGGAAGGATTTCAGTCCTTCCAACATGCTTTTCTTAGATTCATCCTTCATCATCTCATAATGTGTGTACTATCATGAAGTTTCAATTTATGGTAGCCCTAGATCGAGCATTCTTAAGACGATTATCAAGATTGATACATCGAAGGATATTTGGGAGTCGCTGAAACTCAAATACCAGGGGTCAACGAAGGTGAAAAGGGCTCAATTGCAAGCCCTAAAGAAGGAATTCGAAGTTCTTGAAATGAAAGAAGGGGAAAACGTCAATGACTACGTTTCAAGAACTCTTTCTATCGCGAACAAGATGAAATCTCATGGTGCAAAATTGACGGAATCTGACATCGTCGACAAGATTTTGAGATCGTTAACACAAAAGTGGAACTACGTTGCTTGCTCAATCGAGCAAAGCAATGACGTTGAGAACATGTCTATCGACGCCCTCCAAAGTAGCTTGATTGTGGAAGAACAGAGAATGAAGGGACCCAAAGAAGAAGAGCAAGCCCTAAAGGTGTCTGAAGTTGCAAGAAATGGAGGAAGGGGGCGAGGACGTGGTGTTGGTAGAGGAAGAGGAAGGATAGCTTCAAAGGATCACATTGAATGTTATAGATGCCGGAAAATGGAACACTATCAAAGTGAGTGCCCTAATCTTGAGAGTAAAGATGCCAAGAAAGCCAACTATGCATCCAATTATGCTGGGTTTGATGAAGATGAAGAAATTTTACTCATGGAATATGAAGAGGTGAAACGGGAAATCAAGAGTGAACGGTGGTTTTTAGACTCCGGTTGCAGCAACCATATGTGTGGAGTCAAAGAATGGTTCAGTGATCTTGATGAAACATTTAGGGAAACTGTAAAGCTAGGCAACGACATGAAACTTACTGTGATGGGTAAAGGCAATATCAGGATCAAGATTGGAGGGAAGGTTCAATGCATCACTGGGGTGTACTATATACCAGATTTGAAAAACAACCTGATCAGTCTTGGGCAACTCCAACAAAGGGGACTCAAGGTAGTGATTGAGGACGATTACTGCAGGGTGTATCACAAGCAACAAGGTCTGATCATCTCATCAAAGATGTCCTCCAACAAAGTGTTCACTGTAATGGCAGATCCCATTGCTCCAACTTGTCTTCAAACTGTGAGTGAAGATCAATCCGTGTTGTGGCATAGGAGGTTTGGACACTTGAGCTATGGAAGGTTGCAAATTCTTCATCAAAAAGGAATGGTGAGAGGACTTCCTAGTATCAAGGAACCAACAAAGAACTGTGCTGAGTGCTTGATTGGAAGGCAACACAGAGAGGCCATGTCTAAAAGAAGCAAGTGGAGAGCCTCAAGGAAGCTTGAAATGATTCATTCAGACATTTGTGGTCCAATTAGTCCTGCATCCAACAAAGAATAAGAGGTACTTCATATCCTTTATAGATGACTTTACTAGAGAAGAGTTGGGTCTATTTGATTTCTGAAAAATCTGTTGCACTAGAGGTTTTTAAAAGGTTCAAAGTTATGGTAGAAAAAGAGTCTCAGTGTGAAATTAGTTGTCTTAGAACCGATAGGGGAGGTGAATACAATTCTGATGCATTTAGTAAATTTTGCACTGAACAAGGCATTAGAAGGCAACTCACAGCTGCCTATACTCTACAACAAAATGGAGTAGCTGAGAGAAAGAATAGAACCACAATGAATATGGTTAGAAGTCTAATTAAGGAAGCTAGATTACCTAAAGAGTTTTGGCCTGAGGCAGTTAAATGGTCTTTCTATATCCTCAATAGGTGTCCCACTACCTCCTTAATAGACATGACCTCTGAGGAAGCTTGGAGTGGAATCAAACCTTCTATAGGACATCTTAGAGTATTTGGAAGTCTAGCTCATGTCCACATCTCTGATGTTCATAGAAAGAAGCTTGATGACAAGAGTGTCAAGTGCATCTTTCTAGGCATTAGTGATAAATCTAAGGCTTATAGGTTCTATAACCCTGTGACAAAAAAAATAGTGATAAGCAAAGATGTTGTTTTTGATGAGAATGAGGTTTGGAAGTGGAAGAACAATCAAGGAATTGATGGAGAAGGTCAACTTGATGAGGAGGAGAGTAAGTCTAGTGAGAATCAAGTTGAGAATCAAGTCGAACTGTAAACCGCCAAAGACTAATCCGAAACCGCCAAAGCTGATATTGAATCGTAAACCAAAGTGAACTGAGACTAGCGAACCAGAAACTAGTGAGGTAAGTGAACCTGAATCAGTATCTAGGAGTGGCAGGACAATAAAGCCGCCAAGTTATCTTGATCAGTACATTCTAGCTGCTGAGTTAGTATGTGATAAGGAAACCTGTGAAGAAGATATTGGTCACTGTCTTGCTGCCCTGGAGCATTCTGGTGATCCTATTAATTTTTAAGAAGCTGCCAAGCATGATAAGTGGAGAAGAGCCATGGATAGTGAAATACAATCCATTGAAAGAAACCATACCTGGATCTTGACTGACCTACCTAGTAATGGAAAAACCATAGGAGTTAAGTGGATTTATAAGACTAAATATGATGAGACAGGAAATGTTGAGAAGTATAAAGCTCGTTTAGTTGCTAAAGGCTACACTCAGCAATATGGCATTGATTATGCTGAGGTCTTTGCCCCTGTTGCTAGATGGGATACCATTAGGTGCATCCTAGCCCAAGAAAAATGGAATGTATATCAACTAGATGTGAAAAGCGCCTTCCTCTATGGTGAACTAGAAGAAGAGGTGTTTGTTGAGCAACTTGAAGGGTACAAGAAGAAGGGCAGTGAGTCTATGGTATATAAGTTGAGGAAAGCTTTGTATGGATTGAAACAAGCTCCAAGAGCTTGGTATAGTAAAATAGAGGCCTACTTTACTAAGGAAGGTTTTAGGAAGTGTCCTCATGAACACACATTATTCACTAAAACTAGAAATGATGATCTTATCATTATTAGTCTTTATGTGGATGATGTATTGTATACGGGTAATAACATGAAGATGATACATGATTTCAGGGACTCCATGAAGCAACACTTTGAGATGACTGACTTGGGCAAAATGAAACACTTCCTAGGGGTTGAGATTACTCAAGATGACAGAGGTATCTTCATAATACAGCAGAGGTATGCAACTGATGTGTTAAATAGATTTAAAATGATTGATAGCAAACTCGTAATAATCCAATGAGTCTGGAAGTAAACTCTCAAGAATGATGATGATAAGAGGGTAGATGTGACTGTTTTTAAGCAACTAATTGGTAGCTTAATGTACTTGAATGCTACTAGGCCAAATTTAACTTATCTTTGTCGCCATCTTGAGTCGTTTCATGGATAAACCCTCTGAAAATCACCTTATGGCTGCTAAACGTGTTTTGAGGTATCTAAAGGGTACCCTTGAGATGGGAATTCTTTATAGAACTGGGCACAATTCTGAATTGTTAGGGTATTGTGACAGTGATTATGCTGGGGATGTTGATGATAGGAAAAGTACAACAGGTTTTGTGTATGTCTTAAGTGCTGGTGTAGTATCATGGGCTTTAAAGAAGCAGCCCATTGTCACCCTATCCTCCACAGAAGCTGAGTTTGTGGCTGCCACTCATTGCGTGTGTCAAGGTGTGTGGTTGATGAGAATCCTAGAAGAGATGGGATGGAGGCATGATGGCCCCTTAACAGTGTTATGTGACAATGTATCTGCCATAAAAATCTCAAAAAATCCTGTCATGTATGGTAGAACAAAACACATAGATGTGAGGTACCACTTCCTCAGAAATCTATGCAAAGATGGAGTAATTGAGCTCAAATACTGTAGCACTCAAGATCAAATTGCTGACCTTCTAACCAAAGGATTGAAGAATGAAAGTTTTGCAAGACTCAGGACAAGCTTTGGCCTCTGCTCTCTGAATAAACTGGTGAATTGATGAACCCCTGTGTCTGCTCTTCATGTACCGCTTTCTGGATATGTCTTGCAACTGCAAGTTCTCTGTGTGGTGTATTGTTCTGTTCTATTTTTGTGTTTGCATTTGCAGTTTGTTTTTCAGTTGTGTGTCTGTAAATCTGTTGTAGAAATGATGTAATAAACTGGAAATTTGCTGCTGAAACTTTCCAGTTTAAGGGAAGGATTGTAGATAGTGTATTGGTTGTATTAGTAAATTGAAGGGTGCTTTTAGTATTGGGCCTGTTAATGTAGTCCAAATTTATTGGTTGTTAAGAGCTCCAGCCCATTGTATGTAGAATCAGTATATACTCTATTGAGTTAGTAAATGAAAATATACTTTTCTGTTATTTCTGTGTTGCCAATTACACATTCAAGTCTGACTTTGCAGCTGCTATGATAAAGATGGGAGATATTGCAACATTAACGGGCTCGGCCAGAGTCATAAGAACAATTTGCAGTGCTATCAACTGACTTTATTAGTTCTCCATCAACATAGCAACCAATTACATTTGTTGTTTTTAAACATATTAATTCTTTTATTTATTTTATGGTGTTTATTATTCTTATTAATTCATTCAATTGTATGTATCTCACTTTCGTTGATAAATAAACTGTAAGTTTGATATTAATAAATATTCTTTTCTAAATTTAGTTGTTCTTGTTGCGTGCATGAAATCTTGATTAAAATCCATATGCATTTAACTTTTCTTTTTTTTTTCCTCCGGGTATAAAAATGATATCCTCTTCTGCACGCAACAGCAGAGACTAGTCTATCGGGTTGCTGCATGCTTAAGGGTGGATTTGAACACAAAACATTGGTTAAGCTAAAAGAAACATCTATCATCTCATCCAAGTGCTCTTGGGTCATTTAATTTGCTTTGGTATCTTCATATAATTTATTCTATATTTCAAGTAAATAATTATAGGAGAAAGCGATATTCCAAAAGGTTTTTTCAAAACAAATATTTTGAATGTCTAAAAATTATTTGCATTGTCTTTAAAGTTTTTCCCTGTCTTTTATGCTCTTCTCCATTGACTCTTTATTTTAAATCGGAATCTAGCCTCTCTTTTTTCGTTGGGGTGTTAATAAATTGTTCCCATCAGTGAAAACTACAACAGCGGAACAATTAACTGATTGGATTACGATTGAATTCGGTTAGATTGGTTTCCAATTTTCATATTATACAATTTAATGGTATACTTGTATTTACGTTATTTCCCATACAACCAATAGTCCATTCCAATTTTTCTATATCATTATATATTTGATGTATAGAAAGTACGTGTTTATGACTTTGTGTGTTTATTCTCATCTTACTACTTGTATCAATTTGAATGAATGTATTTTACGGAGAATGTTTATAAATTTGGATAGTTTGATGTATTAAGTATTGGCTATCCATTTTGCTACACTTCTCTAGTGACTTAAAACTTAAAACATTAAGCATTTGGTTGTTATGATGGTGTATTAAGTTTTTGAGTTAAGAAATGGTGGTTATTTTGAAAACAAATTAGATTTGATTAACTTATTGGATGGCTATAGTAAAAAAAGTAAGGATTGGATAAGACGGTCTTTTCGCAAAAAAAATTATTCTAATCTAATCTGCAAATCATTGTCCTCGTCAAGCTATCATTTGCTATAGTTGGGGTTGCCACGCAAGTGGAGGATGATGTTGGTGATGTTGCAGCTGGTTCCACATCCTCGACATTCGTGCTTGCTCCATCTACACCACTTGCAGCTCCTCCTACAATTGCATCGTGTGGTCCCTATAAGCAACCACTTTAATCTTTAGCACCGCTATCTCGGTTGGGTTTTTACAAGAAGGATTGAATTCTCCACGAATATCGAGGCGATCGACCCCTTTCTATACATATGGGGCAAAGTACCTTGCACCATAGAGGAAACCTTTATACTTGCCTCCAACTAACTGCACACAAGCATCCAGAAGTAGCGCTTCCTCCTCATTGGCAACTAGTGCAGATGGGTTAGCTCGCCCGCCCGCTAACTTCTTCCACCAACTGCTCAAACTCTGCCTACTATGCATAACCAAATAATAAATGAGTACAGTTTTACCATTTTAACAAAAGAATTTAGAACAAACAAATAATTGGGTCGATAATTAGTTGAGTACGCCTCAAGTGTTTATCCACAAAGTCATAGGTTCCCTCCTTAAGAAAGAGGGAACCTATGACTTCAGAAAATATTTTTGATTGTCATTTTTCTGAAAATATTTAACAAACGAATGGAAAACTTCAGAAAAAGCTTTAACAAAGAGGCTATTAATTAATCATCTTGATATGAACAAAAAAGAGATAGTTACGAGTCAAATATGGGTGTGAGGCCCAATTCTTCACCCTTTCATCACCAACATTAAATTTATTAAAGTTGTCTTCTTTATTTTCTAAATCTTCTAATGCAAAACATCAAGAAGGAAAAATAGTACTACTTTTTTTTTAAAATGTTAGAAAGACAAGACGTCAGAGCAGAGCCCAATGGGGGAATGAACCAATACCCTTGGGAAAGAAGACATTGTAGTTAAAGCGGTAGTAGTGATCCCCTTGTTTGGGAAAAACAACATAGAAAAATAAAATGTGCACAATCGGAATACAAGAATTTAACGTAGAAAACTCCAAAACTAAAGATAAACATGAATCATTGTCTAATTACAACTAGAGAATAACACTATGTAAAATTTGTTACAACACATAGACTTCTCTCAAACACCCATTCCCCAGTACAACAACACCCTCCTAAGAATAAGACCTATAATGGAAAAAATTAACATATACAACTGAGACATAATGAGGTAAGGCAAACGCAAAAACAACAAGCGATGCCAGTCAATTTTGTGAAGTTAGAAGTGAATTTGACTGACCCTATGACAAAACCTTGGGGAGTGAATTCATTTGTGATACATCTAGCAATGGGAATAAGACTTGAGCCACTTAAAATTAATGAGTGATAGGATTTCGACCTTTGTGGTTAGAGATTCCATGAAAGAGGTTCAAAATGGTAAAAAAAAGATACTTATTCATTCGGCTAGCATTAAAATTGATTTAGTTAATTTGTATTTGTCCAATATTGGGCTAAAATGTCTCTGGGGTCCCATATCTTTATTTAAAGTAACGATTTAGTCCTTTATGTTTTTTTGTACCAATTAAATCCTTTATGTTTTAAAATTTGGGCAATTTTATCATTTTCCTTTAATCTCCATCTAACTCTATTAAAAAAATCATAGTCATCATTTCAGTCATATTTTAAATTTTTATTTTGGCTTAGGTGGCATATAAATTTGCCAACTAATAATTTAATTTGATTTTTTTTTACAATCACCAAAAAAAAACCCAATTAGCCCGAAGCCTAATTTTACCCCTCTCCTTCTTCTTTTTCTTCATGTTCTTCATTCCCTCTTCTCACAATTCATCACCAATTGATTTTGTTTTCCAGGAATCCCATCACCAATCGATTTCATTATCCAGCAATTTCATTTTCAATTTCTGAATTTCATTGCTGGAAAACGAAACAAAATTGTTGCTGCTGTTGAAAATGAAATCAAACTGAAATCAAAATCGTTGCTGTTGAAAATAGAATCAAAATTGCAAATTCTTTGTGGAAAGCGAAATGTAAAACGAAATATAGATTAAAACGAAACAGAGAGGCATGGTTTGAAGATGAAAACAATATCGAAAACGAAACATAAACGAAATATGGATTAGAAACGAAACATGGATTGAAACAAAATCGAAAAACGAAATGTAAAAACGAAACAAAGATGCATGGTTTTCAAGATTTTGGGTTGGATTAAAAAGGCATGGTTTTCAGATTTTGGGGATGGTTTTCCAGATTTGGAACCCTAATTCCCAAATCCTAATTCATAGGTTGAAAGATGAAGTCATTTTTTGTATTTTTAATAAAAATTAAATTTAAAAAAGATGACATGGATATGCCACATACACATAAATTACGACACATCAAAGACCATAACACCACGTAGACATTTCTTAACGGAGTTAAATGGAGACTAATGGAAAAGGATAAAATTGCCCAAATTTTAAAGCATAAAGGATTTAATTGGGACAAAAAAAACATAAATGACTAAATCGTTACTTTAAATAAAGATGAGGGACTCTAGGAGCATTTTAGTCTTTCTTATTGTGCTTTTGTTAAAGTGTTAGATGATGCTTTTTGAGAGGATAAACTTTTCAACTTTTAACAATTTACCTGAGATCGTGATGAGATCTCTAGAACACTCATCAATGTTGGGTGTGTATGCATGGCTTATAAGTGTAAAACGACGTAACAACAATAATTATGGGGGTAAAGCCTGATTGATTAAATCTGAGCTTATATCCCTAATTCCCTATAGCTTAGACAATATGTTTTTCCATCACTTTGACCACTCGAATTTCCTCTCTTCTTTCTAGGTTACCATAGCCAGTTTTTGCTTCTTGCTATTTTGTTACCTCTGTATTATTGAAATAGACCTGTTGTACCATGCGAAACTTGCACACAGTGGGCAGATAAGTTCTTAACGGCAGATTCATTAACGCCTAAAGGGTGTGTTTGTTTGAGGTGAAAGAGGGAAGGGAGAAAAAAGGGAAAAGACAGTAAGGGAAGAAATAGTGATTTTGACATGTTTATAGTTAAGGAGAGAAATAGGAAAAATAGAGTGAGGAATGATTACTTTAATGATTTTTGTAATATCTCCACAAGTAGATAGAAAGTGGAGAGAAAATGGCTCTTAAATTTTACTTTTACCAATTTTTCATCGGCTAAATTACTTTTACCATGAATAACAATTATTATAATTTATAGGATGTGACACTTTATAAATTTAAATTAAATAGCTCAAATAAATATGTAATTAATTAATTTAAATGATTAAAATAATTATTTAGCTGATTAAAATAAATATTTAGCTAATTTAATTAAATAATTAAAATAAGAACTACTTGTCAAAAAAACACTAAGTCAATTAAATTAAAAAGTTAAATCAAATATAGGGGTGTTTTTGTCCTTTTAAAACTAGTCTTCTTTCTCTCTTCTCTCTTTGGCTCCAACCAAACCAAGAAGCACAACTCTCTCTTCCTTATTTCTATTCTCGTTTTCTTAAACCAAACAACCAGCCCCGTTCCTGACATTTTACGGGCCCTGGGCAAATCGTGAGAAAAAGACTCCCTTACATGATACTTTTTAATTTGAAAATATTGCAATAAAAGACAAAACAATAACTTATTTCATTTAAAATAGTCTTAATAAATAGTAATACTTTTAGAAAATATTAAAAAAACTTCTCTTTTCTCGAAGTATTTATACACAAGTCAAGTTTACAAATTTGATCATCGACCCTTTCATTTACAATAACTAGCGTCGTGACCCGTGCGATGCACGTGACCAAAGCTTTAGGTTCTACGGATGAATTATAAGAGGAAGATTAGATTAATAGTAATTGAAGACAAAGTTTAAGGACAATGGACAACAAATTGTCGAACAAAAAAATAATTTGTGTTAAAGCTAGAGTAAATGGTTAGCCCATATTAAACAATATTATCATAGAATAGGAACATTTAATCAAATATGTTAAAGTAACTCAAAACACACCACTCAGAATCGCACTTTATGTATCTCGTAATGAAATTATTTTTTTCCAGCAAACCAGGTATTGAGGAACAAACTTTACATAGTTGGATAGTCACAATTTTTTCGAAAGCTAAAGTAACCTGAAACACGCTACCTACTGTCGTACTTTATGTTTTTTGACAGGAAATTATTTTTTGGTTTGACCAAACCAATTACTTATAAACGAACTTCGTATATTTGTACAATCTAAATTCAACTGTTTACATATTTTGGCACAAAAGTAATTTTATATTTTGTTATGAAATCAATTGTTTTTAAATAAAATTGGTTACTAAGGAGCAAATTTTTTCAGACACTAAAATACCCAAAAATACTCTACATAGCGTTACACTTTATATAATTTGTTACCAAATTCATGTTTGATTCCAAAAAATTGATTATGGAAGAGCAAATATCGCCTATTTAAACAATTAAATTTTCTATTTAATTGTAAAGTATTACTTAAATATAAAACATGAAAGAAGAGAGAGAGGAATAAAAATATAAAGGAAAAAAAGAGAAGGGAGAGAGAGTTTGGAGAAGGAAAAAAAATTGAAGGGGTGGGGGTAAGGGTGGGGGGAGGGGGGTGGAGAGAGGGGGGTGGGTTTGGCGCCAAAATGGGAAAAAGTGAGGGAAAAAGGGAAGGAAAAAGAGGTAGGGGTGGGGGGTGGGGAGAGGGGGGTGGGTTTGGCGCCAAAATGGGAAAAAGGGAGGGAAAAAGGGAGGGAAAAAGAGGTAGGTCCCACTTGGGAGACTACCTCTGGATTTAAATATAGAGATGCTATTAAGCCCAAAAGTTAGACAAATAAGCATACAAATATACGGATACAGATATGGATAATGGATACAATAATGCTATTTAAGTGCTACACATACGGATGATGGATACAGATCCGTATATTTGTATGTTTATTTGTCTAACTTTTGGGCTTAATAGCATTATTGATTTACAATAATGCTATTATTGTTTCATTTATGAGTCAACCCCTAAACTTAGTGTTTAATTCAATTATGGCTCAACAACCAACAAGTAACATCATCCCCGAAAGCAAGTGGGTACAAATTGCAAATCGAGAGACCTTGTCATATAGGTAGTGCTTAATTCATTCAATTAATATGCTCTCACTGCACCGTTGATATATTATCAATAATTAATTTTGACGATTCAAAATACAATACACATGCATTTGATTTGGCAATTTAGAAAGATATTGGAAAAATTCAACGAAAAAGAAGAATTAGTCAGAATTGTTTAAAGAGTTGAGCTAGCCTGCAGCTTTAGAAGCTTCAATTTACACTCACAACAAAATGTTATCCTTATCATCGTAAGTTACTAGAGAAAACCCTAGGGTGCTCTGTTAGGGTTTTGGTTCGCCGTTGAGTGGTTAGGTTGAGTGGTGTGGCTGCTGGAGTAGTTTTCAGGTGGTGGCCCTGGTCATCTACCTTGAGATTTAGTTCTGAACTGATAGGTCTCCCTATTAGTCCTGTGGGTCGGGTTAGTTCCAAGTTTCCTTTCCTCTCTCTGCGTTTAATGCGATGGTAACAAAGCAGTAAACGTGGCTGTTAGTTATTCGCCTCTCAGTACCCAGTGTGTGCTGGTGGGTGACTCTCTCTATTAATGTTACATCGTTGTGACTAGGTATAGAGTCTCATTATAATGGTAGTTCAGTTATTCCAAAAAGAGAAACATCAATAAATACAGTAGAGGGTTAATAGTTAGATATAGAAATGCCATTAGAGGCTATAGTCCAGGTTGATACAATTATCCAAAGAGTTAAAAGATAGTTGTAGTATGTCTTCTTTTTAGAGTCATGTCCTCAGTGTCTCCAGATCTGAGTCTTTTAGTTTGTGTTCTTCATTTCTACTCTGCTTAGGTTTTGCTCTGTCAAGTAATAGTTTAATATCTTGTCAGTCTCTTCTCTGTGTGCTGTTCCTTCTCCATTCATCAATGGCAAGCACATCGAGAAACAGGGAAAATCAGCAGGTTGAAGATCCAAAAGTGCTTGGTGAGGATCTTGAGCCTGCAAATCAAACCAACATTGAATCAGTAAGAAGAACCCCAGTGGGAAAACTGAGAGCAGTTAAAATCTACAATGCAAAGGCAGTTAAAGAGGTTATCATGAATGCATGGTCCAACTATCCTGGAGTTCAAATAACAGAAGTGGAAAAGAATTTGTTTTTATTTCATTTTGCCAATGAACAACAGAAGGACATGGTGTTGAAGAGAGCCCCTTGGTTCATTATGAACCACCTGCTATGCCTAGAAGATTGGAATCCAACAATTTCTTACCAACAAATTAGCTTCAATTCATCTCCTATGTGGATTCAGGTTCATAATTTGCCTCTAGAGCTTCTGAGCACCAACAATGCAAGGAAGATCCTGAGGAAAGTTGGGGAAGTTATGGAAATTGAAGAGCCTCTTGTAGAAGGAAGACTCCTCAGAACCTTTGTTAGAGGAAGAGTAAGGGTTAGACTAGAGAACCCTTTGCCAACGGGTTGCTGGGTGCCTAGAAGCAACTTACCTAACCTATGGGTGAGCTACAGGTATGAAATAATTCAATCTATGTGTTACAAGTGTGGTGTTCTAGGTCATGAACAAAACTATTGCTCTAAGCCTACCACCATGTCCCCCTTTGACCCAGATAAACCCAAATACTCTGCAGATCTAATAGTAAATGCCCCTAGATCCATACACTACCTTGGTAATAACCCCACAAATACTGAATCCCACTCATCAACCTCACACCCAACAGACCGAGCCCAAACAACACCAGAAAAACTGGAAAACTCTAACAGACCAGAGGAACCAGTTAACTCTTACACACAACAGATGGCCCTTCGAAAACAGAACCAAGCAAACATAGACTATTACCTGCATGACACCACCCAAAGACACCATACCCAGAACCAGACACAAAACCAGACACAAAAGACACCACCTCCACAACAACCAACCACCCCAACCCCTCTTCTACCAAATGTCACAGGCATTTACAAAACCATTAACCTACCAAGCCCAAACCAGAGAGGAGGTTGGTATAACCCTAACCTAGATACTGTACAATTAGGGTTTATAGCTTCAGTGCCAGACCTAAATACACCATACCAAACTATCACAGAGAAGCCTCACTGGAGGGAAATCACGAAACCTCCTAAGGAGCCTGAATACATAGTGGAATTCCCTAATGAGGAGGAAGAGGAGGGATCTGGTAGTCAGATCCAGTTGGGAGAAGCTGAGGAGAGCAGCCTGGCCCTTAGCATGACATCCTTTATGAGACTAAAGAAAAGGAAGAATGAGGTGTGTGGCACAAGTCATGATAAGGGCAAAGGGGTGAGAAACAATAAGAAAGCCAGGGAAGAAGGAAGTAACACAGAATCTATGCTAGACCATGCTAGGGTAGATGAAGATGAAAATAGGGTATTTGGCAATTTCAACATGGGCTACTATTCAAAAAAGGCTGAGGAGGCGAGCCAAAACAAGCCCCCAAGGTCAAGATGACCATCATCAGCTGGAATTGTCGTGGCTTGGCGGCTGCCACGACAAGCTGAGAGCTCAACGACCTTATGAAGGGTCAAAAGCCAGCCATATTGTTTCTCATGGAGACCAGAGCCCAGGAGGAACGTGTTAATAGAGTAAAAAGGACGTTTAAATTTCATAATGCTTACTGTGTACCTGCAGAAGGTACTTTTGGGGGTCTTGGACTGTTTTGGAATAATGGTTATGAAATTCAGATACTTCAGCCCTGTTCCAACTTCATCCATGCTGGGGTGAAGGAAAAGAAGAGTGGAAACTTATTTAAGATCACATTTGTCTATGGGAACCCTAAATTCAGACATAGAAGAAACTTGTAGAATAAATTAGAGAATCTAAGACCTTGGAGGGATGGCCCTTGGTGTTTAATGGGTGACTTTAATGAGATGCTCTCTATTGCAGATAAAGAAGGCTTGGCTCCTATTGCTCCTATTAGGATGCAGCTGTTTAGGGACTTTCTTAACAGTTCTAACCTAATGGATCTACAGCTTAAGGGCAGTAAGTACACATGGATCAGCAATCCTAGAGATGGTGTTACCACAAAGCAAAAAATAGACAGAATTCTAGTCAATTGGGGCTGGAGGGATCTATACCAACATGCTGTGGGGATTGCACTCCCAATTGTTAATTCTGACGACTCCCCAATAGTTCTCACTCCTAACCTGAAATCTAGCTGCCCAAGATACTTTAAGTATGAATCCTATTGGGAAGAGCATGAAGATTGTAGGGGAGTGGTATTCCAAGGGTGGCAATCATCAGGGCAGAATGAAGATGCTTGGCAGGCAGTGAAGTCAAAAATGAGGAGCTGTAAAAGAGCTTTGGGATCTTGGAACTCTACAACCTTCAAAAATGCAGCTAAGGAGATTGCTAAGCTTAAAGTGAGGTTGGAGAAGCTTCTGACCACCACCCCAGTGGATGAGTTAGAAATTAACATGGTGAGAAGAGCCATTGATGGCTTCTGGAAGCAGGAGGAAATGTATTGGGGGCAAAGATCTAGAGTGAAGTGGTTGGCCTATGGAGATAAAAACTCTAAATTCTTCCATGTAACTACTGTTCAGAGGAGGGATAGGAACATGATCTCCAGAATAAAAGATATGGATGGTAACTGGGTGGAAGGGCAAAAGGATGTGATGCTAGCCATTGAAAACTTCTACAGGAAATTATATACTGCTTCTGTGACTACTGTGGATGATTCCTGCCTCTCTATTATTCCAAAATTGGTCTCTACCAGTCTAAATGACTCTTTGCTTGCCCCGGTGTCCTTAATTGAGGTCAAAGAGGCAGTCTTTTCTCTGGGAGCAGATAAGGCTCCAGGGCCTGATGGGCTAAATGGGGTTTTCTACCAGAAAAATTGGAGTATTATTCAAAATGATGTGGTACAGGCTGTGTCCCTCTTCTTTAAGTCTGGTGAACTAGGGGACTTTGTGAATGAAACCATTGTAGCCTTAATCCCTAATGTCCATGACCCTGAATCTATTTGCCAACTAAGACCCATCAGCTGTTGCAATTTTATCTACAAAATAATCTCAAAGATTATGGTGAAGAGAATTAAACCGTCCCTAAATGAGCTTATCTCCCCTCAACAAAGCGCCTTTGTGGGTGGTAGACTGATTCAAGATAATTTAATGGTAGCCCAGGAAGCTTTTCACTATCTGAAGAAGCACAGGAAGGGATCTAACAGTGGTTTTGCTATTAAACTTGACATGAATAAAGCCTATGACAGAGTAGAATGGTCTTTCCTAGAGTCAGTTCTGCTTTCCTTTGGGTTTAGTCCTGTTTGGGTCTCTCTTGTCCTGTCTCTAGTCCCCTCAGTCAAATACTCATATTAGGTTAATGGCTCACGAAGTAAAAGTATCAGTCTTGGTAGGGGTTTGAGACAAGGGGATCCTCTCTCCCCTTACCTCTTCATTCTTGTCTTTGATGTGTTTTCTAGGATGATCTCAAGGGCCAGTGACTTGGGCCTTATCAAAGGGCTAACTCTTGCTAAAAATGCTCCTATTCTAACTCACTTATTTTTTGCAGATGATTCTATTTTATTTGGACAGGCTTCTTTGACAGAAATGTATCAAATTATCAATATTCTTAATGTATTCTCAAAAGCTTCTGGTCAAATGATCAATCTCCAGAAATCTGGGCTTATCCTTGGCAAAGGTACAAGAGGAGATGAAGGGGCAGCATTGGCAGCCATCCTGAAAATCCCAATTTGGGCCTCCCCAGGCAAGTATCTGGGCATTCCAGCTGAGTGGGGAAATTCTAGAAGCCATGCTCTACAATGGATCAAAGAAAGAGTTCTCTCAAAGCTGGAAGGGTGGAAAGAAAATTTTCTCTCTCAAGCAGGTAAGGAGGTGCTAATTAAATCTGTTATCCAAGCCATCCCCTCCTATGTTATGTCTATAGTGAGGCTTCCCAAAAACTTCTGTCAATCCTTATGCTCTGCTATAGCTAAGTTTTGGCGGAGCTCCAAAGTTAAAAATAGAGGAATACACTGGAAGAATTGGCTACTTATGTGTACTCACAAGAACCAAGGGGGAATGGGTTTCAAGGACTTTGCCATTCAGAACTCATCTCTACTATCTAAGCAAGCCTGGAAGTGTATTAAATTTCCTAATGAATACTGGGCATCTATTCTTAGAAGTATGTACTGTGGTAGGGATGACATATGGAAGGTAAGACCTAAATATGGAATCTCTTGGGTATGGAGGAGTCTCCTTCATGGCAGGGATATTCTGAAGAAAGAAGGCAGATGGTGCATAGGGGAGGGAAAGACAGTGGATATGGGGAGAATATCTGGTTGGCAGCAGGAACAAGGGCTACTGTTAAGGAGGAAGCTAGAGGTCTTAAAGTTAATGCTCTCTTGGATACAACACAAAGAAAATGGGATATCTCCAAACTTGGGCAGCTCCTAGACCCTAAATCAGCAATTGAAGCTATCAAAACTCCTGTGGGATGGACTAATGCAGGAGATTCAATGTACTGGCCTCATGAAGTGGATGGATGGTTCTCAACTAAATCATGCTACAAGTGTCTGTGGGAAGGAGGCAAAGTGGTTAAGATTGGGCCTTCAACCTCTTACAATCCCTCCCAGAAAAGTTGGAAGTACATTTGGGGGGCTGGAGTGACAGAAAGAGTTAAGCATCTCCTATGGCGTATGCAACAGGGGGCACTGGCTACCAGACTTAATCTATTGGTCAAACACATAGCTAAAGATGGCTATTGCCCTGTTTGCAAACAAGAAGAGGAATCTATAGAGCATGCATTCCTGCTATGCCCCTGGACTACTCCGGTTTGGCATAGTCTTCAGGTGTGTAGAGTGCCCACTATCTATAACGTAAGTTCAATTGCTGTTTGGCTTGAAGGAATTTTTGAAAAGGAGTATGGCTCTGCTAAGCAGAAGAACCTAGTTATCTCGACTATTTTCAATGCATGTTGGTTCATTTGGAAGGCTAGGAACTCTATGGTTTTTGACAATAAGCAGCCTAACCCCACACAAACATTCATACTAACAAGGAATGCAACTATTGAGTATATAAGCATTAGTAATACTAAGCTGCCTACCACTACAGTAACAGATACAGAGATAAGGTAGAGTGCAACAAGGGGCCCTAAAAGGTGGACTCCCCCGAGGGACAATCAAATGAAAATAAATACAGATGCAGCATTCAATCAAGACTCAGGTACTGGGTGGAGTGGAGTTATTATCAGAAATCATGAAGGTATCATACAATTAGGACTAGCTACTCAAATATATGCATTCTCACCTTTACAAGTTACATTTTTTGGTCATCACAAAATAACCCCTAATTACTCTAGACAACAAAATTTGTTACTTAGTAATTGGGAAAATATTTAATGATCTTTTAATATTTTTTTTATGCAATAAAAATAGGAAAATGCATTTTAATTATTTTCAGAGAAGGATTCTTTCTAAAAAATTGTACAAAAATTCTCTTGGATAAGAGAAAAATGTACTTTTGGTATGTGCATATTTTTGACGAGAAAATTATCCCATCGCGTAAAAATGACCCAAAATGCCCCTTACCCTAAAAAATCCTAATCTTGTCCGAAAAGTGCATTTCAACTTTAAAAATGATTTTAAAAACTTTGGAATGACTTTCTAGGACCCTAAATGCTGCCTGGCGCTGTTTCTTGTATTTATTTATTTTTGGGGAAAATTAGGTTTGTTGCTCCTTTATAAAAATTGGAATTATGTGATTGCCTCTTATCTGGATTTTGACAAGGAATATGAATTGGTGAAAACATATTCCAGAGGCAAATAGAGATAAAGTAATCGAAGCCATGCGCCGATTTTGTCTACTTAGGAGGTCAAATCAAGAACTCCCTTTTTGGACTTTGAGTGATCAATTCAAGAATCTATTGTGATGGCTACTTAACCTCTATATTCGTAAAAGGTAAAAGAGTACCGGCGTGCAAAATTAGAACACTGGGCACTTAGCGTCTTGCCGAAATATGTAAAATGCACTGAAAACCGTAATCCTAAAACTACCCTTGGCGAAGCCGATTGCTCGAGAGGAAGCGCGTTCTTCCCAAATCTCTGGTCTTCGAAGCGACAGGGATCGTTATCACCCGGAATCGATGATCTGAGATCATCCTCACAGGGCGCCCAGCAATATCTTAGGCTTGATACAACTATTCCACTATGCCTTTCCTGCGCGTGGGGCTGCGGTCCCATCGCGTACTGCTCATCAGAGACCTCTCTTTCGCACACTTTGGGTGCGTCTCTTTTCTTCTCGCGCTTGGACGCTCTCTCTCTTCTCTTCTCGTGGGGACCGCCTCTCTTCTCTCTTCGTCTTTGGGGCGACTCTCTTTTCTTTTTCTCTTCTCTTCCTTTCCTTTACGATTTTGCTTCTTTGCGTTGCTTGGACGCTCTCCGCTTTTTCTAATCTCTCCTTTGGGAGGGTCCTCCTAGAACTTGAGAGTTGAACATTAGTCGAAGTACATATCCTCTTTGTACTGCAAGTAAGATGAACACACATATGCAATGCAAATGCCATGATTGCTATTTTCTTTTTCTTCCTTTTTCTTATGGTGCATGTAATGCAAACGCCTGAATTTTTCTTTTTCCCTACTTTATGATGCATGGTGATGACCTTATGCTGCAAGTAATGCATGACCTTTTTTTTTTTTTTTTTTTTTTTTTTTTTTTTTTTTTTTTTGCGGGCCACTACTCGGAACTGTATCATGGACATGACATCACACCATCTATGATAACGATTCGGCCGCCAGAGCCCTCACGCCCTCTCTTCAATGCGATCGCTTCTTATTGATTTTTGTGAGTTTACTTGACCAGAAAGATCGTCTCTTTTGTTTATTTATTTTCAAAAATTTCACTTAATAATCCTAATGCTATGATTTATGCACATTTCCATGATTTATTTATCATCTACCATAAAACATAGTTTAAAGCGTAAATGAAAAAGAAATAAAAGAACCGATAAAGTGAAAAATTTGGACTTTTATTCATATGGAAGCCAAACGTCTGCGTATCTGTCACGATCAAAGAAGTACATTAGAGATTTTACGAGGCTACTAAAAACAAGGAAAATGGACGCAATATGATCTAACAATGAATATTCTTTGTCTCTCCGAGCACTTGATGCCATTTGCTTCGTTATCTATAGCTTTGATCACCCTTTTATCCCGAGCTTTTGGAGACGCTGCTTGCCTCTTTCGCTCTCTTTAAGTCCAATTTTTCATTACAGTAACTTTTGCCCCTGACGCCTTTTGGGGTCAGGCGCTATTTCTTTGTTTGGCTCATCTTTCTCTTTTTCTCTTTTTATTTTCCTCAGAGAATATTTCTTGGGATCTGAATTGACCGGGTTTCAGTTCTTCACCATCCATGCTAGTGAGTATTAAGCCCTCCAAAAGGCTTTCTTTACCACATCACCATTCAGTCATAGGTAGGTCCTATTTCCACACTTGATCACTTTGAATAGCGAGAATCTTCTTGAGCACAAGGTCTCCCTCATTTGAATTCTCTATGACCTAACCTTCTTGTCAGTACGCTGTTTCATCCTTTGTTGGTACAACCCACTCATGACACGAAATGCAATTCTTTCTCTTCAATGAGATTTAACCGATCTAGGCGTTTGAACCCATTCACCTCACCTAGCCGGGCCAGAAGCCGGTGCTCGGAGAGAGGCCCATACACTAGAGAGAAAGGGGTTGCCCTACCAAGTGCGCACCAAGACGATGAAGGTGCAAAGCGAGGGCATTTAAATGCAGATCCTTATAGGTTACTACCATTTTACTGCACAATTCTCTTGATATTCTTGTTGGCATTGCCTAATTGCCTGCTCATCTTTGGGGCTGTAAGGAGAGGAATTGATGTTTAATCTTGAACTACATGGCACAATCTCTTTCATCATTTTACTATTCGTGATTGCTACTATTAGCTGATGATCTTTCTCGAGAGACCATGCTGACACACCCGTGTCTTTCTTTACAAACTTGGCAACCATCGAGCTAGTTATCTCTTTTTTGGCCGAATATGAGGCACCAACCCATTCGGTGAAGTAATCAATCGCGAATCTAGAATGAAGCGGTGCCCATTTGAGGCTTGGGTCTTTCTGCAGACATCCATGCCCACATTGAGAACGGCAAGATGATGCCGGGACATTTAACGGCCAGGTGGAACATGAATATGATCGGTATAATCGACATTTGTAGCACTTTCTCAAAAGCAGTGCTTGCCACCTTTCCATACGCAAAACCGCCTTGACCACCTCAATATCTTTCTTGCGCATGGTATGCCCACGAGTGAGTTACGAACGTGCCTTCATACGCCCCTCATAATCTTTTTCTCGCTTCCTCCTTCCTTACACACACCTAAGGGAGTACTTTATCATGGTTCCTTTTGTAGAAGCACTTCACCACTCCAAGAAGAAGTTCGCGAGCAACCTTCCCGAGTGTTCTCTTATCATTTTCTCGATGCCTGGAGGATACTCTTACTGTGATGTCTTGCTTTGATGTCATGATACTAAGGCTTATCATCCTCTTCATCTTCAATCAGCCGCACAAGAGTGGTGATAATGTCTTTGGCAAACTTCGATCGCTGGATCTCGATCCCGGGGTCAGGCTTCTATCACAATTGACATTAAACATTAGAACAAAGTAGAGTGCATGACGGCCATCGATTCTCGGCGAGGCGATACCAAATGTGATTTCTTCAAAGGTTCAACCACCCCGATGTGGAATCCCCATAGAGTACTACTACCTTTTATGGCTTTTTAAGTGACATAAAGAGATCATACTCTGACAACCTGACCGCCACCGGCGATTCTTCCCCGTGGCGCGCCAGACTTCAGAATATATACTTGATAGGATCCATCTTTGACACTAACCAAGTGGTATGACTTAACATGTCGTTGCCATTTAAACTGGAGCACTGAGCAAAGCACAACAAGTCTTTTCTAGTAAGAGGAGTATCTTGTCTCGCGAATCGTTGAACTTCTTGCTCGGGATAATAAATTGCATGTTCTTTTTGCCTACTATGTCGCCTTGCCTAGCACACAACCCATTGAGATTTTCTAACACCGTCAGTATATAGAATCAGCGTCTGCCATGAGAGCATTAAAAAATAGGTGGATTCTCTGAAGTATTTCTTAATCTTCTCAAAAGCTTCTTGGCGAATGCGGCTGCTCTCATGTGAGAAGCTGGAAGATAAACCCGGAGATATGATTAACTCTCCGAGAGAAACCCCGAACTTCTTTCTCTCTGCTGCGGTTTCAAGGTTTGCACTGACTTTTGTCCTGGATCCACTTATATCCATTTTGTGATAATAAATCCTAACAATTTTTCCCCGACCTTACCATCCCGCAAGCGCACTTGGCGGGTTGCTTCGAGTCTTGAACTTTCTTAAAGCGAGAGTGGTGCTCTCCGGAGACCATATCCTCGAGGAGCCATTTTGATCCGATTATATCCCGGATCCATGAAGGAGAACGAGGAGAGTCACATGTCTTTGTATATCTACTGTGACATCAATATAAGAGCAAAGGAAAGTCATCTTTGGGATAGCCCGATTCGGATCTCTGTAGTCGACGCATTACATTCTAACTTTCCCATCTTTCTTGGTAATCGCACAATGTTAGCAACCCATCGTGGGTATTTAGCTACAATTTAGAAAGCCCGTCAAACCGTTTTCACTTCGCTCGTCTCTGATCTTTAGAAGACATCTCGGGGCTTCATCCTTTCTTAACCACGCTTGTATCGGAGGGCATTCGAAGTTTGATTGGCAATCAGGCACCACTATATCCGTATCTAACGTGGGCATATCCTCATATGACCATGCAAAGACGTCAACATAATCACGCGGAGTTGGACCAACCTCTCATGTTCCCCGCTTTTTCATTGAAGTGCCAATCTTAACTTCCTTCTTTTCACTCTACGTTACTCAAATTGATAACCTCAATAGCTTCCTCATATGGTAGAATAACCTTTTCTTCTTGCCTCAGACCATTCTCATCCAATTCGGAGGAGTTTCCCCAATCATCTTGACATCTTCTCGACCAGATTAACTGGGGTAATCAAAGTTAACATATGAACCATTGGCATTATTATTTCCCTGAGACATTCATTTTAGATCTGCATTTCATGGGAATAGAAAAGCAATGAACAAGCAAAAATGGAGACACAAAATGAAGACACAAAAAGCAATTTTTATTCATTTGAGAATTCAAAACTACATTTTATTGATAGATGATATCTTAAAAGGAAACATGCATGCCCTTATGAAAATGTCCCAAGTGCCTCGGGCAGTGAGCCAAAGGATTTGCATTACAAAATCATTACTTTGAAATGAAAACAACAGGGAAATCGACGATCTTCCGTTCTGCGACACTTCTTCTCCCGCAGCGTGCGACAAACCATATCCCGACGCTGCGCTTTCTTCAAATTTAACTCTTCCTCAACAACGGCTATACGGTTGTATTGCTCATCCTCCTCGCCCCATCCGGTGGTTTGGATATCTTCATACTGGATCGGGGCGCTTCAGGGGCATACTCACGGCCGAGGTAGTCAAATTTTCCACCTGGCTCTCAGAGAGTGTCCCAACATCCCCTTTGCGTAATAAATGCTATGGCCTCAATGATCTCTTCTTTGAACAAGAAAGAAAGCCGGTCTTCGATCATCGTTGGTGAGTATTAACTTGAACCATTCTCGGATCGGGAAGCTCGCGAGACTTCAAAGCGCTTCTACGGCGCTTCCGTCTTCCTTCATGCGAGCAACAGAGAGTCGACACTTCATCCCCTCTACACCGCGAATTCCTCACCGACCATGTGCAGCCGATCCATCAAGTCCTCGTAAGATCATCGTGGAAGGTTTCACACTTTCCCACACACAAAGCGCCAAAGACACCCTCTTCATGGCAACATCCTTTGTTAACAACCCTCGGCCGTATGACAACTCATCAAGTAAAAGACGCTTGGAGTCTTGATCTCGTCGCGCTTTCTTTATCGATTCGCCCACCGAACTTTCTATGGCGTTGGTGGTACTGCTCGATGACCCTAAGAATGCAAGTTAGTAGTAATATTTGGATCCTCTTGTTTGAAAGTTATGCCTTTGCATCTATCAAATCTTGTACCACTATTTTGAAGGCTTTGCATCCTCCCACAACATGCCCTAATCGCCTCTTCATGGAAAGCACAAAGTATTAGGATTGTACCCAGAAGCCAGTGCTCTCAGAGAAGCGGGTTTCATGGGCCTCAGGGTTGATGAGTTTGTTAGTGATTTGAGGTAGTTGAAAAGGTCATTATAGGACATGGGAATTGGGTCAAAGGTTCTGCTTTGGTAGGCTTTTTGTACATTCTTTGGCTATTGTTTTGGAATGGATGAAATTTCGTTTTGTATAGAGGATTCGACCGAATATTAGGCATAGAATACGGGTTGATGGTGATGGCATTGGTTTCTCCTTCCTTCTTTTAGGGAAGAAATTGTGGAGAATGGCTTTTTCGGGGTTTGCATTCTTTGGTAAACCTTGTGAGATCTTTCCATCTGCTTAGCCCACTTTCCAACCTCTCTCCTACAATTACCGTGATCTCGAAAAGTTGGGCGAGACACCACCGATCGCGATCATAATACAACGACGGCAAAGTTTCCATGAACATAGAAACCAACTCCTTGTCTAGCGGGGGTGTAACTTGGCGCAACCAAAGCCCTCCATCTCTCGGGCATACTCCTTGAATGACTCATTATCTTTCTTACTTCATGTTACTGCATACCACTGGTCCGATCTGCGCCATATCCGCATTATATTGATCTTGTAAATCTTTCCGGCAACGGATTTGCAGTGATGGTTCTAACTTCATGTACCGGTTGAGAGATGCCGACTAATAGTACATCACAGAAGCAATGGATTAGCAAATGCATTTGTCGTCCCGGGAGTAAGTAGACATCTTCCGCGCAAGACATCGTCGAGGATGACTCTTTCGGAGCAAGTAGCACTCTATATTTGTCAAAGTCGGGGACCTTGAACTGGGGTAGCAACCACATCGGGATAAGGCACAAATCTCTTGGGCTCTCTAGCTACGAAGCAAAACCTTGACCATCCTTAGCCTTTCTTCTAACATTTAGGGTGTTCTTGGCTCTTTGGTTTGCTCAAATGGAATAAGCCGGAGGAGAATTGCTTACAACATATTGGTGGCAAATGCATGTAGTATTGAAGTCTGATTGGGGATAAGCAGTAGTTCCTAGACACAAAGCCACGAGTTTGCGAAACAAATTGGTGGTGTAGTAGAGATTCTCGAGGAGGCGGCCGAGGTATAACAATTGGGTGAGGAATCTGGACCCGGGTTCAGTGAGCTACCTCCTTCCGGCCCGGCCAGGACACCGGCTGCACATTCTCGATTAAGCTGGCAAGGACCAACCTCCCCGATTTGCTTGACTTGACAGGACTTTTCTTAGCAGCATCGTTGAGCATCAAGGAGGTGGTGGTAGAGTCCGATTGCAGGAATCTCGTACTAGCATGCAAACAGGAAATTAAGAGAATGAACATAGAATGCATCTTAGAGGACATAAATAGTATTAGTAAGGTTTTTACCTCTCTCCAATTCAAGTGGATCGCGAGGGAAGCTAACTCAGTAGCTGACCTAGTTGCCAAACTCGCTAATCACCAGCAGTTACCCGTCAATTGGACCCTTAACCCCCCTCCTTCTCTTGCTACTATTCTGGACTCAGAGAGACCAGATACCTAAAGGTGGATGATGTGTTTTATAGCCGATCTGGGTGCAAGGAATCTGAGCTGAGCTTAATGCTTGAGGATCTGCAGAGCTTCTCGGAGAACAAATCGGGGTGCTGAGGGTGAAACTCATCGTCGCCGAGTTTCTCTTCGATCAAGTGTCTTCTCGTCGCGTTCGCCATAACTATAGAGAAATCAGTGATAGATCTAAATGGTGTTAGAGGAGTTCAACGATTCAATTGATTGGTCTAAGGAAGTGAAAGATCGGTGGAGGTTGAAGGGTATCGTGAGGTTACCGAATTAGGGTTGGCTAGCGAAAGGGAAAGTTTTTGTGATTCAATGTTCGCTGTTTTGGTATTATCTAGTTCTGAGTAATAGTTGAGTGTTTTTGTGGTGTGGGCCGGGTCGAGTGGGCACTATTGCCAGCCCTTCATACTGGCACCCCCTTAGTTTTTAGTTTATTTGAAGTTACTTCTTTTTGGTTGTAATAGTAAGTGAACCATAGTGGTGTGTTGGCCTGGTGTCCTCACTTACACTTTGTTGTATTGGTTTTGTGGCTTGGCCCAATGAATGAAACCTTTCAGTTGATCAAAAAAAAAAATGTTATCCTTACAAACTTCATTTTAGCACACCACAACTCTTCATATTCATTCTTTTTCTCCTTACAAACTTCATTTTATTTCTTTGCTTGATTTAATTCATATAATAATTAACTAATCTATATATCAATAAACGTGATATGGGTTATAGAATCACTACTAGATTTTTTGTCACATTGGTGTTGTTAGGCACAATATGTGATGCACAATTATCCTCTACGTTTTATGACAGTACATGTCCCAATGCACTTAGTACCATCAGAACCGTGATTCGTACATCCATATCTAAAGAAAGTCGCATGGCTGCATCTCTTATTCGCCTTCATTTTCACGATCGCTTGTTCGGTATCGTGATGCATCGATTTTGCTTGATGAGAGTTCTACTATCGAGAGTGAGAAGACCGCTGATAACTCATATTTATATAGATGAATCTGTGCATTTTGGCACCAAGTGGTGCCCTTGAGAGCGTTTCGATGCTTCTTGTGCTTGTGCAGGAAAAAGTGTTGGACGTTACCACGTCCCTCACCACGTCTATAGAAAAGCAGCAGAGCAAGGGTGAAAGATCTCAATTTTGGCGCGCTAGTAATGATGGTCAAAGATATAAAAAGTCAGAAGATCTTCTATTCCCCATGAGCTGACACGCAGATACAATCGTAGCACCGAACAAAGGTCGTGCGTAAGAGAAACAGACACACTGTAGGTGGGCAAGTGACATCAGCAACACGTGAGCAAGGAGGCTATTTATTGAAGACTCAGCTCTCTCTCTAAAAGCACTGATACACACGCACATTCAGAACCATTCATACACTTCACTTCATCTTCATCCCTCCACCATCACTCCATTTAATCTCAGAGATAATTTTGTAAAGAAGATCTGGAAACAGACTTCTGTACTTTGTTTTTCTGAACTTTATTTATTTTATCACTCACTGCTGTGAGGCTCAGACGTGGTAACGTCTCTACAGCGTGCATGCTGAAGAGCTACTTAGGTGTATCTTTTGCACTTAGTTTATTTTCTGTTATGTATGGTATTTGGATTCTAAATCCTTATCATTCTGTAATGACGCTCAGCATGAGCTAAACACTTTGTAGTTGAGTTGTTGTTTTTTATAATGAATTTCTAGTTAATGTTATGAAGTATTGACGTTTGCATGTTTTAAATCTTTGCATAAAAATATTTCCAGACTTGTTTTGAGGTTGGCCTCTTAAAATGGGTAGATTCATAGGTTCAGACATGGTCTATGAAAAGAACTCAAAGATTTATATGAACGAACAATGTACTGAAGACATTTAGGCATCTTTATCTAAGTCTAGACATAGAATGGATAATAGTTCATAGAACATTGCTGTGGGTGCTTAAAATACAGGAGTGGGCCTATTTAGAACCTAGACATAGGACCTCTTATACTTGAAACTCTGACGTTTTGTGTTGAAAAACACAGTTCTTTTGCAACAGCGTTCAGACGTGGCCACGTCTCTACAAAATAGCATTTGTACGTCATAACGTGTAGACGTTATAACGTCTGACTAGAAAGGATTTACTTGCATGCAACAACTCAACTCATGTCTCATCCATATTTACAACCAACATTTATTTACTTGCTTTATTTATGTTCTCAGCATTAAAACCAACTCTTATTGCCGATTTGTTACTTGGTTCTCTTGTGTTTTGAGACTTGAATTCTTGAAAGTGAATCAATCCTCGTGGGAACATTCTCGTACTTAAAACCACTTTATTACTTGTACGACGTGTATACTTGCACGATATTTGCGAATACCACATGAATTTACACGCAACAAGTTTTTGGCGCCGCTCTCGAGGATTGTAGTTAACTTTTATTGATTCAAAAGTATTAGAACACAAGTAGAAAGAATTTTACTGTGTTGTTTGTTGTTTCTGTGTTTGAACAGGTAGACGTTACAGCGTATGCTTAGTTCCTACGCAAGCTCTAGTTCAACTGAACCAAGGAGTGAATCTGCACCTGAGTTTGACCCAGAACCTGAAAGAACTTTCAGGCAACTAAGGAGACAACAAAGGTTAAGAAGGAGGCAACAACAACAGCAACAACACCCAACCATGTCTGATCATAATACTGGTTCTAGAGGTGGACATACACCAAGAGGAGGTAGAGGACATGGTCGTGGACCACAAACTCATACGGAGACAATAGTTGTTGATGATGAACACTGGCAAAGGCAGCAACTCATCAATGCAGGACCACAAGACATGGTCAATGACAGGGACAGGCCTATGCGTGACTATGCCGTGCTCAACCCTGCTCATCTACAAACAGGCATTGCAAGACCAACCCTTCATACTGGTCACTTTGAGTTCAAGCCAATGATGTTCCAAATGCTGCAAACTGCAGGGCAATTTGGAGGTTTCCCTCAAGAAGATCCATATGCACACCTGAGACAATTTCTGGATGTGTGCAGCAACTTTATCATCCCTGGAGTCTCAGAGGATGCTTTTAGATTGAAGCTCTTCCCATACTCACTCAAGGATAAGGCCAAAAATTGGTTGAACTCCTTGGAGCCAAATTCAATTCACACATGGGATGAGTTAGCAGAGAAGTTCCTTGCAAAATACTTCCCTCCCAACAAAAATGCTAAGCTGAGAAATGATATCACTTTCTTCAAACAAAGGGAAGGGGAATCATTATTTGAGGCTTGGGAGAGGTGGAAGGAATTACTGAGAATGTGCCCACACCATGGCATTCCTGTGGTAATCCAAATGGAGACTTTCTATAATGGTCTAGATCAGCCTACTAGGTTGATACTTGATGCTTCATCAGGTGGTGTCATTCTAAACATGTCCTTCTCTGAGGCATGCAAGCTTATTGATGACATAGCCACCCACAACTCTCATTGGCCATCTGATAGATTTACTCCTGGAAAGAAGGCAGGTTTCCATGAAATAAGTGAAGTGACTGCTCTTTCTGCTCAAGTGGCTACCTTGACCAACATGATCAAAACTTTGAGTACACCAAACGTGGCCACGTCTGAGAAGCAGGCTGCTGCTGCAGTTGACCCTACCCACCCTGGTGGAGTAGTATGTGTTTATTGTGAAGAAGGGCATGTGTATGAAGAGTGTCCTTACAATCCTCAGTCTGTAAACTTTGAACAAAGGAAACGGTCCCTATTCCAACTCATTGTTACCTCAAAATTTCGACAGTACATTAAATGAAGCTTTAAATGGGGTTGACTTCACATTTAATATTGTTCTGGGGACCACAGGTCAATATTTAAGTCAATGCACCATAAATTCGACAGGAAAGTTATACAAGTGCTGGCAATGCAAGTGAGCTTCGACAAGCCTAGCTCTCAAAGCTATGAAGTGAGCAAGGCAAGAAACCTTCGACAAGAGAAGGTTCAAATCTTCGACAAAGTTGGGTTCAACACTTTGTCAAACGGTTGACAATGAGTTAGTCGAAATGCAAAGAGCAACAGTTAGTGGGCGGTTACTTCTCCGTATTTTTAGGGGGCAGTTATTCTTTCTTCCCACGATTGTTTCCAAGAGTATAAATACTCTTTTGTAATAGGAAATCAAGGTCACCACATTTCACAAGAACTCTGAGAAACTCAACTTCCAAACTAAAGCGAAATACGAGTGAAACAGATACATTGTACGTGTTGGTGAACCATCTTTTCTTTCACTTAATGCAATATTTACTTTCCCTTTACATTTGTTGCATTTACTGCTTTTACTTTACTTTCAATTTATTTCTTTCTATCATTTACCGTTCTTACATACGTCAAAAACACAAAACTCAGTGGCAATTGTCAAAGAGATTTTCTGGTTTGATCTCACAATCTCAATATTGAAAACTAGTGATTGTTTGCTAAAAACACCAGCAAACAAATTGGCACGCCCGGTGGGACCTTTGCCATTAATTTTGTGTTTTCAGTCAGTGTATGTATTTGTATGCACTGGAGGAGTGGTAGAATGGTACGCACCAGTTCTAATAACGCCTCCAGTTCTAACCCTGTGGTATCACAAGGGCAAGGAACAACAATAGATTCTGTAAGTGTCAGCGTTGGAAATGTTGCAGGGACAATGGCCCCAGTAACATCAATAACCGTTCCCACGATGTCGATGACCAATGTTGGGTCGACACAATCTATGTCTTTGCCACAGAGTATAGGACTTCCTTCTAGTCCTTATATGGCAACAGGGAACAGTTTAGAGACACGTTTCCAGAACATGAGTCTACCACCATACCCTTTTGGGGTATATGGCATGCCTACTGGAATGCCACATGTTTCGACCTTTTCTCCTTCGCATGTTTCTTCTGAGGGTGCACTTGGTCGAAATCCTACTGCATTAACCAATGCGTCCTTGTTGGCATTAAGACAACAAGTAGACGAAAGTAATCACGATATGGTTAATATGCTAACCCAACAAATTGGTACTGTTTTCAATCCATTGATTCAGAACACCAATACAAGTTACCAAATGTTAGCAAACCAAATGGGTAGGATTGCAGATTTCTTTGGGGCTCCTACAGGAAATAATAGGCAAATACCCAATTGTGGGAATAATACGCCTAATACCCCACAGAGATCAGTTACTTTCGAAGCCCAAGCGGTTGTAGGCGAACAACAAGGGATGGGAAACCACATCCCTAAAGTAGTTATGGTAAATAGGAACCAAAACGCTGATGAAGTTGTTCGACAAGTGCAACGAAATAACGTTTGTGCGCAAGATAACATAGCCACCTTGGTAGAAACCATAATGGCACAAAATGGCCTTAACATAGGATTACATAGGCCTAATTTCATATCACCACTGTGTGAATATGTGTTGCAGGCAGAGTTGCCAAGAGGTTGGAAATTTCCTAAATTTACTAAGTTTGGGGGTTATACCAATGAGTCTACTGTCAAACACATTGCCCGTTACATGACTGAGGCAGGGGATATAGCCCAAAATGAGAATTTGAAAATGAAATATTTTCCAAATTCTCTAACTAAAAATGCTTTCACGTGGTTTACCACTTTACCCCCTGGTTCTATGTATACATGGGGGCAATTAGAAAAAGCTTTTCATGAACAGTTTTACATGGGCCAGTCGAAAATTAGTCTTAAAGAATTGGCCAGTGTTCGACGTAAGGTGCCTGAAGCTATTGATGATTACCTGAATAGGTTTAGGCTGTTAAAGGCTAGGTGTTTTACACAAGTGCCTGAGCATGAGCTTGTTAAAATGGCTGCAGGTGGCCTTGATTATTCAATTCGAAAGAAATTGGATACTTCTCATTTGAGAGATATGGCCCAATTAGCCGATAGAGTTCGACAAGTTGAAAGGCTTAAAGAGGAAAAGGCTAGAGTGAATAAATACAATAAAAAAGAAAACTCAGTTGGGTTTCATAAAAAAGAGAAAATAGCCTATGTCGATGAGGAATTCGACTTCGCATTTGGTGATGTCGAATCTGAGGAAATAGATGTGGCTGAACTTAAGTCCGGTCCTCCTTATTCCTCAGAACTATTAAGGCTCAAAATGGGAATAACCCAAAGAGAGCCTAAAAATGATAGATTTGTGCCTAAAACATACACTTTTGATGTTACTAAATGTGATGAAATCTTTGATTTGTTAGTAACGATGGCCAAATAATAGTGCCAAATGGCTCAAAGTACCTCCTCTCGAACAGAGGAAGAAAAAGGGTTACTTGTAAGTTTCATAATTTTTGGGACATACAACCGACTGCTGTGTACTTTTCAGGGACATAGTTCAAAAAGCAATCGAAGAAGGAAGACTCAAATTTGGTGATAAAAAGAACAAAGCTCCAATGCAGATTGACGCTGATCCACTCCATCAGGCAGAAGCCATGTATGCAGAGCCAATTGAAATGAATATAAGCATGGTTGATGCAAAGATAGTGGGTTCTCCTAAACCTGTCAAACCTTCTGCAGACAAACTCAAGAGTGTGGTACAAATGGGTGATACTGTGCAAAAGATTACTCAGGAGGAGTATGACGAAAAAGTACAGTTTGTGTACCCCAAAGCTGAAGAGGAATTGATAGATTTCCTCAATAGGTGCAAGCTAAAAAACTCTGAAGTTATGCTATGCCCTAGATGTAGTGCTGTGTTCGACAAGGAAGCAACCAAGAGTGTTGAAGGCTATGGAATTTGACAGCCTCTAAAGAGAAAATGGCTAGACAAAAAGCCAAACTTTAGCTTCAAAAGAGGCGACCTTCCTTATAAAGTTAAGGGTTCGAACAGACCTTCGACAAGCAAGCCACAATCTGCTGGTAAGAATACAACCAAGAAGGAATTTGTGTTGTCAGCTTCTGCCAAATCGTTTGTTCCAAGGGCAAACCTTCCAAACGAGAAGTGGATACATGCTGGTTGTAAACACTACAGAGATGCTGTGCCACAGGCTGAAGTTGTGCAGCCAATTGCAGGCGAAGCTGCAAAATATAATTATAGAAATAATTATAAAGGAAAGAATCCCATGACCAAGACCCAATGGCGTCGTTTTCAACGCTCGAAGAAGAAAGCAACACTTGTTGCCAACGAGGAAACGCCAGGAAGTTCGAAAACGGCTAAAAATATGACATCTAAAGCCGTGGGGACGACAAAAGTGAACATAGGTGCTGCCAACCAAGTGAAGGTTGGAAACAAGGCCAAGGGTAAGTCTATTGTAATAGAGAAACCAAGGAGGCCTGCAATGGAGAGAATTTTTCCTCCACAATCATCTTTGAAGAAGAAGAGTGCTGAATTCGACATGGATGAGGACGTAACTTCAGATTTCGACGATTCTGAAGCTAGTTTTGATGTCATATGCAATGTGGTATCTATTCTACCCAGTGAATATGACGTCATTACAGTCCCAAATGATGTTGAGGAAAACTTCACCGAGGATATGGCTAACCATAACCCAGTTTGTTACTACG
This sequence comes from Oxytropis ochrocephala, assembly GCA_020916435.1. NCBI lineage: Eukaryota > Viridiplantae > Streptophyta > Magnoliopsida > Fabales > Fabaceae > Oxytropis > Oxytropis ochrocephala. The sequence continues at coordinate 74,379,722 of CM037094.1, read as the reverse complement.
TGATGAACAACGGCTGTGTCGAAGAACAAATGGCCACTTTCGAGAGGCCAGACGAAGGCATGCAACACCACTTGAAGCCTCTATATGTGCAAGCCAAAGTCAATGGCGTGGGTATCAACAAAATACTGGTGGATGGAGGTGCTGCAGTAAACCTGATGCCTCAAGCACTGCTGAAAACCATAGGGATGTTCGACACTGACCTTAAGCCTCATAACATTGTGTTAACTAATTATGAGGGCAAATCTGGCCAGTCTTTGGGGGCCGTCGAAGTGGAGATAGTGGTAGGAACTGTCAAAAGAACCACTATGTTTTTTGTCATAGCTTCTAAGGCAAGCTATAATCTGCTCCTTGGTAGAGAGTGGATACATGGAGTAGGTGCTGTGCCTTCAAGCCTACACCAGAAATTGGTGATGTGGAAGGATGATGGTCTGGTATGTTATACCCCAATTTTGTCCGTCTTCTTTTTCTTGTTTTAGTAGTTTATTTTATTCGTATTTTGAAGTCACGCGATTCCGAGCTAATTTTTTTAACACGCCCATTTCTTCTATTTTTGGTCTAGTCTTAGCGCACTTGTCAAGTCCTATCCTGTCTCGTCTTTGTATTTGGCCTGGCTCCCTTTATTATTATTATTTTTATCCTTATTTTGTTTATTTAATTTATTTAAGCATACATACAATTTAAAAATGTCAAAAATTCAATTTAGTTTAATTCACAATGTTTAAGAGTCCAATATATTTAAAAATGTCAAAAAAAATTCAATTAAATTTACAATTTAAAAGCATTTAATAGTCTCAAAAGTCCAAAAATACAAAAATAGTAATACAAAATATATAAAAAATAAGCAAATCCGAAAATATACAATAAACAGTAAAATAGGGTTCCAGCAAAGAGCTCAAGCCTGCCGCAGTCTTGATGGGCTTGGATCAGACTCGAAAATTATACAAAACCCAGTCAAAACTCAATTAATGCCCTAACCTAATTTTTGACTATAAATAAACAAATCCAATCAACAAAGAAAAGACACACAGAAATCAAGGCAGAAAGAGACTGCGAAAATCACTAAAAAATAGGATTAGAATTTCATATTGAAACCCTAATCCCCTAAACACGGTTCTGAAGCTGTTTTTGAGATCTAAAGAACGAAGCAATAGCAGCCAGACAATCATACAAAGATAGAGTGCGCTTGGTTACAATCATTCAAACAGTCACATGGAGACCAATCTGAAGCTGGAGTAGAGGTAGGTTTTGTCAAATACGTGTTTAGTTCTGAAATTAGTATAGTAATATATAAACCTCATTAGATCCGCTTACGCTCAAAAACATGTACGTTTATATTGTTTAATCATAGTCGTTAATCCAACGTCACATTTTTTGAAAACATCTTCATCAGTTTCTGGTTTTGTAGTAGACTAGTCAGAGATTAGTCAACATTTTCAAGAAAAAACACATAATATACAGACCAGAGAGAAAAAAAAAATGAAAGAAAGCAAGCTAAAGAAATGGTGAAGAGGAGAAGGACCAATAAAACAGATTAAATTAGAAAACGCGAAAAGGGGACTTACGGTGGGTTCGACCACCGTGGACGGTGGTCGGTCGTCCTAACGCCGCCAAGACTTTCCCTTCCAAAGAGAGCCACCGAACCACCAAAAAGTAAGCTTCCTCAAACCCCACGAGCCAATAATCACCATCTCACCCAAACCAAGCCCTCCACCGAATCTCCTATCACCACCGAACAAAACCACGAATCAGAAAATAGGATTGGAAGTGAAAGGGAATCAGAGAAGAAAAGAGAGGAAACTGAACAATGTCAAAAAACAAACCTGAGAGTATCACGCCGGCGAGACTTCCAATCATCTCCTCCGGCGACGTCGCAATCCCCAAGGTCGAACCGAGAGAGTTTCGCGAGCCTCCTCTTCGCACCATCTCTCCTCTCTCAGACCGATCGGCTCTCTCTCTCTTCCCCGTGGAAACCGGCGAAGATTCCGCCGCTGAACTCTCACCCTCTCACTGTCGCGGCGCCGCAGGGTGCAAGGGAGAAGGGATTTGGTTTTAGGTCTCCTCTGTTTTGGGCTTAGGTTATAGTCTTTTTATTTTTTTTATATTCAGACTACTAATTAAACCCTTCTAATTTGCACACACACACCCTCCAATTAAACCCACATTCGCAACTTGGGCCAGATATCAGAGCTGGTCTTTCATTTTTACATCACTGTTTTAATAATACAACCCCTGCAACCCCGTTTTACTATTTAACCCCTTTCTCCTTTTTTTTTTTAAATTCTTTTTAACAAAACAATCTCTTTTACCAAAAATTCACAAACAAATAAATATGTTCTTCTAAAATCAAATAAACGGTTAAGTCGATTGTACAACCGGGTTAGTCATCATTTTAGGACCAATGAGTTGTACAGTTCAGTAATCCTACGAAAAACTTAATGAAATACGAATAAATTATTTTTCCTAAATAAACGGCTAAGTCGGTTGTACAACCGGGTTAGTCATTATTTTAGGGCCAATGAGCTGTACAGTTCAGTAACCCTGAAAACTTAATAAATACGAATGAACCATTTTTTCTAAAAAATAGGGGACTAAGTCGGTTGTACAACCGGGTTAGTCAGCGTTCTAGAATTAATGAACTGTACAGTTCAGGAGTTCTAGAATACCTATTCTAAAATCAACCCACCTCACATCAAACCAACTCCTTTCAAAAATTCAAAAATCATTTTCAAAAAGTAGGGGACTAAGTCGGTTGTACAATCGGGTTAGTCAGCGTCCTAGGAATCAGTGAGCTGTACAGTTCAAGGAATCCCAGGATCCCTACACTAAAAAACACCAACCAACAAACTTTTTCAGGAAGAACTACGTAGCTTTGATTCCTCCATTGCATCCGGAGGTACGTAGGAGCAAGACTCAATTCTTGTCAAGCATTAAAAAACAAAAATCTAAATAAGTCATTTTCTTTACAAATAATAGGGTAACAATTAAATAAATCTTAAATTAATTAGACAATAGGATGTCGTGGGGTGCTAATACCTTCCCCACACATAACGACTCCCGAACCCTAACAACGCCTTATCTTAAAAACTAAAGGGATTTTCCGAATTTGCCCTTAAACTAAAATTTGGTGGCGGCTTCCTAAAGAACCTTTCAAGAATCCTTTCCCGATTTTTCATTCAGCTCACATTGGCGACTTCACTGGGGACTTATTTATTTTTAGAGAGTCAAAACCTAGTCTAATTAATTTAGGATTAATTCAATTTTTACCCTTTTATTTATTTATTTGCTTTTGCATAATTATATTATTTATTTGTGTAAACCCTAGGATAGAAGACGATATTTGTATATATGTTTGTTTGTCCGTTTGCAGTTTTTGGGTTGTTGTTAAATTTCTCCTACACACACTTCACAATTACACTTCTGCACACACATGTGAGAAAGGTCCTCTACCCGGACTTGAGTGTACCCTAAGTTAGAACGAGATTGTGTAATGATGGCCTGCGGGACGTACGTCTCGTTGGGTGGTCATGAAAATCTCACCTAGAGTTTGATTCCTTTTAAGGATGCTATCCCTTCTAATAGCTTGCCTATTGTTGGGGTCAGTGTTCTTGACTGGAGTCCTTGGCTCTAGGGGACCATGTGTAGGAATCTTTAGAACCATCCCTGTGAGGTTCACTATAAAAGAAACCTTAGACCCACTCTGTAAGATGCATTTCTAGGGTCACAAAGGAGCTTTACACCCTTGCATTCAAACAAATATTTATGCATACCGTCTTTTATCGAAAAAAAAAAAACAAAAAAAACCAAGAATCGTTTTCTTCTTTTACTACCTTTTTTTTAGAAAATATACCACATGCATACAGCAAATAAGCATCTACTGTTGCATGCACTTTTATGACCGTCAGGGAATTTAAATCTTTACCTTGGAGAGAAGCCGTGCACGCTGAAGTCAAAATTAAATTTTGTACTTTACTCTCCAATGAAAAGTTTATAATTCCCCGACATGACGAATAAAATCATATATTATCATTTCATACATCACATTCGCATTTCGCCTACATTCATTCGTTCATTCGCATTCTCATTTCATGCGCATTCATTCATTTGCATACTTACATCATGCATTATAAAAACAAAAAAAAAACATAATTTTGAGAGAAAGATTGTGATGAGAGGTGAGGCATTCTCTTGAGATAAATAATTCTTTTTGAAAAAGTTTAGCCATACTTCGTTGCAAGCTCAAGGTGTTTCAAGTCACTCAGTTTCTCAAATTTTTAGCTTGCTCACATTTTTTAACAAACGTTGCATCCCATGATAAATGACCGAAATGCCCATCAAAAATTTCAATCATGTTTAAATGTTGACTCTCTACGAAGCATTTGTGTAGTGACTTGGGTAACATGTGCGTTTATTTTTGTCCGAGTCATGTAGCGTCCCTACCTTACCATCATCCCCTGTCAAAGTCTAATCTCACCCCGACCACCCATAAAGTACATACTCCCCACATCAGTACATAGTTGACGTTTCTGGTTGGTTCCCCTAATGAAATAACACTTTAGGCAAATGTGTGATCTCTAAAAAACCTTGTCAACGTTGTATTCCCTTGGTGCAAGTCCTTTACAAAAAAAATAATAAATTCGAAAAGGCCCGTTAGGTTGAAAACTCGTAAGAGCGGCCTAAGCAAAATTAGGGCATAATAAAAAAGAGAAATAAAGAAAAAAAAAACAAATAAATAAAAGTAAATAAATTATTGTCCTTAAGTTAAGTTTTGAGAAAACGAGCAATCATGATTTGAAATGAAGTTTGACCATCTTCTCATATCCTCAAGAAACCCTTTGCCACCCACTTTAAGCCAAAAATCCAAAAACCTTTCAATCACCCTAGACAAGGATCAATTCTACATCAAAGATAGTGTATCACTTTTATCTGCTCACTCAGCTCAAAAGAAAGAGAAACAAAAATCACAAAAGAGTGAAGTCAAAAAAAAAAGAGGATTAAAAAATCCCAAAAAAACAAATTAGAAAAAACAAAGACAAAAGTAGTACAAGTCGTGAGCTGTTGCTTCACACAATTAAAGCGTAAGAGATCCTTGTCTAAAACAAACCTCAAACACTTCCTTTAACCTCAATATCCTCCATAAACCCTTAGCCACGTTACAATCCTAAACAAGTCCATCCTACCATGAGACACATCAATTACTGTCTCAATAAAACCTCAAACACTCCTTTGAGCCTAACAACCATTTCCTTCATAAATCATCACCCATTAGCCAAGTTACATCACCAAATCATTTGTCCCATCAATCATCAAACACTTCATTGAGCCTAATAACCCCTTCTTTCACAAACCACAAACCATTAACCATTAGCCAAATCATACCACCAATAAAAATCATCTGTTCCATCAATCCTCAAACACCTCTTTGAGCCCAATTATCATTTCCCTCATAAATCACTAAACCACCGGCCACATTCCGATCAATGACCGATTGCTTTTGTTTTCTCAAAGTTTTAATCTTAGGACAAATAAGTTTATTTATTTACAATATGTTTTCTCAAAAAAAAATATATCTCAAGAAAAAAAAAACTCAAAGGAAAAGAAAAATCAAAAGGCTTGCACCACAAGATTCATTCAAGTTACAGTTATACTAAGACGAGGTCTAGTGATCACCAAGTGTAGTTTTCATCATAGCAAACTCAAGACTATTGTAGTCTGAGAGTCATTCTAAAGGTAACCAAAAGTTTATACTAGGATGATCGTCACCTAGATCCTAAAGTGGGGCATCCCTTTCACCATCTATTTGAACTTGGGGAATTTGTCCAGTGTGCATCCCATACCACTCCCAGTCTATACAGCCGCATTTAACCATCTCCAAAAACCCATAACCCTAACTCTGTCACCTTTCCCAATCTCACTAAAGGCAACCATTCGAAACACCATTCCAAGTGGGGCAATCCTGTCATTCTTCACTCCACCTACAAATGGGGAAATTCACCCGACACCCATCTCATCCCTTCATTATACTCCCATCCATAAAACCATACCGGAGCAATTTCTCAACTCATTACCCAAAATGCTAGTCAGGGCAATCTTGTCCTTGCCATAAATGGGGCAACACCAAACTCTATGGGTTGAGACAAAAGCTCTTGCTCCCCGCCTTTCATTCCAAAGCCAATGCATTCCCCATTCATCATTTTATACACCTCTAGCTTGTTAGCACTAGACAGGGGCAAGTTATTCACTCACAATCATCAAATCTAAATTGGGGCAATCTCGTATTTCTTGGCTTGGAAAAATCTACCTTTCATGACATTGACGAAGACCAGTCATTCATCCTTTCATGCGTCGCATTCGTCCATAACCTTGAACCAAGTTAACTGACTCATTCATCTATGTTTGCGTTACTATACATGTTTTCTTAACAATGCTTCAGCGAGATAGAACACAAGTTGATAATGTGATACTGAAAATCCACTTAGTTAACTTTGTGGACCTAAATTTCGGTCATCAGGGGGCATCATAATGGAAGAGAAAAAGAAGCGAGCTTGCAAGTACTTTTTCACATCGATGTCTCAGAAATAACAACCTTGAGATTGCCGGTTTGAATCAAATCTAATCTTTCCAAAGAATTATCAATATTCATCTCCGCCTCTCGCATCCAAAGTCTCACATCTCATCATCACAAAAAATGTTTCTGCACTCAATCAGTCATTTCATATCATCACACCATGCACCATAGCATTTGCATTCAAACATTTCATTTGCATCATATTAACATTCATACTTCATGCATCCATCAGATAAATAAATAAAAAAGCAAACAAAAAAAAGCAAAAGGCAAAAAAAACAAAAAGAGAAAGGAATCACCTATTTCATCCATCACCCCACCAAAAATCACCTGTTGCATGTGCGTGTATTATTGGCGTTGCATGTCCATTACATGATGTATTGCTTCTGAATCGACTTCAAGTGTCGATACCCATATTTTGTTCCTCTAAGATCAAAGCTCTAAGCGTTGATCCCATATCGCATCACATATCACCGAGCTGATCCCAGACCCCGAGTGGTCCTTCAGAGCACTACGCTCCTTCAGTGCCCTAAGTGGCCCAGGTCGCAAACGTCGGAGTCGAGCCCGGCGGACCTTCCAGACCCCGCGCGGTCCTTCAAACTAGTTGTGTCAGCCTAAGACACAGTGTACGTCCTTCATGGTCAACATATCAGTTCTAGACCTGATCTTGACCCATCATGGCCGCTCGAGTATAAAGGCCCCTCGCATCGCTTAATTAGTACCGTAGCTAGTTGCGCTCCTTCGCACTTACGATGGTCCTTCAATTAAGGCTTAGCGCACCTTCCGCACCTTAAGTGGTCCTCCGAGCCTTATCGCTCCTTCCGCACTCTCGAGTGGTCCTTCGAGCCTTAGTGCTCCTTCAGGTCCTTGTTGACCGCTTCATTCAACTCTCTGCTTAACGCGCCAAGTATTAACCGCTCCCTCTTATCTCCCAAACCTTCCACTTCCCCTTAAACGGACAAAATTAGCGTCTATCTTATCTTTATTCCTATTTCTACTACAAAAGTTCGAGAGCTCCGCACTTTCTAGTGAAATATTAATAAAGAGGGGCAAAATGTTATACCCCAATTTTGTCCGTCTTTCTTTTCTTGTTTTAGTAGTTTATTTTATTCGTATTTTGAAGTCACGCGATTCCGAGCTAATTTTTTTAACACGCCCATTTCTTCTATTTTTGGTCTAGTCTTAGCGCACTTGTCAAGTCCGGTCGGTCTCGTCTTTGTATTTGGCCTGCTCCTTTTATGATTATTATTTTTATCCTTATTTTGTTTATTTAATTTATTTAAGCATACATACAATTTAAAAATGTCAAAAATTCAATTTAGTTTAATTCACAATGTTTAAGAGTCCAATATATTTAAAAATGTCAAAAAAAATTCAATTCAATTAAATTTACAATTTAAAAGCATTTAATAGTCCCAAAAGTCCAAAAATACAAAAATAGTAATACAAAATATATAAAAAATAAGCAAATCCGAAAATAACAATAAACAGTAAAATAGGGTTCCAGCGCAAAGCAGCTGCTGCCGCAGTGTGATAGGCTTGGATCAGACTCGAAATTATACAAAACCCAGTCAAAACTCAATTAATGCCCTAACCTAATTTTTGACTATAAATAAACAGTCCAATCAACAGTAAAAGACACACAGAAATCAAGGCAGAAAGAGACTGCGAAAATCACTAAAAAATAGGATTAGAGTTTCATATTGAAACCCTAATCCCCTAAACACGGTTCTGAAGCTGTTTTTGAGATCTAAAGAACGAAGCAATAGCAGCCAGACAATCATACAGCAGTAGTTGCAGTTGGTTACAATCATTCAAACAGGCACATGGAGACCAATCTGAAGCTGGAGTAGAGGTAGGTTTTGTCAAATACGTTTTTAGTTCTGAAATTAGTATAGTAATATATAAACCTCATTAGATCTGTTCAGTTCAAAAACATGTACGTTTATATTGTTTAATCATAGTCGTTAATCCAACGTCACATTTTTTGAAAACATCTTCATCAGTTTCTGGTTTTGTAGTAGACTAGCTGTAGATTAGTCACTGTTTCAGTAAAAAACACATAATATACAGACCAGAGAGAAAAAAAAATGAAAGAAAGCAAGCTAAAGAAATGGTGAAGAGGAGAAGGACCAATAAAACAGATTAAATTAGAAAACGCGAAAAAGGGGGACTTACCAGTGGGTTCGACCACCGTGGACGGTGGTCGGCCGTCCTAACGCCGCCAGCAGCTTTCCCTTCCAGTAGAGCCACTGAACCACCGAAACAGAAGGTTCCCTCAAACCCCACGAGCCAATAATCACAATCTCACCCAAACCAAGCCCTCCACCGAATCTCCTATCACCACCGAACAAAACCACGAATCAGAAAATAGGATTGGAAGTGAAAGGGAATCAGAGAAGAAAAGAGAGGAAACTGAACAATGTTAAAAAACAAACCTGAGAGTATCACGCCGGCGAGACTTCCAATCATCTCCTCCGGCGACGTCGCAATCCCCCAAGGTCGAACCAGAGAGTTTCGGTGAGCCTCCCTCTTCGCACCATCTCTCCTCTCTCAGACCGATCGGCTCTCTCTCTCTTCCCCGTGGAAACCGGCGAAGATTCCGCCGCTGAACTCTCACCCTCTCACTGTCGCGGCGCCGCAGGGTGCAAGGGAGAAGGGATTTGGTTTTAGGTCTCCTCTGTTTTGGGCTTAGGTTATAGTCTTTTTATTTTTTTTATATTCAGACTACTAATTAAACCCTTCTAATTCGCACACACACACCCTCCAATTAAACCCACATTCGCAACTTGGGCCAGATATCAGAGCTGGTCTTTCATTTTTACATCACTGTTTTAATAATACAACCCCTGCAATTACCTGCAACCCCGTTTTACTATTTAACCCCTTTCTCCTTTTTTTTTTAAATTCTTTTTAACAAAACAATCTCTTTTACCAAAAATTCACAAACAAATAAATATGTTCTTCTAAAATCAAATAAACGGCTAAGTCGCTGTAAACCGGTTAGTCATCATTTTAGGACAATGAGTGCAGATTAGTTAATGAAATACGAATAAATTATTTTTCCTAAATAAACGGCTAAGTCAATGGTTAGTCATTATTTTAGGCCAATGAGTATGTGCATGATTCAAGAACCACGAAAACTTAATAAATACGAATGAACCTTTTTTTCTAAAAAATAGGGGACTAAGTCGATTGTACAACCGGGTTAGTCAGCGTTCTAGAATTAATGAACTGTACAGTTCAGGATTTCTAGAATACCTATTCTAAAATCAACCCACCTCACATCAAACCAACTCCTTTCAAAAATTCAAAAATCATTTTCAAAAAGTAGGGGACTAAGTCGGTTGTACAATCGGGTTAGTCAGCGTCCTAGGAATCGATGAGTCAGATGCAGGTTCAAGGAATCCCAGGATCCCTACACTAAAAAACACCAACCAACAAACTTTTTCAGGAAGAACTACGTAGCTTTGATTCCTCCATTGCATCCGGAGGTACGTAGGAGCAAGACTCAATTCTTGTCAAGCATTAAAAAACAAAAATCTAAATAAGTCATTTTCTTTACAAATAAAAGGGTAACAATTAAATAAATCTTAAATTAATTAGACAATAGGATGTCGTGGGGTGCTAATACCTTCCCCACACATAACGACTCCCGAACCCTAACAACGCCTTATCTTAAAAACTAAAGGGATTTTCCGAATTTGCCCTTAAACTAAAATTTGGTGGCGGCTTCCTAAAGAACCTTTCGAAGAATCCTTTCCCGGATTTTTCGGTCGCTACATGGTAGAATATGTCGAAGCAGACCAAAGTTATTTCCTTGCTGACGTGAACAATGTCACCAAGGAGAATTTTGAAAAACAAATGGCGAATATTGCGCCATGCACATCTTCCAGTCAGGCATACATCTCATCTGACAATGTACTTTCCTCTGTTCGTTTGTACCCAACACATGGTTTTGTTTGGGAGAGGGATGTGATGGAAGATGCAATTGTCTATCCTGAGGGTGTTCTACCTCCAACAGGATGGGACACTGAATCTTAGAAAGTTTTAGATGTCAGTGCCCAATGCTTGGGATAGAATTACGGCCTACATGGCCGAGAATAAAATAAAAACGGCTTTGGAAGCCGAAATAATTCAACAAACAATGGCTGTCGAAGCCATAACTTCATCTGAAGAAAATGGTGAAGTCATAGATGACAAGCTTGATTGCATTTATGATGACGAACCATTAGGTTTTGAAAAAGACCCTAGAGATTCGACAAAGCGCATGCAAGCTCAAGACCCAATGGAAGAGGTGGAATTGGGAGATGGCTTAGTCAAAAGGCCAACATATATTAGTGCACACCTTGATGCTGCCTTCAAAACCCAAGTTATTTCACTGTTGCGGGAGTTCAGAGATTGCTTTGCTTGGGAGTATAACGAAATGCCTGGATTGAGTCGAGAAGTAGTAGAACTACAAATACCTATTAGACCAGGGAAGAAACCAGTGAAGCAAACGCCAAGAAGATTTGCTCCTCAGATATTGGCTAAGATCAAAGAAGAAATAGAAAGGCTGTTCAAGAGCAAATTCATCAGAACTGCCAGGTATGTTGATTGGTTAGCTAATATTGTTCCAGTAATGAAGAAAAATGGAAAACTTAGAGTTTGCGTAGACTTTAGAGATCTAAATAATGCAACACCTAAAGATTAATATGCTATGCCTGTAGCAGAAATGCTAATAGATTCAGCAGCAGGATTTGATTATCTCAGTATGCTAGATGGCTATTCAGGGTATAATCAAATCTTTATGAATGGGTAGTAATGCCCTTTGGTTTAAAAAATGCTGGTGCCACCTATCAAAGAGCAATGAATTCAATGTTTCATGATTTTATTGATGATTTTATGCAAATATACATAGATGATGTGGTGGTTAAGTCATCCTCAGAAATTGGTCATTTAGACCATCTTCGACGTTCTTTTGAACGAATGAGGAAATATGGATTGAAAATGAATCCAACCAAATGTGCTTTCTGTGTACGTACAGGTGAATTCTTGGGTTTTGTAGTACACAAGAAAGGCATAGAGATCAACCAAAATAAGACTAAAGCAATTATGGAAACGAAGGCTCCTTCGACCAAGAAAGAACTTCAGTCATTGCTAGGAAAAATCAATTTCCTTAGAAGATTCATCTCAAATCTAAGTGGCAAAACACAAGCTTTTTCGCCATTGTTGAGACTGAAGAAAGAAGATGAATTCAAGTGGGAGCAAGTTCATGAAGAAGCTTTTAATGCAATTAAGTCTTATTTAATGAAACCACCAATTTTATTGCCTGTTATTAGAAACAAGATGCTAAAATTGTATATAGTTGCTTCTGATAACACAATAGGCAGCATGTTAGCACAAGAGGATGATAATGGTGTCGAAAGAGCCATTTATTACCTTAGTAGGGTTTTGATTGATGCTGAAACAAGGTATAGTCCAATAGAAAAGTTATGCCTTTGCTTGTATTTCTCTTGTACGAAATTAAAGCAATATATAAAGTCAGCAGATGTTTATGTTTATTCCCATTTTGATGTTATTAAACATATGTTATCAAAACCAATGTTGCATAGTAGAATTGGTAAATGGGCTTTAGCTTTGTTAGAATATAACTTAACTTATCAGCCCCTTAAATCAATCAAAGGACAAGTGGTTGCTGATTTCATAGTAGACCATTCTGTTGTCGAATATGAGATACATTCGTTAAACATACGTCCTTGGAAACTATACTTCGACGGCTCAAGCCATAAAAATGGAGTGGGTATTGGATCTTAAATATTTCTCCAGAAAATATTCCAACGAAGCATAAGTTTAAAATTCGAGACTCTTGCTCCAATAATGAAGCTAAGTATGAGGCTCTAATAGTAGGCCTTAAAATTCTACTCGAATTGGGGGCAAGTCATGTCGAAGTAAAAGGTGATTCTCAACTAGTTGTCAAACAATTGACAAAAGAATATAAATGTATCAGTGAACACCTTATCAAGTATTTCGTTGTTGCCAACATTTTGTTAAAAAGGTTTACATGTGTACACCTAGAACATTTACCACGAATTGAAAATCACGTGGCAAATGAGTTGGCACAAATTGCCTCAGGCTACAAACTATCAAAGCAAAGCTTAGAAGAGTTAATTAAGATAAAAGATAAATCAATCTCAGAAGATTCTCTCTACAATGATGCTTCTTCAACGTTATTGTCAACACCAAAAATTGGGGGGGCAATAAATACAAATGAAATACGCGTCGAAAAACACCACATTTTTGATGATATTGATTTAGCAGAAATTTTTGCTATTGACAATATGGTTGATGATGATTGGCGCAAGCCTATTGTAGAGTATTTGCAAAATCCTACAGGAAACACTAATAAAGGTGTACTTAGCTATGTGCTATGTGTTAATTGGAAACGAATTGTTAATTGGAAACACTAATAAAGGCATACTTAGCTATTTGCAAAATCCTACAGGAAGTACAGAGCTCTGAGCTATGTGTTAATTGGAAACGAATTGTTCAAGCAAACTCCTGAAGGGGTACTATTAAAATGTCTTAGTGAAAATGAGGCATACTTAGCAGTTTCTAATACGCATAGTGGAGCATGTGGTTCACATCAAGTAGGCCATAAAATGAAATGGTTGTTATTTCGACAAGGAATGTACTGGCCAACCATTTTGAAAGATTGTATAGAGTTTGCTAAAGGTTGCCAAGAATGCCAAAGGCATGCTGGAATACAACATGTGCCTGCAAATGAATTACATTCTATAGTGAAACCTTGGCCATTTAGAGGTTGGGCTCTGGATGTGATTGGAGAAATAAAACCAACTTCATCAAAAGGTCATAGATACATTCTGGTAGGAATTGATTACTTTACTAAATGGGTAGAGGCAATACCTTTGGCCAATGTTGATCAAGAAGCAGTAATAAGGTTCATTCAAAATCATATCATTTACAGATATGGAATTCCGTAAAACCATTACTACGCACTCAAGGCAATCGCTTTTCTTGGTTGAAAAATGGTAGACTTTGCTGCTGAAATTGGTTTCAAGTTATTGACTTCGACACCATACTACGCACAAGCCAATGGTCAAGTAGAGGCTGCCAATAAAATCATTATTAACTTGATTAAAAGCACGCTTGGACGTAAGCCCAAAAGTTGGCATAGTTCTCTTGACCAAGTGTTATGGGCTTGTCGAACTTCGCCTAAAGAGTCTATAAACACTACTCCTTACAAAGTTAACATTTGGACATGATGCGGTTGTTACTGTTGAAATTTGTTTACTGATCAACAAGGATTCGAAACAATGGAAAATCCCTTCCGGTCATTATTGGAATATGATGATTGATGAACTAGTTGATTTAGACGAAGAGAGGTCATTAGCTTTAGAAATGCTTATTCGACAGAAAAGAAAGAGTAGCTAAAGCTTACAACAAAAAGGTTAAGTTAAAAACCTTTGAAGAAGGAGAGTTAGTGTGGAAAGTCCTATTGCCTTTGGATAAAAAGATAGAGTTTTAGGCAAGTGGTCACCAGGGGTGGGAAGGCCCATTTCGCGTATTGCAATGCTTTTCGAATGGCGCTTATGAAGTCGAAGAGCTAGGTGACGAAAAATGAATCTTTAGAATAAATGGCAAGTATTTAAAACAGTACAAGCCAACATTGACTGAGATAAGAATTGAACAAGCATAGATAAATGAGAATTGTTCACAAATGGCAATGTATAATGAAATGTTAAAATTACATAGCCATTTTTAAAATTCTAAGCTATTACAAGATCTCAGAAATTCGCCAAAGATGCCTTGTGCCTCTCAAGAATGCTGGCACTCAAAGAGATAGAAGTATCAAGAAGGTGCAAATCTTTTTCAAGTTCAAAGAAGAATGGCTTGATCTTTGGTCGCCTTTCTCCAGATGCTCTATAGCTGTCAACGCCTTAGTTGTTTTGACTGACGAAGAAGCAGTGTTCATTCTTTCGACAACCAAGCCCTTTTGATACTTAGCGTTTGACAACTTAGTTTGGAGTATTTTTATCTCTTCGTCATAACGCGTGATCTGTGCATCCCATTGAGCAATTGCCTTTTCGTCATTGGCTGCTTGGGCTTCGAGAGCTTCTATATCATCTTGATCAGCTTTTAGAGAGGCAAGTTCCACTTCGCAGAGTTGATTCTCTTGAGCCTTGTGTTTAAGAATATTCGACCGCTGGGTGATTAGGAGAGAGAGTTGCTCGAAAAGGGGACCAAACTCCATGAAAAAGGTAAGGAGATCTTGAGGAGGATCCAACTTAGTGATTTTGTGAATGAGGGATTTTACCTCAAGGTACACAGATGGGTCACTCTCAATATTCGCCACGAGATCCCCCTCTAGAACTTTAGTCTTCAGTTGGCGAAGTAGGCTTTCGACTGATTCCTGATTGATGGAGCTGAGAGAGGTGTTCGAAGAACTGCAAATCAGACGACTCGACGAGCTTTTAAGACTCAGCATGATCTTCAAAGCTGCCAAAGGGTCTTTCTTCTTCAACTCAGCTAATTCTTGATCACTAACAGCACTGTTAGATGACTCTTTGGCAGAAACATCTTGATTGGCAGGTTCCTCCCTTCTAAGTTCCTCTCGTCCTTGATCGATCATAGTTCCATCACGATCTCCAGCAGGAGCAACTACTACCTCCGGTCTTTCAATTTCTGGAATGTTGGCTTCCAATACTTGAGCGTTTTCCTCCACAACGGCCTCTGGTTCGACGCCACCAGCATTTGGCGTGATCTCCTCAAAAATGGGGACTCCAGGGTCGACAAGGGCTTGAAAGATTTCTTCAGCAGCTACACCAAGGGGTGACGAAGGAAAAGAAGGCGTTATGGCCGACAATTCTCGTTCAGCAACTTCGGTCAGGGACTCGAAAGCAGGTTTGTCAACAAGTAGTCCACCTACCTGTTTGCAGTAAGTAATTTACTTAAAATAAAACTGAAAAGGCATAACCAAAAAGGTTCAAATTAACTTTGAAAGGAAATTTACCTTGTCTACCTTAAGTCTTTTGATTGGAGGAGAAGATGGTGTTTCAGAAGGCTCATTGATAACAAGGCCTTTGGTAGCCCTTTGGGGATCAGGTAAGGCCCTTTTCCTTGACTTTTGATTGAGAGGAATGTTATCATCACTTTCAGTGTCTTGCAAAAAGAATTCAAGTTATGGTACAAATAATACCACGAAAAAGTGAGTGATAAATTGGAGAGAAGTCTCGACATGCTCACAAGGTAGGTGTATAGTACCTCAGAACTGGAGGAATGATTGCTTTCTCTTTGGCCTTGGGCTTCTGAAGAGGTTTTGTTGTCTTGGTTGTTTTCTGAAAAACATTTCGACGTGAATAAAAGTTATAGTCAAAAACAACTTAAGATAAGTGGAAAGTGCCATACCTTCTTTGGGGTGATGTCTGGGGTAGGACTTGCTGCCACTTTCTTCATGACTTGTGGAGAAGACTTTGTTGAAGTGTTTTTGCTTACTTTGATCTTCAGCTTCGGTGCAGTTTTTTCTAATGTCGAAAGCATTGATAAGTAAGCAGAAATGAAATTAAGATGAAGTGTTTAAGACTTAGAAAACTTTGAGTGTCGAAAAGTATGTACCTTTGCTGTTCGAAGGGAAAGCAGCCACTAGCTTCTTCACAAGGTTCTCAGAAAAAAGGTCACTGGCTTCTCCAACAGCAGTAGTGTAATAACCAGTCCACCATTCTTGAAACTTCTCAGTGCATGAAAACCTTGGGTTGAAACTGAGGGGTTCAAAATTCAAGGCTTTGTAATGGAATTTCTTGAAAGCCTGCTTGTAAGCTACCTCTATTTCTGGACTTGCAAATTCTCGCCTGTGAAAACACACTGGCGCAGGTCGAATTTGACAAAGCCCAAACTGCCTAGCAAAATAACTTGGGAAATACCTAGTGATTCCCAAACTATTTTTAGTTTTGCCAGTGGTGAGTCTGGTGGAGAGAATAGAAGGAGAGAGGTAAGCTTGCCAGATTTGGTTGATTTCCTCAGCTTGTTCGACAGAAGGGGAAGGAAATGGTTGTTTAAACCATGTTGGACCATAAGGCCTTTGAATGAAGGGGGCCATAGAGTCTGTGAAGGTGGTGCATTTCAAGAAGACTTCGAAGTATTCTAAGAAAGATTCTTCCGAGTAAGACACATTTTGCTTGGCTTCAATCGAGCTAGTCGAATCCCTTCGGTCCTCCTAGTCTCTAAGGATGGTCGAATGCACTTAGGAATGTACAAGCTAAGTCGAAACTCAAAAGTGGCCAAAGAACCACGGTTGTAACAACCATAGTGGACCAGAAGCCAAAAACTTGGATGTTGGTTCATTTTCTCTCAACTCTATGACAGCATTGTCAAGTTGTTGATGGAGAGAGCCTAGAAGCAGCTTGGCAAGGTTGATGTCTTCTTGTTCATGAAGTTGGCATGCTAGTGGGATATAAGATTTGGAAACTTGTAAAGAACGTGTGCAGAAAACAAAGAGAGATAACCACAGGGTCAAGAAGGCTACATGTTCTACAGCAGAAACCTCCTCAGTATCAACCCTATGATGGTCATTGATGTAAGGGGCGAAGGTAGCATTGTTGAAGGAAAACTTATACTCATATTCAGGGTGTGTGGGATCAAAGGTCTCCCCTATAAGGGTTTCAGACCTGTGATGGCAGCAACATCTAGCAAAGTGGGAGATAGCATGCCACATTTCAAGTGGAGACTATGAGTAGCACAGTCCCAAAATTGCATGGCTGCCAGGATCAAGGTACTATCGTATTTGGGCCCATACCTAGACAACTGGATAAGGTCGAAGATACCTTGTTTTTTCCAGATGCTGGCTTTCTTAACCTCTACCTTGTCAAGCCAATCTAAATAGATTTGTTGGTCAAGCCTAGGAGCAGACCTAAAAACCCTAGAAGAATTATTCAGAAACTCTAGATGAAAAGGGGTTTTAGCAAAGATTCTGGGTTGAAGGCGAACGTGACTAGGGAAGATTTCAGAAACTTCATTATTCTCTAGCAAGATATTAGGCAGAGGACCTATATAAGCATGAGTATAAATCTCAGTAGAGGGAATCAGTACCTGTGTTTGCCATTGGATGGTTCGGTCATCATTGATGTCAGGTTCATCAACGAAGCCATCAAGGGTTTGGATTTTCTTGGGCTCGTCATTCTTCTTCGAACTTTCAGGTTGCATAGCAGCAGCAGATGATGAAGCCATAGGTGAGGAAAAGTAAATGCAGGTTGGAATCTGGGTTTCGATTGAAGAAAGAGAGCGAAAGTTTGAAACTTTTGTGAATCTGGGATTTTTGCAAGAGTACAGAGATGAGGAATGCAAATGGACTATTCGCAGGGTTTCAAATGATTAAAAAGGAATATGAAAGGGTTTTAGCCCTTTATATATGTTTGGAAGCACCATTGCAGAAGTGCAAAAGGCGGTAGAAGTGACCATTGCAGAGTATTCAAAAAAATGCATTTTCTTACTTCCATTCCTTATTCCGTCAAAAAAGCATTTTTTGGGGGGCAATCTGTTACCTCAAAATTTCGACAGTACATTAAATGAAGCTTTAAATGGGGTTGACTTCACATTTAATATTGTTCTGGGGACCACAGGTCAATATTTAAGTCAATGCACCATAAATTCGACAGGAAAGTTATACAAGTGCTGGCAATGCAAGTGAGCTTCGACAAGCCTAGCTCTCAAAGCTATGAAGTGAGCAAGGCAAGAAACCTTCGGCAAGAGAAGGTTCAAATCTTCGACAAAGTTGGGTTCAACACTTTGTCAAACGGTTGACAATGAGTTAGTCGAAATGCAAAGAGCAACAGTTAGTGGGCGGTTACTTCTCCGTATTTTTAGGGGGCAGTTATTCTTTCTTCCCACGATTGTTTCCAAGAGTATAAATACTCTTTTGTAATAGGAAATCAAGGTCACCACATTTCACAAGAACTCTGAGAAACTCAACTTCCAAACTAAAGCGAAATACGAGTGAAACAGATACATTGTACGTGTTGGTGAACCATCTTTTCTTTCACTTAATGCAATATTTACTTTCCCTTTACATTTGTTGCATTTACTGCTTTTACTTTACTTTCAATTTATTTCTTTCTATCATTTACCGTTCTTACATACGTCAAAAACACAAAACTCAGTGGCAATTGTCAAAGAGATTTTCTGGTTTGATCTCACAATCTCAATATTGAAAACTAGTGATTGTTTGCTAAAAACACCAGCAAACACTCATACAATTCAAATTGGAGAAATCATCCAAATTTCAGTTGGAGAAACAACAATGCACTCAAATACCAAGCAGAATATCGCTCTCCCGCAATACCTCCGTGATTTCCTCCTCAACAACAACAGAGGCAGTATGTGCAGAATAACAACAATAGCAACCTGGAGGCCATGATGAAAAGCATCATAAGTGATTGTAAGACAACTTTGCAAACTCATGAGTCTTCAATCAAAACTCTGGAAAATCAAATTGGGCAGATAGCTTCAGCTCTCACTCAAAGACAGAACGGATCTCTTCCTTCTACAACTGAAACTCCATCATCATCATCAAACCCTAATGGTAATAATGGGGTGAATGGACAGGTAAATGCAATTTCTTTAAGAAGCGGTACTGAATATCCTGAACCAACTATGCCTGTGGAGGAAGAAGTACCAGAGAAGGAGAAAGAAGTGCCAGAGAAAGAAAAAAAGAAAGGGAAAGAGGCAAGCTCAAGTGGTGTGAAAGATACTCCAGACATTGTGATGTCTAACCCAGACGTTACGACGTCTAATTTTGAACCAGGAATCAAGACTGTGCCTAGGCTTGTACCTGAGTATCCTCCTCCACCATATCCTCAAAGATTGAAGAAGGCTCATGAAGACAATCAGTTCAGCAAGTTCATGGAGATGTTAAAACAGCTACACATCAACCTTCCTTTGGTTGAAGCTTTGCAACAGATTCCAAACTATGCCAAGTTTCTGAAAGACATTATCACCAAAAGGAGAAGGCTAGGGGAGTTTGAAACTGTTGCTTTAACTGAGGAATGTAGTTTAATTATGCAGAATAAGCTTGCTAGAAAACTCAAGGATCCTGGCAGTTTCACTATACCATGCTCCATTGGAGATTTTTACATTGGAAAAGCTTTGTGCGACTTGGGAGCAAGTATCAACTTGATGCCCAAGTCCATTTATGACAAACTTGGTATGTGAACTGCCAGACCTACTTCTCTAAGTTTAACTTTGGCTGATAAAAGTAGAGTATATCCTGAGGGCATATTAGAAGATGTTTTGATTAAAGTTGACAAGTTTGTGTTTCCTGTGGATTTTGTTATTTTAGATTTTGATGCAGATAAAGAAGTTCCCATCATTCTGGGGAGACCGTTCTTAGCTACTGGAAGGACAATCATTGATATGCAGAAAGGAGAATTAATCATGAGAGTCAATGACCAATAAGTCAAGTTCAACGTCCTCAATGCACTCAAATACCCAGATCCACACACAGAGGAATGCTCGTATGTAGTTTCCATTGATCATATGGTTCAAAAGCAGTTCAACAAAGATAGTAATCATTTGGAGAAGATTCGGGCGAAGTAATGAACTACAAGAGTTTTTAGCAGAAGAAGTTGTTCCTCTAGACGCTGTAACGTCTAGTACAGACGTGGTCACGTCTGAGCCCCCTGCACCAAAGTCATGGACAAAGTGGTACGAATCTTTAGGGCAAGAGGAATCAAATCTTAAGAAGAATCTGCCTTCCATTAAAGAGCCACCTACCTTGGAATTAAAGGTGCTACCTGATCATCTAAAATATGTCTTTTTAGGGGAAAATGATTCCCTACCTGTGATCATTTCTTCCAAGCTCTCCCAAGAGCAGGAAAATGATCTCATTACTACCCTGAAGAGGCATAAAAAGGCAATTGGTTGGCAAATGGCAGACATCAAAGGCATCAGTCCCACAATCTGTATGCATAGAATTGTCTTGGAAGAAAGTGCCAAGAATAGCATTGAAGGGCAGAGAAGATTGAACCCAATAATGAAGGAGGTGGTGAAGAAAGAGATCATCAAGTGGTTGGATGCAGGAATAATCTACCCTATTAGTGATAGCTCCTGGGTAAGTCCAGTACAGTGTGTGCCAAAGAAAGGTGGAGTTACTGTGATAACAAATGACAAGAATGAGTTAATTCCCACAAGGGCGATAGAATAGATGGAGAATATGCATGGATTACAGGAAGCTAAACAAAGCAACTAAGAAGGATCATTTCCCTCTTCCATTCATTGATCAAATGCTAGACAGACTTGCAGGCAAGGATTTTTATTGCTTTCTTGATGGTTATTCAGGGTACAACCAGATAGCCATAGCACCTGAAGATCAAGAAAAGACAACATTCACCTGTCCATATGGTACCTTTGCTTTCAGAATGATGCCATTTGGGCTGTGCAATGCGCCTGCAACATTCCAAAGGTGCATGATGGCCTTATTTTCTGATTTCATTGAAAATTCCATGGACGTTTTTATGGATGACTTCTCAGTCTATGGAGATTCATATAAGGCATGCCTAGATAATTTGGAAGGAGTTCTGATAAGGTGTGAAGAAACCAACCTAGTTCTCAACTGGGAAAAATGCCATTTCATGGTACAAGAAGGAATAGTGTTGGGGCACAGAATATCAAAGAAAGGGTTAGAGGTAGACAGAGCAAAGATTGATGTTATTGACAAGCTACCTCCACCAACAACTGTCAAAGCAGTCAGAAGTTTCTTAGGACATGCAGGGTTTTACAGAAGATTTATCAAGGATTTTTCAAAGATTTCAAAGCCCCTGTGCCTGTTATTGCAACGTGACAACGTCTTCAATTTTGATGAACAATGTCATGAAGCTTTCAACAAACTGAAGACTGCCTTGGTGACTGCTCAATAATAGTCACTCCAGATTGGTCTAAGCCATTTGAGTTGATGTGTGATGCAAGTGATTATGCTGTAGGAGCTGTATTGGGGCAAAGGTATGGTAAAATCTTTCATTCTATTTATTATGCCAGTAAAACCTTAGATGATGCCCAATTAAATTATACTGTGACTGAAAAAGAGCTTTTGGCTGTGGTATTTGCTTTTGATAAGTTTAGATCTTACTTAGTGGGTGCAAAAGTTGTTGTTTATACTGATCATTCAGCCATTAAGTACTTAATTGCTAAAAAAGATGCAAAGCCAAGGCTTATTAGATGGGTTCTCCTCCTCCAAGAATTTGACTTGGAGATTCGTGATAAAAAGGGGGTGGAGAACCAAGTTGCTGATCATCTTTCTAGACTTGAGAATGTTGATGCAGGTACAGGTGAAGAAGAGATAAAAGAAAAATTTCCTGATGAGAGACTATTATCAGTAACCACAGTAGTTGAAGACGTTACCACGTCTATGACACTTTCGTCAAACGTTATAACGTCTGATACTACTACACCATGGTATGCTGACATAGTTAATTTTCTTGTTAGCAAGATTGTGCCTGTAGGATTCAACTACCAACAGAATAAGAGGTTCTTCCACACTATAAAGCAATATTTCTGGGATGAGCCATACTTGTACAAATTGTGTCCATATCAGTTACTAAGAAGGTGTCTAGCTGAGGAAGAACAACTCCATGTGCTGCAACAATGTCACTCAGCACCTTATGGTGGACATTTTGGAGGTACCAGAACAGCTGCAAAGGTCCTACAATCAGGCTACTATTGGCCTACTCTCTTCAAAGATGCACATGAGCTAGTGAGGAACTGTGACAAGTGCCAAACGACAGGAAATATATCAAGTAAGCAGGAAATGCCTCTCACAAACATTCTGGAAGTTGAATTGTTTGATTTATGGGGAATGTAACACCCCAAAATTAATTAGGTGGTTATTTAATTAATTTGATTAAGTGATTAATTAACTAATTAAATTAAGTGATTATTTGATTAATTTAATTAAGTAATATTTTGGTTGTCTATATTAAAATAAATATAGGGTGATTAATTAAATTAAGGAGTGAAGTGTGTTAAATAAATGGGGAGTATTTTGGTTAAGGGGGGGAGTATTTTTATTAGATTGGGAGGATGTGAGAAAGTATCTAGGGGGTGTGAATAAGGGGCCCAAGCCCACTAAATAGGCCCAAACTAAATAATAACCTATGAGGATAGGGTTTCCTCTTCCATTTCAACGAAGGAAAGAAAAATAAGGGGAGGAGAGGACCTCCAAGCTTGCTTGCAGACTACTAGGCAAAGAAAAGGGAAGGAGGAGTTTTCATCTCCTTGCTTGTGGTAAGTAGTATAGGGTACCAATCTTTCCCATTTTTATTCCTCTATTATTTAGTATAAGTTTCCTACACTAATTCCCTTTCCTTCTCCTTTTACCATGGAAGAGGATTTGAAGCTCAAAGTTTAGGGGAAGCTAGTTTTAATGGTTCTTGAAGTTGTGAAGGAGGGAACACTAGAATTCTTCAATTTGGAGGTTAGGGGATTCTCCTTTACATCCATAATAGTTTGTATGATAGGTGTTGTGTGTGGAATGGCTTCTAGGAATGGTTTGGTTGTATGGATTTTGTGATTAATCATATGTTTGTGTTGTATTTGATGTTCAACTTGATAATATTATGGTGCTTGTTGTTGGAATTAAATGTGTGTGAAATATGTATGCTAGATGTTTGATTAAATGTTTCAATGTAAATAAATGTGAGAATGTGTGGATTTAATGATGGTGATTAATTGTCTAGATGATGAGTTATTAAATTGAGATTTGAATTGGTGAGTAAAAATGTAGGAGGGTTGTTGTTGGTGTGTGTGTTTGAGGGAGGGGCGCCATTTGCTAGGCAAAATGGCGCCAGGCATGCTGTGTTGCGTGACATGGGGCTGGTGTGTGCGCTTGTGCAGGGAAGGGCGCCAGTTTGCTAGAAACTTGGCGCCCAGTGAGCCAGTGTGTGCGTGCGTGTATGTGTCTGTGCACAGGGCGCCAGTTTGCTAGGAACTTGGCGCCTGTGGGTGGGCTGTGCGCGTGTGGCTGATTGTGTCACCGTATGGGGCGCCATTTTGGCTGCCCCTTGGCGCCTAGTTGTGCCAAAAATGTCTAAGTGATGTTTTTAGTCCCTAAGACTTAATTTAATCCTTAGTGTGACAAATAGTCCCTAAGTATTAAATTAATCCTTGGCGTGACAAAATAATCCCTTAGTGTCTAATTAATCCTAATATGTCAACATAAGTTCCTAAGTACCAAATTAATCATAATGTGTCAAATAATTCCTTAGGTACTAAATTAAAGTTGGATGTATTGAAATGGTCCTTAGGTGTTGGAAAAGGTCCTTAAGAGGTGAATTGGCCCTTAGGTGAGATTTAATCCTTAGTGTGGAATTTAATTTAATAAATGAGGTTTGGGGGTGAGGTGATGATAAAGAGGTGATGTGGGCTTCGGCCAAAGAGGTGGGTTAATAATTGGTGTGGGCTTCGGCCAAAGAGGTGGGTTAATAATTGGTGTGGGCTTCGGCCAAAGAGGTGGGTTAATAATTGATGCGATAAATTTATTGTGTAGCGATGCATTGTCATGGTGTCACATAAATCATGTGCATGTAAAAGAGGTGGGGGCTTCGGCCAAAAGAGGTGGGGGCTTCGGTCAAAAGAGGTGGTTGCCCGACGGCGTTATTGAGGTGGTTATGGATCCACATGCATATTGCATACATGCATATACTCATACTTTCTTAGAATTCTTGTTGATGCTTCGTTAATTCATGATTGTTGTTTCTTGGTATTATAATTGAATGGTAAATGTCTTAATTGCTATGGATTGATGATGCTAGATGCTTTCCTAGTATAATGCTTATCATACTTGTTATTATTTATGTAAAGAGACTCACCCTAGCATTTTTATGTTGTTTGCTCTCGTGGCGACGTACAGGTGATTCATAGTGAAGGTGTCCATGCCTCCTTGGGTTATTGTGTCAGCTCTGATTAGTAACACCAGGGATAGGGGTTGTAGTGTTGTCATCTCATTTTATGTATTAGACTGAATTGGATCATGTATGGAGTATGTTAATCTTATTTTTATTTTTATTTCCGTTGTGCTGTGAAACCATTTCTGGATTATTGTAATACCTAAAACAGGTTTTGAGGGTTCGTCCCATTTGGATATGAATTATATTTCCCGCACTAGATGCGTTTGAATTTTAAATATCATTTTGATGAGGTTTTTATTAAATGTAGCACTCTCTTCGAGGTGCGTGGAAAAATATTTTTGAAAACTCTGATTTTTATTTATTAAATTAGTATTAAGTAGAGGGGGTGTTACATTAGTTGTAACATCCCAGACTGCTTCTACAACTGTTGACTGCCCCCACGAACCAACACGAGTCTTTTCAGCATGCATTGTCCTCACTTGCATGCTTTCCGGAAAACTTCCCAGAAGATCACCCATCCCACTACTACTCCAAGCCAAGCACGCTTAACTATGGAGTTCTTATGGAATGGGCTCCCAAAAAGAAGATGCATCTTGTTGGTATAGGTAGTCCAAATCAATTCTTTTAAGCCTTCCTTCAACTGCACCCTGCACTGCACGACCTCGGGATCCTCTCATTCCAAAGGCGTGTTCGGTTCATTCACGCGCCCGCCGCTTTGAAGTCCGCCAGAGCCGCTTTTTGCCATGCCACCTTTTTGGGCACCGGCGATCACTTCCCGCCTCGTCGGCCCCGGATGTCACATGCCCACTACTTAGCTTGGTTCGTCCTCGAACCACACCGTGATCTTGAGAGAGTCCGCTCTGATACCATCCGTAACATCCCGCATCGCTTCTACAACTCGCTGATGGCGCCCCACAAACCAACACGAGTCTTTTCAAAGATGCTTTGTCCTCACTTGCATGCTTTCCTAAAACTTCTCAGAAGGTCACCCATCCCACTACTACTCCAAGCCAAGCACGCTTAACTATGGAGTTCTTATGGGATGGGCTCCCAAAAGAAGATGCATCTTGTTGGTATAGGTAGTCCAAATCAATTCTTTTAAGCCTTCCTTCAACTCATGCGATCCCTGGACACCTGCACGCCTCGGGATCCTCTCATTCCGGTCGTATTCGGTTCATTCACGCGCCCGCCGCTTTGAAGTCGCCAGAGCCGCTCTTTGCCATGCCACCTTTTTGGGCCTCGGCGATCACTCCCCGCCCTCGTCGGCCCCGGATGTCACATGCCCACCAGCTTCCGCTTGGTTCGTCCTCGAACCACACCGTACTGAGAGAGGTCTACTCTGATACCATCTGTAACATCCTGCATCGCTTCTACAATCGTTGATCGCCTTTACGAACCAACACGAGTCTTTTCAGCATGCATTGTCCTCACTTGCATGCTTTCCGGAAAACTTCCCAGAAGATCACCCATCCCACTACTACTCCAAGCCAAGCACGCTTAACTATGGAGTTCTTATGGAATGGGCTCCCAAAAAGAAGATGCATCTTGTTGGTATAGGTAGTCCAAATCAATTCTTTTAAGCCTTCCTTCAACTGCATGCAGTCCCGGACACGCACACCTCGGGATCCTCTCATTCCAAAGGTCGTATTCGGTTCATTCACGCGCCCCTTCGCTTTGAAGCTGCCAGGAGCCGCTCTTTGCCATGCCACCTTTTTGGGCACCGGCGATCACTTCCCGCCCTCGTCGGCCCCAGATGTCACATGCCCACCAGCTTCCGCTTGGTTCGTCCTCGAACCACACCGTACTGAGAGAGGTCTGCTCTGATACCATCTGTAACATCCTGCATCGCTTCTACAATCGTGTGATCGCCCCACGAAACCAACACGAGTCTTTTCAGCATGCTTTGTCCTCACTTGCATGCTTTCCGGAAAACTTCCCAGAAGGTCACCCATCCCACTACTACTCCAAGCCAAGCACGCTTAACTATGGAGTTCTTATGGGATGGGCTCCCAAAAAGAAGATGCATCTTGTTGGTATAGGTAGTCCAAATCAATTCTTTTAAGCCTTCCTTCAATCAGATCCCTGCACTGCACGGCCTCGGGATCCTCTCATTCCGGTGCGTGTTCGGTTCATTCACGCGCCGCCGCGCTTTGAAGCCGCCAGAGCCGCTCTTTGCCATGCCACCTTTTTGGGCCTCGGCGATCACTCCCGCCTCGTCGGCCCCGGATGTCACATGCCCACCAGCTTACGCTTGGTTCGTCCTCGAACCACACCGTACTGAGAGAGGTCTACTCTGATACCATCTGTAACATCCTGCATCGCTTCTACAATCGCTGATCGCCCCACGAACCAACACGAGTCTTTTCAGCATGCTTTGTCCTCACTTGCATGCTTTCCGGAAAACTTCCCAGAAGGTCACCCATCCCACTACTACTCCAAGCCAAGCACGCTTAACTATGGAGTTCTTATGGGATGGGCTCCCAAAAAGAAGATGCATCTTGTTGGTATAGGTAGTCCAAATCAATTCTTTTAAGCCTTCCTTCAACCGTACAGTCTCATACCTGCACAGCCTCAGGATCCCTCTCATTCCAGTGCGTATTCGGTTCATTCACGCGCCCCTTCGCTTTGAAGCTTCCAGGAGCCGCTCTTTGCCATGCCACCTTTTTGGGCACCGGCGATCACTCCCCGCCCTCGTCGGCCCCGGATGTCACAAGGAATGGATTTCATGGGACCATTTCCTATGTCTCATGGAAATCTATATATTCTGGTAGCTGTGGATTACGTATCAAAGTGGGTTGAAGCTGTGGCATTACCCAACATTGAAGCCAAATCAGTTAGCAAGTTCCTTAAAAAGAATATATTCACAAGATTTGGTACCCCAAGAGCCATAATCAGTGATGAAGGCTCTCATTTCTGCAACAAGCTAATTGAGAACCTGTTGGCTAAATATGGAGTGAAGCACAGAATTGCTACAGCCTATCATCCTCAGACCAGTGGCCAAGCAGAGGTATCCAATAGAGAAATCAAAAGAATACTGGAGAAAATGGTTGGTCCCAACAGAAAGGAATGGTCATTACACTTAGATGATGCATTGTGGGCTTACAGAACAGCATACAAAACACCATTGGGCATGTCTCCTTACAAGCTAGTTTATGGCAAAGCTTATCACCTACCAATTGAGCTCCAACATAAGGCCTATTGGGCACTGAAGCAATTAAACTTGGATCATGCAAAGGCTGGTGAAGCAAGGTTGCTGCAATTAAATGAGCTAGAAGAGTTCAGACACCATGCTTATGAAAACTCAGAAATATACAAAGAAAAGACCAAGAAGTGGCATGACCAAAGAATCCAAAGAAGAGAACTGGCAGAAGGACAGCAGGTGTTGTTATTCAATTCAAGGCTAAAGTTGTTCCCAGGAAAGTTTAAATCAAGGTGGTCAGGTCCTTTCAAATTGATGAAAATCTATCCTCATGGTGCTGTGGACCTATTTGATGAAAAGACAAACACCATGTTCAAGGTTAATGGCCAATGTGTGAAGCAGTATCATGGAGAGCATGTGGAAAGGGACAAGATCCAAATTTCCTTCAACAAGTCTTGAATGAAAGAGACCAAAGTCTGGCTGAAGACTCTTAAAGCAAGCGCTCTTGGGAGGCAACCAAATGATTTTTGATTAACCAATAATTTGTGTGTCTTTTAATTTTTTGTTTTGCAGGAATAAAGGTTGAAGAAAGGAGGAAGTAAGTTGTGGGAGACGTCGTAACGTCTCAGTATACACTAGACGTGGGCACGTCTGCAGTCAGGGCAGATTTAAACTAAGCCAAGGCGTAAGTGATGACGTGTTAGAAATGATTTCCCTCTGCAACACGAACGTGGTAACTGACCACGACGTCATCTCCATTCCCTAGCTTGTCTAATCAACGGTTACTTTTCTCCATTACTCCACTCTACCATTTCTCAACTCCCCATAACCACTTCCCCATAAAAATCTAATCATTCACCATTATCCCACCACCTGCAACCTCTCTCTAATCTCTCTCTCTAAAACAACAACCTCCCTCTCTTGTTCTTCAGAAACCTAAAATCCCAAAAATCCCCCATTCCCTTCCAAGAAATTTTTGCGCAACCACCATGACAAAAGTCAAGCAATCTGCTGCCAAATCCTCTGGAAAAGGCAAAAACACTGACCTAAGCTCATCCTCAGCCCCAATCCCAGAAATTCCTAACCCTTCCAAAAAGAAAGCCCTACTTCCAGAAAGGGGCTTTAGTCAAGAAAGCCCCAATCCTGATTTTCTTGCAACCGTCGCGGCGTTGGGTTGGCAAAAATTTGTTGTGCACAAAAAAGAGTATATTGCTACCTTGGTGCACGATTTCTACAAAGGAATCGTGGAGAGACCAGAAGGAGAGCCTTCCATCATGTCAAGGGTGCGAGGAGAAGAAGTGAAGTTTGGTGTTAGAGTGATCAATGACTACTTTGGGTTAGGGTACTATGGAAAGGCTGTGGAGACCAAACAAAAGACGTATGGATTGGCTGAAATGGAAGCAATCAAGGACAGG
Source organism: Oxytropis ochrocephala (assembly GCA_020916435.1). NCBI lineage: Eukaryota > Viridiplantae > Streptophyta > Magnoliopsida > Fabales > Fabaceae > Oxytropis > Oxytropis ochrocephala. The sequence continues at coordinate 74,350,712 of CM037094.1, read as the reverse complement.
ATTTGTGTAGAAGGTGTTGTCTGGGAGAGAAGAGGTGAGCACGGGAGTGAGTTCAAAATTATGAAGAGGTACCTATGTGATGAAGTCAATACTTGGTTTCATTTCATCAGGCATTGCCTAATTCCCACCTCCCACACCTCCTGGGTAGACAAGGAAAGACTGATTGTGATTGATGCAATCATGTCAAAGGACAAGGTTGAAGTTGGAAAGTTGATCAACCGTGAGCTCAACAAATGGAAGAATAGGAAGGATGGCTACTTGTACTTCCCATGCATGATTACTGATTTGTGCATGGAGGCTGGGGTAGAGATTGAAGCTTTTGAACTAAGGGAACAGCCTCAAGGCCCCTTCTCAACAAAATTCAAGCCTAGGGTGAAAACTGCAGGAACTTCAAGTTCTGTAGATGCTCAGACGTTGCAACGTCTGAAGGAGAGGCAGAACACCTTGGCAAAGTTTGTCAAAGAGCAGTTTGAGTGGCAAAAGAAAGTATTTGCCCAAATGACCAAAGGAAAGAAGGTAATTGAGGAGCCTGTGCTGCCTGACTGGATGCGGGAAGAAAATGAAGATGATGTTCCCCTATCTACAATCCAAAGAAGAGCCGTGAAGAAAGAAAGAGCCAAGCGAGCAAGAAGCCCACCAAAAAGAAGGAGCCCAGCAAAGAAGCAAAAGAAGGTAAGTAGTGAAGAGGAATTTAATTCTACTGATTTGGATGATATTTCAGATGTTGATGCAGATGAATCAAGAAAGGTGAGCATGGAGGTAATCAATGAGGAGGAGAAAGAGGAGAGCCCTGAGGAAAAAGGAAGTTCGAGTGAGAAGACTGTAAGTGAATCCCCAACAAACCAAACAATCAAAGAACCAGCCAAATCCAAAATAGCTAGCCCCAAATCACCATCCCCACAAGCCACACAACCACCACCTTCACCACAACAACCATCCACACATGACCAAAACACCCCCAAGACTCCACAATCCAAAGCACAAGATCAACCAATCCCACAACCAGACCCACCCCAACCTGAACCTAAAAGCAACCATCACCCCAGAAAGTGCAGGAACCAGACGTGGCAACGTCTGAGGCAACCAACACAGGAAGCAATCCAGATCCCCAACCCATTTCCCCACCCAAGAAAACACGAGTGAAAAGTGCACTCAAATATAATCCCTTTGGAAGAAAGAAGAGGCAAGAGATAGCTGCTGAGTCAAAAGAAGCCCAAGTAAGTGGAGAGAAAGTGCAAGTGGAAGCTCCCACAACATTAAGGAAAAAGCTTCCAGTAAAAAGGAAAGGTCAGAGTACTTCAGGGAAGCCTGCTACTGCTACTAGTGCAGCATTTGTTGCTGCCAGTGGTTCTGCAGAAGCCCATCCTGCTATTGCTGAAGAAACATCTGCAGACGTCATAACGTCTGCTAAAAAAGAGGCCGCAGCCAAACTTGCAGAAATGCAAGTTACGAATGAACGTGAAGCTGCGTTGGAAAAGGTAAAGCAGCAAGCAATGGAAGAGGCCACTCAGAAATTAGCAGAGCACCTTTTGAAGAAAGCCTAGGGTACAATTGCTGGAATTGGAGGATCATCAACAGACGTGGCAACGTCTAAAGAGCCAGAGGTGGAAAAAGCCCAGATGAACCCCAACGAACCAATGCATGTCAACCCTGCTGAATTAGCAATGAAGATGTGGGAGGAAGCCAAAAAGAGGATTGCTGAAGCTTCAAGTGCTGCTGGTGCTAGTGTGGGTGAGAAAGGATCTGATGAAACAACAACAACAACTACCACAACTGAACAAGGAGGAGCAAAAGTGAAGAAGGAGAAGAAGGAAAAGAAGAAAGGAGAAGGTCAGTCAGGAATCCCCACTAGACAGAGCGGAAGGCTCAGGTCTGGTGCTGCAAACAAGTAAAGTCCCCCTTTAATTTTTAACAGTAGTTTTTAATTTATAGTTTTAAGTTTTTTTTTTTAGTTTGTGTTTTATGTCTGTTTGATTAATTCCCCCCTTATAAAAAAAAAAAAACAAGCTTTTAATCTTTGAACAGTGAGGACACTGCTCATCCTTAAGTGTGGGGGGGGGGGGAATCTCAATGTTTTTAAAATTTTTGTTTGTGCAAACATGAAAATCAAATTCAAAAGCAGTTTCTATTCTTACTCTGTCAAGCATGAAAATAATTCTCTTTGGGCTAAAAGTTAGTGATTAAATGTGTGTGTGTGAGTAGCTAATGCATGATTAGATGAAAAGAATTGATTACTGCTCCTACACAAACTCTGTTTTAAGAAAGAATCTGGTTAGCTAGGAAATATTTTATGCTGAAGCTAGTTTTGGTAAACTTTGGTGAAAGTAAAACTTGATTAAAAACCTAGAATAGCAGTAGAAGCTAAGTTTGGGGGTGAATCAAGTCGTACTAAGGCTGGGTGCAAAGACTGTAGGATAGTCAAGTGCAGGTGTAGTGTGAGTGCAACGTTGTAACGTCTACCCGTAACGTTATAACGTATGCCGTGTGAGTGTGTTGTGTATTCAAACGTTACAACGTCTCACCCAAAAAGACCAAAAAGAGTGTGTTGTTACAAATAAGTGGAAAATCCACATGTATTCTGTGTTTACTGTAATACCCTGAAACAAATGCTGAGCACTCCTTAAAAAAAAAAAAACTCCAAAATGGAGCAAATAAAAGGAAGTTGTTCAGTAATGAGGGGGTTACAGTCTTTTGCGTGTGTGAGTCAGAAATTAGTGCACTAACTTAGTCCTAGCACCCAAATAAGACCCTTTGTCATGCTTCAAATGAACCCCCATTTCTTATGTGAAAATGTTAGCCTATTCTTTGTTTTGAAAAATGTTTTGCTGTCACCATTTGGAAACCACTCTTTCATAGGCTAAAGTAGTTTCTGAACTAGCTAAATATGGAATTAATGCAGAGAAGCACACACTCACTTTGAGCTATAATGAATCTGGAATTTGATTATGCATTGGTGTGTGAGTGTGTGGAGAATTAGCCCCTTGAGAATGAATTTTTAATCTGTTGGCTGAGTAGAACATAACCTGCTAGTGTAGTTGATTTCATGAAGATTTGTTTCGTTTTGATTGCTTGAGGACAAGCAATGATTTAAGTTTGGGGGTGTGATAACTCATATTTATATGAGTTATTTATACTCATTCAACGAATAAGTCATGCAAGTTCTTCAGCAATACAAGGTTTATTTAATTAGTTTTATGTTAATTTCTGAGTTTTTAGTAAATGAGAAGTTAAATAGATGAATCTGTGCATTTTGGCACCAAGTGGTGCCCTTGAGAGCGTTTTGATGCTTCTTGTGCTTGTGCAGAAAAAAGTGCTGAACGTTACCACGTCCCTCACCACGTCTATAGAAAAGCAGCAGAGTAAGGGTGAAAGATCTCAATTTTGGCGCGCTAGTAATGATGGTCAAAGATATAAAAAGTCAGAAGATCTTCTATTCCCCATGAGCTGACACGCAGATACAATCAGAGCAGCATCGAACGATTGCTCGTCGCATGTAAGAGAGGAAACAGACCTGGTAGGTGGGCAAGTGACATCAGCAACACGTGAGCAAGGAGGCTATTTATTGAAGACTCAGCTCTCTCTCTAAAAGCACCGATACACACGCACATTCAGAACCATTCATACACTTCACTTCATCTTCATCCCTCCACCATCACTCCATTTAATCTCAGAGATAATTTTGTAAAGAAGATCTGGAAACAGACTTTTGTACTTTGTTTTTCTGAACTTTATTTATTTTATCACTCACTGCTGTGAGGCTCAGATGTGGTAACGTCTCTACAGCGTGCATGCTGAAGAGCTACTTAGGTGTATCTTTTGCACTTAGTTTCTTTTCTGTTATGTATGGTATTTGGATTCTAAATCCTTATCATTCTGTAATGACGCTCAGCATGAGCTAAACACTTTGTAGTTGAGTTGTTGTTTTGTTATAATGAATTTCTAGTTAATGTTATGAAGTATTGACGTTTGCATGTTTTAAATCTTTGCATAAAAATATTTCCAGACTTGTTTTGAGGTTGGCCTCTTAAAATGGGTAGATTCATAGGTTCAGACATGGTCTATGAAAAGAACTCAAAGATTTATATGAACGAACAATGTACTAGACATAGAATGGATAATAGTTCATAGAACATTGCTGTGGGTGCTTAAAATACAGGAGTGGGCCTATTTAGAACCTAGACATAGGACCTATTATACTTGAAACTCTGACGTTTTGTGTTGAAAAACACAGTTCTTTTGCAACAGCGTTCAGACGTGGCCACGTCTCTACAAAATAGCATTTGTACGTCATAACGTGTAGACGTTATAACGTCTGACTAGAAAGGATTTACTTGCATGCAACAACTCAACTCATGTCTCATCCATATTTACAACCAACATTTATTTACTTGCTTTATTTATATTCTCAGCATTAAAACCAACTCCTATTGCCGATTTGTTACTTGGTTCTCTTGTGTTTTGAGACTTGAATTCTTGAAAGTGAATCAATCCTCGTGGGAACGATCTCGTACTTAAAACCACTTTATTACTTGTACGACGTGTATACTTGCACGATATTTGCGAATACCACATGAATTTACACGCAACAACCACACGACCTAACAATAACTCAATTCGAGGATATGATGTCATTGATAAAGCAAAAGCTGATGTAGAGAAAGTATGTCCTAGAGTTGTGTCTTGTGCAGACATAGTAGCAGTGGCAGCACGTGATGCATCATTCGCTGTAAGTAGTTCTATTATTGTTTGCACGCATATATATATATATATACATATGCATACATATGTAATGTAATACATCAATGAAAATGACTTCTGATATATATGTGTACTATATACTTATAGGTTGGTGGTCCATCATGGACTGTGAAGCTTGGTCGAAGAGACTCTACTACTGCAAGCAGAAGTCTATCAAATACTGATATTCCGTTATTTACTGATGATCTTAAAAAACTAATATCTCGCTTTGACATCAAAGGCCTAACTGCTAGAGATATGGTTACTCTATCTGGTAATTAATGATTACAAGTTTATTTAATTTGTTTAAAACACATATCCATACATATATATATATATATATATTGAATTTTAACTTATAATTAATAATGCTCATGTATAGGTGCCCACACTATTGGACAAGCTCAATGCTTCACATTTCGTGGAAGGATATACAACAATACCAGTGACATAGATGTTGGATTTGCTAGCACTCGCCAACGTGGTTGTCCATCTTTGAATAGCACTACAAACGATCAAAAGTTGGCAGCACTGGACTTGGTCACACCCAATTCTTTTGATAACAATTACTACAAGAATTTAATTCAGAAGAAGGGTCTTCTTCAATCAGATCAAGTTTTATTCAGTGGAGGCTCTACTGATTCTATCGTTTCCGAATATAGTAATAACCCTACAACATTCAAATCCGACTTTGCAGCTGCTATGATAAAGATGGGAGATATTGCACCCTTAACAGACTCAACTGGAGTCATAAGAACCATTTGTAGCTCAATCAACTGATCGATTTATTAGTTATTGATCAACATATCAATCATTTTCATCTATGTTGTCTTTGGTTTCATAAACATATTAATTCTTCTATTCATTGTTAAGGTATATTTATTATTCTTATCAATTAATTGTATGTATCTCTCTTTCATTGATAAATAAATTGTGTCTTTGGTTTTAAATGATACTACTCCCTCTGTGCCAAATTGTTTGTTGTTTTAGCAAAATCAATTTATCTCAAATTGATTGTTTTTTTCGATTTTTAAGTACACTTTTAATCCAAAAAAAGATTTTATTTTAAAAAAGTATCAACGTCCTCGTTGAGAGTCGCTCTGCGAGACGTCCAATAGTCTCTGACTTGGTCTTCGAATCGTATCAACCCGTTACCAGCTTGCCTCGCTCTCAGGTTGGCCCTTCTACTTGACTCAGTAGTATTCTTTCTACTCGTGCAGTGGGTGTATGGGCTAGCCCATGGTGCGGTTAGCTATGATATATACACTACAAGAAAAATGGGATTTTTTGGCGGATTTTTCCGCCAAAAAACACCCAAATCCGCCCAAAAAAAAACAGTATTTTAGTGGATTTTTCCCGATAAATGGTGGTGGTGGCAACGTATTTTCAGTGAATTTCACGCGTACTTTCCGCGGATTTTTCGAGGAATTTGCGTGATTTCCCGGTACTTTCCGGCGGAATTTTGCGCTTTTAGGGGGATTTTTCCGCCAAAAATAAATTTTTATTTTTTATTTTTAATAAGAATCACATATAAATTTACTTAAATCCATAAAAATTTTATTTATTTATTTTTTTAACAAATCCATAAAAAAAAATACTATATCCGCTGAAAAACACATTTTTTTAAAAAAAAATATTTTAAAAACATTTTTAAAAAGTCGAAAAAACGTTTTTAAAATTAAATAAATTTTAAAAAAATATAAATAACATATTTAAATTAAAAACTAAAATAAACCAAATAAAATGTTTTTAAAAATAAATAAATTTAAATTAAAAATATAAATAGCATATTTAAATTTAAAAACTCAAATACCAAATATTAAACATCCATAATCAACAATAAAAAAAAACATTCATAATCAACCAAATAATAAACATCCATAAATTAAAATCCAACAAATCACTCCGATATCCATAATAATAAACATTCATAATCAAATATAAAACTACTAAGGTGCGTGCTCATCATCCGAGTCATCTCTGTGAGAATAGTTAGCACCTCGTGCTGGTTCATCACCTAACAAAGCAGCCTCTAACGCACTATAATTTAGATCAAAATTATTGAAGAGATGAGGTGATTCTTCTTTGGGATCTCGCGTGGTAATTTGATACTGATCTGGCCGAGGTGGTGGTGGTCTTTGGGGGAAGATACTGGGATGGATACTGCTGTCGTTGGGGTGGTGACTGGGGAGGATGCTGGGGAGGATACTGATGATGAGGTGGATACTGCTGGGGTGGATACGGCTGAGAATAATGGGCCTGCGGATACTGCTGAGGGTACGGAGGATACTGAGGCCAAGATTGCGGCTGGTAGGAAGCCATATGTGATGATGATGATGATGGCCTCGAAGGATGGTTCATCTGAGCCATCAACTGCTGAATGCGCTCATCAGTTCTCCTAGCTTCCTCAGCAACGCGCTCCTCAGTTCTCCTTTGCAGCTCTTCCATTTGTCGTGCATGTTGCTCCGCCTGCTCGTTCAATCTCTGGTTAAATTGCTGGGTCAATTGATCTAGCACTGCGTTGGGAGCAACATAAGAACGACCAGTACTCTCTGTCCCCGAATATGATCGACTCGGCAGAATGCTTTCCTTGAAGAACTTGGGTCCCATGCTACCAGATCCTGTCAAGCGATCACTCTTTTGTGGGCCAACGACTCTCCCACATGTAGCGACCCACTCTAGCCTCCTCCTCACGATCGATCGACCCATCGCTCTGCGGAGACTCACGCCACTCGGCCATCCCAAAGATCATAAGCATCCTAAAAAAACAACGGATAAATAAATAAATATTAATAAAACAATAAAAACAATATAAATATATATATTGTATTTAAAGATAAATAACTAATAACATAATGTAGTTTTACCTCAGAATCCTCCTCGCCTCTATCGTGGATAAATGTATCATCCTCCTCTCGCATATACAAGTTGCGATGCAACTCGAACAAACCGACCTCCCGTCCCAGTTCTTCCTCCTAGATACATCATTTTATTATTTAATAACAACTACTTAATTAACACATAGTTAATAAATTTAATTAATTAATGAATAAAAGTAATAGTTATAAAATTACGTACCATGCGGCTGGTGATGAGTTCCAAAGACTAACACATCCACTGCGTGATTGCGATAGTTGCTTGAGGCATTTTCGTAAGCACGGTTCTTCTTAGCTTTCTCTGCTTTATTTTTAAATTCAGGAGTGTTCCAATACTCGAGCAGCTGTGCATAAGCCTCTGGTCCCATAAAGTCAGGTTTTGCCTTTGCTTGCCGTACACTGTAACGCCCAAAATAATTTAATTATTTAATTAATTAAGTTATTTGGAACTTGCAACATTTAATTAAGTTAAATTAAATAGTCAAAGTTATTTTATCAAAAAGGGGTCTAGTTTATTAAGTGGAATAATTGAGTTAGAGTTATTTTATTTTAATTTCAGGGAGTATGTGAATAAGTAAAATGGGTGATGCAAATAAAAGGGGCCCAAGTCACTTAAATGACCCAAGCCCAATTACCTTAAAACCCCAAAAACCCTACACAAAGTCACATAACCCCCATTTTGAAAGGAACCTACGAAGGAGAAGAGAGGGAGAGGAGACAGTGAGCTTGCGTGAAGGGAGGAAGGAAAAAGGTGGAAGCTTTAGCCTTAATTCTTGGTGGGTAAGTGATTTCTTGGTCCTAATCTTCATCATTTCCCTTCCTTATTCCATTTCCTTAATTCCATGAGCTTATTCCTTCCATTTTGAATTTCCATGGCTACCCAAAGCAAGAGGGTTCACGTTTTCAGCTTGAAGGAGAAAAAGGAGGAAACTTTTCTCAAGTTTTGTGTGGGTAAGTGAAGTCTTTGGCCTTAAACACCCTTGTTTTCCTTCCATGTTCCATTTCCATGAGTTACATAAGCTCATCCTTGTTATTTTGAATTCTCTATGGTTACCCAAGGAGAGAGAACATTCGGCCATAGCTACATTTTGAGGGAAACTTGCTTTATTTGGTGATTTTGGTGATTGTGTGAAGTTTTCAAGCTCACCCAAGGTTGTGGATTCTCCATACATCTTTTATAGCTTGTAGGATGTGTATTATAGTGAGAATAGCTCTAGGAATGATGTGTTGTGTGACCTTGTGTTGATTGTATGTTGATTGATGTTTGGAATGCTTGAATTTGGTCATAACATGTTGTTTGTGGTTGTAACATGTTGTTTGTGGTTGTAAGAGCATGAGCATGAGCATGATAGTCCCTAAGAATTAATTTAATCCTTGGTGTGACAATTTAGTCCCTAAGAATTAAATTAATCCTTGGCCATTTTGGCTGCCCTTGCGCTAGGTACCCAACAAAATAGTCCCTTAGTGTCTAATTAGTCCCAAAAATATGTCAAATATTTTCCTAAGTCCCTAAATTAATTTTTGGTGTGTCACAATTGGTCCTTAAGTGAAGAAAAGGTCCTTAGGTGGGATTTAATCTAATAAGTGTTAAGATGATGATTAATAAATGATGAGGTGATGATTATTAAATGAGGTGAATGGTGTTGTGGCTTCGGCCAAAATGGTGAGTTGAATAATTGTGGTGATGAATTGTGATGTTGTGAATGCATTGTCATGGGGTCACATATTTCATATGCATTACGTGGTGTATGGTGAATGGTGATGTGGCCAGGCCAGCCGGCGAGGGGATTTTGGTGATGATTATGGATCCACATGCATATTGCACACATGCATATACTCATACCTTCATAAAATATTGAAATGATTGATTCATCTATTATTGTGAATTGTGATTGCCTAGATGCTTTCTAATTATAATGCTTATCTGACTTGTTATAATTTATGTAAAGAGACTCACCCTAGCATTTCTTGTTGCTGCTCTCTCGTGGCGACAAACAGGTGATTCCGAGTGATGATGCCATGCCTCTTGGGTTTTATTGAGTCAGCTCTGATAGTAACACCGGGGTTGGGGTCTTAGTAGCACTTTATTTATGGTTATGTATTGAACTGATTTGAACTTATGTATTGAGTATGTGAACTCAGTTTTATTTTCCGCTGTGCTGTAGACTATTTGATGGATTACTGTAAACACTAAACAGGTGGTTTTGATGGTTTTAATCCATGTGACTATGATATGCCTTTTATGCATTTGATGAGTTTGGATTTCTAAATATGTCGATGTTGTTTTCATTAAATGTACCACCCTCTTTGAGGTGCGTGGAAAGTTTTTTTTTTAAACTCTGATTTTATTAGTTAGTTACTTTTAAATATAAGGGGGTGTTACATACACCCCGCAGTACTTCAGAGTATCTATCACTGCCTCTCTTGTTGAACGCATGTTCAACATCTCTCTGTTGTTCCGGTAACCATGTACATTGTTCCTATTTAAAAAAATTAGAAGAATATTGTTAATACAGACAAATTAAACAATTCAATAAAATAATTAAAAATTAATTATTTCTTAGAACTTACTTGGAAAGAATTGAGCATGGCCCTAAAATAGTCTTTCTTATCTACTTTATCTTTCTTAACAGCAGTCCAATTTTTCCAACCTTTGACGAAATTCTGCTGGATTGCGTTTATGACTGCGGTGGCTGCAGGCTTTGAAGGAATAAACCTGAAATTTTTTTAAAAAGCTGAATATTTTGGACCACGAAAGTAGTTGTATAAAAGGCAACAAAAAATTAATAAATAATTATATACTTACGAATCTCCTTGAGGCACCACGATGACACGACCATCTTCAACATGTGTCGGCCGTAAGTCCTCCCTGCCAACAGTCACCGGAAGAGGTGTACTACTACTACTACTCGCACCATCTGTGTTTGGCTTTGGCACATATCTGCCAAGAGGAACAACACAACGACGCGTCTTGTGACGACGCCAGCGTAAAGGCGAGTAATAATCTTCTTCCCCTCACTGCCGTATCCGCGACAGTGGAGGAACATCGTATGTGTCACGATCGATGACGATCGATGATGATCCATATGATGATGACATACCTATATACATATATATATATATATATATATATATATATATATATATATATACATACATTTAAATATTAAAAAAAGAAACATGTATATTGCATAAACATTCGTACAAATATTCATACAAATTAAAATAACTATAAATATCCATACTATTACCAGTTACTAATTAAGTACCAAATAAAACAGAATAACTAGAAAAACTAATTTGAATCCCACTCATTCTCAAAATCATCATCATCAGATGAGCATGGAATTCTTGATACACCAATATGTTCTTCTGCATCTTCATCAGCATCTTCTTCGTCATCAACTTCATCGCCGGTGTTTGGTTGATCACATAAACGAGTAATGGGTTCCACTTGAATCACTTCATTTACATTAGACATCTCATCCATTTGAAATGGGACATCTTCCAAAGGTGTCATTTGTCTCAATCCGCCTCTTGGTTTTGTCTTAATTGCAACACACCAACCACGCCTATCGATCGCGTTGATGGATAAGGGACATAATAGACTTGTCTCACATTTTGAGCAATGACGAACGGATCATACAGTCGATATCTACTACTCATTTTAATGTCGACTGTATTTGACTTTGGATTTACCCTTGTTCCTCGAGCAGACGGATCAAACCAATTACAATAAAAAAGCACTACCGTCTGACTATAGTCTAGATAGGGGTACGCAACTTCGTATATATGTGTTGAATCACACCATAAAAATCACCTTCACCACCTCCAGTGACACCCTTCATGCAAACTCCACTATTGATTGTTTCTCTGCCCTGTGTCCATTCATTATTGTGAAATTTGTATCCATTGACAAAGTATGTGTGCCATTCTTTAACACATCTTCGAAGACCGTCCCGATAAATTCCTCAAGTGTTGGTTGGGAGGAGTTGGTGGGAGGCATAAACACGTTGCCTAAACCACATTGGAAAATGTGCATTAATATAAGCCAAAGATTGTTCTTCACTTATTTCCTCGGATGACAAGAATTCCCTAAAAAGAAATAATTAATTGTTACACATTTGTCTACTTTTATTAACTTAATTAAGATCGATATATATAGTTAATGTTGAGGAATACATACTCAATGAATGGTTGCACCTCAGTACAGTTTATCAACACATTAATATGTGCTACCTTGAACTCTTCCTCTCAATCGGCCCGAGAGTTGACTCCTCCCGGATGGACGACCAGGGTAGACAAAAGACAGACAAAGCTAATTCATGTCTAGGACATTCAACATCCATTTCATTTCGATCGCTTCTTGGAGCAAATTCATTCTTGAAATAATAAGAACAAAAGTTGGTTGTTTCACGGTGTAAGTATGAAGAACATATCGATCCTTCAACTCTAGCTTTGTTTTTCACCGATCTTTTTGAATCACCCATGAACCTAGATAATTAAACGATATGTTAATTAATTAATTAATAATGTTATTTTTTAAACTTCCTTAATTTATATTATAATAAATAATCGACCTTTCAAACGGATACATCCATCTCAGATTGGATGTGTCCGCCAAGTTTAGCTTCAGATGCGAGATGCACCTAGATGCTCCATAGAATCAAAGAAACCAAAGTGAAATACTCTCTCCAACTTGCATAAGATAAGTGGGATGTCTTGTTCCATTTTTGTAAGATCATCAACTTTTAGGGTTCTTTGAACACAAATTCTTAAAGTATGTACTTATTTCAATCAATGTTCAAAACGTGTGTTGGCAACGAACTAAAAGCGATGGGAAGTAAGCACTCCATGAATACATGACAATCATGACTCTTCATCCCATGCAACTTCCCATTATCCACATCCGCACATCTAGATAAATTGGAAGAATAACCGTCCGGCATTTTCAACTCTTTTATCCACCGATAAACCGCTTTACGCCGTCCCTTAGATAAAGTATAATTGGCTTTGGGTTTCAATGTCCTAGTACCTTGCTCAACCAACAACAAATCCTTTCGTCTACAATAATGAGCTATGTCCTTCCTAGCTTTCTCATTGTCTTTTCGTTTTACCTTTCACGTCCATGACAATGTTAAATATGTTATCAAAAAATTCTTCTCTGTATGCATTACATCCAGATTGTGTCTCAATGAGATTATCTTTCCAATAGGGAAGTTCCCAAAAGATACTTCTCTTTGTCCATTGTGCCATTGCCCATAGCCTTCGGGACGAGAAACAACACCCGCTACGACTTCCATGGAGGATGTCTTTAACACTGCCCCAAACTTCCTCGGTGTCAAACTATGAGGAGGTCCACTTGTTTCAACATGTCCTCTTGATGAATGCATATTTCGCTTTCTAAATGGGTGACCCATAGGTAAGAACCTACGATGCGAGTCAAACCACGAAGTTTTCCTCCGTATTTAAGAGTGAAAGCCCTTGTGTCAACCATGCAAATCGGACACGCCATCTTACCATGTGTTCCCCATCCGCATAACATTCCATAGGCGGAAAGTCATTAATTGTCCACATCAAAGTCGCCTCATTCTCAAATTTTGTTTGCGTCTTTGCATTATAAGTTAAAACACCATGCCACAACCTTTTTAGGTCATCAATCAAAGGTTGCAAATATATGTCAATACCAAATGTTGGATTGCTTGGCCCCTAATAATAGCATTTAAAAACATGTATGGTTTAGACATACACATTTCTCGTGGAAGGTTGTATGGGGTGACAATAATCGCCAACAAGAATACGGTGATGCCGATGCTTGAATATAGGGTGTGAAACCATCGAGCATAAACCAAGCCGAACATTGCGTGGATCATCGCAAAAATGGGATGAACACGATCAAAATGCTTCCAAGCTTCACCATCGGATGGGTGACGTAATTCACCGTAATTGTTTCTATTTTCATGGTGCCACGCCATTTTACCAAATGGTCTCCATTGATGTGAACATCCTCTGCAGCCTTGGTATAAGCGGCGGATAGAACATTGCTTTCCGTGGAACCGGTTTGCCTCTCGCTCGTCCCTTTCCTGCTACGCGCGGTGGCGTGGCTCTCCACACAACTTGCATTCCGTCAAATTTCCATCATTTATGCCAAACTCATTATTATAATAGAGCATGCAACCAGACACACAACAATCAATTCTTTTAGATTTTAAGCCAAGCTTCGATACCAGTCTTTTAGCATCATAATAACTCTGCGGCAAAAGTCCCTTAATAGGGGTTGCATCCAACATCATTTTGGTCATATATTCCATGCACAACTCGGCAACATTAAATTGAGACTTAAGACCCAACAACCGAACACACATTGATAATTTTGAGTCTTTAGATCCTTCAAATAATGGTTTATTTGTCTCACTCAAATACGTGTAAAACAATTGCGCTTCCTCATTTGGAACTTCTTCAACATCATATTTCGGTTCTTCAAAATCCAAATTTACTCCAACGGCATGAGATATCATTCCCTGATAAACATCTAACGCGGGTTGCATGATTTGGCGGATCCGATGTGGAAGCTACTTCTTCAACCTAACATTAGTACTTGAAAGATATACTTCAACCTAACATTAACCGCGGGAGCAGAACAGCCAGTACCAGTGCTACTTCTGTGTGCGACTCCATTTACTCCATATCCAATAATCTGCCTAAACCCATTATTGTACAAATGCATTCGACTTCATCTTAATTTTTATAAATCGAATTGAACATTTCGCGCACGGACATCTAATTCCCCTTCTCGCGCAAATCCTTCGTCACGCTTTAGCACAAAAATAAACTCTTCTACTCCTTCGCAAATCGCCTCTTTAAACCGCTTCTTCCAGGATATAATCGATCATACATCCAACTACGATCCATGTTTTCTAAATCCTAGTACTACGTGTGCTACAATAAAAATTATCATAAACAATAACTAATTACTTTTCATTTCATAAATAATAAATCAAAATTTATATTTTCTTACTTACATATTCATACACATACATACACATACACATATACAAATATCATATGATCATATACATACACACACACATATACACATACAAATATGTAACATTACATTAATTAATTATAATATAAATAGATTTTAAAACATTTTACACATTTTATATATTATATATGTTATGGTAAACGTAAATATTAGTCATTTTAACTAATTACACTCTATTAACTAACAACATAAATAATATTTTAACACATAAATATAACGATAAATTACATATCATACCTACTTAAATGAAAATAAATGAATTTTCAAAAATATAATAAACTTTAACAAATTAATTAAAATAATGATTGTACAATGAATTTTCGAAAAACTAATATATTCTTGTTTAGTTAATAGAGTGTTAGTTAAAATGTATTAAAAACATGAATTAATAATTAAAAAATATATTAATTATTTTATTTTGGATTTATCTATTTTTTATTAAAAAAATATTAACATATCTATTTTTTATTCATTTTAACTAACAAGTCTATCAAAAATTTTATTCATGATTGTCGAAAATATAATAAAATTTAACAATTTAATCAAAAAAAATGATAATATAATGATTTTCAAAAATATAATCAACTTTAACAAATTAATAAAAAGAAGGATTATACAATGAATTTTCGAAAATTTAATATATTATTGTATTTTCTAACTATAATGATAATATAATGATTTTCAAAAAAATGATAATATAATGATACATTAAATTTATTTTTTAACTACTCTATCATTATATTTCGTATTTTCTAAATAGAAATTAAAATTTAATAAATATTTTATTTATTTTATTTCGTTTTTATGTATTTTTTTAAAAAAAATTAATATATGATTTGATTAATCACTAATTTGGTACTTATATTATCATAAAAAAATATTAGAAACAACTAATAACTTCAATAACTAACCGGTGGTGGTGAGAAGACTCTGACTTGATGCTAAACCGGAGTCCTTCCAATAAACGAACAGTGGTCACCAAATTCAAACAACTCCTAAACAAACAACATAACAATTAGTAACTAATAGTTTATAACAAAGCATAAGCTAAAATTAAGTATAAACTAAAACAAACCTTTCAAAGTTTGAGAGAGGAGAAGAAAAAACTGAATTTGATAGAAGATTGAGTGAAAAAATGTTAAAGTTTAAGAGAGTGGAGAATTTGAGAATTTGATAGAAGTTTGAGAGAGGAGAAGAAGTTTGAGGTGAAGGAAGGAGTGAATGAATGAATGGAAGAAGTGAGATATATGAAGAGAGGAGAAGGTAAAAGTGTCGTTATCATCGCAGTGTGTTTTCAATGATTTAGAGAGATTTTCGGCGGATTGGGAATGCGCGTGGCGTTTAGCCGATCGCGCTACGTTTTCGGCGGATCCAGTTTGGTCAGTTTGACTCCTCGTTGACTGCGCTACGTTTTCGGCGGAATGGGGGATGTTTCCGTCGGAAATTTAAATTTCAAATTTCCCCGATTATTGAGTCGTCATTTTCATGGATTAGGGTCCTTTTCGCGGATCCAGCTTTTTTTTCGCACCCATTTTTTCCACTTTATAATCCCCACAAATAACATAATTCCGCTGAAAACGCCAAAAATCCCCAAAAAATTTCTGGTGGATTAAATCCCCCACAAATGTCAAAATTCCGCCGGAAATTTTCTGGGGGATTAAAATCCGCCAGAAAGTTTTGCCTTGGATTTTAGGTTTTTCTTGTAGTGATATACTCTTTTTCTTTCTTAGTAAGTAAGTTAATCTACAACATCCGGTGGTGCCCTTGTGGGTCGGGCACGCTCTCTCTGGGTCGGTCTGGTCTAATCGAAGTCAACCGACTCACACGGAATACGGGGTGAGTTTTCACCGACCTGATCGCTTGAGTCTATAGGCTACCTCTCCTATCCGCTTCTTTACAAGATCTACTTTCTTCTTCCTTAAGACCGGGCCAAGCCTTTAGTTTAAGTAGGTTTGGGCTAGGTCATTGCGCTCCTGCCACGTCTTGGCAAAGTAGGCTGATGGTCAAGCCTCCTCCTGCGCCGCAATGGTGTGGGGCGTCGAGGGCCGGTGCCCCGTGGCCAACTCGAAGGGGCTGAAGTTCGACGCCGAGCTTTTTGGTTGTTAACTTTTAGCAAAGACTGAGCTACATCCAACACTCGGTCCTTCTTCCGTTGGTTTGCTTGCACTAAAGTTCCTTAAGTAGCCCTCGAGGAGTCCGTTTATATTCGTCTGAGCTTTCAAATATATACCGACCGTAGGTATCTATCTAACTTACCATCAGATACCGACAGTCTTCTTCTAACATTACCGACCTTTAAATATCGGGTTTTCATCATAAGAAACAACCAGATTTCCGAGACCTCTTGCATTGCATTACCATAACGGAAAAAAAAGAGAGAAATTGCTCTTGTGACTCGGAATGAACCTTTCTCGGTGGAAGAAAGGAATAGCGATGCTCAAAACCCACAAATCAAAATAAAGATCTCAAAATTCTGAACTCCATAGATCTCTAAGCGAAAGAAACAATGATGAAAAGAATTCTAGTATTACCTTGCACAATGGCGGAACCTCGTTCGTCGGTGCGGCGGAGCAACCTAGGTTTTCAGCGAAGGTGAGATAAGCACACAGAGTCCATTCATTGCCTAATAACTAAATACCAATTTGGTTCTTAATATTGTAAGAGTAAATACTTTTAATTAGTGTTTCGAAGATGAAAACTTAGGGTTTCAAAGATTCTTCGCACTGAAGGTGAGGAAGATCAAGGCGACGACGATGGCAAGCAAAGAACAGCGACGACGACGACGGTGTTCTCTTCAGCGTTCTTCTTCTTTCTTTTTCAGTTCAGTTTGTGTTTTTGATTTGTGAGGTAGGCTAGGGTTTTGGTATTTGTGAGTGTGAGAGGAAGAGCGATAGAGGCTTGGGGCAATATTGCGAGGAAGATGGAGGTTCTCGGGGAAGGGGAGCGAGAAGGTTCAGAGAGAAAGAGAGCATAGAGAGCGACATATGTAACACCCCAAAATAATTCAATTAATTAACTTAGTTGAGTTATTAAGGGTTTGCAACATTTTACTTTTAAGTCAAATAATTCATTAAGTGAAGGTTAAGCATGTGTTGCATTTTAGGAAAATGTCTAAGTTAGGAAAGGGTGTGGGTAGAAGAAGCCCATGGCCTAATAAGGCCAAGGCCTCATTTAAGTCCCTTAGGACATGTTAAATGGTGCCTTCGTAGGAGATCATTGACATTGCTCCAAAAATAGTCAAAGTTACCAAATTAAGAAAGTAGAGAGAAGTGAGACTTAGAGAGAAGGAAGAGAACCGAAGGGAGAACCAAGAGAAAAAGGGAAGAGTGAGCTGAATCTTGAAGGATTCCTAGAAGTGCTAGTGAAGAGGGTGTGTCTACGGTTGTGATCAGGTTAGGGGGCTCTTTTAATCCTTGTAATGTTTTGTGTTTGGTAGTATTTTGGTGTGAGTGGTTCTGATCACCTTGCATGTGTGTTTTATGTGTTGTTCATAACATGTTTTGCTATGTTTTTGCTCTTGCTATGATTTGTGGTGAAGTACGAGGGTGGATCGGTTGGGAAAGAGAAAGGAGTGTAACACTCTCTGTTCTGTGTGGTACGAAGGGAGCATTGCATGGTGAGTTATCGGTGTAGTGTGAAGAAAACGAGTGTGCATGTAGAGTTAGGGAGAGGATCGGAGCCAATGGAGTAAGTATCCGAGTGTGCATGAGTGTGGTGAGCTGGAAATGGGTTGCATGTTGGGTTTAAGTAAAGAAATAGAGTAAACCGAAGTACCCTTCAGCTTAGAGTGAGAGAAACCGAGTTGAGGGAAGTCAAGCCTAGAGTGTCTTAGTGTTAAGAGTCTGTTGGTGAGTTTGAGGGAGAGTATGTGTCTAAACACCATTAGCGAGGGGTAGGGACGCATAAACCGAAGTGTAGGTGTTTCGCCTTAAGGTTACCGAGGTGTAGAGGGAGTGAACCGAAGTCCTCAGGCCGAGGTAGCGTCACCGAGGTGAAACGCCCAAATGCCTAAGTGTAGGTGAACTGAACCAGGGAATGCCGAGAAGTGAATCCCCATGAGTTAGACGATTTTAGTGTAAGGGAGCGCGTAATTGTGAGTATGTGATAACTCTATTTTATATAGAGTATTTCATATGTTTAAACTTAGTATTTGCTCTCTTTCAAGTAATAATAAAGAGTTTATATAGTATTTAGTGTGATATATGATATCTTGAGTGATTTGAATGGATATAGTTAGTTATAGGCCATTTTGGATATATTGTGGTATGTTTGATGTTTTGTTCAATGCGGTCTCAATGTCATCGCATCGCATCAATGCTCCCGTGACCGATCCTGCATCAATTCTCGCGCAACTTGGTGAATAAGCGACTGTTTCATATGCATCCACATGCAATGTGATGACCTCCTACTTGCTTCCCGATGCCATCCAACAATGTATAGTAGGCGCCTACCATTCACACATAGCTATAGGCATAGCTTTGAAGAGTCATCAACATAGGGACACTTGTTCTAACACCATGGAACCACCCTATATGATTAAGTCAAAGATTGCAACATGGATAAACCTCTCCGAAAGCAACTACACATATCATCCACTCAAGATGACTTCAACATGAAGGAAGGAAGCACCTCACTTGAAGGCTATAAAAGGACCTCACATCTTCATTTGGAAATATATCACAATCCATAAGTTAGATCAAAATTTCAATATACATAGTTAGTTTTTATATTTTTAGAGGAAGAGGAAGGAATTGACAAATCCTCCTTTACTCATTTTCATAGTGTTTGTATAGTGCTAAGGAGTAATGCTAGTGCATTGCTAGAAGACTTCATATAAAGATTTTCAACATTTGTAACCTTACTCTTGTTGTTTCTCTTTAGTGAGTTCTATATATATAAACATGGTCTATTCAGTTTATATATATCTTGCAATGTCTCTTGTTAGCTAAACCTTTCTTAGTTGGAATGTTCTAATCATTTAATGAGCTTTTAAGTAAGTATGTTGCATGTATGTATGTTTGTACTTTAGTTCTTGCTTGATAATATTTTTATTACTTATTTTAAACTTGATCACTTAGAATAAGTATGAATTGTAAATGACCGGACATGGCTTACAATTAAGAACTCAAGAACTAATATGGGTGAGTGTTTTACATAAAGAAAACTTTGTAAAAACCATGCTAAGTCCTAGACATAGGATAGTATAGTCCATAGGATAATTGTGGGTACTTAAAATACAAGAGTGAATTCACTTAAGCAAAGTGATACTTGTTAGGAGGCAAGATTGGCACTGACACCCTTTCTTTATCATAGAACAAGGATCATAAGAGCTGGTAATGAAACTCAAGAAAGTGACCGAAAGGCACATAGCTAATGCAACAAAGATTCAAGGCAAATGCATCACATACTGCATCATACACTTTTAAGTAAATTACTTGATGAAGACATTCCAACTAGCTTTTCTCTTTTACACTATCAACATTCTTTACTTGCTTTCTTTCTAACTTAGTTGTGATCATCAAACAAAATCCAAAATTATTTTATTACTTTGTGACTTTGCACTATATTACTTTATATCATTTAAAAGTGAGTTTTTCAATCTCTGTGGGTTCGATCTTTTACTACTTGTTTTTGGACAAAGTATACTTGCACTCAAGTGTATGTGGCATATTCCACACACCAAGTTTTTGGCGCCGTTGCCGGGGATTGAAGTAAATTCTTTTTAAAATTCTGATATTGAGTAATTTAGTGTTGTATATAAATTCTGGTTTTTAGTTTCACAACCACCCAAGACATGGTACTTAGTATATGTACAGTAACTGCAAATGAACTCTGAATATAGTTTAGATTTAGAAATAGAAAGAAAATTCGTGAGATTGCTAAGACTCCAAAAATGTAATCAACAAGCCAAAGAACATGTCTTTCAAGAAGAACAAAGCTCAAGGCCACACTCAAAGTGAGAGGAGGCCCCGGATCACAACATGCTCTTCAAGAAGAAGTTCATAGAGAAAATCTCATCCACATGGATCACATAGGTATGATTAATGATAGAGATAGACTATGAGGAGGATTATGCTCAGTTTGATCATCAAAACATGCAAACTAGCATAAACAGACCTCATATTGATGCCATGCATTTTGAATTTAAACCTATGATGTTTCAAATGCTTCAAACTATTGGTCAATTTGGAGGATCTCCTCATGAAGATCCTCATTTGCATTTAAGGCAATTTCTAGAAGTCTGTAGTAATTTTATTTTACCTCGGTGTTAGTGAAAATGCATTTAGATTAAGGTTATTTCCATATTCTTTGAGAGATAGAGCCAAGGCTTGGCTAAATTCTTTAGAGCCTAACTCTATTCATTCATGGAATGAAATGGCTGAAAAGTTTTTAGGAAAATATTTCCCACCTATCAAAAATGCCAAAGTTAAGAAATGATATTACATCTTTTAGACAAAAAGAGTTTGAATCTTTATTTGAAGCATGGGAAAGATGGAAGGAACTTTTAAGAAAATGTCCTCATCATGGTTTACTGTTATTATTCAAATGGAAACATTTTATAATGGTTTAGAACCTCAAACTAGAATAATGCTTGATGCATCATCCGGTGGAGTGTTATTAAATCATCATACAATGAAGCATGTGAATTAATTGATAGAATAGCAAACTAATAGCTCTAGTTGGCCTACCGAGAGGGTAAGTGCCCAAAAGAAACCATCGTGGGTACATGAAATCAATGATATATCTGCGCCTCTATCCGCTCAAGTAGCCACTCTAGCTAATTTGATGAAAAACTTCACTTCAGCAATGCTATCGCATCTAATGCAAACAGCATCACCGAAAAGCTCATTGCTGTGATGAGAACAAGTACCTCCGTGCACACCCAGCTGTGTGTCTTGTGGAGGAGGTCACTTGTATGAGGAGTGTTCTAGCAACCCTATCTCTGTAAATTATGTAGGTTATAATAGGAATAACAACCCTTATTCCAACACTTACAATCCTGGTTGGAAAGATCACCCAAATTTTAGATGGAGCAACAACAGTGCACCTGCATCTAGAACTGCTCCAACTACACAAACCAACCCACCAGGATTCCCAGCTCAAAATAACCAAAGAAACTCTCAACCTACCACTGATAATTCTCTAGAAACCATGCTTAAAGCATTCATAGGTGAATCTAGAACTGCTAGACAAACCCAAGATGCTTCCATCAAGAACTTAGAGAATCAAGTTGGTCAATTAGCCACAGCTCTGTATCAAAGGCCACAAGGTGCCTTACCTTCAAATACAGAAGCTACACCTTCTCAAACCAAAGGAAAGGAGCAGGTTAAGGCTATTTCTTTGAGAAGTGGTAAGGATTTGGTAGAGTTAATCGAGAAGGAAAGTGTAGAAAAGGGAGAAAAACAAAAATCAAAAGAAACCAATGCGAAGCATCTAGTGCTCTGCATCACAAGAAGTTCAAAGTCCACTACCTAAGTTAGTACCTGAATACCCTCCTCCTCCTTACCCTCAAAGACCAAAAAAGCACATGAGGAGAAGCGGTTTGGTAAATTCCTAGAGGTACTAAAACAATTACACATCAATGTTCCTTTAGTAGAAGCCTCCAACAAATGCCAAATTATGCAAAATTTATGAAGGATGTGCTTACTAAGAGAAGAAGATTAGGTGAGTTTGAAACAGTTGCCATGATCAAGATTGTAGTTTGCTTATGCAAAATAAGATCCCTAGGAAATTGAAGGATCCAGGTAGTTTTACAATTCCATTTTCCATAGGAAAATCCTATACTGGTAAAGCTTTATGTGATTTAGGTGCAAGCATCAACTTGATGCCTAAATCTATTTTTGACCGCTTAGAAATAGGAAATGCAAAACCAACCATCGTGACACTTCAATTAGCGAGATAGATCAATAGCCTATCCTCGAAGGTATCATAGAAGACATCCTAGTTAAGGTAGACAAATTTGTATTCCCCAGTAGATTTTGTTATCCTTGACTTTGATGCAGATAAGGAAGTGCCTATTATCCTAGGTAGACCATTTTTAGCAACCTGGTAAAACCATAATTGATGTGCGTAAAAGGTGAACTCACTATGAGAGTGAATGATCAAGAGATCAAATTCAATGTAATGAATGCTATGAAGTATCCTTCAGAAGAAACAGAAGAGTGTTCATCCTTATTCTCTCTAGATCAATTGGTAGAAAAACAATTTTACAAGCAGTATGATCACTTAGCCAATGCAGATGCATTAGATGCAGCTGCATTGCTAGATGCTGAAATACTAGAAAAAGAGAATCTGCCAATAGAAAACTCTTGTAAGGAAGTATGGGCTAGGACTTATGAACCACTCAATCTTGAGGATCCAATTCTCAAGAAGAACTTACCCTCAATAGAACAACCTCCTAAGTTAGAATTGAAGATACTGCCTGAACACCTTAAGTATGCATTCTTAGGAACAAATGAGACTTTACCTGTTATCATTGCTTCTGATTTAACATCAAAACAGGAGAGTGATCTCATTAGTACTCTCAAGAAGCATACCAAAGCTATAGGTTGGCAAATGGCAGATATCAAAGGAATTAGTCCTTCTATATGCATGCACAGAGTCATTTTGGAAGAAAATTCCAAAACAAAGATAGAGAGTCAAAGAAGACTAAATCCTATCATGAAAGAGGTTGTAAAAAGGAAATAATTAAGTGGCTAGATGTTGGAATCATATACCCCATATCGATGCAGGTGCTTGGGTAAGCCCCATCCCAATGTGTACCAAAGAAAGGGGGTGTGACAAAGGTGATAGCCAATGAAAAGAATGAGTTGATACCAACAAGAATCATCACAGGGGTGGAGAATCAGATGGATTACGTAAAACTCAACAAAGCTACCAAAAAGGATCACTTTCCTTTACCATTCATAGACCAAATGCTAGATAGATTAGCAGGGAAAGAATTTTATTGTTTCCTAGATGGCTACTCAGGCTATAATCAAATAGCCATTGAGCCTAAGGATCAACACAAAACCACCTTTACATGCCCTTATGGTACTTTTGCTTTTAGGAGAATGCCATTTGGCTTATGTAATGCACCCGCTACATTCCAAAGATGCATGATGTCTATATTCTCGATTTCATTGAGCAATCAATGGAAGTATTCATGGATGATTTCTCTATCTTTGGAGAAACATTTCAAGTTTGCTTAACAAACTTGGAACAAATTCTCAAGAGATGTGAAGAAACAAATTTAGTTTTAAACTGGGAAAAGTGCCATTTCATGGTACAAGAGGGCATTGTGTTAGGACATAGAATTTCAAAGAAAGGTCTAGAGGTAGACAAAGCTAAAGTTGATGTCATTGAGAATCTACCACCACCCAATACAATTAAAGGTATCGTGGAGCTTCTTAGGCCATGCTTGGTTTCTATAGAAGGTTTATCAAAGATTTTTCAAAAATCTCAAAACCATTATGCATGCTTTTGCAACATGATGTAGAATTTATCTTTGATAATTTTGTATAGAAGCTTTTGACAAGCTTAAAAGGCATTGGTGACAAAGACCAATTATAGTAACTCCGCATTGGAGCAGCCATTTGAATTAATGTGTGATGCTAGTGACTTTGCAGTAGGAGCAGTCTTAGGGCAAAGGTATGACAAAGTCTTTCATTCCATTTATTATGCTAGCAAGACATTAATTGAAGCTCAAGTAAACTACACAGTTACAGAAAAGGAATTATTAGCTGTGGTCTTTGCATTTGAAAAATTTAGATCATACTTAGTTGGCACTAAAATTATTGTCTATACTGATCACTCTGCCATTAAGTATCTAATTTCAAAGAAGGATGCAAAGCCAAGGCTAATAAGGTGGATTTTACTCCTACAAGAATTTGATCTAGAAATTAGAGACAAGAAAGGAGTAGAAAACCAAGTAGCAGACCATTTATCAAGGATTGAAGGAGAATCACTTGGTACACAAGGAGAAGAAATCAAGGAGAGTTTTCCAGATGAGAAACTATTAGCAATCACAGTCAATGCAAAACATGAAACTGCATTTGCTATAAGCAATGCAGAACATCAAATGCATCTCGCACCATGGTTTGTCGATATTGTAAATTTCCTTGCAAGCAAAGTAGTACCAAAGTGAGTATGACATATCAACAAAGGAGAAAGTTCTTCCACATGGTTAAACAATACTATTGGGATGATCCATTCCTTTACAAGATATGTCCTGATCAATTAATAAGGAAATGCATACCTGAAGAGGAGCAACAAGCAAGCGGTTTCGCATTGCCATTCTGCACCTTATGGAGGACACTTTGGAAGCACTAGGACAAAGCCTAAGGTATTACAAATCAAGTTATTTTTGGCCTACTTTATTTAAAGATTCTTATTTTATGGTCAAATACTGTGATAAATGTCAAAGAGCAGGAAATATTTCTGATAAGCATGAAATGCCTAGAACAAATATTTTAGAAATTGAATTATTTGATGTTTGGGGCATGGATTTCATGGGACCTTTTCCACCCTCTTTTGGCAATTTATATATCTTAGTAGTCATTGATTATGTATCCAAATGGGTAGAGGCAGTAGCATTACCTAATAATGATGCTAAATCAGTGAGTAAGTTTCTGCAAAGAAATATATTCACTAGATTTGGAACTCCTAGAGCTATCATTAATGATGAAGGTTCACACTTTTGCAATAAGATCATAGAAAACCTTCTAGCTAAGTATGGAGTTAAGCATAAGATAACTACAACCTACCATCCTCAAACTAGTGGACAAGCGGCAATTATCCAATAGGAAATTAAGAGAATGCTAGAAAAATGGTAAGTCCAAATAGGAAAGATTGGTCTTTACATTTGGATGATGCTTTATGGGCATATAGA
This sequence comes from Oxytropis ochrocephala, assembly GCA_020916435.1. Classification (NCBI taxonomy): domain Eukaryota; kingdom Viridiplantae; phylum Streptophyta; class Magnoliopsida; order Fabales; family Fabaceae; genus Oxytropis; species Oxytropis ochrocephala. The sequence goes on along the minus strand of CM037094.1, from coordinate 74,325,181 downwards.
ACAAAGATTCAAAACACCCTTAGGAATGTCCCCTTACAAATTAGTCTATGGAAAAGCATGCCATTTACCTGTAGAATTGGAAAACAAATCCTATTGGGCTATCAAGAAGCTCAATTTCAATTTGAACAAGGCAGGTAAAAAGAGAATGTTAGAGCTTGATGAGTTAGAAGAAATTAGGCAAACCTCTTATGAGAATGCTGAAATCTACAAAGCTAAGACTAAGAAATGGCATGACAAGAAAATTCTCAGAAGAGAATTGAAAGAAGGAGGACTAGTTCTGGCTATACAACTCTAGGTTGAAGCTATTTCCTGGAAAACTAAGGTCAAGGTGGTCAGGACCATTTAAGTTGATAAAAGTTTATCCACATGGAGCAGTAGACTTATTTGATAAATCCTCAAATACTGTCTTCAAGGTGAATGGTCAGAGAGTTAAAATGTACTATGGTGAACATGTGGTGAAAGACAAAACCACCACCCATTTGCAAAATCTCTAAGTGAAAAGAGGTAGTCAGGCTGACAAGACTCTTAAAACAAGCGCTTAATGGGAGGCAACCCATTGTTTTTAATTATTTTTGTGCAATTTTATGTTTTTAGTTGTTTTGCAGAAATGCAGGAAACTAATGCAGCTGCATCAAGTGCACCTGCATTGAAGGAAAATGTGCCCTGCATCAGAAATTTATAAACTTGAAGAAAATTGGTTAAGTGTGAATCATAAGGCTTCAGGAAGATCAAAAGAGGTTAAGCAAGATTAAATGACACATTGGTAGCCAAAGCAAGACACTTGGCAAGATGCATGCGCAAAGACGCAATGCTAACGGCTACCTAATAACTCCACTAACTTCCCTCTTCCCGAAACATAAAGCCTTCATTGTTACTGCGTACCCTTTCATTCGCAAATTCTCACAAATTCTCTCATCTCAAACACAAATCAATCTTCTCATTCTCAATCCAATCTTTTCCAAAATACACAAGCAATCAAAAACCTAGAAATTCATTACAATGGTGAAAAAGCAATCAAGACAGAATCATCAGCAGCAGGCAGGCCAAAACTCCCCAAAAAGAGAAGAAAGCCATGCATGCAGGATCATCATCATCAAGGAAAGGGAAAGCCAAAGAATCCTCAATCAGAACTGATGACAATGTTCATCTGTGGAACATGCATCTAATGCCCGAGAGAGGTATGATTTGAAGAAGGCAAGCCCATCATTCATGTCAACGTGGCCAATCTCAATTGGGACCACTTCGTGCTACCAAGAGGAGGCTATATTGAAGACATAGTGAGAGAATTCTATGCTGGCATCACACCACAAGAAGGAGCAGAACATTCCTACACTTCCATGGTGAGAGGTAAACTTGTACACTTTCATGCCAAGAAATTGAATAAACATTATATGCTGAAATATAATGGGAATGAATTTGAAAATAGAGTGGCAAATGCCTTTAAGAAAGAAATGGAAGAAATAAGGAGTAGGATTGCTATACCAGGGTCTGTTTGGGAAAAATTCACACCTAATGAGATTAAGCTTAGAAGTAACTATTTGGTAAATGCATTAGGTAATTGGCATTTGTTCATAGCCAATTCAATTCTGCCTACATCACATACATATGCTATGACCAAAGAGAGATTGATCTTGCTAGATACAATCCTATCTGAGGGACATGTAGACATAGGCAGATTGATAGCTAGGGAAATTCTTGCATGCTCAACAAAATCAAAGGGATTTCTGTTTTTCCTTTGTCTTATTAATGAGCTATGCATGAAAGAAGGAGTCCCTATTGCTTTGCTAATGAACAAAGAAAGTTTCCCCGTAATTTGAGTCTTTGAAGTGAAGGAAAAGTTGAGAAATGTAAGAGGCCCGCACTGCAATGCAAGAGCATTACATGCGTAGCGGCGCCCTCTGAAATTTCGTAATGATCAACATGACCGGCTTCAATTGGTCTTTGACAAGATCTTTGATCTTGTGGGCCAAGTGAATGCCCCCAATTCCCAAGTTGGGTATTGAGATCCGAAGGTGAAGAAGAAGAAGAGAAAGAAGTTGAAGAAGAAGGGAAAGGAAAGGAGAAGGTAGGAGAACCTAGCACTAAGAAGAAAGTGGCTAGGAAACAATACAAAGTACAGTAAGAAGGTTGTGGTAGAACTCGTAGTTGAAGAATTGTATGATTCTCGAACTGAAGCTCGAGAGTGAGGAATTGAAAGAAATGGATAAGGATTTAGAAGAAGAAGAGGAGGAAGAAAGTGATGAGGAAATTGATGAAGAAGAAGAGGAACAAGCTAGAGGTGTGATCTTAGAGGAGATTGCTAGGCGTAAATATGCCAAACAAACTTCGCATCAAACCAACCAGAACACCTATCACTTCACCAAGAACCAAATCACCCATCATCTCACCAAACCAAGAATCCTCCTCCATTCCAAAATCACCATTACCCTCCTCAATGATCCACCAGTCTATCACAATCACCACCACAAACAACCCCTCCACCACCCTCTCCAAGAAAAGAAACACAAGAAACAACTCACACAGAACAACCAATCTCGTAACAAACCCCTGTTATGCCAATGCACTGCCAAGCACCTTCCGACCCAAGCAATATTATTTCAAATGTTGTTTCGCTCTTGAAAAAGAGTTTGTGCAGGAAAGAGAAGAAGAAGGACTCGACAAACAAGAAAAAGAAGAAGAATCATCTCGCAAAGGAGCTCATTTGCTCAATGCTGTTGCAATGCAGAGTGATGCTCTGCATCACTTGCTCACTGCATCACAACAGACAACAACTGTGCATGATGAGGCAACAATCAAAATGGTTCTGGAAGAAATGGCAAAACAGAAGAGGGATGCTCTGCACAATACTCAAAAGTTCTTCAAGCAACCTGCAGGAAGGCAGGCAAAATTAACACCAAAAAGGAAGAAAAGTGATGCAGTCAAGACTGATGCACTGCATCGCCATGCAACCAATTCCCGCAACTACACTGTAGTAGGAGGTGCATCCGCACCTGCTGTAGCAACACCTAGCAAGCCCAAGGAGAAGAAGCAGAAGGTGAAGCACACTCCTCCATCCAGGCAAAGCACCAGAATTAGGAGTGGAGCCAAGAAATGAGTATCATTTACATGTTTTCACCTACAACTGCTATATGCTTGTTTTGTTTCTTTTTGACTATTTCCCTGGTTGTACTAATCCCTCTCCCCTATTTTGAACAAATGATTTGTCTGTTTTGAACAAATTGCAGTGAGGACACTGCAACCCCTTAAGTTTGGGGGGGGATTTGCATGTTATGTTATGTTTTTATCTAATATGTTGTGTGTTTAAATTAAATGTTTTAGATAGTAAATATATATGTTTTAAATAGTTTTTTGTTGTTTAAATATTAGATGTACTTAACAAAGTAGTATCTAAATATTTTTAGAAAAGATCAGTTTTTCAAAAATATGGTGAAAGCCCTATGGATGGAATTTCAATGATGAAAAAGAGAAAAAGAAGTCTTATTTCTTAGAAAAACCAAAATTATTTTCACTTCAACACTTCAAAACCGAAGTTTGTGAAAAGAACCTTGCTATTTAAAAGATCAACTGATGCAAGGAATTTTTGGTAAGCTTAGGTCAAAACAAAGCTTTACTAAAAAGAAGAAGAGCTTAAAGAATTAAGTTTGGGGGTGTTTTATGAAAACAAAGGCTGAATTTCAAAAGTGTAAAGAGTAAACAATGTAGAAAAAGAAAACAAAAATGTGGACAAGCCATATCCTGAATCTTTTGAAACTATACCTGTGCCTAAGTACATGAATGCATCTGAGGTCAAAGACTGTGCCATGCAGAATAAATGTATCTCGGAGGATAGTTCAATAAATCAACTCGTACAAAGTGCAAAGAAAAATATATGCATCTGAGGTCAAAGACTGTGCCAAAGTGCATTTGCATCCGGAGGTCGATGAGGAAGGTAATATGAGCTAGAAAAAGAAAAGCATTATCGCAAATTGCATCAATGTAAACTGCACTGAAGAAAAAAGCAAAATGCAGAAAAAATCAATGCACAAAAACACTTCAAAGAAGTATTTGCATCTGCTCAAAAGATCCACACAAAAAAATAGAAAAAATGCATTGGCTCAAAAGCTTTGAAAGATTCAATCAAGCCCTTTGATTTTAAAAACTCCCAACACTTGAGAAAATTTTGTGAGTCTAAACTCTCTTTTGAAAAATATTTTGGTGTGACTAAAGATGAACCAACTCCTTTCAAAGGCTAGGAAGAAATTTTTCACTTAGTCTTGGAACCAATCTCAACTCAAATGGGTTCACACACACACAAAAGAGTTTGAATAGCTTTGGTAGTTTTGAAGAAATAAAGGCACAAGAAAGATTGTTGAAAAATGAAGTTCATAGGGAACTCCTCATGAAAATCCAAATCAAACTGATCTATCTTCTAGAAATTTTAGTTTTTATAGTTTGTCTTTGTCATTACTTGCGGACAAGCAATGGTTTAAGTTTGGGGGTGTGATAACTCTATTTTATATAGAGTATTTCATATGTTTAAACTTAGTATTTGCTCTCTTTCAAGTAATAATAAAGAGTTTATATAGTATTTAGTGTGATATATGATATCTTGAGTGATTTGAATGGATATAGTTAGTTATAGGCCATTTTGGATATATTGTGGTATGTTTGATGTTTTTGTTCAAGCTGCGGCCTCAATGTCGTCGCATCAATGCTCCTCGTGACCGATCCTGCATCAATTCTCACAACTTGGTGAATAAGCACTGTTTCATATGCATCCACATGCAATGTGATGACCTCCTACTTGCTTCCCGATGCCATCCAACAATGTATAGTAGGCGCCTACCATTCACACATAGCTATAGGCATAGCTTTGAAGAGTCATCAACATAGGGACACTTGTTCTAACACCATGGAACCACCCTATATGATTAAGTCAAAGATTGCAACATGGATAAACCTCTGAAAGCAACTACAGCTATCATCCACTCAAGATGACTTCAACATGAAGGAAGGAAGCACCTCACTTGAAGGCTATAAAAGGACCTCACATCTTCATTTGGAAATATATCACAATCCATAAGTTAGATCAAAATTTCAATATACATAGTTAGTTTTTATATTTTTAGAGGAAGAGGAAGGAATTGACAAATCCTCCTTTACTCATTTTCATAGTGTTTGTATAGTGCTAAGGAGTAATGCTAGTGCATTGCTAGAAGACTTCATATAAAGATTTTCAACATTTGTAACCTTACTCTTGTTGTTTCTCTTTAGTGAGTTCTATATATATAAACATGGTCTATTCAGTTTATATATATCTTGCAATGTCTCTTGTTAGCTAAACCTTTCTTAGTTGGAATGTTCTAATCATTTAATGAGCTTTTAAGTAAGTATGTTGCATGTATGTATGTTTGTACTTTAGTTCTTGCTTGATAATATTTTTATTACTTATTTTAAACTTGATCACTTAGAATAAGTATGAATTGTAAATGACCAGACATGGCTTACAATTAAGAACTCAAGAACTAATATGGGTGAGTGTTTTACATAAAGAAAACTTTGTAAAAACCATGCTAAGTCCTAGACATAGGATAGTATAGTCCATAGGATAATTGTGGGTACTTAAAATACAAGAGTGAATTCACTTAAGCAAAGTGATACTTGTTAGGAGGCAAGATTGGCACTGACACCCCTTTCTTTATCTGCATAGAACAAGGATCATAAGAGCTGGTAATGAAACTCAAAGAAAGTGACCGAAAAGGCACATAGCTAATGCAACAAAGATTCATCTGGTTGCATCACATACATACCATCATACACTTTTAAGTAAATTACTTGATGAAGACATTCCAACTAGCTTTTCTCTTTTACACTATCAACATTCTTTACTTGCTTTCTTTCTAACTTAGTTGTGATCATCAAACAAAATCCAAAATTATTTTATTACTTTGTGACTTTGCACTATATTACTTTATATCATTTAAAAGTGAGTTTTTCAATCTCTGTGGGTTCGATCTTTTTACTACTTGTTTTTGGACAGTGTATACTTGCACTCAAGTGTATGTGGCATATTCCACACACCAGTATGTCACCGAAGTGAGGGTTTGAGTGTAACATGCCGAGGTGCCAAAGCTGAGCTAGGTGCCGAGGTGATGTAGAATGCCGAGTTGGAGTAGTTAGCCGAGGTACACACATAGTGTGCCGAAGTGATGTTAGGCGCCAATGTTGCCTAGCACATTGTGGGACGCCACTGTGAGTGCTATTTTAGCACCAAGTGTGCCAAGTACGGGAGCGATTAAGTCCATTTTGGTCCTTAGGTGACATTTTGGTCCCTAAGTGTCGTTGCGGTCCTCGGTGTGACAATTAGTCCACCATGGAGTGCCGAGGTGATTGAGAGGTCGGTTGTAGGTCCTAGGGTGATTCTACCGGTGTAGTAGGGTCGACCTTAGCACTGTGATGATGTCTAGATGGTGTGGACGTCAGTGTGAGCGACGGAGTAGAACGACGGAGTAACGACGGTGAACGACGGTGTAAGCATTCACATGCGTTATGTTTGATTGGTGTGTGATTGCATTTGTCATGAAGTCACATGTTCATGTGCATATTACGACGGAGGAGGTTTCGGCCTCGATGTGGTAGGACTTCGGTCTCCATATCAAATAACGACGGAGTTAACGACGGAGAGCCGATAGGCTAAATAACGACAGTGGAGGTACCTCATTGCATAATGCCCTGTGGTTGGGTTGCATACATGCATACATTTCATAATTTAATGTGTTTTTGAGCTGATTGATAATTGTTGTGGTTATTTGAACTAACGGTGAGTGGTCAGATTAGCTTTAACCGAGGTGCTTTAGTGCTATCTCTAACCTTAAGCTTCTTCACATTATATTACTTGTGTTAAGAGACTCACCCTAGCTGCTTTATGTTGCTTCTCATGTCGGCAACTTGCAGGTACACATGAGTGATGGTTGTGCCTAGCTCAAGTCGGTTGTGTTCCGCTTCCAGTCGTGGTAACACCGGGTTGGGGCCGAGTAGATTTTTAGTGCTTTTTATGCCGATCTTGTGTATTTTCTGCTAGATAGTCTTTTGAACTAAAACTATCACATTTTGTTGTAACTATTTACTAAGTATTATGACTTGATGTCTTACTGGCCGAGGTGCCTTATGTTATGGGCTTAGACCCTTTTGCCGATGTGATGCGCATGATTACATGTTTAGTATAATGTTGTGCAAAATTGTTTGAACTTAATTGAATTTCTGTTTTCCTTTTAAATCATCAAATGTAGCCTCCTTTTGAGTGGAATTTTGAAACTCGATTTTAATTTAGTAGATCGAATTGATTAGATAAGGGGGTGTTACATTGTTGGTATCAGAGCATAAGTTCGGTCTTGTCCGACCAAGTATTGAGTCTAAGTGTCTTAAGCCTCGAGTCTTAGGCTCGTTCTAAACCAGTTCTTGATTGTGTGATCAGTGAAGTATGAATGGATAGAAGAGCTGGAAGAGATGATGCTGCTATAGCTGCTGCGTTGGAGGCGATGGCAAATGCTATGGGGAATCGACCTCAGAGTCTTGGGTCGATGATGATGCTGGAGCTCGTAGGCTCGCTACTTTCCAGAGGGAGAATCCTCCTACCTTCAAGGGGAGGTATGATCTTGATGGGGCTCTAGCATGGTTGAAAGAAATAGAGAGAATTTTCAGAGTGATGGATTGCACCGATGAGCAAAAAGTGAGGTTTGGGACTCATATGCTCGCTGAGGAAGCCGACGACTGGTTGTGGTTTTTCGCAATTATAGTGCAAGTATACACATCGTACAAGTAATAGAGTGGTTTTAAGTAAGAGATCGTTCCCACGAGGATTGGTACACTTTTCAAAGTTCAAGTTTCAAAACACAAGAGAATCAAGTAACAAATCGGCAATAAGAGTTGGTTTTAAAGCTAGAGATGTAATAAAAACAAGTAAACAAATTTGGTTGTGATTATGGATGAGAGGTGAGTTGAGTTGTTGCATGCAGAATAAATCCTTTCTAGTCAGACGTTATAACGTGTAAACGTTATAACGTATAAATGCTATTTCGTATAGACGTGGCCACGCTTGAACGCCTGTTGCAAAGAGCTATGCTTTTCAAAGACAAAACGTCGAGTTTCAAGTATAAGAGGTCCTATGTCTAGGTTCTAAATAGGCCCACTCGTATTTTAAGCACCCACAAAGAATGTTCCATGAACTATTTATCCTTTCTATGTCTAGACTTAGATAAAAATGCCTAAATGTCTTTAGTACATCGTTCGCTCATATAAACCTTTGATTTCTTTTCATAGACCATGTCCATGCACTCTATGAATCTACCTATTTTAAGAGGCCAACCTCAAAACAAGTTTGGAAATATTTTCACACAAAGATTTAAAACATGCAACGCCAATACTTTATAACATTAACTAGAAATTCATTATAAGCAAAACAACAACTCAACTACAAAGTGTTTAGCTCATGCCGAGCATCTTTACGAGAATGATAAGGATTTAGAATCCAAATACCATACATTACGTAAAAAGAAACTAAGTGCAAAAGATACACCTAAGTAGCTCTTCAAAGATGTATCTGCTGTATAGACGTTACAACGCCCGAGCCTTACAAAGTGAGTGTGCGAGAAAATAAACACAGATTCGTAAAAGTAAAAACAAAGCGTAAGTCCTGCTTTCCGCATCTTCTTTAATGTCTTCTCCGAAGTGGATGAAGGTAGGTGATGAACCGGAGTGAGTGGATGAAGGTGTATTCGTGTATGAGTGATGTGTGGAAGGATGCCTTGAGAGAGCCGAGCCTTCATTAAATAGCCTCCTTGCTCACGTGTGGTCGATGTCACTTGCCCACCTACTGTGTCTGCTTTCTTCTCTTCTCCGACAATCGCTCGGTTACTACGATTGTATCTCCGCGTCAGCTCATGGGGAATAGAAGATCTTCTGACTTTTATATCTTTGACTATCATTGCTTAGCACGCCAAAATTGAGATCTTTCACCCTTGCTCTGCTGCACTTCTATAGACGTGGTGAGGGACGTGGTAACATTCAAAGACTATTTCTGCACAAGCACAAAAAGCATCAAAATGCTCTCAAGGCACCACTTGGTGCCTAAATGCACAGATTTATTCAATTAACCTTTCACCCACTCGCATTACTTAAACTAACATAAAATTACTTAAATAAACCTTGTATTGCTAGAGAACTTGCATGATTTATTCTTGAGTGAGTATAAATAACTCATATAAATATGAGTTATCACACCCCCAAACTTAAATCATTGCTTGTCCTCAAGCAATCAAGACAACACACAAATAACAAAATACACAAATCAACTACACTAGCAGGTTATGTTCTACTCAATCAGCAGATCAAAAATTCATTCTCAAGGGGCTAATTCTCCACACACTCACGCACCAATGCATAATTAAATTTCAGATTCATTAAAGCTCAAGTGAGTGTGTGATCTCTGCATTTAATTCTTCCTCTAGCTAGTTCAGAAACTACTTTAGCTTATTAAAGCGTGGTTTCCAAATGGTGACAGCAAAACATCTTTCAAAACAAAGATTAGGCTAACATTTTCACATAAGATATGGGGGTTCTTTTGAAGCATGACAAAGGGTCTTAATTGGGTGCTAGGGATCAAGGTTAGTGCACTAATTTACTGACTCACACACGCAAAAGACTTGTAACCCCCTCTTTACTGAGCACTCTCTTTTATTTGCTCCATTTTGGAGTTTTCTCTTTTTTTTTTTTTTTGGAGTGCTCAGCATTTGTTTCAGGGTATTACAGGGAACACAAAATACATGTGGATTTTCCACTTATTTGTAACAACACACTCTTTTTGGTCTTTTTTTTTTGGAATAGACGTTACCACGTTTATGGGTGAGACGTTGTAACGTCTGATCACATTACACAACACACACGGCAGACGTTATAACGTTACGGGTAGACGTTACAACGTTGCACTCACACTACTCCAGCACTTAACCATCCTATAGTCTTTGCACCCAGCCTTAGTACGACTTGATTCACCCCCAAACTTAGCTTCTACTGCTACTCTCAGTTTTTAATCAAGTTTCATTCTCACCATAGTTCACCAAAACTATCTTCAGCACAAAATATTCCCTAGCTAACTAGATTCTTTCTTAAAACAGAGTTTGTGTAGGAGCAGCAATCAATTCTTTCCATCTAATCATGCATAGGCTACTCACACACACATTTTCACTATTTTTTTAGCCCAAAGAGAATTATTTTCATGCTTGACAGAGTAAGAACAAAAATTTGCTTTTGAATTTGATTTCATGTACAACACAGAAACTTAAAACATTGAGACTCTCCCCATTACTTAAAGTTGAGCGGTGTCCTCACCGCTCAAGATAAACAAAGATGATTTTTTTTTTTTTTTTTAACCTAAGGGGGGATTAATAAAACAGACATAAAACAGACACTACTAAACTACAGCTAAAACTAAAAATTAAAACTACAACTACTGATGAAATTAATGGGGGACTTACTTGTTTGCAGCACCAGACCTGAGCCTTCCGCTCTGTCTGGTGGGAACTCTTGACTGACCTTCTCCTTTCTTCTTATCCTTCTTCTCTTTCTTCACCTTCACTCCTCCTTGCTCGATGGTTGTGGTTGTTGTTGTTTCATCAGATTCTTTCTCTTTTGAGCTTGCACCCACACTCGCACCAAAGAAAGACTTCGAGGCTTCAAAGAATCCTCTTTTGGCTTCCTCCCACATCTTCATTGCCAATTCAGCAGGGTTGACATGCATTGGTTCGTTGGGGATCACCTGGGCTTTTTCCACCTCTGGCTCTTTAGACGTTGCCACGTCTGATGATGATCCTCCAATTCCAGCAACCGTACCCTGAGCTTGCTTCAACAGGTGCTCTGCTAGCTTCTGAGTGGCCTCTTCCATTGCTTGCTGTCTTACTTTTTCCATGGCAGCTTCTCTTTCATTCGTAATTTGCATTTCTTCAAGTTTGGCTGCGGCCTCTTTTTGTGAGACGTTATGACGCGTCAGAGGCGCTTCTTCAAAGAATAGCGGAAAGGGGCTTCGCAGAAACACTAGGAGCGACAAATGCTTTGCACTAGTAGCGATGCGTGTTTCCTCGCAAAGACTTGACCTTTTCTCTTCACAGAAGCTTTTGTCTTATTGTTGTGGGGCTGCAACTTCCTCTTTATCTCCACTCCCTTGAGCTTGTTTTGACTCAAAGAAATTAGCTTGTCTCTTCTTCCTTCCAAAGGGATTGTATGTGAGTGCACTTTTCACCCGTGTTTTCTTGGGTGGGGAAATGGGTTGGGAATCTGGGTTGCTCACTGTGTTTGTTGGCTCAGACGTCGCCACGTCTGGTTCTTGCACTTTCTGGGGTGATGGTTGCTTTTCAGGCTCAGGTTGGGGTGGGGTGGTGTGATTGGTTGGTCTTGGGCTTTGGATTGTGGGGTTTTGGGTGTGTTTTGGTCATGGGTGGAGGTTTCTTTTGGTGAAGGTGGTGGTTGTGTGGCTTGTGGGGATGGTGGTTTGGATTTTGTTTGGGCTGACTCTTTGTTTGCTTGATTTGTTGGGGATTCACTTTCAGTCCTCTCACTTGAACTCCCTTTCTCCTCAGGGCTCTCCTTCTCTTCCTCCTCACTGATTACTTCCATGCTCACTTTTCTTGATTCATCTGCATCAACATCAGAAATATCATCCAAATCATCAGAATTAAAATCCTCTTCACTACTTACCTTCTTTTGCTTCTTTGCTGGGCTCTTTCTCTTTGGTGGGCTTCTTGCTCGCTTGGCCCTTTCTTTCTTCACGGCTCTTCTTTGGATTGTAGACAGGGGCACATCATCATCATTTTCTTCCTGCATCTAGTCTGGCAATACAGGCTCTTCAATCACTTTCTTTCCCTTGGATACTTGGGCAAACACCTTCTTTTGCCACTCAAATCGCTCCTTGACAAATTTGACCAGGGAGTTCTGCCTCTCCTCCAAACGTTGCAACGTCTGCAGCATCATCAACGTAACTTGAAGCTCCCGCAGATTTCACCCTAGGCTTGAATTTTGTTGAAAAGGGGCCTTGAGGCTGCTCCCTTAGTTTTGAGGCTTCTATCTCTACTCCTGCCTCCATAAACAAGTCAGTAATCATACATGGGAAATACAAATACCCATCTTTCCTGTTCTTCCATTTGTTGAGCTCACGGTTGATTAACTTTCCAACCTCCACCTTGTCTCTTGACATGATTGCATCGATCACAATCAGTCTCTCTTTGTCTACCCAGGATGTGTGAGAGGTAGGAATTAAGCAATGCCTTATGAAATGGAACCAGTGTTGGCTTCATCACATAGGTACCTCTTCATGATTTTGAATTCACTACCGTGTTCTCCACTCCTCTCCCGCATAAAGACCTTCTACACGATCCTTTCCTTTATAGCTTCCATTTCAGTTAGTCCATAAGTCTTTTGCTTGGTCTCCACAGCCTTTCCGTAGTAACCCAGCCCGAAATAATCGTTGATCACTCTTACTCCAAACTTTACCTCCTCGCCTCGCACCTTTGCAACAATGGACGGCTCTCCTTCAGGCCTCTCAACGATTCCCTTGTAGAAATCGTGAACCAAAGTAGCAATGTATTCTTTTACTCAGTGCACCACAAATTTTTGCCCAACGCAACGCCTTCGGCTTGCGAGAAAATCGAGGATTGGGGCTTTCTTGACTAAAGCCCCTTTCGTGAAGTAGGGCTTTCTTTTTGGAAGGGTTAGGTGTTTCAGGGATAGGGGCTGAAGATGAACTTAGGTCAGCATGTTTGCCTTTCCCAGAGGATTTGGTAGCAGATTGCTTCACTTTTGTCATGTTTGATTTCGCAGAAATTGTTTGGAAGGGAATGGGGTTTTTGGAAATTTTAGGTTTTCTGAGAAAGAGAGGGAAGATTTTTAGGTTCAGATAGAGAGGGATTAGAAAGAGGTTGCAGGCGGTGGGATGATGGTGAATGGTTAAATTTTTATGGGGAAGTGGTTATGGGGAGTTGAGAAATGGTAGAGTGGAGTAATGGAGAAAAGTAACCGTTGATTAGACAAGTAGGGGAAGTGAGATGACGTCGTGGTCAGTTACCACGTTCGTGATGCAGAGGGAAATCATTTCTGACACGTCATCACTCACGCCTTTGGCTTAATTTAAACCTGCCCTTACTATCCAGACGTGCCCACGTCTAGTGCATATTGAGACGTTACGACGTCTATCACCTTTTGCCTTTACTTCACTTCAATTGTTATTCCTGCAAAACAAAAATTAAAGAGACACAAAAATTGTTTGTTAATTAAAAATCATTGGGTTGCCTCCCAAGAGCGCTTGCTTTAAGAGTCTTCAGCCAGACTTTTGCCCTTTTAATTCAAGAATTATTGAAGGACATTTGGATCTTGTCCCTTTCCACATGCTCTCCATGATACTGTTTCACACGTTGGCCATTAACTTTGAACATGGTGTTTGTCTTTTCATCAAAGAGGTCCACAGCACCATGAGGATAGATTTTCATTAATTTGAATGGACCTGACCACCTTGATTTTAGCTTGCCTGGAAACAACTTTAGCCTTGAATTGAATAACAACACTGCGCTGTCGTTACTCGCCTCTCTCCTTTGTATTCTTTGATCATGCCACTTCTTTGTCTTTTCCTTGTACATTGCTGAGCTTTCATAGGCATGGTGTCTAAACTCTTCTAGCTCATTTAATTGCAATAACCTTGCATCACCAGCCCTTGTATGATCCAAGTTTAGTTGCTTCAATGCCCAGTAAGCCTTGTGTTGGAGTTCAATTGGTAGGTGACAGCCTTACCATAAACTAGCTTGTAAGGAGACATGCCCAATGGTGTTTTGTATCTTTGTCATGTAAGCCCAAAGTGCATCATCCAAGTGTAATCGACCACTCTCTTTCTCTGTTGGGACCAACCATCTTCTCAAGTATTCTTTTGATCTCTCTGTTGGATATTTACTGCTCGCCACCGGTTTGGGGTGATAAGTCAGAGCAAATCGTGTTTCACTCCATAATTAGCCAAGAGGTTCTCAATTAACTTATTGCGAGAAATGAGAGCCCTCATCACCGATTATGGCTCTTGGAGTACCAAACCTTGTGAATATATTCTTTTTCGAAACTTGCTCACCGATTTAGCTTCATTGTTTGGTAATGCCACTTTGCTTCAACCCACTTTGATACGTAATCCACAAACTACGAAATATATAGATTTCCATGAGACATAGGAAATGGTCCCATGAAATCCATTCCCATACATCAAACAACTCAACTTCCGAATGTTTGTGAGTGGCATCTCCTCGCTTGTTTGATATATTTCCTGTTCTTTGGCACTTGTCACATCTTCTCACCAACTCATGTGCATCCTTGAATAGTGTTGGCGATGAGTAGCTTTGATTGTAGGACCTTTGCAAATTGTTTTGGTACCTCCAAAATGTCCACCATAAGGTCTTTGAATGACATTGTTGCGAAAGACATGGAGTTGTTCTTCCTCGCCTAGACACCTTCTTAGTAACCGATCCGGACACAATTTGTACAAGTATGGTTCATCCTGAAATATTGCTTTATAGTGTGGAAGAACCTCTTCTTCACATTGGTAGTTGAATCCTACAGGCACAATCTTGCTAACAAGGAAGTTAACTATGTCGACATACCATGGTGCAAGAGTATCGACGTTATAACGCTTGACGAAAGTGTCATAGACGTGGTAACGCCTTCAACTATCGAGGCTACGACAATAGTCTCTCATCGTGAATTTTTCTTTTATCTCTTCTTCACTTGCACTGCATCAACATTCTCAAGCCTAGAAAGATGATCAGCAACTTGGTTCTCCACCCCCTTTTTGTCACGAATTTCCAAGTCAAATTCTTGGAGGAGGAGAACCCATCTAATAAGCCTTGGCTTTGCGTCTTTTTTTGAAATTAAATACTTAATGGCTGAATGATCAGTAAAAACAATAACTTTTGCACCCACTAAGTAAGATCTAAACTTATCAAATGCAAACACAACAGCCAAAAGCTCTTTTTCAGTAACAGTATAATTCAATTGGGCATCATCTAAGGTTTTACTGGCATAATAAATAGAATGAAAAAATTTTCCATACCTTTGCCCCAATACAGCTCCTACAGCATAATCGCTTGCATCACACATCAACTCAAATGGTTTAGACCAATCTGGAGTGACTATGACTGGAGCAGTCACCAAGGCAGTCTTCAGTTTGTTGAAAGCCTCATGACATTGTTCATCAAAGTTGAAGACGTTGTCACGTTGCAATAACAGACACAAGGGTTTTGAAATCTTTGAGAAATCCTTGATAAATCTTCTGTAAAACCCTGCATGTCCTAAGAAACTTCTGACTCCTTTGATAGTTGTTGGTGGAGGCAGCTTGTCAATAACATCAATCTTTGCTCTATCCACCTCTAACCCTTTCTTTGATATTCTGTGTCCCAACACTATTCCTTCTTGTACCATGAAATGGCATTTTTCCCAATTGAGTACTAGGTTGGTTTCTTCACACCTTATCAGAACTCCTTCCAAATTATCCAGGCATGCCTTGTATGAATCTCCATAGACTGAGAAATCGTCCATAAAGACCTCCATGGAATTCTCAATGAAATCATAAAATAAGGCCATCATGCACCTTTGAAATGTTGCAGGAGCATTGCACAGCCCAAATGGCATCCTTCTGAAAGCAAAGGTGCCATAGGGACAAGTGAATGTTGTCTTTTCTTGGTCTTCAGGTGCTATGGCTATCTGGTTGTAGCCTGAATAACCATCAAGGAAGCAGTAGAAATCCTTGCCTGCGAGCCTGTCTAGCATTTGATCAATGAATGGAAGAGGGAAATTATCTTTCTTAGTTGCTTTGTTTAACTTTCTGTAATCCATGCATATCCTCCAGCCTGTTACTGTCCTTGTTGGAATTAACTCATTCTTATCATTTGTTACCACAGTAACTCCTCCTTTCTTTGGCACACACTGTACTGGACTTACCCAGGAGCTATCACTAATAGGGTAAATGATTCCTGCATCCAACCACTTGATGATTTCTTTCTTAACCACCTCCTTCATTATGGGGTTTAGTCTCCTCTGTCCTTCAATACTATTCTTGGCATTTTCTTCCAAGACAATTCTATGCATGCAGATGGTGGGACTGATACCTTTGATGTCTGCCATTTGCCAACCAATTGCCTTTTTATGTCTCTTCAGGGTAGTAATGAGATCATTTTCCTGCTCTTGGGTGAGCTTGGAAGAAATGATCACGGGTAGGGAAGCATTTTCCCCTAAAAAGACATACTTTAAATGCTCAGGTAACACCTTTAGTTCCAAGGTAGGTGGCTCTTTAATGGAAGGCACATTCTTCTTCAGATTTGACTCCTCTTGCCCTAAAGATTCATACCTCTTTGTCCATGACTTTGGTGCAGGGGGCTCAGACGTGGCCACGTCTGCAACAGACGTTACAACGTCTAGAGGAACAACTTCTTCTTCCAACAATTCTTGTATTTCATTGTTGCCCAGAATTTTCTCCAAATGATCATTATCCTTGTTGAATTGTTTTTGAACCATATGATCAATGGCAACCACATACGAACATTCCTCTGTGTTTGGATCTGGATATTTGAGTGCATTGAGGACGTTGAACTTGACTTCTTGGTCATTGACTCACATGATTAATTCTCCTTTCTGTACATCAATGATTGTCCTTCCAGTAGCTAAGAATGGTCTTCCCAGAATGATGGGAACTTCTTTATCTGCATCAAAATCTAAAATAACAAAATCCACTGGAAACACAAACTTGTCAACTTTAATCAAAACATCCTCTAATATGCCTTCAGGATAAACTCTACTTTTATCAGCTAAAGTTAGGCTTAAAGAAGTAGGTCTGGCAGTTCCTATACCAAGTTTATCGTAAATGGACTTGGGCATCAAGTTGATACTTGCTCCCAAGTCACACAAAGCTTTTCCAATGTAAAAATCTCCAATGGAGCATGGTATGAGTGAAACCGCCAGATCCTTGAGTTTTCTAGGAAGTTTATTCTGCATAATTAAAACTACATTCCTCGCTTAAAGCAACGATTTCAAACTCCCTAGCCTTCTCCTTTTGGTGATAATGTCTTTTAAGAACTTGGCATAGTTTGGCATCTGTTGTAGAGATTCAACCAACTGAAGGTTGATGTGTAACTGCTTTAACATCTCCATGAACTTGCTGAACTGCTTGTCTTCATGAGCCTTCTTCAATCTTTGAGGGTATGGTGGAGGAGGATACTCGTGTACAAGCCTAGGCACGATCTTGATTCTGGTTCAAAATTAGACGTTGTAACGCCGACTTAGATGTCACAATGTCCGAGTATCCTTCACACCACTTGTGCTTGCCTCTTTCCCTTTCTTTTTCTCTTTCTCTCGGTACTTCTTTTGCTTCTCCTGCATTTCTTCCTCCACAGGCATAGGTTGTTCGGGATATTCAATTCTCACTTCTTAAAGAAATTGCATTTACTGTCCATTTACCCCATTATTACCATTAGGGGTTGATGATGATGGTGTTTCATTGTAGAAGGAAGAGATCCATTCTCGCACTTTGAGTGAGAGCCAAGCTATCTCATCCAATCTGATTTTCCGAGTTTTGATTGAAGACTCATGAGTTTGAAGGGTTGTCTTGCAATCACTTATGAAGTTCTTCATCATGGCTTCCAAGCTGCTATTGTTGTTATTCTGCACATACTGCCTCTGTTGTTGTTGTTGAGGAGGAAACCTTGGAGGTATTGCAGGAGCAATATTGCTGGTATTCAGTGCATTGTTGTTTCTCCAACTGAAATTTGGATGATTTCTCCAGTTTGAATTGTAGGAGTTGGAACAGGGACCATTTCCTTTGTTCTGAGATACAAAGTTTACAGACTGAGGGTTGTAGGGACACTCCTCATACACATGCCCCTCTTCACAATAAACACACACTACTCCACCAGGTTAGGGAGAAGTGAGACTTAGAGAGAAGGAAGAGAACCGAAGGGAGAACCAAGAGAAAAAGGGAAGAGTGAGCTGAATCTTGAAGGATTCCTAGAAGTGCTAGTGAAGAGGGTGTGTGTCTGTGTCTACAGTTGTGATCAAAGTTAGGGGCTCTTTTAATCCTTGTAATGTTTTGTGTTTGGTAGTATTTTGGTGTGAGTGGTTCGATCACCTTGCATGTGTGTTTTATGTGTTGTTCATAACATGTTTTGCTATGTTTTTGCTCTTTGCTTGTGATTTGTGGTGAAGTACGAGGGTGGATCGGTTGGGAAAGAGAGAGAGTGTAACACTCTGCATTACAGTGGTACGAAGGGAGCATTGCATGGTGAGTTATCAGAGTGTGAATCGGTGTAGTGTGAAGAAAACGAGTGTGCATGTAGAGTTAGGGAGAGGATCGGAGCCAATGGAGTAAGTATCCGAGTGTGCATGAGTGTGGTGAGCTGGAAATGGGTTGCATGTTGGGTTTAAGTAAAGAAACAGAGTAAACCGAAGTACCCTTCAGCTTAGAGTGAGAGAAACCGAGTTGAGGGAAGTCAAGCCTAGAGTGTCTTAGTGTTAAGAGTCTGTTGGTGAGTTTGAGGGAGAGTATGTGTCTAAACACCATTAGCGAGGGGTAGGGACGCATAAACCGAAGTGTAGGTGTTTCGCCTTAAGGTTACCGAGGGTGTAGGGAGTGAGCAACCAAGTCTGTTGGCCAATGTTGTAGCTGATGCACTGAGTAGGAAATCTCTGCATATGTCATCGATGATGGTAAAGGAGATGGAATTGATTGAACAGTTTAGAGATTTGAGCCTAGTATGTGAAGTAACACCTCGGAGTGTTAAGTTGGGGATGCTGAAGATCACCAATGAGTTCATGGTTAGTATAAGGGAAGCACAGAAGGTTGATGTGAAGTTGGTTGATGTGTTTGTGAGAGTTGGACGAGCTCTGAGGTCCAAGAAACTATCACCTCGTTTCATTGGACCCTATCAAATCTTGGAGAGAGTTGGGAAGGTGGCGTCATCGAATTGCATTGCCACCCAATCATCAAATTTGCACAATGTGTTCCATGTATCTCAACCGAGGAAGTATGTTCTGACCGTCCCATGTCATTCAAATGGATGATGTGCAAGTGAGAGACGACCTCACTGTGGAGACAATGCCGATCAGAATTGAAGACCGAGAAGTAAAGACCCTTAGGGGAAAAGAAATCAAGTTGGTGAAGGTGGTTTGGGTAGGAGCTGCTGGTGAGCATGCTACTTGGGAGCTAGAGAGCAAGATGAAGGAAGCCTATTCCGAAATTTGTTTGATTGAGGTAAGATTCCGAGGACGTAATCTCCTAAGTAGGGAGGGTTGTAACACCCCAAAATAATTCAATTAATTAACTTAGTTGAGTTATTAAGGGTTTGCAACATTTTACTTTTAAGTCAAATAATTCATTAAGTGAAGGTTAAGCATGTGTTGCATTTTAGGAAAATGTCTAAGTTAGGAAAGGGTGTGGGTAGAAGAAGCCCACGGCCTAATAAGGCCAAGGCCTCATTTAAGTCCCTTAGGACATGTTAAATGGTGCCTTCGTAGGAGATCATTGACATTGCTCCAAAAATAGTCAAAGTTACCAAATTAAGAAAGTAGAGAGAAGTGAGACTTAGAGAGAAGGAAGAGAACCGAAGGGAGAACCAAAAGAAAAAGGAAAGAGTGAGAGTGAATCTTGAAGGATTCCTAGAAGTGCTAGTGAAGAGGGTGTGTCTCTGATTTGTGATCAAAGTTAGGGGCTCTTTTAATCCTTGTAATGTTTTGTGTTTGGTAGTATTTTGGTGTGAGTGGTTCTGATCACCTTGCATGTGTGTTTTATGTGTTGTTCATAACATGTTTTGCTATGTTTTTGCTCTTCTTTGTGATTTGTGGTGAAGTACGAGGGTGGATCGGTTGGGAAAGAGAGAGGAGTGTAACACTCTGCTTGCTGTAATGGTACTGAAGGAGCATTGCATGGTGAGTTATCGAGTGTGAATCGGTGTAGTGTGAAGAAAACGAGTGTGCATGTAGAGTTAGGGAGAGGATCGGAGCCAATGGAGTAAGTATCCGAGTGTGCATGAGTGTGGTGAGCTGGAAATGGGTTGCATGTTGGGTTTAAGTAAAGAAACAGAGTAAACCAGAAGTACCACTTCACTTAGAGTGAGAGAAAGCCGAGGTTGAGGAAGTCAAGCCTAGAGTGTCTTAGTGTTAAGAGTCCATTGGTGAGTTTGAGGGAGAGTATGTGTCTAAACACCATTAGCGAGGGGTAGGGACGCATAAACCGAAGTGTAGGTGTTTCGCCTTAAGGTTACCGAGGTGTAGAGGAGTGAACCAAAGTCCATTGGCCAATGTTGTAGCGATGCACTTTGAGTAGGAAATCTCTCGCATATGTCATCGATGATGGTAAAGGAGATGGAATTGATTGAAATAGTTTAGAGATTTGAGCCTAGTATGTGAAGTAACACCTCGGAGTGTTAAGTTGGGGATCTTTGAAGATCACCAATGAGTTCATGGTTAGTATAAGGGAAGCCTGAGTAAGGTTGATGTGAAGTTGGTTGATGTGTTTGTGAGAGTTGGGCGAGCTCACGAGGTCCAAGAAACTATCACCTCGTTTCATTGGACCCTATCAAATCTTGGAGAGAGTTGGGAAGGTGGCGTCATCGAATTGCATTGCCACCCAATCATCAAATTTGCACAATGTGTTCCATGTATCTCAACCGAGGAAGTATGTTCTGACCCGTCCCCATGTCATTCAAATGGATGATGTGCAAGTGAGAGACGACCTCACTTTGTGGAGACAATGCCGATCGAATTGAAGACCGAGAAGTAAAGACCCTTAGGGAAAAGAAATCAAGTTGGTGAAGGTGGTTTGGGTAGGAGCTGGGTGAGCATGCTACTTGGGAGCTAGAGAGCAAGATGAAGGAAGCCTATTCCGAAATTTGTTTGATTGAGGTAAGATTCCGAGGACGTAATCTCCTAAGTAGGGAGGTTGTAACACCCCAAAATAATTCAATTAATTAACTTAGTTGAGTTATTAAGGGTTTGCAACATTTTACTTTTAAGTCAAATAATTCATTAAGTGAAGGTTAAGCATGTGTTGCATTTTAGGAAAATGTCTAAGTTAGGAAAGGGTGTGGGTAGAAAAGCCCACGGCCTAATAAGGCCAAGGCCTCATTTAAGTCCCTTAGGACATGTTAAATGGTGCCTTCAGTGGGGAGATCATTGACATTGCTCCAAAAATAGTCAAAGTTACCAAATTAAGAAAGTAGAGAGAAGTGAGACTTAGAGAGAAGGAAGAGAACCGAAGGGAGAACCAAGAGAAAAGTGGAAGAGTGAGTCAATCTTGAAGGATTCCTAGAAGTGCTAGTGAAGAGGGTGTGTCTACGGTTGTGATCAGGTTAGGGGGCTCTTTTAATCCTTGTAATGTTTTGTGTTTGGTAGTATTTTGGTGTGAGTGGTTCTGATCACCTTGCATGTGTGTTTTATGTGTTGTTCATAACATGTTTTGCTATGTTTTTGCTCTTGCTGTGATTTGTGGTGAAGTACGAGGGTGGATCGGTTGGGAAAGAGAGAGGAGTGTAACACTCTCTGTTCTGTGTGGTACGAAGGGAGCATTGCATGGTGAGTTATCAGAGTGTGAATCGGTGTAGTGTGAAGAAAACGAGTGTGCATGTAGAGTTAGGGAGAGGATCGGAGCCAATGGAGTAAGTATCCGAGTGTGCATGAGTGTGGTGAGCTGGAAATGGGTTGCATGTTGGGTTTAAGTAAAGAAACAGAGTAAATCGAAGTACCCTTCAGCTTAGAGTGAGAGAAAGCGAGAAGTTGAGGAAGTCGAGCCTAGAGTGTCTTAGTGTTAAGAGTCTGTTGGTGAGTTTGAGGGAGAGTATGTGTCTAAACACCATTAGCGAGGGGTAGGGACGCATAAACCGAAGTGTAGGTGTTTCGCCTTAAGGTTACCGAGGTGTAGAGGGAGTGAACCGAAGTCTGTTGGCCAATGTTGTAGCTGATGCACTGAGTAGGAAATCTCTGCATATGTCATCGATGATGGTAAAGGAGATGGAATTGATTGAACAGTTTAGAGATTTGAGCCTAGTATGTGAAGTAACACCTCGGAGTGTTAAGTTGGGGATGCTGAAGATCACCAATGAGTTCATGGTTAGTATAAGGGAAGCACAGAAGGTTGATGTGAAGTTGGTTGATGTGTTTGTGAGAGTTGGACGAGCTCTGAGGTCCAAGAAACTATCACCTCGTTTCATTGGACCCTATCAAATCTTGGAGAGAGTTGGGAAGGTGGCGTACCGAATTGCATTGCCACCCAATCTGTCAAATTTGCACAATGTGTTCCATGTATCTCAACTGAGGAAGTATGTTCTGACCGTCCCCATGTCATTCAAATGGATGATGTGCAAGTGAGAGACGACCTCACTGTGGAGACAATGCCGATCAGAATTGAAGACCGAGAAGTAAAGACCCTTAGGGGAAAAGAAATCAAGTTGGTGAAGGTGGTTTGGGTAGGAGCTCTTTGGTGAGCATGCTACTTGGGAGCTAGAGAGCAAGATGAAGGAAGCCTATTCCGAAATTTGTTTGATTGAGGTAAGATTCCGAGGACGTAATCTCCTAAGTAGGGGAGGGTTGTAACACCCCAAAATAATTCAATTAATTAACTTAGTTGAGTTATTAAGGGTTTGCAACATTTTACTTTTAAGTCAAATAATTCATTAAGTGAAGGTTAAGCATGTGTTGCATTTTAGGAAAATGTCTAAGTTAGGAAAGGGTGTGGGTAGAAGAAGCCCACGGCCTAATAAGGCCAAGGCCTCATTTAAGTCCCTTAGGACATGTTAAATGGTGCCTTCGTAGGAGATCATTGACATTGCTCCAAAAATAGTCAAAGTTACCAAATTAAGAAAGTAGAGAAGTGAGACTTAGAGAGAAGGAAGAGAACCGAAGGGAGAACCAAGAGAAAAAGGAAGAGTGAGAGTCTGAATCTTGAAGG
This sequence comes from Oxytropis ochrocephala, assembly GCA_020916435.1. Classification (NCBI taxonomy): domain Eukaryota; kingdom Viridiplantae; phylum Streptophyta; class Magnoliopsida; order Fabales; family Fabaceae; genus Oxytropis; species Oxytropis ochrocephala. The sequence goes on along the minus strand of CM037094.1, from coordinate 74,302,197 downwards.
ATTCCTAGAAGTGCTAGTGAAGAGGGTGTGTCTCTACTGTTGTGATCGGGTTAGGGGCTCTTTTAATCCTTGTAATGTTTTGTGTTTGGTAGTATTTTGGTGTGAGTGGTTCCGATCACCTTGCATGTGTGTTTTATGTGTTGTTCATAACATGTTTTGCTATGTTTTTGCTCTTCTTTGTGATTTGTGGTGAAGTACGAGGGGTGGATCGGTTGGGAAAGAGAGAGGAGTGTAACAACTCTCTCATTACGTGGTGTGGTACGGAAGGGCGCATTGCATGGTGAGTTATCGAGTGTGAATCGGTGTAGTGTGAAGAAAACGAGTGTGCATGTAGAGTTAGGGAGAGGATCGGAGCCAATGGAGTAAGTATCCGAGTGTGCATGAGTGTGGTGAGCTGGAAATGGGTTGCATGTTGGGTTTAAGTAAAGAAACAGAGTAAACCGAAGTACCCTTCAGCTTAGAGTGAGAGAAACCGAGTTGAGGGAAGTCAAGCCTAGAGTGTCTTAGTGTTAAGAGTCTGTTGGTGAGTTTGAGGGAGAGTATGTGTCTAAACACCATTAGCGAGGGGTAGGGACGCATAAACCGAAGTGTAGGTGTTTCGCCTTAAGGTTACCGAGGTGTAGAGGGAGTGAACCGAAGTCTGTTGGCCAATGTTGTAGCTGATGCACTGAGTAGGAAATCTCTGCATATGTCATCGATGATGGTAAAGGAGATGGAATTGATTGAACAGTTTAGAGATTTGAGCCTAGTATGTGAAGTAACACCTCGGAGTGTTAAGTTGGGGATGCTGAAGATCACCAATGAGTTCATGGTTAGTATAAGGGAAAGCCCGAAAGGTTGATGTAAGTTGGTTGATGTGTTTGTGAGAGTTGGACGAGCTCTGAGGTCCAAGAAACTATCACCTCGTTTCATTGGACCCTATCAAATCTTGGAGAGAGTTGGGAAGGTGGCGTCTCGAATTGCATTGCCACCCAATCACATCAAATTTGCACAATGTGTTCCATGTATCTCAACCGAGGAAGTATGTTCTGACCCGTCCCATGTCATTCAAATGGATGATGTGCAAGTGAGAGACGACCTCACCACCGGAGACAATGCCGATCGAGAATTGAAGACCGAGAAGTAAAGACCCTTAGGGAAAAGAAATCAAGTTGGTGAAGGTGGTTTGGGTAGGAGCCTGCCGGTGAGCATGCTACTTGGGAGCTAGAGAGCAAGATGAAGGAAGCCTATTCCGAAATTTGTTTGATTGAGGTAAGATTCCGAGGACGTAATCTCCTAAGTAGGGGAGGGTTGTAACACCCCAAAATAATTCAATTAATTAACTTAGTTGAGTTATTAAGGGTTTGCAACATTTTACTTTTAAGTCAAATAATTCATTAAGTGAAGGTTAAGCATGTGTTGCATTTTAGGAAAATGTCTAAGTTAGGAAAGGGTGTGGGTAGAAGAAGCCCACGGCCTAATAAGGCCAAGGCCTCATTTAAGTCCCTTAGGACATGTTAAATGGTGCCTTCGTAGGAGATCATTGACATTGCTCCAAAAATAGTCAAAGTTACCAAATTAAGAAAGTAGAGAGAAGTGAGACTTAGAGAGAAGGAAGAGAACCGAAGGGAGAACCAAAAGAAAAAGGGAAGAGTGAGCTGAATCTTGAAGGATTCCTAGAAGTGCTAGTGAAGAGGGTGTGTCTACGGTTGTGATCAGGTTAGGGGGCTCTTTTAATCCTTGTAATGTTTTGTGTTTGGTAGTATTTTGGTGTGAGTGGTTCTGATCACCTTGCATGTGTGTTTTATGTGTTGTTCATAACATGTTTTGCTATGTTTTTGCTCTTGCTGTGATTTGTGGTGAAGTACGAGGGTGGATCGGTTGGGAAAGAGAGAGGAGTGTAACACTCTCTGTTCTGTGTGGTACGAAGGGAGCATTGCATGGTGAGTTATCAGAGTGTGAATCGGTGTAGTGTGAAGAAAACGAGTGTGCATGTAGAGTTAGGGAGAGGATCGGAGCCAATGGAGTAAGTATCCGAGTGTGCATGAGTGTGGTGAGCTGGAAATGGGTTGCATGTTGGGTTTAAGTAAAGAAACAGAGTAAACCAAGTACCTTCACCCACTTAGAGTGAGAGAAACCGAGTTGAGGAAGTCAAGCCTAGAGTGTCTTAGTGTTAAGAGTCCATTTGGTGAGTTTGAGGGAGAGTATGTGTCTAAACACCATTAGCGGGGGTAGGGGCGCATAAACCGAAGTGTAGGTGTTTCGCCTTAAGGTTACCGAGGTGTAGAGGAGTGAACCAGAGTCCTCGGTAGAGGTAGCGTCACCGAGGTGAAACGCCCAAATGCCTAAGTGTAGGTGAACCGAACCGGGGAATGCCGAGAAGTGAATCCCCATGAGTTAGGCGATTTTAGTGTAAGGGGCGCGTAATAATTGTGAGTATGTCACCGAAGTAAGGGTTTGCGTGTAACATGCCGAGGTGCCAAAGCTGAGCTAGGTGCCGAGGTGATGTAGAATGCCGAGTTGGAGTAGTTAGCCGAGGTACACACATAGTGTGCCGAAGTGATGTTAGCGCCAATGTTGCCTAGCACATTGTGGGGCGCCACTGTGAGTGCTATTTTAGCACCAAGTGTGCCATGTACGGGAGCGATTAAGTCCATTTTGGTCCTTAGGTGACATTTTGGTCCCTAAGTGTCGTTGCGGTCCTCGGTGTGACAATTAGTCCACCATGGAGTGCCGAGGTGATTGAGAGGTCGGTTGTAGGTCCTAGGGGTGATTCTACCGGGTGAAGTAGGGTCGACCTTAGCATTGTGATGATGTCTAGATGGTGTGGGCGTCGGTGTGGCGCGAGCGACGAGAGAACGAATGCGGCGGTGAGCAGCGGTGTAAGCATTCACATGCGTTATGTTTGATTGGTGTGTGATTGCATTTGTCATGAAGTCACATGTTCATGTGCATATTACGACGGAGGAGGTTTCGGCCTCGATGTGGTAGGACTTCGGTCTCCATATCAAATAACGACGAGTTAACGACGGAGAGCCGATAGGCTAAATAACGACAGTGGAGGTACCTCATTGCATAATGCCACGTGGTTGGGTTGCATACATGCATACATTTCATAATTTAATGTGTTTTTGAGCTGATTGATAATTGTTGTGGTTATTTGAACTATCGGTGAGTGGGTCAGTATTAGGTTTGAACCGAGGTGCTTTAGTGCTATCTCTAACCTTAAGCTTCTTCACATTATATTACTTGTGTTAAGAGACTCACCCTAGTTTGCTTTATGTTGCTTCTCATGTCGGCAACTTGCGGTACACATGAGTGATGGTTGTGCCTAGCTCAAGTCGGTTGTGTTCTGCTTCCAGTGCGTGTAACACCGGGTTGGGGCCGAGTAGATTTTTAGTGCTTTTTATGCCGATCTTGTGTATTTTCTGCTAGATAGTCTTTTGAACTAAAACTATCACATTTTGTTGTAACTATTTACTAAGTATTATGACTTGATGTCTTACTGGCCGAGGTGCCTTATGTTATGGGCTTAGACCCTTTTGCCGATGTGATGCGCATGATTACATGTTTAGTATAATGCTGTGCAGCTGTTTGAACTTAATTGAATTTCTGTTTTCCTGTTTAAATCATCAAATGTAGCCCTCCTTTGAGTGGAATTTTGAAACTCTGATTTTAATTTAGTAGATCGAATTGATTAGATAAGGGGGTGTTACAACATAGCTCAGAGAAGGGGAGTTGGGAGCGAGCGTTCAGACGATGAGAGAGTTGGGTTAGAGCATTGGCGGATGGGCAGCGCTTGTTAAAAAGCGTTGGGTATTGGGTTAGCGCATTGGCGGATGGGCAGCGCTTTTTGTAGAAGCGTGTCTTATTGGCTAGCGTGTTTTCTTGATAGGCAGCGCTCTACGAGGAAGCGCTGCTCTTTGTTTACTTGTTATGACCTAAACCAGCATTTTAAGACAAAACGCTGCTCATGGTGACGCTCTTTTTTAGCCAATTTGGCGTAGTGCTTGTTGTGCGCATGAAGTCTTGATTTAAATCATATGAATTTATTTAATTTGCTTTGTTTTATTCTTCAAATATTTAGTTTGTATTTAAAATAAATGATTAGACAAGAATTCGAAAGAGACGCTCTAAAAGTTTTTCTCAAAACAGATATTTAGAATGTCTAAAATAAAATTACATACAAATCAAAAATTAATAGAAAACAAAAATAATAAAAATAGTGGTGCAGCCAGCAATATCCGCGCGTCTCAACAAACATCGGCCTAGCCCGCTTTGCTCTACAAGCCCGATAACTAAAACGAAATCTTCAATCATAAGTTCTTGATTTTGTTGTCTAATTATAAAAGGAGGTCATGCCCACCGTGAAAACACACACAGAGTTATTCAACAAGAACGCCCAAAATCAAACACCCAATCTTTTTTTTAGTCATTTCATTATTTGGGGTCTTTCCGATTTTGAAAAATTTAGGATTTAAAATTCTGAAGCAATAGTAGCAGCACCCTAGAAAGGTAGTTTCGTTCTTAGCAAGCAGGAGATCAAGTTGCTTTTTAACATACTTGTGTATATATTTTTGCTTCAGCAAGCATGAACAATCCTCTTTTATTTTTATTAGCTAATTTGTCTTCAAAAAAGATGAAAAATCAATACCACCTAAAATGTTAAACTTAGGGAATAAAAACAATCAGATTTTGATAAACAGAATCATTAGGGTTTTTAAAAAATCATCAAACAAATCTAAATCTTTCCCTCCGTCGAAGATTTTGATAAACAGTGTCATTTTGTTTTTTTTTAAAAAAATCGTTGATAAACCATATTTTTCTCTTTAAAATCGATTTAGGGTTCCTGATCAGAGTTTAGGAGAGAGGAAGAAAAATGTAGAATAGAAATGTAGAGAGGAATCCATATATATGTGCCTCCAACCACTATAGTCGTCTCCCCATCTGTCACCCACGCACCACGTCGTCGTGAGAAGCACATGTGTGGACTCCATTCCTCGCGAAATCCCCTCTTTCTCTCCCCAAGCTTCGCGAATCTTCCTCTTTATCCTTTCGCTAACATCTCTCACCTCTTTTCTATCGTTCTCTCTCTCTTCTGTCTCTCTCCATTAGGGGTGGGAATAAATTTGGGCTTTGCATGGTCTGGGCCTGGCCTGCGTTGAAAACATATATTAGGTTTGAGTCTGGCCTGTGGTAGGCCCATTTTTTAGGCCTGGTCTGGCATCTTGGAAAGTCTGACAAGGCCCAAAAGATTGTTTAAAAGCATATTTCACTATGTTTTATGAAAACCTACAACATTTTAATGGTGTAAAGTTTTGTAAATAAACTAACAAACTAATAGGTTATTGAGATTAAGTTCTAATTTGAGATCTAATGAAGTTATTTCGGAAAATATCTTTATATGAAATCCTGTTTAAATTCTATTTTATAATAATAACTTTAAATATATCAAAAGTTGATGAGGTCAATATGTTTAAATTAAAAGAAAATACTAGCAAATTAATGATTTATCACAAAGTAGAAAATTTGGTATCTATCTAAAATACATTTATATAGGTTCTTCAAGGCCACAAAACTGATGCGGCATTCTCTAAGCATATCCAACTCAGCAAAGAACAACAACTAATCCAACTCAGCAAAAAATGATTACTCAAACCTCTATAATCAAAACCAGAAAAAAAAACGTTACAAAATAAAACCCATAAAACGCAATTACATAAATGGCATCCGTTACAGCGCATCATTCAAGGAGGAAAAAAACGGCACAACTTCATATCTCCATTGAAAAAAGAATTTAAATGCAATGATAAAAAAAAACTAATTTTGTTATGATGCAATGATAACAATGACAATGATAAAAAATTGCACCCTGGCATGTTAGAACCATGTCCATCGTGAGAAGTTCTCTCCTAGGGTTTCCCTTGTGAGAAGTTTTCTTTCCCTCTCCATCGTGAGGTGCTTCGGATCTGCTTTCGGGAGGGTGAGGTAATTGTGCCAAGATTTTGTTGGTCACTAGCTCTCATCCATTGCTTCCCTGGTTGATGAGGTAACTGTGTCAAGACGGTGCTCTTGTTCACTAGCTCTCATCTCTATTCTCTCCTCAGTTTCGACTTCCTATGGCTTCCATCCCAATGAATTTTGATGGTGAAGATGATGATGTTGCACCGTTGCAACGTGATACTAATGACACCGGGACTTTTGATGCACGTCACTATCTGGTGGGACGCTTTCTTACTCGGTGAACGATTCGTATTCCTATCATGAAGGATCGTCTTGCTGCGGTATGGCAACCGGTGCAAGGAGTCAATATTCGTGCTTTGGATAGCAACCTGTTCCTCTTCCAATTCTACCATTGGCGTGACATTGAGAAGGTCTTCTTGGGAGGACCGTGGCACTTTGATGGACATCTACTTATTCTTGCCAAGCTTGGAGTGGGTGATGTAGCAGCGCAAGTCCCCTCTTCGAAGTGGCTTTCTGGGTCCAAGTTCATGATGTCCCTATTGGATTCATGTCTGAAGCAGTCGGACGTAATTTAGGGAATTTCATTGGTACTTTTGTTGAGTACGATCCTAAAAATAGCTCTGACTTTTGGAAATCATTTATGCGCATTCGGGTCTTGGTGGATGTGCGGAAACCATTACGCCGAGGAAAAAAGATAAATGTTGGTGGAGATAATATCAAGCTAGTACGCTTTAAGTATGAACGGCTCTCGGTGCTGTGTTATCTGTGTGGGCATCTGGGTCATCAGAATACAAGTTGTGATGTCTTATTTGCTATGGAACATGATGATGGAAAACGGGGATGGGGACCAGAACTGAAAGTGGAACGCCGTACTCCGGGTGATAACAACCAGTGGCTCCGTAAAGAAAAATCTGGTGGTGTTTTCTCTCCTAGCGGCATCTGCAGAACCATCGGAGGGAAGGAAACAATAGGGAGACATACTCACGGTAATAATAATGGCAATAATAATGGGCATAATTATGGAAATAATGAGGAACGGTTTTGCATTGAATATACATCATGGCCCTATGAATGTGGGGAGGAATCTTTTAAATTCCCTAATCATGAATGTCTTGTTGACCACCAATATTTCCCTCTCTCCCGATGTTAATTCCGTGGGACCCGGGGTAGTAGTCTCACGTGCTCTCCCTAGCACTCGATGCGCGTGTCCACCTACTCCAATGATGCCACGTGATTTTATGGAAATGGATGTTGGAGAAGGCGATGAGCTCAAGAAAAGGAAACGATTTAATGCAAAACGATTCTAGTGGTTCAATTGATACCCAGTCTTTTTTTATTGGCGTGTCCCGCGATCGAGCCTGGCGAGAGCAATGAGTATTCTTAGTTGGAATTGTCGGGGTCTGGGTCACCACTCGGCAATTCCTATGCTCAGGGACCTAGTCCGGAGTAATAATCCGGAAATTATTTTTTTGTTTGAAACTTTATCTTATTCAAATGTTTTAGAGAATGTTCGCAGGACTCTTTCGATTTGTGGTTGTGTGTCGGTGGATAGAGTTGGTAGAGGTGGAGGTATTGCAGTTCTCTGGAGAAATGTAATCAATTGTACTGTTACTAGTTACTCTAGGCACCATTTGGATGTTGAGGTGAGGGATCTTGTCTGTGGCTGTTGGCGTGTTACAGGTTATTATGGCTATGCTGATAGGTCCCTCAGGCATGAATCTTGGGCTTTACTTCGCAGACTGGCAGGATTATCTAGACTCCCTTGGTGTATTGTTGGGGACTTTAATGATCTCTTGTCTCATGAGGATAAACAAGGATACTGTGATCACCCGAACTATTTAATGAGAGGTTTCCAAGAAGCCATTACTGATGCACAATTGATCGACTTGCCATTGACAGGTTATCAGTTTACTTGGAGGTTTGCCATAGGAACCCCCCGGGCAATTGAACAACGTCTTGACAGAGCTTTTGCCACTAAGGAATGGTTGGAACTTTTCCCGCATGCCAAGCTGCTTAATCTTATCTCTCCTAAATCTGATCACTCCCCATTGTTGTTACAACGTGAGCCAGTGTGTGTTCAACATCATAGACACGGATTTAAATTTGAGAATGTTTGGTTAGCTGAGCCGGATATTGATGAGGTTGTTGCTGAGGGGTGGAGCCGTGGTGCTCTGGGGGATATTCAGTCACATTTGCGGGGTTGTGTCTCGGTCCTAACACCGTGGGGACATCGCAGGCATCGTAGGTTTCGGGAAGATATTGAAGCATGCCGTAATGCCATGGAAAGAGTTCGGGATCGTCAGGATGCACTAGGGGTTCAACGATTTCAAACAATGAGAAGGCACTTGACTAAATTAATAATGCAGGAAGAAGCTTTTTGGAAACAACAGTCCAAATCATTCTGGCTCAAAGATGGCGACCAAAATACAAAAAATTTCCATGCTAGTGCTACGACTAGGCATAAGAAGATACAACTTACTAGCTTACAGTGGGGTGATGGGACCATTGCAAACACCCCTCCTATGATTCAGCGTGTTGCTATTGATTATTTCCAGGATTTGTTCTCACCTAGAGCTGGTGATTATGATCCGGTCCTAAGGGTCCTAGCGCCCAAGCTGTCTGATGGTGATAATGATTTGCTGACAGGTGACTTTGAATTAGAAGAGTTTAAGGAAGCCCTCATGTCCATGGAGAGTGATAAGGCTCCAGGTCCGGATGGTTTCAACCCTGGTTTCTTTAAGCGTTATTGGCACATTTATGGTGTTGAAATATTTCATGCTTGTGTAGGTTGGTTGCAAAAAGGAGAGAATTCCTAATAATTTGAATGATACAAACCTTGCTCTTATTCCAAAGAAAGATTCTCCTTCATCAATGGCTGACTGGCGCCCCATAGCTCTTTGCAACGTTCTCTATAAAATTGTCTCAAAGGTACTTGCTAATCGCCTTAAGTGTGTTATTGATAAATGTGTGTCTATAGAGCAAAGTGCTTTTGTTGCTGGTCGATCCATTCTTGATAATGCTATGATTGCTTTTGAACTAATCCATTATTTGAAGAATAAGCACAAAGGAAAAACAGGGGAGGTTGCATTGAAAATTGATATGAGTAAGGCTTATGATAGAGTGGATTGGGGTTATATATATGCGATCATGGGTCGGCTGGGTTTCCATAGTACTTGGATTAATTGGATGAGGATGTGTATTGAATCTGTCTCTTTATCTGTGCTTGTGAATCAGGATCGGGTAGGTCCCATCACCCCGGGTAGGGGTCTCCGGCAGGGCGACCCATTATCTCCATATCTGTTTATTTTGTGCTTTGAAGGTCTGACTGCTCTCCTGAATCATTCTCTATCTTCCGGGAACATTCATGGTCTGAGTATTTGTAGAGGAGCTCCGATTATCTCACATCTCTTATTTGCAGATGATAGTTTTCTATTTTTCAGAGCAACTCCGTGTGAAGCTTCGCGCATCCAGGCTATTCTTGACACCTATGAGCGTGCCTCTGGTCAACAAGTAAATTTCCAGAAATCTGAGATCTTCTTTAGTCGCAATGTTCAACCTGTGGTGCGGGAATCTATTGCAGCTCAGTTGGGTGTCCAGGTGTGTTTGGGTACTGGTAAATATCTTGGTCTTCCCTCCATGATAGGAAGAAGCAAGAAGGTTTTGTTCAAATTTATCAAAGACCGTATTTGGAATAAGATTAACTCTTGGAGTGGTAGAATGCTTTCAAAAGCAGGGAAAGAGGTTATGATCAAGTCGGTACTACAAGCTATTCCAACTTACTTTATGAGCATTTTTATGATTCCTTCTACTCTCATCCTTGAAATTGAGCGTCTTCTTAATGGTTTCTGGTGGGGTGGCAATAGCAGTGTTGGGCGTGGCATCCGGTGGATGGCTTGGGACAAGCTGTGTATCCCCAAGATTCATGGTGGGATGGGTTTTCGAAGTCTAAGACATTTTAATCTAGCTCTCCTGGGAAAACAAGCCTGGCGTCTTCAATCTCAACCGGAACTCCTAGTTTCTCGTTTGTACAAAGCCAAGTATTTCCCTCACAGTGATTTCCTCCATGCCTCTAAAAAGAGCAACAGTAGTTTTGTTTGGAATAGCATATTGGCTTCCCAAGAGCTGATTCAGGATGGCTCGTCATGGAGTATTGGTAATGGTAACACGATCCGCTTGTTTGAAGACCGGTGGACAAAAGAGGCAATTCAAATTCGGCCTAGAGCTGCTTGTAATTTCAACCCCTTACTTCGTGTTGACTATCTCGTTGTTCAGGAGAGAAAATGTTGGAATGAGCCTCTTGTTCGTTTTATGTTGGATGGGCCGTCGAGTTCCGCTGTTTTGGATACGCCTCTTTTTCATTGTGTTCATGAGGACGCGCTTACTTGGAGAGGGGAACGGAATGGCACATACTCAGTCTGTACCGCATATCGCCTTGCAACTGAAACCACTCCTTCTCATGCTGCTCTTCAAGTGGCAGGTTGCTGGAGCATGCTTTGGAAATTGCAAGTCCCTCCGAAGGTGAAGCATTTCTTATGGAGACTTGCTAGGGATTGTTTACCTACGCGATCTGTTCTCCTTCGTCGTGGTGTGGTTGTTCCGAGTGAGTGCCCGTTTTGTGGGGAATCGGAGGAAACAAGCCTGCATATTTTTGCGAACTGTATGACAGCAGCATCGTGCTGGACTACCCTCGGAATTGGTGCTGCTATCGCTAGAGAAGTCGCTGCAGCTACTTCGGTTTCACAGTGGTTCTTTGTTGTTCTCTATTTCTGTCCTACCGACGTGCGTACGGCTTGGGTAATGAACCTATGGAGCATTTGGTCTAGTCGGAACAGTATTGTTTGGCAGCACCGGCGCGACTCTGTGGCTGCTATTATTCAAAGAGGATCGGCTCTGCTGAATGATTGGGTAGCAGCCAAATCTGTTTTTCCAAAACCAGCAACATACTTTGGTTCTGCACATGCCGGTACTGCAGGTACCGAGAGTAATATTTGTGCAGCTGCTGCTGCACATGCTTCGGTTCGTGCTAGCTCTTGGATCAAGCCGCCTCGGGGATTCGTAAAATGCAATATTAACGCGGCTTTTGATACTGGTGGCAATCGGATCGGTATTGGCTTATGTGTTCGCGATGAGGATGGTTCTTTTGTGGCGGCCAAATTACATACTTTTGCACCGTTACTAGAAGTTTATAAAGGAGAGGCTTTTGGCTTGCTTGTTGCCATAGACTGGATGCGGGAACTCCAATTCTGGAATGTTATCTTTGAGATGGACGCCAAGACGGTTGTGGACGACTACAACAAAGGCCCTATCATCACTTCTGACTATGGTTGCATATTAGCTTATTGTAGGGATGCCTTTGTTTACTTTTCTGTAAACTCTCATGTGGAGTTCTCTAGGAGAGTGGCTAATAAGGTGGCCCATACCTTAGCGGGGGTAGCCTTGTTCTCAGCCTCTTCTCAGACTTTATTTGACATTCCAGCATGTATTTTTGATATGATTATGAATGAAATGAACTAGTTTTCTTGCGTCAAAAAAAAATGACAATGTAATTATGTTTATCGAAAAAAAAAAACAATAACAATATAATATAAAAATAAATTGATTTCAATTTATTTGTTGTTGTAAAGGTCAACACATCCACACAAATAATCTGATCTTTATTTTTTTAATTATAACCGATGAGGAAAAAGGGTAACGGGCACCCTAATTCATGCATAGTTTTGAATGCAAATTATTATTCCCACAACTATTTCTATCCTCTGCAACATAAACACTAACTATCCCTGATCAACTATATATACATATATCCCTTCGTTGTGTGTTTGCTGCATCACATCATCTCTTTGCGAATTAGTACGACACATTTTTTGTTATAATTATTTGAAATATGTTTTTTTGCAATGGTTTCTAACAATGTTTTTGTCTCTAACATCGTACCAAATGATGGAAGCTTCACCATGGTCGAGTTATAAGGTAGTGGATGGTAAATGATATCATCGTCGTGCTCCATTTTCAATGGAGTTAGCCCTCATGGATAGTAGGGTAAGGCTCAACCTAACACTAAACTACGTTTTATTCACACACTTTAGCTTGCACATTTATATTTGCACACACGGTCTTACATTGTATTTTTTTAGGGTGACCACATTGGTTCCGTTGTTAAAAGAACACTCACATATAAGTTTCAGAGACACATTAAAGAGGGAGTTGTATCAAGAATTTCTAACTTCAGTGTTGGTGCCAATGTTGGGGTTTTCGGCCCACTACTCATTAATATAAAATCAATTTTCTTTACAACATTGTTGTTGTTCGTGACAACTCTGCAACTATTCCACAGATGGTTTGCAATTTTACAAATCCTAGGGTTTTGGGCCCTCCGTTCTGTGCATTTTCAGTTATTATTTTTTAAACAAATATCTCATTAGCTTTTATAATTGATTTCAGGCAGAATTGTGCTCCAAGTCCCACATTGACTAGTGATAAGGTCTCAAGAGGGTTTATAATGAAGAGGCAACCCTCACCTTACAAGCCGGTTTTTTGGGTTTGAGTTAGGCCCAAACCACATTCTAAGACTCCAGAACTCTGTTTATGCTAACAATGTCATTTTTAAACTCCAGAACTGCCACTCGTACAGCAGTATCTAAAGAGCGTCGCGTGGCTGCATCTCTCATTCGCCTTCACTTTCATGATTGCTTCGTGCAAGGCTGTGATGCATCAATTTTGCTTGACGAGAGTTCCACTATTGAGAGTGAAAAGACTGCACTTCCAAATCTTAACTCAGCAAGGGGGTATGAAGTCATTGATAAAGCAAAAGCTGACGTGGAGAAAGTATGCCCTAGAGTTGTATCCTGTGCAGACATCATTTGCTGTAAATTATACAGATTATTTGCACGCATAATACATATACATATCATATACATATGTACTACAACAATAAAAATGACTTGTGATATGCTTTCTTATAGGTGGGTGGTCCATCATGGACTGTGAAGCTTAGACGAAGAGACTCTACTACCGCAAGCAGAAGTTTGGCCAATAGTGACCTTCCATTATTTACAGATGATCTTAAAACTCTTATATCTCGCTTCGAAAACAAAGGGCTAACTGCATATAGTGAATTTTAACTTATAATTAATAATGTTTATGCAGGTGCTCACACTCTTGGACAAGCTCAATGCTTCACATTCCGTGGAAGGATATACAACAATGGCAGTGATATAGATGCTGGATTTGCTAGCACTCATCAACGCGGTTGTCCATCCTTGAGTAGCACTACAAATGATCAAAAGTTGGCAGCATTGGATTTGGTCACACACAATTCTTTTGATAACAACTATTACAAGAACTTTATTCAAAAGAAGGGTCTTCTTCATTTGGATCAAGTTCTATTTAATGGAGGATCTACAGATTCTATTGTTTCTGAATATAGTAAAAATCCTACAACATTCAAGTCTGACTTTGCAGCTGCTATGATAAAGATGGGAGATATTGCAACATTAACGGGCTCGGCCGGAGTCATAAGAACAATTTGCAGTGCTATCAACTGACTTTATTAGTTCTCCATCAACATAGCAACCAATTACATTTGTTGTTTTTAAACATCTTAATTCTTTTATTTATTTTATGGTGTTTATTATTCTTATCAATTCATTCAATTGTATGTATCTCACTTTCGTTGATAAATAAACTGTAAGTTTGGTATTAATAAATATTCTTTTCTAAATTTAGTTGTTCTTGTTCCGCGCATGAAATCTTGATTAAAATCCATATGCATTTAATTTTGCTTTTTTTTCCTCCGGGTATAAAAATGATATCCTCCTCTGCACGCAACAACAGAGACTAGTCTATCGGGTTGCTGCATGCTTAAGGGTGGATTTGAACACAAAACCTTGGTTAAGCTAAAAGAGACATCTATCATCTCATCCAAGTGCTCTTGGGTCATTTAATTTGCTTTGGTATCTTCATATAATTTATTCTATATTTCAAATAAATAATTATAGGAGAAAGCGATATTCCAAAAGTTTTTCTCAAAACAAATATTTTGAATGTCTAAAAATTATATGCATTGTCTTTAAAGTTTTTCCATGTCTTTTATGCTCTTCTCCATTGACTCTTTATTTTAAATCGGAATCTAGCCTCTCTTTTTTCGTTGGGGTGTTCATAAATTGTTCCCATCAGTGTAAACTACAACAGCGGAACAATTAACTGATTGGATTACGATTGAATTCGGTTAGATTTGTTTCCAATTTTTATATTATACAATTTAATGGTATACTTGTATTTACGATTGAATTCGGTTAGATTGGTTTCCAGATTTCTATATCATCTTATCTTATACCTTATTTGGCTTGGCATGGCTTAAAAATTGATTTGGATTTTGGTGGGAAAGATTTTTTGGTCTATGGCATGATTTTTTTTTTGTTCATTTTTTTGGTTGCTTTTTTTTTCTCTTCTTTCTTCTTTGTTTCACTTTCTTTTTTGTTTCTTGCTTCTATTTTTTTTTGTTATTTCCTTCTTCTTTTTTTATCATGTCATTGGTACGTAATTTTTATTGTCTTTGTCGATGACTAATCTATGTTGGGGAGTCTGGCTAACCACAAGTCTTCCATCCCAACAGAGTTTTTACCACATCCAAAGTTCTTTTTTTATATTTGTAGGTTTTCTTTTTTTATTTTTATTTTTATATTTTAAGGGTACTTCTGATCTTGAAAATTTTTAGATGTTTAAATATGCAAATTTTTGGTGGAAAACTATTTAATTTTTAGATAATTTCGCATCAACAAGTATTAGAAGCATTCTTAAATTTGTGTTAGTTTTAAATCAAATTGTGCATGATCGACAGAATCCTACAACCTACTCGGAGACGGATCTATCAACCTCAAGAGCAAACTAATGCAGAATAGTCATTCTTGATGGATTGTTGTTTGTGTTACAACTTTTAAGTTGTTTGTGTTATAACTTGATCTAATATGTGTGATTAGGTTGTTGTTTTTGCTCCGACTTTAAGTTGTTTGTGTTATGACTTGATCTAATATGTGTGACTTTTGTCTTTGATTGTGATGTCTTTCTAAAACTTAGAATTTGTTTGATATTATTATTTACTGTTGTTTTTGTTTAAAAGTAATTCATTTAATCAATAGTTAGACAACCTGTCCATCAGAGTCAATTGGCTTTTTTTTTCTTTCACTTTGGCTTTTTTTGTTTCCTTTCTTTTACTTTTTTTGTTACCATCTCATTAGTGTGGAGTTTTCATGGGCTTTAATGATGACTAATGTACACTGGAGAAGTTGGTTGACCACGAGTACTCGGTTTTCTCGGCGTGTGTAGTTATATCCTCCTAACAGAGTTTTACCGATGACTAATCTACATTTTTTTATATATTTTTATATTTTAAAGTGGGATGTTAAATAGTGTGCTTTAGTGTACTTGATGGGGAAAACATTATTTTGTACCAAAACGTGTAACGCGAAATGTTAGATACTGTATTTTGGGTTACTTTAGTATTCAGAAATTTTTTAACTATTGAAACACTTCGTTTGCCAATAATCTATTTGATGGAAAAATAATTTGGTGGCAAAATACATAAAGTGTGATTCTAGGCAGTGTGTTTTGGGGTACTTTAGAATATTGAAATAAAATTAGATGTCCAAATTGGTATTTTCTTCTTTATTTAGATAATTTCGCATCAATAAGTATTAGAAGCATAATTAAATTGATATTTACTTTTAAATCAATCTCTGCATGAGACCTACGTACGTGTTTCACTTTTTAATTATGTTGTCTTCTTTTCTCTTTAATTATGAGTTAAGTTTTCATGTGTACATTTTTTTGGTATAAACTGGGTATCCTCTACCCGCAACTCTAGAGACTAATCCCTCGAACCGGTAAGATGGTATTACAAGTTAAGTTTTTATGGTTACATTTGATGAATATGGATAATGTTATTATAGGTTGTTGTTTATTTTACAACTTTTAACTGATTTTGTTATGACTTCATCTAATATGTGTGATTAGGCTGCTGTTTATGCTCCAACTTTAAACTGTTTGTGTTATGACTTGATCTAATATGTGTGACTTTTGTCTTTAAATGCGATGTCCTTCTAATACTTAGAATTTGTTTAGTCAAAAAAATACTTAGATTTTGTTTGATGTTGTTATTTACTGTTTTATTTAGATAAGCGTTGTTATTTACTGTTGTTCTTATGCTTCTTTTCTTTAGAGGTTTACTCTTTAACAAATTGTTAGCCAACCCGTCCATCGGACGGGTCGTAGTGACATGGAAAATACTTGACTCATGGACTAATTAGGTTAAGGCATGTCATTTGGGTATAGATACCCAACTATTTCGCTATAGTGATAAGGAAAGTATCTAAAACATGTATCCGGCTTGGCATGCATGTTAAATTTGCGGGAAAAGATTTTTTGGTCAATTGGCTTCCAATTTTTTGGCCAATTGGTTTTTTTTTTCACTTTGGCTTTTTTTTTCTCCTTTCTTTTATTTTTTTGTTACCATCTCATTAGTGTGTAGTTTTCATCGGCTTTATCGATTACTAATATACACCGGGGAAATTGGCTGGCCACGGGTACTTGGTTTTGTCGGCGTGTGTGATTATATCCTCCCAACAGAGTTTTACCGATGACTAATCTACATTTTTTTATATTTTTATATTTTAAAGTGGGATGCTAAATAGTGTGCTTTAGTGTACTTGATGAGGACAAGATTATTTAGTAGCAAAACACGTAACGTGAAATGTTAGACAGTGTGTTTTGGGTTACTTTAGTATTCAGAAATTTTTTTAACTATTGAAATACTTCGTTCGTCAATAATCTATTTGATGGTTCAAACTCAGAAACATTTGGTATTTCCATTGGTCTACAAACTCATTGAGTTGGCTTTGTTGTTGCCGGTGTCGACAACATCCGTTGAAAGAGCTTTTTCAGCAATGAAAATTATCAAGTCTAAATTACGCAACAAGATCAACGATGAGTGGTTCAATGACTTGATGATATGTTACACCGAGCGGGAGATATTCAAGTCACTTCAAGATGTTGATATTATGCGAGCATTCACCCGAAAGAAGTCTCGGAAAGGGCATTTACCTCCTAATTTTATTTAGCACTCTATTGACAGGTTAGATTTCATCTCTCCTATTTAGCACATTTTATGATTATTTATATATTATGTCATATGTCAATTGGCGGGAAATTTTCTTGCCCAGGCTCTAGAAAAATCCTGGCTTCGCCACTAATTGTAGGCAGTGTGTTTTGGGGTACTTTCGAATCTTGAAAAAATTACATGTCCAAATTAGTATTTTCTTCTTTATTTAGATAATTTCGCATAGAAGCATAATTAAATTGATATTTACTTTTAAATCAATCTCTGCATGAGACCTACGTACGTGTTTCACTTTTTAATTATGGTGTCTTCTTTTCTCTTTAATTATGAGTTAAGTTTTCATGTGTACATATTTTTGGTATAAACTGGGTATCCTCTACGCGCAACTCTAGAGAATAATCCCTCAAACTGGTAAAACGGTATTATGGGTTAAGTTTTTATGGTTACATTTGATGAATATGAATAATCTTATTTTAGGTTGTTGTTTATTTTACAACTTTAAACTGATTATGACTTCATCTAATATGTGTGATTAGGTTGTTGTTTAAGCTCTTTGTGTTATGACTTGATCTAATATGTGTGACTTTTGTCTTTAAATGTGATGTCTTTCTAATACTTAGAATTTGTTTAGTAAAAATAAAATACTTAGATTTTGTTTGATGTTGTTATTTACTGTTGTTTTTATGTTTAGGTCTCTTTAACAAATTGTTAGCCAACCCGTCCATCGGACGGGTCGTAGGGCTAGTTATCTTCTATCTTATAAGCGGCTTGGCGCTTGTTGCATAAATTCCTTTCTTTTTTTCATTTTTTTTGTTGCTTTTTTCCTTCATTTATTTTTTGTTCTTTTCCTTTTTTTTAATATTACTTCACTTTTTTTGTATCTTCTTATTTTTTTGGTTTCATCTATTTTTGTTTTTTTTCTTCAGTTTTTTTTCTTCTTTAATATTTTAAAGTTTTGTATTTTTTCTTTTTTATATTTTAAGCGGTACTTTATAGTCTAAAAAAAATTTAGATGTTTAAATATGCAAATTTTGTTGTTGAATAATCGATTCAGTGAAAAACAAATTTAATTTAATTAAAAATATGTAAAGTAAAATGCTAAACATTGTACTTTGGTGTACTTGATGGTAAAAGAAATTGTTTTGTAACAAAATGCGTAAAGTGAAATGTTAAGCAGTATGTTTTGGGGTATTTTAGGATTTAGAAAAAATTGTAACTCTTCAAATACCATAAGTTTCTTCGCAATTAATAACCGGTTTGGTAAAAATAATCATAAGTTTGTGACAAAATACGTAAAGTGCGATGATGACGGTGTATTTTGGGTTATTTTTAGGGTCCCGAAAAAATTTAGATGTTCAAACACGCGAAGTTTGTTCCTCAATAACATGTTTTTTAATGAAAAAGAAAAAAAAATTGTGAAAAATACGTAAAGCGTGATGCTAGACATTGTGTTTTGGGGTGCTTTAAGATCCAGAAATTTTTTACATGTCCAAATTGTTGTTTTCTTTTTTTATTTTTGATAATTCTACACGAACGAGTATTAGAAACATACTTAAATTGGTGTTTAGTTTTAAATCAAACTCAGCATGATATCTACGTACGTGTCCTACTTTCTAATTGTGTTGTCTTCTTTTCTCTTTAATTATGAGTTAAGTTTTTATATTTCTGATGAATATAGATAACGTTATTAAAAAAATTAGATTGTTTTTCTTATTATCTGTGGATGTTCAATTCTAATGTCTTTGTTAAAGTTTATTTTTAATTTTTTAATATAGTTTTCTAATTTATATTTATAATTTAACTTTTTTCGTGGGAACTTCGGTCTCATTTACAATAGAATTCCCCAGAATTTTCTTTCAACTTTGTATTGGTGTTTTCATTTTAATGGTGACTTTTATTCAACCCTACATTATGTATTCATGTACTCCATCCGGACTTAATTATAAGCAAAAATAATTACCTTTACACATATTAAGGATAATAGTGTTATGCATTTAGTTTTCTTGAATTCATGGAAAAAAATTTACTAAAGTATTCCCTAATTAATAATTACATTCTTTCAACAATATTAATGAGTTAATTTAATGTACTTAAATCCATTGATACTAGCTTACCCCGTGCATTGCACGGGACATGAGGCTAGTATATTTGATGTATAGAAAGTACGTGTTTATGACTTTGTGTATAAATTTGAATGAATGTATTTTACGGAGAATCTTTATAAATTTGGATAGTTTGATGTATTAAGTATTGGCTATCCATTTTGCTACACTTCTCTAGTGACTTAAAAGTTAAAACATTAAGCATTTTGGTTGTTATGATGGTGTATTGAGTTTTTGGGTTAAGAAATGGTGGTTATTTTGAAAACAAATTAGATTTGATTAACTTATTGGATGGCTATAGTAAAAAAAAAGTAAGGATTGGATATAACGGTCTTTTCGCAAAAAAATTGTTCTAATCTAATCTACAAAGTCCTCGTCAAGCTATCACTGTTATAGTTGAGGTTGTCACGCAAGTGGAGGATGATGTTGGTGATGCTGCAGCTGGTTCCACATCCTCGACATTCGTGCTTGCTCCATCTACACCACTTGCAGCTCCTCCTACAATTGCATCGTATGGTCCCTATAAGCAACCACTTTCATCTTTAGCACTGCTATCTCAGTTGGGTTTTCTGAAGAAGGATTGAATGCTCCACGAATATCGAGGCGATCGACCCCTTTCTATACATATGGGGCAAAGTACCTTGCACCATAGAGGAAACCTTTATACTTGCCTCCAACTAACTGCACACAAGCATCCAGAAGTAGCGTTTCCTTCTCATTGGCAACTAGTGCGGATGGGTTAGCTCTGGCCCGCTAACTTCTTCCACCAACTGCTCAAACTCCGCCTACTATGCATAACCAAATAATAAATGAGTACAGTTTTACCATTTTAACAAAAGAATTTAGAACAAACAAATAATTGGGTCGATAATTAGTTGAGTACGCCTCAAGTGTTCATCCACAAAGTCATAGGTTCCTTCCTTAAGAAAAAGGGAACCTATGACTTCAGAAAATATTTTTGATTGTCATTTTTCTAAAAATATTTAACAAACGAATGGAAAACTTCAGAAAAAGCTTTAAGAAAGAGGCTATTTTTTTTAGATAATCAAGGATTTCATTGAAGGGAGCACAAGGGGTGTCCAACCCTTACAATGGAGTAAATTATGGGAAGGGGGGGCCTCCTCAAAACCTACCTGAGCCAAAACCCATTGGGAAAAAGACTCAGGGAGGAAAAAGAGTACCCCGTCCAGACAGCACAACAGTGAGCAAGAGAATCCCACTGTTTCCCCCCCTTCAAAACTATATAATGATAGAAATGTTAATAAAATTACAATGAGGCAAAACAACCCATTGGGCAATTAAACCAATCCGACCATCCGAGCCCACAAGCTTTTCCTTTCCTAGATTTGAACCAGCCCCAAACACTATCCTTGATACCGGAGATCACCGTTGGAACCGAAACTACCTCCCCATTGAACACAACTCATCTTGATATGAACAAAAAAGAGATAGTTACTAGTCAAAAAAGGGTGTGAGGGCCAATTCTTCACCCTTTCATCACCAACATTAAATTTATTAAATTTGTCTTCTTTATTTTCTAAATCTTCTAATGCAAAATATCAAGAAGGAAAAATAATACTACTCCTTTTTTTTTAAAATGTTAGAAAGACAAGAGGTCAGAGCAGAGCCCAATGGAGGAATGAACCAATACCCTTGGGAAAGAAGACATTGTAGATAAAGCGGTAGTAGTGATCCCCTTGTTTGGGAAAAACAACATAGAAAAATAAAATATGCACAATCGGAATACAAGAATTTAACGTAGAAAACTCCAAAACTAGAGAAAAACACGAATCATTGTCTAATTACAACTAGAGAATAACACTATGTGAAATTTGTTACAACACATAGACTTCTCTCAAACACCTCATGCCCCAGTACAACAACACCCTCCAAAGAAAATATTTAACTAATCCCACAACACTCTAAAACAAGAGTATAAGAGAAAAAAATGTCAAATACAAACTTAATATGTTTTTGAGTGGTGCATTTTGTAAACGAACTTGAGTCCATTATATAGTCTTGATCTCCCTCTTACTTCACAAAAATAAGCAATGTGAGAATTTTTCAAGATGCTCAATTTTAATCAACTCCAACAATCTTCACCATGATTGTAATTGATACATGAGACATCTTCTGCTTTCATTGTCTACACTGACAATCATAGCTCAAAAGAACTATCATACTCCACCAAAGACAGTATACTTCACTTGAAGTTAAACCACTCCAAAAATTTCTCCATGTTGAAATTCGTCGACATAACTTCTCCAAAAATTTCTCCATGTTGAAAGTCATCGACATAATCTCACAACACCTTATGCAGCCCCAATTGTACATCCTTGACTTTCACAGCACTTTCACAACATAGTTCAAACAACACTTTCACAGCATCAAACTTTTTTCTGATGTGGAAGATCAAACAATGTTACAACCATAGAGCATACTAAGAAATTTATACCCCCATCGAACCAAAAGCTTCAATACCTGTTGTTGGGGAAAAACAACATAGAGAAATAAAACGAGCACAAGAATTTAACGTGGAAATCTCCAAAACAGATGAAAAATCACGAACCGTTGTTTAATGACAACCAGAGAATAATACGATGTGAAAATTGTTTTAATACACAGACTTCTCTCAAACACCCCATGGCCTCAGTACACTCACACCCTCCAAAGAAAATATTTAATTAACTACATCTCACAACAGTCTAAAACAAGAGTATAAGAGAAAAAAAAAAAAATACAAACTTAAGGTGTTTTTGACTAGTGCATTTTGTAAAGGATAACTTGAGGCAAATATATAGTCTTTGTCTCCCTCTTCCTTCACAAAACTAAACAATGTGGGAATTTTCAAGATGCTAATTTTCAACTCCAACAATTTCAAAAAACTATCATACTCCACCGTAGAGAGTATACTTCACTTGAAGCTAAACCACTCCAAGAATTTATCCATGCCAAAAGTTATCGCCATAGATTCTTCAAGATTCTCAATTTCGATCAACTCCAACACCCCTAACATGTTACTGCAAAAGACCCCTTAGACAATCCTAGATGCGTAGAAACAAATTTACAATAAAACATGTCTCATCTCGAAATGGTATTTATGAAGATAATTAGGAGCCAAATATGAGGGTGAATGTCAGTTATTATGAGATCAACTATGGAGTCTGAATTTATAGCTCTAGAGCTGGCCAGTAGTAAAATTTAGGGGTTGAATAACCTCTTAGTGAAAACTCTTTTGGGAAAAAACCAACACCATTGGGGTCAAGACATTGTGATAGCTAATCGGCAATATATATAGTCATTGCAAAGAATAAGACCTATAATGGAAAAAATTAACATATACAATTGAGACATAATGTGGTAAGGCAAACGCAAAAACAACAAGCGATGTCAGTTGATTATGTGAAGTTAGAAGTGAATTTGACTGACCCCATGACAAAATCTTGGGGAGCGAATTCATTTGTGATACATCTAGCAATGGGAATAAGACTTGAGCCACTTAAAAAATTAATGAGTGATAGGATTTCGACCTTTGTGGTTAGAGATTCCATGGAGGTTCAAAATGGTAAAAAAAAAAATACTTATTCATTCGGCTAGCATTAAAATTGATTTAGTTCATTTGTATTTGTCCAATATTGGGCTAAAATGTCTCTGGGGTCCCTTATCTTTATTTAAAGTAACGATTTTACACTCGCTGAAAGACACCCGCGCATACATTAAGCCACGTCACATCTTTTTAAAAGCAGGTTACCGATTAACCGGCTATACAAGTTTACTAACTTTTTAAATTATTTATTTATTTATTTATAAGTTTACCGATTGACCACTCACGTTTCTGAAAAAAAAAAAAAAAAAAAAACTCATGTTTCTTCCTTCTTCGTTAATAACTTACAAACAATGTTTCTGAACATCACTCTCACCTGATAAACATTCAATCAAACATCGTATGGGCATCCCTCAGACTCAAATTTCAATCCTTCCAAAACCCAACATTGGTTCACCATCAAAGTCAAAAAACAGTTGTGTTAAAGTGTTTACAGCAACAATCAATTATCAACAGACACAAATATAGGAGGATAGAGTAGAGAGGGAGGAACATCACATATCAAGAGAAAATGATGATATATATTATCAATTGCCATGAATCCATGATGGCCAATCGAGAGAAAAAAGATTAAAAAGGCTCTTGCAAAGACCCCACCAATCACCACCGTAACATCCCCAATCGTCCGCGACGGCACCACCACAGCCCCATAGGTGGTCTCGGTCACGACGCCCCTTCCTCACTCCTCTCCCTTTCCTTTTCTTCCCAGATTTGTTATTTTTCTTTCTCCTCCTTCACCTCTTTTTTTCTCCCACCTCTCTCTTCCAATTTTTCTTCTTCTCTGATTGTGCTCAATCGTGTTGCTAACTTGATTTTTCCCCTTCTTGTATTGTGACTTCTGAGTTCTGACTGTGTAGCCTTGTATTGTGTTTGTTTTGTTCGTTCGGTAACCGGTACATGAGTTTTAAAACAGAACGACGTGGCACAATTAAGGAGCGAGTGTTTGCGGGCGTGTGTTAGAGCGACTGTGTCTAGCATTTCTCATTTGTCCAATATTGGGCTAAAATGTCTCTGGGGTCCCTTATCTTTATTTAAAGTAACGATTTAGTCCTTTATGTTTTTTGTACCAATTAAATCCTTTATGTTTTAAAATTTGGGCAATTTTTTCCTTTTCCTTTAATCTCCATCTAACTCTGTTAAAAAAATCATAGTCATCATTTCAGTCATTTTTTTAAATATATATTTTAGCTTAGGTGACATATAAATTTGCCAACTAATAATTTAATTTGATTTTTTTTTACAATCACTCAAAAAAAACCCAATTAGCCCGAAGCCTAATTTTACCCCTCTCCTTCTTCTTCTTCTTCATGTTCTTCATTCCCTCTTCTCACAATTCATCACCAATTGATTTTGTTTTCCAGGAATCCCATCACCAATCGATTTCATTATCCAGCAATTTCGTTTTCGATTCCATCATTTCGATTCAGTTCCTCTTTTCGTTTCAATTTAAAATTTCATTCTTTGGAAAACGAAACAAAATTGTTGCTGCTTTTGAAAATGAAACAAAACTAAAATCAAAATCGCTGCTGTACAATAGAATCAAAATTGCAGTTGCTGTGGAAAACGAAACAGAAACGAAATATAGATTAAAACGAAACAGAGAGGCATGGTTTGAAGGTGGAAACAATATCGAAAACGAAACATGGATTGAAACAAAATCGAAAACGAAACAGAAACGAAACAAAGATGCATGGTTTTCAAGATTTTGGGTTGGATTAAAGAGGCATGGTTTTTAGATTTTAGGGAGGGTTTTCCAGATTTGCCACATACACATAAATTATGACACATCAGCACCATAACGACAGCCACGTAGACAATTCTTAACGGAGTTAAATGGAGACTAATGGAAAAGGATAAAATTGCCCAAATTTTAAAACATAAAGGATTTAATTGGGACAAAAAAAACATAAATGACTAAATCGTTACTTTAAATAAAGATAAGGGACTCTAGAAGCATTTTAGCCTTTCTTATTGTGCTTTTGTTAAAGTGTTAGATGATGCTTTTTGAGAGGATAAACTTTTCAACTTTTAACAATTTACTTGAGATCGTGATGAGATCTCTAGAACACTCATCAATGTTGGGTGTGTATGCATGGATTATAAGTGTAAAACGACGTAATAGCAATAAGTATGGGGGGTAAAGCTTGATTGATTAAATCTGAACTTATATCCCTAATTCCCTATAGTTTAGACAATATGTTTTTCCATCACTTTGACCACTCGAATTTCCTCTCTTCTTTCTAGGTTACCATAGCCAGTTTTTGCTTCTTGCTATTTTGTTACATCTGTATTATTGAAATAGACTTGTTGTACCATTAACGCCTTAAGGGTGTGTTTGTTTGAGGTAAAAGAGGGAAGGGAGAAAAAAGGTAAAAGAGAGTAAGGGAAGAAATAGTGATTTTGACTTGTTTATAGTTAAGGAGAGAAATAGGAAAAAGAGAGTGAGGAATGATTACTTTAATGATTTTTGTAATATCTAAAGTAGATAGAAAGTGGAGAGAAAATGGCTCTTAAATTTTACTTTTACCATTTTTTCATCGGCTAAATATTACTTTTACCATGAATAACAATTATTATAATTTATAGGATGTGACATTTTATAAATTTAAATTAAATAGCTCAAATAAATATGTAATTAATTAATTTAAATGATTAAAATAATTATTTAGCTGATTAAAATAAATATTTAGCTAATTTAATTAAATAATTAAAATAAGAACTACTTGTCAAAAAAAACACTAAGTCAATTGAATTAAAAAGTTAAATAAAATATAGGGGTGTTTTTGTCCTTTTAAAACTAGTCTTCTTTCTCTCTTCTCTCTTTGGCTCCAACCAAACCAAGAAGCACAACTCTCTCTTCCCTATTTCTATTCTCGTTTTCTTAAACCAAACAACCAGCCCCGTTCCTGACATTTTACGGGCCCTGGGCAAATCGTGAGAAAAAAACCCCCTTACATGATTACTTTTTAATTTTAAAATATTGCAATAAAAGACAAAACAATAACTTATTTCATTTAACATAGTCTTAATAAATAGTAATACTTTTAGAAAATATTAAAAAACTTCTCTTTTCTCGAAGTATTTATACACAAGTCAAGTTTACAAATTTGATCATCGACCCTTTCATTTACAATAATGCTATTAAGCCCAAAAGTTAGACAAATAAGCATACAAATATACGGATACAGATATGGATAATGGATACAATAATGCTATTTAAGTGCTACACATACGGATGATGGATACGGATCCGTATATTTGTATGTTTATTTGTCTAACTTTTGGGCTTAATAGCATTATTGATTTACAATAATGCTATTATTGTTTCATTTATGAGTCAACCCCTAAACTTAGTGTTTAATTCAATTATGGCTCAACAACCAACAAGTAACATCATCCCCGAAAGCAAGTGGGTAAAATTGCAAATCGAGAGACATTGTCATATAGGTAGTGCTTAATTCATTCAATTAATATGCTCTCACTGCACCGTTGATATATTATCAATAATTAATTTTGACGATTCAAAATACAATACACATGCATTTGATTTGGCAATTTAGAAAGATATTGGAAAAATTCAACGAAAAAGAAGAATTAGTCAGAATTGTTTAAAGAGTTGAGCTAGCCTGCAGCTTTAGAAGCTTTACACTCACAACAAAATGTTATCCTATAAATTGATCAGCAGCACTTCTCATTTCAGCACACCACAACTCTTCATATTCATTCTCTTTCTCCTCCTTACAAACTTCATTTTATTTCTTTGCTTGATTTAATTCATATAATAATTAATTAATCTATATATCAGTAAACGTGATATGGGTTATAGAATCACTACTAGATTTTTTGTCACATTGGTGTTGTTAGGCACAATATGTGATGCACAATTATCCTCTACGTTTTATGACAGTACATGTCCCAATGCACTTAGTACCATCAGAACCGTGATTCGTACATCCATATCTAAAGAAAGTCGCATGGCTGCATCTCTTATTCGCCTTCATTTTCACGACTGCTTCGTTCAGGGCTGTGATGCATCGATTTTGCTTGATGAGAGTTCTACTATCGAGAGTGAGAAGACCGCACGACCTAATAATAACTCAATTCGAGGATATGATGTCATTGATAAAGCAAAAGCTGATGTAGAGAAAGTATGTCCTGGAGTTGTGTCTTGTGCAGACATAGTAGCAGTGGCAGCACGTGATGCATCATTCGCTGTAAGTATTTCTATTATTGTTTGCACGCATATATATAATACATATGCATACATATGTAATGTAATACATCAATGAAAATGACTTCTAATATATATGTGTATTATATACTTATAGGTTGGTGGTCCATCATGGACTGTGAAGCTTGGTCGAAGAGACTCTACTACTGCAAGCAGAAGTCTAGCAAATACTGATATTCCGTTATTTACTGATGATCTTAAAAAACTCATATCTCGCTTTGACATCAAAGGCCTAACTGCTAGAGATATGGTTACTCTATCTGGTAATTAATGATTACAAGTTTATTTAATTTGTTTAAAACACATATCCATATATATATATATATATATATATATATATATATATATATATATATATATATATATATATATATTGAATTTTAACTTATAATTAATAATGCTCGTGTATAGGTGCCCACACTATTGGACAAGCTCAATGCTTCACATTTCGTGGAAGGATATACAACAATACCAGTGACATAGATGTTGGATTTGCTAGCACTCGCCAATGTGGTTGTCCATCTTTGAATAGCACTACAAACAATCAAAAGTTGGCAGCACTGGACTTGGTCACACCCAATTCTTTTGATAACAATTACTACAAGAATTTAATTCAGAAGAAGGGTCTTCTTCAATCGGATCAAGTTTTATTCAGTGGAGGCTCTACTGATTCTATCGTTTCCGAATATAGTAATAACCCTACAACATTCAAATCCGACTTTGCAGCTGCTATGATAAAGATGGGAGATATTGCACCCTTACGAAAGCTCAACCGAGTCATAAGAACCATTTGTAGCTCAATCAACTGATCGATTTATTAGTTATTGATCAACATATCAATCATTTTCATCTATGTTGTCTTTGGTTTCATAAACATATTAATTCTTCTATTCATTGTTAAGGTATATTTATTATTCTTATCAATTAATTGTATGTATCTCTCTTTCATTGATAAATAAATTGTGTCTTTGGTTATAATTGATAGTACTCCCTCTGTGCCAAATTGTTTGCTATTTTAGCAAAATCAATTTATCTCAAATTGATTGTTGTTTTCGATTTTTAATGACACTTTTAATAGTCTTTGCCACTTATACCCCTATTAATTATGATAACTTTTTACATTTAATAAATGATTCACAGTTATCCATTTAGAGAGATAAAGGGTTAAATGGTAAATTAGACAATACTTTTTAGAAAATCTAGACATCTAATCATTTTTCTTAAAGGGGGTATCAAAATCTTAAACTGCAAACAAAATGGGACAAATGGAGTATATTCTTTTCTACATTTATCATTCTTCACTACAACAGATTTAGGGGATGAGCAGCGCTTTTTTTCATCTATGGGCAACGCTTTTAAGCGCTGCGGAACGTGGCGCTGCCCATTCCACTCCAACAATGGGCAGCGCTCCCTAAAAAATGCTACCCATTGCCAAATGCGTCCTCAGATAGGCAGCGCTCCCTAAAAAGCACTACTCATTGCCCAAATGCGTTCTCAGATAGGCAGCGCTCCCTAAAAAATGCTGCCTATTACCCAAACCTGTCCTACTATACGCAGAACTTCATTAAAAGCGCTGTCCATTGTCTAAAAATTTTTTTAATTTTTTTATGTTTTGTGTATTTTCCTTTTTATATTTGCAATTTACCTAATCATATACAACAATACAATCCAATCAAATCCATATATGTATACTTATCAACATATATATAATACAAATTAGCTAACAAGTTACATTATCCAATTCATGAACCAAATTCAAACTATAGCCAACAACAAATTACAATATATATATATATATATATATATATATATATATATATATATATATATATATATATATATATATATATATATATATATATATATATCTGTGTGTGTGTGTGTGTGTGTGTGTATAAACTTTGACACATTAAAGATTGTGGACTTCTCTGTCTCTCCAAATTACAATATATCCTAAAAGGTTGAAAAAATGTAATGTCTTGCCAACTTAAAGATTGTGGACTTTCTTGACTCTCCAGCACTTGAAATGCAGAGACATTGACACATTAATTTAAATGTTTTTCAGCCTTTGTTTCAAACTCTATTCTTTCAATTCCTGCTACCTGCAAATCCATAGAGCCAGGCCTACACCAATTCATAATAGAATTAAGATGGAGTTTTAATGAAAGTGAAACACCACAGCACTAAGTAAAATGTCACTATCAATCACATGCTTCAATTTTGAATGCATCAAATTGACCAAAAAAATGTGAATTGTTTGCTTCTTTTACCTATCCTTTCTCTGTACAAGTTGCTCAAGTGCCTGAATCAAACTATGCTTAACAATTAGCAAAGCAACATAAACACCTATTAGCAAGCTCAACCCATTCATTCTTCAACCATTGCACCATAATTGAAGAAACAGCACACCAAATGCTAACATAATCAAGAAAAAACAACAATACCAGCACACCAAATGATTTCACAGCAACAATACCAGCACACATAGTGATCCACATGACAGCAAATCAGCTCAAAAAAATAGCAAAAAAGCCAAACAACATTAGTATTTGGACTGTAAAGCAACTGTTAATGAAGACCCAAATATAATTTCATATAGATGACTCCACTACAAATTAACATCATACAACATATGTGTACATAAGACAAACACCATCTATGCAAGAGTTGATTGCAGCAAGCCATTCAATTCTAATTTTACACAGATGATTCCCTTGGATGAAGTTTCTTTGTATAGTATAATCATTGAACAAGTCAACACATAAATCATAAATGCTAACATAATCAAGAAAAAGCAATATATTGGTGGTGGATAATCATTGAAGATCCACCATAAATCATAAGACAAATAAAACTTATATAGAGTCATGGAATAATTTACACAAAACTAAACCAAACAAAAGCTCCAAGTCATAACAGGTGCATAATTTGAGTCTGAAAATAGCATTTGACATGGAATACTTCAAAAATCCTGAACCAAACCATGGAAAGTCCTCTAGCGCAACCTTCTTTTTCTGATTTAGTTCAAATCAAAGAAACCCAAAATTGAAAATAGAACAGATATGCCTTAAGGGTAGGTTCAAAACAAAACTGTAATAGATCTACTCCACACTCTCAAATCTTCTGATTCAACTTCTCTAAAAAGAGATCTCGATTTTTGATTTCTGAGGGACTTACTTAGCGCTTGCGCTAAGGACACAGTCAAACTTGGATTTAAAAAAACAACCTTTCCCTTATTAGCCAGAATACAAGTGTACTCCTTGATCTTTAGTAAAGGCGGATTAAGCCAAAAAAAAAGATTTTTTTTTTTCAAAAAGTATCAACGTCCTCGTTGAGAGTCCCTCTGCGAGACGTCCAGTAGTCTCTGACTTGGTCTTCGAATCGTATCGGCCGTTACCGGCTTGCCTCGCTCTCAGGTTGGCCCTTCTACTTGACTAAGTAGTATTCTTTCTACTCGTGCAGTGGGTGTATGGGCTAGCCCATGGTGCGGTCAGCTATGATATATATACTCTTTTTCTTTCTTAGTAAGTAAGTTAATCTACAACATCTGGTGGTGCCTTCGTGGGCTGGGCACGTTCCTCTCTGGGTCGATCTGGTCTAATCGAAGTCAACTGACTCACACGGAATACCGAGGTGAGAGAAGCACACAGAGTCCATTCATTGCCGAGTAAATAACTAAATACCAATTTGGTTCTTAATATTGTAAGAGTAAATACTTTTAATTAGTGTTTAAAAGATGAAAACTTAGGGTTTCAAATATTCTTTTCACTGAAGGTGAGGAAGAGCAAGGCGACGACGATGGCAAGCAAAGAACAGCGACGACGACGACGGTGTTCTCTTCAGCGTTCTTCTTCTTCTTCTTTCTTTTTCAGTTCAGTTTGTGTTTTGATTTGTGAGCTAGGCTAGGGTTTTGGTATTTGTGAGTGTGAGAGGAAGAGGGATAGAGGCTTGGGGAAATATTGCGAGGAAGATGGAGGTTCTCGGGGAAGGGGAGCAAGAAGGTTCAGAGAGAAAGAGAGCATAGAGAGCGACATAGCTCAGAGAAGGGGAGTTGGGAGTGAGCGTTCAGACGATGAGAGAGTTGGGTTAGTGAAGTGGCATATAGAGTCACAAGAAGGGGGGTTGAATTGTGACCCTTTGAAATTTATATCCTGCAACTTAGAAAATGTCCTCTCAAGTTGATACTTGGAGATGAGATAGTTAGCTTAAAACAATTTCACAAGACATACTCTTCTTGAGTAGGTTCCATGTATTGAACCTTCTTTTTGTTTAAGTAGGGTCCACATGATGAACCTTCTCTAGTTAAGTAAGTTCAATTCATAATGAGTCTTGTGTTGTATTTATGCATAGAAACATTTTGTTCATCAAATGAATTTTATCCTTTTGTTGAACATGGTAATTCAGTGTTTGATAACTTGAGGAACATATTACCAAGACATATATATGTGAAGGATAAACTCTTTAATGTAGAGAAGCTTATTAGAATGAAATCATTTCAGATTGAAGCTTCTATAAATGTTTTTAAAACAGTATATGATTTATGCATAAAATACATGAGTAGGTTAGTAATAATAGATGATCAATATAAAACACTAACTATTCAATGAAGAAGGTTAGTAATAATAGATAATCAATGTAAGATACTAACTTCTTAATGATGAGGGATAGTCATGAATAATAGCTTGTAAGAGATATGTTGGTTTTAACTTTGAGATTAAATCATAGATTATAAGTTCTTAGTTAAAAACCGTTTTCAGAAGGTTGAATAAATCAACCTTCTCATAGTTTGGACAATGGTGAATATGTTATAGCATGTTAGAAGATAGTAAGGAAAGCTAGTAAATAACACAGTAGAGTTATAGAGGTTCACCCAAACCTGGCTACTCCTCTCCCCACGTCCACGTGAGTATTTCCACTATTTTCCAAATAGCCATTACACTTGCTTTTGATCAACACACAAAAGACTTCACCACCACTAGCTTTGATCACACACAACAACCTAGTGCACTCTTTACACACTGCCTACGCCTAAATTGTTTCCACTCTCTTAGAAACTCTCCACTAGTTACCTAAGAATCACCTTATCAAGTATAATCACCACCAACACTCACCTATCCTAGGTAGCTTAATAGAACAACACACACATTGTAGTTTCTCATCAACACTCACCTACTCCTTAGGTAGCTTGATAGAACACTACACATGTTGTATTTTCTCATTAACACTCACCTTTCTTTCTAGGTAGTTTGGTGAGATATTTACAAGATAATGTTTACAATAAGGGTTTTGGGGTTTTGGGATGTTTAAGAGCTTGAGAATAAATTACACAAAGTGTATACAATGATGCTCATCAAGCTAACACACACTCACTAAGAGAATCCCAGAATTTTACATTAGAAGCTTGGAGTGTGGGATGAGAAGGTTGGTTGTTTCTTTGAGAAGCTTGAAAGATGAGAGGTTCCAACCCCAACTCATGCCTTGAACTTTCGAATTCCAGCCTTTAAATAGCCATGGAGACTGAATATAGCTGTTAGAAATTTGAATGAAGTTGAATAGAGCCGTTAGAAACTTGAATGGAACTTTTTGGAGTATCCTTTGGTCCATAGAGTGACTTTAAGTAAGGTACAAAAGTTGACAGCTTTTGAACCTTCAAGTCTGTCTGTCTTTATGCTTTAACTGACACATTCAACCTTCTTCTTCTGACATTGTACTCCTCTAGTAGTCTACTCTACAACCATGCTTCAGTTATATCCGTTGGACAGCCTAGAATTAATTTGAATCAACCTTCTGAAGCTTCCTAGCATGAATAAACACCTCAAATGTGCCATATGAATAATCATTCATTACCTCTTTTTATATTCAAACTTCCAGCACATTTTATGACTTGGAATCTTCATTTGATTCACCTTAAGATCATTCAAGAAGAGTTAATGTGTTTGTGATAATTTTGATATGGTTTCCAAAGAACCTTACGAACATTGTTTCTTCCTTCACTTTAACCTTCTCAACATTGAACTTATACTTCCAAGGTGTTTTGTTAGTCAAACTTCTTTTGACTTCAGTCAAACTTTCTGTTGACTTTTGGTCAACCTTCTGTTGACTTTCGGTCAACCTTCTGTTTGACTTTCAGTCAATCTTCTGTAGAAAGGTCAAACCTTCTGTTGACTTTATTTTTTAAGCTTCTCATGAGTTAACCTTCTCAAGGCTTTTCTACCTTTATAATATACCAATATTGTAGACCATAGTAGAGCCTTAGTTTGCTAAGTCTTTGGCTTGGTTTAACCTTCTTTTGCCATGGTCAAACCTTACAGTAGTCCGAACCTTCTAGAGTTTTAACACTCTCAATTATTTATCTTCTATGAAAAGTATTGGCTTGGTAAAACCTTCTTATTTGACTTGGTCAAGCCTTCTCAAATGATTATTCCTTACTTGAATGAACTTTGATGCTCCTAGGAAGAATCATTGATTTACCTCTTCTTCATTTAATACCTTTTCTTGACTTGGTCAAATGTTCTGTTGACTTAAGCAAACTTTCTCAAATGATTATTCCTCAACCCAATAAACTTTGATGCTTTTAGGAAGAATCATTGAGTACCTCTTCTTCAGTTCATCAATGAGAGTGATTGTTCTTTAGTTGTTGAAGTTTCCTAGAGTAGGTTGCTTGTTTATTTGAACCTTCTTATCTTTGAACCTTCTCCAACTATTTTAACCTTCTTTAACTATTTAACCTTCTCATATGTGAACCTTCTTATGTTTATTTCTACCCTTGACTTTTTGCATGTTTTAGTCTTGCTCTTTGATATGCTTCTTGATAAGCTTTTGAACCTTTGAGTAAAAGAGCATTGGTAGAATATAACCTAATTAATGACTATGAGAATCTCCTTTGTAGAGACTTGTAGAAACCTTTGATCCATCTAGTCATTAGGTTATTAGGACTCTCTTGATAGGAATTCACTTAGATGATTTGCATTTACTTTGATTGCCTAATGTCTTCTCTTTTCTCTTTGTGAATTTCCTAGTCCCACACATAGTAATAGTAAAGATAATATGTCTTCATGAAGCTTGCATTACTATTCTGGTAACTTTGTTGGTGCTACTCTGATTCTTCAATTTGTTGAGAATGGCATGCAATGGATTGATCTAATTTGCTTCTAGCATGTCCACTTGAAAGAAACCTGTTCTTTTCAACAAACTCAAGACACCCATTAGTAGAGCACCATTCAGAATACTTAAGCTTTAGTTCATAAGGTTTGTTATCATTAAAACCATATATCAAAAAGGATTTTATCTCAACAATCTCCCCCTTTTTGATGATGACAAACCTTTAAGAACAAATCTTAAGTTTTCTGGATGGATATAATAATACATGCAAGAATGTTGAGTTACTATCAAATTAAGCTCCCCCTGAACTTATGCTTGGAGTTTAAACTCCCCCTAAACTTATGCTTCAGGTTAATTAGCAACATTCTATATTATTATATCTATCTTTTTATTCTCCCCTTTTGACATCTATCAAAAAGAATTAGAGGAGAGTGGATCAACATATCAAACTCAAGTAGTTTGCATTTAACATGGTAAGCATATTCAATGTGAGAAAAGATCTTTGTTAATATTGCAATGTAGACATAAGAAATCAAGTAATTCATCACATTCTTTTGATTCATTACGAATAGATAAAGAGATTTGAACTTTAGCATGTTTAGACATTGAAGAACATATACCTTCTTTAGTTCAAAAACTCACCCTTTGGGTTTTCAAGGATCATTATTCTCCTATCTTTAGAAGCATCTCTTCCCTTATTATTACTCTCAATATTAGGCTTTGAAGAAAAGCCTTTTATATATAAGAGGAAAACCTCTTATAATACATTTTGTATAGGGTTCAATGAATATAAAATTCTTTACCAACCCTCTTGCCTTAAAAGAAAACAATATATAGGACATTTTATTTTATTTTTCCTCAACCCATATATGGCAATAATCCCTTGGATATAAACAATGGGGGATAACCAATTTACCATACTTAGTTCTACAAAGTCATATAAAGCATAATGCATGATAGTGATAGCTAAAGTTAAAGCTATACACTCTTTCAAATTTCTGCAATCACACAAGTGAACATAATGCACATTCTTAAGCTTACTCAAAGTAGTCAGAGTTTGTGATATATCATAGATTTTATTTTCACTAGTTTCATTGTTTAAAAACTCTATTAAAACATATATCACAACAAGATTATGCAAAGAATCAAGACTCATTTTGCGAAACATGCATTCATATGCTATATGGAGCTCACATATCTATTTTTGAGTGGAGACTATGAAAGTGAAACAAGATTATCATATAACTATTTCAAAACAGATCTTTCTTGTTTAGAATGTGTTAAATAAATATTCAAAAGCATTTGTGAGAAGTTTCATTTTTCATAAAACAGATTTTGCACTTAGTGCTCATTTAATATCAAACATTTTCAAGAAAGCAATCAATTTTGCATGGAGAAACAAAAATGAGAATCAATTTTTGAAAACCTTCCGATCTTAAGTCCAATGATTGGACATCAATATAGAACATGTTGAAGAAGGATATTTTGTAAACATAATATCAGAATCTCAAATTTTTGTAAAACCAATATCATATTCCTAGAGTTAGACATCAAATAAAGTATAGGTTTCTCAAGATATGCAAATTAAGCTTTGATTCTCTCAATATTTTGTCTTTAGATTTATAAGTGCACATGAGGCTTTTGGAAACCAGATATAACATTAAATATGCACCAAAATCAGATTTGATAAAGGATATAATATGACTTAGATTAAATGATCAACATGAGGCTTTGTCATTTTTCCTTCTCAAGATATTAAGTTAATCATATTTCAGTTTTGAGAAAATAACTCATTACTTTAAAAGATTTTCATAGGAACATGTTTTTAGAAAACACATATCAGAATTTGACAATAGTATGATTAGTGAACATTTGAAAACTTGCTTTGAAAGATGTTAATTTTATACTGATGATCTGAAAACTTTTTCACCCATTTTATACACCAAAAGAAATTTCATGATAAACAAGAGGTGCATCTTTGTAAGAGATGATTTACATGGGACTCAACAATGCATCAAATGGTCTAACAATTTGAAAGATTCAAATCACATTGACTATTGAAACGTTTTTACCAGGCCTACAACACAATGAAGCTATTTAAGACAACAAACCATATATCCAAAAAGGTTCATGAAAGTTATAGCAATATGGAATGTTTAGAATCAAAGGTTGTGGAACAAGATTCTTTCAATCATTGAATTATTCATAAGAGTTATTAGAACATTTGTTATTTTAAACTTGATGGGGATCAATTTGCACTTCAAAATATTAACACATATAACATTTAGCACCACATCATAGATATTAATATAGTATGTGAGTCTATATTTCTGCAAAGAATGACACTTGACATTGCAACATCTTATCTAACACTTTTTAAAGAACACTTCATTTTAAATAGGTTTTTAACATGTGTTCATAAAGCTTAAAGCATCATGCAATAATATCAATTATTAACTGAATTGCAAATTTGATTATGATCACTATATTAGTATGAGACACTTAGAACTAGAGACTGTGCAAAACATATTTTATGTAGAACTAGGCACATGCACATTCAAGTTCAAAGTAAACAGTGATGCATACAATTAAGCTTTTAAGATCATATATTGCATCAATCATTTTAGCATGCATTCATATATATCAAAATAAAATTGTGATGAGATTGAGTATACCTCCTTTAATGACTTTCCTTCTGAAGACTTCTTATGATAAGAACATCCTCAAAGACTTTGTAGTATCATCAATTCATGCTCATTCATATATCATCATAGTACTTTGTGAAAAATTGACTGATGGATGAAGATGGTTGTTTCCAGATTATTTTTCTCATTGATCTTGAGATGGCTTGTGTTTATCTCTCAATATCTTTCATCTATTTCAGCTTCCAATCACTTGTATGTTAGATGGACTTTGAATTTCTTTGCTGAAATCTCTTTTAGAGCGAACTTTTCATCTTTGAGAAGCTTCGGATCAAGCTTCTTCAAATCTGCAGAAGCTTCTTCAATTCTACAGAAGCTTATCAATATCTGCAGAAGGTTGAGGGGATGATGAAATCTGGTTTTGGCACACTACAATCCCTCTCCCTTTTGAGATGATTCCAAGTTTCTTTATGAATTTTCTCTGCTTCTTGGATCCTCTCATATTGAAGCCCAAGGAAGGATTTCAGTCCTTCCAATATGCTTTTCTTAGATTCATCCTTCATCATCTCATAATGTGTGTACTATCATGAAGTTTCAATTTAAACTTTTGAGCATCTTTTGAGTTGTATGAGTTGGTCTTCATTTCTTTATTATCAACTTCCAAGAGGCATTTTCTTCTCCTTTTATCATCCAATGAGTATTCCTATATCACAAATCAAAAATGATTTTGGTACCCATTCCTTTTGGGTCCTTATGTGTTAGTATACCTTCTCTAGCCATTTTTGCTCACATGGTAACATAATAAGGTCTCAACCAAGATATTTCAGTTTGAACATACATCATTGACAAATGATTGTGAAACATACTATAGGAAAGTATGTGTACATTTTCTCCTTTTGTCTAAGCACTTATCACCCATTATATCCACTTTGAACATTTTTATGCATAAAGATTGTTTGTCAAAAACTTCCAAGCTAATACTCAACTCAATTTCTTGTTTTCCCAAAATTCAATTTCCTTTTTAAAAGAATGAGTTAGTATCTTAGAAAGCACAATTTTTCAGATAACATTATGCATGAGTGTAAAGAAAATATTTCTTATGAAAGAGCCATTTTTCAAGAACACGTGCATATCAATATCCAATTTTTTATTTTAAATGATGTTCAGAGATATTAATGCATCATGAACTTTAGTTCATATGAAAGTCATTTTAATCAAGTAAGAAATAAGCACAAGACTTGTTGCTTTGTAACAAGAGATAAATGTGGTTTAGCCAATAAGTTTTTACCAAGTTTCTGAAAAATAAGGATGATACATATGAATGATATTTTTCCAGAAACAGTTAGTTTGGGGCATATAACCTTTGTTGCATAAATCACATATTTCTAGCCCTTAGACATTCATGATGTTTTCTTGGCATATGAATAAAACATGTAAAGGCCAGCCAATGAGTAAGATAATAGACAATTAAAATTTCATGTAAAATTCTAATGCTCTTACTTCACTAACTATCATGTTGTCATGAAACTTACCACATTTTTGCAACCTCATGGATCTTGGCAAGCATTGTAATGATCATTCTTAGTAGAGTGCGAGCTTTCCAAGATTTTGAGTTCATTGGTTCTAACTTTGTCACATGACTCGGTCCATGTGGCTCCTTCATGAATTTTCATTTTGTAAACAAAACTTCATTCAGTCTGTCATGAAGGTTACCTTGACATCTCTCTTGTACAGTGGCTGCATCATTTGTATGATGCTTTGTGTCTCTTTTCAATATGTTCTTGTTGGCTTGTCTTGAAGAACTATGCTCAGAGTTGTGAATGAATGACAGAAATTTTGGAAGCCAAAGAGAAAAGATTTTCTTGAAAGCACAATATGTTAAGCTTCACCAAATTTCAAAAACTCCCCTGGTTTTCAATTCTCAAACATTTTTCTTATGTTTGCCAATATAATGCAAGATTTTAGATTCTTGCAAAGCACAACTCTCATCCACTTTTTATCATAATAGGTTGCTTTTAGAAAAACTCAAAAAGAACAAGGATTTAAATTCCCCATTCCTTTTAGTACACTATGTAAAGATCAAGAAAGCAACACAATATAAGTTGGAAGAATTTATGCAAGTGGGCTGTTATTCACTATAGATTTTCTCCACATTTACTTTTTGACTAGCATGCAACAAATACCTACTAGTACTTTATCAATATGTAAAGCATGTGGTTCATCTCTTTGTATGTTAGAACAAGCAAGACAACATATCATTTTGACTTTCACATTTCTCTTTTAAATTGTTAAAGATGGGTATTGTGAGATTTTTGAAAAGTAGCTTATAAAATAGTACCTTGTGGCAATTTTTGTTTTTCTTTGAGAGTAAAAAGGATTTATGATGACTTTTCAAGTTAGTAGCTAAAAACCCTTTTATCTTTCCTATGTTTTGCTATTTAGAGAAAACTCATCTCTAATAGTTTCCCATTCTAATGGCTTATAGAGTATTCAAAGAAAGATTAAAACAGGCTTACTTGTTGATCATGGCATATTCAGTTTCCATCTATCCCACCTTGTCAACTTCTTCCAGAAAGGATAGCTTCAAAGGATCACATTGAATGTTATAGATGCCGGAAAATGGGACACTATCAAAGTGAGTGCCCTAATCTTGAGAGTAAAGATGCCAAGCAAGCCAACTATGCATCCAATTATGTTGGGTTTGATGAAGATGAAGAAATTTTACTCATGGCATATGAAGAGGTGAAACGGGAAATCAAGAGTGAACGGTGGTTTTTAGACTCCGGTTGCAGCAACCATATGTGTGGAGTCAAAGAATGGTTCAGTGATCTTGATGAAACATTTAGAGAAACTGTAAAGCTAGGCAACGGCATGAAACTTACTGTGATGGGTAAAGGCAATATCAGGATCAAGATTGGTGGGAAGGTTCAATGCATCACTGGGGTGTACTATATACCAGATTTGAAAAACAACCTGATCAGTCTTGGGCAACTCCAACAAAGGGGACTCAAGGTAGTGATTGAGGACGATTACTGCAGGGTGTATCACAAGCAACAAGGTCTGATCATCTCATCAAAGATGTCCTCCAACAAAGTGTTCACTGTAATGGCAGATCCCATTGCTCCAACTTGTTTTCAAACAGTGAGTGAAGATCAATCCGTGTTGTGGCATAGGAGGTTTGGACACTTGAGCTATGGAAGGTTGCAAATTCTTCATCAAAAAGGAATGGTGAGAGGACTTCCTAGTATCAAGGAACAAACAAAGAACTGTGCTGAGTGCTTGATTGGAAGGCAACACAGAGAGGCCATGTCTAAAAGAAGCAAGTGGAGAAGAGCCATGGATAGTGAAATACAATCCATTGAAAGAAACCATACCTAGATCTTGACTGACCTTCCTAGTAATGGAAAAACCATAGGAGTTAAGTGGATTTATAAGACTAAATATGATGAGACAGGAAATGTTGAGAAGTATAAAGCTCGTTTAGTTGCTAAAGGCTACACTCAGCAATATGGCATTGATTATGCTGAGGTCTTTGCCCTTGTTGCTAGATGGGATACCATTAGGTGCATCCTAGCCATAGCAGCCCAAGAAAAATGGAATGTATATCAACTAGATGTGAAAAGCGCCTTCCTCTATGGTGAACTAGAAGAAGAGGTGTTTGTTGAGCAACCTGAAGGGTACAAGAAGAAGGGCAGTGAGTCTATGGTATATAAGTTGAGGAAAGCTTTGTATGGATTGAAACAAGCTCCAAGAGCTTCGTATAGTAAAATAGAGGCCTACTTTACTAAGGAAGGTTTTAGGAAGTGTCCTCATGAACACACATTATTCACTAAAACTAGAAATGATGATCTTATCATTATTAGTCTTTATGTGGATGATGTATTGTATACGGGTAATAACATGAAGATGATACATGATTTCAGGGACTCCATGAAGCAACACTTTGAGATGACTTACTTGGGCAAAATGAAACACTTCCTAGGGGTTGAGATTACTCAAGATGACAGAGGTATCTTCATAATACAGCAGAGGTATGCAACTGATGTGTTAAATAGATTTAAAATGATTGATAGCAAACCTGTTAATAATCCAGTAGCTGCTGGAAGTAAACTCTCCAAGAATGATGATGATAAGAGGGTAGATGTGACTGTTTTTAAGCAACTAATTGGTAGCTTAATGTACTTGAATGCTACTAGGCCAAATTTAACTTATGCTGTCAGTTTACTGAGTCGTTTCATGGATAAACCCTCTGAAAATCACCTTATGGCTGCTAAACGTGTTTTGAGGTATCTAAAGGGTACCCTTGAGATGGGAATTCTTTATAGAACTGGGCACAATTCTGAATTGTTAGGGTATTGTGACAGTGATTATGCTGGGGATGTTGATGATAGGAAAAGTACAACAGGTTTTGTGTATGTCTTAAGTGCTGGTGCAGTATCATGGGCTTCAAAGAAGCAGCCCATTGTCACCCTATCCTCCACAGAAGCTGAGTTTGTGGCTGCCACTCATTGTGTGTGTCAAGGTGTGTGGTTGATGAGAATCCTAGAAGAGATGGGATGGAGGCATGATGGCCCCTTAACAGTGTTATGTGACAATGTATCTGCCATAAAAATCTCAAAAAATCCTGTCATGTATGGTAGAACAAAACACATAGATGTGAGGTACCTTTTCCTCAGAAATCTATGCAAAGATGGAGTAATTGAGCTCAAATACTGTAGCACTCAAGATCAAATTGCTGACCTTCTGACCAAAGGATTGAAGAATGAAAGTTTTGCAAGACTCAGGACAAGCTTTGGCCTCTGCTCTCTAAATAAACTGGTGAATTGATGAACCCCTGTGTCTGCTCTTCATGTACTGCTTTCTGGATATGTCTTGCAACTGCAAGTTCTCTGTGTGGTGTATTGTTCTGTTTTTGTGTTTGCATTTGCAGTTTGTTTTTCAGCTGTGTGTCTGTAAATCTGTTGTAGCAATGATGTAATAAACTGGAAATTTACTGCTGAAACTTTCCAGTTTAAGGGAAGGATTGTAGATAGTGTATTGGTTGTATTAGTAAATTGAAGGGTGCTCTTAGTATTGGGTCTGTTAATGTAGTCCAGCCCATTGGTTGTTAAGAGCTCCAGCCCATTGTATGTAGAATCAGTATATACTCTATTGAGTTAGTAAATGAAAATATACTTTTCTGTTATTTATGTGTTGCCAATTACACATTCAAGTCTGACTTTGCAGCTGCTATGATAAAGATGGGAGATATTGCAACATTAACGGGCTCGGCTTGCAGTGCTATCAACTGACTTTATTAGTTCTCCATCAACATAGCAACCAATTACATTTGTTGTTTTTAAACATATTAATTCTTTTATTTATTTTATGGTGTTTATTATTCTTATTAATTCATTCAATTGTATGTATCTCACTTTCGTTGATAAATAAACTGTAAGTTTGGTATTAATAAATATTCTTTTCTAAATTTAGTTGTTCTTGTTGCGTGCATGAAATCTTGATTAAAATCCATATGCATTTAATTTTTCTTTTTTTTTTCCTCCAGGTATAAAAATGATATCCTTTTCTGCACGCAACAGCAGAGACTAGTCTATCGGGTTGCTGCATGCTTAAGGGTGGATTTGAACACAAAACATTGGTTA
Source organism: Oxytropis ochrocephala (assembly GCA_020916435.1). Taxonomy (NCBI): domain Eukaryota; kingdom Viridiplantae; phylum Streptophyta; class Magnoliopsida; order Fabales; family Fabaceae; genus Oxytropis; species Oxytropis ochrocephala. Next base: position 74,259,819 of record CM037094.1, on the reverse strand, counting down.
AGCTAAAAGAAACATCTATCATCTCATCCAAGTGCTCTTGGGTCATTTAATTTGCTTTGGTATATATCTTCATATAATTTATTCTATATTTCAAATAAATAATTATAGGAGAAAGCGATATTCCAAAAGGTTTTCTCAAAACAAATATTTTGAATGTCTAAAAATTATTTGCATTGTCTTTAAAGTTTTTCCCTGTCTTTTATGCTCTTCTCCATTGACTCTTTATTTTAAATCGGAATCTAGCCTCTCTTTTTTCGTTGGGGTGTTAGTAAATTGTTCCCATCAGTGAAAACTACAATAGCGGAACAATTAACTGATTGGATTACGATTGAATTCGGTTAGATTGGTTTCCAATTTTCATATTATACAATTTAATGGTATACTTGTATTTACCTTATTTCCCATACAACCAATAGTCCATTCCAATTTTTCTATATCATTATATATTTGATGTATAGAAAGTACGTGTTTATGACTTTGTGTGTTTATTCTCATCTTACTACTTGTATAAATTTGAATGAATGTATTTTACGGAGAATGTTTATAAATTTGGAAAGTTTGATGTATTAAGTATTGGCTATCCATTTTGCTACACTTCTCTAGTGACTTAAAACTTAAAACATTAAGCATTTGGTTGTTATGATGGTGTATTAAGTTTTTGAGTTAAGAAATGGTGGTTATTTTGAAAACAAATTAGATTTGATTAACTTATTGGATGGCTATAGTAAAAAAAGTAAGGATTGGATAAGACGGTCTTTTCGCAAAAAAATTTATTCTAATCTAATCTGCAAATCATTGTCCTCGTCAAGCTATCGTTGCTATAGTTGGGGTTGCCACGCAAGTGGAGGATGATGTTGGTGATGTTGCAGCTGGTTCCACATCCTCGACATTCGTACTTGCTCCATCTACACCACTTGCAGCTCCTCCTACAATTGCATCGTGTGGTCCCTATAAGCAACCACTTTAATCTTTAGCACTGCTATCTCAGTTGGGTTTTCTGAAGAAGGATTGAATTCTCCACGAATATCGAGGCGATCGACCCCTTTCTATACATATGGGGCAAAGTACTTTGCACCATAGAGGAAACCTTTATACTTGCCTCCAACTAACTGCACACAAGCATCCAGAAGTAGCGCTTCCTCCTCATTGGCAACTAGTGCAGATGGGTTAGCTCTGGCCCGCTAACTTCTTCCACCAACTGCTCAAACTCTGCCTACTATGCATAACCAAATAATAAATGAGTACAGTTTTACCATTTTAACAAAAGAATTTAGAACAAACAAATAATTGGGTCCATAATTAGTTGAGTACGCCTCAAGTGTTTATCCACAAAGTCATAGGTTCCCTCCTTAAGAAAGAGGGAACCTATGACTTCAGAAAATATTTTTGATTGTCATTTTTCTGAAAATATTTAACAAACGAATGGAAAACTTCAGAAAAAGCTTTAAGAAAGAGGCTATTAATTAATCATCTTGATATGAACAAAAAAGAGATAGTTACGAGTCAAATATGGGTGTGAGGCCCAATTCTTCACCCTTTCATCACCAACATTAAATTTATTAAAGTTGTCTTCTTTATTTTCTAAATCTTCTAATGCAAAACATCAAGAAGGAAAAATAGTACTACTTCTTTTTTTTAAAATGTTAGAAAGACAAGAGGTCAGAGCAGAGCCCAATGGGGGAATGAACCAATACCCTTGGGAAAAAGACATTGTAGTTAAAGCGTAGTAGTAGTGATCCCTTGTTTGGGAAAAACAACATAGAAAAATAAAATGTGCACAATCGGAATACAAGAATTTAACGTAGACAACTCCAAAACTAGAGAAAAACACGAATCATTGTCTAATTACAACTAGAGAATAACACTATGTAAAATTTGTTACAACACATAGACTTCTCTCAAACACCCAATTCCCCAGTACAACAACACCCTCCTAAGAAAATATTTAACTAATCTCACAACACTCTAAAACAAGAGTATAAGAGAAAAAAATGTCAAATACAAACTTAATATGTTTTTGAGTGGTGCATTTTGTAAACGAACTTGAGTCCATAATATAGTCTTGATTTCCCTCTTACTTCACAAAAATAAGCAATGTGAGAATTTTTCAAAATGCTCAATTTTAATCAACTCCAACAATCTTCACCTTGATTGTAATTGATACATGAGACATCTTCTGTTTTCATTGTCTACACTGACAATCATAGCTCAAAAGAACTATCATACTCCACCATAGAGAGTATACTTCACTTGAAGCTAACCACTCCAAAAATTTCTCCATGTTGAAATTCGTCGACATAACTTCTTCAAGATACTCAGTTCCAATCGACTCCAATAATCTCCACCTTGATTGTAATTGATACACGAGACATCTTCTACTTTCATTGTCTACACCAACAGTCATAGTTCAAAAGAACTATTGTACTCCATCATAAAGAGTATACTACATATGAAACTAAACCACTTCAAGAATTTCTCCATGTCGAAAGTCATCGACATAATCTCACAACACCTTGTGCAACCCCAATTGTACATCCTTGACTTTCACAGCACTTTCACAACATAGTTCAAACAAAACTTTCACAGCATCAAACTTTTTTCTGATGTGGAAGATCAAACAATGTTACAACCATAGAGCATACTAAGAAATTTATACCCCCATCGAACCAAAAGCTTCAATACCTGTTGTTGGGGAAAACAACATAGAGAAATAAAATGAGCACAAGAATTTAACGTGGAAAACTCCAAAACAGATGAAAAATCACGAACCATTGTTTAATGACAACCAGAGAATAACACGATGTGAAAATTGTTTCAATACACAGACTTCTCTCAAACACCTCATGGCCTCAGTACACCCACACCCTCCAAAGAAAATATTTAACTACATCTCACAACAGTCTAAAACAAGAGTATAAGAGAGAGAAAAAAAGTAAAATACAAACTTAAGGTGTTTTTGACTAGTGCATTTTGTAAAGGATAACTTGAGGCAATTATATAGCCTTTGTCTCCCTCTTCCTTCACAAAACTAAACAATGTGGGAATTTTTCAAGATGCTAATTTTCAACTCCAACAATTTCAAAGAACTATCATACTCCACCGTAGAGAATATACTTCACTTGAAGCTAAACCACTCCAAGAATTTATCCATGCCAAAAGTTATCGCCATAGATTCTTCAAGATTCTCAATTTCATCAAACTCCAACACCCCTAACATGTTACTGCAAAAGACCCCTAAGACAATCCTAGATGCGTAGAAACAAATTTACAATAAAACATGTCTCATCTCAAAATGGTCTTTATGAAGATAATTAGGAGCCAAATATGAGGGTGAAGGTCAGTTATTATGAGATCAACTATGGAGTCTGAATTTATAGCTCTAGAGTTGGCTAGTAGTAAAATTTAGGGGTTGAATAACCTCTTAGTGAAAATTCCTTTGGGAAAAAACCAACACCATTGGTGTCAAGACATTGTGATAGCTAATCTGCAATAGTCATTGCAAAGAATAAGACCTATAATGGAAAAAATTAACATATACAACTGAGACATAATGAGGTAAGGCAAACGCAAAAACAACAAGCGATGTCAGTCGATTTTGTGAAGTTAGAAGTGAATTTGACTGACCCTATGACAAAACCTTGGGGAGTGAATTCATTTGTGATACATCTAGCAATGGGAATAAGACTTGAGCCACTTAAAATTAATGAGTGATAGGATTTCGACCTTTGTGGTTAGAGATTCCATGAAGGAGGTTCAAAATGGTAAAAAAAAGATACTTATTCATTCGGCTAGCATTAAAATTGATTTAGTTAATTTGTATTTGTCCAATATTGGGCTAAAATGTCTCTGGGGTCCCTTATCTTTATTTAAAGTAACGATTTAGTCCTTTATGTTTTTTTGTACCAATTAAATCCTTTATGTTTTAAATTTGGGCAATTTTATCATTTTCCTTTAATCTCCATCTAACTCTATTAAAAAAATCATAGTTATCTTTTCAGTCATATTTTAAATTTTTATTTTGGCTTAGGTGGCATATAAATTTGCCAACTAATAATTTAATTTGATTTATTTTACAATCACCAAAAAAAAAACCCAATTAGCCCGAAGCCTAATTTTACCCCTCTCCTTCTTCTTTTTCTTCATGTTCTTCATTCCCTCTTCTCACAATTCATCACCAATTGATTTTGTTTTCCAGGAATCCCATCACCAATCGATTTCATTATCCAGCAATTTCATTTTCAATTTCTGAATTTCATTGCTAGAAAACGAAACAAAATTGTTGCTGCTGTTGAAAATGAAACAAAACTGAAATCAAAATCGTTGCTGTTGAAAATAGAATCAAAATTGCAACTGCTGTGGAAAACGAAACAGAAACGAAATATAGATTAAAACGAAATAGAGAGGCATGGTTTGAAGATGGAAACAATATCGAAAACGAAACATAAACGAAATATGGATTAGAAACGAAACATGGATTGAAACAAAATCGAAAACGAAACCGAAACGAAACAAAGATGCATGGTTTTCAAGATTTTGGGTTGGATTAAAGAGGCATGGTTTTCAGATTTTGGGGATGGTTTTCTAGATTTGGAACCCTAATTCCCAAATCCTAATTCATAGGTTGAAAGGTGAAGTCATTTTTTGTATTTTTAATAAAAATTAAATTTAAAAAAGATGACATGGATATGCCACATACACATAAATTACGACACATCAGCACCATAACAGCCACGTAGACATTTCTTAACGGAGTTAAATGGAGACTAATGGAAAAGGATAAAATTGCCCAAATTTTAAAGCATAAAGGATTTAATTGGGACAAAAAAACATAAATGACTAAATCGTTACTTTAAATAAAGATGAGGGACTCTAGGAGCATTTTAGTCTTTCTTATTGTGCTTTTGTTAAAGTGTTAGATGATGCTTTTTGAGAGGATAAACTTTTCAACTTTTAACAATTTACCTGAGATCGTGATGAGATCTCTAGAACACTCATCAATGTTGGGTGTGTATGCATGGCTTATAAGTGTAAAACGACGTAACAGCAATAATTATGGGGGTAAAGCCTCATTGATTAAATCTGAGCTTATATCCCTAATTCCCTATAGCTTAGACAATATGTTTTTCCATCACTTTGACCACTCGAATTTCCTCTCTTCTTTCTAGGTTACCATAGCCAGTTTTTGCTTCTTGCTATTTTGTTACCTCTGTATTATTGAAATAGACATGTTGTACCATGCGAAACTTGCACACAGTGGGCAGATAAGTTCTTAACGGCAGACTCATTAACGCCTAAAGGGTGTGTTTGTTTGAGGTGAAAGAGGGAAGGGAGAAAAAAGGGAAAAGAGAGTAAGGGAAGAAATAGTGATTTTGACATGTTTATAGTTAAGGAGAGAAATAGGAAAAAGAAAGTGAGGAATGATTACTTTAATGATTTTTGTAATCTCTCCACAAGTAGATAGAAAGTGGAGAGAAAATGGCTCTTAAATTTTACTTTTACCATTTTTTCATCGGCTAAATTACTTTTACCATGAATAACAATTATTATAATTTATAGGATGTGACACTTTATAAATTTAAATTAAATAGCTCAAATAAATATGTAATTAATTAATTTAAATGATTAAAATAATTATTTAGCTGATTAAAATAAATATTTAGCTAATTTAATTAAATAATTAAAATAAGAACTACTTGTCAAAAAAAACACTAAGTCAATTAAATTAAAAAGTTAAATCAAATATAGGGGTGTTTTTGTCCTTTTAAAACTAGTCTTCTTTCTCTCTTCTCTCTTTGGCTCCAACCAAACCAAGAAGCACAACTCTCTCTTCCTTATTTCTATTATCGCTTTCTTAAACCAAACAACCAAATTTCTGCTCTCGACATTTTACGCCCTGGGCAAATCGTGAGAAAAGACCCCCTTACATGATACTTTTTAATTTGAAAATATTGCAATAAAAGACAAAACAATAACTTATTTCATTTAAAATAGTCTTAATAAATAGTAATACTTTTAGAAAATATTAAAAACTTCTCTTTTCTCAAGTATTTATACACAAGTCAAGTTTACAAATTTGATCATCGACCCTTTCATTTACAATAATGCTATTAAGCTAAAAAGTTAGACAAATAAGCATACAAATATACGGATACAGATATGGATAATGGATACAATAATGCTATTTAAGTGCTACACATACGGATGATGGATACGGATCCGTATATTTTGTATGTTTATTTGTCTAACTTTTTGGGCTTAATAAAGATTATTGATTTACAATAATGCTATTATTGTTTCATTTATGAGTCAACCCCTAAACTTAGTGTTTAATTCAATTATATGGCTCAACAACCAACAAGTAACATCATCCCCGAAAGCAAGTGGGTAAAATTGCAAATCGAGAGACATTGTCATATAGGTAGTGCTTAATTCATTCAATTAATATGCTCTCACTGCACCGTTGATATATTATCAATAATTAATTTTGACGATTCAAAATACAATACACATGCATTTGATTTGGCAATTTAGAAAGATATTGGAAAAATTCAACGAAAAAGAAGAATTAGTCAGAATTGTTTAAAGAGTTGAGCTAGCCTGCAGCTTTAGAAGCTTCAATTTACACTCACAACAAAATGTTATCCTTACAAACTTCATTTCAGCACACCACAACTCTTCATATTCATTCTTTTTCTCCTTACAAACTTCATTTTATTTCTTTGCTTGATTTAATTCATATAATAATTAATTAATCTATATATCAATAAACGTGATATGGGTTATAGAATCACTACTAGATTTTTTGTCACATTGGTGTTGTTAGGCACAATATGTGATGCACAGTTATCCTCTACGTTTTATGACAGTACATGTCCCAATACGCTTAGTACCATCAGAACCGCGATTCGTACATCCATATCTAAAGAAAGTTGCATGGCTGCATCTCTTATTTGCCTTCATTTTCACGATCGCTTCGCTCGTATCGTGATGCATCGATTTTGCTTGATGAGAGTTCTACTATCGAGAGTGAGAAGACCGCACGACCTAATGTTAACTCAATTCGAGGATATGATGTCATTGATAAAGCAAAAGCTGATGTAGAGAAAGTATGTCCTGGAGTTGTGTCTTGTGCAGACATAGTAGCAGTGGCAGCACGTGAAGCATCATTCGCTGTAAGTAGTTCTATTATTGTTTGCACGCAAGATGCATACATATGTAATTTAATACATCAATGAAAATGACTTCTAATATATATGTGTACTATATACTTATAGGTTGGTGGTCCATCATGGACTGTGAAGCTTGGTCGAAGATACTCTACTACCGCAAGCAGAAGTCTAGCAAATACTAATATTTCGTTATTTACTGATGATCTTAAAAAACTCATATCTCGCTTTGACATCAAAGGCCTAACTGCTAGAGATATGGTTACTCTATCTGGTAATTAATGATTACAAGTTTATTTAATTTGTTTAAAACACATATCCATACATATATATATTGAATTTTAACTAATAATTAATAATGCTCATGTATAGGTGCCCACACTCTTGGACAAGCTCAATGCTTCACATTTCGTGGAAGGATATACAGCAATACCAGTGACATAGATGTTGGATTTGCTAGCACTCGTCAACGTGGTTGTCCATCCTTGAGTAGCACTACAAACGATCAAAAGTTGGCAGCACTGGACTTGGTCACACCCAATCTTTTGATAACAATTACTACAAGAATTTAATTCAGAAGAAGGGTCTTCTTCAATCGGATCAAGTTTTATTCAGTGGAGACTCTACTGATTCTATCGTTTCCGAATATAGTAATAACCCTACAACATTCAAATCCGACTTTGCAGCTGCTATGATAAAGATGGGAGATATTGCACCCTTAACAGGCTCGACTGGAGTCATAAGAACCATTTGTAGCGCAATCAACTGATCGATTTATTAGTTATTGATCAACATATCAATCATGTTCATCTATGTTGTTTTTGGTTTCATAAACATATTAATTCTTCTATTCATTGTTAAGGTATATTTATTATTCTTATCAATTAATTGTATGTATCTCTCTTTCATTGATAAATAAATTGTGTCTTTGGTTTTAATTGATACTACTCCTCTCGTGTCAAATTGTTTGTTGTTTTAGCAAAATCAATTTATCTCAAATTGATTGTTGTTTTCGATTTTTAAGGACATTTTTAATAGTCTTTGTCACTTATACCCCTATTAATTATGACAACTTTTTACATTTAATAAATGATTCACAGTTATCCATGTAGAGAGATAAAGGGTTAAATGGTAAATTAGACAATACTTTTTAGAAAATCTAGACATCTAATCATTTTTCTTAAAGGGAGTAGCAAAACCTTAAACTGCAAACAAAATGGGACAAATGGAGTATATTCTTTTCTACATTTAGTCATTCTTGTTGTGCGCATGAAGTCTTGATTTAAATCATATGAATTTATTTAATTTGCTTTGGTTTATTCTTCAAAAATTTAGTTTGTATTTAAAATAAATGATTAGACAAGAATTCGAAAGAGACGCTCTAAAAGTTTTTCTCAAAATGATATTTAGAATGTCTAAAATAAAATTACATACAAATCAAAAATTAATAGAAAACAAAAATAATAAAAATAGGTGCAACCAAAGAATATCAGTAGCGTCTCAACAAACATCGGCCCGCTTTGCTCTACAAGCCCGATAATTAAAACGAAATCTTCAGTCATAAGTTCTTGATTTTGTTGTCTAATTATAAAAGGAGGTCATGCCCACCGTGAAAACACATAGAGTTATTCAACAAGAACGCCTAAAATCAAACACCCAATCTTTTTTTAGTCATTTCATTATTTGGGGTCTTGCCCACCGTGAAAACACATAGAGAGGAATCCATATATATGTGCCTCCAACCACTGTAGTCGTCTCCCCCTCTGTCACCCACGCACCACGTCGTCGGCGAGAAGCACATGTGTGGACTCCATTCCTCGCGAAATCCCCCTCTTTCTCTCCCAACACTACAATAAAATCGGTGTTTTGCCACGGATATTCCCGTCGCAAATGTACAAATTCCCGTCGAAACACATGAATTTGCCACGGATTTGCGACGGACAAATAATGGTGGCAAAAACGCTTGTCGCAAACGGTTTGCCATGAATGTTCTACTTGATAACAGATCATTATAAATTAGCACATGAGAAGTTGCAGTAGAAATTATGCACTTCTGAATCATATTATAATAGATAGGCTAACTATGCAGTGATGCTAAAAGAAATAAACCATGACTCAATGCAAAAAATTATATGAACTGATGTCGGATATTCACCAAGGGAAGCACAATGCGTTCTTCAAGCCTAATCAAGGAATCTATCATGCCAGTCACAAATCTAACAAGGAAAGCACCTTATATCGTGTGTGTGTGTGTGTGTGTGAATAGAGATATGGATACCCCTTTAAATGGCTATTGTTGCATACCTCCAAGTAGGCTTTTTGAAGAGAAATATTTAGCTAACAAACGTCGACTGTATTCAGCATCGAACTTTTTGAACCTCTCAATGCACTGAGTGCTGTCCAGGTGACTGCAAAATGAATAGTAAGACAAAATATCTTAATCTGGGAAAATAACTTGCAGCAAATAACACTTTCCTTCCATCCCAAACTAATGCACAGGGAAACTAAATTGGTAATTATAAGATACAACAGAAAGGGCTGAACTGGCCATTGATCAATAATATCACAAATATAGCTCGGAGTTCTACTATTGATCACTTATATGAGCCTTGGAACTATCTCCCCCAAATACTTATCCAAATTTCCATGACTATCCATATTTGAATGCTCTCACTCTTATTTGTTTATCTATTATTTCCAGTTTTAATCCCTCATTACCGCTGCACTTTTTCAACTTGTTCTCCTCCATAAAGGAACCAGACAAGACAAACATGTTGTTTGTATGCATCCATATCTTAATGAGGTAATGTGGTATTTGATTAAACAAACCCAGAAATCACAAACTAACCCATAAATCAATCAAAAAACTGAAACACGGAAATCACAAACTAACCCAGAAATCAATCAAAAATTGTTTAAATCAAAAATAAAATAAAATCAATGAGAAAATGAGATGTGTTACCTGATATAATGATTAAACAGACCAGAATCTCTTCCTTTCTCTTTGATTTGAATCCCTCCACTTCTTTAATTCATACATCAAGAATAGAGAAAAATCAAAATGACAAATCATGAAAATGAAATACAAAATGGTTCTGAAATTAAACAACTGGACTAACCTTTCATTGGCCGGAGAAATGGAGTGGTTGACGGAGCCGGTGGTTGCGAGACTGAGGGTGGATGTCGGAGGTGGGTTAGGGTTTGGGGAAATGTGAGGTTAGGATTTGTGCTTCAAAACAAAGAGGCGTGAGGAGGGCGATGGTGGAGGGCCGAGGGCGATGGTGAGGCGTGTGGGTGGAGAGTGAGAACGAGAACGAGTGCTGAGAATAGAGAGAAGAGGACGCGTGGTTAATGAACTTGGCGTTTAGGGTTTGCCACGCAATTTAAGCCTTTTGCCACAGACAAAGCCGTGGCAAATTAGCGACCACCACTAATGCCGTGGCAAATTAGCGACCAACACTAATGTCGTGGCAAATTTGAGCGGAATTTTTCACCAAAGTACTTCCTGTCGCAAATCCGTGGCAAATTAGCGACAGACAAGGCTCCGTGGCTAATTTTGGTGGCAAATGAGGCTTTTTCTTGTAATGCAAGCTTCGCGAATCTTCCCCTTTATCCCTTCGCTAACATCTCTCACCTCTTTTCTGTCGTTCTCTCTCTCTTCTTCTCTCTCTCCATTAGGGGTGGGAATAGGGCTGGGCTTTGCATGGTGCTGGCTCCTACCAAGGTTGAAAATATATATATTAGGTTTTGAGTCCTGCCTCTGTGGTAGGCCCATTTTTTAGGCCCCAGTCCGGCATTTTGGAAAGTCCGATAAGGCCCAAAAGATTGTTTAAAAGCATATTTCACTATGTTTTACTTAAAACCTACAACATTTTAATGGTGTAAAGTTTTGCAAATAAACTAACAAACTAATAGGTTATTGAGATTAAGTTCTAATTTGAGATCTAATGAAGTTATTTCGAAAATATTTTTATATGAAATCTGTTTAAATTCTATTTTATAATAATAACTTTAAATATATCAAAAGTTGATGAGGTCAATATGTTTAAATTAAAAGAAAATACTAGCAAATTAATGATTAACACAAAGTAGAAAATGTGGTATCTATTTAAAATACATTTATATAGGTTTTCAAGGCCACAAACTGATGCGGCATTCTCTAAGCATATCCAACTCAAAGCAAAGAACAACAACTAATCCAACTCAGCAAAAAATGATTACTCAAACCTCTATAATCAAAACCAGAAAAAAAAATGTTACAAAATAAAACCCATAAAACGCAATTACATAAATGGCATCCGTTACAGCGCATCATTCAAGGAGGAAAAAAACGGCACAACTTCATATCTCCATTGAAAAAAGAATTTAAATGCAATGATAATAGAAAATAATTTTGTTATGATGCAGTGATAACAATAACAATGTAATGCTTATCGGAAAAAAACAATAACAATATAATATAATAATAAATTGATTTCAATTTATTTGTTGTTGTAAAGGTCAACACATCCACACAAATAATTTGATCTTTATTTTTCTAATTATAACCGATGAGGAAAAAAGGTAACGAGCACCCTAATTCATGCACAATTTTGAATGCAAATTATTATTCCCACAACTATTTCTATCCTCTGCAACATAAACACTACCTGTCCCTTGATCAACTATATATACATATATCCCTTCGTTGTGTATTTGCTGCATCACATCATCTCTTTGCGAATTAGTACGACACATTTTTTGTTATAATTATTTGAAATATGTTTTTTGCAAATGGCTTCTAACAATGTTTTTGTCCTACCAAATGATGGAAGCTTCACCATGGTAGAGTTATAAGGTAGTGGATGGTAAATGATATCATCGTCGTGTTCCATTTTCAATGGAGTTAATCCTCATGGATTAGGGTAAGGCTCAACCTAACACTAAACTACATTTTATTCACACACTTTAACTTGCACATTTATATTTGCACACACGGTCTTACATTGTATTTTTTTAGGGTGACCACATTGGTTCCGTTGTTAAAAGAACACACACATATAAGTTTCAAAGAGACATTAAAGAGGGAGTTGTATCAAGAATTTCTAACTTCAAAGATTGGTGCCAATGTTGGGGTTTTCTACCCACTACTCATTAATATAAAATCAATTTTCTGTACAACACTGTTGTTGTTCGTGACAACTCTGCAACTATTCCACAAATGGCTTGCAATTTTACAAATCCTAGGGTTTTCGGCCCTCCGTTCTGTGCATTTTCAGTTATTATTTTTTTAAACAAATATCTCATTAGCTTTTATAATTGATTCCAGGCATGATTGTGCTCCGAACTCCGCTTATGCTAACAATGTCATTTTTAAACTCCAATTTGTAGAGACAATTTCTCTGATGAATAGGTAATTTTTTTTAATCAACAAATGTTTTATTTAACTATCTAATTAAAAATGCTTTCATCATTTCCATAATAAAACATGAATATATATTAATATATTATAATCTGTTAACTATTTATTAACTAATAAAACATGAATATATATTAACTATTTATGTATAGAATATCATATATATATATATATATATATATATATATATATATATATATATATATAGAAATATAGAATATCTATCTATTAACAATACATTTATATAGGCTCCTCAAAGCCAATAATCTTAGGTGTCAAACAATTAGCCCCTCCACATCCTCAATGCTATTTCTAGGTCTATTAGGATAATTAGGTCATGTCACCTACCATTAATGCATTATTATAGCTGGACTCCAAATTTAAAACATTAATAATACATTAAAAAAATCGGTTACACTTATCCAAATAGGCATTGGTTTAAAGAAATACTATTTTTACATTGGTTTAAATCAACTCGATTAATGCAATTATTGATTTCCAAAATTAATCCATACAATATAAATTTTTAAACCAAAAACATATAATTGTGTCAACTAAAATGTGATCCATGAAAAATATTGTTGCCAATAACTTGGTGCATTTTCAAACCTATTTTTTCATTTTCAAAATTTGCTTTAATAAAATGTGATCCAAGTCTTGGTCTAAAATATTGTTGCCAAAACAACAAGTTTATTAAAAAATTAAAAAACAATTCGTCCATTTTCAAACCTATATTTGCTATTTGGCAATGAAAACATAACGTTAAATTTTTAAAAATTCAATAAAAGTTTCAATTGAAATAAAAATGAAATTCAAAATACAAATTTAAACTATGTTTCTTATTTTAAAAAGAAAAATTCTTTAAAGTGAAATAAAAAATCTAACATACCAATTTAAATAAATAAGTATGGAAATCCAAAAAAACACATTATAGAAATTTCTTGGTCAATAGCTTTAAGAGGTTTTTAAATTTTAACAATAAGTATAGAAATTTCCGATACCAATTATTAGTACAAATAACACAAATGCGTTTGATCATAAATCTATCCAAATACATTTCCAAATCTACAGCTGCAATAACAAACTTGCCCGACACACACGAAAACCACACAAAAAGGGTAATTATATTATATTAAAACTAATGGGTTTCAGCATTGATTACCTTTGTTAATGAATTATTTTCAATTTCAAATTTCAGAAATGATTTGAAAATAACAACCTAATTTTTGCCATTTACAAATTTATAAATACTACACACCGATCGATAAGAATACAAACTGTTTCATTTTAAAAGACATTCCCAAGCAACATCGTCTTATACGTTGATCAATTGCTCCTTATTCATTTGAAAGAATTTCACCTAATAAAGTACACCACCACCACCATTTTCAACTCTTCTCTCTTCTTCTCTCCTACTTTTCCAAATTTCTCTTCCACCACCACCACCAAAGTAGTTATTCTTTCACTCCTCTCTGTCTCCCCCTACGAACATACTTCCTCTCTCCTCAACCACAACCACAACCTCTCTCTTTTGGAGCTTTCTCTCTTCACCACCACCACCATCACCACCACCACCATCTTCTTTCTTCTCTGTCTCTCTTCACCACACAACCTCTCTCTTTTGGAGCTTTCTCTCTTCACCACCACCACCACCACCATCTTCTTTCTTCTCTTTCTCTCTTCACCACACAACCTCTCTCTCTACCTAATCCACCATTCACCGCCACAACCACTCTCACTCCTCTCTCTCTCTCTTTGGAATGCTTTGGTGATGATGATGTTGATAATAATAATAATAATAATAATAATAATAATAATAATAATAATAATAATAATAATAATAATAATAGGTAGATACTATGAGTATGATGGCTAATTAGTAGCAGTGGCGGATGCAGGACCCCGGGGTCAGGGGTGTCAAATTTTTTAAATACACAATTTACTAAAAATATAATTAAAAACGACTATAATATATTTAAATAAATAAAAAAAATTATACATTTCATAATTCTCTCTACGTGATTTCATATTCAAATCGTTGAATAATAAGCTCGTAGTCAATTTTATTGAATACATCACTCTCAATGTACGTCACCAAACAATCGCTCATCCATGTATCCCACATCCGATCACACAACTTTTTTCTTCACAATATTCATAGCAGAGAAGTTATTTCTACATTTACTGCAGTTGCAGCAAAGTAAACTAGTGTCGAACGAAAAGAAGACTTTATCGTGTTCAACTTGCGTTGCACTGACCAATACAAATTAAATAGCACAAATTAGTTCCTAAATACAAATTAAATAGCACTAAAAATCAATATTGCCGCTCCCTTCCAACCGAGTTTTTGTCACACCCAAAATCCGAACTCGAGACATTGCGATGGGATCCAAGTTACCACTCAAATCAATCATGTGTTGGTAAAAATTCAAATTAAATAGCACTAACACAAAATACAAACTAAATAATACTAACATATTCAAAATTAAGATAATAAGAACAAGAATGGATCCAAGAGATAGAGAGACAAAAACTTTTTAAAATAAAATATAGTAAAAGTGTGAGTGATTGTGTGAGTGATTGTGTGAGTGTGGTGCATTAGAGTGGTGCAAAATTAGGAACTTTGGTGCAAAAAAAGAACTCAGGTGCAAAACATATTTTTCAAGTGATGCAAAAACATTTTTCCCTAAAGATATCGGTGATTAATTTTATTATTTTTGGCGCTTGGCTAACCCCTCAAATATATGTAGGTCCGCCACTGATTAGTAGCTACCTATGAGTTAACATCATATGAATATGACTTCATCATATCCAACCTTGGAGATCTACAATCTGACGGTGGTAGTAACTACTTTTTTTTTTCAATCTAATATAAATGTATTTTAGTTATGATGATTGTCTATCCAATTATTAGGTTTCATCTGATTTCTCCATTATATTATTTAAGATATTAATTTACACAAACAACACCTTATCTGTATTTTTCCTAAATATTAAATATATAAATACTAAATTAAAGGCACTTAAAATAATTTGTTGCTATAACATTTTAGTAAATTTAGAAACACTTATTGACTTATTTTATTTATTAATTATGTCAAATTTCTTCACAAAATTATTTAAATTTAATATAATACTGAAACTGTTTCCCGTGCATCGCACGGGTTGCATACTAGTAATAATAATAATAATAGTAGTAATTCAAAGTATTATTTGTATTTTCTTAAATAGGCCGGTCTGGATGTACCAAAACAAATGGCCGGTCTGGTAGGGCTAAAAGGTTTTTTCGATGGCCTGTGATTTAGTCTTTTTACTTAAATAGACTTTTAAAAAAACTTTGGTCTTATCTATTTTAAAAAAAGTCAGGTCTGGCCTCCGCCCTCCTCCCTTCACCATCACACTCTCTCTCAAACCCATCTCTTCCCTTTCCCTTTTCTTCTCCATTGACCCCTTTCTCTCTCCTTCCTCCTCTCTCTTTCTCTTTTTGCGAAAATATCTCTCTCCCCTTCACAAGTGTGGTAGCGGCGCTGAGAGCCAAGAAGGAAGGATTAGGTTTATGAAACCTTTTAATTTCCTTTTATACCCTTATCATTTTTATTGTGTTTTAATTGTTTTTTGAATAAAAATCAGATTAATATTTACACACCCATAGTTAATAATGCACACCCCCTGCACAAGCCTTTTTTTTGCAACCAGGCAGCAATTTGAAAGCCCAAAAACAAAATTGGGCTATTGGTAAATGCACCCCCCCCCCCCCCCACTTTTTGTAATACCATACGTCCTGCAGCTAGTTGCACCCTACTTTTAATGCTACAACCTCTTATGTTTTTTATATATTTTTTTTACAAAAACAATTTCTTTCACAAACTACATTTTTCTTTATAAAAAAACCTAAAATTAAGCAAATAAAGAAGTCTTTTTTTATATAAATAGAGGATTAAGTCAATTGTACGATCGACTTAGTCACGCTTTAGGATGAATGAATGATGCAGATTCCCAAAGTCCTAAAGTCCCTATTAAACAAAAATGAATTTTTTTATTTCAAGAAACACAAATACACAAACTATTATTCTTTTCAAAAGAAAACTTAATTTCCAAAAAAAATAGGAATTAAGCCGATTATACAAGCAGGTTAGTCAGCGTGTTAGAACGATGAGCTATACAGCTCGAAAGTCTTATAGCCCCTATAAAAATATTTAAAAATACAAACAAACAAACTTTTTCTACCTAAGAACTATGTAGTCTTTGATTTTATACCTAGAAATACGTAGGAGCAGAGGGGGGACCCACCTCGGTCAAGTGCAAAAAAAAACTTTTTTAGTCTTTTTTTAATCCTTTTTTTAATTCAATAAATATTATGCCTCTTTCTTTTAATTTATTTTTATAAAAAGGGTAAAATAAGCATTTCTAAAATTAATATTTTTTTCACACAACTAACTAGAAGGTAACCTTCCTTAGGATAGATGTTGCTGGGCGCCAATACCTTCACGACGCATAATCGAATCTCGAACCCAACTCTGGTCTCAAAGACCCTTATCCACTTCAATGGGATTTATCAACGTTTGTCTTTTATAATTAAACTTTGGTGGCGACTTCATTTTGAACTTCAAATAATCTTTTTCCCTGATTTTTTTGTCGCTACATGCCCTATTTGTCAAAGGGAGACAGAAAATATAGAACATACTCTACTACTATGTGATTGGACAACACCGGTTTGGTTTGGGCTAGGAATTGTCCTTGTTCCTAATTCTAACTCTATCACAAGATTTGATCAATGGCTCCCAACAAGTCTAGGAGGTTGTTCAAAGGCCAATCTACAAGGAAATGGTTCCCTTATCTCTTATGCATGTTGGACAATTTGGAAAGCTAGGAATGAACTAGTCTTTAATGAGAAGAAACCTAGTCCAATTAGCGCGATAATCATAGCAAGATCTCAAAGCTATGAGTACTTGAAGGGGTAGAGTAAGGAGTTTACGCTGAGTCAATCTGGGTTGAAGAGTAATAGAGTCATCAAGTGGCGACGCCCAAGGGGTTCCACTATAAAAATTAACACTAATGAGCGGTTTAATTTAGACAACAACAAAGGAATGCTTAATGCTATCTATAGATACAACACTGGAACAATACTTATTGGTATTATTGAAGTGACCTTTGCTAACAGCGGTAATTGTAGAAGCTTTGGAGATTCGACTTGTAGTGAAGCTAGCTCACAACTTGGCTATGGAGGATGTGATTGTTGAGCCTGATTGTCTCTCGGTGATAGAAGCACGCAGACACTACAAAAAAAAAACAGTATTAGCGAGGGAAATTAGAGAGGGAAATTAGCGAGGGAATGGAGAAGGGTCGCTAAAAATGATTTACCGAGGGAATTAGCGACGATAAGGCCGCCGCTAAAGGTGCTACTTTTTTTTTTAAATATTTCCCTCGCTAATGTTTATAATTCCGTCGCTAAATTTTAAACACAGCTGTTCCACATAACTCGTTTTTGAATTCCCTCGCTAAATTTAATAATTCCCTCGCTAAAACAATATTTCCCTCGCTAAATTTTTGAATGTAACCGAAGCTTATCAGCTTTCCTTCTCCCACTTCTTTCTCTTCTCTCACTCATTTCTCTCCTTTCCTATTCCGTCCCCAACACCACCACCACCCATATCTCTCCATTTTCGCCACCACCACCTCCACCACCGTCCACGCCGCCACCACCTCCTCCACCATCACTTAAGGTTTGTTTTTTCTCACTCTTCTCTCTCTCTTTCTCTCTCCGAACTTCCCTCTCTAGCTCCCTCTAATGATTTTTCTTTCTTTCCTCACTCATAGGAACGATTTGTTGCTCACCAACGCACCGGAGTGCACATCGTCACCGTAACGCCAAGAGATCGTTGGATTCGTAACTCAAAACGGTTAGTTTTTCTTTAATTTTGATTTTAGTATTTAGGATTGATTTTTAGAATGTTTGAAAATTTATTTGATTTTAGTGTTTAACATAGATATTGACATTTGTGTTTCAATAAGGACTTTAGTGTAAAGCAATGTCCAATGTGAAATTTTTTAAAAGGGTTTAGGTTCGCACTCTAAAATTCTTAAGTTGGTTAATTTTTTTATACTTTTTTTTTGGCCATTGATTGATTTGGATTAAAATGGAAAATAAGGACTTTAGTGTAAAGCAATGTCCAATGTGAAATATCAGAGTTTCAATTGAATGGTGAATCCGTGAATGATAAAGAATCTATCTAGACTTTGTTATTTGAAATGAATAAGTTTGGATTTTCATTTTATTGAGTAAGTTGTCAAAAATGTCTTAAACTTCTGTACCACTTAATCGGTTTGGACTTTGGTGAGTAATTTAGAAAATTAACAAATGCCTCAAGTAGTGTATAATAACAACAGAGCACATTTTATATTTGCTATGCTAATTTGTTGCAATTGTGATGTCCTGTGGTGCTAGATGAACATCCCGAAAAACAAAGTCTTGTAAGGTTAAATGAGAAGTGTATGTTGTTGGAGATGTTAAATGAGAAGTGTATGTTTGTTAATTTGGAATTGATAATTGTTGTAAAGTGTACGTTAATTTTGAAATTGAAATTGTGTTAAATAGTTGTTTTGATGTTTGATGAACCCTAGGTTAGATGACTATATCGGATGTTTTTATTGTGTGTTGTTGATGGAAAAGGGTGAGGTGTTGTTTCACTCACCCCCATATTTTGCTCGAAATCATCTCCATTGAGATAATTAAGAGACAATTCTAACAACTGTAAGGTTGGGAGTTCAAATAACTTCCTTCACTACTTGGATGGAAAAGGGTTTTGTCTTCGTCCTCGACCCCATATTCGGCTCGAAATCATTTCCACCGAGATAATATCGATGCCACTAACTTGATATGTTATATGTTGGGAATTTTTATGGGAATCTAACTCGCTTTTTTAAATGCGTGTAGATGAATTGGAATCAATTAAATCGTGGTTGGGTGTATGATAGGTTATATCCGGGAAGATCTTTTTTGAAAGAAACTTTTGTTAAAGGGGTTGAAGAGTTTTTATGGGTAGCGTGGCAACATGAGAAGGCTAAAAATGAAGGAGGGGTTAGATGTCCATGCCTTAATTGCAATGGTGTACCTATTAGTACTGATGATGAAATTAGGGAGCACTTGTATCGTAACAGGTTTAAGCCAAATTATTTTATTTGGGAGGACCATGGAGAACGACTTCCAAATTTTGACTTAGGGGCTTCAAGTAGTTCTAGTTTTCGTGTTCCAGCTAATGAGCAATTTCAGTCGATGGAAAACATGATTTGTGATGGTCTTGGGGTGAATGTACCATTTGATGAGCCTCAATATGACGATCATGATGAAGCTCCAAATGAAGAAGCACAAAGATTTTATTGCGTGTTAAAAGAGGCAAACACACTGTTGTTTGAAGGCTCGCCAGAGTCAAAATTATCTATGTGTGTGAAGCTTTTAGCTCTCAAGTCCATGAGCAATATTTCTGAATTGGGTTTAAATTTTGTGACTCAAATGATGTTGAACGGGACACCTAATAAGGATAATTTGCCAAAAAGTTATTATGAAGCAAAAATGTTAGTTTCAAAGTTGGGATTGGAATATAAGAAGATTGACTGTTGTGAGGATGGGCACATGTTGTTTTACGACAACGAATTTGGTAAAACCGATGCGGCGCTACAAGCGTGCAGATTCTGTGGAAAGTCGAGGTATCATGTTCGTAAAGGAGACAAAGGTAACTATAAACCCATTCCTGTAAGGTCGATGTTCTATTTGCCTATTGTTCCAAGGTTGCAAAGAATGTTTGCATCGGCTGAAATTGCGAAGAAAATGACTTGGCATTATGAGAATAGACATACCTCAGATATTTTACGCCATCCATCTGATGGTGAGGCGTTGAAACACTTTGATCGAGTCCATCCCGATTTTGCCTCGCACTCCACGAAATATTCGACTTGGCTTGGCTCGATGGATTTACTCCATATATCCAAGCATCATCTTCTCCCTACTCTTGTTGGCGGTCATTGTTACCCTTTACAATCTTACTCCCGAGATGTGCATGACTAAACCGCTTATGTTTTTGACTTGTCCGATACTGGTCCAAAAATCCAAAAGCTAACATACTTTTTGGAACTCAGAATTGATGATCTCAAGAGATCAGGAAGGGTGTTTGGACATATGATGCAAAGAAAAAAAGAAGAATTTTTTGATGAGAGCGGCATTGATGTACACAATTAATGACTTCCCAGCTTATGGTATGTGTAATACCCTAATTTTGTCCGTCCTTTTTAACCTAAGCCCATTTCAATTATCCAGCTCAACTAAATCGAAAATCGTTCCTTTTGTGCGTTCTTCAATTTAATCTTCGTATTTGGGTTTAGTCGTACATATGTAGGTATACCGAAAGTCATTTTTTCTATAAATTTGGCTTGCCTTTTCAATTCAGGTTTAAGAATGCAATTCGAGTTAATTTTAGTGTTTTTAGTTTAATGAGCCCATTTCTTCTACTTGGGTCTCGTTTTAGCATATTTGTCTAGTCCGTCCGTTCGCTTTTGTGTTTGGCCTGACTCTTTTCTTATTATTAATCTTATCTTGTGCAGTTAATTTATTTTGAGTATATATGTATAGTCCAAAAATGTCAAAAATTCTATTTAGTGTTATTTACAATTTAAAAGTGTTACATAATCCAAAAATGTCAAAAAAAAAATACTATTTAATTTTTATTACAACTTAGAAGAGTCCAAATGTCCAAATGTCAGAAAATACAAAAAAATAAATAACACAAAATGTACAAAAATAATTAAATACGAAAATTACATAAAAAAAATAATGATAAACAACGAGATAAGCAAAGAAAGAAGAAATCAGGGTTCCAAAGAAATGCTTCTTCCAAGTAAGCCGGGCTTGATCCAGACTAAAAAGAGTCAAAGCCTACAAATAAAAAACAATTAATGCTAAACCTAGTATTTTAATATAAAATAGCAGTCAACCATCAGTCTGAGGGGAGACAATTTTGGAGACAGACATTCACAAAAAATTTAGGGTTTCAAACTGAAACCCTAATCATCCAAACAGAGACAGATCTGAAACAAATTATAGAGTAGAGAAAAATCAAAAATGTAGAAACAATCACCAACTGAACCACCATCAACCACCCACAAACTGAACCACCATCTCTCTCCACCACCAGCCACCACAAACATCATCAACCCTCTCACTCAACCAAACCGAAACTTCTTCCTTCCATCTCCAACTTCCAAATCATCACAAACATCATCAACCCTCCAAACCGAAACCACTAGTCCAAAAAACGCAGAGAAATGAAAATAAACAGAAGAAATAAACTGAGAAAGAAAAGAGGAGGGATGGAGATTCAAAGAAAACTGAGCTCCTCATGGGGTTCGCCGGAGATCCTCTCCTCCGGCCATCGTTGGCCACCGCGGAACCTCTCTTCGTTTTTCCTCTTTCTCTCTCTCCAACTCTCATCCGATCGATTTCTCTCTCTCTCCCCTTGGAAGAAGGCGAAAATTTCGCCGGATCTCTCTCTTGGTTTAAGGCAGCGGCTCTGCTGTGGTTATGTTTGAAGGAGGAGAGTGGAAATTAGGGTTTTTCGGTTACAAGGTTTAGGGTTATATTGGGCCTTTTATTTTTTCATTTTTTATTATTCAGATTATTAATCACACCCCTTTGATTCATGCGCGAACCCCTCTCACTTAAGCCCGCCATCTACTGGCTCCCATATGCGAACCGGGCTTGCTTTGTTTACACCCCTCGCTCAATTACACAACCCCTCGCAGCCTAATAACACCCCCATTTTGCAATTTTTCACCTTTTTTCTCGTTTTTTTTAATTCTTTTTCAACCCAAATAATTTCTCATTAAATCAAACTTTGTTAGCAGTCATGCGAAGCCTTTGCTTGCATGATCATTAACAATGAGGAACTAGTGGTGATCACTTGGAGCCTTTGCTCAATTGATCATCACAAATGCCCAATTTTTATAAATACTTTTCATCAAATCAAAACTTTGTTAATGGTCTTGCGAAGCCTTTGCTTGCATGAATCATTAACAATGAGGAACTAGTGGTGATCACTTGGAGCCGTTGCTCAATTGATCATCATGAATGCCTAATTTTTCTAAAAAAGGTTTTCAATAAATCAAAAAAGAACTTTGTTAATGGACTCGCGAAGCCTTTGCTTGCATAATCATTAACAATGAGGCACTAGTGGTGATCACTTGGAGCCTTTGCTCAATTGATCATCACGAATGCCTAATTTGTCAAAAAAAAAATTTCATTAAATCAAAAAACTTTGTTATTGGTCCTGCGAAGCCTTTGCTTGCATGATTATTAACAATGGGGTGCTAATGTTGGTCACTTGAAGCCTTCGCTCAATTGATCATCATGAAAGCTCAGTTTTCACAATTAAACAAAATAAAAAAACCTAGAACTACGTAGCTTTGAATTCTCCATCGCACCTGGAGATACGTAGGAGCGATCCTCCGCTCAAGCACGACAAACTAAAAACAATTTTCCTTTCAAAAAACCAAGCGGCTAACTCGCCAAGCAAGCGCAAATAAAAATTTTCA
This sequence comes from Oxytropis ochrocephala, assembly GCA_020916435.1. Taxonomy (NCBI): domain Eukaryota; kingdom Viridiplantae; phylum Streptophyta; class Magnoliopsida; order Fabales; family Fabaceae; genus Oxytropis; species Oxytropis ochrocephala. The sequence goes on along the minus strand of CM037094.1, from coordinate 74,236,674 downwards.
TTAAGTCTTTTTCAATTAAGAGGCAAATTAAAGTATTTTTCAAATCAACATTTAAAACCACACGTTTAATTAAAGGTTCCTTTTCGGTAGAAAGGAGGTGTGGGGTGCTAATACCTTCCTCGTGCCTAACCGACTTCCGAACCCAAATCTTTCTTGGTTTTCCAAAAGACCATCCGCCTCCAAAAGGTTTTTCTTCAATATTTTCCTTATAAAAATATTGGTGGCGACTTCATTGTTTTAAAAAGTTGTAAACGAAAAAAACCCCTCGGGGACTTTTTAGGGCGCAACAGCTGGCGACTATGCTGGGGACTTTTTCTAAGTGGGTCAAGCCTAACCCGAGTGGTTCATTAAAGGCACACTGTAGCGACCGAAAAATCCGGGAAAGGATTCTTCGAAAGTTCGAAGGGAAGCCGCCACCAAATTTTAGTTTAAGGGAAAATTCGGAAAATCCCTTTAGGTTTTAGGACGAGGCATTGTTAGGGTTCGGGAGTCGTTATGTGTGGGGAAGGTATTAGCACCCCACGACATCCATTGTCTAATTAATTAAGATTTATTTAATAATTACCCTTTTATTTATATAGAAAAAGACTTATTTAAGTTTTTGGTTTTTAGTGTTTGACAAGAGTTGAGTCTTGCTCCTACGTACCTCCGGATGCAATGGAGGAATCAAAGCTACGTAGTTCTTCCTGAAAAAGGTTTGTGGGTTGGTGTTTTTAGTGTAGGGGTCCTAGGATTCCTTGAATCTGCATGTACCATCGATTCTAGGGACGCGACTAACCCGGATTGTACAACCCGACTTAATCCACTACTTTTTGAAAATAATTTTAGAGTTTTTTTGAAAGAAAGTGGTTTGATGTGAGGTGGGTCCGTTTTAGAATAGGTATTCTAGAACTCCTGAACTGTACAGCTCATTAATTCTAGAACGCTGACTAACCCGGTTGTACAACCGACTTAGTCCCCTATTTTTAGAAAAAACAGTTTATTTATATTTTATTAAGTTTGCAGGGTTACTGAACTGTACAGCTCATTGGCCCTAAAATAATGACTAACCCGGTTGTACAACCGACTTAGCCGTTTATTTAATTTCGCGAGGAAAGTTATTTACGCTTGCGTTGGAAAAGAATTAAAAAGTGAAACAAGAGGTGAACATGATAAATTGGTGTTTTATTAGTTGCAGGGGTTGTATAATTAATAAAGGCTGTGATTAGGAAAGCCCAGTTCGCATCCGGGAGCCCAGAATGCAAACTGGGCTTAAGTAGGGGGGGCGTGCGCTGGAATAATGGGGGTGTAACTAATAATCTGAATATTAAAAAAAATTAAAAAAGAAAGACAGGTATATAACCTAAGCCTAAACCGAAAAACCCTAATTTTAATTCACCCCTTCCCCCTTTGTTCATGCTACGCCGCAACCATAGAGAGAGAGAGAGAGAGAGCAACCCGACAAAATTTTCGCCGTGCTTCACGGTGAGGGCGTGAAACCTTCTGTTTCCTGTGAGAGCGAACGAGATGGTGAGAGAGGGAAGGGCGACGGCGTTTGGTGGTGATGGAGGGGGGCGCCGGCGAAGAGAGCGCGCCGGTGATTTCAGGTTCGTTTTTTTTGGTTTCGTCCCTGTTTTTAGTTCCTTCTCTCTTCTTCTCCTTTATTTAAAAAAGAAAGTTTCTGATCTGTGTTTTTTTTGTTTGGGGCAAAACCGTGGTGGCCGGAGGCTCGCTTTGGGGGAGACGAGTGGGAGGATGGTCGTGGAAGAGGAGGAGGTTCGGTTTGTGGTGGTCTGAAGCTTAGATTCAGGTGGAGTGGTGGAATGGTTCCTAAGGACCTCGCCGGAGCTCTCGCCGGAGAAGACGACCGGAGCTCCGGCGAGCAGGTCAAAAGGTTAGTTTTTTTGTATTTTTTTATTCTGTTTCCCTCTCATTCTACACCTTTTTCTGTTTTTGATACTGTTCTCTGTTCTGGTATATTATTTGGCCTGGTTTCTTGAATCTAATGACTGTAATTAGGTGTTTAATTTTAGTCTTTCCTAATCAAAATAGAGGTTGTAAACAGGCTGAACAAAACCCTTTTTTTTATAAAAATTAGATCTGATCTTTAGACAACAATTTATCAATTTCTATTTTGTTCAACAAAACTTAATCGCCTATAAACTCATATCAACAAACCTATCAGTTTTTTTTTTACACAGACATGTTAAGACAAATTAGGACTAACCTTTTATTCCAGCTTCAGATTTGTGTCTCTGATATGATTAGTATTGTGTTCCCACTGTGTGCTGTTCTTGAACTGCTGTTGTGTCTCTCTCTCAAAACTCAGAAAACTCGAAAACGGTGTTTTGTGGATTAGGGTTTCAATGTGAAACTCTAATCCTTATTTTTTCTAGTGATTTTCGCAGCCTTTTTATGCTGATTTCTCTGTGTGTTTTAGACTCTAGGTTAGCTGCTTATTTATAGGTAGAAATTAGGTTTTAGCATTTATTATTTTTAACCAGACCTTTACTCTATTTCAGGTTGGAACCCAAGCCCAATAGCAGTTGTAGCAGCTTGGAATGCTGCTTGAAACCCTGATTTGCTATTTATTTTTGTATTTTCGGATTTGTTATTTTTGCATTTTTAGTATTTATTTATTTTTGTATTTTTGGACTTATTTGACTCTTAAGTGCTTCTAATTTGTAGTTTAAACTAAGTAGAATTATTTTTGATGTTTTTGGACTCTTAAATACTTTTAAACTGTAAATTAAACTAAATAGAATTTTTTGACATTTTTGGATTGTATATATGCTTAAATGAATTAAATAAACAAAATAAGAATAAAAGTAATAAGAAAATGGAGTCAAGCCAAATACAAAGACGATAACGGGCCGGACTCGACAAACGCTAAAACTAGACCAAAAATAAAAGAAATGGGCGCGTTAACTAAAAAACCCCAAAATTAACTCGGAATCGCATTATTAAGTCTAAATTTAAACCAAATTTTGAGAAAAAGAATGCCTTTAGGTAGACCTGCTTACGCACAGCTAAAACCCAAATACGCAGACTAAATTGAAGAACGCGCGCGAAAGATCGATCATTCGCGTGCGTGCTTAATTTAAACAATGGTATCTTGATTTAATTGAACGGGGAGATCGAGATTGGTTCGGGTTGGTAACCGAGACTCTACACTAATATTTCCCATAATCACGCGACTCCGAAACACGCCGCTAGCAAGAAAAAAGAAGACGGACAAAATTGGGGTATAACACACACCAAGTGTTCATTTACCGTTTTCTCAGCACGCCAAGTGCCCATTTACCGTTTTCCCATCAGCACGCCAAGTGCCCATTTACTATTTTCGCATCAGCACGCCAAGTGTTCATTTACTATTTTCCCATCAGCACGCCAAGTGCCCATTTACTATTTTCGCATCAGCACGCCAAGTGTTCATTTACTGCTTTCTTTCTAGCAAACCAAGCATTCATTATCATTTCATCAGACATCAAATCAATTTTCAAAATACAAAATCATAGGAGGCTAAGTCGAATGTACATTCGAAATAGTCATCACGATAGGACACTTGAATTGATCACTCAAGAATCCTGAGGTCCCTATGCAAAAAAAAAAAAAAAAAAAAAAAAAAAAAAAAAAAAAAACATCCAGTGTCGTCTACATCATAGTAATGTTTGCATTCCAGAAGAACCAAAAATCCATCATCCCATCCAACATCAAAGCAATACAGTTGCATCACATCAATACTTGCATCTCATAGAAGAAAAGCCAAAAGAGCAAAAGAGTAACAACTAGCAAAAGAAGAGAAAGAAGAGAAGCTAGAAGAAAGAGAAAAAGAGCAAAACAGAAAAAGAAACTCATGCATTGCAACAAAACAGAAAAAGCATCTCACCAAAATCAATCATTGCATTCATATGCACCCAAATACCCAAGTGCATGCATCTCATGCACCATCCAAGAGAAAAGTTACTTCGGGCCAGAGAGTCCCAAAAATCTCATCTTTAGAAAATCACCATCAGCACAGAGTTCGTAAACTCCATCAACCTAGAGTTCGTAAACTCCATCAACCCAGAGTTCGTAAACTCCATCAACCCAGAGTTCGTAAACTCCATCAACTCGAGTTCGTAAACTCCATCAACCCGAGTTAGTGAACTCCCACGAGTTAGTGAACTCCTTCCACGCATCACAACATCGTTACGCGAGCACGCGATGGATCCATCGACTTCGTTAAGTCCTTCGATTAGTTGTCGTCACCCTAAGGCACAACAGAAATCCATTGATCAAATCAGTTCCGGACCTGATGTTGATCGGCCGCTCGAAAAGGCCACCCCAAAGCTCGGACTCGACAAGAGTCCGTTAGAAGGTTTTAGGCAACCTCCGAATTCCCAATTTACCGCTTTTCCCAATTTACCGCTTTTCCCAATTTACCGTTTTTTCCAATTTATTGCTTTCTCGTTAATGCGACTAGTGTTAACCCCTTCTCTCAAAAGGAAAATAACAAAAAGATTTGAATTTTTCTGAAGCGGACAAAATTAGTATTATTTCTATATCTTTATTTCCATTTCACCAACAAATATGAAAAGGCCAATTCATATTTTTTGGCGAAATGCGAAATAAAGAGGGGCAGCTGTAATACCCTAATTTTGTCCGTCCTTTTTACCCTAAGCCCATTTCAATTATCCAACTCAACTAAATCGAAAATCGTTGTTTAAATTAGGCAGGCACGCGAATGATCGATCCTTTCGTGCGTTCTTCAATTTAATCTTCGTATTTGGGTTTAGTCGTACATATGTAGGTATACCGAAAGTCATTTTTTCTATAAATTTGGCTTGCCTTTTCAATTCAGGTTTAAGAATGCAATTTTGAGTTAATTTTAGTGTTTTTAGTTAATGAGCTCATTTCTTCTACTTGGGTCTCGTTTTAGCGTATTTGTCTAGTCCGCCCGCTTCGCCTTTGTGTTTGGCCCGACTCTTTTCTTATTATTAATCTTATCTTGTGCGCTTAATTTATTTTGAGTATATATGTATAGTCCAAAATGTCAAAAATTCTATTTAGTGTTATTTACAATTTAAAAGTGTTACATAATCCAAAAATGTCAAAAAAAAATACTATTTAATTTTTATTACAACTTAGGAGAGTCCAAATGTCCAAATGTCAGAAAAATACAAAAAATAAATAACACAAAATGTACAAAAATAATTAAATACGAAAATTACATAAAAAAAATAATGATAAACAATCGAAGGCGTAAGCGGCAGAATCTGGGGGTTCCAAAGAATGCTTCTCCAAGTAGCCGGCTTGGATCCGCACTGAAAAGAGTCAAAGCCCAGTCAAAAAACAATTAATGCTAAACCTAGTATTTTAATATAAAATAGCAGTCAACCATCAGTCTGAGGGGAGACAATTTTGGAGACAGACATTCACAAAAAATTTAGGGTTTCAAACTGAAACCCTAATCATCCAAACAGAGACAGATCTGAAACAAATTATAGAGTAGAGAAAAATCAAAAATGTAGAAACAATCACCAACTTAACCACCATCAGCCACCCACAAACTGAACCACCATCTCTCTCCACCACCAGCCACCACAAACATCATCAACCCTCTCACTCAACCAAACCGAAACTTCTTCCTTCCATCTCCAACTTCCAACCACCCGAACCTAGCTGCAACCGCCACCTCCAAACAACTACCATCACTCACCCTGCCACCGAACCGTTGCCCAAAACCCCACTCCACCTCCGATCCTCCCTCTTCCACCTTCGGCCTCCAAATCATCACAAACATCATCAACCCTCCAAACCGAAACCACTAGTCCAAAAAACGCAGAGAAATGAAAATAAACAGAAGAAATAAACTGAGAAAGAAAAGAGGAGGGATGGAGATTCGAAGAAAACCGAGCTCCTCATGGGGTTCGCCGGAGATCCTCTCCTCCGGCCATCGTTGGCCACCGCGGAACCTCTCTTCGTTTTTCCTCTCTCTCTCTCCAACTCTCATCCGATCGGTTTCTCTCTCTCTCTCCCCTTGGAAGAAGGCGAAAATTTCGCCAGATCTCTCTCTTGTTTAAAGCAATACACATTCTTTGTGGTTATGTTTGAAGGAGGAGAGTGGAAATTAGGTTTTTCGGTTACAAGGTTTTAGGGTTATATTGGGCCTTTTATTTTTTTCATTTTTTTAATTATTCAGATTATTAATCACACCCCTTTGATTCATGCGCGAACCCCTCTCACTTAAGCCCGGGCCAGCATACTGGGCTCCCATATGCGAACCGGGCTTGCTGTTTACACCCCCTGTTCAGTTGCACAACCCCCCTGCAACTAATAACACCCCCATTTTGCAATTTTTCACCTTTTTTCTCGTTTTTTTAATTCTTTTTCAACCCAAATAATTTCTCATTAAATCAAACTTTGTTAGCAGTCATGCGAAGCCTTTGCTTGCATGATCATTAACAATGAGGAACTAGTGGTGATCACTTGGAGCCTTTGCTCAATTGATCATCACAAATGCCCAATTTTTCTAAATACTTTTCATCAAATCAAAACTTTGTTAATGGTCTTGCGAAGCCTTTGCTTGCATGAATCATTAACAATGAGGAACTAGTGGTGATCACTTGGAGCCTTTGCTCAATTGATCATCATGAATGCCTAATTTTTCTAAAAAAAGGTTTTCAATAAATCAAAAAAGAACTTTGTTAATGGACTCGCGAAGCCTTTGCTTGCATAATCATTAACAATGAGGCACTAGTGGTGATCACTTGGAGCCTTTGCTCAATTGATCATCACGAATGCCTAATTTGTCTAAAAAAAAATTTCATTAAATCAAAAAACTTTGTTATTGGTCCTGCGAAGCCTTTGCTTGCATGATTATTAACAATGGGGTGCTAATGTTGGTCACTTGGAGCCTTCGCTCAATTGATCATCATGAAAGCTCAGTTTTCACAATTAAACAAAATAAAAATAAAAAAAACCTAGAACTACGTAGCTTTGAATTCTCCATCGCACCTGGATCCCCTCCGTCAAGCATGACAAACTAAAAACAATTTTCCTTTCAAAAAACCAAAGCGGCTAACTCTCGTCAAGCGCCGCAAATAAAATTTTCATTAAGTCTTTTTCAATTAAGAGGCAAATTAAAGTATTTTTCAAATCAACATTTAAAACCACATGTTTAATTAAAGGTTCCCTTTCAGTAGAAAGGAGGTGTGGGGTGCTAATACCTTCCCTGTGCCTAACCGACCCCCGAACCCAAATCTTTCGGTTTTCCAAAAGACCATCTGCCCTCCAAAAAGGTTTTTCTTCAATATTTTCCTTATAAAAAATATTGGTGGCGACTTCATTGTTTTAAAAAGTTGTAAACGAAAAAAACCCCTCGGGGACTTTTTCGGGCGCAACAGTATGTTGTCGGGTTGGGGAACTCATGGTAAATTAGCATGCCCCCACTGCATGGAACACACAAAAGCGTTTACGCTGAAGTACGGGGGAAAGAGTTCTTGGTTTGACTCGCATCGTAGATTCTTACCGCCAGATCATGTGTTTAGAAAGAACACGAGGGCATTCAAGAAAGGGGTAGTTGAAAGAGATGGCCCGCCGCCTTTATTGACATCAGATGAAATATGGAGTAGAGTTATGAATTTGCCACAAGCCACAGAGGAAGGTGAGCTCCCCCGAGTGGAAGGATATGGACGGGATCATAATCGACAAAAGAAGCATATTTTGGAATCTCCCATATTGGAAAGATAATCTATTGAGACACAATCTCGATGTTATGCACACTGAGAAGAATTTCTTTGACAACATATTTTACACTGTGATGAATGTGAAAGATAAAACCAAAGACAACAATAAGGCTAGATTAGATGCCGCTCTATACTGTAGCAATACAAACATTCGATCTAATTTGAATTTGGTGCCATTGGCTAATGGCAAAATGCTAAAACCCAAAGCCAATTATTGTCTAACACCCGAAGAAGCAAAAGATGTTTGTCGATGGTTGAAAGGATTGAGGATGCCAGATGGCTATTCTTCTAATCTTGCAAGATGTGCAGATGTGAATACCGGGAAGATTCATGGGATGAAAAGTCATGATTGTCATGTATTCATGGAGTGTTTACTTCCAATTGCTTTCAACTCATTGCCAAAGTGTGTTTTGGAACCACTAACTGAAGTGAGCCAATTTTTTATAGCCAGACATCAGCATCCTATGGGTATTTTCCAGGCCCACATCAGCATCCTATGGCCACACCACCCGGATATGTGGGCCCACATCAGCATCCTATGGCTACACCTCCTGGATATGTGGGCCCACATCAGCATCCTATGGGCCCACCTATGCAACATCCTGGGTATATGAGTTCACAATTTGGCCTATCAATGCCTACACCTAAGGTCCATCCTCAGCCTGTACAGGATGATGCTGACCCTGATGTTGGTGATATTGACGTTGATGATGGTGATATTGACGACGCATCATCAGAGGAAGAGGTTGTTGTCGACCACACAAGAATCGACGCCGCAAAGTCATCGTGCCCCGCGTGGCGATGTGTAAGTATTGTTTTTCCTTTTACTTAATTTAAATTCATGGTTTGATGCATATATATATATATATATATATATATATATATATATATATATATATATATATATGCTTGTTAATTTTGCAACAATTTCAATATGCGCAGTTTCTTAAATCGAACACCGGTTCACAAGCTATTACTCATGTGATTAAGAAATATTATTTGATAGAGTTTCGTGAAAAGTTGACATCCATCTCTGAGGATGTGGAGAAGGAGTGTTTCAGAGTGTTCTCGGTAAGTATTAATTATGTCATTTCTTATGTTGTTGATTTTAATTTATTGTTTAATGGTTAATATATTCACTAATACATGTTTTGATTTTGTTTAATATAGACCATAGTGGCTTGGAAACCTGAAGATGAGGAGGAGGTCAATAGGGTTTTTGGATTAGAATGTCCAAGCAATTATCGACCGGTGTTACAAATTGGAGAGCCAAAAATGAATGCCCAAAGTATATGAGTGAAGATGTTTGGAAACAATACAAGGTTGAATGGGAAAAGACACATGGAAAGGAAAAGTTGAAAAAGCCAAGCGAGATTAGGGCATCGTAGTGCGGTGGCTCGCTTCATCGCTTGGCTCCGCTAACTCGCTGCTCATCATGCTAATAGACTCGTAAGCTATTTTAAAATTTTGTTTTACTTTTTAGTTTACATATAAATTGAAATTTGTTTGATTTTTACAGTCTAGGAAGGCTGGTCGCCCTCTCACTATTCCTGAGCTGCATAGAGTCACTCATTTGAGGAAGGATAACAAGGAGTTTGTTGACGAGCGCTCTAAAATGACTCAGGTAATTATGCAACTTGATTTCTATTGTATTTAGTTCTTTTCTTAATTAATGGAGACCTAATTATCATTATGTTTTATGGTTATGCAATGTAGGAGAAACATGTTTGAGTTGATGTTTGAGCTACTCGGGGAACCGAACCCCGACTCACTGTCCACTTTCTCCTGAGATGATGGCTTTGGCAAACAAAAATTGGAAGAAGGCAATAGGCAAGTCAAATAAAAATAGACTGTATGGTGCGGGGCCTTTGGCGAGACTTGTGAATTTTGCTGATCACTATGACACCAGGTCTAGTAGTTCCAATGCTTCATCAGCTGAGACACAGCAGCTCAAGCAGCAGGTGGAGCATTTGATGGCTGAGCAGCAGAGGAAGGATCAGACTATAGCAGAGATGCAAGCAAACCAGTTGAGGATGCAGCGTGAGCAGGAGAGGTTGTTTGCTCTCTTTAATAGCTTGAGGCCACAGTCGTCTGATCAAATAGAGTCTGATCATCCTGATCATCCCTCTTCCCCATATTGATTTGGATTATGTTATTGTTGTCTATTTGGATTATGTTGTTGCTTTCGATTTGGATTATTTACATTATGCACATTTTAGATTGATTATGGATTTTACTTGAGTATTTTAGAAATATGAAGTTGCATATTTATGATAAGCAAAAAAGTAGGAATTTTTAAATAAAAAAAAAAAAATTCCCTCGCTAATCATCAAAAAAATCCCTCGCTAATAGCATAAACAAATCCCTCGCTAATTCCCTCGCTAATTTCCCTCGCTAATTCCCTCGCTAATTCCCTCGCTATTTCCCTCGCTAATTTCCCTCGCTAATTCCCTCGCTAATTTCCCTCGCTAATTCCCTCGCTAAATTTAGCGAGGAGCATTTTAGCGAGAGATTTGGATCCTCGCTAAAGTACTTTAGCGAGGGATTTTTGTGCTTTAGCGAGGGAATTGTGCGTCGCTAAATCACGTTTTTTTTGTAGTGAGAGGAAGCATCACAAGGTTAGATCTACAACTCATTACCAGTGATATCAACTTTTTCAAAGATCAAATTAGCAAATGTGGCTTTACCTGGACGGTTCGAGACGGGAATCAAGTTGCTCATGAGATGGCAAGGCTAGCACCGACGAATCAGCTCCCTTCCAATTGGGTTTTTGCTCCACCTCCATCACTGCGAAGGTTTATTGTGGAAGATGGGAAGATTGTGATTGAGTTTCCGCCATGAATGATGTAGGTATAGAGTTGGTGCAATAATTGAATTATTTGCCAAATTAGGGTTACGTAGCTCGAAGGTAGCTCATCCATTTTTAGCTATTGGTGGAATCTTTGTAACTATTGAATAGAGTTGTCCTCAGTGGGTAAATATTGTTAGTTTGTATTGGGTTGTGTTTAGCCAACATGGGTTGTAAAGGTTTGGGTCTGACCCAATATCAACGAGTCTTTACAACTTGACCAAAATCATTACATCGATCCCAAAACATTCTCAATGTCTTATACTAAGTTGGTTCAAAATGGAAATTTCTTCGACCAAAAAAAAGGAAATTGAAATTTCTTACTTATATTTTTCAACAATTTAGTTAAAGTAATTAAGTAAATCAAGTAAAATCAACCACGAAAATAAAAATGCATATCAATCAATTTAAAAAAAAGATAGTAAAGCCAAAAGATTATTTATAAAAGGTTTTTTCTACCATACTCATATAGAGTTAGGTAAGTATGATACATTCTAGGCAAAATACTCAACGACACCTTTTTTTTCCTTTTAAATATTTTAAAATAAAAATAAATAAAATATTGAAATTGTTTTTTGTGATTACTCTCATACTCATCTAGATACATTCTAGCTAAAATAGGCAAAATTGGTTCAATAGAAAAAACAGGTGTCATTGAATATTTTGCCTGGAATGTATCATACTCATCCAACTCTAGATGGGTGTGGAAGAAAAAACTTGTTTTTTTTTTTTTGACAACATATTGAAATTGTTGAAAGCATATGAATTGTGATCCACTCAATCTGATGAACTGAAATCACCCGCGAAGGCGTTAGAGTGGTTTTTGGATAAGGCAGATAGATAAAACAAACACACGCACACAGAGAGTGTTAGAGAGAGAAAGAGAAGAAGTAGAAGCGAGTTTCGTCAATGGCGACTCTGCAATTCACATTCACTGACTCAGCCACATTATGGAGACCATCATCTCTCTTACCTTCTAAATCCATCGTCCATTCTCGAACACGAAGCTTCTTAGTGAAAGCTTCTATGGAACTCTCGAGAACTAGAAGACGCTTCATTGCTGAAACCACAGCAATATCAGTGTTAGTTCCTTCTCAATTAGCCAAATCCGAAGAATCACTTTCTGAATGGGAAAGAGTTTACCTTCCTATTGATCCCGGTGTTGTTCTTCTCGACATTGCTTTTGTTCCTGATGACCCTAACCATGGTAAATTACTCAATTTCATTATCTTAGATATTTTGTTTTTTTTTTTAATTTGAATTTGTGAAGTGGAAATGGTGTTTTTTGTGGTAGGTTTTCTTTTGGGAACGAGGCAAACACTTTTGGAAACAAAGGATGGAGGAAATACTTGGGCACAACGTTCTATTGCCTCTGCTGAAGATGAAGATTTTAATTACAGGTTTAATGCTATCAGCTTTAAAGGGAAAGAAGGATGGATTGTGGGAAAGCCTGCAATTTTGTTGTACACTTCTAATTCTGGAGATAGCTGGGAAAGGATACCACTCAGTGCTGAACTTCCTGGGGATATGGTTTGTATACATCATCCAAATCCAATGCTTGTTTTTCTACTTTTCATTTTGAGTTTAATTGTTATGGACTCTCCGTATAGAAGGTTTTTACACCATCAACTAATCTTAAATAACGATTCATATGACTTTTCATGTAGTTGAGAGAAGACTCAACCATTTTTAATGACGTGTTAAATTATGATTCCTTAGCGGTTGTATATAAATTAAATCCTTTTTAAATTACTATTATTATTGTTATTATTTTAATAGCGATGCACCCACATTAAATTGTATATCACCATCATGTCTGTAAGGCATAGCACAACTGGCAAAACCGACATTGTTAGGTTGGACATTTTCCGTAGTTTCTGAGTTCAAACTTAGGATCTCTACTTTGTGTGTGAGTTTGTAGGTGGGCTTGCCACTCAGTTTGCATACTAAAAAAATATATCAACATCATGTCTTGTAATGTTATTTCCTAGAGTATCTGCACACATGGATGATGGTTAGATATGACTGGATGTTTGGACAAAACTTTTTTTACATATTGATAGTGCATAACAATTAAATTCTACTGTTATTAAATATTATTATTGGTGTTGTTGTTGCCAATTCATGCTTATTTATTAAATAACTTAAGCTATTAAATCTGCAGGTATATATAAAGGCAACTGGGGAGAAGAGTGCAGAGCTGGTGACTGATGAAGGCGCAATATATGTTACCTCAAATAGAGGATACAATTGGAGGGCTGCTGTTCAAGAATCAGTCTCAGCTACTCTTAATAGGTGAGTTTCTGATAAGCAACAAGCGAAACTCCATTTTATGTAACTGTTCCAGATTGCATTAGGTATTTATATCTGTATGGGTGGGTGGATGGATGGATGTGTAGTGCTATTTAAGGAATGTGACTCTTTCGAATTAGTAAGTGAAGTAATAATAAATTTGAAATTTGAAGGCTTTGGCTGAATCACTTTGTTATCGGATGGTTTTCTATGATGCTTTGGAATCTCATTCATTGTGTCATGTTTCACATTTTCTATATTGCAAATATATTTTTTTATTAATTTCAGTTTTACACATCAAGACATTTATCTAGCTATGTTGCCTCTTCAGAACAGTTTCTAGTGGCATTAGTGGTGCAAGTTATTACACTGGAACTTTCAATACTGTCAACCGCTCTCCGGATGGAAGGTATGTTGCAGTCTCGAGTCGTGGCAACTTCTACTTAACCTGGGAGCCTGGTCAGGTGAGGATTTTACTTTGTGGTGGAATTTTCTTTTGCTTCTATTTGCTTGATACTTTTACATCTGGTATTCCTGTCCTGGCATTTGAATTATGCTAACTAAAATGTACTCGTGAATGTGGAAATCTGAATCAGCAGCTGTAAACTGGTCAGAGAGAACAGATTATAAACAGTTCCCATACTAATGCATGTTGCTACTAAATTTGTAATATTTAAATGTACATGAATATGATTGCATCATTGTCATAATAAGTTATAATATAATAATAATATAATAATTTGATACATTGAAGTTTTTCTTGGGAATATTAACTCTGAATCTTCCTAGATGCATCATGATGCATTAGCTCCTCGTAGGATTATATATCTCAAATAGTGGCTTGTATAGATTATGCATTTTCCATTTTCTCATAGAGATCATTTTGGGTGATGGTTTGTCTGCACTTATAATATGCTTAATTATTATTAGTTTATTCAATTTTCAGGCATACTGGCAACCACATAACAGAGCAGTTGCCAGAAGAATCCAGAACATGGGATGGAGAGCTGATGGTGGTCTGTGGCTTCTTGTTCGTGGAGGTGGACTTTATCTCAGCAAGGGCACAGGGGTAGTTAATTCTGAGAATATCATTCTGTTTTATCAATATACTAGCAGTCTTACTTTTCACTCCTTTCCAAGTCTTTCTGGATAATTTTTTTTCCCCTTTAAGTCTTAAATCCACTACTAATTTGTTCACCTTTCTTCACTGGACATTTCTGTCTCTGTGTTGTACATTCATAGACTACTTGGTTTCCTCTAGCTTCTCTTGTTTGTTGATGATGCAACTTCTGTCTTTGTTCAAGTGTCTTTCTTTGCTACATTCTCTTTTCTTTGTTATATTCATTTCGGTTATCCTGTCTCCACTAAATTTATCATATTAATCTGCATTCCCAATTTAACGGCTCCAAAATGTTTTACATCATGTAGAATTAGGGATAAGTAAAAAAGGATTGAGAGGGAAAATCTTTCTAGAAAAGTTCCTTAAGTGCCAGAACCCTTTCACTTCTATCATTATTATACTATATATATATATATATATATATATATATATATATATATATATATATATATAAATACTTCTAAACTGATCAATTTAATTCTTTTTGGTCAATCCTAACTGATTTTCGTACACTTCTTTCTTGCCATTGATTTTGTCCTCATTTTTCTTTTTAAAGTTAGTTACATGTTTTTGAGGGCCTAACATATTTCATTATTACAGATAACTGAAGAATTTGAGGAAGTTCCTGTTCAAAGCCGGGGTTTCGGCATTCTGGATGTTGGGTATCGTTCACAGGTATAATTTCCTGCATTTTGAGGGCATAAGATATTTTATTGTTAAAGATAACTGAAGAAAGCAGAAGTGTCTGTCTTTCCTCTAGTAGAGAATGATGCCAAAGACATTTTCTTTATGTATTTTTTTGCTTAATTATGCATACAGGAGGAGGCTTGGGCAGCAGGAGGAAGCGGTGTTCTCTTGAGAACTACTAATGGTGGCAAGTCATGGATCCGTGACAAAGCTGCTGACAACATTGCTGCAAATTTATACTCAGTGAAGTACGTCTAACAACCCACTTTTATATAATTATCATACTTCTTTATCATTGTGCACGTTAAAACCACAAATTTACTTGGAATAGCTCTCCTCCCAACCAGACAAGGCTCCTCATGTTGCTGAAATATTCTTCACTTATAGTGTTCCATCCTCTGTGATACTCCTTTTTAGAGTGAATCATCAATTTAGTTGTAGGGGTCGGAACACTAGATTCCGAAAATTAATGAATTGAACAATGACCCATTGAACATTCTCAATCACCTTGTGATAATCACATTAATCCCGGTGGATAATTTTAGGGACTAAATTAACCAACCCAAGAGAACTCTTGTGATTGTTCATGCATTTTCAAATTCGTGGACTATTTTAGAATATTAGTAGTTTTAGGGACTAAGTTGACAACGACCTACAATTTCAAAGACACTTTTGGTAACTCACTCCCTTCTTTATTTGCAAGAGATACGATTGTCAGAAGTAAATCTTTATATGTTATGTAAACGGGTGCAGGTTCATTGATGACAAGAAGGGATTTGTACTGGGAAATGATGGAGTCTTGCTTCGCTACCTTGGATAGAGCTTTAATTCACTTGGTAAATAATGATCTCCTTGTTTGTAGCTGACATAAGATGTATATATATCTTTCAACATCATTTGTAGTTTCAGCTGCAACATCTTACTTTCTGTATAGATTGTTATGGGACGAAAGTCCAAGTTGAACTTTTGTTTAAGGTGTGTATGGTTTGGTTTTCTGATTGAAATATGGAATTTTGCAGGTTTTTCAACTCATTTGCAATTTTGTAGCACATCATACGTCCATTGATTCATTACTATGAGAGAGAACTCTGGGATCAAATCATTTTCTTGCTGTTGTTACGCCCAAAAATGTGAGGAGATAATACTAATATAAACAAACTTTACCATTGTGAAAAGAGCTGTATCATGCCAACTTAACATTGTAATTTTCATACTACTACTATTACATTAAAATGTAAAATGCTGCATATATTGTACTTCACAAGCCGAATATTTAATTTCAGCGACTGATACAAGTACAACGCTATATCAAGTCAGCATCAAAACTGAATAATTCTTACATGGGTATAGAATCTATAGTTGCAAACTATTTAATTTTAAAGCTTAAAATATATCAAAATAATATTTATATCAAAAAGACCTCAAAAACTTATGCTGATATTAATACCATCTTTAACTTTTGATTAGTAATCAGTTCAGCTTGTAGACGCAATCAATACTCACTCCTCAATTGTTCCATGCCTCCATCTAAATTTGTCCGTGTTGCATCTATCAGCATTCTTACTTTATTAACTTCTTTTTTATGTGGTCAGCTTAAATCAAATGGTAAATAAAAACTACACACACACTATCGTAGCTCACACCCAAAGCCGATAGGAGAGGAGGACCTTTATCAACATCTTTTAGTAAAAGTATAACTATTTTTATAAAAAGACCCTTAGATATTACTTTCTTTCTTTTTTTTACTTTTTAGATATTAGCTATTATAAAAAAGGACCCTTCCGATTCTTAGTTATTTTACTCTATTACGTTTTTTTCACTTTTTTTTGGGTCAATAACTTCTTATAGCTGAAAACAGCCAAGTCCAAACAAAAGACCACAAAACGAACTAACCAATACCAACACAGTTCCTAGAATATCGCTATGGTAGGGTTTTTATTGAACCCATGCGGTGCCTCTGTCCCTAACTCTGCTAGGCGTCGGTGTTCTTAAGTGCAGCTTGTTTCGCATCCCCTTCGCAATATGCAGTCATGCTTCATGCCCTCTATTGTTGACAGCCGCTCCACCGCCCTGCAAGTGAACCAAACCCCACCCAATCGTCCACCCCCCCCCACATCCACCAGGCCCTTCCTCTTCCCCCCAGCTGGCTGTGAAGAAGTCGCCCCCTCCCCGAACCTCATGACCCTCCAAATCCCCCAGATTTGTCACAGCTGGTCTTTCTTGTCATTTACTCTTCTAAGTTGCGCCCACTACTCCCAGCTCCCTCTTCTCTGTTGTTTTATATTCTCAATGCCCTTTCTTCAATTGGGTCTCATCTCATCTTCCATTCAACTTTCAAATACAGGGAAAGTTTGGACTTTTCGTCTTTCCTCCTACACCAAGTTCGTGGATCTATTGATTCAGATATGTGGAGCCTCGTGCCTTGCGCGTTGGTGGAGCCTGTTAATGGAAGCGGTCGATATGGGTTCTGTTTTGGTTCAACAAAGAAGGATGTTAGGGTTATCTTTTAATGAATTAATGTTTTGTTCTTATTGACTGCTCTTGGTTGTATTAAAATGTTTCATGTTCTGGTTTTGTTAGTTTATTAGGTTTTTAGTTGTTCAAGTGTTGCTCCTGTGCCTATTGATATTATTTAAGAGTTCTCAACTATAGTTGATTTGTTGTTGTCCATGTTGGATTTAATGGTGTTTTTTTGTAAGCTTGAAGCTTACACTATGTGTAAAGTTGGTGGTCTTTGGCCGTTCAATAAAATATTTCACATTTGACAGGAAAAAAAGACCACAAAAGCACTAATTGCATCGAGGAAAAGCAAACTGAAACCCTTTTGATAGGACTAGGGGTGGAAATAGGTCAGACTGATCGATAGGGGTCTATGGTCCAGCCTATATTAGGCCTAGGCCAAACCAAACCAAGCTTTTTCTTAAGTAGATAAGACAAATGCTTTATAAAAGCCTATTTAGCTAAAAAGACCAGATTACAAGCCATTGAAAAAGCCTTCTAAGCCTACGAGGTAGGTCTACTTAAGTAAACATAAATAATACCTTTTATTAATACCATTATTATATTAAATTTTGTACATTTTGTCAAATAATGAATTTGTTTACATTTACTGTTAATTTAAAATATTGAGCTACATCAAATTTTGATATATTCAATAGTATTATTATAAGATAGAATTTAAACAGGACATCATGTAAAGATGAATCTCTAAAAGGTTTTGTTAGATTTCGAATTAGAACTAGTCTCATTAACCTATTAGCTTGTTAGCCTATTTACAAAGCCCATATTACTCAAATGATGTAGGCTTTCGTAAAAATATATTGTAAAATAGACTTTTAAAAAGACTTTTAGGTCTTGTTAGGTTTTCAAAAAGGCCAACCAGACCTCAAACGTGGGCCTATTACATGTCACATGTCAGGCTCAGGCTTAACATTTTGGGTCATGCTTTTCCCAACCCCCCTCTTACTCACCACACACTCCCAAACACAACGAAAGTACCAGTATACCCTTAATGAAAAGATAAGTTCCAAGCGTGTCCGTATTTTTTTCCTGATTTCACGGGTTCGACGCCTAGTAACCGAACCAGTCCGGTGGTTCCCTACCGGGACTGATGTCTTGTGACACAAACCCTGTGGTTTGAAGTATGTCAATGGTTCGGTGGGCAACGACCTAACAGGTTCGATTGACAGGTGATGGACCGTATTTTTCAAATTTCACCAACAACACAGTACAACAAGCCATTGTTGAAAGGGTTTGGCAGCCATGCACCGTACCCTTTAAAACGTATCTTTCTTAAAATGGTTCGGCGCCTATGCACCAAACCGAGCGATTTTACAGAGAAAAAAAGAAAATGCAATGAAGAGAAATGAGAGCGAGAGAGAGAGAGAGACGTTCTTGAGGAATAACAGTGAGAAACATGAGAGATGGTGAGAGAAGTGAGAGATGTTAAGTGAGAGTGAGAGATGCGATAGTGGGTGAGAGTGAAAAAGGGTTCGGTTGAGAGAGGGTAGGGTTCAGTTGTGAGGGAATAGGGGTTGTGAAGGGGTTAGGGAGGGAGAGTGGGAGTTGAAGTGTTTTGGGATTTAGGAGGTTATGGGGTGTGTGCTGAGGCCAGCCTAAGGCCTTGCAAATCCCAACTCCTTCTAGCTTAGTCCCACCCCTAAACAGGATCTAGGGTTACACAGAACCTTCGTAGAGACGTCACACTTCGCCGCTCCAACAGCCACGAAACAACACAAACCACCATTGGTGAAGGCAATGAATAAGATTCAAGTTGGGCCTCCCTTTTGCATATGGATCGTGTTTTTGTTTAGGGCTCATGCTTTTCCCAACCCCCTCCTACTCACCACACACCCCTAAGTCTCAAATATTCCAAATTTACCCCTCACGTGCATCGCTCATGGACGACCTGTTTTTCAATGGTTCGGTTGCCTAGCACCGAATTAGTTCGGTTGTCAAGGTCTGAACCGGTTCGATTAAGGAGATCCGTACCTGACTAAAATTCAACCCATGGGGTTTGACACTTAACTGGTTCAGAGGTTGTTGTCCAAACCGATTCAGTTGTTGGTAGCCATACGAAAGAAAGTTCAAACAATGGGGTGTGTGTCAAAATAAATCAGTCCCGACAGTGCTTATCTAAACGGGTTCGGTTGCATGTCCCCGGACCCATTAAAATCTAGAAAAAAGGCGAACCACTAGAAACACCTCGCTTCATTAAGGGTATTCTGATACTTTCGCTGTGTGGGTGTATGGTGAGTAGGAACGGGGGTTGGGAAAAGCATGGGCCTTTGTTTAGATATGAAGTCCATTGAACAAAAAAAAAGAGGCTTTTACTTTTCCCACTCCCCCTACTACTCAAACACACCCTTTAACAAAAAAAATTCCAAAATACCCTCGCGTGGAATGCTTGTGGAGGACATGTTTAATGACAGTTCGAATGACCTTGTTCGAACACATGGATACGAACACAATAAAATTGGTGAATGTGGTGTGAGGGTCCATTATTGTTGTCTTGGTTAACAGCATACGAATGAAATAAAATAAAAATAGGGTGTTCGAATACGTCTATGTGAACCTGTTCGATTGGTGTCATTCGAACATGTTAAATTACACACAAGAGGGTGTGTGTGTCAATATTTAACACACTCGAATGGGACTGTTCGAACCTGTTCGAATGCCCATGTTCAAAATGGTGAAATTTTTTGAAAAAAAAAAGACGCTTTGGCCATTTTATTAATGGCCTTTTGGTCTTTTCACACCCTTAAATGGTGTGTTTTGAGTAGGAGGGGGAGTGGGAAAAGCAAAACCCAAAAAGGGATATGAAATCCATTAGCCAAAAAAAAAAGACACTAGCATCTGAACAAAAAAAAGTCACTCGTTGAACAAAAAAAACAACAGAGTATCACAGAGAAACCCTAAACCCTACACAGACAGAGAGAGGGTCACGCAGAGCACGGCACTGCAGCAAGCGACCGTTATCGGAATCAACCTCTTCCCGCCTTGCAACGCCATAACACTTACTTACCCACCGGCGGCAGTGTTTATCTCCGCCTCAAAATATGGTAAGCTAACCTAATCTCTTTTCTTCCCTTATGAGCACGATGCTCGTTTGAATTTTATTTTATCTAATTTCGATTGTTGCATTCTGATTGAAATGAAACAGAGGAAGAAGAAAGGTGGGTTTAGAAAGCCCGTTATTATGAAGAAGCAAAAGCAATTGCCGCTTCAACAGCTTAGCGTGGATCCTATTACGGGAAAGAAGATCCCAAAAAGTTTCGTGTTTTCACGAGGGAAGTTGCCTGCTCCTCTTAAACAACTTCAGATGGATCTCAGAAAGTTGATGCTTCCATATACTGCTCTCAGCCTCAAGGTCGGTCAATATTCCTTCAAACTTATACATGTGGATAGATTGAATGTTAACTTAGTATAGGGGTGGGTGCATTTGGACTGACATAGAAATAGATTATTTGGGATTATCTACTGACATAACTACTTGTGTGAGTGTTTCAGAGAGCTCATGGAAATCGCTTATTAGCATGTCTATAAGCTGTTTTTGGCATAGTTTAATAAGCTCTTCATGATAACTTAAGAAACATGTTACGAGTTATATGAATGTAACTTAACAATATGTGCTCTTTGATTATAGATATAGTTTATGCATGAATACTTAATTAAGTTGTTTACCAAAATGTACCTAGGTCCAGTTTGGAATAGCTTCTAGTTTATTGGATTTTCTTTATTAAAATAAGTTTACATCTTTAATAGTAGTAAGGTTACAGTTTTTCACTTGTACAAACATCATTCTAAGTTTGTATGAAATGCTTTTGCTTAAATGAGAGACCTTCTGAAAAAGTTTAAGGTGATTGAACTAATTTCAACTTACATGAGAAGCTATTGCTTAAGAAACTCAGTTATTGCAAGCTGCTTTTGTTATTTTGCTCCATGAGTACTTCATGGTAAGTTTCTCCATACTAGCTCATAGGTTTTCCTGATTTCTATAGTTAAAAGAAGTTCTAGAAAAATCATTGAATGGGCAGAGAATGGCTGTCATACCATATAGTTTAAGTTTTAAATATAGAAGCATGTTGAAATGCTAATCTTGCATTTGTTCATGGAAGCTTAAATTTTGAATAAGATATTTTGGAAGCTAAAGCATACTTAATGATCTAACATGGTTTCTTTGATAAACAATAAGATTGATTTTGATTTATAAAGAACAATGGAATTCATTTTAGTAGAATTTCAAGTTGTCAGACTAGATGATGCACAGTTGTCACTTGTTTCAATCGTGATATGCCATAGTGGCTTATGTGTTGGAGTTGACAATATACTCTTTATGCCTCTTGTTTTGCAGGAAAAGAAAAGGAATAGTCTGAGAGATTTTCTGAACGTTGCTGGACCTATGGGGGTCACACATTTCCTCATATTGTCAAAAACTCCAAGCTCACCTTACTTGAGGGTCGCAACAACCCCACAAGGACCTACACTTACATTTAAGATACATGAATACTCACTGGCAGCTGATATTGCTCGATCCCAATTGCATCCCAGATGCCCTAAAGATCTATTTAAAAATTCTGCTTTGGTAAAGTATTCTTTCACTGCTTAAAATTTAGGTCAATGGTCTTGAAGAAAATGAAATGTCAGAACGAGTTACTTTAATTATGGCATATTTTCTTCAAATGTCATTGACCCAGTCATTATCACCAGATTTGCTAATAGAATGCAAGAAAGGGATTATTTATCATGTTTTTATATTTTATCGTTATCAAGTTGAAGACATGAGATAGTCAAGACTCAAGACCTCTTAGTTGGTTTGCTACTAATTTTTAAAACACCAAACAGGAATGTGTTTGATCTTTTTGCAATCTCCAGTCCCTGTTATTATCAATTTCTCATATGACTTGACTGCTCTTCTAGTCTCTAGTAATAGTATTTAAATGGGAGATATATCTTGTTTGTAACTAGTTGAAAATTCAATACAGAAATATGTGATTGTCTCTTCTGCGGCAGTAAACATTAATGGTTAACTTACATGCTTTGGTTATTGCCCAAGACAGATGTCTAATGTTTTCATGTTTTCTTACCAGATTGTACTTTCTGGATTTGTTAGTGGAGAGTCACATCTACGGCTTACAACGAGCATGTTCCAGAATATTTTTCCAACGATTGATGTTAAAACCGTAAGTTTTACACACAAATACACATCAATGACTTGTTTAACATCCAAGTCCTTCATCTCTTAATGTTTTAACTTACAACATATTTCAGGTTAAACTCTCCTCTTGCCAAAGGATCGTGTTGCTGAATTACAACAAAGACACTAAGCTAATTGATTTTCGGCATTATTCCATAAGATTACAACCTGTAGGTGTTTCCCGCAGAATCAGAAAACTTGTGCAAACCCATCAGGTGCCTGATCTAAGGAATCTTCAAGACGTTAGTGATTTTGTGACAAAGTAAGATGCTTGCTCAATATACAAGCCGTGATTTTTCCTTTTTGAATGTTTAACCTCTTATCAATATAAGTTTACGAAGAAAAAAACTTAGGTGTGGTTGATGCTGTTTTCCAATCACACAATTACACATGGACTAATTATTTATATTATCTATTTTCTTTTATTTTTTTCTTAAAAAACTAGCACACGTGTTGTCATGGTGTGATTGGTAATCAACACTAACCACGCCTATAGAACTGCACCTAAGTTTTGTCCATTTACCAAAGGGTTTTAATAGTGAAATATTTATTAATTATTGTGTTATACCTATTTAATGCTTATTTTTTATCACTTGTGATTTGTAAGGGTTGGCTATGGATCTGAAAGTGAAGCAGATGAAGAAGCAGCAACAGTGACTTTGTCTAGCGATATTGGTAGAGTTAACCGGACTTCTACAAAAAGTGCTGTGAAACTTCAAGAGGTCGGTCCCAGGATGACTCTTCAACTAGTTAGGATTGAGAAGGGGCTGTGTTCGGGTGAAGTCCTCTTCAGTGAATTTGGTAAACCATTCAATATTTTACCCTCAGCTCAAGTACATTTACTTTTTATTGAGAAATTTATGAAATATTACGGCACAATTATCTTTTACTGTCTTGAAAACATAGACGTGTCTAGAAGTTTGTTTGAGCCATCCTTGGCTTAAGACTTTTTATCAGACAAAGGAAAAAAATATCATGGATGGACCAATGGCTAATAGCTATTTTCGTGCACATTATAGTATATAGTATGCATTCCCTTTCTCCAGGAAAACTTTTTCATGATAAGTATGCTCATTTTGAGATGTGTCAAATATAGAGGAAATCACCAATTTAGTCATTAGAATTGTAGTGTGCATATATCCTTCTAAAACTCCATGCTTCCTTAACAAATCTTTGAATTTCATCATATTTCTTTTCTTCGAACTTCTCCCTTAATCGTTTGTCTTTACTCTTTATCATTCTTTGCACATACCTCTCCCCCTCATGGGCCTCATCTCTTTTTCTGCCAGAACAACTAACTATTCAACTAACCTTTCTACTATTCTTCCTCTTCCCTGTTAGGCCAAGCTGGTGACAAAGGAAAAGATAATGATAAGATGGAGGAAGACGACGATGAATATTCAGAAGGTGGCGAAGATGATGATCAAGATGGGAAAGAGCCAGAGAATAGTGAAGATGATGAAGAACATGGAAAAGAGCCAGAGAATAGTGAAGATGATGAAGAACTTGATTAGGAACATAGTGGTAATCTGGTGGTGTATTATTCTAAAAGTGTGCAAGCATTCTGGTGGCTGTTGCATCCAATTTTGTTTTTTTGTTGAATTATATAAATTAAATGACTTTTCTTTTCTGCTGAAACTTAACGACTACTTTGTTTGTGCAATTAAATCTAGTAGGTTGGTTTGAATTTGTAGAGATCACTGTCGGCCATACATAGATGGGTTTTTTTTTGGACCCCCACCCCATCCCCATAAACCCCCACCCACACTGAAAACCCCAAAATGCCCTTCTGAAAACATATTTTTTTTTAAAAAAATTTGTCCAATCGTATATACACCTGGTGGGTATATATACGACCTTATTTTTTGCCCATCGTATATACACCCCCCAAGGCGTATATACGATTGGCAAACCCCCACCATAATCGTATATACGCCTTGGGGGGTGTATATACGATGGGCAAAAAATAGGGTCGTATATATACCCCCCTTAGGTGTATATATGATCCCTATTGTATTTTTTTAAGTCAAATAAAAATTATATAAGTCCTGAAAATAGGTTTTGTGTGTAGTTCGTTAAAACGTGATGATGTTATACGTCGAACGAATAATTTAGGCTAAAAAATCGGTTTTCGGGCAACTTACTCCGATCGTAATGAAACCACGGCTATTAAATCCGGAAAAAAATCAAGGATCAAGACTCCTCTAGAAGGGACTTCTTACGGGACTACGGCCTCAAAATCCCAAATTTCATCGTTTACTATTTTTTACGAATTTTTGTAATTTTTCATAGTCTCCAAAAAATCTAAAAAAATTTGTCTAGCCTTATTTTGGTTTTGTTAGATTTTTAGTGGTGTTTTTAAAATTTTTTGAAGTAGTTTTGACTATTTAACGAATTTTTAGTAGCTTTTTAGTAATAAAAATTAAAACAAATTATTAAAAAAAATAAAAAACCCATCATATATACCCCTTTGAGTACGTATATACGACCCTATTTTTTGCCCATCGTATATACATCCCCAAGGCGTATATACGATTATGGTGGGGGTTTGCCAATCGTATATACGCCTTGGGGGTGTATATACGATGGGCAAAAAAAAGGGTCGTATATATACCCCCCAGGTGTATATACGATTGGTGAAAAATTGTTAAAAAAAAAATACGTTTTCAAAGGGCATTTTTGGAATTTAAAATTAGGTAGGGGTTTAAGGGGAGAGGGTGGGGGTCCAAAAAAAAACCCTACATAGATATCTGCTTCATATTGAGTAATGCCAAAAATGCTTAGGGAAATTCTTAAATAAAAACGTTTTGTTGATAGAAATAAAAGAAGGGATTGGCTAACGTATGTTGGAATTGTAAATGAATCTTGTGAATTAAAAAAGTCCCACATTGCTTGTAATAGACACTATGTGAGTATTTATAAGTGGAAATCTCAACCATTGGGTTGTTGGTACAAGAGAGCACTCCAATTTTGTGGACGGGTGATGACTCACACAAAATGACCACCACACGCCACGCCACGCCGCGCCGTGCCCGTCCGACCGGCTTGGCTTGTGGTGTATTTTTATTTTTAATTTCGGAAATAATTATTTTATAGAAATAAAATTATTTTTATGTTGACCGGTTTGACTTGGTCAAACCGTAAACTTTTATAATCATAAAACATAACAATTATCATCATAATGTTATGCATTATGATTGGAACGCTTTTTCTTTATAATGAATGACAGAGCCGCTGGCTCTTCAATTCATTTCCAACGGTTCCATTTTTCCTATATAAGAGTGCTCCCCACTCTCACAATTTGCACCAAAAGCTTAAGATCAAGAATTTTCTCTTCAAGCTTTTTTCTCTTCTCCCTAAACAATTTTCTAGTTCTGGTTCTTTTTGAAAGCTTGAGATATTTTCAAGCTAAGAGTGGTTTTTATAACCATATAGAGTGGTTTCCATAAACCATATTGAGGGTGTATTTCTAGAGCGAATTTCTCACGGTCAAAGTGGAAATTGCATAGCAGTAACTCGGGTCATTGCTTTTATCCTCGGGACGTCGTGGTTGATAGCCTACTTGCACCTTTGAGTAGTGCCACGAAACGTCTTAAAGAGAACGACCTAGTCCGCGACTCATCCCAGTAATATCTTCGGTTTATTTTTTAAAAATAAAAACTTAAAACATCATGTTGTTTGGGGAAAGTTCGCTAAGGAAAGACTTGGTATTTAAGTGTGTCCATTGTGACCCACCTCTCTTTCCCCGGGAACCTACTCGGATTAACAATTTTAAGACGTTTCTAAGTCACCATGACAACCGAAGAAATTATCGTGCATCGGTTCCACGCTTCGACTTCAACAAACCATTCCGGTTTGAGGAGCTCACTTCAAGCGTTGCAACCAAAAATGCTCTTTTTCTTAACTATGAAAAAGTTGCCAATGTCTTGATCGATGACATTCCAAAGGCGTATGAAACACACACACCGGAAGAAAAGGATAAGACAAATTTAAAGAAATATTCCTATGGAAGGAGCATGACTATCTCTGTAAGAATTTTATTCTTAATGGACTTGGCGATGATCTTTATGATTATTACGCTCTTGCAATTCTGCCAGGATGTATGGAATGCTTTGAAAAAGAAATATGATAATCAAGAAGCGGGTGCTAAGAAATATCTCATTAGCCGCTATCTGAACTACAAGATGACATGATGAAAATCAGAGAGTCTCGATCACATGAGATACGTAAAAAAAGCTCATGATATTATCTCTCAAGGCATGGCCTTAGATGAACAATTTCAAGTAGTCATTATTATTGACAAACTTCCTCCTTCATGGAAGGATTTCAAGAATTCTCTCGAGGCACAAAACCAAAGAGTTTTCTCCGAAAGTTTGATTACCCGACTCGAATTGAGGAGGAATCTCAAAGCAAGATCGAAAAGATGAAGTCTTGTTTGTTTCAAACAAGAAACCGTGAGCGGCTTCAAGCCAACCGCAAACCATTTAAGAATCGAACTGTGTCCGATTCAAAAGAACGCGCACAAGAATGGGAACCTTCCTAAGGCCCCAAATCCTAAGCCACAACCACCACCACAACCCAAGAATGATAATCGCTCCTCCCTTCACTTGTTTCAACCGTGGGAAAGCAGTCATATGGCACGCAAGTGTAGGAACAGCCAAATCTCGCTATGCAAAGCAACCCGATCAAGAACAATTTATTGCTATGATTTCAAATCAACCTTGTTGGTGGATCTGAAGGTTGGTGGTTGGACACCGATCATCCATCCATGTGTGCAATGACCGTGCTATGTTCAAAACATACACTACCGCGATAATAAGAAAGTCTTTGCTTTGGCGATGCTCACACCACTAATGTTGCTTTGTATTGGAGATGTGGAACCAAATTCACTTCGAAAGACTCGATTCTCGAAAGATGTGAAGCACACTCGCAGATAAGGAAAAATCTGGTTTCGGGTTTCCTTCGAACAAAGCAGGTTTACTCAAACTATTGGGGATTTATTTACTTTGACCAAAAATAATGTATTTGTTGGGAAAGTGGTACGCCACCGATGGCATGTTTAAGTTTGAATGTTGAAATGAATAAAACTTCTCCTTTTGCTTATATGCTTTGTGATTTTAATATTTGGCATGCTCGTTTGTGTCATGTTAACAAGCGCGTTATTTCAAATATGAGTAACTTAGGATTAATTCCCAAGTTATCTTTAAATGATTTTCAAAAATGCGAATTTTGTAGTCAAACAAAATTACGAAAACATCGCATAAATCAAGAATGAGAGAATCTGAGCCCTTGATTTAATTCATTCGATATATGTGAGTTAGATGGAACGTTAACTTAAATGGTAAACGATATTTTATTACTTTTATTGATGATTGCTCGGACTACACTTTTGTATATCTTATGAAAAATAAAAGTGAAGCGCTTGACATGTTCAAAATTTTTGTAAACGGTTGAAAACCAATTTAGCAAAAAGATAAAGCGCCGGCAGTGATAGAGGCTGAATATGATTCCCAATTGTTTAATGATTTTTATAAATCAAAGGGAATCATTCATGAAACGATCGCACCATATTCTCCCGAAAATGAATGGTAAAGCGAGAAAGAAAGAATAGAACATTTACCGAATTGGTAGTTTCTATAATGCTCTATTCAGAGCTCAGATCTCATCGGGGGGGAAATTTTGCAAACCGCTTTGTTATGTCTTGAATAGACTTCCAAAGTCTAAGAGCAAAATTTCACCTTATGCGATCATAAAGAAAAGACAACCAAATGTGTCTTATTTTCGAATGCAGGGTTGCTTGGCTTATGTCGGATCCTGCATCCAAAAAGAGTTAAACTCGCCAAGAGAGCCTATGAATGTGTATTCATTGGGTATGCAATGAAATAAAGAAAGCTTACGAGTGTTCTATGACCTTAAAGTTAAAGTGATCATAGAGTCAAATGATGTTGACTTCTATGAAAATGAATTCCTTTTAAATCTAGAAATAGTGGGGGCACTTTGGAACTAGTCAAGTTTCACGTGTTTAAGAACGCTGAAAAACAACGAACAAAGGGAAATAGAACCTCAAGAGGTAAGAGAGCACGTGTTGCTAAAGACTATGGACCAGATTATTTGGTCTATACATTAGAAGAGGATCCAATGAGCATTCAAGAAGCATTGTCTTCTTTGGATGCAGATTTGTGGCAAGAAGCCATCAATGATGAGATGGATTCTCTGAGTCTAACAAGACATGGCACTTAGTGGACTTGCTCTCCCGTTGCAAACCCATTGGTTGTAAATGGATTTTGAAAAAGAAACTAAAACCCGATGGCATCATTGATAAATACAAGGCTCGCCTTGTAGCCAAAGGTTTTACACAAAAGAGAGAATATAGATTTCTTCGACACATATTCACCCGTTACTAGAATTACATCCATAAGGGTACTAATTTCGTTGGCCGCAATTCACAATTTGGAAGTACACCAAATGGATGTTAAAACTACTTTTTTAAATGGTGAATTAGAAGAAGAAATCTATATGGAACAACTCAAGGGTTTGTAGTTCATGGCAAGAACACAAGGTCCGTAAGTTGGATAAGTCTCTCAGATGGTCTAAAACAAGCTCCTAAACAAAGGGCATGAGAAGTTTGATAATCTAATTGTATCGAATGGGTTTAAAGTGAATGAAAGTGACAAATGCATTTATTACAAAACCGAAAATGACATTTGCACTATCATATGTCTCTATGTAGACGACCTACTCATATTTGGATCAAACATTCATGCCGTAAATAAAGTGAAATCACTGTTGTGTAACAACTTTGATATGAAAGACCTCGGAGAAGCAAGTGTAATACTTGGCATCAAGATCCCTAGGTCGGAGAAAGGAATTTCTTTGGATCAATCTCATTATATTGAGAAGATCCTAAAGAAATACAATTATTTTGATTGTAAACCGCATGTTCACCATACGATCCGAGTGTCAAACTTTTTAAGAACACCGTGTGACAAGTAAGACAAACGGAATATGCGAGCATCATTGGCGACCTAAGGTATGCCACCGATTGTACTAGACCCGACATTGCCTATGTTGTGGGATTATTATGCAGGTTTACTAGTCGACCTAGTATAGAGCATTGGCATGCTATTGAGAGAGTCATGAGATACCTTAAAAGGACCATGAATCTCGGATTACATTATCATAGATTTCAAATTGTACTTGAAGCGGTGCAGGTGATGCCGATTGAATACTCTATCTCGATGATTCCAAAGCAACCAAAGGGCTATATATTTAGTATACCGGTGGCGCCAGATCTTGAAATCTAAGAAACAGACTATATTGGCTCACCCACTATGGAGTCCGAAATGATAGCACTAGCAATCAAGCAGTGAAGAAGCTACTTGGCTAAGATGCTTACTAGCAGAGATTCCCTTATGGGAAAAACCAATGCCAGCTGTGTTGATCCATTGCGATAGTACCGCGGCTATTGCAAAAATAGAGAACCGTTATTATAACGGTAAGAGACGACAAATACGTCGTAAGCACAACACTGTGAGAGAATGTATCTCAAAAGGAGCTGTGAGAGTGGATCATGTACGCACTGATGTGAACTTAGCCGATCCTTTGACGAAAGGATTAGCTAGGGAGAAAGTCCAAAATACATCTCAAAGGATGGGACTACTGCCATTAGAATCATGAGTCACTCACGATGGTAACCCAACCTAAAAGACTGGAGATCCCAAGAATTAGGTTCAATGGGTAATAACAAGTTGTGAAGTGATACGAGATGAACATGCTATAATAAATAAAGAAGCATGATTCCTGAAGCAACTTAAGGTTGAGGTAATAGAAACTCTTAATGAGATCTATACTCTATGTGGAGTGGAGTACCTAGCTACGGGAGTACTCTTGATAGACTCACCTTTGTGAATGTGGAAGTAGGGCCGCTTCCTATGGAATCGTTGGCAAGATTCCTAGAGCGTTCACTAAACTGGGATAGATATGCAAGGCCATAAAAGCACGGGCTTATAAGAATACACCCATAGAATAGGTTGTGTGTGGTCTTGATGTTCGAGATAGAGTTCAAGACTACGAGTCACTCTTGTTGAATCGAAATCCTAACCACTATGTAAAGGTTCAAGTCGTAGACACCTTTGCTTATGCACAATCTTACAGAAGCGTTTGACGCTATTTCTAAAACTTCTTTTTAAATTCAAGTGGGGGATTGTTGGAATTGTAAATGAATTGTGTGAATTGAAAAAGTCCCACATTGCTTGTAATAGACACTATGTGAGTGTTTATAAGTGGAAATCTCACCCATTGGGTTGGGCCCCAAGAGGTACCCAATTTTGTGGACGGGTGATGACTCACACAAAGTGACCACCACACGCGCGCGCACCGTGCCCGTCCAACCGGCTTGGCTTGTGGTGTATTTTTATTTTTAATTTCGGAAATAATTATTTTATAGAAATAAAATTATTTTTATGTTGACCGGTTTGACGACTTGGTCAAACCGTAACTTTTATAATCATAAAAACATAACAATTATCATCATAATGTTATGCATTATGATTGGAACGTTTTTTCTTTATAATGAATGACAGAGCCGTTGGCTCTTCAATTCATTTCCAACGGTTCCATTTTTTCCTATATAAGGAGTGCTCCCCCACTCTCACAATTTGCACCAAAAGCTTAAGATCAAGAATTTTCTCTTCAAGCTTTTTTCTCTTCTCCCTAAACAATTTTCTAGTTCTGGTTCTTTTTGAAAGCTTGAGATATTTTCAAGCTAAGAGTGGTTTTTATAACCATATAGAGTGGTTTCCATAAACCATATTGAGGGTGTATTTCTAGAGCGAATTTCTCACGGTCTGCTGGAAATTGTAAATGCTCTTAAATTTGCTTTATCCCGGGACGTCGTGGTTGATAGCCTACTTGCACCTTTGAGTAGTGCTACGAAACGCCTTAAAGAGAAAGACCTAGTCTGCGACTCATCCCAAGAATAATATCTTCGCTTATTTTTAAAAATAAAAAAACTTAAAACACTGTTGTTTGGGGAAAGTTCTGGCTAAGGAAAGACTTGGTATTTAAGTGTGTCCATTGTGACCCACTTCTCTTTCCTGGGAACCTACTCGGATTAACAACGTATATACCAACTAATTTTTTTAGAATAAAAACATTTGAAAGTTAGGCTTTTGGATGTATTTGATAAATTTTTAGTCATAAATTACTACAAATGTATCTATGCTTTTTTTTCTCCCTGGTGCAGACAATTTCTTTCAAGCTTAACCTATGAAATAGCAATAGATAGGATAGGATAGGATGCTTTAGTACTCATCTCCATATCTGTATTTCAAAACTACTCATGCTAAATTCATACCTATGCTTCGTATCTTTCTCTTCTCTTCAAAAGAGTTTACAATTATGGAGATCTCTAACAAGATTCAAGAATAAAAACACCTTAAATGGGTCAAGAAGATTCAAGAATCTACAAGAACTCGAGATCTTTTCGCTGGCGTCTCGCCTTTCTTATCCCAAGAATGAGACATCTTGATTAGTTTTGTATGAGTACAAATTTGATTTGTGCATGAAAGTTTCCTACTTCCCTGGATGGTGGCTCATCATTCACAAATACGTTAAGCTCATCGTGTGTGTGATGTTTCTTTGTAATGTCTGAATATAAGAAATAGTGCTAATAACAAAGATTCCAAGTGAAACCTACCACCATGAATGAGTTCAAGGGATAATGAAGAAACCAACTTTGGAAGGTGAAAGGTGGTGAGAAATCCAGCAAAACTAAGGCAGTCAGGAAAAGCAAAGTTAAATTGAAAACTCTGGAAAATCTTTTGAGGATAGTATTTCCAACATTCACATACGCTTACGTGTGTTTTACCACTAGTTTAATGAGTAATGTCAATTAGTTAACTTTTTATGTCCGTAAGTAATCTATGGAAAATTTCCAAAATTAGATAAAAAGAACATAATTTTTTTTTTGATTAGCAAAAAAACATGTTTGAAAAACTAAGAGTTGTGTTTAGTGCACGGTCAAAAAAGAAATACAGAGAAGTTAACATATTGAACCACTAGTACATTTTGTAATTAAATAAATTTTAACAAAAATAAAAGCAAAGTGTATACCTTGGGGCTTTCAATAAGTTAATGTATTTTGGTAAACAAAGCAAAAATAGATTTAAACATACATATTTTTGCCATAAATCTTCAAGTGGAGAATCTGCTACTCTTCTTGTTGCATTTAGGGCCACAACTCCCAAATACGTATTTTGTTGGGCAGATAAAAATTTCGTTCTCTTTCTTGCAGATTCTCCACAATACATATACACAATGGTATCCCGCCAAGCATCCTCAAAAGTTTTTTTCCAATAAGAGTACTATATTCAATACGAAAATGTTTATACGAAATGTCAGAAATACACTGACTTTGTGAATAAGAGGGCACCAACTAACATACGTGTGGATGCCTTGCCTTCTTTTTCAATTCTTAACTTTCGTTTCGTCCCATAAAATGTTTCCCTTTCAATAATGTGGAGAGTCATTTCAATTGGTCCTTACTCATTTTTCTAGTGTACCGTTGGAGATTCATAGTTTCTTTCGGGGGTTTTCCAAATAAAGGCCACAAATTAAACTTATATGACATAATAAACATGAAAGATGTTTTTTAGTCCAAAGTGCATTGTTTCGCGGCTACTTAAGTGTGTATCTTTGTTTTGGTAAACAAAGAGAGCTAACCCCCCAACAAAACAAAAAGAAAACTAGGAAATAATCCTATAGGTGGCTCCCAGCTAAGTCATCGGTCAGAAGCTTTTGGATCCCATCGGGAGGCACATCCGTCAACATCATGTTCATGTCATTCACCAAAAGACTAGCATTTGCCAACAAGTCAGCACAAGAGTTCCCCTCTCACCATGTGTGGTTAACCTCAACCTCCCCGATCAGAGCCAAGATCTTCCTAATGCGCTTCAAGAGAGTGAAGTGTT
This sequence comes from Oxytropis ochrocephala, assembly GCA_020916435.1. Classification (NCBI taxonomy): domain Eukaryota; kingdom Viridiplantae; phylum Streptophyta; class Magnoliopsida; order Fabales; family Fabaceae; genus Oxytropis; species Oxytropis ochrocephala. The sequence continues at coordinate 74,203,352 of CM037094.1, read as the reverse complement.
GGCCCAAAGTGTTATCTGCCCCGTTGGTCATATCCACTAAGAATTTAGAATCACTTTCCACAACTAACTGTTAGGCCATCTCCAATGCTACCCACAACCTCCACATCTCAGCGTGGAAGGCTGAGCACTTGCCAAAATTTCTAAGAAAAGCGTGCACCCACCTACCATGCTTATCGCGAATGAGGCCTCCGCACCCAGGGCTATTCGAGTTAAGCTTGCAGGGCCCGTCAGTGTTGAGTCTCAACCACCCTTTCAAACGAAGCTACCACTTTATGAGAGCTATATCCGTGTGAAAATCCACCTTCCTAGAAGCCTCCATACTGATGATCTCTTTCACAAAGGTAAAAATTAAGCTAACCTCATCATGAAGTCTCCAAAATCCCTCCTAAAAAATTCTCCAATTCCAGTTGTACCAACAAGTCACCCACCATGAATGCAATTTGCCAAGGAAAGCCTTGGACATTGATAGCTCCCTTGGATAAGTTGCCAAAGACCCAGTCCTTCCCATTATTTTAAAAAAACTCTTGAACATGCGCTAAGGGGATAAGACGCAACCAAATCCTGGTGGCAAAGACACGGTCCCCAAATGCGTGCACAAAGGACTCGTCACCATTATTACAAATCGTACGAGTAGGAGAGGTTGAAGAATCCCACTTATTTCATGAAAGATTAAATACGATGAGGACCTCTCCACTTCCAAAGGATCTTCCAATTGCCATCAAAGGAGGGGTTGTCTTCACAGAGGCTAAGGTAGGCCCTTTTGATAGTGAACTCATTGTGAGGAGTGCCTTTTCAACCCATACAGTAGGGGCTGTCTTCTCTCATAGGGCTTGGATAGACTAGATGTTAGTAAGAGTCTCAGGGGTATGTAACGAGTGGTAGCTTGGAGGTTTCAATTTCCAATACCATTAGCTGCTTCAAAAAGGACTAAGGTGGTGTCCATCAAAGGTTCCTCAGCTACTATATTCATTAGGCTTGGTTGCTCACTGGGAATCAACTTATATAGTCAAAAGTTCATAGTCTGACCACCTTCCAAATCCAATACACGTGCGTATTTTTTCCCGCACTAGAACGAAAAGCTAATCCCTGCTCGCCATAAAAGAAATGCCTGAGTTATAGTGATGTTTTCTTTAAATGCTTCTTCCCCTTTTTGTCAACAGTGATTCCTTCAGGTTATTTCGGGTTGAAACACTCTACAATACATAAACTTCTCAATCAATGAAGTCTAGTTTGCCACATAAAAAATACCACTAAAAATATGTTGGAATTTTCTCTATTTCTCAAAAGAGATGACGAGTTCAATAAACAATAGTTTTATAAAATTTAAAAAACTGAGAGGATCTCTACTAAAAGAAGCATCCCTCATGTTCTTAAATTCAATGATTTTAAAATTAATAATTCAAAATACAATTACATATACTAACTGACAGAAATCAATTCTAAAAATTATAGACACGGAAAAATGTTTGCTAGTAAATATTGAATTGGATTTTTATTTGATTGGGGAATAATTGAGTACTAGCACTAAATGCTCATCATTCTACTTAGCCTGAATTCTGCTTATGAATCAATTTTAGGCCAATACTGATTCCATCAAGTAATTTGTCAACCCCTTCAGATTAGTGATCTAGAAAATAATCACGTTATACACAGTACTACATCAAACAGGAAGAAAAAATGAGACAAAAAATTGCTTCAATATGATGTTATACTCGGAATCAATACTGACTAAGCAAAAGAAACGAACTTGCGAGGAAGCCAAATAATATGCAAAGGAAAGAGTAATAATTTCATACTCAATACTTTCACCACCATGAGAAAAGAATGAGAAAGTTGGGTTGAGATCCTCTCCATTTCCCAAAAAAAAATAGAGAATTTCATTGCCAAAGTTTTGAGTGTATAAATATACACACACATTCCTAAAATGGAAGATAAATATGTTAAACACAAAACTTAGAAAATGAACCATTTATATTTGAGAAATGGAGAGAATCTCCACCCAAATTTATACGCACTCAAACACATGTCCAACGACATACAAAAACAAGATGATGCCTAGTTTCAGCGTCGGAATAAGTTTAGATGACGACGTAATATGCAGATTTCCATCGCACCAGTCAATGAAAAAGGCACAAATCAAGTCCAAAAACATGCATAGAATAAAGCACCCACTAGCATCAAATTTTAGTGGAGCAAATTGTGCTGATTAATCACAAACTTAACGCATGCTTAAATGTGCCTCTGAATCCATCAACTGAGGACACAGAGGCGAACAATAGAGAATGTGGTGATCTGGAAATTGATGGCTGAGATATTTCAAATGTAAGAAAATCTAACAAACATCTTATTGACAAAACTTTCCTTTAGAACTTTCTTTTAAAAGAATTCAGAGAAACTAAGAATTCTACAGGAAAACAACCTACACATTGTAATGCACAATAAATGTCGGTATCAAAAAATTTACTGGAGTTTTATACATCCGATGAGAATTACGTCTACAACTACAGATGCCCTTGCATAGTAATTGTTGGTATCACAAAATGTACTGGAGTTAACATACTAAAGCATTGTCTGTTCTGAAATTCCATGATAATAATTACCTCGATATCAGCAGTCTTTGTATGTGATGAAGTTTGCCTTATTCATTGTTCAGTTATATCATTCAAAACATGAGAAAGTCATCATCATCTTCTCTTGTTTTGCCAAAATCTGAAATTGTCAAGTTATTCAAAATTCCTCTTCAGCAATATCGAAAGGTTAGCCAAAAACTAATCACATATGCTTGTACACAATGAGTGGATTAGAAATCTTTACAAAGTACCTCACATGCCATCAATATTAAAATAGGGTACACTCAATGCAAAGCTAACACTGGGACAGTGACTTTAATTTCAACTGAAAAGCAAGGCGTGGAAAATAAGGAGCATCTATATTTCCTTTTTTTGCGTCAAAAACATTGCGGGAAAAGAACACAATTCTTTATCATCATAATTATAAATCCATAAAACATTCTGCTGCAAAAATGCAATCAAAGGGAGGGGATCAAGGACTAAACTTGACAAAAGACAGCTGAAAAACAAACAAGAACAGGCTAAAACGCCAAAAATTCAAGCTAACTTGCACTATTGGTAAAAACAACTCCATAGTATCAAGGCACAGCTTCAAGTGCTTAAGCTTCTCAAAATAAGCTTGTAGAACTTATCACTAAAAAGTTAAAAACTACAAATAAGGACGTCAATGGCATTTCTTTGTAAGTTTGTGAATGGAAGCATAAATAGTGTATGTGTCTCTCAAACACATGTGCTTTTTTCTTCAACAACAATTTTCATAAAAAATAATGAAAGTTGCAACGGCCATAACCTATTTGTTGTACTTTCTACTACTAACTTTTAGAAACAGCAATTAAAAAGGACAGGACATACAAAACCAGAATATATCAGACAAAAAGGGTTCAAACCAAAATGCACTGTCTTCCATTATGGAGAACTTAACAGTATTGAGATGATTTACTTTTTTATTCAGATGACTGTAGATCAGTCACAGCCATATCCTTTCTACTTCAAGTATTGTTCTAGCCTCGAGAAATTTCTATCTACATTTATTACCAGGCAACTCTTGCTCGGGCCACTCAAAATTTTAGAATTTTCATAGGCAAGTATATTTCAGCATATAACCATTTCAACCATTGTTTCCCTGGGATTCAGATTTGCTACAATATATCATGCAAAACAATGTCCCCAGTAACATCTAATCCATGTTTTCTATAGAAAAAGCAGATAAAAGAATGTCAAAAAGAAAGGAAAAATAGAACGGACAAAAAGATGGTAAATTTAAGCGGTACAGATTTTCAACAATGTACAGTTTCACATAAATCAGAGCCAAACTCAACATTGCATAGAACATTAAAGAGGAACCACGAGTAACACCTATTGGTAGAAACTCAAGTCCAACGTTGGCAAGAGGTAAGGCCTGAAAAAAGTTTATAATGAATGGACGCTAGTCATCTTACAGGCCGATTTAATAGGGATGAGTTAGACTCAAAATCTAATAAGATATCAAAGCTTAACCTAAAACATTGGGTCCTCCATCATATTATCCACACATAATGTCCAAGGAGGAGTTTATTGAGAGACACCCAAGTCCCAGCAAGAGATAAGAACTGAAAATTTATAATAAATTGACACCCCTCCCCTTAAAAGACAGTTTTGTGTGGTTTAGAATCCAAAATTTAATAAAACATAATTCAACGTAAGAGGCGAAGGGGACACCTAAAATTTGCAACCCAACACTGCAAAAGAAAATGAGCTCATTACCAAACTTTAGACAAAACATAAGGGGAAATACATCTACACTGTAATTTTAAGAAACCGCTACATATCATTAGTATCAATTCTATCATTTATCTTATCGGACAAAAGATTTGACCATAGGAACCAAATTTAAAACCCAAAAAAAACTTACATGAAAACACTCGAAAAAGAAAAAACAACATACAAATTATCCTATGGATGAAAAAGATAAGCAGAATCACGTGAATGCTGAAGGGATTATAAATGACTTGTCTCTATCCCTATCATTAAAACTCCTAAAACGTTGAAAATTCCAAAATATATTAGAGTCCCAAACACATTAAAAACAATTGGATGGGAGAACTGAGAATAGAATATTTAACTTTCACACTTCCATCTGTGCAAACTTGCATACTTTCATATTCTATGTTGATAACTTTTAAAAATGTTAGTGCTGAACTTTTAAGAGTGATTCAAAGACCAGTTATCAACACAGAATGGCAGTTTAGTTTCAATCAAATTGTCACTTAACTACCAAAAATTAATAAAATGATGCATCTCAGAAAAACAGAGGATAAAGAGGCAAGGAAACCCTTCGATAAAATAGAGTTGTAAGGAATTCAAACATAACAGTGGATCCAATAAAGAAAAGGTGAGGAAAATCAATTGTAAGACAGCAGTTGATTGAAAAAGTATTGTAAAGAATCCATACGAGGATTGCTACTTTGTTGAAATGCTTTGATTTGAATTCAACTACCAGCTATCCCCCTTGGTATGTATGTAAGTACCAACGTAAACTCAGCGAGACATGTACATTCCCTGGCCTTGGATGGGGATGCCTCCCCTTACCCTTCACATCATTACTACCAAAAGCATACAGAAATATGCCAATTTATTGTACAAAAAACAAGGATAATAATAGCCAAAATCCATAAACGACAATTCATGGTACCTGCCCCATTCTTAGATGCTAAAAGAAGAAAAAAAAAACTATGCACAAAAATAAATATATCATAAAGATCACATATAAAATTCTAAATAGTCATCCTTGAATAGGACGAACAGCACCAGAACAGTTTGAACTGTTCAAGGAAACGAGTGCCGCCATAAGCAGCATTCTAACTTCGATTAATATCGGTTATCTATTAATATTAATATAACAATAAAAAGCAAGGTTGTCACACTTGAAAGTCAAAGTACACTCATGGAGCTTTTATAGACTCAACTTGTATACTCATAAAAGTTTATATCATGTCAAATAAACCTATAAATGACAACATAAATAATATAAAACAGTTTAAAACAAATAATTCATCATTCCATCCCCATAATAAAGCAAAGTAGCACACCAAAATAATAAAGTGTGTTAGTACATTAGTATTAGATAAGATCACACTACATTAGTGACCAAAATGTAGATAAATTCAAAAAAATAAAAGGTTACTAAAGTAAAAAAAAAATAAAAAAATCAAGAAGTTAATTTGACCTAACACTCTTATTTTGAGGCCAAACACTTTATTTAATAGCTGAATAAAACAAAGGTTACAATTCAAAAGTTCAACAAATCTCACAAATTTCAGACACTCAAAATTAAGAAGCATAAATATGTTCGTACAGCTTAATACGTTGTCACCTCATAGAGAACGGGGGAAATGAAACTTAACAATTGTCACTTCAATAAAAAATAAATATAAAAGGTATATTGAAAACTTCATAAAATGACCATTTCAGACTAAATTCACTGAACAAATAAGAATCAAAACTAAAATGCAATAAATTTGCAGTTGAGGATATTATTTTTCAGTTGAAATCCACAGCCACTGGGATCATGTAAAGCTTGGACCATGGGCAAAATTTTCCAAACAACAATTCTTGATATTGCTGCAGTTTGGATACTAATTAAATACTAGAGATGGGATCCAGGATTAGGGGGGGAGAGAGAGAGAGAGAGAGGTAGTGTGCAAGAATGCATAATTAAAATTTCAGAAGGAACAATTACTGAGTTGTGTAATATGAATCTCAAGCTATGTAGCACCGACACTTCCGGTGAAAGACGTGTCTGGTGTCCGACACATATCGTGTCAGACACCAACAGAGACACCTCAATTACTTGTATTTTTCAGATTAAAATCGGTGTCCGCGTGTCCGTGTCTGTGCTTCATATATCTCAAGCAAAAAAAGTTTGCATTACTCCATTTTTTTCCCATTTCTTAATAAACATGGTCAAAACTACTAGCACCTCAAAGAGCTCCAGAATTGGCTTCATGTACAGAGAAAGGTTACACCATATAGATACTCAAGTCACTTAAACAATGCTACTATTTATTAAGGAAATGCACAGACAAGACGAAAATAAGATTTTAAAAATATCAAAAATGATAAAATTAACATTTAGTTAAAATTGAATCATTGAAACAGGTTTCTATATGGACATTATGTAATAATTACAAGGGATGGGAAACAGATAAACTAACCAAGTAAGAAACATGGGCCTAAACTTGGAAGCAAATGTTCCTGGGGTACATTGTCAGGAAAAATTACAATATACACAATCCTGCCAAAAGCCTCCACAAATTTTCAAAATTTTCTTCTCGGGTGAGTTGTATGTACTACACATGCGAATCTAACTGTGAGGCACAATATCTCCTTGCATGTTGGTCCACCGGCAACAACACTGAAAGATAACAAGCACTGATAAATCAAAACCAAGAGAAAAAGGAACAAACTATTCTCCTGAATAAAAAAGTTGACAGAATCATACTACTGGTATGTTGAACCCCATAAAACCTTCTATTCTAAAATCAATTTAGTCCACATACAGGGAGATATTGTAATCAAAATCCACTTAGTCACTATGTAAATACTTAACCTATGCAAGTTTGAACTTCGGAGAGTTCCATGAAAGGGTTTCGTATGGTCGTGAACACAATGACTAATTCTTAGGAGTGCTACATTAGGCAGTCATGTATTTTTCCAAGTGTTTTAGGAGTGCTACATTAGGCAGTCATTTTTTTGTGTTCCTTTCTTCCCTTATTTGAGTAAATAAGTTACTTGTAAGGGGAAAAGAATAAAAGGAAAGAATAAGGACAATAAGATTTACCAAAAAAAGCTCCCATTTTAAAAAAACGTCACAAGGCATTAACCCCGATATTTCAATCATGTATTTTCCAAGTGTTTTAGAAGTGCAACATCAGGCAGTCAATTTTTTGTGTGCCTTTCTTCCCTTATCTGAGTAAATAAGTTACTTGTAACTTGTAAGGGGAAAAGAATAAAAGGAAAGAATACGGTGTGTAAGATTTACCGAAAATAACATTTTCCACCAGCCATATAAATAATATAAATACACATCAAAGATGTCCAAAATTCCAATTACAGACAGACCCAGAAAATTTTCCAAGGAGAAAAGAATAAAAGGAAAGAATAAGGAGAATAAGATTTACCAAAAAAAGTTCCCCTTTTAAAAAAATGTTCACAAGACATTATCCCCGATATTTCAATCATGTATTTTTCCAAGTGTTTTTAAAGTGCTACATCAGGCAGTCAATTTTTTGTGTCTTTCTTCCTTATCTGAGTACGTAAGTTACTTGTAAGGGGAAAAGAATAAAAGGAGAGAACAAGCCGAGTAAGATTTACCGAAAATGTTCCCATTCTCCTCCAGCCATACATAAAATATAAAATATAAATAGACATCAAAGCTGTCCAAAATTCCAATTACAGACAAACCCAGAAAATTCTCCAAACGAAATCAATAATAAAAAATAAAAAACAGCAATGGGTCAATTGTCACCACAGCTTCAGGTGACTTTTTAGAAGCACAGAATTTTATTTAACAGCGAATAAATCTACCCTCCTAACCAATCTACCATACTAACAAGTATAGGGTTTTTTTCATATTCACAAGATATTGACTTCGTTAATGATTGCATTTAATAATTTCATTATTGGCTTCATTAATGAAAACATAGTTTGACTTCATTAATGTTTGCAACTTCGCATTATTGCATGTTAGGAGGATGTTTCAGGAGATCATAGTAAAGCTCATGTACCCTGATCAACGAGACACAGGTAAAAAAAATATCCAGAATAGGAGGGGAAAAACTTACTTCATACTAATAAAGAAGACTCCAATCATCATCAAGTGGGTCTCCAACCATTAACAGCAGGAATGTCTGGCCTACAAGGCAACATCTGAGGTGCACCATGTCCTGGAGAAGGGAGACATGTAATTTATCATTTGAATACATAATTCATAAAACTAGTTTCTTAACAAGTTAGAAGGAGGTATGTATAGCAGAGAACGAAAAACAATGGAAAAAAATAGAAAAAATCACCTGATACTTGAGCACCAGGTAGGTTGCTTGAAATTGCTCGCTGAAAACCTACATTACTTAATGGCGGTCTTTCAAGTGGTGGTCGGAAACCTACATCATCAAAACAATATTTTTGTATAACATTCAGATTGCTCTTAAAAGCAACAAAAATAACATTAGGGCAACAATAAAACTTTTACTAACAAACGAAAAGAATCTCCAAGAGCTGGTAATTGATTAAGAGTCTATAAGATAGACGATCTTTAAATATAGCAAACATTTGGAATGGAAAGGCAAATAGATTTACATACCTTCTTGCCCAAAGGGTGGACCAGGGCATGAAGGATTCATCCCTCTCCATACACCATGTTGATTGTTTGACGATGACAGTCTCCATTGCTCATCAGCAACAAATTGCCTCCGGCCATCTGGAAGGGATGGCAAAGGAAATGGGGGATGGAATGAATGTGGAAGATGTTGCTGAACTGTCTGATTTGGATATGAGTACTGATTTGATGGATTTTGAGGTGGGGCAGGATGTGCATGTCTCTGAGAAAATGGGGGGTTACCCTGTTGATATTGATGGTTGGGTTGATGAACAGCGTTTAAATACACATCATTCTGTCCATAATCTAATTGTCTCGTAGGCTTAAAACCAGAAGGATCCTGGGCGCTGCAGCCTGCAGTTGGGGCAAAAGCAGATGGCAGTGGAAATATTTCATTCGTGACAACTGCAGTACTGTGACCTCCACTAAAGGAATTACCAGCCAATTGAACTATTTGGTTACCCTGCATAGAAGACTGTATTTATCCATATCAGCAATTCAAACAAATCCATAACAAACAAGCGATATCAAAAGCAAAACTGTCTTACACTAGTTGATGCACTGAAGTCATGAGGTACGCTCATCTGATACCCCAACTGGGGGGATGACTGATGTGATGACTGGGGTGGCATTAACGACTGGGAAAGATGTGAAGGCAAAGCCGACCCAGATGATTGAGGAACAAATGATATTGGAGGGGCTGAGGGTGGTAAAGGAGGAGGTGGGGGTTGCAATACGGGAGGTGGTGGAGGTGGGGGAGATGGCGATGATGGAGGAAGAGGCGGGGGAGGAGAAGAAGGCAAAGGTGGGGGTGTAGGAGGTGGATCAAGTGGTGATGGAGGGGAACCCTCCGGAGTAGCCAACATCTCTTCTGAAATGTTTGAAGTTGGATGTAAATCCCTATTTGAGCTCTGAGCTTGCAAACAAAATTCATCAGAACTGTTCAAAAATACAGGCCTTTCATCCTTCACGTTAACTGAAACATCTTCCATTTCTAGCTCACCATCCACGTCCTCTAAGATACAATGGCGCTTGTCATTTGGGGTCACAGTAGAAGTATCTGATTCTCCGATAGTAGGTGTGGGTTCTGCAGGAGACGCGCCATACGTATCCTTACGTGAATTGCTTGGTAAATCTTCATATTCATCCTCATCTTCATCAAACGCATGGCAAGATAAAAAGCCAGGCAGCTGAAATGTAGCATTACTGATATACAACACAAATGAAATATAACATGAGTCAGAAACTGATACTACTTTTTGAAACAAATAGAATGGGGAATAGAGTAGCAATAGAATAGAAAACATGAAATAGACAGTAAAAGCTTTCTATAAACATCGGCTTTTTACTAATAGTTCAAATAATTTTTAAATTAGGAACGTCAGTAAAAAATAGTATTAGTTATACTAAAAAAGGAAAACGCAAAATGAAGACATGATTTAGTTTAGTGTGCTGTGGACATGACAAATACACGTACACATCACCAAAGATAATATTCTGAATCATGTCATTGGCAGTTTGTAGTCAAAATATAATGAACTCCATATATAAGATAACGTTTTGCAAGGTATATTGCAATCAGTCATAAACATACTATATAATTATACTTGATACACTAGTTATCAACATTGATTGCGACTTAGTGGTAACATGTTTTCTGCATCCTCAGCAATGAGGTTCAAACCCCTATGCGGGAAGCTTTAAAAACAATTTCAAGAAATAACAGGCCATCATTTTAATAGGTCCAAACCAGAAAAACCCACTGGTTTTCAACCAGTTTCTTGCAAAGACGGCTCTCTGGGTTGTTTGGACGAGATAACAGGTCCGTTCTCGGTTCAACTGTTGATCCGGCTGGTCCAAATCAATTTTCGGAACATTGGTTGTATGTTAACTTTCAAAATTCAGAAAACTCAAAAAAGCAGGTTATATGAAATTCTCTCCAGTTTTTCTGCCTTTTTCTGTCATTTTCTCACACTAACTTATCAAATCAAATTCTATTATGGTAAATTCCCTCTTCAGTTGGTAAATTTATGTTTTAAAGCCAAAATAGTTTTAATGATAGTATCCTACAATTTTCAAGTTTCTCACTTCCAATACTTTTTATTTGAAATTTAAACATGATTTACAAAAAAAAAAACATGACAGAGGAACTGGCAATCTGGCATAAACGAACTTTGAAACAACTAAATATGATTATGAAGTTCATTCAAATGTATGAATATTATGATCTTAGTTTTAACTTACAAATTCGTAACCAAGACATCAAATTATCAAACTCTCCCCAAATTGTATAACACTATCATAACGTTTAAGAAAAACAATTGACCCATCTCCTTTTGCATTTTGGGTATTTTCAGATTCCTAGGTCTTTACACTATGTTTGCACCTTACTATCGGGCTCATTTGTGACTCAGTAAGTAATATTTTCCATTTTGGTTATACATGCTGCTTCATTTAAGAATTCAGAGTTTACTATTTATCTTGGGTTTAAGGAATGATAAGGTAAGTGTATTAAAATCACCAGCAACTGTCGACTACAATGAGTGAAAAGGAACATGAATTTATGAAAAGCGCGCAATCTAAAAATTGAAGGGACAAATATCAGACCTTCCATACTCATCAACAAGCATGCCTTCCATTTCTCTAATTGGATCATCCACAGATCGCTCGGCACGAGAAGGACGCCTAAAAGAAAAGCTAACTGTTATTTCGTCATTTGAAACTCCAATATCATCCATGTAACGGCGAAGAACTGATCCAGGAAAAATTTTCCTCTCAAGCCACAGCTTCAAAACCTGCAATCCACCAAAAATAGAAAAAATAAAAACCAACATCCAACTAACATATAATCCTTATGCTTATCTAAAAAAAACATATAATCCTTATGAAAAGTATTAAGAAAATCCACTACTTTGAACAACATTCACTCTACTTAATAATAAAGCAAAGACTGTAGTGGAAGATTAATTTCTAAATGGTAAGGTAGCTAATTTCCCTTGATAAAGTTGTTTGGGTTCTGCATGAACCTAATATTCACCTCTTTACTTTGAAGCAGTATCTCCATGTTTGTTCTAAATATTTTGAAATAAAATAGAAGTACAAACTTTAGTGACGATTGGTGGCTATAACAATTTGATAATGTATGTATTTTGTTGAAGTGAAACTCCGACAACTTGCAGTGCCTCACTTTACCATAGTTCCAATCCAGGGCAGGGTTGTGCCAATGGCCTCTCTCTAGTGCTCTTGTGCCTGTTTCCAGGCAGTTTCCTCCATTAATTAATTATTAATTAATTATTAATTAATATAAAAAGAAACTGCATACTTTTTGTAGCATTTTTTTTCCTTTATTGTTCTTTTCTTTCTACGACTTGGATGCTTTCCTATCCTCCCCGAGTTAGTTACGTTTTACTTTTCTGTTATTCCATCCGGTGAGTTTGTTACAACTCACCACACCTGTAACAATGTGTATAAATAAATACACATCATCTTGTACCAAACTCATTCAGTGAAATACAATTCAGTTTCAGATTCTGTTAGATTAGTTTCTCTCTCTTTCTCTCTCTCTCTCTCTGTGATATAGGAATTCAATATACCCCTCTAGTTCAACTCTTTTTTGCTATTGGTACGATTCCTTTTTTTAATGATAATTAAAAAGGGGGAAGCTGACCTTGAGACACTGACGACGATTTTCACGGGCACTAGCTCCAGGGGGAGCAGCAGCACCAAGAAGACGTGGCAACGCTGCTTGAACTGTAGGAATGTAGGAGGCTCCAGCAATGCCTAAAATAGTCCTCTTTAATTAGTGCGACAGAAATGAAGAAAAGATTGCCTGAACTTGCAAGTTTCATCAGGGACAAGAACAGGAAATAAATAAAAAAACCATAATAAAAGCTAATAGCTAATATCTTCACCCACCTTTATGACTATGTGAGCACTGAGTGATGGAATCAACAAGGAAAAACAAATCCACCTTGCGATGAAAACTAGTTTCATTTTCCAACTTTCGGATGAGAAGTTCAACAACCTGAACAAAAGGACTTAGAAGTAAGTCCACCATAGGTACAATAACCACCGAATGAACATAACTGCCAAAGCAGCGAGAATAACATCTTAGAATCAAGGATCACATTCCAATTATCTCTAACTAAATATAAAGCAAACAAAAAGGAGATACATTTCACATTTTCCATGGATCATTGATGTTCCTATTCTAAGATTTTCAATATAATAAGTAATAGTTCATTATGACAATAATATAAGCAAGAATTTTATATAAAAACGCATAAGTAAACTAATAGTAGAAGTATACAATTTACATAATGAGTAACATAACAAAAGAGTGTTTCTGTGATCTTCAGTTCACTACCAGTAAATTTGAAGCTTACCCTTATGTACTTATCCAATTTACCCTTATGAAGCTATATAGATCAACCAACACCATAGTTCCTATCATGTACTATTAGGTTCGAGGATATTCAAAGATATACCATTTACCTCAAAATATTTCTTAATGAGTTGGTCGAACTCTAGTTTTCCTTGGTAACCTCTAACTAATATTCTCCATTTGATCAACTCTCCTTACAAGTGCTTTTACATGTCTTCTCGATACATGCCAAGTCACGTTAGACGTGATTCAACCATCTTTTCCACAATGAGGCAACCCCAACTTTCTCTCAAATGAATTGTATCTCTAACCCCATCTCATCTTTTATAAACACCCATTCGCATTCTCATTCCTGCAACATGCTTACTTTCTATTTGCATTTTAAGCGCCCAACATTCAGTTCTATATATCATTTTTATGTGCACTACAATAGTATTTAAATTATTTTTTATTGCAATCCCATCCCTCTAGTTCTAATAGTTCATAAAGCTTTGCAAGGAAACTTGGAGAGAATGATTCATAATCTATAACTAGTCTATAACTAGCAACAATATGATGGAGCTGACCTCATTGGCAATGCCATACTTTGCACAATCGATGGCAAGACGAGTTGCACGACCAATACTTTCCTTGGTCCTTGACAAAGTTTCAATCATTCCTTCAAAAGCATCACGAGCAACAGCAGCCTCTGTACCGCCACTCAGCGAGCCTCCAAGACCCCTTTGCACTGAACCAACTCTTCTCTCCTCTATCTCATCAGCATCGAGCTGACTTTGAGATGCAGAGTGATGCTCATTAGTTTGTGGAGAAGCCGCTTTTGTGTGCTCATAAACTCCCTGCACATCTGTCTGTATGAAGTTATTTGAGACAGACAGAAAAGGCTGAACTGTGGAGGGGCTAGGGGTCCCCTCCTGAACATTGTGAATATCAGAAGGAAGACATTGAGAATGAGCTTTTCTCCATTTTGCCTGGGCAGCTGCAATAAGATGCCTCATAGTTTTAGCTGATTCTGGAGTCCCAGAACCAGTATATATACTACTTTTTTCTTCAATGCCCACCTCCCATCTGTAGTTATATAAACATAATATGAAGGGAAAAGGATTAGCAAATAACAACAAATCAAATGAGAAGAGAAAAAAAGGATATCTACCTATCAGCATGTAGTGCATCAAGCTCCTTATAACCTACTGTTGAAACAGGAACTTCAACTGCCTGTGACGATGTCTTGGGAGTAGTTTTAGAAATTTCAGCTGTCGGTGCAAGCTTCTTTTTCTGAGCTGAAACTTGGTTCTGAATAAAGCTGGGGTTATGTGAAGACTTTGAAGACCCATTATCAGCCTTCTTTTGAGTAGCATTGCTAGCAAGTTTAAGCAAAGGTTTGGAAGATTTATCCCGCTCAGCATATGACTTCGTTGCAGGAACTGACTGAGGAGATTTTATTGGGGAGGCGGAGTTAACTTTTGCCACCTTAAAGGGAATTTGCTTTGAATCTAACTTATCATGGTTATAAGGAACATGCATGGGAATGTCTTCACCAGCTTTCTCTTTTACATGCAGCTCAATTGATGATATGTCATTATGCAGTTGAGAAGATGGTTCTTTCAATTGAGCATCCTCAAGTTCACTAGAATTTCTATGAACCAGCTGAGCAGCATCAGACTTCTCTGAATGAGCATTATTCCCCTTCTTGACCTCTGGAACAAAAGGTGACTTCAAATTTTTTGCAGCTCCTCCGTGAACAGGAGTTTTGGGTTTATCATCGCCGTCATCTTCAAAAAGGCAGACAGCTCTACGTTTCCTCTGTACTTGTTTCATTGTAACATTCTTTGTATCAGCTTTCAATTTAAGGGTACTACATTCTTTTTTCTCATCAGAAGCATTGCTAGCAGAATCAGGCATAGCTTGCTGAACTTGGCTATGATATTTGGTCCCAAGGTGGAACTCGTGGACAGGGTCATCAGAACCTAAAAGACCAATCTGACCCCTTGATGACAAGCTTTTTTCTGCTTTTAAATTTGATGTGGACCTTTTCAATTCTACCTTTTTAATTGCTTTATCTTCAACAACAGTAGAGCCAGGGGAAGCACTTTTCACATCCTTTGGGATGTACCCTGGAGTTAAATCATCTTTAGCATCTGTTCGCT
Source organism: Oxytropis ochrocephala (assembly GCA_020916435.1). NCBI lineage: Eukaryota > Viridiplantae > Streptophyta > Magnoliopsida > Fabales > Fabaceae > Oxytropis > Oxytropis ochrocephala. The sequence continues at coordinate 74,187,899 of CM037094.1, read as the reverse complement.
TCAACTTTTTGGTGGCATGAAAAGTTTCACTTGCTCCCACATTATTCGTTGTATGAGGTTGGGCTTTCTTTCCCATACTTGATTTTTTTACGTCAGTCTCCTTAGCATCAAACTTGATATCTGGCAGCTCATTTTTTACATTTAGACTTGTCTTAATTGTAACCAAATTCTTATCTTTTTCGACAACATTACCATTAGAGTCTGGTTTAAGAGTATCTGGAGAATTGAATTCAACAGCAGATGCATTTTTCGCTTTCTTTGCAGTTTTCAATGTCTCTCCAGATCTGGAAAGATCAGCACCTCCAGTAGAATTTCTCTCCTTCAAAAATGTTCCAGTAGATGAACCACCAGTTTTTTTTCTATCATCTGCAGCTTCACTTTTCCTCTTTAAGCCAGAAACAAGCTTTCTTGGCTTGCTCCCATTGGTCAAAACACTATCTTGATTATCATCTTGACTAAAATCACGAACACTACTTGCACCTTCAAGAGTAGATTTGCTAAAAAATTTCATCTCTGAACCGGCGGATAACTTACCTTTTTTCATCACAGGCGATGAAACAGAAGAACTTTCATTTGGATGGCCAGACTCAGTGAGCTTTTCATCTTGGCTATCCCTTTCTATGGTTTTCTGCATACAGTTGTGCAAGGCGGAGCCAAAATTACCCACATAGATGTTATCCTTTTCTGCATTCAAAGCCAAAGTATCAGAGGCATCCTTTGGGTTACCCACTGCTCCATCATCAGAAGGAACTTCTAAGACAATCCGGGAATCATCAGTGTCATCTGTCAAGCCACTAGCCTTTTGTTTCTGAATCTCATCAAAAGCTGCACATATTTCCTTCACAGCTTGGGCAAAATACTTTGTCTTGCCTTGAATCCGAGCAGACAACTTATTTTTAAACTCACTGGTGAATACCTGAATATCTGCAGGGGCAACAAAAGCTCTGCAAAGGAAAAGAAAATAACATAGGTGCAATCAAATGACGACAAATTGCAAGACAATTAATCAAATGAATAATAACAAACATAAAGGATACAAAACAGAAATTGTAAGAGTAATCACCAAATCAGATTTTCTTCAAAATAACCAGAATTTACTTAAATTATCTCTAACAATGGTTAACAACTCAAGTGATACAATTTTAATTGGAGAGATATTTTGCAACCCTACTTTTATGCATTTTCAGATAGTGAGTCACATATATTGTTAGCAGAGAACAAGTCACAAAAATTATCATTACGAACTCCTCTCACCTCTCATCTACTTTTAACATAAAAAACAAATACTGAAATTATTAAAACATAATGTAAAGCTAAAACAACTTGACACCTTTAGTGGTTCCCCACTTCTCCACTCTATGACTCGAACCCACAACCCTTTGGATGTAGGTAAAACGTCTTACCAACTGAGATGCACTTCACTGTCGAGCAGAGCAGAAGACGTCCTCACGAAACAACCAAAGACAGAAAAAAGAACCCTTTTAGAAATATACATTAGCTTAAAGATCTTTTTAAGTCCTTTGTATGAAGGATGCAATCTCAACATTCTGCTACCATTAATAAAGTTTGCCAGGTTGCTTTTCCTTCATTAACAAACTTTCTATTAGACGACTGCTAATCAAAAGGTGTTACGTGCATGCATGGATGCTGAAAGATCCAGGCAACAATAAAGAGGTTTGAAAGTCATAGCTACAACCAGCAAATCAACCTTCTCCGGTGCACAAATTGATATTTCAAGACGTAGTTCACTATAGCATCCCTAATTAATCCTGAATTTGATATCTTTATTATTTAAGAGGATTCGACCACAAATCTGACAATCAAATTCTTCCAGTATACAATCTTTCTGTCCCTTTCTTTTGGGATACAGTTAATGACCAGGGAAGGTAGTTGAGGAGCCTAAATAGGATCCAACCCCCCCCCCCTCTCCCCAATCCTTAAAACTCAGTACAACAAAAAGAAGGGGGTGGTCCTGAACAATATACACAAAAAGCAGTATAACTAATTTACTCAACCTCTAAACTCAAATTCCTAGGTATAAATTGTTTAAGCCTCATTCCAACAGTTAAATCATCTCCGCATTGCCACAATATCATGACAGAAGATTCTCACATTTAACTAAAAGAAATGTATTTTCTAAAAGCAGTAGGATTAGTAGACGTGCAGTCTTTGCAGTTGGTTATTGTTAGAAGCTGACTCAGCGCTCTGCTAGGGCAGTTGAGCCAGTATGCAATTCGGTTAGTAAGCTGAAAGCTAACTCAGCATTCTGTTAGAGCTGTGTAACTACCTAGCTCTAAATACTTTAAAGCTAACTAACAATATCTACAGCAACATTAAGGGTGTGATTACTTTGTGAAAACATTTTCTGTTTTTTATTTCCTGTTTTCACTTTTAATTGTAAAACAGCCTTTGTTTTCACTCCGTTTCAGTTTTCAAAAACTTGTTTTCACTGTTTCCTGTACAAATTTTTGAAAGCAGAAACAGAAAAGGTGAAAACATGAAATGAAAACAAAAAAAAGGTTATTGTAAAGTACATTTTCTCTCTTTCACTTAACCCCCTTTTCATAAAACTTCATTTACTAACAGATATTGGGCCCATTTGCTTGTGATTTTCTTAAAAAAAAATAAAAGTTCCTTGAATTGAAAAGATGTTTTAACTTATTTATAGAAACTATAAAAATAAAAAACTGCTTTAATGCTCTTATCCGAAGTTAAAAAATAGTGGCTTCGGCATAAGTCTAAAAAATGGCTATCCATGCTTTAGTCCCATAAGCCCCTTGTTTGGGTGGGAGCGTTAAAAATATAAAGAAAAATGCACCTTAAGCTAACAACTTGATCTTTTAGATGAGTTGGTCCTCGATAGATTGCAAGGCAGATTATATATGACCAGTAATTCATGGAAAGAACTATTAATATTACCAATAAGGAAATGCAGATAAAGAATCCAGAATTATATAATAAAAAATGAATTGAAAGCTTGTCGTTTTAGTTTTAAGATAAAAGTTACTGTTATACAAACACTACAATGCAATACAGTATAGCACAGCATCTACATTGTACTCTTAAACTTTTTATTGATCCCTATACCAAATAAAACTCCCGCAACAACCAAAACCCAAAGATTAAAAACAGAAGGTCATTTGATAAACACTAAGATAACAGGTATCAAGGTATTATTTCCACATATACAAACTGCATTAATCAGCCTACACTTAAGTTAATTCCTCTCTACTAATTCACATATCAGTCCTTTTTTCTCATCAGGAATTAGAATTACTAAAGCCACTCCGAAATAACGCATCCCAATTCACCACTAACTTCTTAGCAACATGTTAGTTACAAGAGAAATCAGGTGTGAGATAGTGACAGGCTTACATCTCTTTGGTGCCAAAAAATTGAACAAAATACTTCTTTGGATCAGGAGCTTTCTCCCAATCTTCAGGACTGCTTATCTGAAAGAAAAAAAATAAACAACAAAATCAGTATATCTTCAGTACCCATATAACTGAAAGCTCAATCAAGCACCAATCAATAACTCAGTAACCATACAGCAACGGAGAAAAAATCAAACATAAATAAAAAAAACGTAAAATTTAAAATCCCTAATCCTAACAATTTCATAAATTTAGCAGAAAAAAACAAACCAAAAAGCAACGAATCGGAAGCAATAACTTCATAAGAACGTTACAGAATCAACTACGTGACAAAGACGTTCAAATCGAAAAAAACGTATCCAAAGGCAAATCATAGAGAATATCGCAGAAAAGAGAAGAGTTTGAAAAAAACCGAGTTCTACCTTGGCAGGCCAAGCAGGGAAGCCCTTAACCTTAGCGAGGACGAGATCGCCTAAACTCAAGTGTCCGTTCGCCTTTGCTTTGTTGGCTCCGCGTCGTCGCGCGGGAGGCATGACTTAGAAAACGACGTCGTTGGAGAACAGCGGCAAGAAGAATCGAACGATCTAAAAACCCTAAAAAAGATTCCCGCCGAAGCGCCGCGGGGTATTAGGGAGGGATTCAGCGGTGGTGCGGCGAAGAGACGGTGGAGAAGGAGAGAGAATCTGAGATTGGGGAATTGAATTGAATTTGAAAGAATAGTGAAAGATTTTTGTGAGAATAGCTTATTGGCTTTGCGTTTGCGTTTGCGTTTGCCTAATTGGTTTTGGCTTTGCCCAGAAGGAGAGTATGGGATTGGGACCTGAAGGGAATTTTTCTAAATTTCTTTTTATGATTATCTTTTTTTTTTTTTTTGGGGTTAGAGCAATCATATGCAAATTCCACACAAGGTTATTATTTTCTATCTCGTGATTTTTTTATATAATTTAATTTGAGCTTTATTAAACAATTAATTTATATATTTGTGTAACCAAAAAAACAATTAATTTATTTGTGTAACCAAAAAAATAATTAATTTATTTGACTCTATTATTAAATAAAAATTATTGATTCAATCAAATAACTTTTCAAAAAAAAAAATCAATGCATTTTTAATGTTTTTGTTGACTTTTTGCTAAAACAATATACTCACTTAAAAACAACTTTTTTAACATATATGCCTAATCCAGATAAAAAAAACATATATGTCTAACTAGAATTAGAATATATATCATTTTTTTGTTTATTTGGCTTCTTTTATTATATTTTAATTATATATATCTTTCAAGTGCCTTGTGTAATTTATTATTTTTTGAAACATTTATTGAACTTTGAATGATATGGCAATGTATGTAATAATTTTTGGGTATTTAGCTTTTTATTATCTTTTATATATATATATATATATATATATATATATATATATATATATATATATATATATATATATATATATATATATATATATATATACTAGCATGAAAACCCGTGGGATGCACGGGAAATATTTTTCACATTATATTAAAATTAAATATCATTGTAAATAAAATGTTAATTACATAGTTATAAATAAGTAAGAATTCAACCATATTGTTTCTGAATTAGTGAAATTGGTTTAACAATAAATCATGTTACTTGTTGGAAAAAATGTTAATATTATATATATATATATATATATATATATATATATATATATATATATATATATATATATATATATATATAATATATATATCTACATTGGGATAATTAATATAAACCAAATATATATATATAGATTCTTAACCAGTAGACAAATAAAGTTACTTAGTAGGTTTTGCAAAAAACAAATGTTAAATTAGAAAAAACATAATAAAACATGTAATTATACATAATAATGAGTTAAAAAATTATATTATTTATATATAATTTTATAATAATTATTCAGAGTTTGCTTGAATATAATTTTATAATAATTATTTTATACAGTATTATAAAATATTAGTTGGGATAACTAATATAAACCAAATATAATCTACATGGGGCAAATATGGATTCTTAACTAGTAGAAGAATAAAGTTACTTAGTAGGTTTTGCAAAAAAAACAAATGTTAAATTAGAAAAAACATAATAAAACATGTAATTATACATAATAATGAATAGTATTTGTTAAAAAAATTATATTATTTATATATAATAGTATTTGTTAAAAAATTATATTATTTTTGACTCTTTTTGGCTTGTGGTTGACATATCGAATTTGGTGGAATAAATTGAAATGTGGTGTGCGAATTTGCTTGAATCATTTGGGAGTTTCTGGTGCAAAATCAAAACATATTCATTGGAAAAATTGGAACTTGCTATCCTCTAATAAATCTCCTCTAATAAATCTCAGGGAGGTATGGGATTTAAGGATTTGAACATTTGAATTTATCACTTTCTAGCTAAGCATGCATGGACATGATTCAGAACCCTAAAAGTCATTGTTCATTTACTATTCTCGTTTTATATTGTTAGAATGAGTATTTTTGGTCTGTTAAGAGGAAAAGTGGTGAATATTGGGTTTGGACAAGTATCTTGTTTGGTAGGGATGTGCTGACAAAGGAAAGGACATGGGTTGTGGGAGATGGAACGAGCATAGATATTAAAGTGGGTAATTAGCTTGCCTCGAGTTTAAAAGCTATGGTCTTAGATTCTGCCTTCATCGTGAATTTTCCAAGGCGGTTATTAAAACCTCAATTAGTATTTTGGGAAATCCTGATAAGTTTTGGTGGTCTCATGCCTCTAATGGGTGCTATTTTGTTACAACTGGATATTATGTGGTGCACCTTGTTGCTCAAGGCCCAAATTTGGCTCCTTCAAGTTCTGGGAAGACCCCTCAAGAACTATGAGCAAGTATTGGGGGGCTCGTGTTCCCCAAATTTGCCCCATTGTTATTGGGTCCCTTTTTAGTGTATTGGATTTAAGCTTTGTCCCAAGTAATGAAATTCAACACACTTTAGATTAAAAAAACACAACACTTTTGATATCTACTATGTTGTGGAATGCTTAAATAACGATGGTTGGTGGATAAGACAACTACCATTTTCCAAATATCAGGAAGAAATATTTGAAATGCATGTTAGATTTTGACTTAATAATGCTTGTATAAATGGTTTTGTCCCATACCTCAAACACTCCTTTCGGTTAATTTCTTCCATGTATACATCAAATAAGCTATTTTAACTGTCATTAAAGAATTGTGATTTAGTGCAAGTATGGTTAAAGGGTATCATCATATCAACATGATGTGCCACAAGTGGTAGATACTCGAGTCCCTTAACCAAATAGTCATGAGTTCAATCCCTAATCGATGCGTATGGAAAAACGTTTGTTGGAAGAGGTCAACCCCTTAAATGGATCTCTGATACCTCGAATGGTTAGTCCCCACAGTCGTCGTAGATGATACATTGGTTAAAAAAATAAATAAAGGGTATTATCATGATTTAAGGCAGACTTATCTTAAGAACACTAGTACAACATATTGATGACTTTGAGAATTCCACATTTATTTGAATGAAACAAGATTCTAACTCAACTAATAATAGATGGTTTCATCTCCCTTCTTCCTTATTTTAATAAGAACATGAATCTAAATTTGGGTATTTTAGGGTATGTTTGATTCACATTGTTGTACATGACAAGAGAATAGTATAAACAAATATCGAATCACAATACATTTTTTAACCAAGGTTTTGGGTTCGAAACCAACCTTAGAAATGCGTCAGCTTTAGAACTCTTGAGAGAGCTTTTTGTTGTCATCAAGGGTGGTCTCCGACTTTATGATACCCAATTTACACCAAAAACAAAAAATAATATGAAAAGTGAATAAGTGCTGCTACCCAAATCGTGGAAGCCTTGAGACCTAAGACCAAAGAACCATTTTATGACCTATCCCAAATTCTAAAGTGACCATATCGGCCATGGCTTAGGAATTTCTAATTTTGTCACCTTAAGCCCAAAACAAAATCAAGTCAAAAACCACTTAATTCAAATATGTACAAGGAGTTGACCAAAAAACTATATAAGTTGAGTTTTAGACGTCCTTTTGGATATGTTTGGGTGGGGTTTTTTTGGAGGGAAAGGTTTTGAATGGCTAACTTTTTTTGGTTGTCATGTTATTGATGCGTAGTATTTACCGCCTTTATCGGTGACTAATCTACGCTGGAGAATCTGACTAGCCACATCTACTCGACTTTGCTGATTCGTGTGGTTCTCCTCTCCTAATGAATTGTTGTCACACTCAAGACTTAAACTTGAGACATCGAGGTAGGATCTAAACCCAATTACGCTCGGACCGACCCTTATTAGTTTTGAAAGGCTAACTCTATATTTCAATATATATTTTTGTGATTTAAAAAACTAAAAATTAACATGATATATGATTGTACAACATTTCAATTTCAACTATAGTTTTTTAAAAAAAAAAACATTTTATAGCATCCATAATTTAGAAAAGAAAAATAAGCCCTCCCCACCTCTCCTTTCTTATCCAAAACCCTCCCCCAAACATGAGACTTTTACCAAATATAGTGTGAATGCAAACCTGGAGGTCTATAAGAGTTGTAAAATATAGATTAGACCCCTAAAACCTAAATAGACTTAATTTATGCTTCAATATGTGATATAAGTTCATATCTTTCAAAAGAGATATCCAAACAATATGAGATTTATCCCCACAGTTTTTAAATGATGAAAATAGTTTTCAAAACAATTGGACTCGTGGAACCCAGATTGGACTCTTAAAAACCAAAAGTTTTAGGCTTAATGCTTTGGAAAGGGGATTGAGGATACAACCAGAAATGTATACGTTCTTTTATGGTGAAAGCTTCTCCCATGGTTTCAGAATTCATGTATAAGGATTATGGAGCAAATATGAAGATATATGGTTTAATATAACTCAGATTAGCCCCAAAGTGAACAATACCCTTGTAATTTTGGCCTAAAACCAAAATGTAGGCAAAAAATACTAGTAGGAATTAAAATTGAATCCAAAATTTTGTACACCATATAACTATGGTGCAAGGGTTCTCCATGTCTCTACCAAAAAAAGGATTTTCCATGTCAAAAAGTAGGTTGAATGGACTTTAGGAACTCAAGTAGAGCTTTAAGTGTCTAGGAACAAGCAAGTTTGGGCCGAGTTGGGCTTTGCATGGCCTACGCCTGACCTACGTTGAAAGTGTTAGGCCTAAGCCTGACGTGTGACCTGTCGTAACAAGCAAGTAGACTCCCAAGTAGGAAAATATATTTAAAATTGGGTAGAGGAGGATTTTAAAAATTTCAAGGACTAAAAATGTAATTTCAGAAAATGTGAAACAGGACTAAAATGCAATGTCCAAAATAAACAGTTAAAAGCCAATTTGGGCCGAGTTGGGCTTTGCATGGCCTATACGCGACCTAAAAGTGTTAGGCCTAAGCCTGACGTGTGACCTGTCGTAACAAGCAAGTAGACTCCCAAGTAGGAAAATATATTTAAAATTGGGTAGAGGAGGATTTTAAAAATTTCAAGGACTACAAATGTAATTTCAGAAAATGTGAAACAGGACTAAAATGCAATGTCCAAAATAAACAGTTAAAAGCCAATGGGCTAAAGTGTAATCAATCAACCATGTCAATTCAGACAACTGAAACTACAGAGATTACTAGTTTCTTTTGTTTACTATCCTTACTAGTTTCTTCAAACATCTATCCTAAAAGCACCATTATAAGTATAACTCAGGCACCATAATGGCATAACAGAAGTTGAAGCCATTTTTTATCTCATGTATGCATGTTCCTATTACAAATTCAAAATGCTGAAAAAGGCACTTAACTCCAAAACCCAAAAAAAATGGGGAATTGATTCTCTCCATTGAAGATTTCACTTGAGGGTGTCAAGTGTTAAATCTCAACCACTCATTACCCATTCTCTCTTATTTAATGTGTTAAAGTTTCTCTCCCTTGGTTTTTAATCAATGGTTGAGATTTCACTTCACCATAATGTCACATGAGAGAATCCATTCAAAACCCAAGAATGCTTTCTCAATTTAGTTATCCTAGCCTACACAAAAACCAAAATCCAAAAAGGAAGAGAACTCATAATTTAGCAGTACTAGCAGTAATTTAACACAACTTTAGAAGTGATCATATAAATCATATGCATCAAGCCATGACTCATTATCAAAAACAAGTCCAGCCTGCCAATTTACCACGAACTCATGTTATGTTTATCATGTTCAATGATCTGCTTTAGAAGCATTTTCAAAAGACTCAACAACAGAATCCACTTATGAGCCTGGTGATTAAGCCTGAACATATTTGATTACCAAATCATTCTTTTCAATCTCTTATGAAGATTAATCAGTATGCTAAATTTCCATACAAAAGAACTGGTAATATAATATATAAATACACTAAGAACTAAGAGAGCCCCAAGTATCAAAACCCAATATATCAAAGCTTTATTTTTCACACATAAATTAACATCCAAACATACAATTAGACACACTCATTGAAACAATCATCTGATATTATTAAGGATAATTAGCAAACTCGAGATAAGGGTACTTAAAGCTCGAAATCTGGGTGACAAAATAATATGCCAATAAATGTGAATTGAGCACAAGACTGAAGCTTAATGATCAAATCTATTAACCAAAACTTACAAAGATAATGTCCAATTGATAAAATTATAGCAACTGCAATTATAGCATAGAGCAAGGGTTCCTCAAAGAAATCTTACCCTCCAGTTCTAATCTGAACCTTTATCTTTATCTTTATCTTTGCCTTCATTAGCAACAGCATCAGAAACCAAAGTCAAAGGTCTCTGATCAATAACCTCGTCAATTATTCCAAACTCCTTTGCCTCTTCGGCAGTCATAAAATAATCCCTATCCATATTCTTCTGAATAACATCAATCGGTTGGCCAGTGTGGTTGACGTACAATTCATTCAGCTTATCCCAAACACGAACAATCTGCTTGGTATGAATTGCAATATCCTTTGCCTGGCCACTGTAGCCACCAGAAGGCTGGTGAATCATCACTGTTGCATTCGGAAGAGAACGCCTCTGACCCTTAGCACCCGCAGACAACAGGAGAGAAGCCATGGACGCAGCCTGACCCAAACAGATTGTATTGATCGGGGAACGAATGTACTGCATGGTATCATAAATTGCAAGTCCTACACACATTAAGTAACCATGAAACCAATTGTTAGGATCATGATCCACCTGAACTGCTTGTTAGCAGGCAGTAGTTATATGCTGCTGGTACTTAATAAACAGTTACTCAACTAGTTATTCATTCATTCATTCAAATTGAACTTGTATATGTTCCAAATAGGTAGCTCAGCTACTCAGATAATGGACACCGGAGGAGTTTCAAAACAGAGGTACAAAGTCCGAATCCCGGAAACTATCATTTCCACCTCCCCTAACAAATAAATAAACCACTAACATTTGCCTATCAACATTTACCTATATAAATAGTTGAACTTGTATATAAACTTGTTTCAAATTTCCATGTATTCACTATTAACAACTCAATCCATTCGTCCAAAATATTCACAACTCATTACACCAAAGCAAATCTCAGAACAAGAACACCATAGATAAAAAAAAAAAATGATTGGGAGTTTCAAAACAAAGGTCCAGGGTTCGAATCACGGAAACTATCATTTCTACCTCCTTAACTAATAAATAAACCACTAACATTTGCCTATTAACATTTTTACCTATAAAAAACTAATAAATAAACTTGTATCTAATTTCCATGTATTCATTGTTAACAACCCAATCCATTCTTCTTTTAAAATATTCACAACTCATTACACCAATGCAAATCTCAGAACAAGAAAACCATACATGATTAAAAAAAAGTAACAAGAAAATTTACAGGTTTTACACATGAAGGCATTGATAATTAGGGATTTGTTGGGATATAACAAAAAGGGTTATCAAAAAACAAGATTTTGAGGAAATACATATAATTAAAAAGACTTAAATGCCAATAAAATGAAATGGGTGTCAGTACCTGCAGTGACAGCACCACCGGGAGAATTGAGGTACATATGAATAGGTTTAGAAGGATTTTCAGATTCAAGAAAAAGGAGCTGAGCAACGACGACGTGAGCAGTATCGTCAGAAATAGGTCCATTGATGCAAACGATGCGTTCTTTGAGAAGACGAGAGAAGATATCGTAGGCTCTTTCTCCTCTTGAAGAGTGCTCTATAACCATTGGGATTAGGCCATATGATCGATTTCCATGTGGTGTCAATTTAGTGTTTCCTCCATTGAAGAATAGATTGCGAGTAAATGCCTTCGTGGTTCCTAATAGACCTCTCATGGCTTGGTTTTCTCACTCTGTTGCTGAGATTGGGGTTTTTTCTTTGTTTTTAGGGCACAAGTGAAAAACACACACGCAATGCAGAGAGGTTTCTTGGGTGATTAATTTTCCATCTTACTTTCTCTTTCTTACATTGTTTCTCCTTTTTTTTTAATTATTTGTTTTTAAATTTATATATATATATATATATATATATATATATATATATATATATATATATATATATATATATATATATATAAAGAGGGTTGTTATTGTGAATAATAAAGAGGGTTGGCGCCCGGAAAAACGAAATCTAAAAGCGAGATCTAATGTTTCGAAGCATAGGTTGACTGAGAGAGCTTCCCGGGAGGTTCTTCTAGAAAAATAGTATTTGTGCTAACATTTTGTAAGCTCCAAGCTGCTAGCCAGTCACAACACATATTGTCTTCCTGCCAAGTATGAATGATCTTTATCTCCCGGTCACTAGTGAGAAGCCTTTTAATCCGCTTAGCAAGAGAAAAATTAGATCAGTGTCTTCCCCATTTCGATTCAGTAGGTTCACCAACTACCTTAAACTTGAGGATCACATCCACCTCATTGTTGGGGCGTTGAAACTCCTCCTCAAAAATACTTCGATTTTGTCACTGCCAATGGAACCAAGCAGTGACCATAAAGGTAGTCTGCCAATTATGTCCTTAGTTAGTCATACCCCTCATGTCCAGATTGTCGAAAACCCAAGTGTTATCCTCAGCTTCAAAAAAAACATTCACGTGGCTAGCCGGTTAAAGACGCAGCTAGTTTCGAGTAGCAAATACACAGTCACGTAGCGCATGCATCTGAGTTTCCTCCACTTTGATTGCAAGCTTGGCATGTAGGGGAGGTAGAGGCATTCAATTTGTTTATTCCAATAGTAGTTAGGAGTCTTCCATGGGCAACAATCCATATGAGGTTTTGGATACGGTGTAGTACTCGCCACTGCCTAATAGTCTTTCAGTCACACACAACCGGAGTGTGATTACTACAGAGGTATTCATAGGCACTCTTTGTGGAGAACAATTGCTTAGTATTTCCACGCCACTCAATACAGACAGGCCCATCTCCCTCTATGGGTGCAGAGATGGGGAGTTTTGCATCAATAATGGTGGGGGTATATGAGTGCTCAGCGCATTGAAGTCCCAACTACCATTACCATCAGTTAAGTCAAACAACAAACGAGTTGTGTCACCCACATGGTTGGAATCCATGATTGGCATAAGGCTATTGGTCTCACCCGTAAGCCACTTATCAAGCCAGAAATTGATAATACGCCCATCTCCAATGTGTCGTGTAACATTTCGCATAAATGTGTCCCACGTTGAATGGATGGCCTTCCACAAAGGGGGGTCATTAGATCTACATGCCATGTGCTCAAATAAACTACTGCCTCTACCATACTTGCTTGTCATAACCTGACACCATAAGTCTTGGGGATTGTTCAAGAGATTCCATAAGAGCTTCATAAGGAAAGCATCATTCATTTGCCTTGGATTTTTATGATAGGATCCCCTTCTCTTTTTGGAAGACAACAAATGTACCATTTAACCAACAATGATTTTCTTTTTTCAACAGTACACCCCCCCCACACACACACACACATACAAAACCTCTCTAAATTTTCTCAATCTCACTGCAAATGCTCTTTGGAAGGCTCGTATACTACATATAGAAGTATGGGATTGAGCTAAGGACCGATTGAGTAAGAGTAACACGACCAGCTAGGCTGAGGCAGTGTTGCTTCCATCCATTGAGGCGATTCTGAATCTTATCAATGATGTGACAATAGTGGCTTCGAGTCGTTATCCCATTAAGGATACACGCTCCCAAGCAACAACCGATACCAGTAGTCTCAACGAAACCTGTATGTTGTAAGATTTCATCTCATATATCCCTCTCGGTATTTTTAGAGAACAAAATTTATGTTTTCTAGTTATTTATCTTCTGGTCGAAAGAGTTGCAAAACTGGTTGAGACAGTGCATGGTACAATGGGCTTGCTCCACCGAGGCCTCAACAAACAACAAAAGATCATCATCAAGAAGTAGGTGAGAAATTTAGGGTTTGTATCAGCCTGCTCTCATATGCTTCCAATAATCCGCTCCGACTTGATCCACAATGATGTACGATAACCTGTCCATACAAATCACAAAAAAATATGGGGAGAGGGGGTTGCCTTGGCGAATGCCTCTTGGGGTGTGAAGCTCTCACCCTTATCTCCACTGCATAAAATTTGAAAGCTAGTAGAGTTAGTACAATTCTTGATGATATTAGCAAGTTGAGTAGGAAACTTACAATCATACAAGCATTGAATAATAAAGCTTCAATTCTAGCTTAATCGTGTGGATTGTTCCACTATCGGCGAGACACATATCTCAATTATTGTTGCTAGTGACAATACTCATTCTAGCTTTCAAAAACAAATAAAAACAAATAAGTAATAATAATAATAATAATAATAATTTTGGAAGGATAAAAACATTATAACTAAAATTTGTATAGCATGAAAAGCGAAAAAAAACACACCAAAACATAAACTTTTAACGACACTTAAACTTAAGGAATTTCAAACAAAGCAAATAAAAGCATAATATTAAAATGGAAGGAAACTATTTCTTAAGTACTCCATCTCCAATAAGGTGATCAATATTCCCATCTGGATCAACAAAGAAATCAGCAACATCTAAGTGAGTAACATCTATAGGACCATAATCAAAATCATCATCTTCATAAGCAAAATGTACCTCTATCTTTTTCCCTTTATTTTCTGTGATTCTTGGTAAAGATACTCAAAATGCTTTGGTAAAGATCATCTTGTTTGCTATTTAAAATAGTACTAGATAGACAGACCTCGTGATTTTTCATTTAAAATTCATTATTTTGTTCAGCCATAAGAAGACAAGAAATTAGTTCAGAATATTTCTTAAATCCATTTTCTCTATATTGCTACTGCAGGAGCACATTAGATTCATGAGAAGTAGAGAAAGTTTTTTCTAACATATCTTCATCAGTGACCTTTTCTCCATGTAACTTCAAATGAGAAGTGATTCTATATAGTGCAGAGTTATATTCACTTAAAGTTTTAAAATCTTGTAAGCGTAAATGCATCCAATGATAACGAGTTTTTGGAAGAATAACAGTTTCTTTTAAACCATTCCAAAGAATAAGTGGTTCTTTCACAGTACGATACTCACTTTTGAGTTCTTCATAAAGACGATGACGGAGAAAAATCATAGCGTTGGCCTTATATTGATTTGATGCTTTGTTTCCTTCTCTGATAGTGTCTCTAAGACCATTTGCATCTAAATGAATTTCAGCATTTAGCACATAAGATAAACAATTCTTTCCAGTGATGTCAAGAGCCACAAAGTCAAGTTTTGCAAGGTTCGACATATTCAGTTCTATCATGAAAGTGTAAAATTAATCAAGTTAGATAAAAAATAAAAATAAAATAGAAACGTACAACTTGTAACATATACTTGATGAGTGTGCCGACTATATTATAAATGAAATAAATTGTAACTTTCATATTCATATAATACATTGAAAGAAAATAAATTGAAATTATAACTTACATAATATAATAAATCATACAATAAAAAACACATTAAATTAGGAATCGGTTGCATATGAGAATTGATATATGGACTTATAAAGATTGTTTTTTCCTTGTTTGAAACTTATGTTTTTGATATCTTAATATTGAAAATACCGTCAAAAATATGATAATAACGTGTAATATAGAAACTAAAATTTTATAATAGCGCATTCATTCCTTAAGATAATCATGTAAACAATCTAGTTACTCTAAAATCATGTAAATGAAAGATTAGTCTATTTTATTCTCTCATTTGTTCCTCAGGAAGTATATCTCAAACTTTAACATTTTGAGCAATTTTTTTTTTGACCGAAATTTTGAGCAATTTTTCTAGAGTGCTTAAGTGATGAATTTCTTATGGAATTCATCAAAAGTAGACAAACATAGTAAGTAACTCATCATAGAATAAAAAAAATGATAATAAAATGTCTATGCAACTAAAATGATAATATTATTAATCGTTCTTGTTAGATTATTGCTCAAAACATCATCACAAATTGATTGTTAGATTATTAGAGAACTCAAACATAGCCTAAATCTATACCTATATATAAAGGGGATTCCAAAAAAAATTGCCACTTTTGGTATCAGATTTTTCTGATCAAATACCCTTAGTGTAAGTAAATTTTTCTAATAGATATAACCACCCACTAACACACCAATACACCAACACATGAAAGACGGACCCGGAGGGGCCGTCTTTCCCCGCTAGTTATTATAATACAAGCTCCACAAAACAACACAATTTTACAAACACCAAAATGAATTTTGAAAAACATGATAACCAACAAGAAGCAATACTACCTTAAGATATTTTGAGATTGTGCTGGTAACGTATTATAAAATAAACTCAAATTGAGCTAACATGAATAGAAGATAATAGAAATATAGAACTATTGTACTGTACTCTTCAAGATAACAACTACAATATCATATGAGTCCTATTTATAGCTCAAGTTTTGTAACCTATGATTTGCATTTAACATATACAATGATGAGAAATAAAGAATAATGCCTAGGGGTTACAATTGCACTAGACATCCACTTTATTCACAACTAGCGGGGAAAGACGGACGTGTTAGTGTATTGGTGTGTTAGTGCGTGGTATGTTAGTGGGTGATTATGTCTATTAAAAAAATTTACTTACACTTATGATATTTTGGTAAGAAAATTCAGACATCAAAAGTGGTAGTTTTTTTTTAGAATCCCCTATATATATATATATATATATAAGTATACATAATAATGTTTTTTTTTATAAAATTATTACAAAGTAGTACTATGCGAGAATGAGAAAAAATAATAATGTTTTTTTTTAATAACATCATTATCTTGTGAACAATGCCAATATTTTTTTTATTACAATTGACAATTTAATATCATTTATTGTCCAGCACATTCAAACATAGGCTGGAACGTTTTTATTTATTTTTTTATTTATTTTTAATTCATTCCAAATTGACTGGATTGAAAAATGCCGAAAAAATAGCAATGCTTAATTGAAACGGATTTTCTTTCCAATTTTAACTCCGGGAGAAATCTGCGAATTGATCATTCCCGCGGTGTACCCTAATACTTAAATCACCAGACATCGCCTTCAATGGCAACGACACAGAAGCGCTTACGAACGAGAGAGAAAAACGAGAATGGAGAGGGAAGAGAGAGTTCGTAAGGCTGAGGCTCTTGTAGAGAAGGCGATGAAAGGGAATGATGCTTCTCACGATGCCGCTCATGTTTGGAGAGTTCGTGATCTTGCTTTATCACTTGCTTCTGAGGAAGGCCTCTCTTCTAACCCTAACTCCATGGAAATTGTTGAGCTTGCTGCACTTCTTCATGATATAGGTACTACTGCTCCTCATCAACAACTATCAACTATTTTTACTTGTTCTTTTTATTTTTCAAATATAGAATTATAGTTTGCTAATTAGTTTACTTCTTTGTTGATAACTGTAGGTGACTACAAATACCTAAGGTTAGTAAGTTTTACTATAAACTTCTCTCTATGTTTGTGTAATTAATCCCTAGAAATTGCTGATTCGCAATATACATGTGTTGTTTGCATAATAATATGATTGTGCAACCTCAATTTTGTTCTGCTTCCACTCTATTCATGGCTTCCTTTGTTTCTTTTTATTTACACATTTCTTTCATTCATAGGACACATTGCCATTGTTGACCAACTTTACTGATGCGCGATGACATGTTTGGATTGACTTATTTGGGTTTATATACTAGCATAAGTACTTATGAGATTGTTTGGGAGAGCTTCTGAAGACATGCATAACCTGTTTTGAATTTAATTTATTTACATCAGCTCTCCATTATAACTTAGATGAAAATAATTTGACTTTATTTTTTCTTTTATTATAGAAATAGCTTATGCATAAATACTTACATGATGAACACTTATGCTATAAGTGCTTAATTAGATTGTTTATCCAAACAGGGTATAAGTGAGAAAAAGCTTCATTGTTTATTCTTTACACATTTCTGCCTTTTTTTGTTTGTTTGTGTTTGCCCTCCTTTTCCTTATGTTAGTTAGTACTTTGCCGTCTAGGGATCCATCTGAGGAAAAAGTTGTTGAGAGTTTTCTCGAGGAAGAGGGAGTTGAAGAGGACATGAAGTCAAAGATTTTGAAGATCATCAAAGGAATGGGTGAGTTAGTGTAAAGCTACAAAAATTTGGCCTGGTGGCAATGATGTTCTTACTTTTTGTTATTCTTTAATTGAAATTGATATAGTTTCGAGCCGTAATGTAGGGGAAGTTAATTTACATGAGTTACTATTCACACTTTTTGTTGTTCTTTAATTGAATTTAGTATCTTTTCAAGCAGTAATACAAGGAAAATAATCTTATGTTTGAGTTGCTAAGTAGTTAAAATCATCTTTAATTCAATGTATGGTCTCACGGCAAGATAAAATAATCTGTTAGAATTTTATTGCTTCTCAGTTTTAATTTTTGACATTTCCCTTTCTTTTCAATGCTTTGGTTGTATGAACGTGTCTATGGACCCTATGAATATGATAGCTTTTTTGGATTTTTTTTAAAGAGAAAGAGTCTAGACTCTAGAGTAGAGGTATAAATATTTGGACAAACTAAGTTGAGCTTGAAGTTAGTACTTTTTAAGGCAAATGATAATATTTAGGAGTTAGGCCACATAAAGATGTTAAATTTGTTGATAGTTTGAATTTTAAGAAACTCTACTTAAAAGCTTTTGGACGAGCATAACTAACTTTCAAAAGCTGTTCAGACACTTTGTTCTTTGGGATCATCATTGTCGAAAATTCCATATAGCTTAGTTTAACTCTTTCTACCCCTAAATTGCATGCTATTTGTTTCATTCTCATAGTTGTAGTTTCCTTGATTCAAACATCCTTTATATTTATGAGGTAAGAGAACCTGATGTGAATGCAGATAGAAGCTTTTCAGATTGGATAAGTCCATTTAGTTCTCTAACAGCAAACATTTCAGTCAAAATTGGTCGAACTAGTACTGTAAATTGAATAATTAAGTTCTTTATTTTTGGCCCGTTTGGATTGACTTATTTTTGAGCTTATGCAAAACAACTTATGTTCAATAGATAACTTTTTATGTATTATTCATAAGTTTGTCAAGGTATTTTATGAACAAACAGCTTATGGAGATACAATTTTCGTTAGTGAGAACTTGTGAATTAACATACAAGCTTATTTATCGAACATAAGCTGTTTTGCATAAGCTCAAAAATAAGTTAATCCAAACGGACCTAAAGTTTTCTGGTTGCTTCTGTCAGCTTGAGCTTGATTTTAGTAAATAAAATCCAACTGACCTTTTAAAGTATAAGATAATGTTTTTAATATTAACCCATGGTCCATGCTAGTAGGTGCAAAGCCCCATCGGATGTGCAAACCACCCCAATCTTTTAGTCTCTCTTTACTCAAACAATAAGCTCCTAGAGCATCTCAAGATAATAAAGCCCTTTTTAAGTATCTGCGATTTTATATGGAATATATGTAGTTATCTACTGTCTCTGGTGATGGTAGTTCCTGCACTTATCATACTTTTTGTATATTTCTAAATACTATTGGTATGTGTATACATAATTCCTTTCAAAAATTGGCGCCTCTTTGAGTTGCTTGCTTGATTCTGCCATTTTGTGCGTAACTTTTCCATGCTTATTTGTTGGAAAATACTTATTGTAGATGCTGTTTCCAATATTCAGGTTTCAAAGAGGAAGTGACAGGACATGGAAATAGTGAATGTTTTCCAGAATTTGGGGTTGTGCAAGATGCTGATCGACTTGATGCTATTGGCGCTATAGGTATTTTCTAGAATTGGTTATTATATGGCTTTACAAAGGAGGGGAGGAATGTTTGAAGGCTACTTACGTACTTAAATTCTAAAGCTGGTCGATTTACTCAGCCGATAAAGTATAATTGTAAAATCTCTTACTCTGCGCGCCTTCAATATCAGGAATTGCACGTTGCTTCACCTTTGGTGGTAGTAAAAAGAGGGCACTTCATGATCCTGCCATTCTGCCACGATCTGATTTATCCAAGGAGCAATACATGAACAAAGAGGAACAAACCACAATTAATCATTTTCATGAGAAGCTTCTAAAGCTCAAGTATATGATGAAAAGCAAGGTACAGTTGTATTATCTTTTTTTGGCGAACACCCATTTGTGCATTTTTTCATGTTTCAAATATTTTCTACTGCATTCTTAAACTACGTACAACTATGTGTTAAGTTTGTCAAGAAGTGTATGACTATATGTATGAAGTCTGTCACGGAGTGTTGATGTTTTGTATTTCAGGCTGGGCAGAGGAGGGCTGAGAGAAGGCACAAGTTCATGGAGGAGTTTGTGAAAGAGTTCTATGACGAATGGAATGGTTCGAGCTAATAAGTGCTTGTTCATGGCTTTATGCAGTCAGTGATCAATTCATGCTTCATACTTGAAGCAGGTTTTCTTCTCCAGACTATGCCCTTTGTTTTGGAGGCTACACTAAATATAATATTTACTTGTTATCTACAGTGTGGGTGGATGACTAGTCTTATGAATAGATTAGGTGGATGGTATATACTTTATCCAGGATTTTCCACTTAAGTACTATATATGCGGATAAGTTACAGTATTGATTTCTTCATTAGTGCCAATTATCAGTAGTGACGGTCCAAGTTTGTATATATTATTTATTTGATTCAGTTAATCCTCCATCTGTTATAGAATATAAGCAAAAACTGGTTAACAAAAGCTGATGTATCTAGTTCAAATTTTAGACTAGATACATAAACTTTCGTTGACTAGTTTTTGCTTATATTCTGTAACGGATGGAGTAGTTTAGTAACTAATCCAAAGTTATTAACTAAGAATCCTAACTCCTAACATATCAAGGAATAACTTCTATGCTGGACGGTTCATTCTGTTAGAGGAACAGGCGTAATATCTGAGAATATGGATCGTTGGAAACCATTTCCATTTGTCTTTAAGTTTAGCTTACAACCTCAATGAGACCATAACAATTGAGGAACTGCTTTTGGGAGTTTCACCTTGTTGGGAAAGAGCGGTACCTATTCCCTCCTCTGTGAACGCAAAATAGGCACTATGCAGAAGCGTAAAAAATAAAAGAGTAGAGAAGAAGAAGACACCAGAATTTTACGTGGAAAACCCTCTCGGGAAAAACCACGGGACCTAGTCCAGTAAAAAGATCTCCACTATGAAAGTAGGATTACAAGTGTTTCTCTCAATCTCTGAGGACCTCTCTATGAATCTCACACTCTCGGATGGTATACAAATTTTCTCTCTAGAAAACTCTCTCTTTCTCTCAAAGAGGAATACATGATGACTCTCTAACTTTGTTAGGATTTCTTCACTTGGATGTGATGTGATGATGCAACCCTTCATATGATCACCCAAAAGGGGATAACACACCTTGTCATAAGTCTTTCTATTTATAGGAGAGAATATGGCTTCCATTCATGCATATGTACATTCACTCACTTTGTGAAATGTACCTATTTGATTTTCCACAATTTCAATGAGGTCTAGAAACTCTCAATACATTCTTCAAAGTTAAATGTGCATGTCTCAAGGTCAAAGAAAACATTCCAAGACCTTAGAATAGTCCTCTCCTTTTCTCGAGCATTGTGACATGTGCATCACAATTAAGGAGGGAATTCCAACACACATCGGTATAAAAGAGTTACTGTACTATATATATATATATATATATATATATATATATATATATATATATATATATATGACCCAGGCCATTACTATTTTCCCCAATAAAAAGCAGGGCATAAATGTGACCTAAGTACCATATTTTTTGTGTTTTCTAGGAAATTCTTTATAACTGCAATATGATTTCAGCACATTTTTATGTTTTTTTAAAGTCTGCATTCAGATAAACATGTATCAACTATCAACCATTATGTTCATGACTTTAATCCTCTGTTGTACTTTTTCCTCAAATATGCATATAGGAAATACCATTTTTATCTAGCGGGATTTGCAAACTTGATGATTTTATGCTAGTAATTTTTTTTAGGTTTGTTGTATTCTATACTTTAGCTTGATTTGTTACTAAGTTTAAAAAGAAAAGTTATTCATCATGCCTTTGTCATGTTTCCAAAGTTACAAATATTGTTTCTCAACAACTGTTTTCTTAAAGGTCAAAATTCTGGTTTCTCAACTGTTTCCAATGTTACAAATAGGAGTATTCTGGTTTAAAACAAGCCAATCACTAATAAAAAAATAGAAAATATTATTTAAAACAAGCCAAATTTACACAAGGATCGAAAATAATTGCCTAGCTAATCAACAACAGTCAACACTGAACATCCTTATTTAGCTTCTACTACCATTTTCCAAGCACCATATCTTTACTACTCTGTAGTCTGTATAGTAACAAACATTTCCAATAAACAAATAAAAACTACAATAAAAAAAAAACAATCACTAGTCATTTTACATAATTATAAATTCAAATGAACCAATCAACAAATAAAATCTAAGTATTTTTGAATTTCAGCAGCACTCCTCCTATAAAGATTAACTTTAATCCCATACTTCATGTACATAGTCAATGCAATCTTTGGCACCACAGGGTAATTCTCTACAACCTTCACATGATAATTGTATATGATGCTAGCAGCAACATATTTCATTTGATAATATGCAAAATCTTTGCCTAAACATAAACGAGGTCCACCATTAAATGCAGTGAATTTATATGCAGATTCACTCATGAATTTTCCATCTCTTAACCATCTTTCTGGTTTGAATTCTCTGCAATCTTTTCCCCATATACTTTCCATTCTTCCCATTGAATATATTGCATACACTACTTTTGTTCCTTTTTTTAGTACTGTTCCATCTGGAAATGTATCATCCTCAAGTACCTGAAAAATAAAAAAAAAGTTAATCAAAAATAAACTTTTATTGTTAATCTTTGCATGCTTACATCCTCGAGATACTAACTGTATTCAATATGACTTTGAATAGTGTGAGATTATGATTATAGTAATACTAATTAATTGATTGATTTAATTTCCAATGAAACTTGACCAATGGATCAAATTTTAGTCATGGGTCTTATTGCATAGATTCAACAGCTTTTTAATTTTTTTTAATAGTATTGCTTTATCATTGTTGGTCACCTGTGCCTAGGTGCTTGGGAAAAGGTTGTTAGTTAGGTAAAAGTAGTTGACATAATAATATTAATTGTAGCTCTGTTTTGCATTGCTTAGAGTCTAGTTTGGAGGATTTAAGGAAGAAAAAAAACTTGTGTATAACTAGTAACATATCGATGTCTCACCAGTTCGATGTCCGATTTGTAGTTTTAGTGACCTTTAAGGGTTCTGTACCAATGTTTTGAAAACCAAATCAGACATCGAACTGGTGAGAAATCCATATCATAGTTCAACCAATTAAAAGTTAAAATCGCTTAAATCTAGATGAAACCGCAGTCGAACCGATGAAATAACCGAACCTAAACGGTGTCGGGTCATAGTTTAATAGTTTAAGTGTTTAACTGTTTGGTCGGTTATGTTTTCAAAACACTGTTTTGCACACTTAATAAAATAAATTTAGTTTTGATGAAATTATTAGATTTTTTTTCTGCCATAGTGTATTTACTATCTCTCTATAAGTTAAGTGTATAATTGAAAAATAATAATTAATGCAACCTTAAACTTTGAAAATGACAAACAATATAACAATTTTTTTCTAAAAAATAGAAAAATAATCAAAAACTGATTACTTACCTCTTTATGATCCACAGGCACAGAAGGGTATAATCTGAGAGCTTCAGATAAAGCAGCATGCAAATAATCCATTTTTTTAATCTCTTCAGGTCTAAACACCAAAACTTTATCAAATTCTTCCTTCTTAATCTCTTTCCTTTGACTCACCACCTTGCAAATCTCTTCAACTATCTTCTCTTCCACTTCAGGATTCTGATCAACCAACCAAAAAAACCAGCTCAAAGCAACAGAAGAAGTATCTCTCCCAGCTAATATGAAATTTACACATATATCCCTTAAGAACTTATCTGAATATGCTTCTCCATTCTCATCTTTCATCTTCATAAAAACTGTTAACAAATCTGATCTTTGTTCTTTCTTCTCTTCTTCACTTTCCAATAAAAGTTCCTTCTTTCTTGTTCTAATAACATTATCAGCAAACTCATCAACTTCTTTTATTGATTCCTTAAGTTTTTTCTCAACTCCCAAGTTGAGAAACCTCATAGCTTTCCAAACACTTCTTGGAGTAATGAAACGTAACACAGTAGCTTCTGTTGCATCTTCAAAGGCTTTAGCAAAGGGTATTTTAGGTAAATCAAGACTTAAACAACCAGGATCAACACCAAAAGCTATCATACAAACATTATCAAAAGTTAACCTTAAAAGAATGTCTTGAAGATCTATAGCAACAGAATTTTCAACTGAATGTTCTAAAACAAGTAATAATCTTGTATGAACAAGGTTGTATAAAGACTCAGTTGTTAGTTTCCGAAACTTTGTTGAATGAAACTCAATACTTGCTGTTTTTCTTTGTTTTGTCCATGTTTCATCATCTGCATTGAATATACCATCTCCTAGTAAATCTTTACATGTGTTTCTGAAGTAAATTCCTTTAGGGAATGAAAGAAACTTTGTTTTGAGAAGGTATTCGAGGTTGCGAGGATCGGAAGTAACTATGCAGTTGAGACTACTAAACCATATACCTTTGAATCTAAATGTTGCATTTTTTCTGATAAGAACTTCAGAAATCCATTCATACATGTCGCCGCCTCTAAGTCCTTCGAGTAAAGAAGGCAACATGCCGAGTATAGGCCAAACGGGTAAGCCTTGATTTTTCTTTTGTCTAAGAGAATGAATGATTATGAAGACAGTAATTGCTATGAGAATCTCTAGAATTTGGATATCTTTTAGGAGGCCTAGGCCGAGGGAACCGAAGTTGAAGTTTCCGGTGGACGAGGAGGAGGAAGAGGAAGATGAAGAGGAGGAGAGGTTGAGGTTAGTCATGATGGTGTTAGAATGAAAGGGAATGTGGAAATGCATGATATGGAGTTGTAAAAGTTTGAAAGGGGTGGTATTAGTGATATATGGTGGTGTTGGTCACGTATGTTAAATGGATTAATAAGGAGTGTGAAGTGCATGTGCATGTGGTTGTGTTGTGTTTTCTTGGCGTGCTTGATTTTGTTTAGGCAGTTTGATTTGGTGACCTGAAATGTTTAATTTGTTTTGTGAATGATTTTAACTGTTTATAGGGAATGAGGATAGGAATTTAAGTATAGTGAGGGTTTGAGTGTCAACCAAGAATTTACTTGAGGGATGATATTGACAACTTTTTGGAGGATGAAAAGTGGATATGGCTGATTACCTAAGTAGAAACTGTTTGCATTTGTAGAGTTTTAGTCCTATAAGTTTCTTATTATATATTATGAGTGTTTTGGATAACTACCTAGTTGTTATATATTTTATTTATATTATTATTAAATATTGAAATGCAACATTAGACATTAGTGACAGTTTCTTGTTGTCCCCTGTTATTGTGAGCAAGTGTAATTTTGTGCGATTGTATGCATAGTTTTAAAAATTAGACTAGAGCGGGCTCGATTCGAGACCGAAAATGGTGGTATAATTGGTTTGAGCTAGTAATTATACCACCATTCTAACACACCGATTCGAGCTAGTAATTGGTTATGGACTTGAAAAGAAGAATTATACCAATCAATTTTTGAAAAACACGGTGAACCGACGACTCTATGTTACCAACTCTCGAGCTAGTAATTGGTTATGGACTTGAAGCAGCAAGAACCGGTGTGTACCGATAAGAACCAATCATTTTTGAAAAACACGGTGAACCGACGACTCAAATCGGCCCACATGTTACCAACTCTCGGCAAACTGGTCTTTTTTTTTTTTCATAACGAAGTTTATAAGAGCATGAGTTTGAATTCACGACTTTATGTGTAAACATACAAGGAATGACTACTACACCAAGACATATATGTTCATAATATATATATGGTAAAAAGATCTTTTAGTCATATCAGAAATATCAAAAATCAGGTTTAGTCATACGCAATTCCAAAATTTTTAAAATAGTCCCCGCAATTAGTAAGCGTTACTACTTTAGTCCTCACTGTATTTTTACTCTTAAAAAAGGAGGACTAAACTTGACATTTGCGGGACTAAAAGTACTTTTAAATGGAATTGCGAGGACTAAAGTAGTAAAGCAGGACTAAAGTAGTAACGCTTACTAATTGCGAGGACTATTTTAAAAAATTTGGAATTGCGAGGACTAAACCTGGATTTTCTTGGCGTTTGCTGACTAAAAATACCTTTTAAATTTATATATATATATATATATATCGGTTTATGCTGTTCAATGACTGATTCACTAATTTGACCAATGACATGGTACCTTTACTGATGAGTCATTGTTACATGTTTTAAAACACAACTTGTAAATGACCTTTTTAGTGGGATTCAGATTTCCCGCAAAATGTGAAACATACGGTTTTCATCCAACTGTCTAGATCGCATGAGTGCACCAAATGTGTGATTTCCAAACTGAATTCCCTTTGATGACACTTGACAATATTTTCCTCTTCATGTTATATTACGTGATTGATTACCTTTAGGCTTCAACGTACACCCACATTTTGCAGAAAAATGATTCTCTCAAGTGAAAAAAAAACTTGAATAAATAATATGATAAACACATTTAAAGCTCCTCTCTCTCCATTGTGGTAGTGTAAACACATTTTCTTTCTTGTTGGATGAATAATAGAGATTTCATTGATCTCTCATATCACATGAGAAGATTCATTCTCCACATTTGTACGTGAACCAAGTTTAACTCAATGAGCAATGCAATTTGTACTAACACATGTATAAAATATAATTAGTTTTGTAATTATGTTGTTATTGTAGCTCGAAAAAATGTAACTTTTACCCTGATGGTAATTGCAGTTATGAATCTTTTATAAAATGTATCTTTTTTTGACAACTATAAAATGTTTTGTATGAATATCATATTTAAGAATATTTGGTTTCGATGTAGCCACTAAAACCATGCGGGCAGTGCATTCACCAATTTATCACTTATTGGTTAATGGATTTGGATTCAGTCCATTCAGTTGTGGTGCATTTGGGAAACGGATCGCGTTTCACGGCGATCATCTTCACTTTCTGCACACATCACGATGTTAAGCCACAATCCCACCATTCAATTCTTTATGTCTTCCAGATTTTGACACATCATTGATTAAAATAATGGGTTATTATTTTAGTTGAAATGTGGACCCACACCCACTCTCTTTTGCTGCTCTAGTTTTTCACGGAACCAATATGCATTTCTCTAGTTGAAAAGCGCTGTTCTGTCTTCTTCACTTCCACAGTTCCATGTTTCGCGCCAAAACACAAGAATCAACCAAGAAGGTGCTTCACAACTTCACTATTCAAAACGCTTTGTCATCTACGATTTGGTGCAATGTATTTCTCCTTTTGCTATTTTTTCCCTCTAGTTGCTATTGTGATTTTTGGGTTTTGTTCTATTTTTCTTGTGGTTTTAGGTTCTGTTTTTTTCCTCTATTGCTTCCATCGTTGTTGTGGCTTATCTTTCTTTCTTATCTACTATTGAAAGGCTTTGTATTTTGTAATATTATCTTCTTCTTTTTTCCTTTCAATAGAACAATTTCTCTAAGCAAAGCACTCTATGGCTTCCATCGTTCTGTTGTAGTAAACAACCCTGTTGGTATTTACGATAATAACCGCCCTATTGTACAATATGTGCATTTTTATTATTACTTGATATAAAGTAATCTAAAATACTAATCTAAAATACTGATTGTTAGTGAATCAGTATGATATAAACCACCCCTAGTGGTGTTAGTGAATCAGTATTTACGATTTGGTGCAGTATCTTAATGTGTTGATCTTAATTTTTAATGACAGATTTCACCTAGTACTAATGACAATGGCTACACGACCAACTCTTGGCATGGAATTTGATAGTGTAGATGAAGCCTGGCAATTTTGGGTTGAATACGGTAGGAAAACCGGTTTTGGAGTTAGAAAACAAT
Organism: Oxytropis ochrocephala; assembly: GCA_020916435.1. Taxonomy (NCBI): domain Eukaryota; kingdom Viridiplantae; phylum Streptophyta; class Magnoliopsida; order Fabales; family Fabaceae; genus Oxytropis; species Oxytropis ochrocephala. The sequence goes on along the minus strand of CM037094.1, from coordinate 74,159,993 downwards.
ACTCGAACAAAAGGAAGGAAGACAAGTCTATTAGATCATGCAGGTTTGTTTGTTGCAAGGAGGGTCGTCGGATGCCGGACAAGAGATCTTTTATAGTTAAGAATCCAAGGGCTGAGACAAGAACAGGTTGCAAGGCAAGAATCGCGCTTAGTTCAAAGAATGGAAAATTTGTAATCTGTGATTTTGTAGAGGACCACAACCACTGTTTACAACTTGAAGAAACAACACATATGCTAGCATCACATCGTAGAATATCTGAAGTTCAAGCATATGAGATTGAAATGGCAGAGGAATGTGGATTGATGCAGAAGGCTTCATTCCAGCTTATGAGTGCACATTCGGGAGGGAGAGATCATCTTGGATATACACGTTTGGATGCTAGGAACTACCTCAACTCAAAACGACAGCGGAGCATGGTCTATGGAGAAGTTGGTAGTCTCATGGAATATTTCCAACGCCAATTATTGGAAAATCCTTCATTTTACCATGCATATCAAATGGATTGTGATGAACAAATCACAAATGTCTTTTGGGCTGATGCAAAAATGATCTTGGACTATGGATATTTTGGTGATGTGGTGTCGTTGGATACAACTTATTGCACTAATCGTGCTAATAGACCTCTTGCGTTGCTTTCAGGCTTCAACCACTTTAGGGGCATAATTATTTTTGGGGCAGCTCTATTATATGATGAAACAAGTGAATCATTCAAATGGCTATTTGAAACATTCCTTGAAGCTCACGGGAATAAAAAGCCTCAAACTATGTTCACTGACCAAGCTCAAGCAATGGCTAAAGCACTCGTTGAGGTGATGCGGAAACTTCGACATGGCTTGTGTACATGGCATTTGATGCAAAATGGAATCAAACATCTTGGTAATTTAATGAAAAAGAAAGTCATTTCTTAACTTACTTTAAGAAATGCATGTATGATTATGACCAAGAAGCTGTGTTTGAGGAAGCTTGGAGCAAGTTGATTGTAGAATTTGATGTCAAAGAAAACAATTGGGTGAAATCAATGTATGCTATCAAGGAAAAATGGGCAGCATGCTACATGAAGCAAGCATTCACCTTAGGAGTGCGAAGCACTCAACTTAGTGAGAGTTTGAACTCCGATTTCAAGGCAAGCATGACACCAACTATCAATGTCACCCAATTCTTCAAACACTTTGAGAGAGTCGTTTGTGGACAAACGATACAATGAACTAATTTGTGAATATGAGTCTCGTCACAAACTAGCAAGGTTGAGATATGAACATTCACCGATCCTAATGCAAATGCAGATGTATACACGCCTGCAATTTTCGATCTATTCAGTGATGAGTTTTCTTTATTTTTAGCTGCATCGATATGAGAGAAAAATGTATCTCACTTTCCATTCGAATATATTATCATCATGGTTAATTTGGATGGGGAGTGGAAAGTGTTATTTGATCCTGTACAATCCTCCATATCTTGCACTTGTAGGAAGTTTGAGACTTTTGGAATACTTTGTTGCCATGCTTTGAAGGTTTTTGAGGCAAATGATGTTAAACGTGTCCCTAATCAGTACATCCTAAAGAGGTGGACAAGAGATGCACGCAATGGTATTATATATGATGTGAATAGAAATGAGGTTACAGAAGATCCCAAACTAGCTAGCACACGAAGATATAAGCAACTTTGTCCTACTATGATTAGATTGGCTGCTGAGGTGTCAAATTCTGAGAAATTGTATCAATTTGTTGAAGAAGGAATACATGACTTGTGTAAGCATGTGATGGAGCTACAATTACAAGAAAGAAGGATGGTCAATGATGACGATGAGGACCAAACATTAACAGAAGAATACGTGACCCGAGCAAAGGGATTTAAGATGCGAAATAGTTTGAAGAGAAATAATCGGTTAAAGAGTTGGGTTGAGCTTCAACCTAAGAAAAAAAGAAGAGCTCCAACTAAAAAGCCTAAACCAACTGAACAATATAAGGTAATATAATTTATGGTTGTAAGATGTTATATTAAAAACTTACTTGATTTCTAATGTATTGATTTTTTGTCCACAAAAGGATGTTGAATCTGTAAGTCAAAGGGAGTACAAAATGTCTAGTTTGGAACATCCAACAAATGAGTTTTCTCAAAATCAGTTTAGTTACACTAAGTTAATGATGGTAAGATCACTTTCATCGATCATTTGAAAATTTTCACTAAATTATTGATGATAGTGTGACTTTTACTTTTAAACTGCAGGATCCACTTAGTGATGAATGAAGACCAATCAAGAATTTGTGTAGAATTTCATGCAAAATCCATTTTGAAATGACTTATTTTGGAGTTGTGCACGTACTGCATATATCAATGAATATTGCAGCCATTTTGTAATTGGAAGACTATAAAACTGATATCAATGACAATTCTACACTTCTTTGTTTTTTGATAAGTGTCTATGTTCAATGTAATTAGTACTACTGTTTCTGTTTTGGTTTTGATTTTTGGTGTATATACATTCAATGTATAATGCACAGATTTCAGGTCACACGCTTCTTCAGATTTTGTTTTGTTCTTTGTTTATCAGTTATATACATGTTGCTTGAAATTCAAGTAGATAGCACCAAACATTTTCTAGTTTCAATACAAAGAAGGAAAACACAGAGAACCAAGAATCCCAAAAGGATCTTCAATACATTCTTCATCTGATTTAAACATAGTTGGGATAGAAATATGATGTTGTTCTTGTTCCATCGGATGTGTGAATATGATTGGTAAATTTGTTGATTAATGCATAGCTAGAATTAGTAAAAGAGTAGTGGAGCTGTGGGAGTGAATAAGTAGTAATAGCAGTGTATATATATATATATATATATATATATATATATAGCTTTTAAAACTCAACGTGGAGCTGTGTGGGATGGAAGAAGACAAAACAGCGCTTTTTAATTAAAGAATACATATTGGTCAAACTTTCAAAGAGAAAGCAGCAAAAGAGAGTGGGTGTGGGTCCACATTTCAACTAAAATAATAACCCATTATTTTAATCAATGATGTGTCAAAATCTGGAAGACATAAAGAATTGAATGGTGGGATTGTGGCTTAACATCAGTGACAAAGAGTGACACGTATTTGCTCGCTGTGTGAACGATCCTTGGGAAACATGTATATATCTCTCTCCTCACATATTATTTTTATATTTGAGGAGAGAGATAGACACATATTTCCCGAATGCACCACAACTGAATGCATCGAATCCAAATCCCTAGTTAATTTTACCAAATTGCCATGTTATCATTATTTTTCTTTTCAATTAAAAAATGTTTTCTAATGCACCAACTCTACACTTTTGTTGACGGCATTGAATCCAATTCCCATATTTAGTGTTAATATTTCTCTCTAGTTGACCATGGACAATATGAGAAAAAATGCGTCCACTACAAGAATTACTTGCATTACTGGCTAAACATTTCTGGCGGAATCAGTCAGCCAATAAATTTTCTGGCGTAATTTGGCGATTACTGGTGGATTTAGTCTGCCAGTACGATTCTGGCAGATACCATAGCATTTCTGGCGGATTTAAACAGCCAGTATGTTTACTGGCGGATTATTATTCATTTCTAGCGGAATTTAATTAGGAAATAAAAAAAAATATCAATAACTATATCGCGCCAATTGCGATTCTTGGCGGAATATTCTGCCGATGATTTCTTGGTGAAATTCGACCGATAATTCTTGGCTAAAATTCGCCGATAATCAGCGATGATCTTCGGGTGAAATTCCGCCCGTAACGTTAATTTCCGCCAGAAATGGACATGATTATCGCGCCCGGCTTTCACGCGTCTAAAGCCTGTGACATGTCCGCGATAAATGACCGGTTCCGCCATGAATGTATCGATTCATGATGTCAAAGAGACACCTCGACACGAGTTCCGCGATAATGTTTCAATTCCGCCATGACTTCGCGCCACATTTTAAATCAACCCGACTTTCCCATTTCTATCTCATTACCAAACACACTCCTCTCATTTACTCTTCTTCTTCTCTTTCTTTTCTTCCACTCTCTTCTTCTCTTTTTCTTCTCTTCCACCACCACCCAACACCACCACCACTCTCTTCTTCTCTCTTTTCACTCCTCTCTCTCTCATTTACTCTCTTCTTCTCTCTTCTTCCCTTCCACTCTCTTATTCTCTTTTCTTCTCTTCCACCACCACACCACCACCACCACCCAACACCACCACCACCACCACTCTCTTCTTCTCTTTTCACTCCACTCTCTCTCTTTTACTCTCTTCTTCTCTTCCACTCTCTTCTTCTCTCTTTTCTTCTCTTCCACCACCACACCACCACACCACCACCCAACACCACCACCACCACCACCACTCTCTTCTTCTCTCTTTTCACTCCACTCTCTCTCATTTACTCTCTTCTTCTCTTCCACTCTCTTCTTCTCTTTTCTTCTCTTCCACCACCACCACCACCACCACCACTCTCTTTAATTTTTTTTTAAATATAAATAAAAAATAAAAAAAACGCATTTTATAAATATTTTTTAAATATAAATAAAAAAACACATTTTATAAATATAAATAAATGAATTAAGAATTAGTTTTTAAAAAAATAAATAAAAAACGCATTTTATAAATGAAAAAGCATTTTTAAAATATTTTTTTAAAAAAATATATATAATAGATTACTGGCGGAATTTCAAATGAAGAACTCTCAAGCGATTCTTCGTAGCGAATTTTAGCGATAATTCTTGGCGGATTTCGGCTAGTAAATCCGCCAATGATCTTAGTGAAAATCAACCAATGCTGATTACTGCGAGCGTTTTACGGTGATTCTTGGACTAAATCCGCCAGTAAAGTGCAATTTCTGGCTGATTTATACCATTACTGGGGGATTGAGTTAGCCAGTAATGCAATGAATTCTTGTAGTGGTCTAAGAATATACATTTTATTGAGTCTCCCCCTTGTGGGACCTACATAAATTCCCCCTTCCCTCCCTTTCCCTCCAAATCCTCTTCTCTCCCCCTCCCCTCCCCCCCCCCCCCCCACCCCCCCCCCCCCCTCCCCCTACCCCCTTTTTGTTCTCCAAACTTTCTCCCCCTTTTTTCTTCCTTTTTGCCCTTCATATTTTTATTTCCTTTTCTCCTCTCTCTCACTCTCTCTTCTTTCATGTTTTATATTTTAGTGTTACTTTACGATTAAATAGAAAATGTACCTCCATAATCAAATTTTTGGAATCGAACATTAATTTCGTAACAAATTATAAAAAGTGTAACACTATACAGTGTACCTTTCGATCTTGTCTCAAAAAATTTAATTGTTTAAATATGCAAAGTTTTATTTCTTAAGAATGTAATCGAACATTAATTTAAGTAACAAATTATATAAAGTGTAACACTATGCAGTATACTTTTTGGGTACTTTAGTGTGTGAAAATTTTTAATTGTTTAAATATGCGAAGTTTATTCCTTAATAACAAATTTTATTTAAAAATTTAATTTTGTAACAAAATTTCAAATTAATTTTGAGCCAAAATATGTAAAGTGTGATGATTAAACCATTGTCTTCTCTCTATAGAACACTCGAAGCATTAGTAAAATCATCGACGGTCACCGCACTAGTTTGTATTATTTTCTAGGTACTCTTAGTATAATCGTGTTAAAATTGACTAAACATTTTGACATGTTTAAATAAGTATCTATTAAAATATTAAAACTACTCAAAAGATAAAAAAAAATGAACTTTTTTACATAATTACCTATGATAGCAAATCAAAATATTATAGGAAGTGACAAATAAACACCACACATAATAATAGAATCCAAGAGCCACCGCTTCATATATATCGCTGAAATTGCTGATACAATCGACAGGTAGGAAAAATAAGTCGAAATACTTATCCACTTTAGATCTCATTTAAGGCACCATATTAAGCACTTGTTTTCTGTCTCATATTGCCTGCTAAACATAGTAAAATTACATTGATATATAAAGTACACGGCACAGTTACTGAATTCGATTGCCAGGCTTAATCAAATTAAATATTGCTTAATAAAGTAAAACATTAAATGAAGGTAAGAATTCCAATCTTTCTTTTTACAAATTGATTACGTAAAAGGACAACTAAGGAACAAGGAAATAGCATGACGCCAAGATTACCATTAGTGGTTGATGGTTAGGACTCAAAATGACAGAAAGTTCAAATTCATGGTCAAAAGGTAAGGAATGTTAAAATCCACTGAAAGACAAATTCAATTCCAGGTAGGAAAGGAAGGAATGTAGATGAGGATGTAGAGAATGTTGCTCACCTAATATACCGACATGAAAGAAATTAATTAATTAACTCAACTCTCGCCTGTCAACATAGATTTATAAAGCTACACGATTGATTTTTCAGATAATTTCACAGGTACAAGTTCAAATCTCTTTTCAGATAATTATAAAAAATTGGAATTTTAATGCCACACATCAATCTGTAATTGGTTGTTAGTGTAAAAAAATTATACACTAACAGTGTACATAAATTAAATCTCAAGTTTAAATAAAATTAAGGTTTAATTGGTGTACACATATATGTGCAAAATTTCACACCATCAATCAATAAAAATATCATGATATGAGTGACTTTTAAGGTAGTTAAGAGTTCGATCCAGTGCAGCCAATGCTCCCAACACTATTATTTCGTGACAAAAATAAAAGACCAAAAATATCAAAGATTATGAAGTAATATTCTTTAAAGGAGTGGAATTTTTTTGGGCCATAAAAAAAGGCATTGAGTTGGGGCACTATGCGGTAGCACATGCCGCACATGCCCATAGCTAGCCTTGGGGTGGGGTGTTTGGTGAGAATTTGGGTTATTTGGAGTAATAAAGGTATTTTGGGGTTTTCATGATAATAATGCGTTTTTGAGTGTGAGGGGGAAAAGTGGGGTGTAAAATGTGAAACCCGAAGATGTAGTCTAAGACTTTAGGGTGTTGTTTTTTGTACTCGCACCACTAAACTCCATACCCCCACCAAGTATTTTATTCCCATATTGTCCCTTTGTAAATTTATGAAATGGATTTATGTAAATAAAATATAACTCCGTTGTTGAAAAGAAATTCAAATCGTTGTTATAAAATAACAAAACGGATTTATCTTTTTATTAGATAAATCCAATGTACAAAAGTTCATAACGTGTTTGTGTTAAAATGTTAAATCAGTTTTGTTATTTTATAACAACGAATTTACCTTTTTACTAGATAAATCCAATGTACAAAAGTTCAACGTGTTTATGTGATAAAATGATAAATCTGTTTAGTTAATTTATAACAACGAATTTATCTTTTTACCAGATAAATCTGATGTACAAATTTTTCAAAACGGAATTATGTGATAAAGCCGTTATTATAAAAGAACAAAATTAACGGTCAAGATTCCACCGACAGTTTTAATCAACGGCACAGAATCAATGATCATTGCTATAAATACTCAAACTTAGTCTAGTTTCTTTCACACCAACACCCTCTGCTTTACTTCTTTCATACCAACACACTCGAAAATGGATACTTATTCAACTTAGTACTAAAGAGACAACACACTTACCGTTGTTCATCATCGTGGCAAAATCACCAAAAGAGAATATGATGTATTTTTCTCCTGTCCAGACTCCAGATCCTATTTTATGCAGACTTAAGGATGACATCAACTTCATTTCTTTGAAAGACAAACTAGAGTGTAAGGTTCAAGTGCATGGTGATGACCGAGTGGTTACTTGGATCACTTTTCGCAAACCCAGTATTGGAGATGATGGTTGTGTTTACTAGTCCTCCATGGAGGTGAAGACCAACGATGACGTACGATTTATGTTGAACATCCATGACATGTTTCAGACTCATAATCCTTTTGAGCTGTACGTGGAAACGAAACGGAGTGTCAACGAGATTATACGCCGTTGTTATGCGGAAAATCGTCACAGTAGAGAGACTCGTAGTCCTTTAGAGCTGTATTTGCTTGTGTTATGTTTTACTTTTTATGTTTCGTTTGTGTTGTTGTTTCAATATAATTTGCTTTTGCATCAATTAAAATAAATGTTTAATGTAACGATTATAATTTGCGAAAAATATAACGAGTACTAAAAATAACCACAAAGAAATAGATAAATCCACAAAATTTCAAATGGAACAATACTACAAAAAAATGCCAAAAATCAAGGGTCCCCTCCCTCTGCCAAGTGAATCATGCCCCAAACCTGTTTGTACAAGGCCGAGCCTCGAAGAATCTCTTCGGACTGTAGCAAACTCCGCAACCATTGAGCAATAGTCACCAGTCTCTCCTCGAATCCCATCACTCCTGGTGCTGCTGTTGGTGCCGCTCGTACAAAAGTTCAACGTGTTTATGTGATAAAATGATAAATCTGTTTAGTTAATTTATAACAACGAGCATGGATGTCAACAACGAGGATGAGATAATTCATATTGTTTATCGAAAACCGGAATGGACTGATGAAGGTCTTTACTGGTCTACCATGGATGTCAACAACGAGAATGACCTCTGAGAAATGATGTCCAATCATATTAGGTTTAAATGGAAGAGTTACATTCATCTGTACGTCGAAACCAGAAGAACTGTCGCTGAGGTCTTTTGTCGATTAACTCCACTAGCTCAGTAGTTTCTATTGTATTTTCTTTTTATCATCTATTTTTATAATAGTTGTTTATGTTTTATCGCTTATGTAAGTTTGTTTTATCAAACCAATGAAATCGAAAATTTATGGAAACTCGTAAAATATAACACCCGAAAAAAAGTAATAATAAAGTGCAAACATAAAAGTAACATGAGTACAAATATATCAAAGTACTAATAGAAATTCCCTAACGTCCTCGTCCTCGTGGCTCCAGCTGGTACTGAGTTGCGTCAGCCTGTCTGATATCATGTCTCCTCGCCGATGCTTGCAGCCGATTATGCCTCTGAGTCCTCATGCTTGGAGCAGCCGAAGATGTCTCCCCTCTCTCTATGATAGGAGATACCTCCCATCTCCCTCTCTGACGATTGTCCCTCTGACTGCGATGTCTATTGTGTAGGATTTTGCTGCTACATTGTTTTCGATAAAACTAGTCTTACACTATTTGCTTGGACCCCCAAATGTACACCTCACTTTGATGTAGAACTGGATAATCAAAGATTGATTTGTTCTCTGTTCCTTACCTTTTTCTTTATAGTTTTTCTGTTCGACACCCCATCAATCGTTCCATGCACTCCATCAGCGTGTTGGTGTGGACCGAAGCTTTGCAGCAACGGTGTTGCATTTCCATCGCTGTTACTGGACTTCTACCAGTGAAAATTGCACTTCAAAACCATATGTTTTGGAAAATCACCATATCTACAAAGACTTCTACAGGTGGATCCCTAGCATGTTTTTTGCTTAATCTTAGAGACATAATCCTTTCCTCTTTATTAGCGACGACATCTATCCCTCCCTATTAGCGACGCGTATCCGTTTCCTCGCTTTTTGAGACGCATCAGTGCCCTCTCTATTACAGTCGGATTTCTCGTCTCTATTAGAGACGGATTATGAGGATCACTCTCTAAAAAATCTAGTGACGCCAAAATTGCCCACGGATACTTGTCGTCACAAAGCTAAACCTGTTAGTGACACATTTTTGTTGTTTAGAGAGGGATTTTGGGCGTCTCTAATTTCTGTTTTTTTAGTAGTTATAAGTTATACTATTTCTTTGAGCCTTTATTTATTTTTAATTTCACATTTATCTATTAGGTTAAAATCCAGTAGTGTCTTTTATTCTAACAATTAGAAATTACTTTCCATAAAAAAATCATAAAAGAAAACATTATTGATCGTTTTTTGAACAATATGATATGATTATTTTGTTAATTTTTCTTTTGGATTACAGATAAGATAGATATAGAACACATTTGTACACTAGAACTAGTTTTTTACCCGTGCATACGCACGGGTGATACCGTATGGTCGGTTTATTGTGATGAATTTATAATAGTAATTTGAAAGGTATTCATAAGTTGTGAACAATGTCAAAAATGTATAATTTGAAAATCAAAGAGGAAATAGATAAGTATTGTGGCATATAACATACAAATGCAAATTATATTGAGTAGAAGAAATTAAAGGAGATTGACAATTAGATTTACATTGATCCATAATAATGTATTAGGAAATTAGAGGTAAAATATGCATCCCCGTTGGGCATTCCGTTAGCAGCCTCGTTGACGCTCCCGTTGGCTTTGGTTGCGACTGTCGTCGCGACTTGCGTTGCAGATCCCATTGTCAGTGTTTCTACTAAATTAGCGAGTAATTTATTTTTAGTAAAAAAAGAGAATTTTCTTTTAATGTTTTTGACAAAAAAAAAGAAAAAAAACTCGAGTTAAAAAATGATGGAAAACAAATTTATTAGAAAAATTGATACTGTATGGTCGGTGTATTGCTATGAAGTCATAATAATAATTTGGAAGTTATTCATAAGTTATAAACAATGTCCAACATATATGATTTCAAATTCAAAGTGGAATATGCATCCCTGTTGACAATCTGAATTACATTGATCCATAATAATGTATTTGGACATTAAAGGTAAAATATGCATCCCCGTTGGCCCTCCCGTTAGCGCTCTCATTACCTCTCTCTCATTGTCGGTTCGGTTGCCTCTCCCGTTGCTACTCCCATTTTGTCGATCTCTTGTTGTCGCCACGCGTTGCCACATTTTTATAAGTAAGTTATTTTGAAATATTTGGTAGTGGGTAAAGTTTTTTTTTTTTTTTTACAATTCATAGTGATTAAATTGATTGATCTTAATAGTTTTAAAAGATAGATCTTAATAGTTTTAAAAGATAGATTATAGAAAATAATAAACTATAGATAAAGTAAAATTGAAGAAAAATAAAATAATATTTTCTAAAATATGCACTCCCGTTAGCGCTTCTCTTTTCCTCACTGCTCCCACTCCTTTTCCCGTTGTTGATTTCATTGTCGATCTCACATTCATTACTCCATCCCATTGCACATATTATGACTTTTTTTCTCTATAAGAGTTAATTTAGAAAACTTAAGTTTAATTTTTTTTTCAGTAGTCGTCTTTTTTGACAATGGGTAGTGGTTAAAATGATTAATTTAATCATTGTAAAAAAAGTAATTATTTTTAGTAGTTTGACTAAATTATAAAAATAGTGAGTAAGTATTTTTAGTAAAAAGAGGAAAAAAATTAATTTTTATGACAAAAGAAACTGGGAAAAAATGATGAAAAATTATTTTGTATTTAAAAACAGTGTTTAGAAAAAAATGTTATTTTTTTTTGAAGCAAAGAATTTTTTTTTTTAAAAAAACAGTTTTTTAAAAAGAAAAAACAGTTTTTTTTAAAAAATGAAATTAGTTTTTAAAACTGAAAATAAAACTGTTTTTTTGAAGAAAAAAAAAAGTGAGATCGACACGCGCACATGTATGATTAATTGACACATGCGTCGATCAAAATTTTTATTTTTTTAAAACTGACACGAATAGTAATTTTTTTGTCTTTTAGCTGTAAAATGACCAAAATGCCCTTATTTTGTGACAAATGTCAAAATTGTAAGATGTCTAAAAATGTAAATTTGCTGGCATTTGATTTTATTAGTATTGAAGTAGAAGATTCTAAAGGACCAAACCCTATATTTCTAGAAAAAAGAAAAAAAATGTATATCATTTATTTACCTTTAAACTTTAGTCAAATATTGACCATGTGCCAGACCCCCCACTCTCCACAATGATTCCTTCATTTATTTTATTTTAATTTCTTAGAGTATCCATTCAATAAAGAAAGAAAGATAACTCTTGTGCAGTTTCATGCTCATAAGGTAGCTCCAATGTCCACTTTCACGTTTTGCATTTCACTATTCTTTTACTGCCTCCTCCTCACCGCCACAACCACCGTGGTAGTGTCCGGAGGAGAATATTCCGGCGAAGAGGCACGGCAAAGGGAAGCTGATAGAGTAAAGAACTTGCCAGGACAGCCAGCTGTTAAATTCAAACACTATGCTGGTTATGTGAAGCTAAGACCACAGCAAGTGAAAGCATTGTTCTATTGGTTCTTTGAAGCTCAAAAAGTTCCTTCACAAAAACCTCTCGTGCTTTGGCTTAACGGAGGTATATAATTCTTCTATTTAATTTTTTTTATATTCTTAATTTGTTTCACCATTTCAAGATCTTTGCATGCTATATCTAACGGTATAAATAAGTAATTGTGCATTACTAGCTAATACTTTTGAAATTTTAATATGGTTTTATATTTATGTTTCACAAGCTCCAGGTTTAGCTTTCTTGCCGTGCAACTTTAGCTATGGCTCTTTCTGTCTTTGGATTCTTTTTACTGCTAAAAAACAGTAATTTAACTAACAGCTGCTGCAGACAAGTTACTCTTACGTCCGAAATTGTTTTTTGTTTATTAGAAAAATCAATTTATCTCAAATTAATTATTGTTTTAGACTTTTAATGAATCTTTTCATGTTCTTTTCCATTTATACTCCTATTAATTATGATAATTTTTTACACTAATAAATGATTCACATTTATCTGAGTAGAGAAATAAAAAGTTAAATGATAAATTAGACAACACTTTAAAAAATTTAGACTCCTAATCATTTTTCTTAAAGGATGTGTTAAAACCTTAAACTATGCAATCAAATGGGACGGATGGAGTACTTATTACCAGCGCAAAGAAGAAATTACTAACTACTTGTACAAGTTATGAGAAATTAAATAACTGTCAATAAAGATGAATTGAATTAAGGGTAATTTAGAAAGAAAAGTTAAAAACCAAAAATGACGTAGTCACACCCAATTATCCTTAAACTAACCCCAATCCTCATGTGATGCACGGTTTGCTAAAGAAAATCTATTTATTTTTAACATGAATAGAAGAAATTTAAATGCATAAAACTACTATATTTAATATGTGTAAAGGTGATCTCAAAAAAAAATATCTGTGTAAAGGTAGTTAATTTTGCTTGTAATTAAGTTCGGAGGGAGTACATCAATACATCATGCAGAATTCAATAAAAATCACAAATAAAATAAAAGCATCTATACAAAGTTGAAAGAAATTGTTGGCGAGTTCTATTGTAAATGAGCTCGGAGTTCCTACGAAAAAAGTTAAATTATAATTATAAATTAAATAACAATTTATAAAATTAAAAATAAAAACAAAAAACAAAACTAAAAAAATTGAAGCAAAAAACAAAAAAAAAAGTAAAAGGAAGAAGAGAAACAAAAAAAAAGATTTGGCGCGCTGTTGAAATTAAATAACAATATTATCAAAATAAAAATAAACATTAACAAAGACATTGAAATTGAACATCCACAGATAATAAGAAAAAAAGTCTAATTTTTTTAATAACGTTATCTATATATATTCATCAATTGGAAATTTAAAAATTCAAATCATAATTAAAAAGAAAAAAAGATAGCACAATTAGAAAGTGAAACGCGTACGTAGGTATCATCTAGAGAGTTTGATTTAAAACTAACACCAATTTAAGTATGCTTTTAATACTCGTTAGTGTGAAATTATTAAAATAAAGAAGAGAACACCAAGTTTGACATGTAATTTTTTTTTCTCGGAACCTAAAGTACTGCACAAAATACACTGCCTGCTTGATCACACTTTACGTATTTTGTCACAATTGTTTTCAGCAAACTGTTGTTTAGGAATGAACTTTGCGTATTTGAACATCTAAAAATTTTCTGGGACCCTAAACACACCGCTTAACATTTCACCTTACACATTTTGTTACAAAATAATTTTTTCCCCATCAACTACAACAAAACACATTGTTTAGCATCACCCATTACGTATTTTGTATGAAATTAAAAAAAAATTCACTGAATATTTGCATATTTAAACATCTAAAATTTTTCGAGACTGTAAAGTACTCCTTAAAATATAAAAAAGAAAAAAGAAGAACAACCTTAGATGTGGTAAAAACTCTATTGGGGGAGAACCACACGAACCCACAAAGTCGGATACTCATGTAGTCGTGGGACTCCCAACGTAGATTAGTCGTCAACAAAGTCGATGAAAACTGCGTACCAATAATATTGCAACAAAAAAGTAAAAGAAGAACAAAAAAAAGACAAAACCAAAAAAAAAATTAAGCAAAAAACAAAAAAGAGTATAAAAGGAAGAAGTGAAACAAAAAAAAAGAAACCAAAGCAAAAAAAATTGGCAAGTTCCCGCCTAAGTAACAAGCCGATTATGTTTTGTAGATTATGTATAGATGTTCAATTTTGGTACTCAATTATACAAACCAACATTGCTTAATCTACCATGAGACACAAGGAGTCGATTTGGTACTCATTTGATTCTTGTAGTGGACACTCCATAGATAAAGAATAATGGTTCGAGTTTATTTTTTCGAAATGATTTTTTTAAAAAATAAAGTATCCTACAAAAAAACTAGCATAGTCACGACTTTTATTTTATAATAAGCAATAATTTACAATTTATTTTTGAAAGAGACAACACCTTTAGAATGTCAATCCCCCTACATCTGTAGCATGACCACGAGTATCCGACTCCTAATTGTGAAAGCTACTCTCGGAGCTTCTAGTGTGAATAGATTTTTGAGACAAAATCTAAGTGAAATTTAGACAACCAAACACCCATAAAAACCAATAAATGTTCGTTTGGATCCATCCACGTCCAATGATGTCAAACTCGGACAAATAGAAGCTCCCAGGTGTAGCTTTTGGCTCACCGTGGTCTTAGTACCAACCAAACACACGTTTTTGATATAGAAATCACGTTTAATGGTTTTGAATGCTAACTAAACAAACAACATTATGAATTTTATGTTGGTCCGAGTGAAATTGGGATCGGATCTCTCAAACAAGATAAGGCTATTGCTTTTCTCACACCCCCTCCTATTCTAAACACACCCCATAAGGGTGTGAAAAGACCAAAAGACCTATTTTTTTAAGAAATTTTCACTGTTCAACACACGCTCGAATGAATGAGGTTCGAACGGCGCCGCTCGAGTGTGTTAAATATGGACATACACCCTCGGGCGTTTTTTTCATCTGTTCGAATAGGTCAAATGCGAACACGTTCGAATGGGGTCATTCGAACATGTGCGAATGGTGTTCGAACAAGTCTTTGCGAAATGCACTGCGGTATTGGACGCCTCGATTCCACCGGCGCTTTTAATCAATCGGTTTACAATCACCAAATGTGTCGGATAAATGAGTGGATGTCAATCCACTTTTGGAAATTGTGCTCGAACGGATAGAATTTAAACGGCCGGTTGTGATCTAAAAATGAAATCAACTACGGTGACATTTCACCACGCCTATTATAAAAGGGGTTCACATCCTCGGACCTTCTTCACCAAACCCTAATCTGCTTCTTCACCAAAACCTTCTCTCCTTCTTCCCAACCCACCGCTTTCTTCACCAAAACCTTCTCTCCTTCTTCTTTGACAAATTTGAAATGGAATGGCAATTGTGCTCAACCCAAGACTAAAAACGACAAATTCCTAACAAACCGCTTCACCATAATGGGATCATCACCACCGACGAACATGGTGTCAGTGTTTTCGTTGTCCTAACCATGTCTTCTGCGCAGATGAGATGAGTAAGGAGTAAGGACATCACCTTCCCCAACCGAAGGAAATGGTGAGAGGAAGATTCGCCCGGAGGAGCGTGGCGTAAAGACGTGGGCGTATACGTTTCAAAAGTTCAATTGTAGAGATGATGGGATTGTCCATTATTCATCATGGAGATCCAGCGGCGACGGCGTCCGCAAGAATGATGGAACATCTACCTAACGTTAGATGGGGTGACAAATCTTAGAGTCAGCACGTGGACACAAGATGCACCTTCGAAGAAAAGCCATGCATCTTCTTCAACAAGGACCACCCACACCACAACAACCCATACTTACGCACACCGTAAAGTTGACTATGAGATGATCGTCGGTCACGGTACCTAGGCCGGTGGGTTGCTTCATGGTCGTGAAACTAAACATTTCAGGCTTAAGAACAACATCACCTTTGCAGAATTGAAAGAAAAACTAACAGAAAATGTGCACCTAGATGGTGTGGAGCAAGATATTAAAAGTATCGAATGTCAATCCCCCTACATCTGTAGCATGACCCCGCGTGTCGTATTCGGATGTGCCCCAGCGTATCAAGAATGACAAAGACGTTCGTGAAATGTTTGAGAAACATGAGAGCTTCCAAGGTTTTATTGAACCTTATCTCGAATTGTTCGTCGAAACACAAGAATCTGTCGAATCCATCCGCCGTAGCATTAGAGGTAGTAGTTCTAAGTAGAACTAGGTTGTATTATGTTTTCCTGTCGTTTCGTTTTAAATTTCCTATCCTTGTATTTTTGCAATTTGTGTTTTTCATTTTTGTTCTTATCCAATATTAAATTCTATTCGACTTTTTAATTTTACCGTAATTATTATCGTAATGCCAATAAATTTGCGCCAACGTAAAGGGAATTTCAAATTAAAAAACCAAATGAAACAAAGTAGTTAAATTATACAAAAAATCCAAACATATATCCCCCTATGACATATCCTACTGGGTGTTGCGCCCCCTCCTCCTCTTATACACATTGCCAAACCTCCTCCTAAACCCACGGAAGGGGTTGAGCAGCCTCTTGATGCGCTGAAACATGCTCCTCACTGGCTCTGGGACATTATCATCGATGGTCCCATCCATGTCATCAACCAAATCCAGCAGCTCTGGTAGCATCTGTCAACCAAATAACATAACATTATTATTTAAATAAATAGAAGATTAAGAAACATTATCAATGCAATAAACATAAAAGACACGTACCACAATCGACATCGTGCTCATCTGCAAGCCGTATATAATGCTCGGGGAAGAAGAGAAATGGATGTGAGACCCTAGAGTACCATGGAAAGTAGCGACACCGTGTTTGAGGAGTACGGCACACAAGGAGGCCTCGCGCCACCAAGTGGTCCTCGAAGTGTGTCCATATCTTGTCACACTCGGATAGGTGCAGAGCGGCCTAGTAGCAGTGCAGGATCCTCCGGAATGTCTTTGCACACCGCCCAAACCGTCTAAGCACTCGATCGGCAAGTGGCGCATCATGCGACCACCACTCGAATGAACCTCTGAACTCGCCGGCTCTCCGAAGGGCCTCACACGCCTATGGGCCGTGTAGGGAAGTCTCGTGTCACCTCCTCACGGTGTGGCGGTCAAGGCTGTCGATGGTGCAGGACTTGATGGCCCCAGGGGCCATCATCGCCAACCATTTTTGCTGTGGCATGCTCTCATCATAGTCTTCGTGCACCACCCAAGAGGAAAAGTTTGCACTCTGGAAGTGCTCAAATATCGAAGCTCAGTAATGAACATATCATTGGTTGATTATTAATCTGAAAGTAACCCTAAAGCAAACTTAAAAGTAAAGAATAAGTTTTATACACGAAGCGAAGGAAGATGACCAAAGAATCTTCTTGGTCTTTTTCCTTGTAGCATCCTTCAGCTGATCATAGAGATGGGCGGGGCCATGGCCCCCAAAGAATAGTCTCCAATGACCTCCAAATCAATCAAGATACCAAGGTAGCCAAGCTTAACCTTGTTGCACGACTTGTCGACAAACAAGGTGCAACCCAAAAGATACAAACATGTAGGCCCTAGCGGCATGGTCCCACCGCCTCTCGGCTATGGTGGGTGGTAGACTCCATCCTCGACCATACGAGCCCCAACGACAACCCACGGTGCGAAGTGCAGGCAACATCTTCGGTGTGGCCCCCGAATAGTCAATCGTGAATTGCTCTCCCCGCCATGAGTTCCGATGTGCATGTCATAGAACCGGCCCGATGATGGGGATGTGTAGCGGTGGGATACATCATCGAGGGTGATGCTCATCTCACCCACAAGAAGGTGGAATGATGATGTATCCGGCTGCCAACGCTCTATGAATGCGTTGACCCCTTGTGGAGAATGGGGAAACCAAGCCCAACCAAAGGAACCAACCCTGAAGGTGTCAGAGTGTCCCTAATCTGCACAAAACAACACCATAATGCAGTCCATGTGGGATTGTTTGTAAATTCGGCCGCACCTGCATTCAGAAATGACACAATAAGCCAAAACATTCAACAACATAATAAACAAATTTACAACGATCAACTATAAAATAATAACTTACTTGGCGAATAAAAATCGGTAAGATATGTGCCGTATGTGGGCAACACGTAACCATCTTCCGGTCCACCAGAAATGGGAATGTCGCCTACTAAAGCAGCTGACCTCCCGAGGCTCAACAACCTCCTCTCACGAGGCTCGTGACCTCCTCCTCATGATTCCTAGATGATGAAGGCCTGGCGGATGAAGGCTGCCTAGCATGATGAAGGGCGGCCGACTCATAGGCGGAAATTGAGCATCACGCTCAATATCCCGCCCAATATCCTCGGGAAGTGGGGAGGAGGAACATCAACCTGCCCCCTACCCCCAGCACGACCCCAGCTCGGGAGGTTCACCGCTTCTTCCCTCCTTTTGCGGTTTGAAACCGTAGGAGGTGGTCGACCGGCTCGCTCGGATGGTTCAGCTGCATGACCACCTCTGCTCCTCACCATATCTGAAACAACAATCAACAGAACCAATTAAATCAAATTAACGAACCAAACACAAAAAGGTGACAAACTCTCTATCGTCGAAACGATCGCTCGACGGCAACATGCGAACATGTTCGCACAACCCCGTTCGAACAAGTCAGTTTCAGATTCCAATTTACAACGGTTTGAATGAGGTCGTTCGAACGGTGTTCGCACGACATCATTCGAACACCTTCGTTTTCACGTGTTTGATGGACATCGTTCGAACAATCCAGCGTTTCAGAAAAAAAAACCCAAATGCAGCGTAGGGGGGAGGCATACCTTGAAGAAAATGGAACGATTAGAGAGTGTGAGGGGAGGCGAAAAGAACCCAGCAACTCTTGAGAGTGTTGTTGGAGAAGATTGAGTGAGAGATTGGGTGAGATAGAGTGAGTTGGGAGAAGGTGAGTGAGAGGGAGAGTGAGGTTAGGGTTCGAAGGGAGGGGAGGGGAGAGTGAGAGACGAGGGAGAGTGAGAAGGGGGGAGGGGTGTAGGTTTTTGGTTTTTTGAATGGGGGTAAATTTGGAATTTAAATTTTGATGGGGTGTGAATAAGTAGGAGGGGTGTGGGAAAAAGTAAGTCCCAGATAAAAGTTGTTTGTGCCTTATGGATAAAAAATGTAGGGTATTGCTTCTTCCACACCTCTCCTTACTCAGGGCACACCCTATAACCATACGAAATAATCAAAAGGTCATTAATGAAATCAGTATTTCAGTATTTTTCTAAAAATTTTCAATGGTTCGAGATGCAAGGGCACACAGAGAACAAATTCGGCGAGCCCACCGAATGTGTAATATGTTGAAACACACCCCTCTTTTGAATTTGTTGGAGATATTTTGACTGGTTCGGTTGCCATTATCCGAACGTGTTCGAGAGGCAGTAGCTGAACGCGTTCAGATCCCTATCCCCGGAAGGACAAAATTGATAAAACACACCTCCTTCTAAATTTTTATAACGTCCGGTTGATGTTAGCCGAACACGTTCGGTTAGTCTTAACCGAACCGTTTGTTAATGCATTCTCCATCAGTTTCCTGGAGTGTTTCATGTGAATGTATTTTTGGAATTTTTTGAGTTAAGGGGTGTGTGGTGAGTAGGGAGGGATGTGGGAGAAGCAGTGGCCAAAATGTAAGTGCCACCCATTAAATAAAATAAGGGGTTAAATATGTTTTTGGCCCTTATAAAGTTTTGATTTTTTAGTTTTGGTCCCTCAAATTTTTTTTACAGACTTTTGGTCTCTATAAAATTTAGGTTTTTTGCTTTTACTTTCTCATGACTTTTAATAGTGTTTATAAAAGCTCAAGAAAGCGCTATAAAAAGTTATGAAGTATTATTAAAAGTCACGATGAATTAAATGCAAAAAACACAAATTTTATAGAGAACAAAAACATATTTAATCCTTTTTGTCAAAAAAAAAAAATTTAATCCTAAAATTAATTGAGGGTATAAACCCCACATAATTCATTACATTTACTCATCAGAAGTGGTTTTACACTTACATCCAAACAAAATCAATTTTTCTAAATCGCATTCAATTTTTTTTTTTTGGAGTGAATTGAAATATTTTAATTCAAAATTTTGAACTACAATATTTCAATTCACCCAAAAAGTTACATTACTTCAAAAAATATTCCATCTAAACACTACCTAAAACAAATAGATTGCTTGAAAATAATCTATAAAGCTTATTTATCTAAGAGCACTACGATGAGATGATAAAGGTCTCTTCCATCTTAACCAAGTCTTGGAATCGAATCCAACATTGGGTATGCATGATATTAAATCTCTTGAGAGAGAGAGAGTTTTGTCGTCCATCGCTGGTGATCTACCCTAACTCGAGGAAATAGTATCTGCAGATTGCGTCTGAAGATACTCCGATTTATTATAAAGCTTATTTCTTGTTTTAACCTTTATATACCTGGAGCTCGTTTGGAATTTCTTTTCAAAAACAATATTTGGGTTTTTAGATTTTGTTAAAACTAGAAACTATTTATAGAAAGAAAAAAATAAGCATGCGTTTATTTGTTATCCAAATATGTTATTTAGTTAAAAAATTCAGCCTAAAGTAGTCAAATAAGCATCTTAAAATACCAATTAACTAAGTTTTTTGCGGTCATTAATAAATATGTTTTTCTAGGTCATTGATCGAGAAAAACACGTGAAAAGACATGTTAGTAAATGACGTAAAAACTTGATTAATTAGTGTCGTGAATTTGAGTATATTTGACTGATTTTTTTTTGTCCAAATATCATTATTGTCTTTTATCCTCTCTATCTAGTGAAGTGCACACCAATGCTTTGAAATTTGAATTGGACATCGAACCGATGTGAGGCATACGAAGCTAAAGTTCAACTGTCTAAACTAAATAGTGGCCGAATCGCTCAGATAACTAAACAGGAGACATAATCGGTCATGGTTTATCCAATTAAATCAGGGCAGAAAACTGGCGTGGTTATTTGTGAGTCAATTCACTAGTACCATTGGTCACAGTGCCCAAAGTACAATATTTATCCAGAATCAATAACGGTCTCGGTGACTCTCTCTCTCTCTCATGATGCTCTCTCAACTCTCTGGGCTCTGTTTCAAATCAGGGAGGAGAGAAGAGAAACAGAATATTCCAGCTGCTACTATCTTTATTACTCTGTAGTTAGTAATTAATGTGTTAGTTATTAGAGAAAAGAAATAAGCAAGTTCAAACCCTCATATACAAATATATCAAGAATAATATCTCTTTCACTCGACTATTAAAACTACCCTTATGAGACATGCCAACCATTATTTGTTTCGTCCAATTAATTTATCACTCATCAATGAGACAAAATCAAAAGACAGATCTTCTTCCCCCGACTTTAATTTCATTACAGACACACACCTCTGGTCTGGCTCTGGCACAAGGTAAATAAAGCTTATAGCAGTATTATTCATCATACATCTCACGTGGACGTGGTCCACATAACATTGAGTATGTGTGTTTTACTACAAGATTATAGTCTTGAGACATTTTGTATTTTTGTCTCTATTAGTAGTATTTTGATTAACTTAATCGCAAAATATTAAAAAAGATAATTTGGTCTCTTATGATATTTGGACAAAAATTCCATATAAATATAGACAAAAACCAATTTACAACATCAAGTAACCAAGTTTTTTAGAATATTAACTAAGTCACCAATTAACCAAGTTTTTAGTTGATGACTTAAAAAACTCTGAAAATACAAGTTGGTTAATAGCCTAAAAAACTTGGTTAATTGGTGTTGTAAATTGGTTTTTGGCTACATTTGTCTGAAATTTTTTGTCCATATAACATTACTCTTTGGTGTATTGTTTTTTTTTTTTTTTTTTTTTGTCAAGTTGTGCTTGAATCTAATAGATATGGGCAAAGCGCCACAACCAAATACAACAAAAGTAACAACAGGAGCCCAAAAGACCCACACAAACTGTGAGTTCAAGAGGGGGTACCATAAGCAAAGAACAAAGGTTTGAAGAGAAAATTAGAGCCAACTAAGTTACCCAACAAAAGCAGGCCCAATTAAAACCCAACCCACCATCAGCTGATAACCAAACGATATCACACCCGAAAGCAAATCGATATCCATCTCCTCTCTTGAAACCTAATCAAAAGCTCACCCTGCAAAGCTTGAATCTCAACCCTCTTAAGCATAATCACAAATCAATCAGCTGTAATCGATGATTATCCTAATAAAACCAGACAGATCTACCCAATTTGGAAGTAATACAGAGAGGAATTGAGAAACCCTAAACTACAAGCTGCAATCGAAGACATACCAACGATTATCAGATACAATCTCCAAGACTGAGAGAAACAGAATCATAACACGCTTTGCAATCTTCAACAATGATCTTTCTAATCGAATCAGGAGGTCTAGAGGTCCAATTACTCTGAAGCATTCCTCTTGCAACCAACGACGCCACCTCATGAGCAAGCTTGTTACCCTCTCGTTTCGTCCAGGTAATGATGCACCCCCCTAACTTTTTCCTGAAATCTTCAACATCTCTAAGAATAGAACTGATATCTGATGAAAATTTCTTTGTTTTGCACATATTGACAATTTGCTGGTTATCTGACTCCACTACTGGATTACTGAGATGGAGAGAAAGAGCAATAGAGACTGATTCTCGCAAACCCAGAGCTTCAGCCACAATGGAAGAAGCAGCAAAAACAGTTTTGAAACTCGATGTAAGAATACTTCCTCTATTATCTCTACACACAATAGCAATAACACCTTTGCATGTATCTTTGTTAAAAGCAGCATCACAATTAATCTTTGTTGCATTCCCTATAGGACTTGGTTGCTCTTCCATTGGTTATGGAGCAGCACGAGAGCTTGGTCCATTTCTTGTTCAAGACAAACTACGCCTCAAACTTAACCAATACTCATGGAACACAGGTAATTAATATTAATTGGAGCATTTCATAATCTCATTCTTATAACTAATCTTTATTTAAATAATAATAATAATAATAATAATAATAATAATTGAGTTCGTTCTCCAATATCTATCTATTTATCTATCTATCTGTCTCCCAGTTGCAAATATGATATTCTTGGAGTCACCAGTTGGTGTAGGCTTTTCTTACACCAACAATTCCAAAGATTTACATCACACTTCAACAATTAAGTTTTGAACTGTGTTTTTACTGATTTACTGTAACTGTAATAAGTAGTGAATAAAGTTACTTGTTGTAGTTTTAGTGAGGACACCTTTGTAAATTCACACTCCTCATTTCACACGTGTAGAAAGCACACTTGTAAAGAACCATAGTCGTGTTGATATATCAGACTTAACTGAATTAGTTGAATACAACATAATTCGTTTTTCATATCTCTCTCTCTCTGTGTAATCTTCTTCTTGAATTTCTTCTTGAGTGTGTGGTTTTGGTGAGTGAATGTGAGATTCAATGGTGAGTGAATGCCATTGAACTCCAACAAACTGGTATTCAGAGCGAAATCGATCAAAGGGAAATACGAGAGTTGGTGAGTTGTGTGCAAGATCTTCGTTGTTCAATTCACATCGGATTGAAGCACGAAATCGAAAAGAATCAAGATTTCTGATTCTTAGGGCTGGGAAACACGAGTGAAAGAGTGATATTTGAGTGAAATCACAGAGAGTGGAGATGAACGGTGGCAATGGTGGTCTAAACACTAAATTCTACCGTGTTTGACGGCACAAATTGGAATCGGTGGTCGATTCGGATGAGGGTCTGTTCGGTGCGCAAAGACGTGTGTGAATTGGTGGATGAAGGCTATACTCCGATGGGGAAGGCGCTCTGAAGCTCAACGTAATGCACAAAGGGATACAAGGAAAAGAGATCAAAAGGCACTGTTCTACATTCATCAATGTGTGAATGAGAAAGTGTTTGAAGATAGCAGAGTCAAAAACGGCCAAGGATGCGTGGGACATACTGGCGCGGTGCTACGGTGGCGGCGATGACACGGTGAAGAAAGTAAAGCTTGATCCATCATGGAAAACCTATGAAAATTTGAACATGAAAGAAGGAGAGAAGGTGGCAGACTATGTGGTGAATGTCATGGAGATTACAAACAAGATGAAGACATGTGGTGAAGCTGTTACAGAACAGATGATTGTAGAAAAGGTACTTCGTTCTTTAACTGAAAAATTTGATCACCTTAGAGTAGCTATAGAGCAATCTAAGGACACTAGCACAATGAAAATTGACACACTACAAGGTAGTTTAGAAGCACATGAATTACTAGTGGACTCTAGAAGTGTAGAGAAAGAAACAGTGCAAGCACGTAAGGTTCATGTAGTCAAGAAAGGAAAGAATGGAAATGACTCAAATTGGAAGGCAAAGAAACAAGCTTGGCTAGAAAAGAATAAGAGTGATAATAGTAGTAATAAGGCTGAATCCTCAAGTGTTAGTGGTAAGAATAATAGGAATTCCAATAGAAAGAAAGGTGATTTTGATAAGAAACGTGTTCAGTGTTTCAATTGTGATAAGTTTGGACATTTTGCGGATGAGTGTTGGTCCAAGAAAGATGGTAAGAAGGAATAGGCTAATATAGTTGAAGAGGATAGTGAGGATGAACCAGTTGTGCTTATGGTAACCACAACTGAAGATGGAACAGTGGTTGACATATGGTATATGGACATAGGTTGTTCAAACCATATGACTAGTAACAAAGATTGGTTAATAAATTTTGATCCTAACAAGAAAACTAGGATTAGAGTTGCTGATGGCAGAACCTTAGCTGCAGAAGGGATGGGAAATATCCTAATAACTAGAGAAGATGGCAAGACAGTGTTGGTAGAGAATGTATGGTATGTGCCTAGCATGAAAAGCAATCTCATGAGTGTTGGTCAGCTACTAGAAAAAGGATTTTCAGTGACCATGTGTGATGGTAAGTTGGAACTGTTTGATCAACAAATGAATTTAGTGTTGACATCAAAATTAAGCAAGAATAGAACTTTTAAAGTGAATATCCAAGCAACTGAGACACAATGTCTCAGTGCTACTGATATGGAGGATGAAAGCATGCTATGGCACAAGAGAATGGGACATTTGAATTTTAGAAGCTTAGGTCACTTGAATTCAAAGAATTTGGTTCAAGGTGTTCCTAAGACAGTAAACCCAGAAAGTACCTGTGCAGTGTGTTTAAGGAGTAAACAATCAAGACTACCATTTACATCAGAATTACCACCTAGGGCGACACATGCTCTAGGAGTGGTACATTCTGATGTGTGGACCATTTGAGGTGCCTTCACTTGGTGGAAATAGATATTTTGTTTCATTTGTAGATGAGTTTACAAGGATGATGTGGGTTAGTTTGATTAAGTACAAGCATGAGGCTTTGACAAAATTCAAGAAGTTTAAAGCAAAGGCTGAAAACTAGAGTGGTCAGAAGCTGAAAGTGCTCAGAACTGATGGTGGAGGTGAATTTAATTCAAGGGAATTCAGTGAATTTTGTGAAGGAGAAGGTATAGAGCATGAAGTGACAGCTCCATACACACCACAACACAACGGGCTTGCAAAAAGAAGAAACATGACAGTGTTAGATATGGTTAGGAGTATGCTAAAAGAGAAGAATCTACCTCACACATTGTGGGGTGAGGTAGTAGCCACTGCCACATATATCCTAAATAGATGTCCAACTAAGAAATTGAAGGAAATAGTGCCACTTGAGAAATGGACAGGTAGAAGACAAAGTGTTAGTCATATGAAGGTGTTTGGTGCACTGTGTTTCAAGCATATACCTGATGCAACTAGGAGGAAACTTGATGATAAGAGCAAAGTGATGATTTTGGTAGGGTATGACTCAACTGGAGCCTACAAACTGTTGTGTCCAGTGAGCAACAAGATTGAGATTAGTAGAGATGTGTTAGTAAAGGAAAAGGAAAGTTGGGATTGGAACACTTCCAAACCAATTACTGATGCAGAGAAAGCTATTGAGGTTGAGATTGATGGTGATATCCTTACTAATACAACTGATACAATACCAGAAGGTGATGTGCAGAATAATGAACAAAGCAGTGACAGTGGTTCTGAAGAGGAACAAATTGAAGTACCTGTTCAAGTGAACAGAGCACAGAGAAATAGAAATTTGCCTTCAAGACTAGCTGACTACGAATTAATGCAAGATACAGAAATTGACAGTGAAGGTGACTTAGTACATATTGCTCTGCTTGCTGATGCAGAGCCATTGAGTGTAGAGCAGGCACTCAAGGAAGAAGTGTGGAGAAATGCAATGAAGGAGGAATTGAGTGCTATTGAAAGGAATGAGACTTGGGAATTAACAAATCTTCCCAAAGACAAGAGAGCTATAAGTGTAAAGTGGGTTTTTAAGGTGAAATTAAGACCAGATGGTTCAATAGCCAAACATAAAGCACGATTAGTGGCAAGGGGATTTCTGCAGAAGCATGGCCTTGATTATTTTGAAGTGTTTGCACTGTTGCAAGACACGAAACAATTAGACTTGTGATAGCTTTGGCAAATAGCGGAGGATGGTCCCTATTCCATATGGATGTAAAATCGGCATTTCTAAATGGTCACCGAATGAAGAAGTGTATGTATCTCAACCACCTGGATTTGAGATAAGAACGAAGCAAGGGATGGTGTATAAGCTACATAAGGCCTTGTACAGGTTAAAACAAGCTCCAAGAGCTTGGAACATGAAGATTGACCCATTCTTCAAGCAAGAAGGGTTCAAAAAGTGTGAAGTGGAATATGGTGTATATGTGAAATACACAAAGAAGAAGGATATGTTGCTTGTATGTCTGTATGTAGATGACATACTGCTCACAGGCAGCAGTATCAAAGAAATAGAAAATTTTAAGAAAGTGTTGATGAATATGTTTGAAATGACAGATCTGGGTAGAGTAACTTACTTCCTAGGGATGAAGTTCCTCTACACAAGCAATGGAATAATGTTGCATCAAACAAAGTATGCAACTGAGGTACTAAAGAGATTTAGTATGAATGAATGCAAACTGGCAATCACACCAGCTGAAGCAAATCAGAAACTTGATTCTGATGTAGAAGGCTCTGATGTGGATGAAATAATGTTCAAACAATTAATTGGTTGTCTGAGGTACCTGTGTAATACACGCCCTGACATTTGCTACTCAGTAGGAGTTACCAGCAGGTTTATGAGCAAACCAAAGGTATCTCACTATCAGGCAGCTCTGAGAATTCTTAGATACATCTGTGAAATATGGTATCTTATTCCCAGTTGCTGCTGCAAGCTCTATGTGTGAATTACTATGCTATTCTGATGCTGATTGGTGCGGAGATAAGGTAGATAGAAGAAGCACCACAGGCTATTTGTTTATGTTCTTAGGAGCACCTATCTCATGGTGCTCTAAGAAGCAACCAGTGGTTGCCCTATCAACATGTGAAGCTGAGTATATTGCAGGTGCTGTTGCAGCATGCCAAGCAATATGGTTGAGTAATCTATTGACTGAATTAGGAATTGAATTTGTCAAGCCAGTGAAATTGCTAATTGACAACAAATCAACCATTAGTCTTACCAGGAATCCTGTCCTTCATGGAAGAAGCAAGCATATCGAAACCAAATTTCATTTCTTGAGGAATCAAGTTCAGAATGGAGAAATTGAGGTACTACATTGCGAACTCAAATGCGAGAATGCGCATATACTCACTAAGGTCACAAAAGCAGATCTGTTCATCAAATTGAGGGATGATTCATGCATTGTTGAAGCTATGATCTAAGGGATGGTATTGAAGTTGTAGCTCACACTTCAACAATTAAGTTTTGAACTGTGTTTTTACTGATTTACTGATTTACTGTAACTGTAATAAGTAGTGAATAAAGTTACTTGTTGTAGTTTTAGTGAGGACACCTTTGTAAATTCACACTCCTCATTTCACACGTGTAGAAAGCACACTTGTAAAGAACCATAGTCTGTGTTGATATATCAGACTTAACTGAATTAGTTGAATGCAACAGAATTCGTTTTTCATCTCTCTCTCTCTCTCTCTCTGTGTGTAATCTTCTTCTTGAATTTCTTCTTGAGTGTGTGGTTTTGGTGAGTGAATGTGAGATTCAATGGTGAGTGAATGCCATTGAACTCCAACAATTATCTTCCACATCTAGCTGACCTCATCTATGAAGGAAACAAAGATACCAAAAAGGGCTCTTTCATAAATCTCAAGGGATTCATGGTATACCATCATACACAATTATTATATACTATTTGCAATAATAATATATAGCAATTGATTAACAAATGTATCTATTCATTGTGACCAAAATTTTCGGATGGGAAATCTTTGTGATAAATGATGTTCTGAGATATAAAAGGGATGATTGATTATGCTTGAGTCATGCCATAGTCTCGGACCAACTATATCATGGGATATTTAAAGATTGTGGTCTTGAAATAGAAAACCAAACAAGTGCATGTGTTTTGCATTTTTCAAGGCTATTAGAAGCTTATTCGGATATTGATATTTACACATTTACTCACCAGGTTTGTCTCAACAAATATCAAAAAGAGTTTCTCCCAAACTTGTCGTAGCTCCTCATTTTCTCGACAAAACATGTAAGCTAGCTAGTTATCATAATTCGAACACTACAACAGTAATTGTTAAAAAGCGCCCCTTTGGCGCGCTTTGTTATAAAGCGCCTCTTATCTCAAAACACGGAGGTCCTTGAGAGGCGCTTTATACATGAGCGCCCCACCTCCTAAAATACGAGCCACAATCGAGGCGCTTTACACACGCGCTCTCCGAATGTGAACACAGTAACTCAATCGTCGAGGCGCTTTACACACGGCGCCCCAATTTCTAAAACACGGAACCACAATCGAGGCGCTTTACACACAAGCGCCCCAATTCCTAAAACACGGAACCACTACTGGGGCGCTTTCCATGCGGCGCCCCAATTCCTTTTTTCCCCGATTCCTTTTTTAGTCCGATTAGTTCACTGTCTCACTCTCCCTCTCCCTCAACGTTCTCACCCTCTCATTTCACGCAAACATCAGAATCCAGAACTTGTTCTCTCCCTCAGTCTCTCCTCCCTCAACCTCCACTTTCCTCCCTCAACCACAAAGCAAAACGCTCCTCAAAGAACACACAATCGCAAAACGCCTCCTCACAAAGACTCTCCTCTCTCTCTATTGCCTCTATTTTCTCAGTTGCTCTCCTCTCTTCTCAAAAGGTGAGTGTTTCTTCTTCTTCTTGCCTACTTCTATTTTATTGAAATGCCTCCATTCTTAGTTGAATCGAAACCCTAACTCCCATTTTTGAAGCATTCAACCCTTACACCTCATTTTTTGAATCGAAACCCTAATCCCCATTTTTGGTTGGAATCAGCTGTTAGGGTTTGATTTAAGTTTGATTAGTTGTTGTTGTGGATTCTTGAATCAATAGTTGTTGTTGTTGTGGATTTTGAAGCAGTTGGTTAGATTCTACACGAGACTTGGGTTTAAACCTGTGAACGAAGTAATTGGTTCTACACGAGACATGGATTTAGAATCATCTTTGTACTGAGAAGAGAACAGTCAATCTTACAAGAATTTAGAGCGCAAGGAGACGAGTATATACGGTTGAAAAGACATAAAATATGGTGATCTTTTCATAGTTTCATTATTACTTCAATTTATTAGTATCAACAAAGAAAGTTCTTTCTGCTATTGTTTTTCAAATTTCATCATCAAATTTTAATTTAAACCTAGTAAAATATATATGCAAATTTGTCATGAAAAAATGTTTCATAAGTCTTATGCTATTTTCACCTTTAGGTTGTCCTCTCATATAACTAATGCTATTCAAGATTGGATTGAAAAGGTGGCCCGCATACCGTGGGATGGAAAGAAAGGTCTAGGCGATGTATGTGTCATTGAATTGGGTGGAACCATAGGTATACACACTTTTGAAAACATTCTTCATAGTATTCATGGTTAGATTGTTTCCATGGTCTAATGTAAATTTATAAGAGATTAATTAATTGGATCTAGTTGCGGTGATACCCATGCCATTTATTCAAGCATTAGGACAATTCTCATACAAAGTTGGTGAGAAAAACTTGATTTTATTGACAAGTTTGGTTTTTGGTGAATATGTATGTGATGCAAAAATTATTTATTCTTCTTAGTTGTTATTTACATGACCACTCATTTTGCAGGTGCTGACAACTTTTGTTTGGTTCATGTCACCTTGTTCTGTTTTAAATATTGTTGGTGAGCAGTAAAATGTCTTAACAACTCTAAATGCATGTTTGGAACCACGTTGTACTCTCATTTTCTCGGTCTCATGACATGTTAACGAGAAGCTATTCAATTTCTCCTCATTCAGATCCACGTTGAATAGTTTTTAAATGCAGCTCATAGGTCTAATTGCCTAAGAAAGTTTGAAAGGAAAACTTCTAAGCTTTTTTAGTATGAAAATGCAGAAAGCTTGGTTCTATGAGGAGCATGGTCCTAACTCCTAAGGAAGTCCTTAAGCTAGGGACTATACCTATTCCATCTCCTCTACATAACCAACTACTTGTCCAAGTTCATGTCATTTGCTTTGAATCCGATCGATTTCAAGCGGCGTGCACGTCCCATTTTTCCATCCGAGTTTCCTCTAAATTTGCACATATTTTGCTAGAAATGATTACTAATGGTTTTGATCATTTTAAAGCTTGCCAATTCAGGTAGCCATTTAATAAGTTCCAAAAGAACCAAGGAAGTAAGTGATATATTTAGAGGAGACACATTTAATTTGGCCTCGGCACTTTGTATATAACTTTTGCATAAACATAATAACATGTTGTAGTTTCAAGAGTGTTTCTTCCAAGAGCTATATTAATAGTATGGATAAATCAAAAAATGCCTAATGTTCAAAGACTAAATTGATATATCATACCATGCAGTGGTTCCCGGATGTGATATGGTGTGTGGTGGTAGTGGTAAAGGAGATGATGTCAAAAAATTTGAAATAGGTGATGAGGTCTATGGAAACATTCATGGTTTCAACACGGATAAAAATCAAGACGAGATGGAACTTTAGCTCGGTTCATTGTTGTGGAAGATAACTTAGTTGCAAGAAAACCAAAATGCATTTCATTTTAAGAAGGGATGCAGACAATTCTTATGGTTGGTGGAGGTGGTGATGTTGGAACTTTAGTCATTCGGATGGCTAAACTTTTGTTTGGAGCTTCTTATGTAGTTGCTACATGCAGTACCCTAAAGGTTGAATTTGTGCGAGAAGTTAGGTGCTCATAAAGTGGTGGACTATACAAAGATTCAATATGATGATATTGAGGAGAAATTTGATTTTCTTTACGACACAATTGGTAAAGTTTTTTGTTGGTTCCGTGTTGAATAGTTTTTAAATCCAGTACCCTAAGGTTGAATTTGGATCCACATTGTACTCTCATTCATAATTTGGTTAATGATTTATGTAAGTTTTGTTGGTACGTGCTTTGTTAATGATTTATAAGTTTATTAATTGGATCGAATTTGATTTGCAATTCGTTTGTTGATTTGAAATTTGGTTCATATTGGTTGTTGTTGGTTGATGAAAATGAGAATAGGGACGTCTTTGCAAAATATTGGATATACCGAAACAAAAATATTTTAAAAACATAGAATCGGGCGCTCATAGTAAAGCGCCTCTGTTGGTTAGACAAACAGGCGCTTTTTTTTTCTGAACGCCCGATTGTCGAACAACAGGGCGCTTTTACTACGGCGCCCCTAATTGTCGAATCGCTAAGACCAACAGCGGGCGCTTTTTAAAAAGCGCCTCTGTTTCCCTAATAATTAGAGGCGCTTGTTGTGCGCTCTGTAGAATGGTTGGCAACAAGAATACAGATTTAGGCGCCTCAAAGCGCCCCCCCAATAGGTAAAAAAAAGCGCCCCTGTTGGGTAATTCTGTTGTAGTGAGAGCATGTATTATAAATTTATTTAATATTTTTGTATTTGTAGGACCTTTGGCATAAGCTACCATCAGGATATGATCCTTGTACAGAGGATTATTTAAGCAATTATTTCAATAATGAGGATGTTCAGAAGGCCTTACATGCAAATATCACCAATTTGCCATATCCCTATTCACTATGCGGGTAGGCTTGACTTTTTTTGTTAGGTTAAACAAAATGGCAAGTAAAAACTATGCACACACTATTCAACAGATACACTCACTCCAGATTCTAACTCAGTAGCCGGTATCTCTATGTTGCTGAAATTGTTGATACAACTAGCAGTGAGGGACACAACTAGGCTTCATTGTTCACAAACTATAACTTTTATCTATTCATCATAATTAATTATCATTATGGATGATTTGTCCATTTACAAGTTTTTATATTTTATGAAGCGCCGTAATTGCTAAATGGAATGACTTGCCAGACACAGTTCTACCAACTATCCAGAAGCTGTTACATGCCGGTTTACACATTTGGATCTACGGGTAGGTTTGTTCATAGTTCAGTTCATAAGGAGAGCCGAATTTAAAATTTACCAACATCATAGCAACCAAGAAATATTGAACCTAATAACATGTGTATGCTACTAAATTTGCAGTGGGGATACAGATGGTAGAGTACCAGTGACATCAACAAGATATAGCATAAAGAAGAAGATGGGATTGAAAGTAAAGAAAGAGTGGAGTGGTTGGTTTCACAAGCATCAAGTGGCAGGGTGGGTGGTTTCATACTCTTATTTTGTTCAGATGGTCAAAGTAACAGTGATAAATGTCACAACCTAACACACATGTAAATAGAAAAACCAAAGCTCGACACCCGACAACCAGGTCTCCATAAACGGTTTTTCTGCAACACCATAAATTATATCACTAAAAAAATAACAGTACAAGTCCGACACTAAAATATTTTTTTAAAATTTGATGGAATTTTAATAGTATTTTCAATTTATGTATGTAATAATCCTAGAACTTATTATGAAAAAGAAAATGTTCTTCGTATCATTTGATACTCATATCACACCAAAAATAAATTATCCAAGACCACTGAAAACATATTTTCATAGTGATTGAATGAAATATTCATGCATATTGATTTGTGAACAAATTTCTTTGAAGGAAACGTAGAAGATTTGGTTTGGTTTAAGTAACTAAAACTATTGAAATCAAAAACCAAAAACTAATTTATTCGTATAGAGTGTTTCGATAGAATTTGATTTTTAAAAGAATTATTTTGTAAATTTGATTTTATTATAAGTTAGTTGAAAAAGTAGAATTATTTGGGATTGTATACATTTTTGTAAAAAAAATTGAAAAGTAAAAATCTCGTTTTGAAGCAAAAGGTCCAAATCTCAGTTCAAGTTGAAACCTATTATAGAGGCGAAATCAATTTTTTTTGCCTCAACTACGAATTGATGTTTCTAAAATCTTTTTTTGACTCAAAAATGCTTACTGCATTTCATCCAACAAAATAGTCTCAATACAAGTTGGTATATAATCAAAAACATGTGAACCAACATATATGCTCCACGCCCTCTCAAAAGTGTAGACAACAAGATTTACTTGTCTTCAAATGAAGCTAACCTTATAGCTTGAATAATTGAAAATTAAAATTTTACAATAGAAAATAATAGCTCCTAAATCATTGTTGTAAAAGAATAGAGGAGAAAGTTTGGAATATGTGTATTTTAGAATTGTTATTGGGAAAGGAGGGGTAGAAATGAATTGTGGAGGTGGCTTTAACAAGCTCCGAATCTGAGCCAAATTGCCAAAAAATTAGGGTTTTGCTTTTCCCCCTCCCCTTCCTACTCTTTCACACCCCTTAACAAATTTTATTCCAAAAATAACCTCGCGTAAAACGCCGTGAGGACGTATTTAATGACGGTTCGAACGACCTTGTTCGAACACGTTCGAGTGACCCCGTTCGAACATGTGAAATTACGCAGAAGAGGGTGTTAAGTCAATATTTAACTCACGCGAACGATGTCGTTCGAACGGGTTCGAACAAAGTTATGCGAACACGTTCGAGTGACCCTGTTCGAACAGGTCAAATTACGTCAAGAGGGTGTGAAGTCAATATTTAACTCACGCAAACGATGTCGTTCGAACGGGTTCGAAGGTCCGTGATCGAACACGTGAAATTTCTTGAAAAAAAAGACACTTTGGTGGATCTTTTGGTCATTTCACAGCCTTATAGGGGTGTGTTTTGAATAGGAGGGGGAGTGGGAAAAGCAAAACCCAAAAATTATATATTTTTGTCCAAAAAATAAATAGCAGTTGTTTTTATCAATTTCACGAGCAACCTTTGCCGTCAAGGGCGGCGACGGTGGTGATTGCTCCCTGAGCTCTTAGCATTACAAGGTTCCCCCTTTTACCCTTTTCATATCTGATAATTGAATTCCCATAACTTATTCTCTGAGTTTTACTTCTAAAATTTGGTATTAATGTTGTTATTTAATTACTATTCTCCGTGGTATTGTGTTGAGAGTGTGAAAGCGATGCTTTGAACAAGGGTTTCATAGACTTGTGTGAATTACACTGTTTTTGTTCTCTAAAGTTCCTGGTCTTAGACTTAACATTTATGAGGAACAAAGCTGAAGCATAATAAGGAATAAGTATTCTCATGGTTCTGATTGGATTTTTTATGCTGTTGAATTTTTGAGTGTTGGGATCAGAAAGTTGGTTATTGTTAATCATGGGCTACCTAGAAGATGTTTGTAGAAATTCTGGCAATTAGGAAGGAGGTAGTGTCAGTTTGATAGGTTGCCTAGAAGATGTTTGTAGAAATTCCATGTGTAGTAAACTGCTTTTTTTGTCGTTATTTCAGTAAGTTTTCTCATTGCATGCATTTGCTCTTCCTTGATTTTTATGGACTGGTTTAATTTTCTGCAGGTGTCACCTATTTTTTTAACTAATGTAGCCACTTCATAACTTATGTTGAGCCACACTTTTACCTGGATGTATGTTCCCGGTGTCTATAGCTTAATGTGCAACATGTGCCCTTGTCAATAGGAGCTTCCTTTTTCCCAAATCAAATCACTGATGGCTTTTTTATTTCAGAAATTTCAAGAGGTATCTCTTTATCTTATCTTATGTATCAAAAGTAATTACGAGTTTTCTGTTAATATGCCAAATATGTATAAGTTACTATGTCTAATTTATTAAAAATTCAAAATATGGTGAAAAAGCAATTTTCAAATTGGTGTGTTATTCTTGCTTCTCTGATATGGATGACACGTGGTCTTGAATAGTGACGAAAGAAAGCTCGTCCAGATCATAATATGATAATATCTTTTGTTTGGCAAGTATAGCAGAATCTATTGTACTGGAAGAGGTTCAGTGTACATGTTCCATGGAAGTTTGATATCTAAGTTTTTAAGTCTTATAGTGTTAGTGCTTACAGAAATTAGTGTTCTGTCATTTCTCCATGGTTTGATGCCAGTCTATCTCTTAATTATAGTTTTTAGCTGCTGTGCACCTCTGAAAATTTTGACAATGTTGTGGTTTGAATTTGTTCTTGTACTGGAAGAGGTTCAGTGTACATGTTCCATGGAAGTTTGATATCTAAGTTTTTATGTCTTATAGTGTTAGTGCTTACAGAAATTAGTGTTCTGTCATTTCTCCATGGTTTGATGCCATTCTATCTCTGAATTATAGTTTTTAGCTGCTGTGCACCTCTGAAAATTTTGACAATGTTGTGGTTTGAATTTGTTCTCAGGGTGTGAAAATCCTTGCAAAAAATCCTGTTTTTGCTAGGGATCCAAGACAATTACAATTTGACATTGACATTAATCGCTTGTTCCTTTATACAAGGTAAGTGTTTTTGTTGTCTGCGTTTAATAACTAACAGTAAGGGTGCATTAATCTTGCCCCATTTTTGTTTTTTTTGCAGTATCCAGTTTCTTTTTTATTTCTATCTTCTTCCATGTTAATTGAACACTTTGCTGTCTGTACTTCGCTTCATGCGCATTTGCCTATATTTTATATAAACTCAATCAAAAATTTGCTTCTCTCAATCATCCCACTGTCATTACTTGTGATGATATCTAAGGGATTTGGTGGAAAAGGGTAAAGAGAGACAGAAAGAGCTCAAATATATCACTAATTAGTAATTACTTTCTTATATTAAGTTATTCGCAATCAAAAGTGGCTCAGGCAAGTTAAATGAGTCTGTCAACATTTAATTCTTCTGAATATCACAACTTCATTCTGTTGGTCTTCTTCTAAATGGCTAGATGCTAGTCAGCGGTGGATATGGTTATATTTGTTTTTCAAAGGGAATTTGGAAATAGGTAAATATAGATGGCCACCACTCTCTTACTTTGATAGCCAGTATCTCTAAACTGAGCTGAGTGCCTGAGTCAAGCTATGCTCCCTTCTATTGAGTTAACTGTTAGCCAATAAGGTAAAGCTTAAATGGTCTTCTTCTAAATATCACAACCTCATTCTGTTGCTGTATATTAAAAAACGATAACGAGTGTTGATTCCAACCTAGACAACAAACCAGATTGTTTACCAAGGTGATATTCTACTAAAGGTCTTTTTTTAGTACGAAGAATGTTGTGATCAATGACCCACAATGGATCTGATCGTTCCCTGGATCCTGCCATGGCAAGAGATTTTAGCACTAGGTTGTCCTTTGATAGAATCCTTGAATATCCCTTCAATGATGATGATAAGTTATCTTTTGAGGTTGATGAAGATGAAAATTGACACAGTAAGATATTCAATTTTAAGATTCCACTGATAAATTGTTATCTGCTTGCCTTTTTTGCAGGCGCATATAACTCTGATGCCAATTATTTCAACTTTGTTGTTTATATGATTCCTTTCCATTTTAACATCTTGACATATTTGGCTCATGCAAAGATTTGAATATCCAGCTACTATCGATTGGGGAGGGATGCTAATGAAGCAGATGTAGACGAGATTATTGAAATGGCCAGCAAAGCCCATGTTGTTGATCAACAAATACTAGTACAAGAAAATGTTCATTCTCAAATCAAAGCATTTTGCACATTTATGGATGAAGTTCTTCTTCCATGTGGAAAGATTGTGAATGACGACTCCTTCGAGTTATCTCAAAAAGCAAACATTTTGCCTCACCAAAATGAGCTTAGTTCAGCCAAGGGTAAGTGTGATCGACCAACTAACAATTCTGGTGAATTTATTTTTGTTTAAGTTTCCTTTCCCCTTTTTCCACTCGTCCTTGTCCTTCGGCTATATTTTGCTTATCACATAGTCGTCTCATGTTGTTACTTTTCCTTGTGATTCAGATGGTATAAAAAAATAACCTATTCTAAAGCAACGAGTTGACTTTTATTTATTTATTCTTACTTTTCATGTTATTGTTAGATTTTCCAACTGACGCCTATTTACTCTATTCATCATTATTGATGTGTTTGTTGCACAGCTGTCCCTGATCTAAGACTCATAAGACAAGCTGAAGTTTCTCAGAAGTTAAAGGATCAACTTGGCTACACGCTTAATGTTAAACCTTCTCAAATATCTCACAATGATGCTGGCCAAGGTCTATTTTTAGATGGTTCAGTAGATGTTGGTGCTGTGCTAGCGTTTTATCCTGGTGTAGTCTACTCTCCAGCTTATTATCATCATATTCCTGGATACCTTGATGATCAGAACCCTTATTTGATTACAAGACATGACGGGACTGTCATCGATGCCCAACCTTGGGGTTGTGGAGGTGACGAGAAAGAATTATGGAACGGTAGAAAAATGGTAGATAACAAACCTGATATAGAAGGAGTTGAGAAAGAGTCTGAACTAGATAATAGTGAAGATTTACTCGAGCGCAGAAATCCGTTAGCCTTAGCACACTTTGCTAATCACCCTGCAAAAGAGATGCTTCCAAATGTCATGATTTGCCCTTATGACTTTCCATTGACTGAAAAGAATATGAGAGCTTACATTCCTAATGTATCATTTGGAAATGCAGAAGTAATTGTAAAGAGATTTGGCAGCTTTTGGTTGAAATCTAGAGTTTCTAGAAATAGTGAATCACAGGTTCCTACTCTGAAAAGTGTTGTGTTGGTAACAACAAGGGCTCTTCAAGATGAGGAACTCCTCCTGAATTATAGACTGAGTAACTCAAGCAGTGGCCTGAATGGTATGCTCCAGTGGATGAAGAAGAAGAGATCATGGAAAAGTGAAACTAGCCAATGACTTGATGAAGTCATGGTGTGTTATTGAAATTTTGCACACCTATTTTCAGGGTGTTTTATGAAATCATTTTTCCTCTGTTGTAGTCTTTAATAATAGTTGCAATAGTCGTATCATTATTTGGACATTATCTCATAGTAAGAATGATGTATATCTTGTGATGGGTGAAACATGAAATAACTACATTTTTGCAGGTTTTATTTTGGTTCTTTTCAAAATGCAGATATAATGAAACTAAATAAAGGAAGGTAGTATTTGACAGTGAAGCACAACTCACATGGTATGCCAAAAGAGTCGAGAGTTTGATTCATATAGGGAAGAAGTTGAACATGGTGAGTTATATTTTACGTTGCTGCTTTTTAAAATAATTATAACAGTATTAGAATATGATAGTTACAAATTCGATGACATATTTGACTCAGGTATTTTTGGACTAAAAAACTACTTCAAAGTTAAGTACGGGCTCTCTGCGCTTCTGTTATCTCATCTTTGCTGGACAGGTTGGCTATTCGGAACTTCATTTGATGTGTTTTCAGTTGCAATGTGCATTGGCTGAGAAGGTTCCTGTAATAAAAGAAGAAGGTGATACTGCCATTAAGACTTTGACATCAGCTCCTTGTCTACAGTTTTTCTATAATGATTTGGTGCTTCACGAAATTTTGTTGAATCCCCACCATTTGCGACTCTTTCTCTCAATTCTCTCAGGCAAGTCTGGTTAGAGGACATTAAAAAAAAGTATTAAACATTTTTAACCAATAAGGACTTAATTTTGAATAGGGTGAAAGACTGGAAGCATGTAGGCATCATTCATCCAAGCACATGCAACAAAAAC
Source organism: Oxytropis ochrocephala (assembly GCA_020916435.1). Taxonomy (NCBI): domain Eukaryota; kingdom Viridiplantae; phylum Streptophyta; class Magnoliopsida; order Fabales; family Fabaceae; genus Oxytropis; species Oxytropis ochrocephala. The sequence continues at coordinate 74,120,989 of CM037094.1, read as the reverse complement.
GCCTCCTCGACTAATACAAAATCATAGGAGAGACCTAGTAAGTAGTGAAAGATGTGTGTCTAGAAAGCAAGAGCTGAGTATATCAAATATGTGTCCCTGTGTGTGTCTAGAAATGGGGACAGAAAGCAAGAGCAAAGCATATCAAGTGTTTGTTTGTGTGTGTGCTACGCGCTACTAACTGTCTATATACGCATATTCAAGATCAAGGAACAACTTGCAAAAGGCAAGTATCCGAGGTAATTTATTGCATTTCATTAGGATTTGGTTACTAGCAACATCACACCAAAAACCAGCAACAGCACCAACCAAATGAACAGCACCTGAACCAGCAAAATCAATATAAGCACTAATTTCTGTAAGCACTAACACTATAAGATGCAAAAAATTAGATATCAAACTTCCATGGAATATGTACACTGAAGTTCTTCCAGTACAATGGATTCTGCTATACTTGCCAAACAAAAGATATAATCATATTATGCTCTGGACGAGCTTTCTTTCGTCACTATTCAAGACCACGTGTCATCCATATCAAGATTAACACACCATTTTGCAAATTGCTTTCCATTCACTTTTCACCATATTTTGAATTTTTAATAAATTAGACATAGAAACGTATACATATTTGGCATATTAACAGAAAAATGATAATTACTTTTAATAGATAAGATAAGATAAGGAGATATCTCTTGAAATTTCTGAAATAAAAAAGCCATCAGTGATTTGATTTGTGACAAAGGAAGCTGTGGAAGTTTAAATCGAAGATAAGCGTGGCGCTTTTTAATGTCCTAGTGTCGCAACATGTTTCTTGGCTTATGTGGATCTGCAACCACGATGCGAGTAAAGTCGGCGTGGGAGTTTCGTCCAAGTGCACGTAAGTTTTCGACTCCAATTGGTTTGATGGTGTTTACATCGATGTCAAGACCGACTTTCTTGTTGTGGAGAATAAGATATTAAATGACGGTATTTTAGACTATATTTTATCTAATTAATGTTTTCTTATTCCATGTGCATTTGATAAAACATCAAAAGATTTAGAATGGAGGGAGTAATTAGTTTCAATTCTGTTTGTGAGTCATTAGATCTAGTTGGATAACTAGTTAGTTATAGTTGGACAACAACTAGTTAGTTAGAGGATCTAAGTTTAGTGTATCCAAGTCTCACTCTCATTTTGTTCAATATACACTTTTCTCGATTAGAGAGTTCCACAACAATGAAGTTTTTCCTTTTCACTTTCATCTTGTTCTGAATCATAATATGGTATCACAAGGTTTACGTTTCTCTTCCGCTCAATAATCTCTTATCTTCGATTTCTTCTTTGTCTCGTTATTCCTTCATTCATCCATGGCGGCTCCACCGGTGAATCCATATGCCAATCCTTATCACATCGGCAATTCCGATCATCTAGGTATTGTTCTTGTCTCACATCTTCTCAGCGGTGAAGAGAATTACTCTTCCTGGCGTCGTTATATGAAGATTGCCTAAATGCAAAAACAAATTTGGGTTCATTGATGGTTCGATTCCCAACCCAAGAAGATAACCCTAACTACCAATCTTGGTTCCAAAACAATAGTGTAGTTTAATCTTAGATCCTCAATTTGATTTCCAAAGACCTAATCCCTAATATCGTCTACTCTACCTCTGCTGCTGAGATGTGGAATGTCCTCCACGATCAATTTCATCAACCAAATGGCCCCAAAATTTTCCAACTCGAGAGTGACCTAATTGTTGCACTCAAGAAGATCTTTCGGTGAGCACTTACTTCTCCAAGATTCAATCTTTGTGGAAAGAATTGCGAAGTCACTCCCACAAATTTCATGTGTCTGTGGTGGTTGTTCATGTAAAGCTAACCAACAAAAGGATCATGTAATGTCTTTCTTGATTGGCCTGAATGAAGAATTCAGCCACATTCGTGGCCGAATCCTTCTCATGACCCCTTTCCCAAACATAAACCAAGTCTATTCTATGATTTTGCAAGAGGCAAAACAGGAAGAAATTGGTAGCAGTCATGCTACCAAGGCACAACAACAACTTGCATGTGATATTGGCAAGAAACCAAAACCTAAGTCCAATTTCAAGAGAGATAGACCCCTATGCACTCATTGCAATGTGTATGGCCACACTGATGGTTATCCACCAGGCTTCAAAAAGAACAACCTACCCACCGCAAATCAAGTTGGAGATGCTACTGCTCAACCTAGTGACATCACCGCTTCATAGCACTCAATATCAAGCCATGATTCAAAGATTTGCAAAGAACAAATGGCAAATTCCACCACCACCGAACCTGAGGATGACATGTTGGTATGGTTTTCTCCCAATATGAATATTGTTCACATATATCACTTAACACATGGATTATAGATACAGGTGCTTCTGTTAATATCTGTCACAATTACAGTTTTTTTGATTCCTATGTTCCTTTAACAAATAAGTTTGTCACATTACCTAATCATATTAAAATTCCAGTTTTAGGTAAGGGTTATGTCATTCTTAGCCCTCACATAACATTACATAATGTTATGCATATCCCTTCCTTCAAGGTTAACCTCATATCACACAGTTCTCTTTACCATCGCTCTAATTGCAGTTGTTTCTTTTTCGATGTACGTTTAATCAAGGAGAAACATTCACAGGTGATTGGACTCGATATGAATTACTCTATAAACAACCCCCCTATATGATGCCCTCAGAACCTTTGAATGTCTTTGTTATGTTTCCACATTGCCCCCCTCTAAGAACCAAATTTAGTCCTAAAGCTACTCCTTGCATCTTCATGGGCTGCCTTATGGGATACAAGGGCTACAGAGTCTATAATCCATCTACCAACAAATTCCTCATCACTAGAGATCTTATTTTCCATGAGAATATATTTCCCGTCAACTCTATCCATAAATCAGATACAAACACACCTTTTGCTGATACAGTAGTACCAACACCAACTACTGATGAAACTCACCCAGATATCATTCCCCCCCACCTGTGCCAACACAACCCGAAACTAACCCTCCCAATGGCACACCTTTACCGACAACAACAGCCACCCCTTTGAGAAGATCAACTCGTATCTCAAAGCCTCCAACAACATTACAAGACTATGTCTGCAGTGCGCCTTACCCAATTCAAGACCATATCTCTTACAAACTTCTTTCTTCCAGCTACAAAAACTATGTCTATCAGGTCAATTCAACATTTGAACCTGAGTTTTTCCATCAAGCAATAAAACATGAGGAATGGCGTGTGGCCATGGCAGAAGAGATTGTTGCTTTAGAAATGAATCATACATGGTTTGTTGTACCACTGCCACCAAGAAAACACTCTATCAGCTGCAAATGACTCTACAAAGTTAAGTACGGGGTTGATGGCATAGTAGATTGTTACAAGGCATGATTGGTTGCTAGAGGATTCTCTCAACGGGCTGGTATTATTTTTTGGACAGATTTTCATCTGTGGCCAAACTAACCATAGTGAGGGTACTGTTGACCATTGCTGCACAAAAAAATTGGAAAATGTTGCAGTTGGACATAAATAATGCATTTATTAATGGTGAACTTCAAAAGGAGGTATATATGAAGCTACCTTTGGGCTACCCTACCCAAGATAGAACCATGGTGTGTGTCATGACCCAAATTGGACCATGATTGGCACACAGACTACTACCCAAATATTAGTCATCAATCGAACATAGCATAACCTATATTTTTAAGAAATTTCTAAAATATGGACATCCAAAATATGCTTTACACCTGTATATTTCAAACATGTTATACCAACATAGATAGGTCCTCACAGAGGCCAATAGATAGACATATAACTACTATCATACAACCCCATATAATGTAACAGAGCCTCTAGGAATTTGTACAGGTCAAATGCACACGGACTCAAAAGGAAATATAGGTAAGATATAAAGCGCCCCTCCAGAACCAAAAAGGGGCCTCACCAAGAAGTAAGAGACTAGACCTTTTGCGGAGGAGCTTGGTTCAAAGACAAACCCGACAATCAAAACATATGAGAGACGATTTGAGTCACCACTCAGTGAACAAATAATGAAGAGCATAACAAGTGGAACACAATAATAACTGGCATAAAACAACTTTGTCAAAAATCATAGTTTAATCAAATAAAGTGTATAGAAATATAGATTCAGTCCAAAATGAGGTAATGCTTCTACATAACTAACATAGGCTCCCGCTAAAATAAAGAATAGGCTCCCGCCTACAAACATGAATAATAGGCTCCTGGTCTCGAAATATCAATAATAGGCTCCCCCGCCTCGAAATATCCATAATAGGTTCCTTGCCTGATAGGTAAATCATGGTGCACCAAGGCTAACATATACTGCTGTTAGCATGCAGTATTCTGACAAAGTTTACCCCCAAATACGTTGTAAATCCGAAAGCCAACAACTCATAAACAAAGAGAGGTTTGAATCAACAATGAATATGATGTATAGATACTAGATAGTTTCAAAATATATTTCTAAATCATCAAATCAAATATGTACGAAATAATAATCCATCAATACTTGAAATCCGAGAGTCACAACAATATAAAAGAAAAATCATGTTCTTAAAATAATTCAACTAAATTCTCACATTTAAGTTATCAACCACAAAACCATAATATCACATGTCCCTCTAACGAAAAACAAAGTATTTCAAGTTATCATGTGACCAAAAATCAAGAATCAAGAACACAATGGAGCAATTTTAATCAAATAGATATAAAAGAAGTTAAAACAAATAAACTAGGACTTGTTATCATCGTCACTATTTACTCACAGACTTAGCCGCTGAATGATAGGATGAATTCTCTGAATCTAGCTAGATTAGGAGAAAATTAAATTAGCATTTGTATGAACATACATATATAACAAACTTATTCACTAATCCCTACTTGCTGCTATTATGATTTTAGTTCATCTGTTTCCCATCCATTTCAACCTGTTAAAGAGCTTTCTCTATCTCATCTAGTATTGTTCTAGATCCTATCCATGCCTAGTAATATTGCCTTAGACATTCAACATATTGTATCCATTTTGTTAAGCTTCTTTCACTCACATCTAAGATAAACTTTAACTTTGAAACCTATGATATATAATCCCTTAAGGAAAACGACTATTACGTCATATAATAGCTATGTATGTTCTCTTCCTCCCTCTGTTTTTCTTTTTTCTAACAGCACCTAGATGGCTAGATCGCACCTCCCCTTCCCTAGACCCTCTTTCATTCTTTCCTTCATTTTGATGTCACCAATTTTCATCAGACGGTACTTCCCCTTTCTTTTTCTTCCATCGCCCAATTCTCTCTAACTATCTCTCTTTTCCTGCTTCCAAACTTAATTAATGTTGCAGGATCACTTCAAGTTGAAGATTCTGGGAGATCTCAAATACTTTTTGGGGCTGGAGATTGTCAAGTCAATTGAAGGCATTCACCTCTATTGAAGGAAGTATGATCTGCAACTCTATTGAAGTTACAGCATCCTTTATTAATTTCTAAGGTTCAAATGCAGGAAAATTCTCTGGCTCAGCTTGATTTTCCAGAGACAAACACTTACGCTATCATGCTGTCTAAATAGGTATAAAGTGCCCACACAAGTGATAGAATAAGCCATCTTGAAACTCAAACATGAAGCTAATCAACAAAAACAAATCCATTTAGGACATGTCAATCTTCATGATCACAAAACATCATATAAAACATACATATTCGCCCGATCATCAAAAAACTGTTCAACCAGGGGACTAAAAACTAAAAGTCAACTACACCAATGGTGAGAGACTGAAAATAGTTTCATTTACAAATGAGATTGAAGCTAGGAGAATTATGATAAGCCAGCCCGAGCTGCACGCCTTTCCAGTGCCTTCAGCCTGTTTGCTTCCATACGGGCTCTCTGCTCTGCTGTTATCTCATCTTTGCTGGACAGGCTGGCTCCATTATTTGAAACTTCATTTGACGTGTTTTCAACCGCATTGTGCATTGGCTGAGAAGGTTCCTGTAGTAAAAGAAGAAGGTGATACTACCATTAAGACTTTGACATCAGCTCCTTGTCTACAATTTTTCTATAATGATTTGGTTTAGTCGAAAAGTTACATATAACTCGCTACCGAAAAATATTGAGTCAATAAAATATACAATGATCCGAAGAGACAATGGCATCTGATATTCTGACTTCATAACAAAGGAATACAAGATGTTGAAGTAGTCTCTTCTCTAATGAAAGCATACAAGAACCTGAAGAGAATGTATCTTTACCCTTGCATTATCAATATCACTCTTTATACAACTGAGTAAAGATAACTGAACCTAACATTTTCCAAACAATTAGGATTACTTAGAAATTTGTGAGAGAATCACTATCATAGAAGATAACTTAGCCTCCTTGATTGATTTAAATAAATATTAAAGAGTTTTACTTCACCAAGGGGAACATTCAGATGTGTTGTAACAAATAAATAGATCACGTCACAAGCTAATAAAAGAACTATGTTTAAAGGAAATTTACTCACTTCAGTAGCTTTATCATATATGTCATTAAACATGTCTTCTTGAATGTCATTAGCCTTTTCAGGTTCAGCAAAAACCTCTCTCTCTTGCTGACTTGCTTCCCCAACTTCTGCAGATACAGGAACACCTACATAGATATTAGAGAATGTAAATACATAAAACATAATCAATTCTTCTGTCAAATACCATATGAATGTTCCAGTGAACTATAACGAATCAAGTGGCAGCCCAATTTGGAATAGAAACACCGGAGAAGTTAGTCAAGAATTATGCCTGCTTTTGTTATGGTTAACTACCTATAACGGGCCAATGAGCTTCAATGGTCAAACCATCAATCGTTAGATCCTATCTCTTAAGCAATTTGATATTTAAAATACTCATGTACTTATAGAAAGGAAAATTAGGATGAAGGTATTATTGGCAAAGATATTTCTGAACAACTTGATGCAGAGATGGTTAAGTTAAGTCAATAAGTGGTACTCGTTAATATCATTAACTTGTTAAGTTGATAATTGTTTCCAACTAAAAATAATAAGCAATACACTAATTTATTATCGGATATTGTTCTCTATGATTGTAATCACAGATCTAAGAAAACAATTGTCAGTTCCAATGCAACTGATGCATATTGAGACCTTAATAGCAAAGTGCAAACTACATAGATAGTAGGTACCTTGTCCATCATCTGGGGTGTCTTGCACAACTGCTGCTTCACGCAATTTTGTTGGATCCCCGCCACTTGCAACTCTTTCTCTCAATTCTCTCAGGCAAGTCTGGTCAGAGGACATCAAAAAAATATGAAGCACAGACACGGACGCGGACATTGGTTTTTTAATTTGAAAAATACAAGTAATTGAAGTGTCAGTGTCCAACACGTGTCGGACACCGGATACCTCTTCAACCAGAAGTGTTGGTGCTAAAGAGGTTTTAATCAGTAAGAACTTAATTGTGAATAGGGTGAAACACAAGCACATGCAACAAACACGAACCCTCCACAGATACAAAACCATAGGGAGAGACCTAGTGAATGATGTGTGTCTAGAAAGGGGGGATAGAAAGCAAGAGCAAAGCATATCAAATGTGTATGTGTGTGAACAATGGCAATTCCTTGGGATTGTTTTATGAGTCAAAGAATAGTTGGAGTCCAAGTCCTTTTTTAACTCTAATATTTGTACTAGGCTATTTGCTGGGCCCCTAATCATATCACGTGGGTACACAATTATAATCAAATAAGGATTCTTCTCATCAAGGTAGGTACCCAGATTGGTTAGAATCGTTTTTTCTTATTAAAAGGAATTGTAAGATAGTTCAGTAGGCAATGAGATATCCTTGTATCTTAATTAAAATTGATGCATAACAATATCGATATTGAAGAAATAAAAGTTGTATTGAAATTAGAGAGAAAGAGAGTACCTTGGCACGCCTAGTTGCGGCGACTTGCTCGACTTTGTGAACAAATTGATTGAAAGGGAAATAAGGAAGCAAACGAGAGTGCCATTCTGAGTATAACTCAAGCAAGTTACCCAAATCACGAACCTAACACAACAGAATCGTACACAAAATAGACTGGTGTAATTAAATTGAATAAAAAAATATGCTAATTGATAGATAGGTTAGGATTATTGATTGATCGTTACCTCGTGGCCGCGACCGTGGTATTTGAAGGATTGGGGAAAATAGCGAAGGACGTAACCGAGGCCGTCATCGGAAAGAAGAAGCTCGGGAGTGAGTTTGGGCCGGGTTCGGGGGAGCTTTTTGGGCTTCTCAATGGCGGATCTGGGCCCGGGAGGCTTGAAAGAGGAGGTGGAGGAGGAAGGAGGTCGATTGGGATTGGAGGTGTTAGAGTTAGGGTTTGAATCGGAAGCGGAGAAAGGACAGTCGCGTGACCAGTGACCTGGTCTTCCACATTTGTAACACCCCGTCGCCGTTCCTGTTCCTGTTCCTTTTCCTGATCCCTCCATTTCTCTTTCTCTTCTCTCAAATTGCCTCTGTCTCTCTGAATTATAATTGGGGCGATTTTACTCCTCTTCCGCGCGCGGGAAATGGCGGGAAATACATTAATCTTTTTTAAATGAAAAAAAAAATAATCAATCTTTTTTACAAAAGTTGTTGTCAAAAACTAAAATTACAAAAGTACCCTTACATAAAATACCATCCCTCTAAATTTTAAACCCTAATCCCTAACTTATTCTCATACTTGCAGCCGCTACCCCATCTTCCTCATCGTCGAAGTTCGCACCACTGTCACCTCGATTCGTAGTTTTCGCGCGCTCACCACGCATCGGATTCGCACCAGGTACCTTCGTTTTCCATTTCTGTGAATACCAATTCACACCACGAGTTCTGTGAATCACCATTTCTGTTTTTCCCTTTTGTGTCCTGATTCTTCCTTGCTGTTACTTCATTCCGTGCTTCTTACCTGCTATTGGAGTTTGTACATGGTGATTATTGTCGCTAATCTTTAGAAAGGAGTAATGCCTCGCAAACTTGTTTGTTTCTGCCACTATTTTTCACCAAATTAATTTTTTTTAATAAAGTTTTGGTATGTATATTCTTTTACAAGTATTGTAGAATCTGTTGTGATAGAAGTTTGAAGTCTCTGTTCGTGAGTTGCTTGTTTTGTAGCTTTTGTCTGTAAGCAGACACTCAACATTTTTTATTTGATGCAAACTGTATATATAATACCAATCAGGTGGGCTGTTCTAGCACTGTATATAGAACAATTTTGTAGTTTTTAACTTGACAGGAGCATTTTATGGTGCTGTTGAATGACGCAAATCGCTAGTGTTTTCAAAACCTTGGATTTTCATTAACCGAATAGTCCGAACTTCAATAAACTGATTTATTCAGTTGCGTGTCTAATAAGAACAAATTTTGGTCGCAGTGAAAAACAATGAGGAAGCTAAAGTTTCATGAGAAGAAGCTTTTGAAGAAGGTAAATTTCTTGGAATGGAAGAGGGAAGGGGGTCACAGAGAGAACCAGGTTATGCAACGCTACCATGTTACTGGACGAGATGATTACAAAAAGTATTGTCATAATTCACGTTGTTTATGTTGTTATTACATTGGGTAATTTCCTTTATTTTAATTTGGTTTTTAGCTGACTCAATTTTTTTGCATCTGGGATTGTGGAAATATGATTAGATATTCAGGTTTATGCCGGATGGTTCAAAAGTTGGTAAACATAGTGAAACAGATGGACCCAAAGGATCCTTTTCGAATTGATATGACTGATAAGCTTTTGGAAAAACTGTAAGTTCTCTTTCGAAGTTCACATATTACCTCAGTAATGCATATTTTGTTTCATAATTACAGTAACTGTTATGTGTCATATTTACATTCCCCTTTGTTCCTTTTGACTCAATCTATTTGTGCTCCAGCTATTGCATTTGAACTGGATTTCTGTAGGTAGCATCAACTTGGTTCCTAACTTCAATTACAAATAAAGTTGCAAATTATATATAAATTGTTGAATTGCCTTTGTTAAACATATATGATATAAATAGTAAATATACGTGGACGAAAATAGGTGAACTGATTTTGCAATGTTGTTTAGCTTACAAGTTTGCATGTATTTATATATGGATATATGGATATGGATATGGATGTGGCTTCATACCGAGAAGGATAAGTTAGAGTTAGCATTTCAAATATAATGATCGTCCTAGTATAGTGCCCACTTTTTATTTTGCTTCTCAGTGTTAGTTTTAAATATAGAAGATAAAAACAAAAGTTTTGAGCTACATACAAATACCTATTTCATTCATTCATTCATCCATTCTCTTTTGTGATGACAGTTACAACATGGGTGTGATTCCAACCAGGCAAAGCATCACACTATGCGAACGCTTAACTGTGTCATCCTTCTGCAGGTAAAAACAACACATTGCTGCATTTAAATGAAAGTATAGTTACCAACTTCATTTGTTTGCTCATTAGAATGTCCATAGGGAAATATAGTGAGAAATATTTTGAGTTTTAAGACAACTGTAGTCGTAGACTAGGAACAATCTTACTAGTTGTCATCTGTATAACTAAATACTGTCTTGGTGCAAATCCTCAATTTAGTTTCCAAGTTTACACCTCATCTCGTATTTAATCCTTAAAGTATATGAAAGTAATAAGTAGTCTGTGAAATTCATCAAATTAATTCATGAAGTTTTATAAGTAATCCCTAAAGGAGACTGTGGTACAAACAGTCAAATTTGACAGATTTCACAAATTTTAGGGACTACGTATTAGTTTTCTAATACTTTAGGGATTAGGGATCAAGTTTGAAAGAGAGTGTAAGTTCAAATTCTAAATTGAGAGTTTATCCTTTATTTTACTGTTGGAGCTGAAAAAGCTTAGAGGTCTTGGTGCAAAATTTAAAACTTGGGATCAAAATAAAATTACTTAAGGAGACTAGCAGTAAATTATAACTTTCACCCCCCAGTTTTACTAGGTCTGCCGTTGGTCATGGATATACATTTTACAGTGTATTTTTAGCATTTTGATATGCTTAAACCATTTAACTGGCAGGATAAAAATCAGATGTTTGTATTTTTAAGGAAGAGCCTATATTTAATGCACTAAGACGTTTGAAAGATAACAACCTTTATTATAGAGCAAATTCCCAGATCCACAATACATATAGCAAAAATACCAGTCCCAGCTATGTGGTCAGTTACCTGTGTCAATCTAGAAAGGTTCCATGATGCCTATCAAGCTGAGTGAATAGGTTGACTACTATGAGTTGATTAGAATTAAGTTATTAACTTTCTTCAAATGAAAGGATAGAAAATTGAGGAAAGTTGTACTTCATGCTGCCTCTCACAGATGTACTTCATGCAATGTTCCTGTGAAAGGTCTGACATTGTACCTCTATACTCTTATTTTTTTGTTTCTCATATAGCCAAATGTTGATCAAGTTACTGGTTAATATTGTTTCTAATCTTGTCCTGCCTGTGAGAGTTCCTCTAAGCAAAATGAGAAACAAAAATTAGTAAATTTTCTTTGCAGCACAACTTTGCATTGTATTGTCCTCATAGTCATTGTTTCAAATTATTTTCTCTATTGTGCAGGCGTAGACTCCCAACTGTTTTAGTGCGAAATACAATGGCTGACAATTTGAAAGAAGCTATCACGTATATTGAGCAGGGGCATATTCGAGTTGGTCCAGAGACAGTCACAGACCCAGCTTTCCTTGTAACTAGAAACATGGAAGATTTCATTACATGGGTGGATTCCTCTAAGATAAAGAGAAAGATACATCAGTACAACGACAAGTTGGATGACTATGATTTAATGAATTAGTTGTCTTACTATGCTTTACTATTGAACACTTTTTTGTTGTAAACATGAAGATTATTCAAATTTTGGATGAGTTTTTAATGGTTTTTTTGTTGTGCGGGTAATTTAGTCAGGCAAGTTTTCAACAGGATTTTTTTTAATTAATATAAATGAGTTATACTACATTAAGATGGTGGATCACTGAACCATGTATGTTTGGGATGGGGATTTGGGAGGACTTAGTCTATATTTTAATATTTATTTGAGATTTTGAAAAATTGAAAGAATAACATGATAAATAGTGATAAAAGATTGTTAGTTACTTCATCCAAACATACCTTAAGGGAATACTGAACCTTGGATTTAGGCTGGACTATTTTTATAGTTTTGAAAGTTATGTTAGCTTTTTTTGATAATTCACATATTTAACTTGAGTGTTATTTTTAAATTTAAAATTGGTGGATTTTTTTACTTTGAATTTGTAATTTTATTTTAAATTAGGCGTAAATATGAATTTTAGTTATTCAAAATATGTTAATATTGGATTTGGTACCTCAAAAATTTGTTAGCTCTAATCATTCGGTGGTTGAAAATCTAAGATCTATCAACATTAATCCAAACTTGTCTTCAAACAATGTTGGTTACACAGACAAGGACTCATGTTAGTACATTTTCAAACAAATAACTAAAATCAAAAGTTGATGAAATATTTTTGGGAGTCAAAACACTCGGTCTAGCAGGCGGCCGACTCGCTTCACATTTTAACAAAGAGAAAACAAAAGTGTTAAAAAAAAGGTATAAAAACACAGGCCATTGCTTTTCCCACACCCCCTCCTACTCTTTCACACCCTTTAACAAATTTTATTCCAAAAATAACCTCGCGTGAAACGCTGAGTTCACGTGTTTAAAGACTGTTCGAACGACCTTGTTCGAACACATTCGAATAACCTCGTTCGAACAAGTGAAATTACGCACAAGAGGGTGTGAAGTCAATATTTAACACACTCGAACGATGTCGTTCGAACAGGTTCGAACAAGGTCATGCGAACCTGTTCGCATGACCTCACTCGAACGGGTGAAAAACGCCCAAAGAGAGTGTGAAGTCAAGATTTAACACACACGAACGATGTCATTCGAACCTGTTCGAACAGGTGAAATTTCGTGAAAAAAAGAGGTTTTGGCTGGCCTTTTGGTCTTTTCACACCCTTATGGGGTGTGTTTTGAGTAGGAGGGGGTGTGGGAAAAGCAAACACCAAAACACATGCCTAATTCAACACATGGGCCAATTGGACTGGGTCAAAATGGTCTGGTTCATTTTAGGCCTCTATTTTTGGCGTTTGCTTTTCCCACACCCCCTCTTACTCTTTCACACCCTTTAACTCCAAATATTCCAAAAATACCCTTAAGTAGAGTGTGTGTTTTCACCGATTCGGGGATGGGCAACCGAATATATTCGATTGAGGTCAACCGAACAGGTAAAAAAGGTGAATGTGGTGTGAGAGTCCATTTTTTGTAATAAAATAGGGTGTTCGAACACCCTCATTCGAACCTGTTCGCATGACCTCGTTCGAACAGGTGAAATTACGTACAAGAGGGTGTGAAGTCAAGATTTAACACACACGAACGATGTCATTCGAACCTGTTCGAAGGCCCGTGTTCGAACAGGTGAAATTTCGTGAAAAAAAGAGGTTTTAGCTGGCCTTTTGGTCTTTTCACACCCTTATGGGGGTGTGTTTTGAGTAGGAGGGGGTGTGGGAAAAGCAAACACCCTATTTTTTGAGCTGAATCCAATCGAAAACAATGGGCCATCGGGCGACCCATTTATCTTTGGCGCCAACATTGACAACTCTACTTGTAGTCGCAGACTCGCCAGAGGTCTCTGGACATAGAGTCAGGCATGGAGGTTGAACTGTTGGAGGCTAAGTAGAAACGCAAAAGTTTGAAGTAGAAACACGAACAATGTGTGGTCTAGTGGTGGGGCAACGTAGGTGGGGTTTTAGGAGACTGAGTGCAAAACTAAAATTTTCGAGGAGGGGAGAGGGGCCATCATAATTTTTTTACTGCTAGTGAGATTTTCTCACAATGTAAAATTGCTCCTTAAACAGTATGTGGGTACGCATCTACACTTGAGTATGCTCTATATATAACTAGTAACAAACCCTCGCATGTAGCGGCATGTTCTTTATATGGACAATTGAACATGTAAATGCATGTTTGATCGGTACTATAAGCCTAAAACCAAGATACATATATTGACTTGAAAGTTAGAGTGTCTTTACAGATATTCATCCAATCGCTTTTCAAGAAGACGGAACAAAATCAAACCTTTTCAATGAAATTGTAAAGAACAGTTTTCCTCCTTTATCACTAGTTGATCGGCTATTCTACCACATATACTTCATCCGTTACACAATACTTATAAACAAAAATGGGTCAAAGAAAGTTGATGTTTCTGGTCTAAGTTTTGGACCAGATACACCAACTTTTGTTGACTCATTTTTGATTATATTCGATAACGGAGGGAGTAAATTATAATCCTCACTACCCCTGTTATTACCACTCTAAATAATTTAAAATTACTAGGTCAAAAATTGAGGTATCAGAAATCCATGAACAATTTCTCCTCACTAATTATATTTGACCTTGCCGTTTCATGCCGGCTTTTCAGCTTTGAGGTAATTCTTCTTCAACATATAGTATGCTATATGAGGCCGCTGAGAAAATCTAAATAGAATATTCTAGCTGTTATTGCTTTTACTCTACTGATCAGATTTTCAGTACCAGCTAAGACAAAAATATAGTATATTTTCTTGCAACTAAACTACAACTAGTTCTAGAACACTTGAACTTCTATAGTATCAACGTGATGCATGCATGTTTTTTTGGTTTGGATGATTGTTGACTACTTACACAGTACTGTTCTAATGTTTTCAACAAAAGATTAATCTCTAATCGTATTTAGAATCAAATTTCGCATCGACCAGCACTGAATTTGTCCACTGCAAAAATCGAACCCGAGAGTACCAGATCGACCCATGTGTGCTATACTAGATTAAGTCACTGGACCATAGTGTTGGTTAAGGTGATGCATGGTTGTATAAAGATAAGTAGAAGCATATTAAGATACTGTTGGCAGAAGAATCTTCAAACATTTAAACCCAAAGCAATTGACCAGTCCGCAAATCATGGACCCTTCAATTCAACTCTCCCTTGCTTGGATGAAAACAAAAAAAAAAAAAAAAAAGTAGTAATTATATAACTAACTATACAAAGTTCCACTCAACCTCAAAACATAAATGAAGCTTTGGAAAAGTCCAATCCAAATGTGGATGGAGTTACACCCTTTATTTACAGTCGAAGCAATTGAAATACTATATAGCGACCTTCTTCCTAAGGTACTCCACTATACATGTACAGCTAATTAAAGGTCTATATATATTCATCCTTTTATTTAATATCAATTGCATTTTGATGTGGACCCCATTATAATTCAAACGTATGTGGGCATGCGCAATGAAAGAAAGCTTTTTTGTATTTTTTCTTTTGTATACCATTTACTTATTGTCACAAAAGGAATATATCGTCTTTTTAATAATTTAATTAAAGTTGCCAAAACAATGTACACATAAAATTTTATGACGTATTAGTATTATTCGTTTAATGCAAAACCATTATTGATAAAAGTAAAAAATAATTGTGGCGTAGATGTCTTTTATCTGAACATATGATATAGTATTTGGTGTATACCAATTTAAAATTTTAAATAATTATGATTTTATATGTTTGTCAAAAACACTATAATAATTATGAGTTTTATATAAATATAAATCTTAAATTATATATATTAATGGTAATTTAGAAGTCCCAATCAAAACGCTAAATTATTTGAATAACATTATCAAAATACTTTATTAGAAAAACATAATTAAAATACTACTAATGGTGTAATTTACAATAAGTATTAACATTTTTCAAAACGAAATTTAATATTAAATTTGACTATTATGGACAAAATTAAGTATCAATATTTCGAAATGAAATTTTGCAATCAAATTATTTTTAATTTCCATAAAGTGTATAGAGATCTTTTTTACTATTTTGAGTATATTTTATCATATTTATGCTAACCGATTGATCCCTAATTTTGACCTATGACAACCAATTGGGTGATTGCATATATGATTCTAATAATTTTTTTTGTTCCAGACAGAGGGGCTAATACCACCAACAATATTTATTATTAATGACTGTAAATATATAATTTATTTGTTTTTTTGACTGAGCCAATATTCTGAATGGGAAATACACAGATTATTATAGAATTAATTAATTTTTTGACTGAGCAATTAAATTAAAAAATCGTATACATTAAATAGTATTGATATATATTCTCTCATATATATTCTCTCAAAAGCATGCTTCCAAAACAGGGCATGTCAATCGCTTTGGCTAAAATAAGAAATCTAATTCATTTTTGTTGTTGTTTTATTTTATAGGTAAAGCAATAGTAGCTACAGTACACAACACATAATTCTAATATATATATAAACCAAAGCCAAACCATATGCCATGGAGTACTAAAGAACTCTCTAGTCCATAACTTGAGAGAAAAAATAATTAAAAGGGTTCATTTCAAATGGGTTTGTTTTCAGTTATTTTCATTCTTCTTCTACATGTTGTTCTTTTCAACCAAGCTTTTGGTGCTTCAAAGGTTTACCTTAGCAAAGAGGTAGTAGCAGAACAAGAAGGTGATAGAGTTCATAGGTTACCAGGTCAACCTTCTGTGAATTTCAAGCAATATGCTGGTTATATTACTGTCAATGAATCTCATGGAAGAGCACTGTTTTATTGGTTCTTTGAAGCCATTGATCAACCTCAACAAAAACCTCTTCTTCTTTGGCTCAATGGAGGTATTTCACTATAACTCTAATTTCTTATCAACAATTTGCATACCAAACTATTATATGGATTCAATGCATTTATAATATATATACACTGTTTGTGTAAAGTTTTTTTACACTGTCGCTCAATCATAACTATCAGATTATTAAAAATGTTTGACTTTCATCGTACTACTTCTAAAGTCACATATACGATTGTGATTTTTTGACCGTGTGTAAATATTTTACAATGGTGGCAGTGTGTGTCTTATTTAATGTACACTACTAGAAAAATTGGAATTGCGACGGAATGTTAGAAAAGAAATAAGGCAAAATTTGTCTCTAAATGTTAGCGACGCTAAATTTGGAGACCAATTTAACCTTATCTGTCGCTAATTTCCATTGTTATTTCACCAATTTTCTTTCTCAACATTCATTTTTTATATCATAATCTTTGCTTGACTAGTAGTAGTTAACATGTGCATAGAAGTCATAAGTCTTAACGAAATTAAAATTGATGTTTAACTATATATAATATGATATATGTATAATATTGGATAAACATTATGTTTCTTCCTCTATAATTGAATTAATTAACCTTTCTTTGTCTTTCCAATTTATGAATGATTGTGACATCATTTTGATAGTGTCTGCCTTAAAAATACAGTCCAATTTATTTGTATATATTATCACATCATTTTGATAGTGACTGCCTTAAATTAAATTAGTTAAAATTTAGAATTTGGAGAAAAAAACAAAATTTACTAAAAACAATGCTGTAGCAAATATGGGGCCTCTAATGTAAACATGTGGAGTTTAAGCAAAAAGATAGAGCTCATTTACAGCCAGAATTAATATGCATAATGGCAATAGAATTTGAAGATGCAAAACATATAAATGAATTAGAACAAAAATCTGACATCAAATGTGGAATATTCATATAAGTAGTAAATATAGCTATATATGAGAATGATCTCCAAAGGGTTTGTAAATTTAAGTGCTAGTCATAAATTTAATACAAACAATGTGTGATTAGTGATAGAGTTAGCAGATAACTTAATATAGTACTTTAAGCATGTGATCATACATTTGATATCATGCATGACAGGTCTTAGGGTAAGGCCACTTATGCCATAGTTTTGGGATTATCAAAAAAAGAGATTTAGCATTAATTTTTATAAAACAAAAAGACCATATATATTGACAAAAATACCCAACTTAAAGCTTTCTTAATAAAAAAATATATCAACAAAATTTCTTTTTTTTGGCCTAACTCACTACCAGAGATTTTTAGGCTGGCTCTAATATTATTTTATCATGTTTTGCATGAAAAATCATTTGTTGAGAAATGTAAACACATTAAATAGGTTTATGTACCTTTGAGAGATTAATTCTAGTTGGAGTTGTCAAATTGGACCGTCCAGCCTGTCTTGACTTGACCCACCGAGCCAAAACATAAAAGTGGGCTGGGATGCACTAGCCCAATTGTCTATTGAACTGTATTTTTTATAGCTCAGTATGACGAGTTGGTTGGGTCTAAACTAACTTTTTTTACAAACTAAATCACAAAAAAGTTCAAATAAGCATAAAAAGTATGGTGCCGGTCTAGCTCATGGGCCAACTAGACCGAGCCAAAATGTTCCAATTTTATCATGGGCCCCTATTTATCGAACCCAAATTGGAACACAGGACCATCAAGCCAGCCCATTGGGAACCCTAAATCAGGGCGACTCCTATGTCGATCCAAGGTTGGGGCGTGTGAAGAAGGATTTTAGGCCTCACCCACAAATGAAAAAGAGATATATGAATGTAGGGAATATGCTCATAGCATCATGTGTATAGTCATGATGCCAAATGTTACAAGGTAACACTAAGTTCATCTATATGGCTTGTTTATCCAAACTTAGTTCTATTGAAGCTAAAACATAAATAAATCAGAAATTCCTAAATTGGATTTAGAGCTTAATTAAACCTTAGTTATGATGGAAATATTGTAACGTTTTTTTAGTGGACAAACACTTGAAATCGAATCTAGTACTCCCGAGTTCGATTCTAGTGGACAAACTCGGTGTTGACCAGTGTCAAATTTATTTTTAAACATAAGTAAAAATTAGTCTTTTGTTGAGAAGGTTGAAATAAGAGAGAGTATGAAGGTTGCAATGAATATTCAAGTGCTTTAAGTCAAACAAATAAAAAAAGAGAATATATAATAATTGAAAATGGTCAAGCAGGCATGCGGGTGTTGGGAATTTGACCAAAATAAAGTATGGCTTCAACTTGCAGCAGAAACAAACTGTCATAATGAAATTCGATATAAGTAATAAATATTGCTTCAAAATTAAGTTATAAGCCCACTTTTCTCTTAGCTACTGATAGATAGCAACATAAAGTTGAGAAGAAACTTTAGATCATCAATGACGCCAGGAAAAAAGGGACACTAAAACAAAACGTCAACATGACTAAAAAAAATGGAACTCGGAGTTTTTGATACGTAGAATAAGTGGTGACCGCCACTAGAAACTCACACACATAACCCTGAATTTGAACTCGGGATATGGTATCCAACCTAACAAATTCGGCAATTACCAGTTAAGTTAGGTTTTCTTGATAATGGAACTTGGAGTTTTGCTTAATCTTTGTCCACTTTGTGATAATTTATTTTACTTTTGTTGCATAAAGAAATTGTAGATATTTATCTTGTATATATCTCTAAAAAATGGTTTCCTATATGTACTATACTATACAATCAAATACAATTTCCATCTATTTTCGTTAATTTGGCTTTACAACTTCATGAAGTTTGTTAAAAATTCTGCAATGATGCGTGTTTTCTACTAGAAGTATTGAAATATAAAGTCTTGCTGCATTGTTTGTAAAAAAAAAGAAATAATAAAAAGTCTCCAAAACTTCAAAATTGAAGCACTGAAACTAGCTTCTCTGTCTTTCTTTCAGTTACATATTAAATTTTAATCCGACTATAATTAAGACTCTGTGATCGTTAATTTCGTGCTGTAAGCAATTGTGGGACATATTGTAGTCCGTGCTCTAACAATTGTCTGTAAAACCTAGTAAAACTAGAAAAGTCGACGTTTGTTAGGCCGAATATTTTTCATAGTTATTAGTAGGGTAGATCTGTATTGTAGTGAAAGGTTCACTTGAAACCCATGAAAAAAAAAAGAAATCTATTTATCCCCCATATAAATTTTTTCGACCCCCTTAAAGTTTTAAATTTGAGATAGTACCTCTAAATTTGCATCAAATTACACCCCAAAACATAGTTTTGAACTCTGATGATTTTTCTATAAGAAAGACTTCACATCAGAAGGTTTTAACAAGAACTCATAACACTTCTTTTATTAAAAAAAAATCTTGATCCCGAATCTTAAATCTATCATTGATTATTAAGGTTCGAACACAGAACTTTCACTCGGTATTTGTAAATTTATGAGTAGTGTTTGTGATTCTTCTCTTTACATACTAAAATTTAAGCATTTCTCTCCTATAAAGAGTAAAGTAATGATAAGTTGGACCACAAAATGTGCTTCAATATTTTGCCCCACACAAAAACGTCAAAACCTTTCATGGTTCAGCTTTAGATAGGTCAACGCAATCCTAAACTTGAATAATTTGCAGTAGAATAATCATATCATTCAACATCCAACTAATAATTATTTGGAACAACTTTTTTATACCAACAATTTTTCTCTTTTCTTTTTGTTTTTTTATATCGAATTTAAAAAATTTCTTGCTACTTAAAATTGTAGATAAACTTGTTATTTCAGAGCTTTAAAAAACATTTTTACTAAAATATACTACCTCTTTAATTAAAAATAAAGAAAGACGGTGATAAGCTTATAAATATTAACTAGTTCCTCCTGAAAAATAAGTCCATCATCCTACTATAACCATATCTCTTTTTGTAAAAGTTAAAAGAGATAAATTCAGATAAAACTATAATAGTTTTGATAAATTGTTTTTATTCATTTTTTAAAAATATCATCTAACACTAAATTTTACCTTGTATTCACTATTCAGTTTAATTGGTTCTGTTGTTCATGCTTATAAAACTTTTAATGCTAAAAAATGTTTAAATTAATCTTGAATCTATTTGGATCTATGTAGAGTTGTCAATTTTGATCCAGCCCAATAGACCAACTTGATGGCCCATTATTTTGGGTTGGGCTAAAATAAGAGGTCTCAGGAGAACTGAGCCTTTTTGGCCCTGCCTAGTTGGCCCATGGGCGCTAGGCCAACTTTTTTAGTATTTTTTAAACAATTTTTGTATTTTTCTTTGTTAAAATGTGAAGTGGGTCGGGCTGACCCGTTAGGAGGCTCAATGTTTTGGGCTGTATCTGACGGCAAAAAACACAGTCCAATAAATAATTGGGTTGGTCTAGCCCGCTTTTGCACTTTGGCCCAATGGGATAGGCCTCCGCCTAGTTTAACAGCTCTAGATCTACACTAGGATTTAGAACATCACACATATATGAATGTAATTCCTATATGTTCTTGTACTTTAAAATCTAGTACAATTTATAGAAGTTCTGTTTGGTTGAAAATTTATTAGAAGTTAGTTAGTTTAATATTTTTGTCAGTTGCCTTTTGTTAGAGATGAATGTAATTACCAAAAGTTGTGAAGCTTAAAACAAGAACTGTGAATTTATATTTTAAATATAACCTTGACATTCCAAAAAAAAAAAGGTCTAAATATCTAAAATTACTGCAAATAAACTGAAAAAAAAAATGTTTATATGTTTCAGGCCCAGGTTGTTCATCAATTGGTTATGGAGAGGCAGAGGAGCTTGGACCCTTCTTTCCCCAGAATAGCACCCAACCAAAGCTAAAGTTAAACCCTTATTCTTGGAATAAAGGTTGGTCATAACCGTTTCAGCTTATTTTCTTAAGCTTTCGAAAATAGCTTGTAGCGTATATGAAAACAATTTGACTTTATTTTAAATTTTATTATGCATAAAAACTTACTTATATGATAAGTGTTTATGTTATAAACGCTTAATTAAGTTATCAACTCAATTGTGAATATGGAAGTAATATTTTTAACTTTGTAATATACTTTATTATAATTAAATCTATGCTAAAGAAAAGAATAATGAGTTACCATTAAGATTTCTACAGCTGCAAATCTTCTGTTTCTGGAATCCCCTGCTGGAGTGGGATTCTCTTACACCAACACAACTAGTGATATAAAACAGCTTGGTGACACCATTACTGGTAAGTACTAATTATCACTTAAATAATTTTTTTAAATTACTTTCTCTTAATTATGTGATTTATTGTTTGGTATTGACCAGCTAAGGATTCACACACCTTTCTCATCAATTGGTTTAAAAGATTTCCACAATTCAAATCACATGACTTCTACATTGCTGGTGAAAGCTATGCAGGTAGGTAGTTTTTATTTCTAAATTTAACACAATTTTTCTTAATGAAATAGATTATTAGAATTAGTAACTCCAAGCATGAGTGCGAGTGGTTAACACATTCCATCTTAAAGGAAAAGGACAGTCTCAGCTAGTACTCGGGTTCTATCTCCGATGATGGAACAAATTGGAGCCGAACTTTACTTACCTCCTGGCCGAACTCCGGATTAGTTAGGACCATTTCTCCTCAATACTGGAGTAGAGTCAAAGAGCTTTTGACAAAAAAAATAATATTAGTATTGGTTATTTTTCTTCTCTTTTAACATAAACTTGTTTTATGTTGACATTTCAGGGCACTATGTTCCTCAACTTTCTGAGCTAATTTATGACAATAATCACAACCCTTCCAAGGATGACTACATTAAATTCAAAGGGTTCATGGTAATGAATCTTCTTTTTCATCAAACTCTATGTTATGAGCTACTACCTAAGGTCCTATTTATAAGGGGGAAAAATGCAATTTTAGATTTGTTGAATAACTGATGTATGTGATTTATAGACTAGATACATCATCAATTAGTCCAGACACAACAATTGTTCAATAAACCTTAAAAGTTAAAAGTAATTTTTCTCTTATAAATGGGACCTCAGGGAGTAAATCAATCAAGGTTCTAAATAGCGGTCGCGGTCACGTTAAGGCTTTTGCGATTTCGGCCGTTGTGGCTGTTGTGTTACAAGTTGCGGTCGTCGCGGTGTGAATTAATCACAACAATGCCTGGTAACGATCACTACTGAGACAGTTTTGTCGCAGCCGTTTTCGGTGTAACAGACCATTTTTTAGAACCTTCAAATGAATAATAAATGTCCAAAAGAAACAAAGTTTAATAACCAATTAATATATTGTTAAATTTGAGTCAATGTTTCTTGTTGGATGTGTAGATTGGAAATGCACTATTGGATGATGAAACAGATCAAAAGGGTATGATAGATTATGCATGGGATCATGCAGTGATATCAGATGGTCTATACCATAACATCACAACCAAATGCAACTTCAGCATTAGAGTTCAAAGTCAAACAAATGAATGCAATGATGAACTTAACAAGTACTATGATGTCTACAAGATTATTGACATGTATAGTTTGTACACTCCTGCTTGTTTCAGCAACATCAGCAGCACCAGAAGAGATGCCCCTTATTTTTCTTCCAAATTTGTAAGTTTTCATTAACTTAACCATTTTTCTTAACCCTTAATTAAGTAATTAAATTAGAGAAAAATAATAGTACACCATCTGAATAATCTTGTAGTCGCTACTAGAAAAAGTTCAAAATTAGTGACAGAAAAGGTGAAATCCGTCGCTAATTTTGCAACATTTTATAAAACTAGTATGATCGATCTGTAACATTTTATATATTTATTGAGAATGTTGGATTTGTGAATTTGAATAGGATGGGTTGAATAGAAAGCCAGCTGGATATGATCCATGTGCTTCAGATTATACTCAAGCATATCTAAATAGGCCAGAGGTTCAAAAGGCACTTCATGCCAATGTCACTAAAATTCCCTATCCATGGACTCATTGCAAGTATGTCATTTCACATACTTTATTTTATTTTTGTAAACATTAGATATTGGAAAATACTATCAAATCAACCTTAATCATATATTTAAAGTAGTATGTATTTAATGTTGTCGTTTTGTTTGTTCTTAGTGATAATATCACATTTTGGAATGATGCACCTCAGTCTATGCTACCTGTTCTTAAAAAGCTTATTGCTGGTGGTATTCGTATATGGGTTTACAGGTAATTTGCAACATTTTTATTCATTTTCTAATTTACTTAATTATTAATTAATTGTTTTCATTTATGTAGTGGAGATACTGATGGAAGAATTCCAGTGACTTCAACAAGATACACATTGAGAAAACTTGGGCTGAAAACGGTTCAAGATTGGACTCCATGGTATACTAGCCAGCAGGTAAATAAAGTTGTGATAGAAAATTACTCTTTACATTATTATGAATGAAGAAAATTACTTTTTTAATTTTAGGTTGGAGGATGGAATGTTGTATATGATGGGCTGACATTTGTTACTATAAGAGGTGCTGGTCATCAAGTTCCTACTTTTGATCCTAAGCAAGCACTTCAGCTACTTAGACACTTCTTAGTTAACAAGAAGTTACCACAACATCCAATTTAATCACTTTTCTTTCAATTTATTTATTTATGGATTTAAATTTGCTCCACATTGAGATTATTGGATGTCTATTTCATTATTTCTTGGGTTAAACCAAGGTATATGACAGAGAATTAGTTTGAGAATTTATTTATGGATTTTATTTTGCTCCACATTTGCTTATAGTTTTTTTGATCTTTCCATAATTTCATTTTGCTAATTGTATATGACAAAGAATTAGTTTGACCAAATGTATTTTTTTGGGTAAACCAAGGTATCCCTTGCTGCGTAACTGCAGAGACTAATCCCTAGAGGTAGTGAGGTTTATTTAAGGGGTTGATCTCTCCCACAAAGTATTTTTCCATACGCACCGGTCAAGAATCGAACCTATGACCAAATGGTTAAGGAGTCCAAGTATCTACTACTTATGTCATATCGTGTTGGTAGTTTGAGCAAATATGTTGATCGACTGTAGGAGGGGATGACAGTTGGAGCTGGCAAAACGGGCTACCCGGCCCACATTGGGCCGGCCCACGTCGGGCTCGGGCTTTTAAGGGCCGGTCAAAAAAACTCGGGTTGAAATTTGGGCTCACTCTTTTCAGCCCAAGCCCAGCCCTCTGCGGCCTGCGGGCTTTTTGGGCAAGCCCGCATTATACGCGATTCTTTAACTACATTGTACCATTAACGGTAAGAAGACTTAATATATTTCAATTTTCAAATACCATATTTTAGTGGACCAAAAAAATTACCATATTTTAGAAGAAGCCAATAAGACATATATATTTCAATTCAAATAAAGCCACTGTACTGTACTGAGTCTTTAAAATACTTGAATGGGTACGTGGAGATAGAAAACAGAAGATGTGGAAGGCATTGCATTTGCTTAATTATCATGTAACTGTATCTTGTGCATGGAAAAGAAAACTTGGATTTTATGTTTTGTTTAATTGCTTATCTATCAGATGCTTACACTAAAAAAAAAAGTATAAATAACAAATAAAAAAGAGGTGGGAAAGCCGAAGGTTCTCGTCAACATTCTACTTTGGCTCTATTTTGCGGGCTTGCGGGGTACCCATAGCCCGATCGGGCTAGCCCGATACGGGTTCGGGCTTTTATGGTCCGGGCAAAAAAGCTCGAGGGTAAAAACGGGCACAATTCATCCGGCCCAAGCATGTGTTTTTTCGGGCTAACCTGGTCTAGCCCGACGGGCTCGGCCCATTTTGCCGGCTTTAATGACAGTTGACTTTTACTTTTGTGAGAGGATATTCAAACACAAATCGAAATCAATGATACAATTACTTTGGTCTAATTTGTTTTGGAACGTAATATATTAGCCACTAATCGTAGTTTTTTTTTTTGACAAATCCTCTAATCGTAGTTATAAATGAGAAATTCATTGAACTACTTTCATGCCAAATCTCCTCTGGTTTTAACATTTGTTTTTTCAAACTATGAGTGTTTCAGAAATCAACATTTAAGTGTCAAAAAAAAAAATTCAACATTTAATAAACCATTTGTTTCCCACTATGCCCCTTGAATGAATAAAAATTTATCTTTTTATAAGATTGTTTATAATGCATAGAGGTATTCATACTCTTCGTCTTGAAAAATGTCAAACATAATAGAATTTGTAAAATAATTAATAATAAAAAATAAGGGTTTTTTTGTATAAATATAGTTTGATTAAATACTTTTTTGCCTACACTATACTCCTGCTCCTCCAATTATAAAAAATTCACATATTTAGTTCTCTTATTTTGAAATTCAGACATTTAGTCATTTTTTTTAAAATATTCAAGCATTTAGTCTAATAGGGGAATTTCACCATTAATTTAATTGACAGGACAGTCCTTAATTGACATGACATCTGAGGTAAGCATCTCAGTTAGCTGCCACGTAAATTAATGAAGTCACATTATATGCCATATTATTTATTTTATGAATAAAATATTTGAAATAAAAAACTCAAGTAGTTTTATGTTTTTCAATTATGAAGTGCTTCTTAATTGAAAGTGCCTAAATTAGAATTGTTATAGTTGTGTTTATGTAAGTAAATCTCGTTAGCAAAACTCTCTTAACACTTTGCTTCCTCCATGGCTAACTCTCATGTGAGTTTCATTCAATCATAAAGAGAGTATTAAATAGAAATTTATTAGTTCTCATAGTTTCAAAATAATGAATAATGTTACTATCCTAAAAACAATTAAAAATTGCAGTAGTCCTAATTTTGTTGACAAAATTGAATGCTAGTGTATTTTTAAATAATAAAAAAAGATTGCATTTTTGAAGGATTAAAAAAGTGAAAGAGTAATAATATTTGGACAAAAAATTTCACATAAATATAGCCAAAAACTAAGTCACAACACCAATTAACCAAGTTTTTTAGATTATTAACCAAGTAACCAATTAACCAAGTTTTAGTTAATGAGTTAAAAAAACTCTGAAAAAACAGGTTGGTTAATTGGTGTTGTGAATTGGTTTTTGGCTATATTTGTGTGTAATTTTTTGTTCATATAACATTACTCAAAGTGAAATATGTATTTTAAACTAGTATTCTCTAATTTAAAAAAAGTTATTATCTTCAAATAATTATTTTGTATATGGGTCTTAGAAAAGGGTAATGATGGAATTTCACAAAATAATATATAAATATAAATATTTTATTTATATTAAAGTTAACATTGGGGGTTAAGATCTGGTGGTGTTGTAGCTACAGCGGAAATTGCATTCAATTGGAGTTGCAGAGAGTGAAATCAATCGAGATGGGTGGAGGAGGAGGACATGGACATGGCACTACCTACAAAGGCGTCACCATTCATCAACCCAAACGCTGGCACACTGTCACCGGCAAAGGCTTGTGCGCTGTTATGTGGTCAGTTATTCTCCCTTTCTCGCTCCCTTACCCTAATTTCAATTTCTTTCATCCATTTCTCTAAATTCATCTTTCAATTTAATCCTTTTTGTTTTTTCTTTCAGGTTTTGGGTTTTGTACAGGGCAAAGCAAGATGGTCCTGTAGTACTGGTAACTAACACTATCAAGAAAACTTCACTCACATTTTATTCTATTCTATTTGTATCTAATCTAATGTTATGTAATTTCGGTGTTTGATTTTTCTTTTCTTTTTATTTTAGGGTTGGAGGCATCCATGGGAAGGCCATGGTCATGGTCATGACGATCACGGCAATGGCCATTAACATTCTTAGGTAACTTTTTAAGATGAATGATCATTGCAATTGCTTTAAGATGTTCTGTGGAATAAGCTAGTATATATAGTGATGTTAGGCAGGCCAAAACGGTTGTTTTCATTTAGCTGATAAATTCCTTCTCTTGCTATGTATTAGGTGAAACAATATGTATGTTGTTTATCTTCATTAAGCCACTAATTATAGGATTTGAGAGATAGTGTTGGTCATTTGACCTCAAAATGTGGTCTCTTTCTCTTATTTTGGGTAATTACAATGTCTCCATTTTACACCTAATTCATCTGGGAAACTAAGTTTTGCAGATGAAGGGGATGCCTATTCAAATTTGGGATGATCCCTCCCCTTCTCTTGGATATGATTTTAATCAGATCATAGAAATACTATGAAAATTAGGATTCATTGCTTTGCCTTCAGGGGCATATGTTCTGGAATTGTTTATTTAGTTCCCAAAAGCTCATACTATTATTGTGTTTATGATTTATACCAACTGCTCATACTAAACTTGTAAAAAAGACTGTTTTTTCTTATATGGTATTATAAGAACTATGATCATTCACTTTCTTCCATTTTCATATGTTGTTTCTTTTGATAAAGCAAGGACATGTAACTTATGTTCCTCACCATTTTGACATTTACAAAAGACTGGTTGTTAGTTTATTCCTATTTAGTAAAAGACATAATATGCTATATAACATAAGTACATAAGAACTTAGTATGTGAGAATATTTAGAGAACAGAGGTTTAGATTAAACTTGTCTGAAGCCAGAAATTCCTATAGATAAAAATAAAATTAATGATGAAATTTGTTTGGAGAAGGGTTTACGTAATGATGAGTAACATATGTATTGATTTATTGGCAGGCTTCATCTGCAGGAACGGGAACATCAGAACTTGAAGGGTGTATGTCTGTGAATGTGCTGTTAATCAAATGTTTACTTTGTTTCATTCAATAAATTGGCTGTCAAACAAGAGGTTTATTTTTGAATGATTTCATGAGCATAGCTATGTTTCAGCACCTTACCTGTTAAGGTGCTTAAAGGTTTATGGTTTCGATTGTTTAGAATTTGGATTTGGATAATTTATCATGTCATAAAAATTTATGGGAATATACTGAATTTGTGTATTAAACCATGACAGAGGTGTGTCTGATATATTTCTAGTAAAGCGGTCAAAGTAATCCAACTTGACTCACTTGTTTATTATTCAGAACGTTAAAAAAACATTGAAAGAGAAATACTGAAGAATACAAAAGAGAAAGAACTGTTGAGGACTAGGTGAGAGAATGTCAAAGTGAGAACTCTAAAATGGTAGTGCACTAGTGCAGCTGATTTGTTGGTTGCGGTTAACGGGGCAATACGATAGTAGTAACAATCAGAGAGAACTGAGAGTTTTACTTAACTTGGGATCTGACTTGGTAGTGTTTCGCCATTTAGAATGATGCGACGAGACAGGGACAACATAGAGAACTAAGAAGACTTGGCGAGTGTATACTGATAAGAGGGCTGGTTTGTGTCGTGGGTGAGAAACTAGGAAGAGGGAGTCAAACAATAATGGAGAAGAGAGCAGTGAAGGGTGATAGAGGGAGGGTGTGGTGGTGCAAGAGATGAGAGGGAAAGATAGTTGATGGTGGGATGGCATGTGACAATGAGGTATGGAAGTCCATGAGTATAATTTCTCTTAATTCATCTAATTGTTATTATGATTAAAATTTGTAAAATGCTATTTTAATACTTAAAATTGTAGATGTTAGGCAGTTAGATTTCTGATATTAACTAAACCTGAGATAATTTCATGACTAAATTTCCCGACTTAAAAATGATAAATTGGTGATCGAAAATTTTAATTTTTTTGACATTTCAAGGCACTGAGTTGTCCTAGGTCCATGGTTTTTCCACTCTCCCTCCTATTTGCTACACACCCCCAAATCCGATAAAATAACCAAAATACTAGCATAGTATCCATGCATGCAGTGTGGCCTGATCCGCAACCCGCCCTGAGTGCAAGCAAAAAGTATTTTCCTATCTACTATTACTATACATGCATGCAGATGGATGAGTGCCATCAGATCAGTTGTGGAGGTGATAAAAAACTTTGTAGTGATATACTTGGTGTGACGGAGGTACCAGATTTCAACATCAAGTATGAATTGTATGACCTTTGCACGATTATGTAATTTACGATTATGTAATTTATGTTCTTCACTAGGAACAAGCACAACATGATAGACCTTGAAACTGGAAACAACAATAAGATTGATTGGGCTCTCAATGACAAGCAAGAGTTCATTGATATTGTTGAAGCTGTTTATCACGGTGCATGAAAAGGTCGCTTGTCATCTCTCCCAAAGATTACTCTACCAAGTTGGGCTACTGATGTAGAAGCATCTCTGTGTCTCACCCACCACTAAGTATTGATGTGTGACAGGTTTTCATTAAGATGATAGGCTGATAGCTTTTGTACAATATAATATAATTGGTTACTCTATAAATTGTATTCTTGGCTGCATTAATAGCTAACTTCAAGAATGTAGAGATCTGAATTGAAAGAAGAAAAATCATCCACTATTTCCTTTGTGCTCAAAAGAATTTATTATAGGGAAAATGACCTACATGTATGTATTTCCTTATATGCTTCGTAACATCAATTAGTACAAAGCATTATTAAAATTATTGTGTCTATAACTCTTACAATGCAAAGCAAACCAAAAAGCTACATTTAAACAAACATTCCAAAAAAAAAATTAAATAGAACGAGGGAGTCTAGGAATGATGTGCCAACCACTGACTGATTATCCTATAAATATGATGTTACACGCACCAAAAACCAACTCTGGTTTAAGGTGGGGAGCTCAAACTTGACAGCTTAATTTGATTCAGGCTTTTACTGAAAAGGAACTGGGACACCTTGGTTTTTGTTCACTATAGCCATTGCCTTATAGCGGGTACCCATACCAATTGGAGCGCCTTCATCCGGTCCTTCCCAAAAGGGAGCTTCGCCATCACCTACAAGACGCCAGTATCCTGTTCTCAAAGATTCAGCTTGTTCTTCTGTGCAATTTTGAAGGAGTGACTCAACACGAAAATTTATTCCAAGGGAACCAAGAAATTGAGATTGAGTAATTGGCCCGTGGACAGACACTTCTCCTGCATAAATATTAAATCAGTTGGAAACAAATCTTCAGTTTTTGATATCTATGCTTCTGTTCTGATGCCTAATTCTAATCATTAAACGTTGTTACAACTATCAGCATGTGGAAAAGCACCTGAAGCTTCTTCTGCTGAATGCCTGATAGAAGCAAAATCAACATATGCACTAAGATCAGCAGATCCGGGGTCATCTAAAAGGTCGACAAACTTGTGTTTCCGTATTGCCTGCGTAAATTTATAGACCATTAAAGACAACACGTCTTGAAGAAGGATAATCTAACTATAATGTATTGACCACCACATCAAATTGGAAGATATACTCAGAAATTGGACTTTACATGGTTTTGTAACCAACAAAAAAAATTCATAACAATAACAAATGAAAACAAATTGCAATTTAATCTGCAGAATGACAATTATTTACAGCAACACATCTGATCATTCCCCATGGCACATACAATAGATTCCCAGTGGCAGCATCACATACAAATTCAAAAGCAAAGGCAGTCGAAGATAATGACAAAGCCTAAAGATGCTTCTTTCTAGATTCTATCCCCAACTCTCACATTTTCGAAGCACATGCATTCATTGCAATGATTTAACTCCAACAGAGAGAGATTTGACTTATTATCATCAATCTTAATCAGAAACTTAATCAATGTGTCATGCTTATGTTAATATTTCTGTGGTAGTACAATGTAAGACAAAATTAATAAACAAAATACTTATGAAACAACGTAAAACTATAAAGTAATATGTTTAAGATTAAGAAGGAAAATATGCTAGACCTGAAGACTATCTGAGACTATTCCATCCATGCCATAGTCAATGATTAGAGCTCCACCACCATCAGAACTTATCCTTTCAACCATAGTCTGAGTCAACTCCATAGCTTTAGGGCAAATTTCGATTTGATTGAGTTTTGGAATCTCCTCAGTAGCAGCCCACTTGACTCGCTTTAATAGATGCAGAATTGCAGGTGTAGGTTGTGGTGATAGAACAAAACGAAACCTATCAGATATATTATGAAGTATGAATACTCTAAATCCAGCAGAAATACAATCTCAAGTAGATTACATTACAATACTTACGATGAATCGTCTGCTATATCAACCATTTTCTCACACCAGCCCCGAGATGCTTTCTATAGAGAAAAAAAAATTCATATAAGTGTGATGCCAATAGTAATATAGAAAAGGTTGGATAGAGAAGTGGGATTTCATTTTTTTACAAATATTGTACAGGGCATGAGTATGACATGGCTTTTACTGAAATGAATATCAAGGAACACGAAGATTGTTTGCCACACCCTAGCTCTTTAAAGCAGGAAGCAATTGGAAATTGGAATCATTTAAACATGAGAAGCAACAATGTCGGCACATAGCATCGAAAGTCCATTGCATTTTATCCATTCCCTTGACGATCAAACAGTAAGATAGCATAGACATAGTTAAGACATGCCAACATTGTAGTGCACTAGTGTAGCACAATACTAACTCAAACAAAGACAATAACTTTTTACTTTTATATATCAGTTACCAGTAAAAATGGGGAAAAAAGAAGAGGATGAAAGCAAGCTAAAGGAGAAAAAAAGGAGGCGCCATGGGAGACAAGTGAAAGAAAAATACGGCAAAATCTCAAATTACACAACTTAATTTACAGCTTTATAATTGTCCTTAGTTTTAATTCAGCTTAGTAGCACAAGCATTCTATTACCTGGAATTGATGGACTGGTAGGGCATCAAAAAACTCATGTGCAATGATAATTGTTGGCACTGGAGCACAGCAAAAGGAATAACTTGATCAGGTCATAACAGAAAAAAAAACTTGTATTTTCATATAACAAGTTAAACTTTGTATTGAAGCCTATTTTCATTGGAAAAGCAATACATACATCCTGAAGGAACCTGCTCCAGTGTAGCATGCCACGACACAGGAGTACTCCCCAAAGAGCTTATAGTTCTTTTATCAGTATCTTGAGCTGCATTCTCTTCATCAACACATTTCAAGTTCTTGTGTTGAAGCGTTTGCAGTACAGGACTACACTCCACCAGGTGTACGTGCAAGGACTCGGTAAAGTTCTTAAATTTTGAAGCACCCTATTATAAGTTACAAAGTTCATTTTTCAATCAAACTGATAATTTTCCACCTTCTTAATGCTTAACTGACATTCTAAACAAGGTGTCAAAACTCAAAACATGTAAATAGAATTCTGGTACAAAAGCAAACCAATATCGTGGTTTCATACACGAAGAAGATCAGCCATAAGAGTTCCTCGTCCCGGACCTAGCTCAATAAGATTTACTCTTTGAGGTCGTCCCATTTGCTCCCACAGACACATCACCCAGACACCAACCATCTAAGTTTACATAAACAATACATTAGAATCCCTTTGTCATTGACATGTTCCATGAATGATTGCAAACACAAACCAACTCTAGTTATTGCCACAATAGAGAATCAGACATAGTAAAACTTTAGAGGACAATTGAGCTCAGTTAAGCTCACCTCACCAAACATTTGGCTCACTTCAGGAGAGGTGATAAAATCACCTTCAGCTCCAAAAACATCTCGATTAATGTAATAACCAGCTTTAGGATTTGTCAAAACTTCTGACATGTACTCACCAACTGAGATAGGACCTCCACGAAACTAGAAATCCAGCAACAATTACCAATAAATCATAAGCATAAACAAAATTGTGTGACACAAATAAGATACCTTTGATTAAAATATTTCACTATTAAGACAAAAGGAAGAAAACCCAATTTTTATGATGTAGAAAATGGACGGGTTATAGCAGAATATAAAAGTTACATACCTTGATGATTCCTTTGAGGTGCTTGACGAGTTCAGAATCGGAAGTGGGATGGTGAGAATGTTCTGCGAGAAGGAAGAGGAAAGAGATTAGGAAAGGGGGAAGATGAAAAGAAAGGGAAATTAAAGAGAGTTGTAGTTGTACGAACCAGGTGGGTTGTAAAGGGAAGAGCGGTCGATGGAAATTGTAGAAGAAGGAGAAGAAGAAGATGAGGAAGAGCAATAGCGTTGCGCGGTTGCCAAGTAGGCATTGGCGATGGGACGATGAAGTAGTTTTCTCAGCATTTTCCCGCTGCTGCACTCTCCAGTATTGTCTCTCTTTATGGTTCTTTCTTTGCAAGTAAATGAAAGGACCTAAGTTCTTGCCTTCCTTCTGTTTGTCAAAATTACAGAATGAGTGTGCTATACTGGCGGATGAATTAGGCGTCCCCGTAAGTACATCACATGATAATGTACCCCATTGCAGGTTTTATCTGTGAAAATACTCATTATGTTTTCTTTTTGTCGCCAAAATTTTACGGTGAGGGGATGTTGCATTTGAACACTTGAGTTACATTTACCAAACCTTAATGAGATTAGTGGGAATTTAAATTTGAGGTCTACCAAATACAAATCATGTCATATTTTATTAGGTCACTCATCGCAGTATTATTCTTATCTAACCACGCTTGACTTTGAAGTTCTGATGAGATTGATGCATTAGTACTGGTATGATCGCACTTGTGGGATTCAAACCCTAAAAATAGCAGGTGGATCCGCAACACTTAACCACTGCGCCAACTTTGGATGTTGTTATTTAGCTTACAAACATGATATATATATATATATATATATATATATATATATATATATATATATATATATATATATATATATATATATATATATATTATGTGAAATACATGTAATTAGATACAAATTATGAATGTGGATATACTGAGACTATTGTTATTTAATGACTGCTTATTTAATTAGGTACTTATGTTATGGGTTATGATTATGGATATGAATTTGAACGATTAAATTTGAAGAATTATGTTAATTTTGTGTTGAGATTTTTTTTATTTAGATTTTTAAGATATAATATAATAATACAAGTTGTTTATGCTTTTGTGATGTATAAATTTATACATATTAGGTTGGTCTATTTTTAGTGTGTCTGAGTCATGCGATCCGACCAAAGACCCGCTAATCCAATCAAAGACTCAGTGACGATCGGTCCAGGTCTGATAACATTGATTGAAACAAAGTGTATCGCAGTTTCTAGGTTTAACCTTTGTTGATCGACTACTAAATCATCGTCGTATCTTTTTTGTGGTTGCCCTTTTGCTAGAACTAGAATGCTTTGGGATTGGATTTATGATGTTCTTTATTATATAGGATTGACTGATCATCTTCCTCCACCATTTTCTCTATTGTAACAACTCTTTCTGTTCAAGTACAGCAAATTGTTACCAAAAACTCTTTATGTTCAAGAATAAGCTCATTTATGTTCAAGTAGCAAAAAATATGGCGATTGCTAGTGTTAATTTGTTTAGCTCTTTAGAGTTTGCGATTTATTAACTTTGATATCTTTTCTATTTTGGGCAAAACTACGTAAAGCCACATTTGTTATTCAGATGGAGTGACTTTTGTTGGGAAAAACAACATAGAAAAACTGAGAAAAATAAAATGAGCACAGTCGAACACAAGAATATAACTAGTAGGATATTCATGCATACACACAGGTGATGACATATTCTTTTTATGAATGAATTTAGACAGTATTTAAATGGTCTGAACATTACCCCGTGAAAATAAATACAAATTTAAAGTAGATGAAAAAGGAGTTTCAAATAAAAAATTGATAAATATTAAAATCTGAAATTGTAAAAGTATCATTTAAAAACAATTTTACATTTATCCCGTGTTTTTTATATATCGGTCAAAATTTATCCCATGTTTTTATATATACCATTGCGATTCTTACCCCGTATTTTTTTTATATATTAGTGCAGCTATCTCGTGTTATTTATGTATCGGTGTAGTTATTTTATAGTTTCAATTGATTATTTGAGTCGATTAGTAGATCATAGTATATAGTAAAAGATAGATAGTTGATTATCAATAAGAAATATTTATCCCATGTTTTTTTTATATATCAGTGACAATTATTTGTCCTTTTTAGGTATTAGTGACAAATATTTGTCACGCGTGTGTTTTAAAAATTAATCGGTTTTAAATAGTCATTAAGTCTTATTGTTGTTTTAGATAGTAGGTTTATAGTAGTCTTCAAAATGTATAATTGGCAAATGTTAATCACGTGTTTTTTTATATATTATTGAAGTTATCCCATGTTTTTTATATATTAGTGCAGTTATCTTGTAGTTTTAATTATTATTTTAGTTGATTAATAGATTATAATAGATAGTAAAACTTAGATAGTAAATTATCAATAAGAAATATTTGTTTTATATTAATTAGTTGTTTATATAGTCATTAAGCCTTCTTGTTTTTTTAGATAGTAGGTTTATAGAAGTCTTCAAAAACTATAATTATCAATATAATTATCAATAGCAAAAATTAATCCCATGTTTTTTTAATATCATTACATTTATCTCGTAGTTTCTTGATTATTTTAGTTGATTAGTAGATTATCCAATGTTTTTCTTAATTATCTCGTAGTTTCAATTGATTATTTTGGTTGATTAGTATATTATATTAGATAGTAGATTATCAATAAGAATTGATAGTAGAGTAATTTTAGTAGAGTATTGTTTCTATAAATTTAGAAATGTAGTTTAAAAATATTAAAGTGAAGTGTTAAGAGAAGTAGAGAATAATTGTTTATGAGAAAAATAAAAAGTAAAGTAAAAAGATAAAAATGAAAAATAAAGAGAGTGTAAGAGAAAAAATGAAGAAGGAGGGAGAGTAGAGAAAAAAGAGAAAAAAAAAAAAAAAGAAAGAAAGAAAGAAAGAAAGAAAGAGAGTGTGAAAGGAAAGAGAGTGTAAGAAGAAAGAGAAAAAAAGAAGAAAGAGAATGTAAGAAGAAAAATAAAAAGAGGGTAAAAATAAATGAATTAGATGTAATTGACTTGTTTGCCCTCAAAATATCTAGGTGTCAACATTTCAAAGTGGGTTAATTGGTTTTTTCAGTTGTGGTTTAGTTGTAAATAAAAATAATAACTAGTAGAATACTGCAGTGCATGCGCATGCAGTCTTTATCATGTTCTTTTTATGAATGAACTTAGATAGTATTTAAGTAGTCTGAACAATATCTCGTGAAAATAAAAACAAATTTAAAGTAGATAAAAAAGAAGTTTCAAATAAAAAATAGATAAATATTAAAATCTAAAAATGTAAAAGTATTATTTAAAAACAATTGTGCATTTATCCGGTGTTTTTTATATATCAGTGCAGTATTTTTTATATATTTGTATTGTTATTCTGTGTTTTTATATATCAGTGCAGTTATACCATGTTTTTATATATATCATTGCAGTTATCCATGTATTTTTTATATATTAGTGCAACTATCTCGTGTTTTATATGTATCAGTGTAGTTATCTCATAGATTAAATTGGTTATTTGAGTTGATTAGTATATTATAGTAGATAGTAAAAGATAAATAGTAGATAATCAATAAGAAATACTTATCCCGTGTTTTTTATATATCAGTGACAATTATTTGTCTTTTTTAGGTATTAATCAGTTTAAATAGTCATTAAGCTTTCTTGTTTGTTTAGATAGTAGGTTTATAATAAACTTAAAAAATTATAGTTATCAATGAGAAATATTAATCTCATGCTTTTATATATCACTGCAGTTATCCCGTGTTTTTTTTATATATTAGTGCAGTTATCTCGTAGTTTCAATTGATTATTTTAGTTGATTAGTATATTATAGTAGATAGTAAAAGAGAGATAGTAGATTGTCAATAAAAAATATTTATTTTAAATATTAATCAGTAGTTTAAATAGTCAGTAAATCTTCTTGTTTTTACATAGTAGGTTTATTGTAGTCTTCAAAATTTTAATTATCAATGACAAATATTATCCTTTGTTTTTTTTATATATCAGTGCAGTTATCCCGTGTTTTTTATTTATCATTGCAGTTATAGGAGTAAAATCCACCTTATCAGCCTTGGCCTTGCATCTTTCTTCGAAATTAGATACTTAATGGCAGAGTGATCAGTATAGACAATAATTTTAGTGTCAACTAAGTAAGATCTAAATTTTTCAAATGCAAACACCACAACTAATAATTCTTTTTCTGTGACTGTGTAGTTCACTTGAGCTTCAATTAATGTCTTGCTAGCATAATAAATGGAATGAAAGACCTTATCATACTTTTGCCCTAGGATCGCTCCTCTACCGCAAAGTCACTAGCATCACACATTAATTCAAATGGCTCGCTCCAATGCTGGAGTTACTATAATTGGTGCTTTGTCACCAATGCCTTTTTAAGCTTGTCAAAAGCTTCTATACAAGATTCATCAAAGTTGAATTCTACATCATGTTGCAAAAGCATACATAATGGTTTTGAGATTTTTGAAAAATCTTTGATAAACCTTCTATAAAAACCAAAGATGGCCTAAGAAGCTCCCGATACCTTTAATCGTATTTGGTGGTGGTAGATTCTCAATGACATCAACTTTAGCTTTGTCTACCTCTAGACCTTTCTTTGAAATTCTATGTCCTAGCACTATGCCTTCTTGTACCATGAAATGGCACTTTTCCCGATTTAAGACTAAATTTGTTTCTTCACATCTCTTGAGAATTTGTTCCAAGTTTGTTAAGCAAACTTGAAATGTCTCTCCAAAGATAGAGAAATCATCCATGAATACTTCCATTGATTGCTCAATGAAATCTGAGAATATAGACATCATGCATCTTTGGAATGTAGCAGTGCATTACATAAGCCAAATGGCATCCTTCAAAGCAAAGGTTCCATAAGGGCATGTAAAGGTGGTTTTGTGTTGATCCTTGGGCTCAATGGCTATTTGATTATAGCTTTGAATAGCCATCTAGGAAACAATAAAATTCTTTCCCGCTAATCTATCTAACATTTGGTCTATGAATGGTAAAGGAAAGTGATCCTTTTTGGTAGCTTTGTTGAGTTTTCTCGTAATCCATACTGATTCTCCACCTGTGATGATTCTAGTTGGTATCAACTCATTCTTTTCATTGGCTATTCTTCACACACACCCTTTTCTTTGGTACACATTGGACAGGGCTTACCCAAGCACTTTATGCGATATGGGTATATGATTCCAGCATCTAGCCACTTAATAATTTCCTTTTTCACAACCTCTTTCATAATAGGATTTAGTCTTCTTTGACTCTCTATGTTTGTTTTGGAATTTTCTTCCAAAATGACTCTATGCATGCATATAGAAGGACTAATTCCTTTGATATCTGCCATTTGCCAACCTATAGCTTTGGTATGCTTCTTGAGAGTACTAATGAGATCACTCTCCTGTTTTGATGTTAAATCAGAAGCAATGATAATAGGTAAAGTCTCATTTGTTCCTAAGAATGCATACTTAAGGTGTTCAGGTAGTATCTTTAATTCTAACTTAGGAGGTTGTTCTATTGAGGATAAGTTCTTCTTGAGAATTGGATCCTCAAGGTTGAGTGGTTCATAAGTCCTAGCCCATACTTCCTTACAAGAGTTTTCTTTTGGCAGACTCTCTTTTTCTAGTATTTCATCATCTAGCAATGCAGCTGCATCTAATGCATCTGCATTGGCTAAGTGATCATACTGTTTGTAAAATTGTTTTTCTACCAATTGATCTAGAGAGAATAAGGATGAACACTCTTCTGTATCCTCTGCAGGATACTTCATAGCATTCATTACATTAAATTTGATCTCTTGATCATTCACTCTCATAGTGAGCTCACCTTTCTGCACATCAATTATGGTTTTACCAGTTGCTAAAAATGGTCTACCTAGGATAATAGACACTTCCTTATCTGCATCAAAGTCAAGGATAACAAAATCTACAGGGAATACAAATTTATCTACCTTGACTAGGATGTCTTCTATGATACCTTCGGATAGGCTATTGATCTATCTCGCTAATTGAAGTGTCACGGTGGTTGGTTTTGCATTTCCTATTTCTAATCAAGTCAAAAATAGATTTAGGCATCAAGTTAATGCTTGCACCTAAATCACATAAAGCTTTACCAAAGATAGGATTTTCCTATAGAAAATGGAATTGTAAAACTACCTGGATCCTTCAATTTCCTAGGAATCTTATTTTGCATAAGCAAACTACAATCTTCTCATCATAGCAACTGTTTCAAACTCACCTAATCTTCTTCTCTTTAGTAAGCACATCCTTCATAAATTTTGCATAATTTGGCATTTGTTGGAGGGCTTCTACTAAGGAAACATTGATGTGTAATTGTTTTAGTACCTCTAAGAATTTACCAAACCGCTTCTCCTCATGTGCTTTTTTCAGGTCTTTGAGGGTAAGGAGGAGGAGGGTATTCAGTACTAACTTAGGTAGTGGACTTTGAACTTCTTGTGATGCGGAGCACTAGATGCTTCTGCATTGGTTTCTTTTTGATTTTTGGCTTTTTCTCCTTATCTACACTTTCCTTTTCGATTAACTCTACCAAATCCTTACCACTTCTTAATGAAATAGCCTTAACTCGCTCCTTTCCTTTGGTTTGGGAAGGAGTAAGCTTCAGATTTGAAGGTAAGGCACCTTGTGGCCTTTGATACAGAGTCGTGGCTAATTGACCAACTTGATTCTCTAAGTTCTTAATGGAAGCATCTTGGGTTTGTCTAGTAGTTCTAGATTCACCTATGAATGCTTTAAGCATGGATTCTAGAGAATTCTCGGTGGTAGGTTGAGAGTTTCTTTGGTTATTCCAGTGGGAATCCCTGGTGGGTTGGTTGGTGTAGTTGGAGCGCTTCTAGGTGCAGTGCACTATTGTTGCTCCATCTAAAATTTGGGTGATCTTTCCAACCGGGATTATAAGTGTTGGAATAAGGGTTGTTATTCCTATTATAACCTACATAATTTAATGAGAGATAGGGTTGCTAGAACACTCCTCATACAAGTGACCTCCTCACAGTACACACAACTAGGTGTGCACGGAGGTACTTGTTCTCTTCTTCGCTGCACAAGAAGCTTTACGGTGATGCAATTGCATTAGATGCAAGAGCATTGCTAGAAGTGAAGTTTTTCATCAAATTAGCTAGAGTGGCTACTTGAGCGGAGATAGAGCGGATATATCATTGATTTCATGTACCCACGATGGTTTCTTTTGGGCACTTACCCTCTCGAGAGAGGCCAACTAGAGCTATTAGTCGCTATCCTATCAATTAATTCACATGCTTCATTGTATGATGATTTAATAACACTCCACCGGATGATGCATCAAGCATTATTACGTTTGAGGTTCTAAACCATTATAAAATGTTTCCATTTGAATAATAACAGTAAACCATGATGAGGACATTTTCTTAAAAGTTCCTTCCATCTTTCCCATGCTTCAAATAAAGATTCAAACTCTTTTTGTCTAAAAGATGTAATATTATTTCTTAACTTTGGCATTTTTGATAGGTGGGAAATATTTTCCTAAAAATTTTTCACCATTTCATTCCATGAATGGATAGAGTTAGGCTCTCAAAGAATTTAGCCAAGCCTTAGCTCTATCTTTCAAAGAATAAGGAAATAACCTTAATCTAAATGCATTTTCACTAACACCGTAGTAAAATAAAATTACTACATACTTCTAGAAATTGCCTTAAATGCAAATGAGGATCTTCATGAGGAGATCCTCCAAATTGACCAATAGTTTGAAGCATTTGAAACATCATAGGCTTAAATTCAAAATGCATGGCATCAATATGAGGTCTATTTATACTAGTTTGCATGTTTTGATGATCAAACCGAGCATAATCCTCATAGGTCTATCTCTATCATTAATCATACCTATGTGATCCATGTGGATGAGATTTTCTCTATGAACTTCTTCTTCAAGAGCATCTCAGGAACCGGGGCCTCCTCTCACCGAGTGTGGCCTTGAGCTTTGTTCTTCACTGAAAGACATGTTGCAAGCTTGTTGATTCTGCTTCTGGAGTCTTAGCAATCTCCTGAATTTTCTTTCTATTTCTGGATCTAAACTATATTCTGGAGTTCTGCTTTCAGTTCTATACATATACTAAGTACCATGTCTTCGTTGTTGTTGTGAAACTTTAAAAACTGTAATTTATATACAACACTAAATTACTATATATCAGAATTTTAAAAAGAATTTACTTCAATCCCCGGCAACGGCGCCAAAAACTTGGTGCATGGAAAACACATACACTTGTGTGCAAGTATACACTGTCCAAAAACAAGTAGTAAAAAGATCGAACCCACAGAGATTGAAAAACTCACTTTTAAAATAAATATAAAGTAATAAAGTGTAAAGTCACTAAGTAACAAAATAATTTTGGATTTTGTTTGATGATCACAACTAAGTTAGAAAGAAAGCAAAGTAAAAATGTTGATAGTGTAAAAGAGAAAAGCTAGTTGGAATGTCTTCATCAAGTAATTTACTTATAAGTGTATGATGCAGTATGTGATGCAACCTGCTTCAATCTTCATTGCATTAGCTATGTGCCTTTCGGTCACTTTCTTGAGAGTATCATTACCACTCTTATGATCCTTGTTCTATGCAAGAAAAAGAAAAGGGTGTTAGTGCCAATCTTGCCTCCTAACAATTATCCAATTTGCTTAAGTGAATTCACTCTTGTATTTTAAGTACCCACAATTATCCTATGGACTATACTATCCTATGTCTAGGACTTAGCATGGTTTTCACAAAGTTTTCTTTATGTAAAACACTCACCCATATTAGTTCTTGAGTTCTTAATTGTAAGCCATTTCTGGGTCATTTACAAATCTACTTATTCTAAGTGATCAAGTTCAAAATAAGTTTTGAAAAGATTATCAAGCAAGAACTAAAGTACAAACATACATACATGCAACATACTTACTTAAAAGCTCATTAAATGATTAGAACATTCCAACTAAGAAAGGTTTAGCTAACAAGAGACATTGCAAGATATATATAAACCGAATAGACCATGTTTATATATATAGAAATCACAAAAGAGAAAACAACAAGAGTAAAGTTACAAATGTTGAAAACCTTTGTATGAAATCTTCTAGCAATGCACTAGCATTACTCCTTAGCACTATACAAACACTATGAAAACGAGTTAAGGAGGAATTATGAATTCCTTCCTCTTCCTCTAAAAATATAAAAACTAACTATGTATATTGAAATTTTGATCTAACTTATGGATTGTGATATATTTCCAAATGAAGATGTGAGGTCCTTTTATAGCCTTCAAGTGAGGTGCTTCCTTCCTTCATGTTGAAGTCATCTTGAGTGGATCATAGCTGTAGTTGCTTTCCAGAGGTTTATCCATGTTGAAATCTTTGACTAATCACATAGGGCGGTTCATTGATGTGTGAACATGTGTCCCTATGTTGGTGACTCTTCAAAGCTATGCCTATAGCTATGTGTGTGAATGGTAGGCGCCTACTATACAAGGTTGGATGGCATCGAGAACCAAGCGGGGAGGTCATCAATTGCAAGGTGGATGCATATGAAACAGATCGCTTATTCATCAAGTAGCCTTGAGAATTGATGCGAGGATCGGTCAGAGGAGCATTGATGCGATTAGCATTGAGACTGCACTGAACAAAAACATCAAACATACCACAATATATCCAAAATGGCCTAATAATAACTATAACCATTCAAATCACTCAAGTTATCATATATCACATAAAATACTATATAAACTCTTTATTATTACTTAAAAGAGAGCAAATACTAAGTTTAAACATATGAAATACTCTATATAAAATAGAGTTATCAGTTACTCACATATCCCAGATCAAAAGAGGAAGAAACTAGAAGACAAGAGTAAGCCTCTTATACTGGTTGGCTATCATCCTGCAGGAGCCTACAGGTTGTTTAATCCTAAAAACAACAAGGTAGATATCTCTAGAGATGTGACTGTTCTAGAGAATGAAGAATGGAATTGGAATGATTCTGAGCAACAAAACTCATAACACCCCAATGACCCTGAAGAAGCTACTACTACACCAGAAATACTTCATCAAGATGATGAAGATACCTCTGACAGTGATCAAGACAATATGCAACAGCAAGCAGATCAACCTCCTCAAGATGAGGAGACTGAAACTCCTAATCCTACTCCTATTCAACAAGTTGCTAGGGGCCAAAGGGTTAGAAATCCACCTAGAAGGTTGGTTGATTATGAGTTAATTACTGATCTAGATGTGAATGAAGAGGGTGATCTTCTACACTATGCAATGCTAGCTGATGCTGAGCCTGTGGATTACTTAGAGTCTCTTAAAGATGTGAAGTGGAAGAAAGCTATGCAGGAAGAGCTAAACTCCATCGAGAAGAATGGTACGTGGACTCTTACTCATCTACCTAAAGGTAAAAGGACCATCAGTGTTAAGTGGGTTTACAAACTTAAGCTAGATCCTAAATGAACTATTGTTAAACATAAGGCCAGATTAGTGGCTCGTGGTTTTCAACAGAAAGAAGGGATAGACTTTACTGAAGTCTTTTCTCCAGTGGCAAGGCATGAGACAATTAGACTAGTTACAGCCCTAGCTTGTAACAAGGGTTGGGAACTATATCATATGGATGTAAAATCTGCGTTTTTGAATGGGCCACTTGAAGAAACATTATTCATCAAGCAGCCACCAGGTTTTGAAGTTAAAGGCAAAGAGGAAATGGTGTTCCTACTGCACAAGGCTCTATATGGGTTGAAACAAGCTCCTAGGGCTTGGAACAAACGTATAGATACTTTCTTTACTATTAATGGGTTTACTAAGTGCTCTAAGAATATGGTATGTATGTCAAAGGCAGTCTACATACCTATTCTATTAGTATGCCTATATGTAGATGATCTATTAGTTACAGGAAACTGTGCTAAGGAGATTGATGTGTTTAAAGACTCTATGAAGAGAGAATTTGAAATGACAGACCTGGGCAAGTTATCTTACTTCCTAGGAATGGAATTTATAAGACTACCAGAGGGTATCATCCTACACCAACTTAAATATGCTAAAGAGGTTTTGCCAAGATTTGATTTGGCAGAATGCAATTCTGCAGTAAACCCAGCAGAAGGAATATTGGGTAAGGAGACTGATGAGGTTGGTACTAAGGTAGATGCTACGTTATACAGACATATGATTGACTCTCTAAGGTATCTGTGTCACAGTAGACCAGATATCTTGTTTGTTACAGGTATGGTGTCAAGGTTTATGAATGAACCTAGGCA
The DNA here is from genome assembly GCA_020916435.1 of Oxytropis ochrocephala. NCBI lineage: Eukaryota > Viridiplantae > Streptophyta > Magnoliopsida > Fabales > Fabaceae > Oxytropis > Oxytropis ochrocephala. The sequence continues at coordinate 74,076,286 of CM037094.1, read as the reverse complement.
AATTCACCTTAATGCTACCAAAAGAATATTGAGGTACATCAAAGGTACGCTCAATTATGGTATTTTCTTTCCTACTAAGTCTGAAACTAATAGGGTTATCCTAGAGGGCTTCACTGATTCTGATTGGTGTGGAGATCACATTGATAGAAGAAGTACCTCAGGGTACCTCTTTAAGTTTCAAGGAGCACCAATCTCTTGGAGCTCAAAGAAGCAAAGTGTTGTTGCTCTGTCCTCGTGTGAGGCAGAATATATTGCTGGATGTGCAGCTGCTACCCAAGCAGCATGGTTAGATTCACTAATTTCTGAGTTGCAGGTCACTCTAAGTCAGCCTCCTATACTAAGGATTGACAATAAATCTGCAATAAGTCTAGCAAAGAATCCAAGCTCACATGGAAGGACAAAGCACATTCAAGCAAAGTTTCACTACATACGGGAGCAAGTTACAAATGGCAAGCTAAGTGTGGAATATTGTTCTACAAAAGAACAATTAGCTGATTTGTTCACTAAGGCTCTCAAAGGAGAAGCCTTTGTGAAACTAAGAAGAGAAATAGGCTTGGTTGCCTTCTAAACTAGTAGGCAATCACTAAAAGCTATTGCTTGGGGGCTTGTCTCAAGCTGATTTTTACTCTAAGACTAGTACCAGGGGTCTGTCCTGAGGTTCTAAGTCCTATTTCTCTAGCTTAGTAGTTTAGGTTAAGGTTTTTTCTACTTGTCATTCTTAACCTAAGTGTTTTGGCTTTTGTATCCTGTATGTTAGGGTTTCTATATTATGGGGGGGTATTGGGGTTTGTACTATAAAAACCCTAATAGCCAAATTTGACCGTTGGACTCTCAAATAGCAAACATATCAAACAGGTTTTAAAAAAATACAAGAGTTTGTTATTGTGAAGCCTAAACGATTTATACAGCTGGGAGTTGTTAGTCCCTAACTAACTTTCCAACCGTCATGTCCGTATGTGCCTATGTGGTATATATATTGTAAATAGCTTACTTTGTAAATACATACAATTTAACAATCAATAAAATTTCTGAGTTTACAGTTTTAAACTGAGTTCTATTCTCTAACTCCCTGTTCTAACACCCGTTTGCTCCAATTGTCTTCTTCCTTAAGATCTTGGTCTTTGTAAGAATAATCAAGGTGGATTGTACCTGCAAGGAAAAGAAAGAAGGATTAGAATTCACTTTTGTGACTAAAGTGAATTGAAGAAAGAATGAGAAGTGGGTCTAAGTTCAGAAGAGTTACCTTGTATGTCATTTGATTTGATTCTGAGAAAGTGAGTTTCAATAATCACATCATCCTCACAGGTGTTGCTTGCAATCAAGAGAATCGAGGGATTAGAGGTTGCAGCAACAAAGCAAAGACAGAAAATCACAGGAATAAATTTAGAGGAAGTAATTACCTCTCGTTTGTGTTTTGTGTGTGATTTCAAGTGAGAAATCATTGGTGGTGTTCATAGGGTGAGCATCAGGTACCTGCAGAAATTGAAAGAAAATTAGGGTTTCCAAATCAATCTTGAGAAGGTGAGATTACCTCAATCTTGATGTACTGAAGATTGCAGTGAAAACCAGTAAGAATTACAACCCAGATCAGAAACAAAAGGTTAGGGTTCGAGAACACAGTGAGAAGACTGTGTCGAAGCTTTAGGTTGAGAGATTTGGAGACAAAACCATAGGGGTTTTGTTAAATCAACATCAACAATCATCATTAGCACAACATCAAGTTGAATCAAAGCTTCAATCACCATAAGGTGAGAGCTCTAGTTCAGCAAGAAGGAATCTGAGAAGAAAGAAGAAGAAGACGTAGAGAGAGAGTGAAGAAGACGGTTTGATCAAGATCCAGCAAGATTAGGTCAAGATTGACCTATATATATTTCGGGTCAAAGATCAGATCCGCGCATTTCCATTAACAACCGGGTTTGGGTTCCGCACGAACCCGGCTTCAGTTTATTTGTTTGGCAAGCTGTTCACTGCATTGGATTGGGTTTAGACAAGTTGGGCTTGGCTAAACACACCCCTTGTTGCTGAACACACCTGCAAGAGAAACAAATATCAGTAATTTTTGAAAAAATCCATTATATATAACCATGATCTCTCTCTTCCTTCACAAAACTAAACAAAGTGAGGCTTTTTCAATATGCTCAATTCCAATCAACTGCCAAAAGCTTCCTCTATCTCTTGTTTTTTGACAAAAAAAAACTCTTTTTTTTGTTGAAAATATAACACGTTCGAATAGATATTGTGATGCTCCTTACCAATAATCTGAGAACTGGGCAAGTCATTCAACTAGTGAAAACACTAGTTCAAGGTTCAATGGTTCAATCATGGGATAAACAATAAAGTATTATTTTTTCAATTTGAAATAAATTACGGTGAACAATTTTAATCAAAAAATAACATCAAAAAGTCATAACTCATAATATTTAACATGTAAAACTACAAATTAAAATAATTAAGATATGACTTAACATTCAAATTCAACACACTTAAAGTAGAGAAGGAGAACAGGCGCGGCAACGCCAAACAATAGGAAAGTTGTGTTGTAATTTTATTAAATTAATTATATTTCAAAAGTGGGGAAGTCTCACATTGATTAGCTTTAGACACACTAAAGTGTTTACATATTTTTCAACAAAATATTTTATTCATTAATTACTTGAAAATATGGATATAGCATCTGTGTCCGTTTAAATTAGTTTAGAGCATCAAACTTATTGCTCTTAATTTCATATCAAATTATGGAAATTAGTTTTATGCTACCAACGGATATGTCCGTAACTGATAAAAGGTATTATATGTCCGTTGAGTATATATTTATTATTGAACCGTTGATTTCATTACTTGTTTTTATATTTTCTTTTAACTGATAAAAAGTTTTTATATTCAGTTTACGTTGCAAAATCTCTTTAATTATATGGTAAAAGGAATAAAGGAATCCATTCCTTTTTCAGTTTTTTTTTTTTGATCATTGCATATATACAGTTACAATTATAAAAGCATAAAGTTGGTTTATTATATACGTGCGTTTCAATTGTGGTTATCTTCAAAGCTTATGTTGAAAAATAAAATAAATTAAGTTTACGTTTCTTTTCAATATTCAGTTATGTTAGTATGATTATTTGCATCCGTTTTTTATCAGATGCATTTCATTGGTTTTTTTTATTATCATTTGTTCCGTTTGTCTTTATGGTCATAATATATAATTATACCTATATATAATTGTTAACGGAAAAATGTTTTTGATCTATGAGTTTTTTTCGATATAAAATGAAATTGTTTTGGAACAAAGTGGAGGGGAGTGCGTGAGTTTTAGCACATCAGAAGAAAAAAATTATTTTATTTCTTCCAATCAAATATTCCTGGGTTCATCTCCTGTCCGAATAAAATATTCATTCTTACTAGTTCTGATTCCTCTTTCGTTACTTGCGATTGAGACGAACCGGTTGTATCTCGGGGAATTTGCGCTGTAGAGGCGGATAAATTCTTCAGGACAAGTCACCAAACGCCTCCGGTTATTTTTTCCTAACGTGTTCTGTGTTCGCAGATACTTTATTTGTTGCTGTCTTGTTGCGCATTTTCCTACAAGTTGAACAAGGGAACATCAAAAGAAGAGGAATGTCAAAGAAAATAAGAGAAACCAAGAGTGAGAAAAGGTTCTACTGTTTTACGGGTTGTTAGAGATATAGTTGGTTAGGTATCAGGGATATTGTTATTAGTTAGTGTATGTCTATATAAATAGGCTTTGATGTAATCATTTTTGTTAATTTTTCTCATTTTGTATCATTTCCACTTTATCAATAAGTCTTTGAGAGTTTTCTTCTCCAATTCATGGATGCCATGTATCTCAACATGGGTTTTAGTGTCGGAAGTTAGCGAGACCTCAAGCAAAACTGAGAGAGAAGAAATAAACTATTCCTAAGCTGACCAAAACAAAGTCGCTTTAGAGGTTTAAAAGAATCAATTAGGCCGGATACACTGTGGATCACTGTTTGGTCAATTTTTGACCGGTTCTCGCAATTCTATGTCTATTCTCTATCAAAATAGTTCTCTACTTGAACCAAACTGAATGTTAAATTTTTGCCTAATTGTGCAGGTGCTGTATTAGCAAGTGCAGGAGGTGCGGAAAGTAGTGCAGCCCACTTGCTGCGGCCCAACCCACTTCACTCTCTCAATGGTTCAAACAAAAAACACTTAAGTCTCTCCAGAACTCTAGTCTTCGATCTTTCTTCTTTCTTGACCCAGAGCTCTTCTCTCTCTTCACCTTCTCTCTTCTCTCTTCTCTTCTCAAGCTAGGGTTTGGAGCTCTTGCACTGTAATGGTGCGATTGAAGCTTCAAATCCTTGGTTTCTTGATCTGTGATGAACTCTGGTGATGATGATGCACTCGATCTCCTTGATCTTGCACTGAACCAGTCTTTCTGAGGTCACCACTTCACACCAACCCTTGTTGGCTTTGCTTCTGGATTTCGTGAGTTTGAATCTCTCAAACTCACTCAATACAACCTTCGGTAAGCTCGATCCTCTCACCCTTCTCTTTCTTTGTTTAGATTCAAGCACAACACAGAAACCCTAATCTGAATCTCTCTGTTTTTGAAGGTTGTGTTGCTAGGGTTTCCCTTGCAACACAAACGAAGGAGATGTTGATGATCTTGCTCAGTAACTTGCTGGATTTCGTGAACCCTAGTGATTTCACCGTTTGAAATCACCTTCAACAGAAACCCTAAGTAAAGGTAGTCACTTCCTTTACTCTATTTCTGTTCTTGAATGATTTTCCTTCACAACTTAATCACTGAACACCCTGTTTCCTTTGTACACGCTGATTATGTTGCTGGAGATGGATCTTGATGTATTCAACCCTTTGAATCACACCAAAATCAGTAACACAGAGGTATAATTCCATTTCTCTCACACTTAGACTCTTTCTTGCACCGATTAGACTTGATTCACACCTAGAATCAATACTAACCTTTATTCCTCTTTGATCTGCAAGATACCAATCCACCTTGATTGATACACAAACCTTCAAAGCTTGAAGAATGCCTTAGAGTTTGAATGAATTCAGGGAGTAGTATAGAAAGTAATGACACTTGGATGTAAAGTAAAAACTAGAATTTTAATTCTCTATGTTGTATTTACAAGTGACTGAATTTACATATATATACACTAGTAGGCACAACTCGGACATGTTGGTTAGGAGGTAGTTAGTTAGTTACTAACAGCCTTCTAACCAAATAAACTGTTTAGGCTTATCACATAACAACCTCTTAACTACCTGTTTGCTGGTGTTTTTAGCAAACAATCACTAGTTTTCAAAATTGAGATTGTGAGATCAAACTAGAAAATCTCTCTGACAATTGCCTCTAAATTTCGTGTTTTTTGACGTTTGTAAGAACAGTAAACGATAGAAAGAAATAAATTGAAAGCAAAGTAAAAGCAGTAAATGTACAGAGAAAACTGTAAAGAGGAAGTAAATATTGCATTAAGTGAAAGAAAAGATGGTTCACCAACACGTACAAGGTATCTGTTTCACTCGTGTTTCGCTTTAGTTTGGAAGTTGAGTTTCTCAGAGTTCTTGTGAAATGTGGCGAACTTGATTTCCTATTACAAAAGAGTATTTATACTCTTGGAAACAAACGTGGGAAGAAAGAATAACTGCCTCCTAAAAATAAGGGGAAGTAACCACCCACTAATTGTTGCTCTTTGCATCTCGACTAACTCATTGTCAACCGTTTAACGAAGTGTTGAACCCAGCTTTGTCGAAGATTTGAACCTTCTCTTGTCGAAGGTTTCTTGTCTTGCTTACTCCATAGCTTTGAGAACTAGGTTTGTCGAAGCTCCCTTGCATTGCCAGCACTTGTATAACCTTCCTGTCGAATTTATGGTGTATTGACTTAAATATTGACCTGTGGTCCCCAGAACAATATTAAATGCGAAGTCAACCCCATTTAAAGCTTCATTTAATGCACTGTCGAGATTTTGAGGTAACAGATTGCCCCCCAAAAAATGCTTTTTCGACGGAATAAGGAATGGAAGTAAGAAAAGGCATTTTTTGAATATTGTGCAATGGTCACTTCTACCGCCTTTTACGCTTCAACAGTGGTCGAAAAGATAGTTATCATGACTTGCACAGATAAAGTAAATCGTTTCATTGGCACACGTAATATAGTAGGTGGGCCATCACGTCCCTCAAAGGTCACCAACGTGTGGATAGTGGTGAACGTGTCAACTGCTGCTGCTTCCAAACATATATAAACGGCTAAAACCCTTTCGTATTCCTTTTTATCCATTTGAAACTCTGCGAATAGTCCCTTTGCATTCCTCATCTCTGTACTCTTGCAAAAATCTCAGATTCACAAAAGTTTCAAACTTTTGCTCTCTTTCTTCAAACGAAACCCAGATTCCAACCTGCATTTACCTTTCCTCACCTATGGCTTCATCATCTGCTGCTGCGATGCAACCTGAAAGTTCGAAGAAGAATGACGAGCCCAAGAAAATCCAAACCCTTGATGGCTTCGTTGATGAACCTGACATCAATGATGACCGAACCATCCAATGGCAAACTGATTCCCTCTACTGAGATTTATACCCATGCTTATTTAGGTCCTCTGCCTAATATCTTGCTAGAGAATAATGAAGTTTCTGAAATCTTCCCTAGTGTAGCGACCGAAAAATCCGAGGAAAGGATTCTTCGAAGTTCGAAAGGAAGCCGCCACCAAATTTTAGTTTAAGGGCAAATTCGGAAAATCCCTTTTAGTTTTAGGATAAGGCAAGTTTAAAGGTTCGGGAGTCGTTATGCGTGGGGAAGGTATTGGCACCCCACGACATCCTTCGTCTAATTATTTATGGTTTATTAATATTTACCCTTTTTATTTATAGTGAAAAAGACTTAATTAAATTTTTAATTTTTAGTGCTTGACAAGAGTGGACTCTTGCTCCTACGTACCTCCGGATGCAATGGAGGAATCAAAGCTACGTAGTTCTTCCTGAAAAAGGCTTGTTGGTTGGTGTTTTTTAGTGTAGGGGTCCTAGGACTCCTTGAACTGTACAGCTCACTGATTCCTAGGACGCCGACTAACCCGATTGTACAACCGACTTAGTCCCCTACTTTTTGAAAGTAGTTTTGAGGTTTTTTGAAAGAAGTTTGTTTGATGTGATGTGAGTTGGTTTTAGCATAGGTATTCTAGAACTCCCGAATCATGCACTCATTAGTTCAGAAACGACTAACCCTGTTGTACAACCGACTTAGTCCCCTATTTTTAGGAAAAGTGATTTATTTATTTACTTATAAGTTTTTAGGATTCTTGAATCTGCATGACTCATTGGTCTAGGATGATGACTAACCCAGGTTGTACAACCGACTTAGTCTTTTATTTGATTTTTGAAGAAATAAACTAATTTGTGCATAAAAAAAAGACAAAAACTGATAATTAATAAAGACTAGGCTAAAAAAATAAAATAAATAACTATATACATAAATAAATATGAATAGATATATAAATAAACAATAAACAAATAAATAAATAAATAGATTATATTATAAATAAATGATAAATAAATATGTACATAAAAATAAACAAAATAAATACAAAACTAACCTGGATTCGACGAGTGCCGAACCGGACTGAGCAATATGACCAGGTCAATCACGAACCGGACTCCTATCTGGTCCATTTTGACCCCAGACCCGCAGTGAACCGCTTTGAGAATCGAAAAGCGCGACTCAAAACGTCCAAATGATCAAAGACGGGTTTTTAGTGAAATGAGCCGCGAACGCTTTGACCCAAAAGATCACTTAACCCGCCAATGATCCCCCCTTCTAATCTTCACCTCTCAACCCCTTTTATATCCAATTGCTAGGGAGCTCTTGTTTCTTGTGAGCAATGTGGGACTAAAACAAGGTAGAGAAAGCAATTCTCCTTTAAAACACAATTCCCGTTTTTCTCAAACCTGTCACCGTAAAATTGCGATTCCGGATTCGTTAACCGTTGGATCGTCTTTCTTTTTTGACAGTAGGTTCGTGAGACATATATCTACGCTTTCACCGTTCGGATCGTTGAAACGAGGTCTTATGAGAGAGAAATTGCCTTCGCAATAGCTGCAGTTTTTGGTCCGTTTTTCTCAAACCTCTCATCGTAAAAGTGCGATTCCGGATTCGTTAACCGTCGGATCGTCTTCATTTTTTGACAGTAGGTTCGTGAGACATATATCTCCACGTTCACCGTTCGGATCGTCGAAAAGAGGTCCGAGGAGAGAGAAATTGCCTTCGCAATAGAGCTGCAGATTTGGGTATTTCATCTTTTTGTTCTTATTTTGTAAGCTCTTATGCTTTGCTTTTTCAATTACTCAAAGAGGGTCAAAAGAAAATAACATGTGGGATGATTGACCAAGAATCAAATCATGCATCTTTATATTAATTGTGGTTGATATGCACAAGCTACTTATCTTTTACTTGAGTACATAGAAACGTTTGTTGCACATACACTACTTAATAAATAAATAAATAAAAATATTACAATGATATAAGAACTCAGACAAAATTGGGGTATAACAGCTGCCCCTCTTTATTTATATTTTACTAATTTTTTTTAGTAGAAATAGAAATAAAGATAGAATAGACGTCAATTTTGTCCGTTTAGAGGGGAAATAGAGGGTTTGAGAATAAACAGGGAGCGGTTAACACTTGGCGTATTAACTGCGAACAAAATGAAGGATCACTCGGGATCTGAAGGAGCACTAAGGCTCTGAAAGCCCACTCGGAGTCTGAAGGAGCACTAAGGCTCTGAAGGACTACTAAGGGTCTGAAGGAGCACTAAGGCTCTGAAGGACCACTCTAGGTCTGGAAGGCTGCCTAGGCCTTATTTGAAGGACCATCGTGGTCTGAAGGAGCGCAACTAGCTACGGTACTAGTTAAACGGTCTGAGGGGGCCTTTATATTCGAGCGGCCATGATGGGTCAAGATCGGTCTAGAATCGATATGTTGACCATGAAGGGCGCCCACCGTGTCTTGTAGGTGACCGGCTAGTGCGAAGGACCGGGCGACGACGCGGTTCGCGAAGGTCCGCCGCTCGACTCGACGTTGCGACACGGGCCACTTAGGGCATCAAGGAGCGTGGTGCTCTGAAGGACCACTCGAGTGCGAGGATCAACTTGGTGATCGTGATATGATATGAGATTAACGCTTAAAGCGGCGATATTAGAGGAACAAAACATAGGGAACGACACTTATCGTGTTTATCCTGGCACACCTAACAAATGCATCTTCCCGAGGAGGGAAAAGCTTTCTTCCTTTGGCAATGCAATTAATGGTGCATGCGTACGTGCAATGATTGGTATCTGGTGGAATGATTTTTTCTCTTTTTTTTTTTTTGCTTTTTTGCTTGTTACGTAATAAATGCATGAAATGCAAATGTGAATATGATGCAAATGAAATGATTGAATGCTAATGCCATGGTGCATGCATGATGCGATGATATGATATGATATGAGTGATTGGGTGCAAAACATTTTTTTTTGTAATGATAAGATGCAAGACTTTGGATGCGAGAAGCATGAGTGAATATTGATCATTCTTTGGAAAAATTAGTTTTGATTCAAACTTCGGCATTCTCAAGGTCATTATCTACAGACACTGATATGCAAAAGTACTTGACCGTATTTGCAAGCTCGCTTATTTTTCCTTCCATTATGATGCCCTTTGATGATCGAAATTTATGTCCACAAAGTTACCTAAGTGAATTTTTAGCATCACATGATCAACTTGCGTTCTCTCTCTCTGAAGCTTTGTTTAGTAAAGACATATGTTAGTGCAAGTATGAATGAGTCAGTTAACTTGGGGTTCTAAAGGCCTAGGGTGAGGATATTTGTGGCACATGAAGGGGTGAATGACTGACTGGTCTTTGTCAAGGTCATCAAAGGTAGGTTTTCCCAAGCCAAGAAATGCAGGACTGCCCCAATTTAGATTTGATGACGGTGAGTGAATAACTTGCCCCTGTCTAGTGGTGACAAGCTAGGGGTGTAGAAGATGATGAACTGGGAATGCATTGGCTTTGGAATGAAAGGCGGAAAGCAAGAGACTTTGTCTCAACCCATAGAGTTTGGCGTTGCCCCATTTATGGTAAGGACAAGATTGCCCCGGCTAGAGTAGCAGCGTTTTAGGGTAATGAGTTGAGAAATTGCCCCGGTATTGTTTTGTGGATATGAATATGACAAGGGATGAGGTGACTGTAGGGCGGATTTCTCCAAGTAAAGGGTGAAGGGATTGCCCCACTTGGTAATGGGATTTCAAATGGTTGTTTTTGTGAGGTTGTGAAAGGTGACAGAGTTAGGGCTATGGGTTTTTGGAGTTGGTCTGGTATATATGTTTAGACTGGGTGTGGTGTGGGATGGACGTTGGACACATTTCCCCAAGCTTAAGTGGAACAAATGGTGAAAGGATTTCCCCACTTTGGGATCTAGTTGACGATCCTAGCATAAACCTTTTGGTTATCTTTAGAATGACTCTCACTCTATGATAGTCTTGAGTTTGCTATGATGAAAACTGCACTTGGTGATCGCTAACCCTTGCCTTTATATCAATGGAACTTGAATGAACCTTTGGAGTGCAAGCCCTTTTTGATTTCTTTATTTTGAGTTTTTTTTTTAGATACATTTTTTTTGAGCAAACATATTGTAAATAAATAAACTTATTTGTCCTAAGATTAAAACTTTGAGAAAACAAAAGCAATCGGTCATTGATCGGAATGAACTCTAGAGGGTTGTAACGTGGCCAATGGTTTAGTGATTTATGAGGGAAATGATAATTGGGCTCAAAGTGGGGTTTGGGGATTGATGGGACAGATGATTTTTTATTGAGCGGTATGATTTGGCTAATGGTTAATTGTTTGTGAAAGAAGGGGTTATTAGGCTCTATGAACTGTTTGATGATTGATGGGACAAATGATTTGGTGATGTAACTTGGCTAATGGGTGATGATTTATGAAGGAAATGGTTGTTAGGCTCAAATGAGTGTTTGAGGTTTTATTGAGACAGTAATTGATGTGTCTCATGGTAGGATGGATTTGTTTAGGATTGTAATGTGGCTAAGGGTTTATGGAGGGTAGGATATTGAGGCCAAAAGAAGTGTTTGAGGTTTATTTTAGACAATGATCTCTTTATGCTTTAATAGTGTGAAGCAACAGCTCACGACTTGTACTACTTTTGTCTTTGTTTTTTTTCTGGGATTTTTTAATCCACTTTTTTGACTTCACTCTTTTGTGTTTTTTGTTTCTTTTTTGGCTGAGTGAGCTGATAAAAGTGATGCACCATTTTTTGATGCCGAATCGATCATTGTCTAGGGTGATTGAGAGATTTTTAGGATTTTTGGCTTAAGGTGGGTGGTAAAGGATTTTTGAGGATATGGAAAGATGGTTCAACTTCATTTCAAATCATGATTGCTTGTTTTCTCAAAAAATAATTTAAAGACAATAATTTACTTATTTTATATACTTGCTCTTTTTTCTTTATTTCTCCTTTTTTGTGTGCCCTAATTTTTGCTTAGGCCGCTCTTACGAGTTTTCAACCTAACGGGCCTTTTTGATTTTTTTGTAAAGGACTTGCACCAAGGGAATACAATGTTGACAAGGTATTTTGGAGATCACAAATTTGCCCAGTGTAAGTAAGTCTCAAGTGTTATTTCAATAGTGAGAACAAACCAAAAGTCGACTAGTTAGGGAGTATGTACTTTATGGTGGCGTGGTGGGATAAGACTTGGACGGGGATGATGACAATGTAGGGACATTAATCGACTCAAACAAGAATGAAGACACATGTGACACACAAATCACTACACGAATTCTTCATAGAGAGTTAACATCGGTTTAACATTAAAGAAATTTTTGGTGGACCATTTCGTTCATTCATCATGGGGTGGATGAAATGCAACGCTTTGTTGAAAAAAAGTGTGAACAGTACATTAATTTGAAAAAATTGAGTGCATTGAAACACCTTGAGCTCACAACTAAGTATGGCTAAATTTCCCAAAGAAGAATGATTTATTTCTCACAAACGCCTCATCTCTCATCAAAGTTTTTTGGAATAAGAATTATGCTCACTTTTTGATGCATGATGTAAGTATGTGAATGAATGAATGTACATGAAATGAGAATGCGAATGAATGAAATGCGCATGATATGAGAATGAGAGTGAATGAATATGAAAGTGTGGTTTATCTATCGCGTCGAGGAATTATAAGTTTTTATTTGGAGAGTAAAGTACAAAGTTTGATTTTGACTTTAGCATGCATGACTTCTCTCCAAAATAAAGTTTTTAACTCCACAGCGGTCATAAAAATGCATGCAACATAAGATGTTTATTTTATTTATTTTTGTAGTGCAAAGAAAAGAAAAATGCATGTGGTATATTTTCTAAAAATGTAGTAAATAACGGTTTTTGGTTTTTTTTTTTTTTTGATAAAAGACGGTATGCATAAATATTTGTTTGAATGCAAGAGTATGAAGCTCCTTTGTGACCCTAAAAAGGTATCTTACTGAGTGGGTCTAAGGTTTCTTTTATCTTTGTCTCACAAGGGTAGTTCTAAAGAATCCTACACAAGGTTCCTAGAGCCAAGGACCCAGTCAAGAATCTCGACCCCAACAATAGGCAAGCTATTAGAAGGGATAGCTTCCTCAAAAGGAATCAAACTCTAGGTGAGATTTTCGTGACCACCCAACGAGACGTACGTCCCGCAGGCCATCACTACACAATCTCGTTTTAACTTAGGTTTGCACTCAAGTCCGGGTAGAGGACCTTTTCTCACAGTGTGTGATGTGTAGAGGTGCAAAGTGTGTAGGAGCCGCTTAAAATAAACCCAAAGTCACAAACAAAACAAACATTCATAGAAATATCGTCTTCTATCCTATGGTTTATATATCACATAAAAATAAAACATGCAAAAATAAATAAATAAATAAATAAATAAGGGAAGGGTAAAAATTAAATCTTACAACTAATTAGACTAGGTTTTGACTCTCTAAAACGTTAAGTCCCAAAGAAAGTCGCCACCAGAGCGGCCAAAAAAATCCGAGAAAGGATTCTTGAAGTTCGAAAGGAAGCCGCCACCAAATTTTAGTTTAAGGGCAAATTCGGAAAATCCCTTTTAGTTTTAGGATAAGGCAAGTTTAAAGGTTCGGGAGTCGTTATGCGTGGGGAAGGTATTGGCACCCCACGACATCCTTCGTCTAATTATTTATGGTTTATTAATATTTACCCTTTTTATTTATAGTGAAAAAGACTTAATTAAATTTTTAATTTTTAGTGCTTGACAAGAGTGGACTCTTGCTCCTACGTACCTCCGGATGCAATGGAGGAATCAAAGCTACGTAGTTCTTCCTGAAAAAGGTTTGTTGGTTGGTGTTTTTTAGTGTAGGGGTCCTAGGACTCCTTGAACTGTACAGCTCACTGATTCCTAGGACGCCGACTAACCCGATTGTACAACCGACTTAGTCCCCTACTTTTTGAAAGTAGTTTTGAGGTTTTTTGAAAGAAGTTTGTTTGATGTGATGTGAGTTGGTTTTAGCATAGGTATTCTAGAACTCCTGAACTGTACAGCTCATTAGTTCTAGAACGCTGACTAACCCGGTTGTACAACCGACTTAGTCCCCTATTTTTTAGGAAAAGTGATTTATTTATTTACTTATAAGTTTTTAGGATTCTTGAATCTGCATGTACTCATTGGTCCTAGGATGATGACTAACCCGGTTGTACAACCGACTTAGTCTTTTATTTGATTTTTGAAGAAATAAACTAATTTGTGCATAAAAAAAAGACAAAAACTGATAATTAATAAAGACTAGGCTAAAAAAATAAAATAAATAACTATATACATAAATAAATATGAATAGATATATAAATAAACAATAAACAAATAAATAAATAAATAGATTATATTATAAATAAATGATAAATAAATATGTACATAAAAATAAACAAAATAAATACAAAACTAACCTGGACTCGACGAGTGCCGAACCGGACTGAGCAATATGACCAGGTCAATCACGAACCGGACTCCTTCTGGTCCATTTTGACCCCAAGACCGCAGTAACCGCTTTGAGAATCGAAAAGGCGACTCAAAACGTCCAAATGATCAAAGACGGGTTTTTTAGTGAAATGAGCCGCGAACGCTTTGACCCAAAAGATCACTTAACCCGCCAATGATCCCCCCTTCTAATCTTCACCTCTCAACCCCTTTTATATCCAATTGCTAGGGAGCTCTTGTTTCTTGTGAGCAATGTGGGACTAAAACAAGGTAGAGAAAGCAATTCCCCTTTAAAACACAATTCTCGTTTTTCTCAAACCTGTCACCGTAAAATTGCGATTCCGGATTCGTTAACCGTTGGATCGTCTTTCTTTTTTGACAGTAGGTTCGTGAGACATATATCTACGCTTTCACCGTTCGGATCGTTGAAACGAGGTCTTATGAGAGAGAAATTGCCTTCGCAATAGCTGCAGTTTTTGGTCCGTTTTTCTCAAACCTCTCATCGTAAAAGTGCGATTCCGGATTCGTTAACCGTCGGATCGTCTTCATTTTTTGACAGTAGGTTCGTGAGACATATATCTCCACGTTCACCGTTCGGATCGTCGAAAAGAGGTCCGAGGAGAGAGAAATTGCCTTCGCAATAGAGCTGCAGATTTGGGTATTTCATCTTTTTGTTCTTATTTTGTAAGCTCTTATGCTTTGCTTTTTCAATTACTCAAAGAGGGTCAAAAGAAAATAACATGTGGGATGATTGAACAAGAATCAAATCATGCATCTTTATATTAATTGTGGTTGATATGCACAAGCTACTTATCTTTTACTTGAGTACATAGAAACGTTTGTTGCACATACACTACTTAATAAATAAATAAAAAATATTACAATGATATAAGAACTCGGACAAAATTGGGGTATAACACCTAGTCACGTTCGCCTTCAACCCAGAATCTTTGCTAAAACCCCTTTTCATTTAGAGTTTCTGAATAATTCTTCTAGGGTTTTTAAGTCTGCTCCTAGGCTTGACCAACAAATCTATTTAGACTGGCTTGACAAGGAAGAGGCTAAGAAGGCCAAAGATCTGGAAAAAAAGGGTATCTTCGACCTTATCCAGCTTGTCTAGGTATGGGCCCAAATACGATAGCACCTTGATCCTCGGCAGCCATGCAATTTTGGGATCATGCTACTCATAGTCTCCACTTGAAATGTGGCATGCTATCTCCCACTTTGCTAGATGTTGCTGCCATCACAGGTTTGAAACCCTTAGGGGAGACCTTTGATCCCACACGCCCTGAGTATGAGTATAAGTCTTCCTTCAACAATGCTACCTTCGCCCCTTACATCAATGACCATCATAGAGTTGATACTGAGGAGGTTTCTGCTGTGGAACATGTAGCCTTCTTAACTCTCTGGTTATCTCTCTTCGTTTTCTGTACACGTTCTCTTCAGGTTTCCAAATCTTATATCCCCTTGGCAATCCAGCTCCATGAACAAGAAGACATTAATCTTGCCAAACTGCTTCTAAGTTCTCTCCATCAACAACTTGACAATGTTGTCACAGAGTTGAGAGAAGATGAACCAACATCCAAGGTTTTGGCTTCTGGTCCACTATGGTTGTTACAACTGTGGTTGCTGGCCACTTTTGAGTTTCGACTTAGCTTGTACATTCCTAAGTCTGTTCGACCATCCTTAGAGACTAGGAGGACCGGGGGATTCGACTAGCTCGATTGAAGCCTAAGCAAATAGGTCTTACCCGAGAAGAATCTTTCTTAGAATACTTCGAAGTCTTCTTGAAATGCACTACCTTCACGCACTCTATGGCCCCCTTCGTTCAAAGGCCTTATGGTCCAACATGGTTTAAACAACCATTTCCTTCCCTTCTTCATCGAACAATCTGAGGAAATCAACCAAATCTGGCAAGCTTACCTCTCTCCCTCTATCCTCTCTACCAGACTCACCACTGGCAAGACTAAAAATAGTCTGGGAATCACTAGGTATTTCCCAAGTTATTTCGCCAGCGGTTTGGGCTCATGTCAAGTCGACTGCGCCAAAGTGTTTTTCACAAGTAGAATTTGCAAGTCCTAAAAGCAGAGGTAGCTTACAAGCATGCTTTCAAGAAATTCCATTACAAAGCCTTGAGTTTTGAACCCCTCGGTTTCAACCCAAGGTTTTCATGCACTGAGAAGTTTCATGAATGGTGGACTGGTTATTACACCACTGCTGCTGGGGAAGCCAGTGACATTTTTCTGAGAACCTTGTGAAGAAGTTAGTGGCTGCTTTCCCTTCAAACAACAAAGGTACATACTTTTCGACACTCAAAGTTTTCTAAGTCTTAAACACTTCATCTTAATTTCATTTCTGTTTACTTATCAATGCTTTCGACATTAGAAAAAACTGCACCGAAGCTGAAGATCAAAGCAAGCAAAGACACTTCAACAAAGTCTTCTCCACAAGTCACGAAGAAAGTGGCAGCAAGTCCTACCCCAGACATCACCCCAAAGAAGGTATGGCACTTTCCACTTATCTTAAGTTGTTTTTGACTATAACTTTTATTCACGTCGAAATGTTTTTCAGAAAACAACCAAGACAACAAAACCTCTCCAGAAGCCCAAGGCCAAAGAGAAAGCGATCAATCCCCCCAGTTCTGAGGTACTATACACATACCTTGTAAGCATGTCGAGACTTCTCTCAAATTTATCACTCACTTTTTCGTGATATTATTTGTACCATAACTTGAATTCTTTTTGCAGAACACTGAAAGTGATGATAACATTCCTCTCCATCAAAGGTCAAGGAAAAGGGCCTTACCTGATCCCCAAAGGGCTACCAAAGGCCTTGTTATCAATGAGCCTTCTGAAACACCATCTTCTCCTCCAATCAAAAGACTCAAGGTAGACAAGGTAAATTTCCTTTCCAAGTTAATTTGAACCTTTTTGGTTATGCCTTTTCAGTTTTAATTTAAGTAAATTACTTCATCAGAAATGCAGTAGGTGGACCGCTTGTTGACAATCCTGCTTGTTGAGTCCCCGACCAAGTTCTTTGAACGAGAGTTGTCGGCCATAACGCCTTCTTTTTCCTTCGTCACCTCTTGGTGTAGCTCAAGAAATCTTCCGACCACTTGTCGAACCTGGAGTTCCCATTTTTGAGGAGATTACGCCAAATGCTGGTGGCGTCGAACCAGAGGCTGTTGTGGAGGAAAATGCTCAAGTCTTGGAAGCCGACGTTCCAGAAATTGAAAGACCTGAGGTAGTAATTGCTCCTGCTGGAAATCCTGATGAAACTATGATCGATCAAGGACGAGAGGAACTTAGAAGGGAGGAACCTGCAAATCAAGATGTTTCTGCCAAAGAGTCATCTAACAGTGCTGTTAGTGATCAAGAATTAGCTGAGTTGAAGAAGAAAGACCCTTTGGCAGATTTGAAGATCATGCCGAGTCTTAAAAGCTCGTCGAGTCGCCTGATTTGCAGTTCTTCGAACACCTCTCTCAGTTCCATCAATCAGGAATCAGTCGAAAGCCTACTTCGCCAACTGAAGACTAAAGTTCTAGAGGGGGATCTCGTGGCGAATATTGAGAGTGATCCATCTGTGTACCTTGAGGTAAAATCCCTCATTCACAAAATCACCAAGTTGGATCCTCCTCAAGATCTCCTTACCTTTTTCATGGAATTTGGTCCCCTTTTCGAGCAACTCTCTCCTAATCACCCAAATGGTCGTCGAATATCCTTAAACACAAGGCTCAAGAGAATCAACTCTGCGAAGTGGAACTTGCCTCTCTCAAAGCTGATCAAGATGATATAGAAGCTCTCGAAGCCCAAGCAGCCAATGACGAAAAGGCAATTGCTCAATGGGATGCACAGATCACGCGTTATGACGAAGAGATAAAAACACTCCAAACTAAGTTGTCAAACGCTAAGTATCAAAAGGGCTTGGTTGTCGAAAGAATGAACGCTGCTTCTTTGTCAGTCAAAACAACCAAGGCGTTGACGGCTATAGAGCATCTGGAGAAAGCTAACCAGCATCAAGCCATTCTTGCTGAACTTGACAAATATTTGCACCTTCTTGATACTTCTATCTCTTTGAGTGCCAGCATTCTTGGGAGGCACAAGGCATCTTTGGCGAATTTCTGAGATCTTGTAATAGCTTAGAATTTTAAAAATGGCTATGTAATTTTAACATTTCATTATGCATTGCCATTTGTGAACAATTCTCATTTATTTAAGCTTGTTCAATTCTTATCTCAGTCAATGCTGGCTTGTATTGTTTTAAATACTTGCCATTTATTCTAAAGATTCTGTTTTCGTCACCTAGCTCTTCGACTTCATAAGCGCCATTCGAAAAGCATTGCAATACGCGAAATGGGCCTTCCCACCCTCGTGACCACTTGCCTAAAACTCTATCTTTTTTATCCATAGGCAATAGGACTTTCCACACTAACTCTCCTTCTTCAAAGGTTTTTAACTTAACCTTTTTGTTGTAAGCTTTAGCTACTCTTTCTTTCTGTCGAATAAGCATTTCTAAAGCTAACAGCCTCTCTTCGTCTAAATCAACTAGTTCATCAATCATCATACTCCAATAATGATCAGAAGGGATTTCCCCTTGTTTCTGAATCCTTGTTGATTGTAAACAAATTTCAACAGTAACAACCGCATCATGTCCAAATGTTAACTTTGTAAGAGTAGTGTTTATAGACTCTTTAGGTGAAGTTCGACAAGCCCATAACACTTGGTCAAGAGAACTATGCCAACTTTTGGGCTTACGTCCAACATGCTTTTTAATCAAGTTAATAATGATTTTATTGGCAGTCTCTACTTGACCATTGGCTTGTGCGTATTATGGTGTCGAAGTCAATAACTTGAAACCAATTTCAAGAAAAAAAGTCTACCATTTTTCGACCAAGAAAATGCGATTGCCTTGAGTCCGTAGTAATGGTTTCGGAATTCCATATCTGTAAATGATATGATTTTGAATGAACCTTATTATCGCTTCTTGATCAACATTGGCTAAAGGTATTGCCTCTACCCATTTAGTAAAGTAATCAATTCCTACCAGAATGTATCTATGACCTTTTGACGAAGTTGGCTTTATTTCTCCAATCACATCCAAAGCCCAACCTCTAAATGGCCAAGGTTTCACTATAGAATGTAATTCATTTGCGAGCACATGTTGTATTCCAAATGCTTTTGGCATTCTTGGCAACCTTTAGCAAACTCTATACAATCTTTCAAAATGGTTGGCCAGTACATTCCTTGTCGAAATAACAACCATTTCATTTTATGGCCTACTTGATGTGAACCACATGCTCCACTATGCATATTAGAAACTGCTAAGTATGCCTCATTTTCACTAAGACATTTTAATAGTACCCCTTCAGGAGTTTGCTTGAACAATTCGTTTCCAATTAACACATAGCTCAGAGCTCTGTACTTCACCTTTTTATTAGTGTTTCCTGTAGGATTTTGCAAATACTCTACAATAGGCTTACGCCAATCATCATCAACCATATTGTCAATAGCAAAAATTTCTGCTAAATCAATATCATCAAAAATGTTGCGTTTTTCGACGCGTACTTCATTTGTATTTATTGCCCCCCCAATTTTTGGTGTTGACAATAACGTTGAAGAAGCATCATTGTAAAGAGAATCTTCTGAGATTAATTTATCTTTTATCTCAATTAACTCTTCTAGACTTTGCTTTGATACTTTGTAGCCTGAGGCAATTTGTGCCAACTCATTTGCCACGTGATTTTCAATTCGTGGTAAATGTTCTAGGTGCACACATGTGAACCTTTTTAACAAAGTGTTGGCAACAACGAAATACTTGATAAGGTGTTCACTGATGCATTTATATTCTTTTGTCAATTGTTTGACAACTAGTTGAGAATCACCTTTTACTTCGACATGACTAGCCCCCAATTCAAGTAGAATTTTAAGGCCTACTATTAGAGCCTCATACTCAGCTTCATTATTGGAGCAAGAGTCTCGAATTTTAAACTTATACTTCATTGGAATATTTTCTGGAGAAATAATTAAGATCCCAATACCCACTCCAGTTTTATGGCTTGAGCCGTCGAAGTATAGTTTCCAAGGACGTATGTTTAACGAATGTATCTCATATTCGACAACAGAATGGTCTACTATGAAATCGGCAACCACTTGTCCTTTGATTGATTTAAGGGGCTGATAAGTTAAGTTATATTCTAACAAAGCTAAAGCCCATTTACCAATTCTACTATGCAACATTGGTTTTGACAGCATATGTTTAATAACATCAAAATGGGAATAAACATAAACATCTGCTGACTTTATATATTGCTTTAATTTCGTACAAGAGAAATACAAGCAAAGGCATAATTTTTCTATTGGACTATACCTTGTTTCAGCATCAATCAAAACCCTACTAAGGTAATAAATGGCTCTTTCGACACCATTATCATCCTCTTGTGCTAACATGCCACCTATTGTGTTATCAGAAGCAGCTATATACAATTTTAGCATCTTGTTTCTAATAACAGGCAATAAAATTGGCGGTTTCATTAAATAAGACTTAATTGCATCAAAAGCTTCTTGATGAACTTGCTCCCACTTGAATTCATCTTCTTTCTTCAGTCTCAACAATGGCGAAAAAGCTTGTGTTTTGCCACTTAGATTTGAGATGAATCTTCTAAGGAAATTGATTTTTCCTAGCAATGACTGAAGTTCTTTCTTGGTCGAAGGAGCCTTCGTTTCCATAATTGCTTTAGTCTTATTTTGGTTGATCTCTATGCCTTTCTTGTGTACTACAAAACCCAAGAATTCACCTGCACGTACACAGAAAGCACATTTGGTTGGATTCATTTTCAATCCATATTTCCTCATTCGTTCAAAAGAACGTCGAAGATGGTCTAAATGACCAATTTCTGAGGATGACTTAACCACCACATCATCTATGTATATTTGCATGAAATCATCAATAAAATCATGAAACATGGAATTCATTGCTCTTTGATAGGTGGCACCAGCATTTTTTAAACCAAAGGGCATTACTACCCATTCATAAACACCTAATGCCCCTGGACATCGAAAAGCTGTTTTCGACACGTCCTCTTCAGCAATAAAGATTTGATTATACCCTGAATAGCCATCTAGCATACTGAGATAATCAAATCCTGCTGCTGAATCTATTAGCATTTCTGCTACAGGCATAGCATATTCATCTTTAGGTGTTGCATTATTTAGATCCCTAAAGTCTACGCAAACTCTAAGTTTTCCATTTTTCTTCATTACTGGAACAATATTAGCTAACCAATCGACGTACCTGGCAGTTCTGATGAATTTGCTCTTGAATAGTCTTTCGATTTCTTCTTTGATTTTAGCCAATATCTGAGGAGCAAATCTTCTTGGTGTTTGCTTTACTGGTTTCTTCCCCGGTCGAATAGGTATTTGTAGTTCTACTACTTCTCGACTCAACCCAGGCATTTCGTTGTATTCCCAAGCAAAGCAATCTTTGAACTCCTGCAACAGTGAAATCACTTGGGTTTTGAAGGCAGTGTCAAGGTGTGCACTAATATATGTTGGCCTTTTGACTAAGCCATCTCCCAAGTCCACCTCTTCCACTGGGTCTTGAGCTTGCATGCGCTTTGTCGAATCTCTAGGGTCTTTTTCAAAACCCAATGGTTCATCATCATAAATGCAATCAAGTTTGTCATCCATGACTTCACCATTTTCTTCAGATGAAGCTATGGCTTCGACAGCCATTGTTGGTTGAATTATTTCGGCTTCCAAAGCCGCTTTTACTTTATTCTCGACCATATAGGCCGTAATTCTATCCCATGTGTTGGGCACTGACATCTAGAACCTTCTAAGAGTCAGTATCCCATCCTGTTGGAGGTAGAACACCCTCAGGATAGACACTTGCATCTTCCATCACTTCCCTCTCCCAAACAAAACCATGTGTTGGGTACAAACGAACAGAGGAAAGCACACTGTCAGATGAGATGTATGCCTGATTGGAAGATGTGCATGGCGCAATATTCGCCATTTGTTTTTCAAAATTCTCCTTGGTGACATTGTTCACATCAGCAAGGAAGTTGTTTTGATGCCTTCGACATATTCCACGAGACCATCATCCTTCCACATCACCAATTTACGGTGTAGGCTTGAAGGCACAAAGACCTACTCCATGTATCCACTCTCTACCAAGGAGCGATTATAGCTTGCCTTAGAAGCTATGACAAAAAACATAGTGGTTCTTCCGACGGTTCCTACCACTATCTCCACTTCGACGGCCCCAAAGACCGGCGGATTTGCCTCATAATTAGTTAACACAATGTTATGAGGCTTAAGGTCCGTGTCGAACATCCCTATGGTTTTCAAAGAATGCTTGAGGCATCGGGTTTCTTCGCGACACCTCCATCCACCAAGGTATTTTGTTGATACCCACGCCATTGACTTTGGCTTGCACATATAGAGGCTTCAAGTGGTGTTGCATGCCTTCGTCTGGCCTCTCGAAAGTGGCCATTTGTTCTTCGACACGGTAGTTTGTTCATCACATAGTAACAAATCGGCTTATGGTTAGCCATATCTTGATGAAGTTCTCTTCAACATCATTTGGGGATCGTGATGACATCATATTCACTTGGTAGAATAGATACCACGTTACAAATGACATCAAAACTAGCTTCAGAATCTTCAAAATCTGAAGTTATGTCCTCATCCATGTCGAATTCAGCACTTTTCTTCTTCAAAGATGGCAGTGGAGGACAAAATTCTCTCCATTGCAGGCCTCCTTGGTTTTTCTATTACAATAGATTTACCCTTGGCCTTATTTCCAACCTTCACTTGGTTGGCGGCACCTATGTTCACTTTTGTAGTCCCCACGGCTTTGGAAGTCATATTCTTAGCCGTTTTCGAACTTCCCGCGTGCGCTCGTTGGGCAACAAGTGTTGCTTTCTTCTTCGAGCGTTGAAACCGACGCCATTGGGTCTTGGTCATAGGATTCTTTCCTTTATAATTATTTCTGTAATTATATTTTGCAGCCTCACCTGCATTTGGCTTTACAACTTCAGCTTGTGGCACAACATCCCTGTAGTGGTTACAACCAGCATGTATCCACTTTTCGTTTGGAAGGCTTGCCCTTGGAACAAACGATTTGGCAGAAGCTGACAACACAAATTCCTTTTTGGTTGTATTCTTACCAGCAGATTGTGGCTTGTTTGTCGAAGGTTTGTTCGAACCCTTAACTTTATAAGGAAGGTCTCCTCTCTTGAAACTAAAATTTGGCCTTTTGTCTGGCCATTTTCTTTTCAGAGGTTGTCGAACCCCGTAGCCTTCAACACTTTTGGCTGCTTCCTTGTCGAAGACAGCACTACATCTGGGGCATAGCATTACCTCAAAGTTTTTCAGCTTGCACCTATTGAGGAAGTCTATCAATTCCTCTTCAGCTTTGGGGTACACAAACTGTACTTTTTCGTCATACTCCTCCTGAGTAATCTTTTGCACAGTATCACCCATTTGTACCACACTCTTGAGCTTGTCTGTAGAAGGTTTGACGGGTTTAGGAGAACCTACTATCTTTGCATCAACCATGCTTATATTCATTTCAATTGGCTCTGCATACAGGGCTTCTGCCTGATGGAGTGGATCAGCGTCAATCTGCATTGGAGCTTTGTTCTTTTTATCACCAAATTTGAGTCTTCCTTCTTCGATCGCTTTTTGAACTATGCCCTGAAAAGTACACAACGGTCAGTTGTATGTCCCAAAAATTATGAAACTTACAAGAACCTTTTTTCTTCCTCTGCTCGAGAGAGGAGGTACTTTCGAGCCATTTGGCACTATTATTTGGCCATCGATTACTAACAAATCAAAGATTTCATCACATTTAGTAACGTCAAAAGTGTATGTTTTAGGCACAAATCTATCATTTTTAGGCTCTCTTTCGGGTTATTCCCATTTGCGAGGCCTTAATAGTTTACAGAATAAGGAGGACCAGGACTTGATTTCAGCCACATCTATTTCCTCAGATTCGACATCACCAAATGCGAAGTCGAATTCTTCATCGACATAGGCTATTTTCTCTTTTTTATGAAAACCAACTGAGTTTTCTTTCTTATTGTATTTATTCACTCTAGCATTTTCCTCTTTAAGCCTTTCAACTTGTCGAACTCTATCGGCTAATTGGGCCATGTCTCTCAAATGAGAAGTATCCAATTTCTTTCGAATTGAATAATCAAGGCCACCTGCAGCCATTTCGACAAGCTCATGCTCAGGCACTTGTGTAAAACACCTAGCCTTTAGTAGCCTGAATCTATTTAAATAATCATCAATAGCTTCAGGCACTTTACGTCGAACACTGACCAATTCTTTAAGACTAATCTTCGACTGGCCCATGTAAAACTGTTCATGAAAAGCTTTTTCTAATTGTCCCCATGTATACATAGAAACAGGGGGTAAAGTGGTGAACCATGTAAAGGCATTTTTAGTTAGAGAATTTGGAAAATATTTCATTTTCAAATTCTCATTTTGGGCTATATCCCCTGCCTCAGTCATGTAACGGGCAATGTGTTCGACAGTAGACTCATTGGTATCACCCCCAAACTTAGTAAACTTGGAAATTTTCCAACCTCTTGGCAATTCTGCTTGCAACACATATTCACACAGTGGTGATATGAAATTAGGCCTATGTAAACCTATGTTAAGGCCATTTTGTGCCATTATGGTTTCTACCAAAGTGGCTATGTTATCTTGAGCACAAACATTATTTCGTTGCACTTGCCGAACAACTTCATCAGAGTTTTTTGGTTTCGATTTACCATAACTACTTCAGGACATGGTTTCCCGTCCTTGTTGTTCGCCTACAACCGCTTGGGCTTCGGCGATGAATCGATCTCTGTGGGGTATTAGGCGCATTATTCCCACAATTGGGTACTTGCCTATTATTTCCCGTAGGTGCCCCAAAGAAATCTGCAATCCTACCCATTTGGTTTGCTAACATTTGGTAACTTGTATTGGTGTTCTGAATCAATGGATTAAAAACAGTACCAATTTGTTGGGTTAACATATTAACCATATCATGATTACTTTAAATCTACTTGTTGTCTTAATGCCAACAAGGACGCATTGGTTAATGCAGTAGGATTTCGACCAAGTGCACCTTCAGAAGAAACATGCGAAGGAGAAAAGTCGAAACATGTGGCATTCCAGTAGGCATGCCATATACCCCAAAAGGGTATGGTGGTAGACTCATGTTCTGGAAACGTGTCTCTAAACTGTTCCATGTTGCCATATAAGGGCTAGAAGGAAGTCCTATACTCTGTGGCAAAGACATAGATTGTGTCGACCCAACATTGGCCATCGACATCGTGGGAGCGATTCATCGATGTTCTTCGGGGCCGTTGTCCCTGCAACATTTCCAACGCTGACACTTACAGAATCTATTGTTGTTCCTTGCCCTTGTGACACCACAGGGTTAGAACTAGAGGCGTTATTAGAATTGGTGCGTACCATTCTTCCACTCCTTAAGTGCATGCAAATACACACACTGACTGAAAACACAAAATTAATGGCAAAGGTCCCACTGGGCGTGCCAATTTGTTTGCTGGTGTTTTTAGCAAACAATCACTAGTTTTCAATATTGAGATTGTGAGATCAAACTAGAAAATCTCTCTGACAATTGCCTCTAAATTTCGTGTTTTTTGACGTTTGTAAGAACAGTAAACGATAGAAAGAAATAAATTGAAAGCAAAGTAAAAGCAGTAAATGTACAGAGAAAACTGTAAAGAGAAAGTAAATATTGCATTAAGTGAAAGAAAAGATGGTTCACCAACACGTACAAGGTATCTGTTTCACTCGTGTTTCGCTTTAGTTTGGAAGTTGAGTTTCTCAGAGTTCTTGTGAAATGTGGCGACCTTGATTTCCTATTACAAAAGAGTATTTATACTCTTGGAAACAAACGTGGGAAGAAAGAATAACTGCCTCCTAAAAATAAGGGGAAGTAACCGCCCACTAACTGTTGCTCTTTGCATCTCGACTAACTCATTGTCAACCGTTTGACGAAGTGTTGAACCCAGCTTTGTCGAAGATTTGAACCTTCTCTTGTCGAAGGTTTCTTGTCTTGCTTACTCCATAGCTTTGAGAACTAGGTTTGTCGAAGCTCCCTTGCATTGCCAGCACTTGTATAACCTTCCTGTCGAATTTATGGTGTATTGACTTAAATATTGACCTGTGGTCCCCAGAACAATATTAAATGCGAAGTCAACCCCATTTAAAGCTTCATTTAATGCACTGTCGAGATTTTGAGGTAACACTACCTTTAAACACATTTTAAATGTTTAGCAAGTAGTTATAGCTTTGTATGTGTAGTTTGCAGCAACAACTCTTTTTTGTAGCCTATTTCTTTAAGGGTAAAACTGTCTTAGGGTTTGAAAAGATTAGACTTTCAACACTGAACTGGTCGAACCGGTCAGACCGGCAGGTTCTCTTTACCATACTTCCGAATGATGTAAAATATTTTTGAAAAATCACTTTTATTTTGTCATGAATTCTCTCAAATAATTTATGAACAATTATTATTGTATTTGTCTAAAGTAATTATAAAAAGCGGTGAAGAGTGTCATATATTCTCTATTATTATTTTAAGAAAATAATAATTTTCTCCATTGCTGTTTATTGAGGAAAGTCGTTTACAACATGAGTTTGAGTTATAATATCAATTTCCATTTGGTTTACTGTATTAAATTTTTTTGCCAAGCACATCTTGGAAATTCTTCAATTGAATTTTTTCTCCACTGTCAATGATGGTCCTTGCACGGGTACCCCTACCCCGTGGGACCTTACCTTCTATCACGCGCGTTCCATCTCATTGTTCTTCCCTATTTCTATACTGTGTAATTCATTTTTCTGACTTACGTTTTGTTAAACACATGAAACTTGGAATTCTGTCCATTCTGATCAAATATCAGACACACCCCATGTTCCAATTTTTTACAATACTCGATAGTTTGCCATCGAACTGGTTCGATGGTTAACTATCGAACCATCCTAAACGCATAAAAAATATAAAAACACAGCGTTTCATTAAGTGTATTTTTGGAATATTAAGTGTTTGGTGGTATCTAATGAGTAGATGGAGGTGTGTAAGAAGTATGGGCCTTATAAATTCCTACGACATGAATACCAGATTTTTGAGAAGGGTTTTACTTTCCCCACTCTCCCTCCTACTCAAACACACCCCTTAACAAATTTTATTCCAAAAATAACCTCGCGTGGAACGCTTGTGGAGGATGTGTTTAATGCGGTTCGAATGACCTTGTTCTAACACGTTCGAACACATGCATACGAACGCAATAAAATTGGTGAATGTGGTGTGAGGGTCAATTATTGTTGCCTCGGTTAACAGCATACAAACGAAATAAAATAGGGTGTTCGAATACGTCTATGCGAACCTGTTCAATTGGTGTCATTCGAACTGGTTAAATTACGCACAAGAGGGTGTGTGTGTGTGTGTCAATATTTAACACACTTGAATGAGACTATTCGAATATGTTCGAATGCTCGTGTTCGAACAGGTGAAAATTTTGAAGAAAAAAAAAGACGCTTTGGCCATTTCATTAATGGCATTTTGGTCTTTTCACACCCTTATGTGGTGTGTTTTGAGTAGAAGGGGGAGTGGGAAGAGCAAAACCCTTTGAGAATGGCCTTCCAAGGCAGGCACGAGGATAAGGCTACTATACTAAAGTCTTAACTTTAAGGGTTTTTTTTTTGTATCCCCACCCCATCCCCATAAACCCCCACCCACACTGAAAATCCCAAAATGCCCTTCTGAAAACGTATTTTTTTTTAAAAATTTTTGACCAATCGTATATACACCTAGGGGGGTGTATATACGACCCTTACATTTGGGCATCGTATATACACCCCCCAAGGCGTATATACGATTGGAAAACCCCCACCTTAATCGTATATACGCCTTGGGAGGTGTATATACGATGGGCAAAATAGTCGTCGATATATACCCCCTCGGTGTATATACGACCCCATTGTATTTTTTTTTAATTTTTTTAGTCAAATAAAAATTATATAAGTCCTGAAAATAGGTTTTGTGTGTAGTTCGTTAAAACGTGACGATGTTATACGTCGAACGTAATTTAGGCTAAAAAATCGGTTGTTGGGCAACATATTCCGATCGTAATGAAACCACAACTATTAAATCCGAAAAAAATCAAGAATCAAGACTCCCGTAGAAGAGACTTCTTACGGGACTACGGCCTCAAAATCCCAAATTACATCGTTTACTATTTCTTACGATTTTTTTTAATTTTTCATAGTCTCCAAAAAATCTGAAAAAATTTGTATAGCCTTATTTTGGTTTTGTTAGATTTTTAGTGGTATTTTTATAATTTTTTGGAGTAGTTTTGACTATTTAACGAATTTTTAGTAGTCTTTTAGTAATAAAAATTAAAACAAATTATTAAAAAAAATAAAAACTGCATCGTATATACCCCTTTGAAAACGTATATACGATTGGACAAAAAATAGCCATCGTATATACATACTCAA
Organism: Oxytropis ochrocephala; assembly: GCA_020916435.1. Taxonomy (NCBI): domain Eukaryota; kingdom Viridiplantae; phylum Streptophyta; class Magnoliopsida; order Fabales; family Fabaceae; genus Oxytropis; species Oxytropis ochrocephala. Next base: position 74,047,748 of record CM037094.1, on the reverse strand, counting down.
GGGGTATATACGATTTATTTATTTTTTTTAAAAAAAAAATTAAGTTTCAGAATTTTGGGGTTTTTGTTATTGGGTGGGGGTGGGAGGGGATGGGGTGGGGGTCCAAAAAAAAAAACCCTAACTTTAAACCTCATCCTTTTTTTGCTCTTTGACAAAAAAAAAAAAAAAAAAAAAAAACCTCATCCTTTTTTATTGGTTTTTACGAAGAAAAAAACCTCATTGCCTTCTCAAAGAGTCTCAACTAAAAATTTACTTTAGGTTTTATCCACTAAAAAGATTTTTGAGTCGACCTTATTGCCTTCTCAAAGATACACATTTATCTCAATGTAACTGGTGGTTGACTAATATTAGAATTTTAGTTGGGAATTATACAAAAAAGCATACCCTGAATGCACAAGAACTTCAACTAAAGGACCCTTTTGATTCTCTAATTTTTTTTTTATTAATATTGAGGTGTGGCAACCCATAATAATTTTAGAATGATCAGTCTAGAAAATTAAATTATAGTAGTTCGAATAATCGGTTTACGTCAAAAGAAATAATTTCATGATGTAAAGCACGAGGCTTTATTTAAATTTATCACGAAATGATGAAACCAATTATTATGGATTGAACTTTGCATATTTAAATAACTAAAAGAAATTCAAACTCTAAAGTTTTCAAAAACGCTTAGTGTCATGTTTTACATATTTTTGTTACATAATTTTTCCCTAAATTGATTATTGAGGGACGAACTTCGCGTATTTATTTACACTGAAATAAAAAATGGAATATTGCGAATTAGAAAATAAATTAGGAACTACATTGATACCTTAGGGCTATAAATTACCTGCCTACAGTTTTTCAATTTGTTAACGATAGTGGGTCGAGTGTTGTTAAAGAACTCATCCTCGACCGGTGATGCCTTAGGGGTTTGCAGCTGGTTTAAGAAGGTATTTGGAGACTCGGGTGATGTAAACATGCTGTGATTTTTAAATACATTCAAAACATTTGACAAATCAGCTCATTTACTACTTATTATAAATAAATAAATAAATAAAGATGAATGAATTATGATGTTTTTGTTTTATGATCTATATCTGTAAGAATACCAAAAATGGGCGACGAAGTAATAGATGGAGTATGCAAAAACAAAATACTTTTAGCCAAGAATCACACATACCTCGGTTGGTGATCTGATCATGGTATCGTGGTTCCAACTGCTAATCCATGAAGATTAGCGATTCTATGTCACCGGAAACAAATTAGAAAAAAAAAACCCTAAAAGAAGCTCGTGTCCCTAAACGTTCCTATTCTTCCCCAATTGCCTTTTCCAATGTTCCATTTTGGTACTAAAAATCTTCTCAATTTTGGGTTTTTTTTGTTACAAGCCAAAATACGTTACTTTTGTTTTTTAAAGTTATTTACACATACCAAGAAGAATGATAAATTTTGTTACTTTTGATGGAAGTTTTATTTTTTTTTTAAATACTATAAACTATTTATTATTTCATTCTACATATTTCTCTTTATGAAAGAAAATAGTTAAGGATATATTATTGATAAAAAAATATTCAATGTTGCATTGCAAATAGCAAGAAACAAAACCAATGTTCATTCAAGTAATCCATATAGAGATATATCCAAGCTCCCTTGAAATAATACGAACTAGGAACACATATGCCGTTTATTGGTTATAAACTGTTGTTTCGTGATTCAAACAGATTTTCGAAAATAACCGAAGAGATTACTGGGATGAGTCGCGGACTAGGTCGCTCTCTTTAAAGACGTTTTCGCAAGATCGCTCTAAGGTGCAAGCGGTATCAACCACGACGTCCCGGGATAAAATGTATTTCGATATCTGAAACTCACCGCTTTCGTGAAGATTCGTTCGAGATAATACACCTCAAAATATGGTGCATAGACCACTCTATACGATTCGTAAACCGCTCTGATGGAGTAGAGAAGAAGAGAATATTTTAGAGAGAGAAGAGAGAAGAAACTTGGAATATCGTCAAGTTTTGGTGTGAAAAAGCGAAGTGAGGAGCGACCTATTTATAGGCGTAGGCGTGCTTGGGCGCGCAAGCAAAGAGTCATGCGATCCAACAACTATATTCTACCGGATTGGAGCGCAAGTCATGCTCCATCGAATAAATTACGCAATGACTCTATCGATAACCGCTAGTTCATTGTATCGGGCGGTTCAACGTGTCGGGGCGATTGGCGCACAAAAATAATAAAATAAAGTATTTATTTTCGTAAAAAATAATTACACCTCACAGCCCAAGCCCAGGCCCGGCCCGGTCGGACGGACGGCGGCGGCGGCGTGCGCGCGTGTGTGGTGGTCAGTTAGTGTGCGTGCTTTCCCGTTTATAAAACTTGGTACCCCTTGGGGCCCAATCCCAAGGAGTGAGGTCCTCACTTATAAACACTCCAAGAGTGTCTACTCTTAGCAATGTGGGACTTGTTTTTCAATTCACACCAAAAGTCCCAACAATCCCCCACTTGAATTTAAAAAGAAGTTTCAGAAATAGCGTCAAACGCTTCTATAAGGTTGTGCATAAGCAAAGGTGTCTACGACTTGAACCTTTACGTAGCGGTTAGGATTTCGATTCAACAAGAGTGACTCGTAGTCTTGAACTCTATCTCGAACATCAAAACCACACATAACCCTTTCAATAGGTGTATTCTCAAAAGCCCGTGCTTTTATGGCCCTGCACGTATATCCCAGTTTAGTGAACGCTCTAGGAATTTCTGCCCAGAATTCCATGGGAAGCGGCCCCCACTTCCACATTCACAAAGGTGAGTCTATCAGGAGTACTCCTGCAGCTAGGTACTCCACTCTACATAGAGTATAGATCTCATTAAGAGTTTCTATTATATATCTCAACCTAACATCGCTTCAGGAATCATGCTTCTTTACCTTTGATAGCATGTTCATCTCATATCACTTCGCGACTTGTTATTACCCATTGAACCTAATTCTTGGGATCTCCAGTCTTTTAGGTCGGGTTACCATCGTGAGTGACTCATGGTTCTAAAGGCAGTAGTCCCATCCTTTTAGATGTATTTTGGACTTTCTCTCTGGCTAATCCTTTCGTCAAAGGATCGGCTAAGTTCTCATCAGTGCGTACATGATCCACTCTCACGCCTCCTTTGAGAGATACTCTCTAATGGTCTTTGTGTTTTACGACGTGTCTGCTGCTTTCTTGCCATTGTAATAACGGTTCTCTATTTTTGCAATAGCGCGGTACTATCGCAGATGGATCAACACACATTGGCATCGGTTTTCCCCCATAAGGAATCTCTCTAGCTAGTAGGCATCTTAACCAACTAGCTTCTTCACTAGCGATCGCTAGTGCTATCATTCGACTCCATAGTGGACTGAGCCAATATGGTCTGCTTTCTTAGACTTCGAGAGACAAAGCACCACCAAATATACTAAATATATAGCCACCGGTTGCTTTGGAATCATCTCGACAGAGTATTCCAATCAAGATCACCGCATACACTTCAAGTCAAACGAAATCTCGATAGTGTAATCCGAGATTCATGGTCCTTTTCGTATCTCATGACTCTCTCAATAGCATGCCAATGCTCTATACTAGGTCGACTGGTAAACCTGCACAGCAATCCCATGACATAGGCAATGTCGGGTCTAGTGCAATCAGTGGCATACCTTAAGCTGCCAATGATGCTCGCATATTCTGTTTGCCTAACACTATCACCTGTGTTCTTGAAAAGTTTGACACTAGGATCATATGGTGAGCAGGCGGGTTTACAGTCATAGTAGTTATATTTCTTTAGGATCTTCTCAATGTAGTGAGACTGATCCAAGGAGATTCCTTTCTCAGACCTGGTAATCTTAATACCAAGGATTACACTAGCTTCTCCGAGGTCTTTCATATCAAAGTTGTTGCACAACATTGATTTCACTTCGTTTACGGCATGAATGTTTGATCCAAATATGAGTAAGTCGTCTACGTATAGACATATGATAGTGCAAATGTCATTTTCAGTTTTGTAATAAATACATTTGTCACTCTCATTCACTTTGAACCCATTCGATATAATCAGATTATCAAACTTCTCATGCCACTGCTTAGGAGCTTGTTTAAGACCATACAGAGACTTATCTAACTTGCAGACCTTGTTTTCTTGCCCATGAATTACGAAACCTTCAGGTTGCTCCATATAGATTTCTTCTTCCAGTTCACCATTCAAAAAAGCGGTTTTCACATCCATTTGGTGTACTACTAGATTATAAATGGCAGCCAACGATATCAGTACCCTTATGGATGTGATTCTAGTGACAGGTGAAAATGTGTCGAAGAAATCTATATTTTCTCTTTGTCTAAAACCTTTGGCTACAAGGCGAGCCTTGTATTTATCCACAAATGCCATCGGGTTTTAGTTTCTTTTTCAAAATCCATTTGCAACCTATTGGTTTGCAACCGGAGGCAAGTCAACTAAGTGCCATGTCTTGTTAGACTCTAGAGAATCCATCTCGTCATTTATGGCTTCTTGCCATAAAGTCGAAGATCCAATGAAGACAGAGCTTCTTGAATGCAAGTTGGATCCTCCTCTAGTGTATGTACCGTGTAATCGTCCATAATCTTTAGCAACACGTGCTCTCTTACCTCTTCGAGGTTCTATTTCCCTTTCTACGTTGTTTTCAACGCTCCTGAAACACGAGACTTGGCTCGTTCCGTGCCCCCACTATTTCTTGATTTAAAAGGAATTTACTTTCATAGAAGTCGACATCATTTGATTCAATGATCACTTTTGCATTCAGTCATAAAACCTGTATGCTTTGCTATTTATCGCATACCCAATGAATACACATTCATAGGCTCTCTCAAGAAGTTTAACTCTTTTTGGAGTGCAGGATCTGACGTGCGCCGAGACACCCCAAGTTCGAAAGTAAGACACATTTGGTTGTCTTTTCTTTATAATTTCATAAGGAGAAATCTTATTCCTAGACTTAGGAACTCTGTTTAGTACATAACATACTGTTAATAGAATTTCCCCACCGGTGATTTGCAGCGCGTAACTTAGCATAGTAGCAACAATTAATTCGGTGAAAGTTCTATTTTTTCTTTCTCGCTTACCATTCATTTCGGGAGAATATGGTGCGGTTTCTCATGTATGATTCCATTCAACTTATAAAAGTCATTAAATAACGGGAATCATACTCGGTTCCTCTATCACTACGAAAAACACTTTATCTTTTTCCCAAATTGATTTTTAATTTCATTTACAAAAACTTTGAACATATCAAGCGCTTCACTTTTATTTTTCATAAGATATACAAAAGTGTAGTCTGAGCAATCGTCAATAAAAGTGATAAAATAGCGTTTACCATTTATGGTCAAAGTTCCGTCAAGTTCGCAAATATCAGAGTGTATTAAATCTAACGGCTCTGATTCTCTAATGACGGATTTGTGTGGCGTTTTGTAATTTTTGCTTGACTACAAAATTCACATTTATGAAAATCATTTAACGATAGTTTGGGAATTAATTGTAAGTTGCTCATATTAGAAATAATGCGCTTGTTAACATGACAAAGACGAGAATGCCAAATATTAAAATCACACAACATATAAGCGTAGGAGAAATTTTATTGATAGAAACATTCAATTTGAACATGCCAAAGCGATGGCGTACCCTTCCTACAAAAGTACCATTTTTGGTTAAGGTATACAAATCCCCCAATAGTCCGAGTGAACCACGCTTATTGAGAAGGAAACCAGAAACGAGATTCTTCCTTATCTCGGGAGTGTGCATCACGTCCTTCCGGATCAATATCTTTCGGGTGAACTTCACCAACATCTCCAATACCAAAGAACAATAGTGGTGTGAGCATCACCCAACATCACTTTCGATTTTCAAAGAGCGTGTATGTTTTAAACATATCACGATCATGGCACACATGGCGAGTGGACCCGGTATCCATCCACCGCCTTGAGATGCTTCAATCATGTTGATCACTTCAGATTATCATAGCAATAAATTGCTCTTGATCGAGTTAACTGCGGAGCGAGATTTGCCTGCTCTTACTTTCGCCATATATGACCGGTCTTCCACAAATGAAACAATTGAAAGGAACAACAAAGCAAGATCATTCTTAGGTGGTGGTGGAGGCGCGATTGAGGTCCGGGATTTGGGGACCTTGGTGGGTTCCCATTCTTGTTGCGGCCTTTTTGAGCCGAGGTGACTACGGTTCGATTCTTGAAAGGTTTGCGGATGGCTTCGAACCGCTCCTTTCTTCTTGTTGTTGGAAACAACCAAGACTTCATCTTTCGAGATCCTCGATTCCGAGACACCTCCTCGGTTCGAGTCGGGTTATCGACTTTCATGAGAAAACTCTTTGGTTTTGTGCCTTAGAGTGTTTTTGAAGTCCTTCCAAGAAGGAGGAAGCTTATCAATGATAATAACCTACCGAAATTGCTCATCTAGGGCCATGCCTTCGAGAGATAATTTCATGAGCTATTTTCAATTTCATGAGATCGAGTCTCTGCAGATTTATCATCTGTCATCTTATAGTTGAGGTAGCGGCTCACGATACTTTTTGTACCAAATTTCCTCGGTGTCATATTTTCTTTTCAGAGCAGATCCGGACTTCTCTGCGGCGACATATGTGTCTTTGTAATAATCATAAAGATCATCACGAGTCCATTAAGAATATAATTCTTACAGAGATAGTCATGCTCCTTCCACACGTAGTATCTCTTTAGCGCTTTTATCCTTTTTATCCCGATCATCGCCCGTTTCGAGACCTAATCTCATCGGTCGAACATTGGCAACCCTTTTCACATGTAAGTAAAATTCCATCTTTTGTTGCCAACGTTTGAAGTGAGATCCTTCAAACCGGAAAGGTTTGTTGAAGTCGAAGCATTGGGACCGATAATTTCTTCGGTTGTCATGGTTAATTAAAAACGCGTCTTAAAATTGTTGTTTCGTGATTCAAACAGATTTTGAAAATAACCAAGAGATTCTTCGATGAGTCGCGACTAGGTCGCTCTCTTTAAGACGTTTGCGCAGATCGCTTTGCTAAGGTGCATGCGCGCTATCAACCACGACGTCCCGGGATAAAGCAAAATTCAGATACGAAAACTCACCGCCTTTGTGAAGATTCGTTCGAGATAATACACCTCAAAATATGGTGCGTAGACCACTCTATACGGTTCGTAAACCGCTCTGATGGAGTAGAGAAGAAGAGAATATTTTAGAGAGAGAAGAGAGAAGAAACTTGGAATATCGTCAAGTTTTCGGTGTGAAAAACTGAAGTGAGGAGCAGCCTATTTATAGGCGTAGCTGTGCTTGGAGCGCAAGCAAAGAGCTGTTGCGATCCAACCGCTATATTCTACCGGATTGGAGCGCAAGTCATGCTCCATCAGATAAGAATTCGCAACAGCTCTATCAGATAACCGCTAGTTCGCTGTATCTGGACGGTTCAACGTATCGGGACAGTTGACGCACAAAAATAATAAAATAAAAAAATAATTACACCTCACAGCCCAAGCCCAGGCCCGGCCGAGCTGAGCTGGCCGGTCGGACGGCGGCGGCGCGTGGTGGTCAGTTAGTGTGCGTGCTTTCCCGTTTATAAAACTTGACACTGCCGCGGCTAATCTCAAGAGTGAGTGTCGCCTCACTTATAAACACTCCAAGAGTGTCTACTCTTAGCAATGTGGGACTTGTTTTTCAATTCACACCAAAAGTCCCAACATAAACTTATTATTATTATCAGGTTTGTATCCATTGGATATAGGATATCTCAAAAAATCCATCCAAATTGTTGGATACAGAAATCTAAACATATATTCTGTGCCTGCCTAATTTCCAGAAAGTTTATTTTCCATCTTCCTCATCATCTACTCAATCTCAATTCTCAACAACACCATCATCCTTCCAGAAATCTCCTCTGTCTTCCTTTTCCCTGTTAATGAATGAGAAAGACCAACCAGTGGAACTGAGAAACGAACAACAAATTAACACCGCCTCACATTAATAATGTCCTCTAACACTCAATTGCTGCAAGCCCAAATGTCATTTTTCATATATTGGAAATATGATTCTTTTTGTTCATTATCCTCAACTCGTTGTTTACTTGTGATTTTGTGAGAACAACTCACTTCCACAAAACAACCTTTTTCCTACAAACTCAATTTGGGGCGCCTCATATGCGAGATCTAATTGGGTCACAAAACCAATTTACAAGTCACATGGTCACTCCCTTGCATCAGCTTCTCACGCACTCTGTGTTACTGGGTTCTGTGTTAGGTGAAAAAGATGGGGAAGAGGGGAATTTGGTGAAGATGAAGAAGAGAAGAGGAAATCTGGAGATGGAGAAGAAAGGGAAGATAAAAATCCTAATCTGTTGCTAGGTTTGTGTTAATGTTAACTAGTAGTATACCCGTGCATATGCACGGGTGATATCATGTTCTTTTTTATGAATGAACTCAGATAGTATTTAAGGTCCGAATAATATCCCGTGAAAATAAAAACAAATTTCAAGTAGATAAAAAAGGAGTTTTAAATAAAAAATAGATAAATATTAAAATCTAAAAATGTAAAAGCATTATTTAAAAACAATTGTGCATTTATCCGATATTTTTTTTATATACCAGTGCAGTATTTTTTATATATCTGTATTGTTATCCCGTGTTTTTTATATAACTGTGACAATTGTTTGTCTTTTTTAGGTATTAATCAGTTTTAATAGTCATTAATATTTGTTGTTGAAGAGAAAAATGTTTATGGAAAAATAAAAGTAAAGTAAGAAGAAAAAAAGGAAGAAAGAGAGTGTAGGAGAAAAGTGAAAAGGAAGAAAGAGAGTGTAAGAAGAAAGAGAAAAAAGTAAGAAAGAGAGTGTAAGAGAAAAGTAAAAAGGAGGAAAGAGAGTGTAAGAATAAAGAGAAAAAAAAGAAGAAAGTGAGTGTAAGAAAAAAATGAAAGAGAGGGTAATGACATTTTTATCCCTAAAATGAATATGTGTCTTGTTAATAAGAGATATAAAGTGGTAATTTTGTAAGTAGTTTGTTTGTATAACTAGAGTAATTTAAGTAGAGTAGTGTTCGTATAAATTTAGAAATTTAGTTAAAAAAAACTAAAGTGAAGTAAAGAGAAAGAGAAGAATTGTTTATGAAAAAATAAAAGTAAAGTAAGAAGAAAAAAAAGGAAGAAAGAGAGTGTAAGAAGAAAAAGAAAAAAGTAAAAAAAAGAGTATAAGAGAAAAGTAAAAAAGAGGAAAGAGAGTGCATGAAGAAAGAGAAAAAAAGAAGAAAGAGAGTGTAAGAAAAAAATGAAAGAGAGGATAATGACATTTTTATCCTAAAATGAATATGTTTCTTGTTAATAAGAGATCTAAAGGTAATTTTATAAGTAGTTTGTTTGTATAAATAGATATTAGATTACATTATATTAGATAGATAGATTGTTAAATGAAAATAAAACGTGGCTAGCCTAGTCAGATAAAAAATATTTATAAAAGAAAAAACAGTTAAATCTCACAATTCTGTTTGACACGTAAGCAGTTTTTGTAACAGTAGGTTAACAGAGGGACTTTTTTAAAACAAGTTGTTTTTGCAGGGACTAAAATCAAAACAAGCTATATTTGCAGGGACCTAAAACATATTTAAGCCCTTAGTTTTTGTCCTTTTTTTTACTTTGTCTTTCTCTCTTTTAATATATTTGATATTTAATAAAAAAAAGTGTAGTAAACTAGCTAATTTAGGCACTCTACTAAAAGAAAAATATTGCTGATGTGCTAGAAAATACAGATAAATTGGGGTTAGGATCCTCTCCATTTCTCAAAAGAAATGGAGGACTCCATTTGGAGAGTGATAGACAAATTCGGGTTATAATGATTATTAATGCCAGTATTATTTAGCTTCTTTCGTTGATTACTATAAATTAACAAATAAATGATAAAATAAATATATAATTAATGCCTAATTTAGCCTCTTTCATGTACTACTTAAAAAATGGTTTTTGACCCTGATTCGATGCCTAAAAGAAAAGGGCCCTGAATAATCTTGTGTTAGACTAGGAGGTAAGTAAAGTCTGACTCCAATTTGTTCTATCCAAGATCAAACCTGAGTATTAGCTGAGTTCGGCCCTTTAGATGGACTTCATTAATTTTGTTTCGTATTTCAAATTTTATTTTCAAAAAAAATATTTTAATTAATATTAAAAGCATCTGTGTGTATCTGCGAGGATATAATATCCGTAAAAAACCCATTACGCGAGTACCCGCACGGTTACAACGGTAGAACAATAAGTGCATTACATTTGTATTTCTCTTTTATTCTTACACCCACTAGATACTTCCATTCCGTAATAGAAATACCAATGAACACACGTATCCATGATTTCTGCTTGAAAAATGCTATTTTGACAAAAAAAAAATTGACAAATTGACAAGTCACCAACCTACAACACCAATTACCCAAGTTTTTTAGACAAATAGCCAACTTGCTTTTTCACAATTTTTGAGGCGTGAATTAAAAACTTGGTTAATTGACAGCTTGGCTATTTGCCTAAAAAACTTGGGTAATTGGTGTTGTAGGTTGGTGATTTGTCGATTTGTCAAAAAAAATTTTTGTCAAAATAGCATTGTTGTTTCTGCTTATGTTTATGTCTGCAGCGTACGTGGATTCCATGGATGATATATATATATATATATATATATATATATAAAAGCAAACCCACTAGGCAATAATCATTAGAGAAAATAAATAAAAAATGATTAACATATTTTTGTGCATCCACCTTCCTTCTCATTTCATTACAGGTACTAGATAGAGGGAAGACAAACAAGAGAAGGAGAAATGGAGACACATAACATTGATTGGCTGTGTATGCCTGCCAGTAGAAATACCGCAAGAGGGTTCAGGAACCTCTCTAGTACTGGAAATGTTTAGTAGGAGAGAGAAAGACTGAAGAAAATCCAAACACCAGCAAGAGTTTCCAGAGAAGACAATTTCAGATATACATACAAGATTGACTCACAAAGTCCAAAAAAGCAGTAAAATAACTAGCAGTTTCTATGAATCATAACAGCAGTCTAAACCAACAATCAAACCGTTCTGAATTTCCATTTAATGTGAAATGGATTATGCTTAAACTAGCTTAGTTTATAATCCTGTGGATCCCCTATTTCACACACGTAATTTGACCCATGATAAACACAATTTATTTGTGCCCAATTGTGTAGCAAAGATCCAGCACCACTATAATCCAATTAACAAAACAAACAAATGTAACCAAACTAACAAGTCTATATCAAAGTGATAACACATTGAACTGTAAACATAACAAAACAAAACAAAATCCCCTCTTATTGAACATGTCTAAACTAGCATGTATGCTCAATAACCCTGAAGTAGCACATCTGCATTCAATAGCCCAAACAATGGCCAAATGAACTAAGATCCCCTCATCACTTCCACCTACGTGCCTAATGTTTTCATAAACATCAACATGCCCAGTAGAAACATTCAAAAGAAATTTTATTTCCATCACAAACATTCCCTCCCTTTCTGATACAGAAGAGTGCAGACACATTAATCACCTATTCTCATAAAAAAAGTTCAAAAGGAAATGTTTTCTTCTGTTTTCTCAAAAGTCTGTTTGGTTCCACCTAGGGGAGAGGAAGGGAGGGAAGAAAATTTAAATATGTTTTGTGTTTGGTTTGACAAGGAGGAGGGAGTATTTTAAATTTTGTTTGTTTTGTTCAATTTTTTAGAGGGTGGGAGTGGGAGGGAGTAAAATCCCTCCTAAGCTAATTCTAACTTCCCTCCAAAAGTGGAGGGATTTGGAGGGGAGAGAATATTTGTTTAATGTTTGGACTTAAATACATTTATATTTAATGTCACCTTAAATATTATAAAGGTGAAAAATGTAATTTTACAAGATATTTATTTAAAATCAAACACAAACATATTTAAAATCTCTCCCTCCCCACCATTGAACCAAACCCCTCCTCCACTTTTGGAGGAGAGCTGAAATTGGCTTAAAGGGATTTTGCTCCCCTCCCCTCTGCCTCCCCCCTTTTCAAAAAATTGAACCAAATAACTAAAGTCTAAAATTATATTTTCCTTTACCCTCCAACCAAACACACCCTGAAGTCTAGCCTCTTCTCCTCGACATTACTCAAAACTCAAAATATATAAACTAAAACCACTGATGCCTTTGAAGCATGTAAGACTTTATATGATTTAAAGCCAATTCTACACGTGGTTTCCACTTTTCATAACATGGTACAAATGCGACAAGAATAATCCATTTTATTTAGCATTATCACAAGACGAAATTTCATTTTTTTCTACTTTTGCTTTGCTTTATAGTTTTACATTCCCAGTAATTCCTTACTCCTAAGTAATCCGTGATCTAAAAGTCATACACACTTCATGTAACTAATTTCATATGGCAATCAGTAGCAAGTAGGTGCAGTTCAAGTGAAACAATAAATTAATGGTTACATTGACATGGACACATAATACATCAACATATGCATAACAAGGGAGTAGGTAAGACAGTGGTCTGTATGGCTTTTCCATATGGTGATCAGCCAGCAGTTGGTGGTTCCTTTAAGGAGTCCATGATAAATGCATAAAGAAATTATATTGAAGCAGTTTGTTAGTAATGATGGTTTATTTTTCCTCTCTTCAGTAAGCTTCTTGTATATGAGAAAACATTCTAAATAATTTTCTTTTACCATACTAATTTCACAATTCTTCATGAGCTTCTAATAAAAGAATTACTACCACATAAAAACAGCACCAAGACAGTGACGCATATAAAACACCATAATGCATCTTTTGTTTGACAATCATCATTTCAATTATATTATTTGCTTCTACAACACATGGCTAATATATCTTTGCAAATACAATTCTTTGCAAATACTTCAACCTAGTAAATTTTCAAAGTAAATGCATGGAAATGTCTACCAGCAAACAAACAAAGTCTTGAAATTTAGTTGGCGTAAATAATTTTAAACAGACAAGGCATCAATCAAAGAAAGAAAAAATATATATGCCCATCATACTATACCCAATGTTTATCTTCAAAAATACAACGTGGGACAAACCTGTGAATGTGATCCACAGCATGTATACCTCTAAACAATGAAAAACTTGACCTAAGAAACCTTTGAATCAAAATTTTCAAGAAAATCATATCATTCAAGTCTGTATAAGAACAAGAGTACAGCCTCATGCCCATAACAAGTTTTATGCTTACTAATCTCAAAGTTGTTCAAGGCCATAATAAGGGCTGTCAATTTTTGCTATATTGGCCAGAAGCAGCGACTTATATAAAAATGAAGAAACAAATAGCAATCTGTACCAAATAGCACCAACAAATGAAGGTTTCCATTCTGTCGTCTTCCGAGACAAACCGAGCCACGCCATCTCAGCTACCATAATGTTGATTCCGAGCAGCCATATTAGCAACCTGAGCCTGCAACTGAGCAGCTCTAACTTTAGCAGCCGTAGCACGGTGAAAGAACTGCTCTCTCGACAACACCCTCACACTCCTCAAGTACTGATCAAACGGTACCGCCCCAGCCTGAACAGCCTTATCCAATGCATAAAGAGTATCTTCAATAGCCAAATCAGCAGCAGTGCATTCAAGCATCTGCTTAGAAAGCACATCAACACACTCAAAGGCATCAACAACATTCTCCAAACCCTCCAACTTCTTCCCTTGGTTTTCCCTCAACCAACCTTCCAAAATATCAGTGTTCATCAAAACTATCTGCAGTTGCTGCTCCAAACCCGCCATCTCCACCTCCATTTCCCCCAAACCCTTATTCAAACCCTCCTCCCTCTGCTTCAACACCCCCTGCAAACCAAACAACCCTTCCATTTCAGCCTCCCGCGTCTTCCTCAATGCGGTAACATCATTATGCACAGTCTCCACAAGCTTATTAATCGCATTTCGCCTAAACACCTCAGCAGGATCCTCAGTATGAGGAGGAGGAGGAGTAGGAGTAAGAGGCCGAGAAGGTGAATAAGGTGAAGGAGGGTAACCCCTAGGGGGAGGATGTTGATACCCAGATGAAGAAGAATTCCCAAAACTGGAACTTGGATTGAGATTTGAATTTAAACTATGGTTAGGATTGGGATTATGATTGGAATTAGGATTAGGATTATGATTGGGATTAGGGTTTGAATTGGGATTGGGATTGGGTCTACGTTGAGAATAAAGAGGAGGATCACGACCAAAGAGAGCACTTAAAGAATGAACAAGTTCAACCAAATTAGATCTAGGGTAAATCCAATTATGAAGATAAGGAACAGAAACTAAACCAGAAGGATTAACATGAGGATGAGGGCGTTTAATGATCATATCTCTAGTAGGATTAACATAAAGAACAGGTGGATGACGAGGATAAGATTCCATAAGCCAAATTACGATAGGGATATTATAGGTAATACCTTGATAAGTCATGGGAATAGTTCCATCAGCTTGAAGGAGATTAACGGAACGACCATCGTTGTGAGTAAAAGTCGCGGTTTTAGGTTCGAGAGATGGGAAATTATCTGTTAGGGATAATAGGTGTTGACGAATTAACCACTTTGTATCTTCTGAATATGGAACTGCTGATGGACCACGTTGTGAGAGAACGGAGCTTAAGAATTGTTGTGTGATTTGTGGATTCGGCGATGATGGTATCGCCGGTGGTACCATAGCTTTCAGTGTTGAAGAAATTGTTAGGGTTTGTTTGGTGATTGAAAATTGGGAATTTGAGAAGATTTGAAGAGAAGAGAAGAGAAGAGAAGAGGTGGGTGATCGGTTATTGAAATGAGAAATGAGAAATGAGAAATGAGGATGGAGTGAAAGAAAGGGTGGGTTTGGCTTAGGGAGCTGGGTTACGCGTCATTGATTGATTGAGAAGCTTAGAAACTTCACTTTCTTGAGAGTTTCCAACGACGTCGGTTTGGGTATTATTGTTTAAATTTAAAGTGTTTCTTTGCTTTTTTATTTTCAGTTTAGCAAATTAAATTTGACAAATTCTTAGGTTACTGATGAGATGAGAGAGTCGTAGGGAGACACGAATAAATTGCAATAAAAGTCAATTATAAATGAACATGGTAACAAATAATATAATATGGCTCGGTAAAGGATTGGTCCACTTGGATAACATTTCTGGCCTGATTCGATTTCGAATATTGGGTTTTGTAGCTACATTTTGGACACTTTTTTTTTATAGCCTTTATTTCTGTTCAAAACCGAACCAAACCAATAGTGAAACCAAATCGAACAAAACCAAACCGAAAACCGCAAAAACCGCTTTTGATCGGTTTAGTTCGTTCTTTTTTCATCAATCACACGGTTCGGTTTGGTTCGCGGTTTTGATTTCAAACCGAACCCAACCAAACCAAACCAAATCGCAAAACACTTTGAGCACACAATTACAACCTTCCTTACTAACCCAAATGCAACTTCAACCCAACTCTCACTCACTTACTAGCCAAATCCAATTAATTTTTGACTCAAAAACAATTCATATTGTTATGCTATATTTAAAAATTACAACAAAATATTTAATTTAAATACTTTTAAACATTGTCTTAAAGAATTAAAAGAGAGTGATTTATATTAGTCTTTTTTATGTTAGTTCATTTTAACCCAGTTTTAAATTATTTTTGTCTTGGAAAAAACCGAACCAACCGAACAAATCCAAACCGCATTGATTTGGTTTGGTTTGGTTTATTTTATTTTAGAATCACACCGACCAAACAAACCGATGTAAATTTTACCTTGCGGTTCGATTCACTTTTTGCCTCAAAACCGAACCAAACCGCACCGCGAACACCCCTAGGTACTCGTGGTCAGCCAAGTTCCTCGGCATAGATTAGTCATCGGCAAAACCGGGTAAAAACTGCGCCCAAAAAATATGGTAATCGAAAAAATAATATAATATGGCTTTGTATTTTTTGTTATAAAAAAATATCCCATTTTGGTTATAGTATAAGAAATAAACACAGTATAAAAAAATAACATTGAAATCAACTATTCTTATTTAATAAAGGTGAAAGTTTAACTCCTTTCCAAAATTGTCATTTTCATTAAATGATGAATTATACTCCTAATTAATTGGCTATTTTCATTTAATAAAGTTGAAAGTTTAACTTTCTTTCTAAAATTGTAATCTTCATTAACAACATGGTAGAGCACAAGTGGTAGATACTTGATATATAGTTTTTTGCCTTTCAAAAAAAAATACTTGGGTTACTTAACCATTTGGTCAAGTGTTCGAGTGTGTATGAAAAATATACGACGGAGAGGTCAACTCTAAAATGAATCTCAATACTTGGTGAATTAGTCTCCGCAGTTGCGCACCTAGGAGATACATTGATTTAACAAAAAAAATAGTAATTTCATTAAATAGTGATTTATACTCATAATTAAGGATACCACTTCTAACTGCACCCGTTAAATATGTGCCAAATAATTACACCACTTAAATAGGAAAAATGTTGAGATTTATTCTTTAAAAATGGTGTTGGTTGTGTAAAAAAAAAGGTGTTGGAAGTGTTTAAAGTGTTTATTTACTTTTTTTTATTGAGTTTAGAAAAGTAAATTTGACAAATTCTTAGGTCAAATGAGTATGACTTTGTTTTTGTTATAAAAAATATAGACGTTCTTTCGATCAATGTTTTGAAAACCAAATCGGATATCGAACTAGTGAAACTTCTGAGTCATGGTTCAATTACTTTAAACTACTCGAATCTAGATGAAACTGTCACTGAACCACTCTAAGTGAACCGGAGATAGTGTCAGGTCATGGTTTAAATAGCTAAACCGTTCGGTTGGTTCGATTTCTAAAACACGACTTTCAACATAACATACAAAAACACTTATTTAAGCTCTGAATTTGAGGCATTACAAGTGTGTCGCGGCAAACCAAAAGTAGTCAATTTCCATGATAATATTTTTTGGTTACCGTGTTATTTGTATGCAGTATCCAACGGCTTTGCTAGTGACTATTCTACGCCGAGGAACCTGGTTGGCCAGGTGTATACGCAACTTTGCCAGCCCGTGTGGCTATCCCCTCCCAACAGAGGTTTTCCCCCACCCCTGACCTTGAGGTGGAATCCGGACCCAGTTATTTCCACGAAAATATGGTATTGTATTTAGAATGAAATTACCAAAGGTAGTGTCTAGGAAAAGAGATTATTAAACTTTAGGAAGTAATTTAATGGTCGTTACTAATTTTGGAAACTATTTATTATTTTCTTATACTTTAATGACTAATTAAGAGAGAAAACATATGCTTAGAGACTAAATTGGTAAGTTGCTATAAAACAAATTTGGAATTAAATAATCCAGTCTCTTAATTTCAGTGAATAATAAAATGAGAATATTTATAAAAAAATCCAAAAGTTCTTTAAACAACAATTTTGATAACAAATAATTTTGCACACAGGTTTTTGTGTCAAGACCAGTACAACCGGCACATAAGTATTGCTCTTTTAGTCCCCAACAATGCTAACCCTTTTAATAAAATAAAAAATAAAAAACTAGATTTTAAATGGAAGAAGAACATTAATTTCCGCAGCATCAGACAGAGCCATATAACAAAAACAAGGGTTTTGCAACAACGTTATTATTGGTTTTACTAACAATCTAACGGATACTTCAATTGTTTTTTTTTTGAAAAAACAAAAAACTAACCGCTCTCCCATATAACAACTAATTAACTGCTTTTCTGTTTCTGTAATTGTTCTTTGGGATGGAAACTAGAAAGACGCTATCCATTGCCATTGCCCAAATATTCCTTCCACACACATTGTTTTTCATCATCAGTACATTACCAACACATTAAACTAGTTTAACATAAGAAGAATTAAGAAACACAGTTTATTTATATGAAACAAAAATCATCTAAATGGGTTCTCCTAAAGTTTCCAGATATAGAAGAACAAAGAAAACAAAGGTTAATAATTCAATGTTTAAGCCAGCAGACAGAGACGTTTCCAACAATGTTGGAAAATTTGATGATTTTCAATGGACCAGTAATATTCCAGAGTGTCCTGTATACTACCCTTCACAACAGGAGTTTGATGATCCTCTAGTATATCTACACAATATTTCTCCAGAGGCATCTAAATTTGGTATTCTTATACAAGCATGCATGGTTTTCTCTCAAAGTCTTTTAATCAACAAACACGCACTCAGTTAATTTATGTTGTCAGGTATATGCAAAATCGTTTCTCCTATAGTTCCCACTAATTCTGCTGTTGAAGTCTTAACCAAAGAGAAAAAGAATTTCAAGTTTGAAACTAATGTACAGCCTCTTTGGCTTTCTGACTGGAATCACAAAGATATAACAACCTTTTCCATGAGAGGAAGGTGAAAAAACATTATTATTCTTTTAAGTTTTTTAATGGCTAAATTAAAGCTTGTCAGATAATTATTTTTCTGGTTTGTATTAATTTTCATCAGAAAATATAAGTATCATGAATTTGAGGCTATGGCAAACAAGGCCTTTCACAGTAGATTTAACAGTTTGGAGGGTCTTTCATCTTCTTCACAACATGTGGAAAAGGAATTCTGGTATGAGATGGCACGTGGAGAAAAGGGAAGTGTTGAGTATGGAGTTAATATTGAGGGTAGTGCCTTTTCATCTGATCCTATTGATAAGCTTGCAAAATGCAAATGGAATTTGAAGGTTTGCATCTGATTTTGTACGTTCGCTTTACTTTACACTAGCAAATGGAATTTGAAGGTTGGCATCTGAATTTATTTATTTATTTATTTATTTCCATCTGATTTCATTTGTATCAGAATTTCTCAAGGCTGCCACAATCCACATTGCGTTTAGTTGACAAGGAAATTCCAGTAAGAAAGTACTTATTATGAAATCCAAATTGAATTTACACTTTTTTTCCTCTAATAATTCCATCTGAATTTGTTTTTTCTAGGGAATAACAGATCCTATGCTATACATAGGAATGCTATTCAGCATGTTTGCATGGCATGTAGAAGATCACTATTTGTACAGGTAGGTATTAATTAATTACTCAAAACTTTGTCTACACTTCATCATTTTTTACATAGATCAACTTTTTAATTTTGTTTGCAGCATAAATTATCATCATTCAGGTGCAAATAAAATCTGGTATGGTGTGCCTGCCCATGCAGCCTCTCAATTTGAAAACATTGTCTTCCATAATGTGTATTCCAATAAGAACTTATCAAAACATGGAGTAGATGGGGCTTTCCAACTTCTAGCACATAAAACAACCATGTTCCCTCCAATTATCTTGCTACAAAACAATGTGGCAGTTAACAAAGCTGTCCAGAAACCAGGAGAGTTTGTTGTCACCTTTCCTAGAGCATATCATTCTGGATTTAGCACAGGTAAATCTATCTGTCTACTCGTACACGTGTATGTGTTTTAGAGATACAATTCACCTGACACTTCAGATTGAAGACATGTCTGGGGTTCGACACATGTAGTGTCATGCACTTCAATTACTTTCATTTTATCAAATTATTATCAGCGCCTACGTGTTAGTGTCATGTGTCTCATGTCTCATGTCTAGTGTCCCTGTCTGTGTTGGTGCTTCTTACAAGAGGCATTTCTCAT
This sequence comes from Oxytropis ochrocephala, assembly GCA_020916435.1. NCBI lineage: Eukaryota > Viridiplantae > Streptophyta > Magnoliopsida > Fabales > Fabaceae > Oxytropis > Oxytropis ochrocephala. Next base: position 74,028,160 of record CM037094.1, on the reverse strand, counting down.
ATATTTGATTCTTGATTGATTTAGGTTTTAACTGTGGAGAAGCAGTAAACTTTGCTATTGGTGATTGGTTTCCACTAGGGGCTGAAGCTAGCAAGCGTTATGCAAATCTCAGAATGTTTCCTATAATTCCATTTGAGGAACTTCTTTGTAAAGAAGCTATGCAGATTTACAAGTCTTTAAAAGTCAGAAATTCAAAGAATAAACCTAAGGACTTGACAATGGCATGTTATCATGCTACTGTGCTATCTTTCATGCATCTTATGCAATTTTATAACAAGTCCCTCTTGAAATTGAATGGCTCAATGAAGTGTTTAAGGTCTTCAGATTCAATAGGTACCCTTTTATGCCGCGACTGCCACAGAGATTGTTATGTAGCTTACATGCTGTGCAATTCCTGCAATTCTTATCCACTTTGTCTTCACCATGATGGTAATACATCAGTTATTCAATGAACTTAAAACTGCATTTTTTTTTCCTTATAAAAATACGACCAGACGGAGTACCTTCATTTTGTTATTGTCTGGATGACTTAATTAACATACATTTTCTGGTTCTATTATTTATGTGATACAGACATTGCATCACAGAGGTGCTCCTGTGGTAGAAAATATACTATTTTTAAGAGGAGTGACATGTTGGCAATGGAAAATGCTGCTAAAAAATTTGAACAGGAAAAAGATATACATATGATATAGTTGAGGGACAGATGAATTGCAATTATGGAACAAACATTGAATGTTCTTATGACAGAAATAAATGGTTCCAAGATCTTCAGGTATGTAAAAACATAAAGAAATCATGATTGAGATATCTGTTAGTTTTTGACACTTGAGAAACTTTGATTTTCTTTCACATAGTATGTTCTATCTTGAGTTTTGGTTTTAAATTCTTGTTTACATGATTTTGTTGTCTAACTGATCTTTGATTTGGACATTGGAACTGAAAACAGAATAATCCTTGGTGTGAAGAGACATGCAGTAAAAGAAATGGTGCTTAATAATCAAATTAGGAGAAAAATGAGTGCTTAATAAGACATTTGACTTTCTTATTTAGTTTTTAATGTGTATGTTAGTATTGGATAAGTTGTACTTATGTAGAACTGTAAATTATTTTATTCTTTGAAACAGTTGTACTATTTCTGGAATTGAGTGGGGAATGCACAGTGTGATGAAGCTTGATGTAAAAACTATATCTTCTATTGTTTTTTTTACCATGTTATTGATTCACAATGTCTATCAGTTGTCACTAATCTACATCGGTGAATTTGCCTGACCACGTGTATAGTTTGTATGATTCTCTCTTCCAAATAGAGTTTTTACCACATCTAAGACTCGAATTTAAGACCTTGAGGTGGGGTCTGAACCCCGTTGCTCGAATCAACCCTTGTTGGCAAAAAAAAAAAAAATACCACACACGATCACACTTGAGAGCTGAGATATCCATATCGCTGAAATTGTAAATGCAACTGCCCTTGTGATGCTTAACATTTGTTTAATTCCTTATAAATTAGACACAAGATTTAAAGTACAGTTACTTATGTTTGTCTACAAAAAAAAAACGTAGTTACTTATATGTGTTCTATACCATTTTCCGATTACAATAAAAAAATCCATTTTTAAATTTTATCAAAAAAATGGATCATTTTATATTTAAATATAAACATAAATGAACTATTTTTTAGTTTGATAGTCAGACTGACAAGTGACAAGACCTAACACACATACTAACGAGAAAACCAACGATTGACACCCGGGGGATCGAAGGATCGAACTGGCAATTGGGTGTCCATAAACAACATTTTTACTGCTGCAACGAATCGTCCTCGGACACATAAATGAACTATTTAATTCAATTTACATATTAACCAGTTTTTTTCCACAAAATTAAATCTTTTTTTATCAAGATGTGTAATTTTTTTTTTTGGAGCAAAAAGAACTGAGGAGAAGACCCCTAATAAAACCAATCTCCTCTGTTGAGAGTTGAGGTTTGTTTCCGATGATTCTCCACCAACTCAGTCGCGCTGCGGCACCCTTCTCTCTCACACTCACACTCTCACCCACCACACTCTTAACCCCTTTTCTCCACAGAAACCTCTCCACTGACCAAAACGACGCTAATTTCATCTCACTCATTTCCAACATCGTTCACGGAAATCAAAGTTGGAAAATAGCCTTCAACCACCCTTCAATTTCATCCACATTGAAACCCTATCACATCGAACAAGTCTTAATCAACACCTTACACGATTCCAAATTAGCTTTAAGATTCTTCAACTTTCTCGGTCTTCATAAAAATATTCAACATTCCACTACCTCTTTCGCTATATTAATTCACTCCTTAGTTCACAATAAGCTTTTTTGGCCTGCTAATTCTCTTTTACATACCCTTCTCTTACGTGGGTCTGATCCAAGATTTGTTTTTTCTAAGTTTCTTGAATCTTATTTGGCCTGTAACTTTTCTTCAAGTTTGGGTTTTGATTTGTTGCTTCAGAGTTATTTGCAGAATACAAGAGTTTTTGATGCTGTTGTTGTTTTGAAACTTATGCTTGTTAATGCTTTGTTGCCTGAGGTTAGAACTTTGAGTGCTTTATTAAATGGGGTTTTGAGAATTAGAAAATTTGTTCTTGTTTGGGAACTTTTTGATGAGTCTGTTAATGCTGGTGTTAAACCTGATTCTTATACTTGTTCTGCTCTTGTGAGAAGCTTGTGTGAATTGAAGGATTTTTATAGAGCTAAGGAAAAGATTCTCTGGATGGAATCTAATAGGTTTGATCTTAGTATTGTTACTTACAATGTGTTGATTCATGGCTTGTGCAAAGGTGGTCGAGTTTCGGAAGCGGTTGAGGTTAAGAATTCACTGAGGGAAAAGGGTTTGATGGCTGATGTGGTTACATACTGTACACTTGTTCTTGGTTTTTGTAGGGTGCAACAGTTTGAAGCTGGAATAGAGCTCATGAATGAAATGGTTGAATTGGGGATTTCTCCGACAGAGGCGGCTATTTCGGGGTTAGTAGATGGGTTAAGGAAGAAGGGAGAAGTTAATAGTGCTTATGATTTGGTTGTTAAGTTAGGAAGATTTGGTTTTCTGCCGAATTTGTTTGTTTATAACTCGTTAATCAACTCTTTGTGTAAAGGTGGAGATTTGGATAAGGCTGAGTTGCTTTATAATAGTATGTTCGATAAGAACTTGCGGCCGAATGATATTACTTATTCTATTCTGATTGATTCCTTTTGCAGAAGGGGAAGATTAGATGTTGCAGTTTCTTATTTTGATAGAATGATAGAAGCTGGTATAAGAGAAACTGTATATCCCTACAATTCTTTGATAAATGGACAATGCAAGTTTGGGGATTTGAGTGTTGCTGAATCTTTGTATGCTGAGATGATCAATAAAGGGATTGAGCCAATTGCTACTACCTTTACATCATTGATTAGTGGATACTGCAAGGACCTACAACTACAAAAGGCATTTAAGCTATATAGTGAGATGATTCAAAAAGGAATTGCTCCAAATGTTTATACTTTCACTGCACTTATTTCTGGACTTTGCAGCACAAATGATATGGCGGAAGCGTCCAAACTTTTCGATGAAATGGTGGAAAGAAAAATCAAGCCAACTGAGGTGACATATAATGTTATGATTGAAGGGTATTGTAGGGTTCGTAACATCGATAAAGCCTTTGAGTTGCTTGAAGACATGATCCAAAAGGGACTTGTTCCAGACACATATACCTACAGACCTCTTATCAGTGGCCTTTGTTCTACTGGTAGGGTTTCTGAAGCTAAATATTTTATTGATGGTCTCCTCAGGAAGAAACTCAAGTTAAACGAGATGTGCTATAGCGCACTTCTACACGGTTATTGCCAGGAAGGAAGATTAATGGAGGCACTGAGTGCTTCATGTGAAATGATTCAACAAGGAATCGACATGGATCTGGTTTGCCATTCTGTTCTTATTGACGGTTCTCTGAAGCAGCTCGACCGAAAAATATTATTTCGTCTCTTGAAAGAGATGCACGATCAAGGCTTGAGGCCGGATAGTGTAATATATACAAGTATGATTGATGCATACAGCAAAGAAGGATCTTTTAAGAAAGCTTTTGAATGTTGGGATTTAATGGTTACTGAGGAATGCTTTCCTAATGTTGTAACTTACACAGCTTTGATGAATGGTTTATGCAAAGCCGGTGAAATGGACAAAGCAGGTCTTCTCTTTAAAAAAATGCTGGCTGCAAATATTGCGCCCAATTCAATTTCATATGGTTGTTTTCTTGACAGTCTTACAAAGGAGGGGAATATGAAGGAAGCTATAGAGCTTCACCATGCAATGCTTAAAGGGCTTTTAGCAAATACTGTAACATATAACATTCTTATCCGCGGCTTCTGCAAATTGGGTAGATTAATCGAGGCCGCCAAAGTTCTTTCTGAAATGACGGAAAATGGTATATTTCCTGACTGTGTTACCTATTCAACTTTAATTTATGAGTATTGCAGAAGTGGCAATGTAGGGGCCGCAATTAAATTGTGGGATACAATGTTAAAGAAAGGTCTTCAGCCAGATTTGGTTGCATATAACTTGCTAATTTATGGCTGTTGTGTTAATGGAGAGCTCAAGAAAGCATTTGAATTGCGTGATGACATGTTGAGGAGAGGGGTGAAGCCGCAACAAAATTCACGAGCATTGCAGAAGGGGCAATATAAGAGCAGCAGTTGAGTTGTGGTTTAACATGGTCCAAGCAAAGATCTATAGCCTGATTTGAATGCATGCAACTTACTAAAACGTGGTTACCGTGTTAATGGAGAGCTCGACAAGGCACTTAAGTTGCCGTGGCATGCTGAGAAGAGTAGTGAAGCCAAGGTAGAATCCCTTTTGGCTGAATCATCTGAAAATGGGGTTTATGTCTGAAGTTGAAGGTGATTTCTCCAGCCTGGAAATGTGGAAGTGTTTGTAAGCAAAATGATATGATATGGTGTCATATCCAAACCAGAAGAGCCCAGTGAAAGGTTAGTATTTGCAAAGTTGAAAATATGTTCTATTGGTTTTAATTACAAATAGGGATTTAACTAATTCAAAGTGAGGGGAATGAGAACTTATGATCATTCATTAAAAAATCAATAGTTGAGATTGTAATAAAAAACATATACACATGTATAACACGCTTAGAAATTGTATATATCCACTCCTTAGTTTTTTTTTGTCCACAGTTATACGTTATAACTCTTCATTGCTCCCTTTAAAGTGAATCCCTTAATTTAAGGAGAAGTGTCCTACATTTGGTTCCTTTATCTTGTATATTAACTTGGTTTTAATCCCTTAAATGTACATTTTTTTTTCTGCACAGGAAAAAAATAATGATGCAGAGGTGAATAAGAGCATTACCAAAAGGAGAATTGGAAAGGAAGCATAAGTTCAAGCAGTTATGATGATGATGATGAAAAATTTCGATTGATACTTGTTGCCAGGATTAACTTATATGTAGGCAATTCTTATGGTTAGCTTACTACTATTTTCAAGTCACTTGTAGCTTGAAGATGCCATAATTATTCAATTGCAATTGCAATTGCAAAGCAGTAATGCTTTTAGTTGTAGAGGGCTGAAAGCCTAGATTGTATATGAAGCAATTTATACAAATTTTGTTTAGCTGATTGGACTTGTAGACAACAAAATTTGTATGCCTGCATGAACAGTTGTAACTTAGATTTGTTTTCATAAATACTAATCAATTTATGGCAATATTATATCAATGATCCTTTTAAGTTATTTATTTGTAACGAGTTGTTCATTTATGTTTTTTTCCGTACCAACTAAGGCTCTGTTTAGCGCGTCCCATCTACTAGCGGATGGAACTAGCGGGCGAAGAGTACACGTGTTTGGTAAGCACTAGCGTTTAGCGTTTTTCGGGTAGCGTTTAGCGTTTTTTCAAACGCTACTTCAAGTAGCTAGCGTTTCAAAAACGCTAATGATAAAGAATAGCGTCTCACTTTTTTTGACATTTTTATCCTTGTTATTTTTCTTAAATTTCTTCTCTATCCTTATTAAATAAATGTAATAGTGAATTAAATAAATATATCTTTTTATGTCATTTTACATTTATCAGCTAGTTCAACCGCTAATTTTACTAAACACATCAATTGCTATCAGCTAGCTCATCCACTATCCGCTTATCCGCTACCTCATCCGTTATCCGCTACTTTTTACCAAACAGAGCTTAAGTCTTCAAGTTAGATAATGTTTACATAGTTAATCCTCTTTTTACTTTCTGTTCCAAACAAACTCATATGGCACTAACGGCATTGACGTGTGCTGACAAGTCTAGTCCAAATAGATTTTTAAATTAATAATCATATTTTTTAATTAGTTTTTTATTAAAAATAGAAAAACCGAGATGAACATCTTCAAACCCAGGAACCAAAACCATAAAATCTTCCCAAATTTCTGTTTGTCAAATTGAAATTCATCTCAAATATAAAAAAATTGAAATTCGTCCCATATCTTTCCCAATTTCTATTCGTCATATTGAAACTGGAATAACCAAACCCAAAAAATCTTTACAAATCATGATGCCTTTGCTCCTTCAGGGGTTTCTTGCTTCAATGGAGGGATAGTTTGAGATGGAAATTGGGATTTTTTTTTTTCAATAGGCAAGGTGTTGAAACAAAATTATGCTTATGATGAATTTTAATAGAAACAAAATTATGCTTATGATGAATTTTAATAGACTTTGAATATGTTTGGGTGTCCAAAAAAAAGTAGTCAAACAATATAATAACTAACATTGAAGTTCATTGATCATAAGATTAATGAATGACCTAAAAAGAGTCACATGCCTTCCAAAACCAACCATGGCAATATTGGATACTGACTGAACCCAACCAAACTCACAAGAATATTTTTTGATATAAAATGAAGAATTGCACCGTTCTGTATTAACTTCAAAGAAAAGTTTTCATCATCATCATCATCATCATCATCATCATCATCATCATCATCTATGTGTGGGCAGAGAACATGTCAAATATTCCCAGTGGGGCTCTGATTTAGTTATTTCCATAACGTTCAATGTGTCATCATCCTTCATGGAAAACTCAGGTATCCAGGTACCGCCTTCATTGGACAAAGAACTACAGTAGTTTCAGTCCACCTGTTACCTCATCTACCACTTCAACAGGTCCTGCAAATCAATATCATGTTAAAATACACTTTACTTTTACCTGTAAAATGAAAAGCAAATGCTAATTAGGCATAGACGAGAATATTACCAAGAATTGCCATCACTGTTCTCGAATCTACAAAATTAAAACATAAGAAAAGAATTACCATTTATCTTCTTTCACATCAGATACAAAGTTACAAACTGTCCAAATGAAGAACCAACTTTGCAATTCTTTTCTTCAGAATGCATACATGAATTGATGAACATATTCAACCATGGACTACACTTCAATATATAAAATGAGGAACGATAACGGGCGCTCAATTCATTTTGGGGGGATGCTGCTCGAAAACTGTTCCTAGTTTTTTTTTTTTTTGACAACAATTGTACATGGTTTTATTGATATCCAGACAAACATACTTGAAGATTTGCATCAAGTGCAAGATGTTAATAAAAGCTTCAATTGTGGAAGACACTGGAAATCAATTAACAACAAAATAAGGGAAATTCCAAATACTCACTTGGTGCAATCTGTGTTCTCCCAGCATCGATTGTGATATGGGTCGGCAACTTCAGAGATTTAGCTCTTTCCTAACATAGTAAACAACAATTTTACTAAAACAAAACCATATTCAGATACAAAATCCAGTATAAAATAAAATTGAAGATAAATGGGAAGAAAAAAAAATGTAGAAGTGGCATTAGAAGGCACTGTGAATCTAAGTTTTGAGAAATTGAAGTAAATGATGGAAGAAGAGGATAATGCACACTAGACAAATTATTGTTTTGTAGACAAAGATAATACCAAACAATGCATCAAATATAGTTTATGCAAAATCAGTAGACAAGACAAAATAGTCCAACCTATTTGAGATTCTGACTTTGGTTGAACATAACTATTAATTAACCTTTTTATGCTATATTATTTGTTAAAATACAAGAGCTTGTGATTTAAATCCTCATAGATTACTTCAAAGCTATGTAGTCGATAACAAATAGCGTAGCAGCCGACCCCTAAAACGCAATAGCGGGTAGCGTTATGGCTGCTAGGTCAAAGTCTAGGGAAACGATACAAGTAATTTATACCTTACACATAAAGCTCAAAAATAGAATAATGCACAACATTAATACTAAAACATCGAAAGCAAGGTTGTGGTTGTGACTAGGTTGATGTCACAGCAATGGCAAAACCATGAAAAGAGCATAAATGGCAGCATAGATAGAGGAACTACGCAAAACAGTGAACAGAGAAGAGAAACAATGCAAAAAAAAAATATTGGAAAGAGGAATAGAGGCACAAAGATGCACCATTTCAGTTTGCTAAAATTGATTAAAAAGCCTAAAAAGAAGAGAGAACTACTAAAAGTGAGAAAAATTGAATTTTTAATGAAATTTCACCGTAGCGGCCGCTACGAGTGCTATTTGGCCGCTATTTGCGGCGCTACAACCGCTACGCAACGGCAAATTGAGTAGCACCTAGGGACCACTACGCAACGCTACGCCGCTATAGCGGCCACTATTGACTACAGAGCTTCAAAGATTATCAAACCTCCTGCAAAAGTTCCCTTTATAAATACTGAAAGACATTTAAGAAAATAATGAAAAGCGGATAGAATAATTTTGATGTCCTCATAGAGTACAAAATGTTTCATTTATTTCAAGTTCCAAGCTTCAACATGAACAGTTCAGTTTAAAGTGGCCAACTCTTGTGCTATTCATACCTCCTCTCGCCATATGACCATTCGTTGTTTAAAGCTTTCCCCGATTTGTCTCCGTGGACAATCATCATGTACAGCCCAAATTATACACTACTTTGCAAGAAAGCTATTACTTGATTTGTGTTCACAATCCCAGACAATAAGGCCCCATTTACTTTTATTGATTCCTATTTTCATTTCCAAAAATAATGCAAGTAGAAATTTATTTTATGGGCTGCTCTCTTTCTCAATTTCAAAAAGCAAGATCAATATTTTTGAAAAAATTTAAAACGCTAAAAGGCCTAATTTAAAATGAGCCATAGCAGCTTTAAAGCCATATATGATTAAAGCTTAGAAAATGATCTTGCTTCTTACATAAACGCTAAATTTTTCTCAGAATGAGCCATAGCGTTTTCCATTCCCATGATTCTTAGAAAATGAGCCATAGCAGCTTTAAAGCCATATATGATTGAAGCTTCCAGTAAGCATAGAATTGTATTTCTAAGTTTCCCATTTGCAAATATTTTCAGAGTAAAGCCCAAATTCATGCCTTATATTGCTCTATGAACGCTACCCTCTTTTACATTCATGATTACATGGCCTCTGGACAGTATCCATAAGTAAAATAAAATAACTGACCAAATCTACTATTTTTTTTTTGCTAGTTTGCATGTCAAAAAGGACGGGCATTTTTTATTTTATTCCTAGTAGCTGATCTTGTCTTGCATACTTTCCCACAAAATACAAGGTTTGCCGGACCACAACGATGGGGTTGCAGAAGAGTGCAAAACCAAAACTTCTAACCACAATTTGCAAGATTAAGTAAAAGAGAAGCAAATTAATATCTTATTGCATTAAAGAAAATAAGTATCCAATTGAAATTTAAGTTCTGTCGATTTATGGTGACAAAGAATTACATAATTTGTTAAAAAAAGGTCTGTTAATTTGTATTGTTCTGAAGAAAAAGAGCATTTTTAATTGAAAAATGTTTCAAAATTTATTATGATTGGGGATATGAAAAAAAAGTTGTTTTAGTGCTTTTCTCAGAGTCCTAAAAAAGGCCTTATTTAAAAAGCTTCTGCAAAGGCAACCTTAACTATATTCATTTGTTGTTGTTGTTATAATCCATAACTGACCAGTGTACACCAAGCAAGTATCAAATACAAATCTTATAAAAGATGTAACAGAACTTAGCTAATGTAGCATGAAATTTCCCTATACATCAATCAATACTTACTTGCAAAGCGAGCATATCTTCTTCACTTTCAATTTTGACAACAACCTTAGGCTGTGCAGACATCTCCCACCTGCACATCGATATAGACAAACTTCATAATAAAGTCATACAATTCAAGGTGACATGCAAGCTAAACCGAGATAGTGGCAGTACCTATTCAAAGCCTTCGGCGCTCGATAAATTAGCTTCTTATAGAGACCCAGAGTTGCATGACTGCAAAAAGAAAGAGAAACAGAAAACTGAGTTTGAACCATTAATCATATTTTCTTGGTTGAAAAGCTAAATTTGACAAAACAAATAAGTTGCACACTTCACATGAATGAGGGGTCTCTATGGTCTATGCTAGTGTGCTTCTACAAAATAGTGGAATAAAATGCCTAAAACTCTCAAACATAATAATCTAATCTATTTGAAAGGTATTCAAAAACTTCAAATAAACAAAGTAAAATTAACAAAGGTAACATTACATACCTGCACTGAGCAGCAATTTTTCCTTTACCCATTTTAAGATCATTTCTAACTACAAGTATCTGCATAAAAAGAAACAATTATTTAAGAAACCCATTAAAATTGAGATTGTGGGAAGGAAGAAAAAGAAGAACTTTGGTGAATTTACCATCTTAAAATCATCGAGAATGTCAGCGAGCTGTTCAACCTCAAGTGGGTCTTTGATTTTGGACTTATTATTCTTCTTCTGCTTATTGTTGTTGTTGTTTTCATTGAGAAGAGAAATTTCTTTGTCTTTAGGGAATGGAAATTTATGTGAGAAGTGGAAACGATGAGGATATTGAGAACCAATGAAGTAACCGAAAGCAAGATAACCAGCGCTGACCAAAATGGCACTCAACCATGTTAGTTCCATTTCGACTAGTTTGAGAAACAGGGGATCGAAAATGGGATTTTAGGGTTTCGGAGAAGAAGAAGAAGAAGAATAACAATAACAATAACGCTGCAGAGTTTTTTGACACATTCAATCCACTATTGGTAGTGGTAAAATAGTGACCCCTACTAGGAGTATACTTGTGGATATGCACGGGTGTTGTCGTGTTATTATTATTAATAAACTTAGAAAAAATTAATTAGTCCGAACATTACTTCGTGAAAATTAAGACTAATTTAAAGTAGATAAACAAAAAATTTCAAATAGTAATTGAGTTAGTTCTAATATTACCGCGTAAATATTTACCATCAATATGTAATAATATTTTCTGTAGATATTAGAAAACAAAATCGTATTAAAGTTTCAATTGTAATATTTCCGTAAAGACTAAATAAACTTATCGATAGAGAAAATTGAATATTAAAAAGAATGAGACATATAGAAGAAATTAAAGAAGATGTATTGTGAAGTTTCATAACTTTAGAATATTTTCGTCGATTGACATTTAATCGTTAGATAATCACCAATCATGTAGTAATAATGCAACCCCAAGGCAAATAACACGAAATTTATTTTATCAATAATAAAATTATACCAACATGTAACGTTTTCCTGTTGTAACTCAAAAGTAGAATAATAAAATTAGAAATTTGAAGAGGGAGATGGGGAATAGAGGGGAGAGAGATAGAGAGAAAATTGAGAAAGATAAGAGTGAGAGAGGAAATAGAAAAAATGTGTTTTAAATGTGAGATAAAAAAGTTAAGAGATGATGTGAGAAAGTGAGACCCACAAAATATAAAAAGTGAGATTAAATAATTAGGAATTGACATATTTGTCCTCAAAAAATTGGTTTTAGATAAGGGTAATATGGTATTTTTGATAGTGTTTTAATTAAAGACATAGTTGATTGATTAAAGATATATGGCTTTTATTTTTTGCACCCCCCTCATTGTCTATCCCACCCCCATAAATTCCATTTTGGACAAAAATACCCCTAATTTTACAAAAAATTCTACCTACAAAATAGATAGGTAATTCCTGTCACTTTTGGTGGAACCTAATTACTATCATTTGTATTTCTAAATCCAAATGCTTTTGATAGTTGTTGGATTTAGGAATTCCTCATAGATAGGTAATTCCGGTTCACAAATTGTGAACCGAAATTACCTATTTATGAGGTAATTCCGGAAATCCCAAATCTTAGAAAGTTAAATTTTTTTTTTTAAAAAAAGGAGGGTATTTTGGGGTTTTTTGGTAAAATGGGGGTGAGATAGACAATGAGGGGGTGCAAAAAACAAAAGCCAAGATATATAGTTGATGATAGTTGATAGTTGATAGTTGATTGATTATTAAGGTTAAATAGGAGAAAGAAAAATAGAGATATTAGTAGTGGGTATTTTGATTAAAAAGATTATAGATTGATTAAAGTTATAGTTCATATATAGTTGATAGTTGAAGAGAAGAGAGAAAAGTGAGTTTTAAATATGAGATTAAAAGGTTAAGAGATGATGTGAGAAAGTGAGACACACAAAAAATAAAAAGTGAAATAGAATAATTTGAAATGACATATTTATCCTCAAAAGTGAGTTTCAAAGAAGGATAGATTATTAATTTTGGTAGTGGTTGTTTTGTATAAAGTTATAGTTGATTTTCACTAACTCACGATTTTTGTCTCTTAAGAAATTTTTTCACAAATTTAGTCCCTCTAATTTCACTAACTCACGATTTTAATCCCCGTAGAATTTTTCTCATGATTTTAGTCCCCCTATTTTCGCCAGCTCACAATTTTAGTCCCCCTATTTTTCCATTTTTAAAAATCAAAGTCCCCCTCTAGGAAAATAAGAGGACTAAAATCGTGAGTTGGCGAAAATAGATAAACTAAATTCGTGAAAATAATTCTTGGGGGACTAAAATCGTAAGTTGGTGAAAACAGGGGGACTAAATTCGAAAAAAAAATATGGATGAATAAAATCGTGAGTTGGCAACAATAGGGGAATCAAAACTGTAATTAAGCCAAAAATAAAACTGTAACTAAAGTTTTGTCAAAAAAAAAACTCTAAAATGTAACTAAAGTATAGTATGTAACTCGTGCAATGCACGAAAAAAAAAATATGTGTTCTTAGTATTAAAAAAAATTGATACATGTAACATAAATATTCAATAAAAAAAATAAGTCATACACATGTGTAAATATCAAACATAATGTATATATAGTATTTGTTATAAAAATATATCAGTTAAATATAAGTTATTTAATAACGGAGAACGATCTTGTAATAAAAACTCGAAAAAACATTATGGACGGTAAGCATATTTATAACATTAAGTTGTTAATATTAGTATAAGTAAAATGATGTAACTTGCTTCAAAAAAATGTTAAATGATGTAACTAATGCATTATAATATCTTTTGGATTTGTTATAAGTAAACAAAGTAAACATGGCAACAGAACTCGAACCTACAGACACTCATTCAACCCAAACTCAATTTTGATGAGGAAAATTTGGTTTGATCGGGGACATGATCGTGGATGTCGATACATACTGGCTCCCAACCCACTTGACTAACCATTTATTTTAAACACGTTTATTAATAATATTTCCTATTGTAATTCATTTTAAAAAAGTTTATCAATTTTTTGAAGTGTTTCTTTAAAAAAAATAGAACCATAAGCAAACTAAGTTTATTCTAAGTATTAATATATATTAAAAAAAATCAAATAAAGCTAAGTATTTATTTTAATGAGTTAGACATTAATATAATTTATTGTAAAATCTTGTCAAAAAAATTCTTGTAAAATATTCGATCTCGTGAGGTATACTTTTACTCTAATTTAAATATTATTATTTTTCATGTAATATATGTATTTTATATAATCATTCTTGTATTTGTCTATCAATTATTTTGCTATTAGGTTATCATATAGTATATATTTATCTATATTTACGTGTGCGCGCCTTCAATAATAACTAGCGTCATCACCCGCGCGATGCGCGAGGTGCACTAATATCGACGATCAGTATAAGATAGCATGTAAATTAAATTTTTGATAATAGTAGATAAAGTATAATTAGGAATAAAATATAGCATATAAAAAGTGCATAACAAAGCTTAGAATTATTGTTATTAATACAACACAATAAGAAGTTTCCAACAAAAAAAGTACAACACAATAAGAAGTCTTAAACACGCGGTACAAAGTCTTAAACATGAAAAACACATCAAAGTCTTAAAGATGATAAGACATGACTCAATCATCCAAATTAATCACAATTTAGTTTTAAGTTTGCTCCAACAAAGTTAGATTCAGGATGTTGAATTTGAAGAGGTTGAGGCTGACTACAGATCATTCTAAGAAGATGATTACTTGACATTAGCACATGGATCAGCTCTCGAAGGCAACCACCTTTTAGAAACTGCTATGACCAGAACTAATAGATGAAAAGCAAAATCAGTAGCTATACTTGATTGGAAGAGGTATAGTTAGAGATTGAAAGATCCTTGCATGTGAGAAAGAAGTTGATACCCGTATTGTTCCAATATGGAATTCCTAAAACACGTGGGTAACAATGAAGCATTGCAATTCCAAACACAATGAGAAACTTTAGAGTCATAAAGCTTTGAAAATTATTAAAAGTATAGAACTTACCAAAAAGAGATTTATAAACTTTACCACAAAAGACATGTGCCTCGAAAGAATGCAAGTACACAGAACTCATCCTATTCTATTATGCAACAATGCAAGTGAGCTCAATGTGCTTATAAAAAGACATGTCCTAGCTTGGAAAAATTTACCTTGTATAATTTAGCTAACTAATAATACTTGCTAACAATCATAGAACTTCGTAGGATGTCACTTTCAACCAAATTAGAATACATAATGAATAGAAAAACTTGAAGAGTGAAAGAAGTTCCCCTCTAAACTTCACCACAAAAAGATATATGGTTGAAAAGTAAATGCAATTAACATGTAGAAACACATTCTGACTTTAAACTAAGAGCCTTGATCAAAGCAAAAATATACAGATATAAACTCCCAAGTCTCAAGATACATTGTTTGTTATAAAAAGAATCTAAAAATCTTTTGAACACTAATGTAAAAAAAAAGGTATCAACCTAAATAAATGAAAATCTAAGATACCATCTTAATAGCATTCCAACAGCAACATATAGTTCTTTACCATTATACTTAATGGCATATTACCTCTCAACAATGATTTCAAGAGTGACTTGACTTCAATAGGATGCAAAATTTTTCTTAGTCAACATCATTGCACCTGAGTAAAAACTTCTAATAATTAATAGCTTATAGTTGCACTGAAATTATGGGATAAGAAGACAATTAAAGGATAAAACCGACCCAAGTGGCATATTCTAATGGGTAAACAAAATTAACAAATAACAGTTACTATATAATACTCCATTGGAACCAGAAATGTTAAAAGAAATACAATAAATGTTGCCTTCTAATAAGGTAGTCAAAGAAACAGCAAGAGGCATGCTTTCAACCAGTTCATCAGTCTCGCATTCTAGAATCGTGCTCTGAAGGAAACTTTGAAAGTAACAACAATTGGCAAGACCCTACAATCAAAAAAAAGAAACACATCAAAATTCATTAATTTGCCTAATTGAACATGCAATAAAATAAGAAACCGATAGAATAGAATTGAAAGAGTGCAGTATTAATTAGCAAGTCATACACTTTAAAATACACTAACTGATATTTGCTAATAATCATCAAGTTTTAGAGTGCTAGCAATTGAAATCATAGATTGATGTCGTTAATAATACCCTTTCCAAGATTGGTTCATTATCCCTTATATACCTCCTAGTCATGCACCTACAGATATAAATCGTATCTGCAAAACAGCAAGTACAATAAGCTTTCTATATAAGGAAGCAAACCCACAATAAGCGATGGACGGGGAGCCCGAGTATTGATTGAAGAGAATACATTAGACTTGCTCTTGGAAGAAGACATGTGAAACAAATATTCGTTTCATGAAGAACATTTAAAACCAAGGAGACCAATAATAGAAGTCATTAATTTTCACTTATTCCATCATGTGCTGATGTGAACTTTATGATTTAGCTATATTATGCTTGAGTTTAACTGCCATATATCCAACTTCAAACTTTATTTGACTTCACATTCTAACTTTTACAAATTACATTATATAGTGCCACAAGAATACAACCTGGTATAAGATGATTAGTTCTTTTTCATATGTATTTCTGTTCATAATGATCGAGTGTTTTCTAGTACCTACCTTGGAGGGAAATTATTTTGTATTTTAATTTAGCTAGGTAATTAAAAAGTACTAAATTATTTTCTCTCAATGCATTATTTTTGCATTCTGGTTTGTTTCTTATGCATTTTTAAAATAGAAGTATCTACTATTATCAATGCAGATACACAGTCTCTTCCCATTCCCAATGCTTAAAATGTTAAACACAATGATAACATAAACACCAACATGTGAAACTCTCTCCTCCTTGTTAAACTCTCCATCATCACAATATAATGGACTAAATGTTCAAAAGCTGATCCAGAATTAACAATACCATCACCTTTGAGCCAAAATTCATAGAGAGTTGCACCATCAAACAAATCTCATTTTTCAAATTTAACTGTAAAAAAACCAAAAAAAAAATTCAAATAAAAGTGGTTCAGAGGAAAAACCAGAAGAAAAAATATAGATAGAGAAGTTAGAAAATAGGAAAGCAACTCAACAAAACAAGGAGGCAAAATCGATAGAAAAAAAACTCAAACTGCCTTCTGGTTTCATGCTCTTTCTGCCTTGCCGTGTTCTTGAGGAATTGGCTGTAAGTTTGGTTTCCGGCATGGCAGACATGATTTCCGGCGCGGTGGTCGCCGGAGGAAAGTGGTCAATCATCAAAGTTTTTGAGGGGTTTTAATGCGGACAATGAGGGGATTCCAAATATCATATTAGTTTTCAGGTTGGAAGTTTATGGTGGCCGGAAAAGTCGAAGAAGAAGTGGATCGATGCAAAGTTTTCTGATCTACTTTGTTTAGGAAAAAGGAAAAGATTTTCTTGTAGAGGAAAAGGAGACGAACGACCGTTGTCATTTTCCAAGACGGGGTGCCCGGAGTTGGCCTGAAAACGGGACTTAAACTATGGTCATTTTCCAAGACGGTTCCTTTTTGTAAAATAATAAGATAGGAAAATAGAGGAGGACGAGGAGATGAAGAAACTGTAGTTGATTTTTAGAAAAGTGGCCAAAATAGACTGGAGATGAGAGAAGTGGTGGGATGCCATGAGATAGAAAGGAAGAAGAGAAAGGGAAGACAAGAAAGAGTCAGAGAGGAGAGGAGAGTGAGAGAGAGAAATAATTTTTTTGAGGAAAAAAGAGAGAGAAAGATGAGTGGTAGTTTTTGTAATTTAGTGAGAGTAATGTACCAATAGGAGCAAGCCATTTAGTGGAAGCAATGAACCAATGGGAGCAAGCCAACAAATTTGGCGCCAAACTCTACCCCAAGCTGCATAGGATTAAAATGAAAGATGTTTGTTCAAATATCGTGTGGTATACTTTTACTATAGTATAAATATTTATATATATATATATATATATATATAATATGTATTTTACGTAATCATCTATTTGGTTTGACTACAATTTCTTTTGCTCTTAGATTTTCATCCTACTGGTGCACACAAATTACTTGATCCAAACAAACAGAAAGAGGTATGTGCAGGATCAGAACTACTTGAGGTTGATTTTGTGATCTTCTCAAATGATGGGGACCTAGTGCACTTTGCTCTGTGTGCAGGATCAGAACCAGTGTCATTGGAGGAAACAATTGGCAACAAAGCATGGAAGGAAGCTATTATGGTAGAGAAACTCAATTCAATTTAGAAAAAACAGACTTATTCTCTCATAGATTTACCTCGACGGAAGAAGCAAATTGGAGTCAAATGGGTGTTCAAGTTGAAATTGAACCTAGATGGATCAATTGCAAAGCATAAAGTGCCTAGGTTAGTTGCAAGAGGTTTCTTGCAAAGGGCAAGTGTGGATTATTCAGAAGTATATGCTCTAGTTTCCAAGATTGAAACTATCAGATTAATAGTTGCCATGGCAAGTGCAAAAGGGTGGCCTCTACTACAGTTATATGTAAAGTCAACATTTTTCATTGGTCCAATTGACGAATAAGTTTATGCCTCACAACCACCTAGGTTTGATATCAAGGGAGAGGAGACTAAAGTGTTTGTAGCGACCGAAAAATCCGGGAAAGGATTCTTCGAAAGGTTCTTAGGAAGCCGCCACCGAAATTCTAGTTTAAGGGCAAATTCGGAAAATCCCTTTTGGTTTAGGATAAGGCATTGTTAGGGCTCGGGAGTCATTATGTGTGGGGAAGGTATTAGCACCCCACGACATCCATTGTCTAATTAATTTAGATTTATTTAATAATTACCCTTTTTATTTGTAGAGAAAAAAGACTTATTTTTTAATTTTGATTTTTAGTGCTTGACGAGGGTTGAGTCTCGCTCCTACGTACCTCCGGATGCAATGGAGGAATCAAAGCCACGTAGTTCTTCCTGAAAAAGTTTGTGGGTTGGTGTTTTTTAGTGTAGGGGTCCTAGGATTCCTTGAACTGTATAACTCACTCGATTCTAGAGACACGACTAACCCGATTGTACAACCGACTTAGCCCCCTACTTTTGAAAATGATTTTAGCGTTTTTGAAAGAAATTGGTTTGGTGTGAGGTGGGTTCGTTTTAGAATAGGTATTCTAGAACTCCTGAACTGTACAACTCATTAATTCTAGAACGCTGACTAACCCGACTGTACAGCCGACTTAATCCCCTATTTTTTTAGGAAAAATGGTTTGTTCGTATTTATTAAGTTTTCAGGGTTATTGAACTGTACAACTCATTGGCCCTAAAACAATGACTAACCCGGTTGTACAACCGACTTAGCCGTTTATTTTAATTTCGCGAGAAAAATTATTTGCGTTTGAGTTGGAAAAGAATTAAAAAGAGAAACCGGGGGTGCAGATTGTAAATTTGGGTTTTATTAATAGCAGGGGGTTGTATAATTAATTGGAGGGTGCAAAAGAAAAGCCCGGTTGCATGTAGGAGCCTGAATGCGGCCCAGGCTTAAGTGAGGCGCGCGCGCATGAACGAAGGGGGTGTGAATATCAATCTGAATAATTAAAAAAATGAAAAAAAACTAAAGGCCCAATACCCTAACCCTTATAACCGAAAACCCTAAAAAACCTCCAACCTTTCTCTTCATCCACAGCTGCCGCGGCGCCGCAGAGAGAGGGAGTAAATCCTTGGCGAAATTTTCGCCCCATTTCACGGTGGAGGAGAAGTTAATGGCGAGAAGCTCGCCGGTTCACTGGGAGAGAGCGAGCGAGGTGGTGGGCGAGGAAAAAGGAGTTGTCTGGGCGTTGGGTGGCTATGGAGGTGGCGCCGGCGAAGGGAGTCTCGCCGGCGAGGACGTGGTCAGCTTCCTCCCATTCATACTTCTCTATTTCTATTCTTTTATTTTATTTTATTTTGTTCCTCCCTTCGGTTCACTAAAAAAATGCCGTTGTTATTTTCAGTTTGTGTTTTCCTGGGGCGATGGTGGCGGTTTCCGGTGGCTTCTGGGTTTGGAGGAAGGTTCGGTGGTGGCTTGTGGAGCTTGAAGGAAGGTTCGGTTCTGGGTGGTTTGAATCTATTGGTAAGTTCCTTTTTTTATTTTTTTCTGATCTAATCTGTCTTGGTCTCTCTCTTCATCTCTTCATCATTCTGTTTTCGATCTGGTCTGTATACCACATTTTTTTTTACTAAAACAGAGACTAATGTGAAATGCCCTATTTCTGGAAATCTAACTCTGACTTCTGTTGTAACCCTGTGCTAATTTTATTTTAAAAAACTAGTCTCAGAATCTTAACCTTACTGGTATTGCTCATTGACTCAAATTTGTTTTTTCTTTTGAGCGTTATTTCAAGATAACAGAATATTAAACAGAGAAATACGGTCTGAAAACTAATCCTGTGATTATTACATTTTTGACGTTCGTTATTAGTTTCAGCGATGAATGAATCCTATTTTAATACCATATGGACATAAAAGAAAAAAAGCTTAGATTTCGAATACCAACCTACAACTCCGGCCTCTGTTTTGATTCCCTTGCGTATTTGTTCGAGTAATAGTGACTGACCGCAACCGTGATGCCTTCGAACCGCTCTTGCCGTTACTCAGATTTTAGAACCGTGTTTATTGGATTAGGGTTTCGATGTGAAACTCTAATCCTATTTTTTGGTAATTTCGCAGTAGTTTTCTGCTCTGATTTCTGTGTGTTGACTGCTAGTAGACTGCCTATTTATAGTATAATACTAGGTTAAGGCATTTATTATTTTTAACCAGGCTTTTACCCTATTTCAGGTTGGAACCCAAGCCCAATAGCAGCTGTAGCAGCTTGGAATGCTGCTTGAAACCCTGATTTTCTATTTATTTTTGTATTTTCGGATTTGTTATTTTTGCATTTTCAGTATTTATTTATTTTTGTATTTTTGGACTTATTTGACTCTTAATAGCTTCTAATTTGTAAATTAAACTAAGTAGAATTATTTTTGATATTTTTGGACTCTTTAACACTTTTAAACTGTAAATTAAACTAAATAGAATTTTTGGATTGCATAAACAAAATAAGAATAAAAAATAATAAGAAAAAGGAGTCAGGCCGAATACAAAGACTACGCTAAAACTAGACCAAAAATAAAAGAAATGGGCGCGTTGACTAAGAGACCACAAAATTAACTCGGAATTGCATTACTAAGTATGAATTTAAACCAAATTTTGAGAAAAATGCCTTTAGGTAGACCTGTTCACGTACGACCAAACTTGAATACGGATATTAAATTGAAGAACGCGCGAAAAGATCGATCATTCGCGTGCGTGCCTAATTTAAACCACGGCGTTTCGATTTAGTTGAACGGAGTGATTGAAATTAGTAACCGAGACTCTACACTAATAATTCTCGTAATCATGCGACTCCAAAACACGCCCTTACTAAAAATAAACGACTAAAGCGAGAAAAAGAAGACGGACAAAATTGGGGTATAACAGTGTTCAAATTGAACTAGGCACTTTATGGTTTGAAACAAACTCCGAGGGTATGGAATAAAAGAATTGATTCCTTCCTTATTAAGTTTGGGTTCATTAAGTGCTCAGTGGAGTTTGGTGTCTATGTGAGAACTAAGCCATTTGATTATGTTGTGTTTGTATGTAGAAGATCTTCTTATTACCGGTAGCAATACTAGAGAGATTAATGTCATACCCCAATTTTGTCCGACTAATGGAAAATCAAATAAAAATTGTATTTTTGCAAATACCCAATTTTAAATGGGTATTTTTCTCGTTTGCAAAAGTCTTCAAAAATATAGTTCGTTGTGCATGAGTGTTATTGTCAACGATCTCACACCATTTTGTTCTCGTTATATACACCTGGTCATTTTGGTGCTTGTTATTTTATTGTTAATAAATAGAAATTTTTTCTTCTCTTAACCAAAAATAAACTGATTTCTTTCATATTGAATCCCTTTTATTTTTTCTCTATTTTATTGTTATTGTTAATAAACTACTAAGGCATTGTGCTGGTTGTATTGAAGTTTAGTTTGTTTTGTACAGTCTCCATACGTGAATCAGTTAGCAATGATATTGCTTTTAGTCACAATTCATTTCCCTTCATCAACTCTTAAAATAGAAATCAAAAATAATATACATTTGTAGTATTTGAGTCAAGATGCCTTATACATGTTCACTACATCTGTTTGTTTATTGGCAAAGACATCCCAGCATACAAGAGACCACACCTCTACATCACACACACACACACACGTGATACTCTATCCCACATGACAAAGAGATGAAGCCAAAATTGTGCAGCAATAGGTCTAGCTCCAAAGCTTCAAATAGGTAGAGTCATCTCCCCAAAAAGAACCTGTACATTTGTTTCCTATACAAGAATAAAAATCAAATTCAGTATTTTAGTCAAATATCCCAAATGGTGAATCTAGTGGAGTCTTGAAAGGAGAAAAAAGGTTGCTCAGAAAATTAAGCCTTAAAACATGAAATAGCTTGAACAAATAGAAACCAAAATTGACATTACACAACAGCTAACTATGTAATTCTGGCTATAAATTCAGCTTCAATATAGTGAACAAGAGAGAGAAAAATAGGAACAACAAACACAGAAAAAAATCCAAGGAAGAACAAAAGCACAAAACAGAGAACAACACACAAAGACCACAACAAACTCAACACACAAACACACACAACACAGAGCACATACACGCTGCACCAATATACACACACAACAGATACAAAAAAACATACACACAACAGATACAAAAAAAACACACACACAGAGACAGCAAGGAGAAGGAGAAAGAAGAGGAAAATCTGGGGAAAACAGAGAACCACAAACACACTGAGAAAACCAAGAAAAACACAGTAGCAACAACAACAAAAAACCAAAAACACACTGAAAACACAAAGGGGAAGAAAACGAAAATCAAAGGGGGGGGAACACACAGAGAAAACCAAGCAGAACACAAACACACCACAAAACCCAACACACAAACACACACTCAGAGCAAGAAAAACACAGTAGCAGCAACAACAACAAAAAAAAACCATAACAGATACACCAAAACAGAGGAGAAAGAAACGAAAACAGGAAGAGAACGAAAATAGTGTGTGGAACCATACTCAGAATAATACCACCGCAAGCCACCGCTGTCACCACCGTGAGCAATCGTTGCAGTCGCCGTCGTCGTCGTCACTCTTCACTCGCCGTCTCTCTCTCTCCGTCGAGCCACCCTGCTGCACCGTTCGTCCCTCTCTCACGGTATTCTCCCTCTCTCACCGTCGCCCTCTCCCTCTCTCACCGTCGCTCTCTCCTTCTCTCTCTCTCTCTCTCTCTCTCCTTTTTTTCGAGCTGCCTCTCTCTCCACTTGAAAGGGAATGAACGGCGCATGGGGGGAGAGGAATCTTTTAGGGTTTTTTTCCTGATTTTGGTAACTGGGTCGAGTTGGGTTGTGGGCTGCGTGTATGGGCTTTCCTTTTCTGATTTTAAAACCTTTAAAATCTGATCACTGGTCGCACCCCCTCCGTTAATAATACAACCCCACAGAATTAGTTATACCCCTTTTTACTATCTCACACCCCTTTTCCCAACAAATCTTTCAAACTCTTCTCAAATTAATGCAAGTTATTAGTGACTATCACCCAAAGCCTTGGCTTGTTTGATTGTCATGAACGCTATCAAGAGTTATTAGTAACGATCACTCAAAGCCTCAGTTTGCTTGGTCATTATGAAAGCTCTTCCCCTTTCCAAAACCCTTTCAAAAACATTTTTAAATTAGAACTACGTCGCTTTGATTCCCAATTGGGATACGTAGGAGCGAGCCACGTTCTCGTCAAGCGCAACGAATAAAATCATTTTCACAACCGTAAATATTAATATTTTCCATAACAAAAATCATTTTTCAACCCATTGTCGCTAGTGGCTAATCAGAACCTTTGTTCGTCTAGCCATTGACGGCAATGCCGTTTTCCAAAGAACAACAAGCGATGATCACCCATAACTTTGGTTAGTTTGATCATTCGTGCCAATTAACCTCTTTCGAAAACCATTTTCAAAAGATCAAATAAAAACGAGTTGCTACTAACAGTCAATCAGAACCTTCGTTCGTCTGACTAGTGGTAGTGACTCTCATTTTCAAGAGTACTTAGCGGTGATTATCCATAACTTCTGTTAGTTTAATCATTCGCAGAATACTCGTCATATTTCGAAAACTCACTAAAAAGATAAAAGACAAAAACCTTTTCACGACAAGCAAGAACTACGTAGCTTTGAATTCTCCATCGCACTAGGAGATACGTAGGAGCGAGAAGCCAATTCTCGTCAAGCGCCAAAAATAAAATTTTCATTAAGTTTTTCCCATTTATCTTTAAATAAGAAATAAATAGGCAAATCTAGATATTTTTCAAATCAAACGTAAAACCACACACTTAGTTAAAGGTTCCCTTTCAGTAGAAAGGACATGTGCGGTGCTAATACCTTCCTCACACGTAATCGACCCCCGAACCTATATCTCTAGTTTTTCAAAAGATCATCTGCCTTGTTCAAAAGACCTTTTTCCGATGTTTTGGTCTTAAAATTAAAATATTGGTGGCGGCTTCAAAAATTTTCTACGTTGTACATTGAAAAACCCAAACCGGATTTTTCGGGGTGCAACAATTAAGATACTCAAATCAATTCTCAAATATGAGTTCGAGATGACATATTTGGGCAAACTAACCTACTTCTTGGGTATCAAATTTGTCTATACTTACAAAAGGTAGTAAAAAGATCGAACCCACAGAGGTTATGCACCAAAAACTAAGAAAGAGTGTTGATAGTGTAAAAGAAGTGTTGAAAAGGTTCAATATGTTGTTAAATCTTGCAACAAGTATCACTTTGCTTAAGTGAATTCACTCTTGTATTTTAAGTACCCACAATTATCTAATGCAAGTGTGAAACTTTATCGACATAATTGTAAGATGATTTACAAAAAAGATTATCAAGCAAGAACTAGACACTACATACATGCAACATACTTACTTAAAAGCTCATTAAATGATTAGAGTTCAAACAAATGGTAAGATGTCTAAGGTACTTTTAGCAGTGTTTATATAACATAGACATATGAAGATATATATAAACTGAATAGACCATGTTTATATATATAGAAATGTAATGCAATGCACTAGCATTACTCCTTAGCACTATACAAACACTATGAAAATGAGTAAAGGAGGATTTATGAATTCCTTACATATAAAAACTAACTATGTTATTGCCTCTATATTTCCAAATGAAGATGTGATTTTTTATGGATTGTCTTGAGTGGATCTAAGCAATCATCCATGTGATTGCTTACTAAGAGTTAGATCATGAGGTATCTATAGTTATGTGTGAATGGACACACATTGATCATGGCATTTTGTTTCCAAAGTTGAATGAGAAAGAAAATGGCACAAAATTGGTTAACTAACTATAACCATTTAAATCACTCAAGATATCATATATCAATGATACTAAGTTTAAACAGGGTTGGTTATGCACCAAATGAAGTACGTGTGGAGATATGTTGAATTGCAATCAGCATATGGAGATGAGCACCTCACTCACCGAGTTCAAACAAATGGTAAGATGTCTAAGGTACTTGTGTAATTATTCAAGTTCTTGAATGTTCCAATTTCACTAAGAGTTCAAACACTTGATCAGTAGTCGAATGAGAAAGAAAATGGCACAAAATTGGTTGGCTACAATGATGCAGATTGGTGTGGAGATAGAGCATATATCATCGTGTGAATCAAAATATATAGCAAGCTCTAATGCAGCTTAAAAGGAATTTGGCTTGAAGCATTCCTAGTTGAGGTGAAGAGTGAAATAATTAAGGAAGCCTTGGAAGTTGATGCTTGGAAATAAATCAGCCATCAACTTGGCCAAGAATCCCATATCTCATGGAAGGACAAAACACATTGAGACACACTTCCATTTCATAGGAACAGGTCAACAACAAGAAGTTGGAGTTGAATTTCTGTCCATCAGAACTACAGTTGGCAAATATCTTAATTAAGAACTTAAGAGTGGATAAACTCGAAGACTTGAAAAGACAAATTGGCACGATGTCCCTCAATAGTTTAGATTAAGAGAGAATATTTGTAACAAGCCTATGATGCAATTGTTTCAATGATTGTAATGTTTGTTTTAGTAGCACATATTAAGGGAGAATGTTGTAGGATTTATTAATCTAGGCTACTTAAGTTGTTGTTGTCATAGCAGTTGCGATAGCAACTGACAGTGTTAGTTGTTGTTGTTACAACAACTGCTATAACATCTAGGTAGTTAGTTGTGTTAGTTACTACTGTTAGAGCAGTTAACTGTCAATTCAAGTTATTGATTGTTAATTCTGTTATGTTAGTTAAGTCTATGTCGATGTGAAAGGCTAACTACAAGCAAGTGTATAAATACCATTAAAAATAATGAATGAATATCCTTTTTCATTTCATAATATTCTCTCAATTAGTTTACTTTATTGTCTTTCTCTAACATCTATCGGGCCGAGTTAGGATAGCCCAAAAAACATAGAGCTTAGGCGGAAGAAATTGGATTCGTTTTACATTCGGGTTTTTTAGCCCAATCTAGAAAAACCTTGACTAGTATTGAGCTAACCCCGCTGAGCCATGGGTAGACCACAAACAGACAAATTAAAACAGTAGAGTGCATTGCTACCAAAAGCTCAAACCAAAATCTCAAACACAATTACACAAGTCACGTGATGCTTCACAGCGTGCATTGCTCAAGTCTATTGACTTTGGAATGCCTTGAGCAATCTTTCAGTTATTGGTGTTATAGTATAAATAAATAAATGATCGCATGGTGCATTTCTTGCTTTCTACGACACAATGGGGTTAAAGAATAAATTACTTTTAGGGGGCGTTTGTTTAGTCTGAAGCTAAGATTTACGAGGATTTACATGGGTTAGGAATGAAACATTCCCAATGTTTTTATTCTGAAGTTTGAAAAAAATTATTCCTTGGCATGAGGATTCTTAGGAGTGAGATAACTTCCAATAACCTCTAACATTCCCATGCAAACATTCCCATGAAAAAGGATGATAATAAGGATTCCCATGATGATTATTTGAAAAATTAAAAATTTATTTAATTTCTATAACTACCTTATTCCCAGGAATGTTTAAAAATTTACCAAACACTTTTTTGAGAAGATATCTAGGATTATTATTCCTATCATCATGTTCCTGATGCATCTACATAACATTATTGATAAATTATCACTTGATGCATCTACATAACATTATTGATAATAGAATGCTACTTTTTTTTTAAAAAAAGTTATTATTTTTAATTAGTGTTGGCGTATAACTTCAAACCCGGATTTTTTGGCTCGGTCCGTAAAAGCTGAGTGTGATGTGGACCTGATTACCCATTTTGCTAGCATTAAGAGCATCATCAATGGAGAAACCTTTAGTTGAGTTCTTAAATGGGTCTCAGAACATTTATTTTAATTTTTTAATATAATACCTATATAAGAACTTCATCTCTCCAATCCAAAATTTCAACAAAGTTTACTAAATGGGTTCCACTAATAACTTTATAAAAGAAGACAACATATTTTA
Source organism: Oxytropis ochrocephala (assembly GCA_020916435.1). NCBI lineage: Eukaryota > Viridiplantae > Streptophyta > Magnoliopsida > Fabales > Fabaceae > Oxytropis > Oxytropis ochrocephala. Next base: position 74,000,986 of record CM037094.1, on the reverse strand, counting down.
TTAATTTTTTATTGAAAAGTAGAAGTAAAAGTGAAGAGAGGGACTTCTTATTCAAAAACTTCATCCCTAATAGGTACTCATTTTATTTCTGGGTTTTTTTTTAATACCCCCACCCCATCCCCTCCCACCCCCACCCATTCTTTGTTATTCCAATTTTACCCCGCCATAATTCCAATTTTGACTTTCATTAATTTCACTCATTTGGGGACCCACAAGTTAACGCATCGTCGTATATCCATGGAAGGTATATACGATTACGATAATTAATGAACGCCGACTGAAAAAAGTACTCATCGTATATATGTCCTTCAAGACATATATACGATTGCACTATTTAATGCTTCGTTGACTACTCATCGTATATATGTCCTTCAAGGCATATATACGATTGCATTATTAAATGCTTCGTTGACTACCCATCGTATATAGGTTATATACGAGTGGGCTTTGAAGATCTAATCGTATATACATCTGGGCCATGTATATATGATGTGAAAAAAATACCCATCGTATATACATGGTTGAGGAGGTATATACGATCGGGCTATTTTTTTCGCTTTTTATCGAGTTGCTATCTGCTTTGTTGGAACAGATATTGACCCGCCTCTGACAGCGAGATGCCGACTCTCAGTTGGCTCCTGTTGATATTGATACTACATTGACTTTCACGACGGATACGGTATATTTTTGTTACTCAAGTTTGGTAAATGGAATTAATTTACTTAAGTACTTAGTAAATTATATATTTTGTAGATATTTTCTACACGCGAGGTCAGTGAGGAGTGGGTCACAAATTGTTGGTAGAACTATCGGTGTAGTTGTTATTAAAGTGAGATCCGAGAAAGCAAATGGAAAGAGGGAAAGCGAGATAAGATTGTTTTTGGTCTGCGAGAAACATGGCGAGTTTACTAATGATTCAAGGGTTTTCGGTTCTAAAAGGAGAGGTCATCCTTTTAGATTGAAGGCTACTTGCACCGTTAGCCGTGGGGTTGGTGTGTCACGGTTAAATGTGGTAGACACACGCACGACGACTTGCTCAAAACTTCCATTGGTACTTGTTTTTTTGGGCGTCATGTCTAAGCGCAAAAAGGATCTGGTTAACCAAAGATGCGGATCTTGATGTCGGACCAAAAGCTACTATTATTACTGCTTTGAAGAAGCTAGATCCGGAGAATGTGACTACTCTTCGTCAAGTTTATAGGCAGCGTCACAAACACCGGTCTACAAAGAGGGGTCCTAGAACGGACATTCAGGAGGTGTTGAGATTGATTGAATCCCATAATTATCTATGTTGGTCTAGAAAGATTCCGCAATCTGATGTCGTCGGTGATATCATGTGGGCTCATCCCACTTCTATAAAGTTGCTCGTGTTGTTTCCCAAAGTTCTCATTCTTGACTCAACCTACAAGACCAACAGATATAATTTGCCTCTTCTACAGTTGTGGGAGTCACAAACACCGAGATAAGCTTCCACGTTGCATTTGCGTATATTGGGCGTGCTTGCTATTCATTTTCTTGGGTATTGGAGCAGTGCGAGGTATATGTGAGTTGCATTCTATTCATCCTCGGGTTTTCTTGATGAGGCATGCAGATCTCACCAGTATATCCGCTATTCTTGATGTCTTTCCTGCTTGCTACAAATTTATTGTGTCATTGGCATGTTACAAAAAATGTCAAAGCGAAGATTAAGGAATTGGTTCACAAGGATAGACGGGAGGAGGTCGAATCTCTCTGGCTATGGATTATTGATTCTGTTGATGAGTCACACTATCTATCTAATCAAGTTTTTGAGGTCGCTTGCTCGATAAACTGCTCTCATTAAATACGTGCACGACACATGGTTGACACCGCACAAGGAGCGATTTATCTCAGCATGGACTAACCAGATCCCACACTTGGGGAATTGCACGACCAACAGGTATTTCTATCCGTTACTTGATTTTTTTTGACACGTGGACATATTTTTTTCGTCGATTAAATTTCTTTGACACTTGTTTATTATTTATATCCGTTACTTGATTTTTTTGACACGTGGACATATTTTTTTCGTCGATTAAATTTCTTTGACACTTGTTTATTATTTATATCCGTTACTTGATTTTTTTGACACGTGGACATATTTTTTTCGTCGATTAAATTTCTTTGACACTTGTTTATTATTTATATCCGTTACTTGATTTTTTTGACACGTGGACATATTTTTTTCGTCGATTAAATTTCTTTGACACTTGTTTATTATTTATATCCGTTACTCGATTTTTTTGACACGTGGACATATTTTTTTCGTCGATTAAATTTCTTTAACACTTGTTTATTATTTCTATCCGTTACTCGATTTTTTTGACACTTGTTTATTATTTCGAGAGGAATCCTTGCATTGGTCTTTGAAAAACGAGTTGAAGACTTCAAAGGGTGATCTATCAAAATGTTTGGTATCTATTGATGACATGTCGCAATACATTTTGATCAAATTATCGAGTCTTTTCAACGAAGCATCAACAGAATTGAAGTCAAGTCCAATATTCCACTTTGTTTAAAATCTTCAAGGACTTGTTTCTTTATCTCGCACCGAGACACATGGTTAAGGAGTTTGAAAGATCGAAATCAGGGGTTGGATACGACAAAGGGCGATGCGGTGCATTCAAAGGAAGACACATCTACTTCCTTGTGCTTGTGAGATAGGTATTTTTCATGCTTCCGTAATTCTATTCCGCTCAATGTTGTTGATGATCCTTTGGAAACATTTGAGCTTGGATGCAGTAGATGATAAATCCACTCAGGATAAATCATCTACCTGTGATATTTCTTACCATTTCGATGCTATCCGGGCGAGATTTGATAAAGTGAGTGAGGAAGAGAAATTTCTTATCAAGAGGCACTGAATGAGATAGCTTTCCTTCTACTTCTTCTATGGTTGCACCTAAATCAAAAGTCGAACGAAAGGTGCACCAAAGAAGAAAAAAGGAAATTTTTGATGCTAAGCGTGATCCTTCCGGGTGGGAGCACGTGGATGAGAGGGTAAAAGCAGATCAAGAAACCGGGCTTCCAAAATTCCTACACAACGGTCAACCAAATTATCTCAGGGTGCTTCTAGAGTATTATCACAGACAGCTGAGACTAAAATCCACTTACCGTTTCTTCCACCACACGTGCGCAACTATGTTGAAAAAATTGTTGATGTTGAAGGTGACGGTAACTGCGGTTTTAGAGCAGTCGGGGTTGGACTTGACATGGGTGAGGACTCCTGGCCTCTGATTAGGCAAGCTTTGATTCAGGAAACAAAGGACAGGGAAACCTTGTATTCAGACATGTTTGGGAAGAACCGACTGTTAGAGCTTCGCAAAGCTTTAACTATTGAGTCATACGGACGTCAGCCGGAGTCAAAGTGGTTTGATTTGCCTGAGATGGGGTATATGGTTGCAACCAGGTATAATGTTGCATTGGTTCAGTTTTCTTTATCTATGAATTTCACTTATCTGCCTTTGAGAGGCACGTACAGTTCATCTAAGTTGAAAATCATATCTGTTCTGAACGAGCAAAATGTACACTGGTTGAATCTTTCAATCTCTCCCACTTGTCCATTGCCTCCTATTGCCCCACAGTGGTACCAGCACTACTTACCGGAGTCTGCTTCATGGTTGCATCCGTATGCCGGACGTTTTACCCTATGGCAGTCTATGTGTCCTCCCGTGCAGCCTCCCACTCACACTGATGCGTCTAGATGTATAGATTTAGCCGATGATTCTATTGACGGCTTGTAGATAGATTCACACATTTTTGTATTACACGTGTATATATGATTATAAGCGCGTTTTTGTAATTATACGCGTTTATTTTATCCAATATATGTACGCGTTTATTCAAATCACAAGATCAGTAAATTATAAGCGTTAATAAAATGTAATCATTAACCAAAAAAAAGCCCATCGTATATATCTCGTTTGGGGCATATATCGATGTGCATTTTTACGCGATCGTAAATAGGTTCCTCAGGCGTATATACGATTGACTTAAAACGCATCAATCGTATATACGCACAATGAACATATCTACGATGTCAAAATTGTACCCATCGTATATAGGCCCCAAAAAAGATATATACGATGGGTGTAATTTTGTGAAAAAAACAGATTTTTTGAAGGGCATTTTGGGAATTACAGTGTGGGTGGGGGTATAAGGGGAGAGGGTGGGGGTACCAAAAAAAAAACCCTTTATTTCTTCACAATGGGGGTACTTATTAAAGCCCACTTCTTAAGAAATAAGAAGTCCCCATTGTGGATGCTCTAAATAGGCTCATGCTTATTACACACCCCTCTACTCATCACACACCCCCAAACCCTACTAAATTTCCAAATTACCCTTAATGAATAAAAATGTTCCAAACACGTCCCTTTTTTTTTTGGAATTTCACGGGTACACACCAATGTACTGAATCTGATATGTTCTATGGTGTCGTGTCATATTTCTTGTTACACCCCCTTCCCACAGGTTGAAATTTTAACAGGTCCGACTTCATGCTGCTGAACGTGTACTAACCATGTTGTCGGATGTTGTCAATCCTGCAACTAACGGGTAGAGTAGCATGGTGTCGTATCCATCTACTCTAATATAGTAAAACAACATGTTAGCACTTTTACATTTTTAGACATTTTATGATTTTGCCATTTGTCAAAAAATGGGAGTAAAATTGTAAATGTACCATTAAAAGACAAAAAATCTCAACTTTTTACTTTTTTTATTACAGGTTTTCCCATCATCTCTCTCCTCTCTCTTTTATTTATTTATTTATTTATTTATTTTATTCTCTTCTCTCTCTCTCTCTTATAATCCCCCTCTCTCCTCTCTCCTTTCTCTTTTTTTTCTTCCATCTCTATTTATTCTCATTTAATTCTATTTTATCTAATACTAATCTAATTTTTTTACACCCCCCTCATTATCACTCCCACCCCCATAAATACCGTTTCGGACAAAGATGCCCTCAGCAATAGTGAAAATTTCGGAATTACCTTAGAGAAGAGGTAAATCCGGTAGGAGGGTTTGGGGTTTTCCGGAATTACCAAAAACTGAGGTAAATCCAGTTCACAAAATGTGAACCAGATTTACCTCGCTTTTTGGTAATCCGAAAACCCCAAACCCCTACCGATTTACGTGGTTTTTGAAAGATTTCGGAAAAAAATAAAATTAATTAAAAACAAATTAAAATTAATTAAACACGCGTTTTTTATGACGAAACGAAATAATACATGAAAGTTCTGAACAGAAACAACAAAACACAGCAACAAAGAAAATGAAAAGACGGTAGAAATTAATGAGATGGTGGTTGGAGACGTCGAAGGACCTCAGCAACGGTCTTTCTGATTTCGACATGCAGCTGAATAGGACTCTGCATCTGAAATATGTCAAAACCGTCCATCATTACTCGAACATCATCGTTGTTCTTCACATCCATGGTGGAGGATGTCATCCTCACCCCTTATGCAGACCACAAGCAGTATGTTCCTTTGTCGAACATATCTGTTTACTGAGGCTGGTTGAGTTGGGGCGATGACCCGGTTCCCTACATGCCAGACAGGGTGCGTTGGCAGTTCGGGCGGGTACATAGGATCCCTTCTCCACCCATTTCAGGTAATGCTCCATCTCCGGACAGGATCATACGGGGGTTGCTGATGTATCAGATTCGGGCGCAAACTTTTTGGCAGGCTAGTAGACAGACGACCTACCACGACGAGTGCGATCCTGATTACCTTCCTTGGTACTGTCAGGTAACCAAGGTCCGTCTTACTCCGGTGCCAATTGCTCCGCCAGAGCCAGATCAGGAGCCCGTTGTCCTAGAGACTTTAGAGATCGGTGCAGAGCGTTGTTGACCCGATGCCCTAGATGTCGGCCGCTCACCACTTTTTAGACATTTTTAGACATTTTGGACCCATAGTTGTATTTGTACTCCTATTTTATGTTGGGCATTTTATATATTTTGACGTATTGTTATTTAAATCGTAAATCGTTCGTATCGTATTTTAAAAATAAAACGCGTGTAAATTTTAATTTAATATACAAACTTTTAAAAAAATAATTAAAAATTTCGGAATTACCTCTAAAAAAGGTAAATCCGGTTCAAAATAGGGGGTATTTCGGATTTACAAGTTAAATCCGAAATACCCCCTTTTTTGAACCGGAATTACCTTTTTTAGAGGTAATTCTGAAATTTTTAATGTTTTTTTTATAAAAAAAAACAGGGGTATTTATGGGTTTAGTGGGGTTATGGGGGTATAGGAGAGAAGGAGGGGGTGCGAAAAAAAAAGCCTAAAATAATATGCTAGCAATTCAAACATATCTATCTAATAATTTAATCTAATCTAATCTCTAAAGTAGAAAAATGTCAAAAATAGTCCAGTTATACAATTGCTAAGTGTCCAAAACCAATAATAAAAATGTAATCTATCTAATATCTAATTTATCTAATCTTTTTTATTACATCTAAGGTATTTAATCAAAGCTAATCTAATATCTAATCTAATACTATTATAATAAAACAACATGCTAGCAGATTGACATTTTTAGATATTCCACGTGCGCACCACGTGCCCATTTTTTTGGGCATTTTCGACATTTTGCCACTAAAAAACAAAAAACAACAGCTTTTGGCAGAAAAAGCTAACTGAAAAGCTATTGTTTAGCTAAGATAAAAAACTGACAACAATTGCAAAAAAAAAAAGCAAATGCTGCCTGCTTGCTGTGCTGACATGCGCAATCAGATTTTTTTTCCAAAAAGAATTTTTTTTTGTAAAATATCAGTAATTACATAAAATTAATATTAAATTATGTAGAATTTACTATTTACTATTTACTATAATCTCCTCAAACTACTAAAACCAATTAATTTAACCACTACAAATTGTCAAAAAAAGTGATACCACTAGTAAAAATTTCAAAATAAAATTTCTAAAAAATCAATAAGTAAATCTCATTTGTTTTTTTCGTGAGTTGCACGAAGTGGCAACGAGAGTGCCAACGGGGTGCATATGTTATATATTAAATATCATTTTTCCCTAATTTTTACTTCATTATTAATATTATAAGATGCCGAGTTTTTTTAAAAAAACTTTTTGCAACAAAATTATTTTAATAAATTTGAAATATCATCTTTTATCGAGTTTTTTTCTTCTTTTATTATTATATTTTGCAACTTTGAATGTATTTTTCCTTATTCTTTTTTTACATTTTGCAACTTTCAGTAATTTCATAGAAAATTATATCAAATACAGTATCACCGTGCGTATGCACGGGTAAAATACTAGTTAAGTGCATAAAGACCGTACTACTGAAAATCTTAGCGTTTGTGTGTTTCCATTAAATTCCACGTATATTGGGGGTGTGTGAGTAGGAGGGAGAGAGATCGTTTTTATAAGCCCAGCCCATAATTTATATTGGGGTTGTTTTTTTTATACCCCACCTTATTCCTTCCCACCCCCACATATTTACGTAATACCCAAAGTACCCCTCACATAATTGACAAAACTTGAATTTGCATTGATTTCTCTCTGACTGGACCCACTATATCTGTAATCGTATATACGTCATAGAAGGTATATACGATTGCATTAAATATTGCAAGTTGACCTGAAAATTAAACATTGTATATATGTCCTTTGAGACGTATATACGATTGAAATAGTATAGGCTTCGTTGACTACCCATCGTATATAACGTATATACGATTGGGGCTTTAATTTTCAATCGTATGTACGTTTGGGCCACATATATACGATGATGTAAGTTGTGTCATCGTATATACATGGTAACTGAGGTATATACGATGAGTTATATTTTGGGGTTTTTTTGTTTTCTTGAAACAGATATTCACCCGCCTGATGCAGATGCAGACTCTCAGTTGGCTCCTTTCGATATCGATACTACAGCGGCGTTTACGAAGGATACGGTATATTTTTCATTCTAATTTTTGTTAATCAAGTTTGATAAATATTTAATTAATTACTTAACGTAACATTTATCTATTTTGTAGGTATTTTCTACACGCGAGGCTGTGGAAGAGTGGGCGAAAGCGGTTTAGTATTTTTATCGTAGATTAAATTTTTTTGACACGTGTTTAGTATTTTTATCGGTTACTTAAATTTTTTTGACACGTATTTAGTATTTTTATCGTAGATTAAATTTTTTTGACACGTGTTTAGTATATTTATCGATTACTTAAATTTTTTTGACACGTGTTTAGTATTTTTATCGTAGATTAATTTTTTTTTTACACGTGTTTAGTATTTTTATCGGTTACTTAAATTTTTTTAACACGTGTTTAGTATTTTTATCGTAGATTAAATTTTTTGTCACGTGTTTAGTATTTTTATCGGTTACTTAAATTTTTTTGACATGTGTATACAATCATATCTATCAACACTGGTTGCATATTTCAATCTCTTCCACCGCCGCATGCTTGCTCCTATTGCTCATGATGGTACCAAAGCACCACTCATCGAGTCTACTTCATGGTTGAATTCAGTATCTGGCCATCGCTTTTGCCCTCCTCGATCCTATGTGTCCTTCCGTGCATCCTCTCACTCTCGGTGATGCCCCTAGATGTGTTGATTTAGCCGATGATTCTCGTGACGATTTATAAGATTCACACGTTTTTCGTATTACTATTGCACTTGTATTTATTATTGTATCGTGTTTTTGTAATTATACGCGTTTAGTTATCCATATCTTCATCGTTGATCAAATCACAACCGTTAAAATTAAAATCATTGATCAAATCACAACCGTTAACTCAATTTGGGTCTATCGTATATACCTTTGGTGGGACATATATATGATGTTGTATACTTAGACATCATATATACCCACACAAAACGTATATAAGATTGACTTAAAACAGATCAATCGTATATACGTCCAACACACATATATACGATGTCTAAATATATAACATCATATATATGTTCATAAAACATATATACGATTGGTGTAATTTTTAGAAAAAATACGTTTTTAAACGACATTTTGGGGTTTACCTATAATGTGGGGTATGAAGAAAGGGGGTGGGGCTAAAAAAACCCTTTATATTGCACTAATAGGCGTCATCCATTGAACAAATAAAAAGTAAATAACATTAAAAACACGTGCCGGCAAATCTACGGTGGTAGGGCTCTTTTCAATGACACATCCCAAATTTGATTAAAAGAAATTGATTTATTATTGTACAGATATTTTCTATCGTCATAGCTCCTCCTAGATCACATAATCTTGACACGACTACAAAGCCAGTCATTAGCACTTTTCTTACCACTCAATATTTCGGATCACGTGTTAAACAAAACAAAGAGGTTTTTCGGATCACGTATCATAAACAAAAATCAAAACAAAGAACTAAGGCAAAAATCAAAATTGAAAACTTAAAAATCAAATTCTTCCAATATTAGAGAGATTTTTTTTTCGGTCAAAAATATTAGAGAGATTTGATTGGATGGAAAAATCTTCATTTATGTTTCATAATTACATAATATCTACTACTCCACTTATCAAAAACCAAACTCGTATAGAGCGCTTGCTTCTTGCTTGCGAAACATTTACTAATTTAATATCCTTTTTGATATACAAAATCAGTTGCAAATTAAAAGGGACTAATCAATGCCAATTGAAAACATATTAAGATGTCAATAAATAACCTGAACGTCCTGAAAAACATTACTTTTCAATCGTTCAAAAATTTCCTTCCATAAGTAATGTAATGCGCAGAAACAGAATCCACTTTTCAAAAAAGAGAAAACGGAATCAAAAAAGATATCTAATAATAAAGCGCAGATACAATAAAGAACGAGAAAATCAATCAATCAATCATAATAAAGCGCAGATAAATATGATCAAAACGACAAAGCAAAGATTTAATCAGTAAATTACTCATAAAATAAGCGAATAATCCTAATTTATTGAAAGGCAGCTCATCATTTTTTTATGGTTAACACAACAATACTCCACTCTATGACCACATACTGATATTAAAAAAAACGAAAAGAAAAAGGAAGGGGGTTCGCGACATGATCAAGAATGAGCACCACCACCACAATCCCTAAATCGGAAAAGGGAAAAACAAAACGACACCAAAAAAAGAAAAAACGACAATTCTAGATCAGATTCAGAGCCACCGATAAAAACCAGAAAGAGTCAACATCATCTAGAGTTGACCACAATCGGCGATCACAACAGGCCTAGAGGTCTTTCCGGAGCCAGATCCAACCTTCTCGATATCCTTCACAACATCCAATCCCTCAACAACTTGACCAAACACAACGTGCTTTCCGTCAAGCCATTCAGTCTTAGCGGTACAGATGAAAAACTGAGATCCGTTGGTTCCAGGACCAGCGTTAGCCATGGAGAGGATTCCAGGACCGGTGTGCTTCTTGATGAAGTTCTCATCAGCGAACTTGGCTCCGTAGATCGACTCTCCACCGGTGCCGTTTCCGGCGGTGAAATCGCCTCCCTGACACATGAAGTTAGGGATCACACGGTGGAAGGCAGATCCCTTGAAGTGAAGTGGCTTGCCGGTGCGACCAGTTCCCTTCTCGCCGGTGCAGAGTGCACGGAAGTTCTCGGCGGTTCTTGGAGTGGTGTCAGCAAAAAGCTCCATCACTATGCGGCCGGCGGGGGTGCCACCGATGGTCATGTCGAAGAAAACCTTAGGGTTCGACATTGTTGAAGAAGAGAATTGAAGCAGTGAATGAGTGGTGAAGGAGAAGAGTGATTAGGGTTTGTGGGTTTGCTGTGGCGACAAGTATAGCTATTTATAAAAGCGCGTGTTTCTGAATACCGTCTGAAGTGGCCGTTGGATTGAGACACGTGGCGGCTTATCAGGGAAGTGAAGTAACTAGGGTTGAGTTTGGAAGTTACTAGGGTTATACTGGGGGCGGATCCGAGGACTCGGATATGCTCTTCAGTCTTGATGCTGGTGTGGACTTTTTTCAGGCACAAACAAACGACGCCGCTTCGTGCTTTTATTTATTGTGTCTATTTTCTTTTTTATTGTGTCTATTTTCTAGTTTGTAAGTAGGGTGATTCTAGGGTGAAAGAGTAATTTAAATCTTTTACCGGTGAATCACTAAAATTGACCGTTGGATGTAGTTTACAAATTTATTAATGGTTGAGATTTAATATTGGTTGAGTCAATCTTAACCATGCATAACATTTTAAACAATATTCAACGGTCAATTTTAGTGTTTCACCGGTGAAAGATTTAATTTGCTCTTTCACCTTAGAATCACCCTTGTAAGTAACCCCTAATTTATTTAACCTCTAAATTTATGGGTAATTCTAGGGTGAAAGAGCAAATTAAAACTTTCACCGGTGAACCACTAAAATTGACCGACCGTTGGATATTGTTTAAAAAGCTATGAATGGTTAAGATTGAATCAACCAATATTAAATCTCAACTATTGATGAATTTTTAAACTGCATCCAACGGTCAATTTTAGTGGTTCACCGGTGAAAGATTTAATTTGCTCTTTCACCCTAGAATCACCCCTAAATTTATACCTCTATTTTAGTTAATTTCTATAATAATTTTTGAATTCTATCTTTTTTGAAATGTTGAAATCTACCCAATTAGTCTTCAAATTTTAAAAAAGGACTCTCCATCCAAAAAATCATCAAATTTTCGTGCCTTTAATCTGTATTGGGAGACGTTGAACTATTCGATTCAAAAAATATGGAAAAAATGTCATAGCACTGACACCTGAGCGCATACTCTTACCTTTTAAGATCTAATCAGATGAACTTTATTAAATTTTAGAGACTATTAATAAGAAATATTTTTCGGTACGAGACCGTAGTGAAGAATGACGTGGAAACTTCATTAATTAGTTTGAAAAGGACTCTCCATCCAAAAAATCATCAAAATTTCATGCCTTTGACCCGTATTTTAAGAGTGTTGAACTATGCGATTCAGAAAATATGGAAAAAGGTCATAGCACCGACACTTGAGCGCATACTCTTACCTTTTAAGAGCTAACAAGACAAACTTCATTAAATTTTAGAGTTTTTTAATAAGATTATTTTCCGATACACGTTGAAAGCAAAGAATGACGTGGAAACCTCGTTTAACGCATTTACACTACGCGTATTTTGCTAAAACCAAAGTTATGAGTTGTCAAGTAAAAACCGTGTAGGCAATTTTTATGTTTCAAAATCTTTTCGTACTATATAGCATATAGCACCCCTCATTATTAGTTTTATTTAGTTTGTAGACTGCATATGAGAGAATGGTTGATTATTTTTTTATATCAAGAATGATTGATTTTTTTTATCATGTCTATTTCAAATATGTTTATAATTGTAGGAGAATTTTTTGATACCCATTGAGTTTTGTTGAGTATGATACTCCGAACACAAAATTAGTATAATATTTAATTTTACTTTAAAAAACACTTTTATCTAAAATAGTAACATGTCATTAAATGTTAGGTATTATACCTGTTAGCATTTAGTAGTGAATAGTAGACGAAGATAGTTGAAATAGTGGAAAAAGATATGATGGAGAAGTGAGATACTAACACTTCTTGGAATTGAGCAATTGTATTGCCACACTCAAATCTTACAAGTGACTTGATCACAAATGCACCCAAACTTGTCTATTTATAGATGCTTGAGGGTGGTTCCAGAATATTCTACATCATTATGTATTTCCCTTACATTCTAGACTATTCTACATTATTGGATACCTCTATTACATTCTAGATACATTTACAATTCATTAATCATATATAAGATGTTTCTAGACCATAGGATTGTCTAGACATTAGTAAAAGATTCTAGAAAATTGCATCTACTTCAACAATACTCAACAAAAATCAATGGGGATGAGAATGTTCAACTAATTGATATCGGTTGCGTGAGAATAACTTGATGTGAGAAAACAGAAGTGCAGGGTACATAGGGCCAAATGAATGTGGACAAAGGATCAATGTATGAAGGATCCATCAAGATTGGACACTTACCTAACAGTGTCGATTCTTCAGAAATTGGTCTATGTGAGGTCCACAACTTGCCAAAGAGGAAACAACTTCGTGGGATTTTATGGCAAAAAGGGGATTTGTAATAAAACCTATCATATCAAGGATATGAAAGAAACGTATTTTACTGAAAAATAAATAGCAAAGCAATGGATCATGGACACTGAAGTGAAATTATTTGCTATGGTGGGGCACAATAAGACACAAAGTAGAACCGAGAAAGAAGCATTTTAAAAGTAAATATTGCATAAAAATTATAGAATTATTTTAAGCTTTTTTTATTAGTCTATAACATCAGAACCCAAACGATAATTAGTTACTGTGATGGTACATGATAACTTTATTAATGTGACACATTTGTTTCCACAAATTGATATGACAATTTAAAAACATCAAATTACGATGTAAGATTTACTTTACTCAACCATCATCGCTCTCCAAAAGTTGTCTCAGTAGTGTGAAAATAGTAATAGTAATCCAAAAAAAAATGTAGTAATGCAGCATCACAAGCTTTCAAAAGCTCCTTGTATATAGGTTTATATACAATATTTTAAGCAATTCTCTAAAAATTGCAGAATTGTAGTTCTTTCGCCTCATTCATGTATAAATTACACCTTTTGGCTATGATCTGCAGCAGCCTGGCAAGTACAATACGATTGCACGAAAGCCCTTTACTACCAGAATTACTTAAATATATCAACATGCGGGGAAAATCTAGCTACAAAGGGTGGAAGAAGACAACTGACTAATTGGCACTATGAATTTCTGTACAATCAACAACGTTATCTTTTGTCCCCGTCAAATCTCATATCAAACTCTCTGATTGCAGCAATCCAGGATAGATGCATGATATCATCTGTTTTAAAGACTTGCTAGATGCTTTTAGAAAAGCTTGGCCCTCCAATGCTGTACAAGGCATCAATAAATAATTAAAACTTCTTCAGAAGACAAAAATATTAAGTAATTTTAAAAATAACAAAAGGGCAATGAAATCAAAAACAGGTGCAACAGAAGGAAGAATAATATTACCACTAAATAAAGATTTGGCTTCCTTTGAGAAGTCTTCCACACGCCCTAATATAGGTCTTATGCCACAAATTTGTAGTACACAAAGTTCCAAGTACAAGGCCATTTCAAGTATTTGCAACAATAAGTTGCAAACATTCTTTATTTCTGGGGATTCACTAGGTTTGTTAGCTTGACAGAGGTCCGTAATAATGGCAATCGCTTGATCCTGCACCCAAAATAAATTCAGCTCAGATGTATATCCAATTATTTGCTATTTGGATTCAGGCGACCTGTAACACCTTAAGCACACTTGCATAATCAAACCGTTGACAAACATTGTATTTCTCAATATTTGAGTGTATTACCGTTTCAAAAGAATATTTGGGCATATTACAAAAATGAAAACAATATATTGATGTGAATTCTGAAGTTCGCTTTACCTGAAGTCCATGCAAGATTTCTGGCATTGGAAGCTCGGGAAAATGTGCAAGATCAACAAACCCAACCTCCTCAGCTTTTTTAGCAGCACCCTCAGCTTGTAAACTCAGAAACTTTAAAATGAGAAACGCAATTCTATATACCTGCACAGCAACGGTGTCAGAGAAGCATGTTTTTGGAACAGGATCAGTACTCCCAGCTGCTTTGCCGTAGATAGATAATGGTGCTGAGAAGGAAGAGATCTTTGGTTTGGGCACACATCCAAGAGGTGAAAGAGCAAACCATCCATTGCTACTATTGATATATGAAGGTTTTGAGAAAATTTCGAAATCATTTTTAACAGTAGGTGGACACAAAAGAGGACTCCTGCTCGACGATTCACCAAGGCGTTGTTGTCCCCTGCTAATGAAGGCTAAAAGATGGATGCACTTTTCTCTAAGCTGTTTCTCCACACTTTTTATTCCTTTAATCCATAAATTCCAGTGTTTTGCTAGCTCACACATGAGCATCAAAGTGTGTTCTGTTTCTTTAAGAGTAGCAAAAGAAATCCATGGTTTCTGTGCCCGAGGTCTTTTTTTGTCATGATCCTCAGAAGGGATGTCTGGAGCATCAAGAGAATTAAAAATAAGATGGGATTTCTCCGAAAAATAATAAGGCATCATGCTTTCGACAATAGCAGTGCCAGAAGAACTGTCTCCCAAGGATTGAACCATAGCAGTAACCACAGCTAATCCAAGTCCCCAAATGTCTTGAGGGTTTTCAAACTTTTCACATGTGGTACTCAAATTCTCACTACCGTTTCTCAAGAAAGCCCCACCAGATTCAGAAAAAAGCACTTTCAAAGATGACAAGAAGCCAGAACAATAAAGCATCTCAGCACCTCCCCTAACCTGTGCAAGGGTCAAAAGGAATTTCATTATAGTCTGAATGGAAGAACAACTTTTATCTTGAAGTTTTAGCATAACAAACTGCATTTGGAGATGATTCTGCAGGACAGGTAACCAAGTCCTCGGCATCAAGAAGCTTCTCAGTATCAGGTCCATGACTGAGAGGGATAGCATGCAATGTTCAGAAGTCCCAATGCAATTGCAAAGAATTGGTAGTAGACATAGGGTTGCATTTGAAACCTTTGAGAAATCCTTATTTGAACCCTTTTCTGTTTCTCCACTTAAATGCAAATTGAGGGAGTTGGACTCAAGTACCAAAAGCAGCAATGTGAGTAATAGTTTCTTGATCAAACTAGCCTTGGAAGTTAGCAGCTTAAATTCACTCAACAGCTTTAGACCTGAACTTATACATTTCAAAACAAGTAATGATATGTATAAGGATACGCTTTTGCAGACAGTTCTGGTCAAAAGGAGGAGTAGTTCTACTTGACATAGTAGAAAATTGAGCATATCTTCAGAGGCATCTAGAACTGGTGATAACATCTCAGTGGTGGCAAGGAAAGATTGGCATATATTATCTATACAAGTAAATATGAGTTCATCTCCGGTAGCATCCCTCCCCTTTGACTGCAAAATTATGGGAAAAATGAATATTGTATAAATATAAGCTACCACCAAACCGCAGGAAGAAGAAAGTTATTTAAAAACATTATAAAACAAAACAAGAATTTGGTTAATCAAGAAACCAAGGAATGTACAAGAAAATCGGAATATCAATTTTAACTACCTTTCCACACAATACTTCATGAAAGAAATTATAATCAAAACAAATTTCTAATTGGTCCTTGAAATTATTCAAACGTAATAAGATGAGGAAAAAATGATTAGAATCTTTAAATACTGATTCATGTTAGGACATGATCATACTTTCCACATATAATAAGAACCGTGCAGAAACACCTGCAGGATCCTACTTTGTACCTTTCTAACTCTATTGTTCAGATAGAAAAATGCAATGAAAGGAAATCAGGATTGTTGATTCTCACATCATCATGGTAGATAGCCAACACAGCTATCAATTCTTTCAATGCAGAAAGCTTTGACCTTGAAAGTAACATAAATGAGTTTGCATCCTGCAGGAAATGCAACATGGTTTCTGCAATCTCCTTGGATGTTCTCCAATCAGAACAATCCCACACATCTAATCTCAAATCTGCTCGCAACTGTATAAGGTCAAACAAGTACAAATTCTTTGCAAAAGAATCTTCATTGAACTGGCGTTGATAGGCTCCCAAAAAATTGGATTCAACAAGATACTGGCATAATTCTTTGAATGGTCCAATACCAATTTTTCTCCCTTCAAGCTCTCCTTGTAAATGGTAATAAAGGTCGCTGAGAATCAACTTCTCTAGTTCCTTCCCCTCACTGCAAATTAAGAAAAACAACCACATTATGATTGATATAAAAAATAATAGAAAATATAAGGGCCCGATTGGTATATTTCCATTCACTGTTTTCATTTGCAATTTTTGGTTGTATAAAAGAGGTCTTGTTTTCAGGTTTAATTACAAAAGGGGCACATATTTTCCATTTATTTACTGTTATCAATGTTTTGTAGATGAAACAGTGAAAACAAGAAAAAATAATGATTCCATTGTTTGTTATAGTAAACATTACTAAACTTTGAAATCAAGAAACAAAATGAAAACAAGCTGATAATTTTGTAATCAAAACGACAGTTTTGTAATTAAGACTACAAAATAAGAAATGAAACAGAAAACGAAAATACAAACAAAACAGGCCTTAAATCTGTTTTAGTTGGATAAAACAAATTTAACACATGAATCATATGATGGATAGATTAAAACATGATTTCTGACTCAAATAATCTGAGAATTTCATAAAGGGATATCCTCGATTCATGGCAGTCCATTTTTTCAAAATACAATGATTGCAAAATCAATGTCAAAAGAGTGTTTTAAAGTTACTTGATTATCCATTAAAAAGGTATGCAAGTTAAATGGAGCAAAATGAAGTGTAACTGATGCTCCATCAGTCACAGAGTAAGTAAATTCAATGATACAGAAAACCTTCAATTAAGATCCTAAAATTAGCAACTAAAAGTCTGTCTAGTAACCTGTAACCACGTTCTGAATACTGAGATCGCAATTCAGTGAAAGCAGGATGAATTCTCAACTGCAAACAAGAAACATTTTACTTATTAGAAAATGCTGACAAAATAGTATGATGAAAAAAAGATTGTTCTATATTTAAACAAGAAGTTTTTATATTAAAGTTTTAACTTTGATAAGATCAAACCCAGAATATAGGTAAAAACAGAGTAATAACAGGGGAAATAGCTGGAAATGGTCACTTGTATTATTATCACAACTTAGAGGATCTCTCTAAGAGGGAAATGGTGAATTACAAGTGAAATAGAGAGAACTATGGAATGAAACAGTAAATTACAGAACCAGAGCAGTCCTACTGCTCATGCCCAATTCCTAAACAATTCCAATTCCAGCCTCACCAGAATGAGAGAGAGAAACCCCCATATACTGATTGATTTCTCTCACCAAATCAATCAGAATATTCACTTCCAATCACACTCTGCCACCTGGCAGAGTTAGTTACCAGGTGAGGGGCGTGTGCTGCTGCCCTCACTCACAGGATCACCTTTTTGCACTTTTCTCCATTTGTTTCTTTCATACACCTTTGTGAATTTCCTAGATTGCCCCTCAGTTGAATTGTTCTCATCAACACCATCCCCTTCAAAATTCACCTTGTCCTCAAGGTGAAGCTCAGGGAATTGCTCCATCATCTTGGTCATTGACTCCCAAGAATTCTCACATTCAGGCAACTGTCTCCATTTTACTAATACTTCAGTGTCTGCTCTAGTTTTTCCCCTCACGGCCAGAATATCTTCAGGGATGCTCTGCAGCTCAAAATCATCAGTTACATAGGGAGGCAACGGCTGGACATTCACCTCTGCAGCTACCGTGGGCTTCAACAGAGACACATGGAATACTGGATGCACTTTACTATCATCAGGCAGCTTCAACTTGTAGGCTACTTCACCAATCTTCTCTATAATTTCATAAGGGCCATAAAAACGAGGACTGAGCTTTTGGTTCACCCTCTTAGCAAGTTTCTTGAGCTTGTATGGCTGAATTTTCAAATACACCTTGTCACCAACTTGATAATTCACAGCTCTTCTATGCCCATCCGCCTGTTGCTTCATCCTATTTTGGGCTTGAACCAAATGATCACGCAGCAGGTCCAACAATTCGTTCCTGTCCTGTGTCATGGCAGCAACTTCCTCCATGTTAGTGAGTTGTACATCACCCCGCAACACTGGTGGAGGATCCCTACCATATAGAGCCTTGAAAGGGGTCATCTTAGTAGCTGAATGATAGTTGGTATTGTACCAGAATTCTGCCCAATTCAACCATTTGTGCCATTGTTTCGGTTTGCAGCCTGTCATACACCTCAAGTAAGTTTCCAGACATCGGTTAACCACCTCGGTTTGCCCATCCGTCTGTGGATGATAAGCAGAGCTATACTTCAACTTGGTACCAGCCATCTTAAATAATTCAGTCCAAAAAGAGCTAATAAAGACTCGGTCTCTATCGGATACAATGGACATTGGAAATCCATGAAGTCTCACCACCTCTTTCAAGAACAACTCAGCCACGTCTTTAGCAGTATATGGGTGAGCTAGAGCAATAAAGTGAGCATACTTAGTCATCCTATCAACTACCACAAGGATAGTATCCATACCACCAGCTTTTGGTAGTCCACCTATGAAATCCATAGTCACATCTGTCCAAATATGCCTCTTGATCTTGGGTGGTGTGTAGTAGAGACCAGCAGGACTTAAGGCTTCATATTTATTTCTTTGGCACACTTCACATTTACTCACATACTCTTGAATTGTCTTTCTCATGCCTTCCCAAAAGAATAAATTAGCTATCCTTTTGAATGTTCTAAAGTATCCTGAATGACCCCCTATACTAGAATCATGGAATTCCTTCATAATTGCTGCAATCTTGACCGAGCCACTGGGCAACACCATTCTGCCCTTGTAGTAAAGCTTTCCATTCTTCAAATGATACCCTTTATGCTCCTTACTCTTAGCCAATAAGTCCTGGACAATGCTTCTCAGTTTCTCATCCTTGTCCACCTCTTCTTCAATGTCTTCCCACTCAAAGAATTGTACAGTAGATATGGCAAAGATACTTGTAATTTCCTTGATAGTGCATCTGCACCTTATTCTCAATTCCGGCTTGTATTTGATCTCAAAATCAAACCCAAGTAACTTAGAGATCCACCTATCTTGCTCTCTCCCATCAACCTCTCGATCAGCTAAGAATTTCAGCTCTTCGATCAAGATGTATAATAAAATGGCGCCCAACAAGTAATGTCGCCATTTTTGAACAAATATAACTACGGCCATAAGTTCTTTTTCATAGACATTTATTTAATGATCTGTCCGATAGTGTTTGACTCATAAATGCCACAGTTGGCCTCTTTGCATCAACACACACCCCTAGCCCTTTTCCCCCAAGCATCGGTCTCTACCACAAAAGTCTTTGTAAAATCGGGGGACAAACTAACACCGAACTCATTGTCGGCTGGCTTTTTCATCTATCAAAGGCAGCTTGAGCATTCTCATCCCATTGAAACTTGTCTTTCCTCAATTGTTGAGTTAATGGCCAAGCAATCTTGCCATACCCTCCACAAATTTTCTATAATAGCCAGGTAAGGCCCAAAAATCCTCTCAAACTCTTCACATCTTTGGGACAGCCATTCCACCATTGCTTTAACCTTGGCGGGTCTGCTGCCACTCCCCGACCGAGATAATGTGGCGAAGGTATTCCAAGCTCTCCTTCCCAAATAAGCACTTCTTACTATTCACTACCAATTCATTCTCATACGGGACTTGTAGAATAGTTCTAAGATGCTCTTGATGACTTTCCATGCATTTACTATAAATCAAGATGTCATCGAAGAAAACCAAAGCAAACTTCCTCAAATAAGGATGCAATACCTGATTCATGAGCGCTTGGAATGTGGAGGGGGCATTGGTGAGACCAAATGGCATGACTAGGAACTCGTAGTGACCTTCATGAGTCCTAAAGGTCGCTTTGGGTACATCTTCCTCCTTCATCCGAATTTGGTGGTATCCGGACTTCAAATCAAGCTTGGAGAAGATCTTGGCTCCCCAATTCATCTAACAATTCATCTATCACCGAATGGGAAACTTGTCGAACGCAATCGTGAGCTTATTCAGAGCTCTATAATCCACACAGAATCTCCACCCTCCATCCTTCTTCTTCACCAAAATGACAGGGCTACTATAAGTGGTCACATTACTCGGTCTAATAATGTTCATTGCTAACATTTCCTTTACAAACTTCTCAATCTCATTTTTTTGATAATAAGGATATCTATAAGGCCGTATATTAGGAATATTGGACCCTTCCTTCAATATAATAGCATGATCACGCTTTCTTTTGGGTGGCACTACTAGGTTCTTTGAACAACTCATCAAATTCTCGCTAAAACAGAGCTCATAACCGAGGGAATTGGATTGCTGACTGTGTTTTTTAGAGTTGGGCAGATTCTCGTATGAGAGCATGAAACCTTCCCTTCATTGTGAAGTGCCTTCAACAATGCCTTCCAGAAGTTTGAGCTTTGCATAGTGATGGATCACCTCTAATCATCTTTTTCTCTCGCTCCTTTTCCCCAGCTAGTATCAAATTTCTCAAATTAGCTCTCACATCCCCAAACTCTCCAACCAATCCATCCCCAACACCAAATCAGACCCCCTAGCTCCATTATAAAGAAATGTTGTACTACTACAACCCCTCAGATCAACACTTTCAGATTCTTGCAGATTCCTCTGCTTTTCACCTTCTCTCCATTTCCTACTTCCACTTCAAACTCGGGTGTGTCACTCACCTTGAAGCTTCAAATTCTCTACCAATTTTCTAGAGATAAAATTGCTGAGAGGCACCACACCATCAAAACAAGCACCTCTGCTTTCTCCAATCCTCCCCATATTTTGAAGGATCTATTACAAGTCAACCCTTCCTTGCTCTTCAATGAAATTTGCAATGTTTTGGTACAAACACCACTCGCTCTTCTTGTTCATCACTACTCTCCTCTACTTCCTCCTCTCCCGATTCCTCAATCAACGAGAAACTTATAATTTTTAAGCTTACAAACATGATCCCTTCCCCAAGTTTCACCACATTTGAAGCACACCTTTCTTACTCCTTTTTCTAAGTTCTGTTTGAGTCAATTTCCACCGTTTCCAGCTTTTCTTCTCAACCGATTCTCCTCAACACCTCTACTACTTGAACCCTCCTTACTCACACCTTTCTTCCCACCTCAGGAAGCCTTTGGAATGCTTCACAAAAGGTTTATCTCCTCTCTCTCCCCCTTTCTTCTCCGAATTCATCGGACCTCCCTTCCTCGAGCATTGTTTTTCTCCTCAAGTAACAAAGCCCTATCCATCAACTCATCAAGCGTGCCACCAAATGTGAAACTTCAATTCACTTGAATTTCCTCCTTCAAGCCATTAATGAAAATCCCCTTAAGCATCACTCTCTCTTCCTTCTTCAATGGAGCGGACTCCTTTCAAACTTTTCTCTCAGTATCTCGCGACAGTAAGCTGGCCTGCATTTAATGCTCAACAATGGTCCAAAAGGATTTTGAACCAAACCGGTTGGAATCTACGTATCACCGCACCTTGAACTCCTCCCAGTGTGTACCGAACTCGCTCCTCCCACCATTGATACCAATTCGAGCTTTGTCCTCCAACGCTATGACAACGGCGTCGAGCTTCTCTTCTTCTTCCACCATATTCAATTTGAAGTAGCGCTCGGACGCATCGATCCATCCATACGCATCATCGCCTCAAGATGGGTATCTTCACCACGCCCACCGAAATCGCGAGAGAATCGCGACTCATCGCTTGTGTTGTATCGCTCTCTCATCATCGCCGCGTCTTGATGTTAACGACGCCTTCAACTTCTTCAACCGGTCGGGTCGTTTTTACGTGATGTGAACGTCGTTTGAGCGAAATCGTCGAACGCGACTTGCTCCGTGAAACCGTAAGTGCTTTCATGTCGCCTCTCACTTTCGGCGAGTTGTTGCTCAATTCCATCCATTCTCTTTTCCATGGTGAGTCTCGTCCGGACCATACACTCACGCTTTCTATGCTCAATAATACCACTTGATAAGATCAAACCCAGAATATAGGTAAAAACAGAGTAATAACAGGGGAAATAGCTGGAAATGGTCACTTGTATTATTATCACAACTTAGAGGATCTCTCTAAGAGGGAAATGGTGAATTACAAGTGAAATAGAGAGAACTATGGAATGAAACAGTAAATTACAGAACCAGAGCAGTCCTACTGCTCATGCCCAATTCCTAAACA
This sequence comes from Oxytropis ochrocephala, assembly GCA_020916435.1. NCBI lineage: Eukaryota > Viridiplantae > Streptophyta > Magnoliopsida > Fabales > Fabaceae > Oxytropis > Oxytropis ochrocephala. The sequence continues at coordinate 73,978,190 of CM037094.1, read as the reverse complement.
ATTCCAATTCCAGCCTCACCAGAATGAGAGAGAGAAACCCCCATATACTGATTGATTTCTCTCACCAAATCAATCAGAATATTCACTTCCAATCACACTCTGCCACCTGGCAGAGTTAGTTACCAGGTGAGGGGCGTGTGCTGCTGCCCTCACTCACAGGATCACCTTTTTGCACTTTTCTCCATTTGTTTCTTTCATACACCTTTGTGAATTTCCTAGATTGCCCCTCAGTTGAATTGTTCTCATCAAACTTATTGAAGCCTTAGATACTCATAAAAATCTGTCTGATATATAGATTAATACCATTTAACATGCCACCATAGTAAAGTGCATTAAATGACTTTCATAGATGAAAATAGATGCCGGACCTTTGTCAGAATTCCATGAATTTTCTGAAGCAATGACACCGATAAACTCCCACAGTCGCTAACTGCTAATTTTAACATCACATGAACAGTGAATAAACTGGTGGCAACCTGAAAATATACACGCACTTGCACATAAAAATCCACATTACATGCTGGAAATAATGGGAGATGTTTATAATGTAAATCTATGATTATGTCACATATATAAACACAAATAAGAATCTTCATTTTGTGATCTGCATTATACAAAGTACCATGTAAACACTCAACAATAAGATCAAAGAATGGACATGCATTGAACGTCATAACTAAACTATGATACACAGATACAGTACACCTTCCGGTTTCAAATATAAGAAAAAAAAGAGTTATGTTTAGTGGTCTAAAATATAAGCAAATGTTAACTCTTACTACCATATTTAATGCTATTATTCCTAAATTACCCTTCAATTAATTTAGATTTTATTTTCCAATAACTATTTTACTCTCATGGAACAAGTCCCCAAGAGGCGCAATCTGGAAAATACAATTACATTTTTTATTATTTTGAGAAAATTAAATGAGACTAACTACTTTTCTTAACAAATGTGAAGGAGTTTTTTGCTTGTATATGAAACCGGAGAGAGTACCATGTAAGGAATTGCTATAACAGAGGTGTTAGCGACACACACAAACAATCCTTTTGACGTTATTTTTATGATTGAGTGAAATATATGTGGTCCCACCAAGTCAGTGGACTGCACTACCTATTTAGTGTGACGCATTTCCAAAGTGGTGGGACCCACGCAAGTTTTACTCAATTATGAAGTGAGTGTTTGAAAGAGAGTCTCACAGGATGTATTGCTAACACTTCTCTTACTATAAAATGAATCCTATCATAGTAAAGACTACCACACCTAAAAAATCAGCAAGGTACATTATATCAAGCTAACCTTTGCACTATCATAGATATCATTATGTCCACATGAAGTATATGATTTTATTAGTTTCTCTAAAACAGATTCTTTGAACCATGAAGACCAGATTCCCTTAAGATCATGAAAATCAGTGGCTTTCGATTTTTCAGTTTTTGTTGCATTTTGTTCCTTGTCTTTAGATTGAGCTGTATTCTTCATAAGTGACTCTGCATGAACCAACTTTTTCTGCAAGAACAATTCATGTGCCATAATTTCTAGTATGGCAGATTGACAACCGAAACTGCATGCCAGAATCTCATCTTTTTCTTTCAGATTCTCGAGTAAAGGAGTTTCACGGCTGGCAGTATTGGAGATTGCATTGGCCAAGTGCTTCCAGAAATTTCCATGGCTTCTTAGAGACTCCAAGAGATTTGCATACTGGGGAACCCCTTGCCATAAGGCAATCATGAAGTTAAGTACGCAAAGCAGCATGCGGGGCTTACTGAAGATAAAGAAAAAAATACAATGAGCATTTACTCAAAATTAAATGTGTGGCAAGCAAGCTAATCGACAAAAGAATAAGCATAAGGATAGAATCTAAGAAAAAGACAGACAAAGACCCCCCCCCCCCAAAGGAAAACTCTGGATTGTACCACTTGATCAGATCGTCTGCCCTTTCAGTACAATGCATAAGTGTATCTACCAAACTTGAATATTTAGGAACTAGTGCCACAGAAGTTTCATTTCTTTGCAGGTTTGCATCAGCAATACTTGAATGGTCTTCATGGTGCTCCTCTGGGGACAAGATAGCAGCAATAAAAGAAGGCTGCAAAATGGAATGTTAAATAAGAAACTGGTGATTTAACACAGCTAAATACATGGAAAAAATATGCAATCCCTCGCCCTTCACAGACAAGGGGAAAAACAGAAACAATTCTGACCAAGTAATTTGGAATCAGTCTATTCAGGACTCTACGCTTGTCAAGGTCATCATCATTTATCTCAAAAATGAAAACACTGAATCTAAAAATATTTCATTCTACATTAGGTGATCTCTTAGGATTGGTTTCCATATTTCCTTAACTTTCATGATTGGTTTCCTTGCTCAATTAGAATCGACAGTCTAGAACAAATCAACCACATCGTAATTTATAATCAGAATATCCACTTACGCTCTACCTCTTTTCCTAACAAAATCCCTATAACTTCATCATCATACCAAATGTACCATCTTCTGCGGTATATCCCGCCACTATTCCATCACTGAATACTAGGAGAATATGGTGGCGAGAAAATAAAATATGGTTAGAATGATAACCCTCAATCTCATGAATGATACAATGTCAATGTAGCGTAAAACCTCTCTCTCTCTCTCTCTCTAAGGTAAAAGAATTTTAAAAAGTTGGCAACACTTAGATTTCCGCTACCAAGTCTAAGCGATATCAAAATTTAGTTCTGACCTGGTGATGTGCTGCAGAAGTAAGAAGGTTAACTGTTGCAACAAAAAGATCTTCATTGGATTCTGGTTTCTCCTGCAGTATGTAGCTCATAGAATGCCTCAAGTTTATGATCTAAAACCAATTAGAAAAATCATCACTTAAATCAAGCTTATATACCAAAAGAACAAAATAGTTGAAGAAGCTTAAATTAACACCCCTCAAACCTCCTGATTATCTGGAGCAAAACATGTGGTTTCATATGAGAATGGTTGGACACGATCTGCTGTGGTGAATAATGTTGAAATAAACCTGACAGCACCCAATTGGATAACCTGCATAAACATCAAAACTGTTGTCAAATAATGAAATAGAAACCCAGGTATCAACAAGTATATATTCACTGAAAGGGTGGCAAAACAATGATTAATGAATAATCCATCAACAAAGATATGTACAGCCTACTTTAGTATGGCATCAAAAGCAGCATGAAATACATACTTAAGGAATATGAGAACAAGAATGGAAAAATAAGGCAACACAACATGGAAAAGAGAGATGACAAGTTGACAATCCAAGTGTAACAAAAAAAAAACTGGAGAAAATCTGGAAAATATATTATGCAGCTAATGCAATTAATATCGATATCTAACACATTATGTGACTAAGTGTTCACAGACCACTAATTGATTGGAGAAAAGAAAGAAAACAGAAGAAGGCAGATGTTCACTGTTGTTGAATTAAAACTCATAAACTACCACTGCAAGCGTGTAGTTAAGTGAAAATAGCTATATATAAAGAATCAGAAAAATGTAAATCATACTCCAATTTGAGCAAGGTTAGAGTTCATACAGGGTCTCGGAAGTATGAAATCAAGGACATAACAGATGTGACAACAGGAACTGGTTTGGTTGCGCATGAGAACACAGCCTGGAGAAAAACAGGAATGCTGGATGATGTATCCTGGACAACATAAAATGGTTCTCAGTATTCCAGAAGGTGAAGATGTCGCGAACATGAAGAATAATTAGGAAACAGGAAGTTAATAATAACAAAATAAATTAAACTAATGATTTATAGTACAAAACAACAATGCTTAAAACTTCCAAGATTGATAACAACAGAAAAATATGATATACCATTCAAACTAAATGTGACTGATACAAACCATTCAAATTACTAATGATCATTCAAGATAGAACTTTTGCATCTTTCCTTTGTACCTTAGAAAGTTTGGTCAGCATGACGGAAAGAATATCTAAAACAGAACCTATAGCAAGCTGCAATCCTTCAATTTCCAGTGGATCAAACAAACGACTTACACACAATTTCTGAGAGAAAGAAATGATTTTGTCAATAAGATGAAGGAATAAGCAAATACAGTAACAAATTAATTACAAATAACTCAAAGAGGCGTCAACTTATTCCACCTCCAAAGCATCTGCATTAGTGCAAGCAATTTGGAAGAGTGTGTTGTGGATGGAAGCATCAGAGAACAAAATATTCTGCATGATCTCACCCAACTTTCCACAATAAGGCATTGATATAATGCATTTTTTCATCAACTCCAGAACCTGCAGCAGTATCCCAGAGCTTAAAATTAACAAGAATAGAATAATTTGAGTCTTATCACATAAAACAGAATAAATTGATAGTTACTTTCCGAAATCCCACCCCATTCCCTGGCAAAGAATTAGAAACAACTGATATAAACTTCAGAGAAACAAAAGGGTATATAGTAAGGTTTATTGTCTTGAAACTATCTTTTAAAGGCAGTAAAAGCCAGATCAATTAATCCCCAATGCATATAATAAAATCTTATATATCAATTTACCATACGAGTGTAAAATAACCAGTAAAGATCATACAAAAACAGACAGTTCCCGATTAACAAATATGCTAAAAGAGGACCGCTGCAAAGTACAAGCACACACTGGCATAATTCAACAAATATGAGGCATTCATAAAAGTTTCAAAATGCAGGGCACATCTAAAGCCCCTAGAACAAGAACAGAGCATTTAAACAGCTACACAGCCAATGCTGGTTCAAATCAAAGAAAATAATCATGAAACCACAACTATTTTGGAGGAAAGGAAAAACTTATTGATGATTCGGTTCAGTATACTTACTGATAATAGGAGAAAAACTAACAGAAAGAACATTGTTCCATAGTCATTCACAATCTTAAAAGTATTCCACTAAAAAATAACTAAAACAATATAAATTGAACAACTTCAACAGAGAAACAGCACATACCTTCAATGTTATTTTCCATCTAATATGCTTAATCCTGTATTTCCAATACTCATGATTGACCAAAACATACTGAAAAGAGAAAATGACTAATGCCAAGAGAACATCACTCTCCGCTCCTGTTTCCACAAGCTGGATGGTGAAGTCCAGCACTGAAAGATTCAGAGCAGAGCATAAGAGTAAGGAGAAATTTGATGTAATATAACACAAAACTTCATAAAAGCATGCCAAATCAACAAGCTGTAGATTTAATTCTATATTGCAAAATTTAAATCAGCATAGATCTACATCGCTATTTCAGTATAATGTCATAAAATACTTGAAGTTTAGGTATGAGAGAATTTGAAAGGAATGAACTGAAGAATGTTGTCTGATATGATAGGAATGAACTGAAGAATGTTTACTGATATGATAGAAATGATTTTGTTACTCGTGAAGTGATCAGGTATTTACAGAGACCTTACAGATCAAGCCTGTAATAGAATGGTCTACAACCACCTCAATGGATAAATACAGAATACCCAATACAGAAAGCTATATTAAACCCATACAGCATCAAGTACATGGGTTTATTATTGGTTGTAGTTAATTGGAGTAAATGGAAAAAGCATAGCATCGTATCAGAATTCCATGCTAGTCTACTGCAGCAGTAATAACACTTGCAAAAAAGTTCAGAACAAACTTGATAAGCACAAAATGCTAGAGACACAACAATCTTAAACAAATAAATATCTCTGTGACAAAAAAAAGGAGGAGAAATCATCTTAGCCATACCTGATATTGCCAAAGAGCAGTCATTACTGTTTTGCTCACAGTCAATTAAAAGCATCCTAGCCAGCCTGCCAGAAAGCAACCAAGACCCACTGGAAAAAGACAGAATGGTGTAATTTCATAAAATAAACCAGTAACAATACGCCACCGTTAGAGTACATGACCAGCAGAAAAAAGCATAATAAAAGTTGATGTCATAAAATAACGGACAATGAGATGAAAATGACTCTTTTCTTTTTAACTGAGCACACAATTCAGAATGAATTTCGTGAAGATAGTGTCTTTCCTATTTGTATATGCATGCTATTTTGAACTAGGGTGTTACCTTGACAAGCCATTACCGCCTACACTGAACACAGCTGTCGGCAAAGTGATGTCAAATAGATTCGCATTTAGAGCGACTGTTGTGACATTAGATGGAGAACTGGATAGGAAAGAGAAAACGATTAGTAAGCCTTTTCTTGACAGCATAATTAATTTCAAAACAAATGTAGGTCACTTGAAGAGCCAATAATGAGAGAGCCTAAACAATCCCGTCCAAAATATAAGTTTTTACTCGAGACTCGAAATACAAATGCAGATACCAGATTAGCACGAACTGTTACACTTTTATAAAAGAATAAGTTCAATTACCAAATCAACATGATCCCCAAAATCTTAACACCCATAGACATAAGTGCAGCACCATAGGAACTCAGAGGCAGGTTTTTGACAACATTGCAAATTATCTCAACCACCCTGTAAGACAAGTAAAATAAATCATTTAAAAAAGACTGAGACATCAAATATGTGAAAAAACGAATAAATTATAAAATTAATCAAGGACAATCCATATGCAAAGGAACAACCAATCAAATAGAATAATTTACCAGACATTCTTTTCAACCTGCTCATTCATCAAGCCAGTCGCATGAAATTGCGGAGATTTGCCAATGTCCATCATTGCGAAACATACAGCCTGCACATAGGAAGTAAAACTGTGAGGAAAAAAAGGAGCAAAGTTATGATACAGAAATATAAAAGAATTTTATATATGCTTGGAGCCCTGAACCCCTTTGAAAATACTTTCAACTCTATGCAACCTAAAGTCTCAACAGAGTCCATACTCCATACTTGGCTCAGTCAAGCTTGCAATGATAAAGCCAGAAAAGGCTCCTGTATCAGAGCTTGGCAAAACAGAATATCGTAGCAAAGCAGAATTATAGTTCCTATTCCAATATGTTGATATAGACAGTAATAGAAGCTATACTTGGCCGAGTCAAGCCGGAAATGACAAAGTGGCAAAAAGGCTCCTATATAAGGGCTTATCCTAACAGTGAAACAGAATCATAGTGCCCATGCCAAAATAGACAATAATGAAAATAAACACTTAGTAAATGTTGAGAACATTGTAACACTCATAACTGGAAATACTTAACCAGGGACAAAAAATATAAAAAAATATCAAAACAACAGGCTGGCAGTTGAGTGACTTTCTTAATAATACTAGGATCTTTGGCATTTTAGTTTCTACGAATATTTGATAAACAATCAACAACCAAAATTGTTAGGCAGACAATTGATACAGATCTTATTGCAAAATACTAATTAACTTATTTAAATCTCCTCACATGATGCCATCAATGAGATATATAATACTGGACTGTCTTGAAGTGCTTAGAACGGATCCATAAATCAGTCATGAAAGAAGTCGCGGAAAATAGTTAGCAGTTGAAATAAATGGCCAAGGTAACTAGCTGACTTACAGTGTTAAAGTACACCAATCTACTGAGCAGGTCAAGAGTGGAAAAAACTCCCTCCTTGTCATTCAAATACATATCTTGGGCCAAATGTAGGAGTAACACAAACACTCCAGATGAGGAATACTAGAAAAATACAGAATGTGTCAGCATTAATTGAGAAATTGCAATTATAATTATGAGATATGAATAGTCTCCAAATGACACTAAAAATTATTAGGAGTGTAAAACATAAGCAACATTTACTATTTCCAGCTAAAAAGATCTTGAAGAATGGAAAACAGAAACAATATTCCCTCCGTCCCACAATATATGTAACTTGCTATAAACATTTGTCCCAAAATAAATGTCACTGTCACATTCTATTTTTAATCTACCTTTTACCAATTTTACCCTCTAATTAATACTATCAAAACTATGTGCATCACTCCCAAGTCATTAAAAATACACCAATTATCAATAGGGTTAATTTCGTAAGCTCGTTCTTCTGTTTCTTTCATTTACACCATTTAATTTACTATCACTAAAGAATAATATTTCCAATTGCAAACCCATCACCAAAGATTTAATATAGAATATTCCGTTATTTTGCTAGTTTGATTTTTATAAGCAAGTAATTTAGTTGAAACCATGTGTATGCAAAAAACATAACAAATACCTACAACCAGATTTGGTGAACAGCAATAAATTGATCTTAGTACTATAAAGTACACAAAATAAATATTAATCTATTTCTATTGGAAACTTCCAGAACCAGCCTCAGTACAACTGGTTAGCAGGATTCTCAGGTTAATAGTCATTTCAAACTATCACAAGGAAAGGAGGAGACATAAAATAATACAATAAGAAATGACATTAAAAAAATCTAAGTCATCTATTTCCAGGCTGGCAAAAATTAGTTGTGAAGGAAATTTTACAGTTATAGACCATCAATAGTGCTATGTTAAAACTCTAAAATAGATTAAAGTATAATAATGATACTGAGACAATTCACCTCCCATCGTACAAGGGCAGTATTCTCTCCAACAACTTTCAGGACAAGCCCACGAGTTCCTGCTGGAACAAACAAACCTTCAATCCCAGGAACTTGTACGGCCTGTTGTGCCACAACAATTTGGTTGACATTGGCTGCCTGTGAATCACTACTAATCTCGAACAACGATGATATACCAACAGACCTATCTAGAAAGGAATACCTGTTGGAAAACTGCATTCATGAGAAAGGCTACCAACAACTGAAGGAAAAAGTATTCCTTTGAGTTTGAGAGACCAACTGCAGTGGCATACTTAATCGAACGAGATAACAGAAAAAGACAAACTGTTTATGTACTTACACACACTCTGCTGGCCAAGTTCCTCCACAAAGGGATGACAGGAGTTTTACAAGTTCTACCGTTCTTAAAGGGAACTCGCTCTCTAGGCTGCAAAGAAGACTACGAATTGGACCATCAATACAGCTTTCCTTGTCCCAAAACTGAATACACAGAGATTCCTGAAAATTAAGGAGCAAAGACTTTTAATCAATAAACAATCACCAGCAGAAATTGTAATACTGAAGCAATGACTGAACTGAAAGTATATCATTATACATCCAAACCTCTCCGCGGTAAATCTTGCAAAGAATATCCAGTATCAAAGTGGAGTTACTGTCCTCAGGCTGTACCTTCGTTGAAGCAGACCAAATGAGAAAGACATAAATAAATTCCTTCCTAAGTCCCAACTACAGATTTTACAACCATACCTGAAGGTTTATCTCATAAGATGCAACAAATGCAGATATGAAAGTCCTCAAAACACTGAGATAACCAGACACCGGGCCCTGAATGGAAGGGGGGAAATCATATATCGTAAGATAATTACTACAGCAGAACATACAACATAAAAAATATACAAATTATATATGAATATAAACATTAAGAGATACCATGTTTAATTTGCTTACTATAAAGCATAAACACAATTTAAAGAGGCCCCAGTAAGGTTCAACAAAAACTCATGCATTACAACAATTTAGGCTACCCAAGAAAAAATGACGCACATCATAATCTTTCAAAATGTCGCGCTGAAGAATTTCAAGACAATAATGAAAGGATCCGGCATCAAAAGCTTGACGAACATAACCAATGTGATCGATCTCCTGGATGCAGAGAAGAGAAAAAAATGTCAACTTTGTAATATACACATGTTGGAGTAGTAAATATATTTACATATATCATGACCACATACCATGAGCTCTTTGTTTCCATCATTTCCCGGAAGTGTCAAGAGTAGATAAAGAAATACTGCCCATGCAAGAACTAGAGGACCAGCTTCATTCATTTCAAAAACACTGAAAGTACATACTAGTGCATCCATCTCTTGGACGTCTATCGTGGAGAAAGTAGACACGCCTTTCCTAGGAAATTCAAACAGATTTTGCAAGAATAACAATAATAACAGATTATTGAGTTACAGGAACAATTAAAAAACTATAACAATGACTAAATACATATAATTCATATGCCAACATGTAACAAAAGAAAGATCCTTCGAGGTGAGAATAACAGAACAGGACAAAGTATGCAGTTTCTGGACTCTATTCCCATGTTGCAGATTGAAAATTCTAATTGGAAAATGAATGAAATGACATATCAAAGAAGGAAACCCTCAAAGAATGGAACAACTTCCTCCTGATCGCCCCAGATCAGAAGTTATTCCAGTCTATCTTACAAAGTGGAATTTAGGAAATATTCGAGGCAATATGGCAGACTCATAGTATTTAGCCGGTCTATCAAAATGGAGGCTTCAGATTATGGCATAGCAACTTATAGTATTTCATTGGTTAACCAAATTGTCTGTTCCACAACGTGTTTTCCTCATAAGTACTGCCTATGATGTAAATAAAGACTAGTCTAACCTGTAAGGTATTTCATCATGAACCATTTGAAGAAGATTCTCCAAGTTTAGGGTTTCTATTAAAATAAGCAGCAGCTGAACTTTGACACGATAAGACAACAACTGTGCTTCTGTAGTAATTGCCAGTTTTCCCAGGTTATAATCACCAGCTAAGATCCCCTGGATCAAAAGATGACTTTGAGCAAGGTTTTGATTCATGAAAATAACACATAAAAATCACGTACCTTCAGAAGTATATCAAAATACCTTGTACAGAGAACCAAACTTCTTCCATGTTTTGCTACTACACGTACAAAATGGGTCATAATAGGAAAGGAAAAGGATGTCTAAAACCAAGCTGTCTTCAATTAAAATCTCCTCAGCCCATAGAGTAAAAAGATCAATGTCCTTCAAGCATTCCACAAGTCAAATATTACGAGTCATCAAGCAATAAATTTTTGTCACAATTCATAGCATGAAGATACCAATCAAAATTTGAAAACAGAGTAGAACCCCCATAAAAGTTTCCAATTTCTAGTGTTTCGTGGTTCCATAAGGTAATTTACTGTTACAGGCTTCCAGCATCCCAAGGTTTGGAGACACATAGGACACTGATCGAGAACATAGAAGAGAGTGGCAAGACAATGATATACAACGAGACTGATCTATTAATGATTATTATACAACAGACAGGTAGATTGAAAGACCACGTTTTGAATACTAGTTAAATACCCATCTTATATGGTCATGCAAAATTAAAGAATGATGGTGCATTGAGTCTTGAGATTGGACATACCATTTGCTCAGGGTAACTGCAAGATAAAAGACCCTCCAAGAAAGATACCAGTTTACTTTCCAGTCCGCCGTGAAATAGTTCCTTTGCCTCCTCCTTCACAGTATTGTTTTCAGACACAGGATCGATGTATACTGCATATCAGCAAGAAAAGTCAACTCAGAGAAGTGAAAATGTTTACTAAACCTAAATAAACTGTCTTTATTCACATGTAGGAATGTCTTCCAATACAAAGAATTGACAGAGCAAGCGGATATCGAAACAGCATGACACACTTACTGGCATGCATGAGAATCCACCTGATGCACTTCAGCAAACACTGTCGCTCCTTGTAATATTCAATTAACATCTTCATAACAAGATAGATAACAAATCAGAAACGCGAAATTAAAAGCAAGTATCATACATGAAACACTGTCAGCAAGTCTGCCCCACTTGTTGAGTAAACGATTTTCCACATTAATAACTTAAACACCTCGGAGACATATGAAAGAAACAGATAAAGCCAGAAAGGTTTCAAATTGAGAGAACACAAAGGCGGGGTAAGTTTTACATGTGTTGTGTGTGTGTGTGTGTGTGTGTGTGAGAGAGAGAGAGAGAGAGAGAGAGAGAGATCTTGTAGAGAGATTCAAGGGAAAATACATATGCATGGAATTTATGGAACATGCACATGATAGCATTAAACCTTCAACCAAGGCCCAAACATTATATATTGTGTGCTTCAAACCACTGCTAGAGTCTAACAATAAATGTTAAATAAAATCTACAAAATAGTTTTGGGAATTCATCAAGCAAGGGCTTCACTTTATTTGTTTTATTTGAACATTACCAGGCAAAAACATATCAGAGATTCAGATCAGCCAAATCCTCCAAAATAGAATAGCACAACATAGGATAGAATCATTGTAGAAAGCAGGCCCTGACTAGCATGTTGTAAAGGAATGATAAGAGGGATTGAGCTACTAACCATTTGAAGAAACTCAGTAGCCATGGAATCAGCAGCTGCATTGTAATGTTTGATGGCCCTTTCAACAAGTATGTACGATTGAATATCATCTAGTAGCTGAAAGAAACAAGAATAGCAATACAAAACCACCATGAAGCAATCAGTACAATTCCCTCGACAAATTGACATTAACCGGTATATTCCCCAGAATAAAGAAATGAGAAACAGTGTTGTCCATCAAGTAACAAACTACAATAAGTGATAATAACATCACTCCGATCATAACATAAGCTTGCATTTTCCCAAGTCAAAACATTATTTGAATTTTCTCTCAGCAATTAAAATAGCTTCATCATAAACTCCTAAACCCTAAAGTAAAGATAAGAACGATAATTACAGGACAGTAATGATCAATAATGGCTACAATGCAAGCAAGCACAAAGGAAGAAGCAACTAACTAACCAAGCAGGAGCTAATCTGCAGAGCTTTATCCTTCAGTTGAGGTTGAATTGTAAGCTGTTGAGATCCAATTTTGAGCTTCTTTGAATTCAAGGCTTCCTTAGATTTCTGATTAGGCGGTTTAAAGCGTGAGAGTGTATCCACGAACCAGGAATGGTTGTCGTTCAACTTCTTCACCTAAACAGAAAGCAAAACGAGTAGTGTAAATGCACAAATTCGAACGCAAACGAAGATACGGAGATATGAGTGAAAGTTTACCAAATTTTGTGGGAGATTTGAGGAGAGGGAGGAATTTTCAAGCTCGGTGAAGAGTAGAGTGAATGAGTCCCACCATAGAGAGGCGTCAACGGAGCTTGTATCGGCCATTGTTGAAGGAGAACGAAGAAGAGAAGTAAAACCCTAGCACAAAAATGGAAGGGTTTAGTTTAATCTTTTCATTTGATTTTTCTCTTTTTCGCGCTTTCAGAGTGTCTGTCTGACTGTGATTGTGTTGTGTCCCTCAGCCGCTCAGCGTGCGTTTTACGTTCATGAAAAATGAAAAACAACTCGGTTTATTTTTCTTAGTAAAAGTAAGACAAAATTACACCAGGACTTTTTTTTTTTGTCAAACACCATCACTTTTAAGTTATTTATTTATTATTAATAACAAGTTGATATTTTATGTTTTTTTTATAACAAACAAATAGGTCATTTAAGTTACCTAATATTGATACTATTGATTCTTTTAGTAAAATGTCATATTGTTGATTACATCAAATACACTAACGGATAATTCAGCTGCAGCAGTGCCGAAAACTTCACTGTATTCGTGTGTTACTGCAGATTTTTTGAGTTGGCGGTGTGAGAAGTCTGGGTTGTATTCCGTGCGAAACGCCTACAGGTTGATAACGCAAACTGTTATGAACACGTCGCATCTAAAGGTTGAAGGAGATTGGAGTTTTGCTCTGGAAATTAGAGTTGCCACCGAAGATTAAGAATTTCATGTGGAGATTGTGTAGAAGTTGTATCCCAACTCGCTCTATTCTTGCTCGTCGTGGTATTACGGTGCCAAATGTTTGTCCTCTTTGTAGTGCAGCTGAAGAAACGCCATTGCATCTGTTTGCACATTGCAGTATGGCTCTGGATTGCTGGCATTTGATTGGTGTAGCACCTAAGGTGGCGGCCTTGCTGTGGGTGTGTCTTCGGCCAGCCGGCTCATTTTTTCGGTGTTGGAACAGTTGAACAATGATGATAGGGTGGCGTGGTGCATGACTTTGTGGAGCCTTTGGTCTAGTCGTAATCAATTGGTTTGGAACAATTCTAGAGACACAGTGGCGTCTATTATCTTGCGTGGCAGCCAGTTGCTTTTGGACTGGATTGAAGCAGGTAAATCTTCCACCGGAACTCAACATCACATTCCAGTTAGTGTTGTGACTGGTGCGCAGCTTTCTTGGCAAAAACCTCCTGTGGGTGTTGTTAAATGTAATGTGGATGCAACTTTTGATAGTGGAGGTAATAAGGTTGGATTCAGAATGTGTCTTCGGGATGCAAGCGGAGCCTTTATCGCAGCAAAGTTGTGTTCCTTTGCACCAATTGTAGAAGTTTACAAGGGTGAGGCTTTGGGACTCTTACTAGCTATAGAATGGGTTCGCGAACTTCATTTCAAAGACGTCATTTTTGAGTTAGATAACAAGGTGGTGGTGGACGATCTCCACAAGTGCTCCTCTTTTCATGCGGACTATGCACTACAAGAAAACCTTGTTTTAGCCACCAACAGTTGCCACGGAGCTTATTCCGTCAGTAATTTGCCACGGATTTGCGACGGCAAGTGCAAAATATGTGAGCGCGAAATTTCCCGCTGGTGTTTGCCACGGGTTTGCCACGGACATGTGAAAGGACAAATATTTGCGACGGACATGTCGTGGCAAGTCCGTGGCAACGTATTGATAAAATTAAAACACCCCCGATCCCTACTAACCTCTCATATTGTTCTCACGCGTTCCTCTTTCTCACTCTCACTCTCACCCTCACCGGCTCCCTCCACACCATCGTCGCCCTCCTCCCTCCTCCCTCCTCCCTCCTCCCACCGTCGCCCTCTTCTCATCGTCCTCCTCCCTCCTCCCACCGTTGCCCTCTTCTCTCTCATCTCTACTTGCACCATCTTCTCTCTCTCTCTCTCCACGCCTCTACCACGTCCCAAATTTCTCGTGAGCATTGCTTTCTTCTCCACGCCTCCTCCTTTGAGTTTGCCATTTTTGTTGCTTTCGGTGAGAAATTGATTTTCCTCCAAAACCCTAAATCCCCAATGTTGAATCTTTTGAATCGTGAATTGATTTGAACCTATGAAAACCTAGGCCGGATCCGTGTGCGTTGAATCAACGAGGTTGGCCGTCTTGGTTAATGGCGATCGCGCGACGCTTCTCGGCGATTGGACTCCTCGTCGCGCCAATTCGTTTGAGAAGCTTGCTAAGGTGCTTCGATGCTTTACTTAACTCCATTTCGAAATCGATTTATTCTTTTTGTTTTTATTAAAAAAATAAAAAAATGGATCTGTTTGAATCGATGGTGTTTTCTTTGTTGTTGTTCAGATTGGGCAAGGGACGTATAGCAATGTGTATAAGGCTAGAGACCTTGTTACGGGGAAGATTGTGGCTTTGAAAAAAGTTAGATTTGATAATTTGGAGCCAGAGAGCGAGAAGTTGAATATATGGAACATGATCTTGCTGGGCTTGCAGCAGGACAAGGTGTTAAGTTCACCGAACCTCAGGTACTAGTACAATTTTAAGCTGTTTTTTGCTTCTAGTTAATGTGTTTTTGCATATACTTATGTTATGCTCAAATTTGGACATAAAAGAGGTCATGATTTATTGATTTGTTGCCTTACTGGGATTAAAAACAAAAAGTTTTTTCGTTTGTTTTGCATTAATTTTCTTCGTGGAGTGTTGTGTAGGTCTTTGATCTAGCTCCTAGACCTTTCTTGGTGATGTTTTTGGGACGGATTTTCCTTCGTGGAGTGTTGCGACTATTCTTTGCGACGGACAAAAACTTCAAGATGATAATGCTAATGTTTTTGAACATGTCGAGGTTAGTTATCATCTATTGGCTCAATATATTCTTTTGCTGTAATAATAGAATAGTCGCATCTCATATTGAAATTAAGGCCTTGGCAAATTGCTTTGTTTTGGCTTACTTCAAATTATATTGTAGTTGCCATCTTCTGTTACTAGTTTTTGATTAATTCAACCATTTGTAAGAAGTGGTACTCTGTCTCAGAAATTGGCCATGTAGTTGTTTCCAACTGAAAAAGGTTTAGAGTACATCACTATATCAGGTTGTTACTGATCAAAGACAAACTAGTTTGGAGGCTTCAGAGACAAAAGTTAATGTTGATGTGAGTAAGAAGAAATCTAGTCGTGGAAGAGGGAGTTCTGGATCAGGCAGGGGCCGTGGTTCCAGAAGCAATGATCTGAGCAAAACACAAATTTCTTATCCAAATTGTTTAAATCACGCAAATGGTCGGAGTAAAGAATGTTTACCATAAAGTAAGCTTCTTGCCATGAAACATTTAGTTCTTTATTGTTTATCATTTTTTGATTGCCTCTAATCGCTTTTTCACAAACTGGTTTTTACAATTGCAATGACCTCTATAGCCTATACATTTTGCAAGCATGGTTACAGTTCACCATATTTGATTTATTAAAATTAACGAGACACGTATTGAGGCGATTTGGGTTGGGGTAAAGGATCGCAAGAAGGCGATTGTATCTTCTTTAGACTTTATCTGAAAGGAAATTTGGTTGCACTGGTCTTGGGTGTCTTTTGTTTTTGTTTCTTGTTTATTTTGAATAGCTATTCAATGCTAGTGCTATGTCTGATTAATTATTCTCTGTATTATTGTTTTGGTAAGGTTTATTTGGCATTATGGTCTGGTTGTATCTCTTAACTCTTAGGGTTATGCAAATGGGAATCTTTCATGTTTCCTTTGAATGGAGGATTCATAAGTGTTGAAATGATATCTTGCTTAAGCAATGAATTTTACGGGTTAATCATTTATTTACAGGATGGAAGACTCAAAGATCAGTCTAATAATGATAGTAGTGCTTCATTTGAGGTATGACTTCTGCTTAAATTTGAGCTTTGCGTATAAGCTTTATGGTAGGTAAAAGAATGTACGGTTTTATATGAAAATAAATAGAGGTTTGATATGACCTGTTTCATTTCTCCCTTTCCTCATCAAGTCTCAATGACATGGCTAATGCCTTAAAACCTCGTTTTTGTTTTATTAGGCATAAGAGCTTGTATTTTTCAACTTTTTTCTTATTTTATTTCATCTTTATATTAAATTAGGAGGAGGTTGCATCCTTACGTGCAAAGGTTGTTTCTTTGGAGGAAGAGTTGCGTAAAGCAAAGCAAGAAACCACTGAGTATCAGAATCTTTGTCAACAGTTAGAAAAGGTATACAAATAATTTCAAATTTGACGAAAAATGCCAGTTAAACATATCATGATATGATGATGGAAGCTCAATGTCACTTCCCTTGCATCCGAGAAAATGAAGTAGTAGATTGATAATTTCAAATTTGTGCAAGTGTATGAATAAACTGAGTTTATGTTTTGCCATGAATTGGTTCTAGTTGAATGATTCTTTCATGAACTGAGTTTATTGTTTTATGTTTTGCTGCATAGCTAGTTGGTTGAGGGATACTTGCTCTGTTTTATGGTTGAGGACTGATATTCTGTTTGATATTGTGAATGATTCTGTTATATGTTGTATTTTCTTGTGTTTTTTTGGGTTTAAAAGAATTTAAATGCATTTTATGGTTGAGGACTGATATGTTGTATTCTGATATTCTGATATTTTTTTATCTTCTCATTATTTGAACTAACATTATCTTCTCATTCTTTATTATTAGTCTCCTTTGAAGTATTTGTTCAAAAGCATCATGAATACATGTTTTGAAAAACATGATGTTGCTGGTAGGTGCTAAGAGTAATGTGAGCAAATTTTCTATTTTAGTGAAACAAAAATTGGCAAATGTAAATAATCTTCGCTTTTCTTGATATTCAATCTAGTCTATTTGGATTTTGATATAATTTGATAGCTATTGATGACTTATTTTATTTTTATTTTAGTAGACTATGTCTTTGTCAAAATTTAGTTCAAGAAAATGGTGAAAAGTAGATGCTTTGCTTTTATTGGTTTGAACTATAGTCTTTGGCAAATTGTAGTGTTCCCTAGCATTTTTCAGCGCAACACAATTTGTCATTTGAGTTGTGGTTTAACTTTTATGTAGTGGCCATGGCGCATGCAAAACAATGACCATATAGCACTCACAGATTGCTTCCACAAAGAAGATTCCTTGAAAGTCTAATTTTATCCTCGCTTTAGCGCTCCTCTTACTGTCTTTTTGGGGTTTTTGATCAGTTTGGTGTTTTGCACTGACTCTCTTCTTTGTTCACTATTCTGCACTGTTCCTCTATCTCTGCTGCCATATGTTTTCACTGTTTTGCCACTACTGTGATATCTGCCCATTCACAACCAGGTTTTTTTTTTCAATGTTTAAAAATTAGTAACAATGAACTTTGATTACTTGTAATGAATGTGTTCAATTTTATGTTTTCTATCCTTGGCTTCGTTCAATAACAATGGTGAAAAGTAAATGTTGTTTTTATTGGTTTCGAATCTGGTCCATACGGCTATGAATATAATGATGTGTATTGATAGTATAATTTTCTGAAACTGTGAAATCACTGCTAGCACTAGAAGTTATTCCAGTATTCAATGACAACGATGCGGCTAGTACTAGGAAAGCTCCATACGAGGTTTGTTGATCTGCTTGTCTGATTTATTAACAAAGTAGAACTTAATCTTGGAACTGATTACTTCAAACTATACTTCTTTGTGAAAAAATAGTTGCAAAAAGGTTTAAAACTATTCTTTTTGATTACTTCAAGATGAACTTAATCTTTGAACTAATTACTTCAAGCTATTAGTCCTTGTATATTTTTGTTTGAGCATCAATTTGTGTCATTTCAGCTTGAAAGTTGAGTTTGGATTTTGGAGTGTGCTTCCTGGACTAAAACTTTTTTCTTTGCACTTCTAAATTCTAACTATTTAAGTACTTCATGTGTTGCCAAATCATTTTTGCAAATGCCTCAGCACAACATAGAGGTTGATTTAATTTCCACCAATTTGAACAAGGTAAAATGCTTTCCTATACAACGAAATTCTCTAAGATTAAGGTCACAACATAAATTAAATGATTGTAATTCTGATTTTATTATTGTTGGTAAGAAGTTTGCGGTCAATGAGTTCGTGAACCCAAAGGATCGTGACAAACCAATACAAGTGGTCGACATAACAAGCTTTGAAGCGAAAAACTTGTCAACAAGGAAGCGTGTAAGAGTCCTGGCATTTATAGTTTTTAAATTTTAGTTTATTTCTTTTCCTTGTTTTCCAATTTTTAAAGGAATCTGAGCCCTAGTTAATTCCCATATGCCACAGGAACTTGTTTGCATCCTCTTTGCAGGGCAAGAGCTTGTAAGTTAATTTTCATCATGATAACTAGTCATGTTCTATATAATTTATACTGGTTTTTGAACGGCCATAGATTACGTTCCTGTTTCTTCACTGCTGGTGTGGAACTCATACATTACGTTCCTGTTGTAGGTCATTTTAGATCCAGCATACCATCGAACGGCCAATTGTCCGAGGCTCTTCTTATCTATGAGGATGTATCAGGCACTTTTGACGCAACAATGTAGAATAGTTGAGAGTTAATTCATTATTATAAGTTTATAACAATGTCAAATTATTTACTAGTATTTTGCAATTATTGTTTACTATCTACTTTTGATACCAAATTGGATATGAAAATTGTACTTATTTAGTAAAGTTTAAAATCTTGATGACTATGTAGTTTATACCATTTAATTGTATGAGTTAACACTTGATAACTGCATTTTTACCTGCAGATTGAAAGATAACCCAATTTGTGAAGAAGTTAGAGTAGTAGGAAACTACTGCTCCATTTTTTTTTAATTTTTTTTTTAAAATTTGCGACGGGTTTGCCACGGATTTGCGATGAAATTTGCCACGGATTTGCGACGGAAAAATTTGCCACGGCTTTGCGACGAAAAAATTTGCCACGGATTTGCGACGGAAAAATTTGCCACGGAAATTCCGTGGCAAACGATTTGCGACGAGCGTTTTTGCCACCAATTTTTGTCCGTGGCAAATCCGTGGCAAATGTTGTTTTGCCACGGAAATTTGTGCATTTGCGACGGAAATGTCCGTGGCAAATCAGCGATTTTCTTGTAGTGATGGTTGTATTTTGAATTCTTGTAAGGAGTCCTTTTCTTTTTTTAGTAACAACTCTCACGTGGAGTTCTCTAGGAGAGAGACAAACAAGGTGGCTCACTCTCTAGCAGGGGTAGCCTTGTTTTCAGTCTCTTCTCTTACTTTGTTTGATGTTTCAGCATATATTTCTGCACTTGTTTTGAATGAAATGAACTAGATTCCGTTTGTCAAAAAAAAAATACACTAAAATATGTTTGGTTACATCAAAATACATAAGCTAGAGTAATCACAAGGGATTTGCTTTTCCCACTCCCCCTCCTACTCAAAACACACCCCCATAAGGGTGTGAAATGACCAAAAGGTCAGCCAAAGCGTATTTTTTTCAAGAAATTTCACGTGTTCGAATACGGGCCTTCGAACCCGTTCGAACGACATCGTTCGCGTGAGTAAAAAATTGACTTTACACCCTCTTGTGCGTAATTTCACCTGTTCGAATGGGGTCACTCAAACTTGTTCGCATAACCTTGTTCGAACCGGTTCGAACGACATCGTTTGCGTGAGTTAAATATTGACTTCACACTTTCTTGTGCGTAATTTCACCTGTTCGAACGGGGTCACTCGAACGTGTTCGAACAAGGTCGTTCAAACAGTTATTAAACACATCCTCACAGCGTTTCACGCGAGGTTATTTTTGGAATAAAATTTGTTAAGGGGTGTGAAAGAGTAGGAGGGGGAGTGGGAAAAGCAAAACCCTAATCACAATATATAAAGTAGCATTACATCAAAATACATAAGTTAGAGTAATCACTAAAATGGCCTATTTGTTACAAAAAACTTAAAGGGACCAACTTGTTACAAATAAATAACATGAAGGTTCTCCGGTGTAATTTTGCCTAAAAGTAAGGTGGTTTATATGCTAACTAAAGGATGAATTGAGTTTTATTTTTGACCAAAGGATAAATTAAGTTGTAAACCACTAAAATTGACCATGTTGTGTAAAATGTAATGAGTGCTTAAGATTGAAACAATCAGTATTAAATCATCTCAACAAGTGATGAGATTTTTTTTGTTGACAAAAACGAATGATGAGGTTTTATACTATATTTTTCGGTCAATTTTAGTGGTTCACGAGTGTGGGACTTTAGTTGATCTCTCACCTTAGAAGCACACGTAAAAGTAAATACCAAGTTTCATCTTGGCAAAACTTTTTGTGTCTATTTTGCTCCTGAAAATAATAATTAATATTAAAATAAGTGCTAACAAACCAACACCGTTGACCTAGTGACATAAGCTGCCTAAGACAATCAATACTGCTCCCAAATTCAATTTCCGCAACGGAAAAATTTGGTGTTGGCCAGTGCGAATTTTTTTCCTAGAGTGAAGATTAGTCTTTCATTAAAAGTGTTGGGCGAAAATTGATTCTCTACCTTGATGGCGGTAAAAGGCATCTAACTTTAGGTGATTTTAGGCATAAAAGATCATAAATAATGTAGAAAAATATGAGAGGGAAAATAAGAGATGAGAGAGAGATAGAGACAAAGTAGATGCCTTTTTCCACCCTCAAGGTAGAGAATTCATACTCCGTTGAGGCATTTTGTTGCTAGCCAGCAAATAGTGGACACCTGAGTTGTTGTGTGAGTTTCTGCTAAGATTCAGTCATTTTTGAGTGCTGACATGTCACGATAGTTTGTTGATGTGACCGTTAGAGTCGCTTATATGGTCAAGTAAATGAGTCAAAATTTAAGGAACCCATTAAAGTCCTTTACATTTCTAATTTTGGGCCAATTTTGTCTTTCGTACCTGACTTATGTTGACTTCATCTTCTTCCTCATTTGAACCCTAACCCTCATTTTGTAAGCTCAAATCTCATTCTATCACAGCAATCTAGCACCATCGTTTCTAATTTCGTCAACTTTTGCCCAAATTTCATGGTGAGCCATATTAAATCATCTTCATCTAGCTATAGGATTTATGGCCCAACTGAAAATGGGTACCTGGCATCCTAGTTTCTTCTTCATTATGCACGTATCTTGGAAGAACAAAAGGTTTGATAGGACATGACATTAGCGGTCGAATCAACTACATGGTCGCTGATGTAAAATTCTTATTGAGTGTAGTTAGGGAGGAGTTGAAGTTGGTTAGCCACATGACCTCACTAAAGGTGTTCTTACTGCTAGTTGCTCCGATGGTTCTTGTGGAGAAGACATAATACCCATTTCTTGGGATCCCTAAAGCATAAGACCATTCAGAATATCAATGAACAAGTAATTCCTTTAGTTTGCTAAAGTACCCACATAAGTCCCAGTCAATTATTTACTAGCCCAACTAAGTCCGTGGAAATAATTTATGTGGCCCAAATAAGTCCCTAAACATGTCAATTCATTCAGAATGTCAGTTCTATCCCATTTGACCGTTCATTTCATGCAGAATGTCAATTCCTTAGCTCAATTGATAGTGGAAATGCATTGAACTTGTACTTGAGGCCCAAGGTACAAGGTTTGATTTCCACGGAAGACAAAAACTCTACATGGGGGGTAGA
Organism: Oxytropis ochrocephala; assembly: GCA_020916435.1. NCBI lineage: Eukaryota > Viridiplantae > Streptophyta > Magnoliopsida > Fabales > Fabaceae > Oxytropis > Oxytropis ochrocephala. Next base: position 73,955,837 of record CM037094.1, on the reverse strand, counting down.
GAAGATCATGGTATACACTTGTGGGTAGCCTACTAAGATAGAAAAAGGCTCAGGGTGTTACAAAAAAAAAGCAGCTCAATTGGTAGTAGAATGCATTGAACTTGTACTTGAGCCCGAAGGTACAAGGTTTGATTCCCATGGAAGGCAAAAACTCTACATGGGGGTAGAGAAGATCATGATGTACACTTGTGGGTAGCCTACTAAGATAGAAAAGGACCCAGGGTGTTAAAAAAAATTCCATGTCGATTCATAACTAATCTCATGCAGTAAAAAGAATACTAGTCAATTGCATTGAATGCATCCATTGTCAGCCATTGATCCACATAATCATCGAAATTTTGATTCTTAGCTACTATCACTGCAACGACATGAGCATGAGGCATGCCAGTTAACTTTCATACTTGGAAAATGCAAGTATATAATGTTAAGTTGACCCCTACATTTGTCTTATGTCTGTCGACCTCATAAATGTCATAATTTGGATCAACAACCCAAGTGGATGTCCACATGTTGCTCTCTAACTTCACTTCCTCAAGCTTTTCTTCTGAACGTGAGAAAGTTTACCCTAGCAAGATCTCGACACCCTTTAATAAGATGTTGTCCTATTCATCAAATAAGACCTCAACTACTTTAGAAATGTCAAATTTGCTAGCTCATCATGAACGAAAAGGACCCAACGTGACTCATCATGAAATTTGCACAAAAAATGACAAAATTGAAGTTGGTAGTCCTAGATTGCTCCGGTAGAGTTAGATTTGGAGTTTCAAATATGGGGGTTAGAGTTCAAATGGAGAAAAAGATGGGGTCAATATAAGTCAGGCATGAGAGACCAAATTGGCCCAAAGTTAGAAATGTAAGAAACTTAAATGAGTCTCTTAGTATTTAACTCACTTACATGCCATATAACCCTGAGAGCCCCGTCAACAAACTAACATGACATGTAAACACTCAATGAGTTTAATTTCGACGATAACTAGTAGAGAGACTAACGTGTCCCCTGTTTGTAAATGTCAATGACTTATTTTGATGTTAAATATTCTCAGCGACCAAATCGAGCACCAAAGTTTTTGTCAATGATGAACCTTGGTATTCGCTCTTTTTTTAGGTGGAGCAATTCACTTTGGAAATTATTAAATACACCACATTTTTTACCATAGACCCCTGTGTTTTCTCTTTTTTTCCCCTTCTATTTTTACCAGCATCCGCCTCTATTTTTTTTTGATAGGCAATTAGTGGCGGAGGGGGAATGTTAGTTTCTCGGGTTTGAACCTGGGACCTCATTCTTCCACTCATTTGATGCACTCATTCGGTATCCCTTAGCTCGCGCCTCTATAAAACATGTAGAACTCAATCACTCATTATGTTGTGGGAGCATTATTTATGTGTGAATTTAAACTTGTAGCACTAAAAATTAATATATCATGTTCCCATAAAAATCTGTTCAGCAACATTTTTTCAATAGCTTAGACATATAAGTGAGTTTAATCAGGGATGGGGTATATATAGATCTAATACAATGCAAGTATAATGGAAAGACAGAAAAAGCTAGGTACAGATAGATTTATTTGGAGATAATAAAGTGAAAAATTGAAAGCTTAACACAAAACAGAAAGAAAGTGGAAAATACCAAACATAATAATGCATTTATTTACACATGAAATCAATTCTTAAAAAAAAAAACCATGTGATCTTCAATCAAGAAGAACAATTTGATCACTCAACTTCATCAAACTTCTTCAAAAACATCACTCTATTTGCCTTTTCTCCATTCTCACTTGATGCTTGAAAGCTTTATTTGCAACTTGATGATAGTAAATAAAACAAAGAAGACAAAAAAAAACTTGACTATTTTTGTAAATCCAATAAAAGCCATCTAGCTCACCCAAATAGCCTAATGATGAGGAGCAAAAGGTGGTAGTAGTGGTGGCCATTTCCCAAACTTAGGGTGATGGAAGAAGTTCTTGTGAGGGAGTGGAGGCCATTTTCCAAACTTGGGGTGATGGAATAATTTCTTATGAGGAGGCCACTTTCCAAACTTAGGGTGATGGAAAAAACTCTTTGGAGGTAATGGGATGTGGGGAAGAGGTGACTTCTTGAATGGAGGCAACTTTGGGAAAGGAGGAAGTGGTTTAACAATAACTGGTGGCTTAGAGAATGGAGGCAACTTTGGTAAAGGAGGAAGTGGCTTACTTAATGGAGGCAATTTTGGGAAAGGAGGAAGAGGTTTAACTATAACTGGTGGTTTGTAAATTGGAATAGGAGGAGGAAGTGGCTTCTTGAAGATTGGAACTGGTGGTAGAAGTGGATGCTTAAACTTTGGTGGACATGGCTTCTTTACTGGAACTGGAACTGGTGGTGGAAGTGGATTTGTAACTGGAGGAGGTAGAGGCTCCTTGTATACTGGTACGGGTGGAGGTAAAGGCTTTTTGTAAATTGGTACAGGTGGAGGAAGAGGCTTCTTGTATACCGGCACTGGTGGAGGACAAGGCTTCTTGTAAACTGGCACAGGTGGAGGTAGAGGCTCCTTATAAACTGGTACAGGTGGAGGTAGAGGTTTCTTGTATATTGGCACTGGTGGAGGAAGTGGCTTCTTGTACACTGGCATAGGTGGGGGGCAAGGCTTCTTGTATATTGGTACAGGTGGAGGAAGAGGCTTCTCGTAAACTGGCACCGGTGGAGGTAGAGGCTTCTTGTATACTGGCACTGGTGGAGGGAGAGGTGGAGGTAGAGGTTTCTTGTATATTGGCACTGGTGGAGGAAGTGGCTTCTTGTACACGGGCATAGGTGGGGGGCAAGGCTTCTTGTATATTGGTACAGGTGGAGGAAGAGGCTTCTCGTAAACTGGCACCGGTGGAGGTAGAGGCTTCTTGTATACTGGCACTGGTGGAGGGAGAGGTTTTTCATAGATAGGCACAGGAGGAGGAAGAGGTTTCTCATACACAGGAGGAGGGAGAGGTTTCTCATAGACAGGAGTAGGAGGAGGGAGGGGTTTTTCATAGACAGGCACAGGAGGAGGAAGAGGTTTCTCATACACAGGAGGAGGGAGAGGTTTCTCATAGACAGGAGTAGGAGGAGGGAGGGGTTTTTCATAGACAGGAGCAGGAGGAGGGAGTGGTTTCTTGAAGATAGGAATAGGAGGAAAGAGAGGGTGTTTAGGGAAAAACTTTGGTGGAAATGGTGGGAAGACTTTAGGAGGTAAAGGAGGGAAGACTTTAGGAGGAAAAGGAGGAAAATGAGGAAGTGGAAACTTAGGCTTAGGCAAAAGGGGATGATTAAAGAATGGCCAAAAGAATTTTGAGGTACATGTCAGTGATGAAAATTTGAGTTTTCCAACAGTACTAAGGGTGTGTTTGTCATCAGATTTTGACTTGATGACAATTTTGGAGTTAGGAAGACCATCATGAGCAGGACAAGGTGCAGCTGATGCACTATGTAGCTGAGCATAGCATTCTTCTTTCAATTCACCTGCTTTTACAATGTCTTGAGGAAGTGATACTTTGAAGTTTCCACTTTTATCAAGCTCGCCTGCCCCTCTTGTTTTAAAGTGTCCATTTTCTGCTTTGCAATCTATTGTTACATGTAGCCCTACAGAAAAAGTAATGCACAAGATCATTATACATATTAGTCATGTGTAACTTAAATCAACCTTATCAAATTTTCAAGTCAAAATAGTTAAAAAGGAACTGTGAATATCAAGTTCATCATAGATCCAACTTGTAACTATTGGACTTGTGTAAGAATTATAATTACAAATATTTAGAGGGTGTTGATATTTTAAAGAACTGAAAATGTGTTTTTATTATTTCTCGGCGGCTTCTAAGGTGAAGAATCAACTAAGTCCCTCATTGATGTACCAGTCAAATTGATTATAAGATATAACATAAAATACTATGAATGGTTGAGACTATATCAACCAGAATGAAATCTCTACCATTTATAGCATTTTATACGATATCCTCTTAGTCAATTTAACTAATACACTCGTGGTTGACTTAGTTGATCGCTTATCCTAAAAGCCACCTTATTTCTCAGTAAATAAATAAAATAAAGGTACATAGCATATTTGTTTGAGACAGATCGAATACCTGAGAAAGCATGGCTAGTCTTAATATTGTACTCATTGCAGTCTGCACATTCTCCCAGTCCAACTACCTCAACTGTACTATGGTCTCCATAACAAAATCCTAGTACCACAAAAAGAACAGACAGCCAAAAGCACACAAGTGCTCCTTGGCGCTGAGTGAAAATAATCTGCATTGCAAAATCAAAAAGAAGCTATTAAGCTTCTATTGTTTGATCATACAATGTGATTGTGAGTACATACTATTAGAGATGCTTAATATATATATATATATATAGTAACAATGTTGATATTATTTCAAAGAGTCACCGACACTGAAATTAAGAAGCTCACATGGTGCAAGAGAGGCATATAATGTGAGTAGGATCATGATCAACAAAGAAAAAGACATTAACGTGAACATACCAGCTATTCTATTAACAAATCATATTATCTTCATTCAATGCTGTAGTTCTCAACCACATTGTTATCTGTAAATCTTTATGTCTCTACCTACTTATGGTACTAATAAATGCTTTTTTTACATTGAAAATCTTCATTTCTTTCACACATGATACATGAAAATGATTGAATTTTACTACTAACAGCCAACAGAATTTCCTAACTTTTTTCTATATATCAACTGTACCAGATCAAATTTAGAAATTTACAGATGATCATTTGATATAGTGATGTTCTGTTCATACCCATTGTCACGAGAAAGACAAACCTACGTGACCACACATGCATGGACCGAGTGGATTTATTGATAACACCGCAAAGATAGAAAAAGCAGGCCTAGGAAGATATTTGAATTAGTTATTGTATGAAACGTATTTATTAGATAGTATAAGTGTAACCAATAAAAAGCTTAAGATGATAGTACAAAGTTATCTTCCATTTAATTGCCGCTATTTCTGTTTTGCATATACTATATATTATTATTATTATTATTATGGTGATGAAAGTCCTGTCTATCTCTTTGATTTGGATATATAACTAATACTGTTTACACTTATACTCACTCAATTCAAAATGAGTCCAAAGCAAGGAGTGTTCTGTCAATTGACATTTTCCTAATAGCCAGCCAGCCAGCCAGCCACGTGTTCTGCTTTAGCAGTCTAACAACTTGTAATACAAATAGTAGTAATACTGGTGAACACTGTCAGTTAATGCATGCACATGCACTGGTGATCTTATTGTATGCAGTAGCATCTAAATTGTTTTACTACTTCTGCAGAGTAATAATGCTAAGGCTTCATGTTTTTTTTAACACTCTCCGAGTTTCAAAATAGTAAAGCTTGATATTGGTACTTATGATACATCGCCATTATGTTAGAGCAGAGCAGAACCCACATGGTACCAGAACAGAGAATATATGGTATATTATATTATATACTAGCAAGTAAGTAGTAGCAATCTTTTTGTGTTGTTTGTACAGAGATTTTGGGACCAATGCCTCTGGTGAAGCATGAGATAACTAAAAAAAAGTTCCTTGTATACGTGGAGATGAACAAAATGACATGAGTAAGAATCCATAAAGTTTGTATAACCTGTGTTCTGTTTAACTACAATTTTACCATTTCCAAACTTGTTTGTGGAATTATGTTCAAAATAGGGACCGATCCATGATTTTTTTTTTAAGATTAAACGGGGCTAAAAGCCCAAAAAAGAGAACTACACAGAATTATGCGCGGAGTAGTAACTCCAATTACATCAGCATCAACAAGTAATTTAACAATAATTAGGGGAGAATCAAAATTGTTGGAACATTTACGAGCACACTAACAAACACGAACAAAATAAATGAGTCGCGACTGCGCCGCTTTCTTTTAAGGCGCTTTTGGCTCTCTAAAGTGTGTGTAGCGGCCTCTCTCCCAACGCCAGTCCCCTGGGATAAAACAACGTTCTCGTAAAAATATATACGATCTTCCCCGCACTCTGGAAGACACCACCAAACTTACACTCCCTACTCTTTTATTTTACTACTCAGAATTCTTAGTCTTTTTTCAAAATTGAGAACTATCCTCCTTTCTCTTTCTCTTAAAAATATTTCTCTATATCATATCATATATATTATGTATAAAACCGTACCCAAAACATATTCTTTCAAAAGCTTATATACAAAACCATTAAACCGGTGACAATTTTCATCCGTTGATCCTCCTCTGATGACCTTTAAACTAGTTGTAACTCAAAATTACTTAGAAATATTAACTCTCTTTAAAAGGAGACAAACGGTTCTTATATATAAATATGCTCCTCCATAATATTATTCTATTTAATATGTCTCAAGAAAAACATTTAAATCTAATCATCAGTTAAGTAATCAACTTTGCCACATAAATTGTTTTTAAGTGAATAAAGACATGGTCATGACAATAAACCAAAACTGTTAGTATATAATATAAATATAAATCATTTCCAAACGACACAAAACAACATAAACTCAAATTAATAATATAATGAATGTTAGAATAGGTTTCAAAAGTGAATTATGAGGAATAATTGCATAGATTGAAAAACAATTGAATTGAAACTTAAAGATTGTAAACCCGTAAGATCCTTAAAAAATATTTAATAATGTTATTTTATTATTTTTAAATAAACAATCCAACAAAAATAAATAGCATCATCATCATATTGACACCCCATGTTGGCAAGCGCGTCTACGACTTTGTTAGCTTCCTGGTATATGTGAATGATACGCACATTGGGGATGCATGCAAGGAGTTGTCTAATTCGCCTTACAAGTTGGTGCCCAACGGTACTTCTCGGGTCAATCTCATTCAGACAATTGACAATGATAGAAGAGTCCATTTGAAGCTCAATAGGCATAAAACCTTTTAGCAAGGGCAAGCTTTAAACCCTCCAGCAGCCGGGAGCCCAAATATTACACCAATCCAAAGAACCCTCAAACCTGGTGTTGTTAGATATCCATAAGCGATTAAATAATGATACTATTAATTTATTATCAACAAACAAAAAGACGGGATATAGCGAAAACAATATATTCAAAAATTGAAGGCACTTTAACATCTATTAAACATAATTGTTCTCTATAAATCTTCTTATTTTGAAAGTGCCGTATGATTTTTTTTTTTTTCATTTTAACAATAAAAAAAGTTTTCATCTATGCATATATTTAGACAATCATTAAAAATTCATTTTTCATACAAATGTGTGTTTAATTATTCAGCAAATTCAAAGTTTATAGGAGAAAAACTTCTTTCATATTCTAAATTTAGACAAGACATTATTTTAACTTTTTAACCGAGGTCAAAATTTAAACTATCTAATCTAATCTAATTTAATAATTTAACACCAAAAACTAAAAAAAGTGGCGGCAATTGCCCCCAATTACATAGTTGTGGAACCGTCCATTCAAATGTGATGATTTTAGTATAATCACTGCAACAAAATTCTCTCGGCATAGGCCGGGCCGCTTGAGAGCTTCGGTACATCTCTTTCGGGCCGGTGAGACTCTTCTGGAACTGTTGGATTAGTAGCTTTTATCTCCATAAGAACACATTTCCCCACAGTAGACGCGCGGAGATGAGTAAGACTTCACATCATTAAAAACCAAAACAGAGTACTTAACTTTAAGTTTTCTTAAAACACTTGATATTTATCCAATGTAATTCTCCTCTAAGCTTTTGAGCACAATAACTTTAGATCCTATATATGCTAAAATATAAACACAGAAATCCAATGGATTCTCTAGCTAAACATAAACATCTTTAAAGTTTTTTTCCTCACCCTTCCCTTCATTTGAATGTCAAACGTTAATAAATTAGTTATCATCTCCGGTTAGATCCTACTATACTCTTCATGTCAACAACTTCCATTAACTAGGGTAAGTTGAACCTTTTTTGATCAGTACTAGGGTAAGCTGAACTAAATATAAAGCCAAGGGATTGGTCCCAACTTCCAAGGACACGTGGACTAGAAACCGAAATTCCGAATTCGCCCATGATAAGCACAAATAAAAAATATAGATAAAATGAACATTATCTAACAAAATTCCATCATGTCTCAAAAGTTGTGTATCCTTCCTAACTCAGATCCCTGTTAGTTTAACTTAGAAAAAACACAACTTCATTGGAAAGAAAGGGAAAAAAAGTGAAAATTCTTTTTTAAGCTACAACAGAAAGGTAGGGTCATTCATTCAGCCAAAACTCCAGAACCATTTCCACGTGCTCTCTCATAATCAGAAACATTATGTGTTACGGATTCTATAACCCTTGGTAGATCTAGTATGTGTGGCTGAACTTGAGGATAAATATTTATCTACTTTTTCTTCTTTGACTTGTTCGACTGAGACTGAGCAAATGCAGTTCCCTGGCCAAAGAAAGAAGTTTCAGAAGGACAACATAACATCCAATAAGTTAAGAGATAGAATTTAGCATAAGAACAGACCTCAAGCCATTCGTCGGTTGAAGCATCTGTAGACCTAGTCCCAACTTCAACTTTTGGAGCCCTCTTTGTTTTCTGTGCAAATATTCATGAGCAGACATGAGATGATTACCAGAAAGAGGAAGGAAATAAGTGGCTTGTGCGAGAAAAAGACAATACTACCTTAGATAGGTTTTGAATTTGACTCTGAATCCATAGCCCCAAGAGGACAATGAGGGAAGCTCCCAGAGCAACAAGAAAAAGAGATTCCACGCTGAGAAAATTACCAGATTCAACAACTTCAATAGTGCCATTATAGAAGGTGCTTTGGTATGGTTGCTCATCTATCTCATACACAATAGTTCCCACAAGATCAAAGTTTCCAGGCTACATATATGGAGAAAAAAATTAGGGATTGTTGAGTATAGAAGTACTCACTTAAGTTTCGCTTATTAAGAAACTAAAAGCTGTTACATTCGAAGTAATGTTAATACCTGTAAGAACTTGCTGACAGCAAATATGTATGGGAAAGTAGCTTGTGCAGAGGCTGGTACATTACCTCTGTTGAAAACCTGCAATCGAAAAAAAGCTTGCATTTATATTATTATTTATGTAATACCATTTACTGAATCAGAACATGAAAAAGCATCTGCGATAACATATTAACCAGAAATTGCAAAAAAAAAAATTGGTTAAAGGTAATTCAATGTCACAAATGAACTTGGAGATCTACTTTAGATGGCTGGGCACCATCTAACCTAACAAAATCATAGGCTACTTGTGGAAATGAAAAATGTCCCAAATACATTCTGATTCTCACACCTATTTTTGACGGCACACGACAGCACAGCAGCAGTGGTGTAAAAGTAAAATATATGATATATATGCACAAATATGCTTACAAGCCATTGCCTATATAGATGGCAAGTAGATCAATCCTCGTCATGTGTAGATTAATAGTTTTAGTATTCTAACACCTAGTCTTTCAAGGGAACAAAAAATACATGGGTTTTAAAATTCTACACTTTAATACCCAAACTCTTTTCAGGAGGATTCGAAAAACCCATTTCATATATATGGCTTTCATCTATTTTATCATTGGAGATTTAAATTGCTTACACAGTGACAAACAAAAATAAAATAATCATTTGAAGTGGACATGGGCAGAATGATTTCAGACACATATAAATAGCCAAGTTTATTTTGGATGTTCAGTAAGTGGTTACTACCTGAGCAGTAAGGTTCTGGACAAGCATCCGGTGATCGAAGGGAAGGTGGACACTAGCCTTGATTGCAACAACATTCAAGCTGGACTCCCCTGTTTTTAGTCCACAAAATAAACTAAATCAGCTAGAGTACTAATGAATGAGCTATGAACCCCACATTTTTTCTTTTGGTTTCTACGTTTGTCAAACACCACTAGGAATGTAATGTAACAAAAGTTACAAAACCACAAAAAGAATGCAACACAAAAGACATGCATGATCACCAAACAATGACTAGTGACAAGCAAAAGAGATAAGAAACTTGAATGCATAAAACAATAATGCTTTATAGACCAACGAGTATCTAATTTGATTGAATTACCATTATTTTTTACACCAACAAGCAGCTCTGTCTCCTCTCCAGCTGTTACCACTGCATCATGTTCAAATGAACAAACAAAATCAACCCATTATCAAATACAAATTATAAGGCTAAAACCATTTTTTTGAGCATTAGACAGAGCGAATCTTACATCTTGCGCTATTTTTTGGAAACACACTAATGGTATCGATTCCAGGAGCAGAAGTAAAGGTCGCATCACCATAGTCTTGGACATCATCACCGACGATGCCGATATCACTTGCTTCTTCAGTGGTCTGCACAGCTTCATCCGAGTCTGACTGGCACCTAGCAACTAGAAAATAGAAGAACCACATTTAATCACCATCATGCACAAAAAGCATGGAAACATTCTCATCAAGTTATTTGTGTGATCCAATGGAGCACACAAAACAATCAGAACAGCGAATAAGAAGCATGCAGAATGCTAATACCCGCCAAGAAGATACAGATTTAACATTCTTGTATCTTCAACATAAAATGGATAGAGTAATTTAAACTGAACCATCTAATTCAGCATTCATTCTGTTGCACACCATTTCATCATCTATTTAAATGACCCTATTGGGAACCACTGTGAAATCAGGAACTCAATTTCAAATCCAAAATCTATATCAAAAATTGAATCTTGAATCTATTTAAATGCACGGTGCTTTCAACAAATGGTTCCAGATACACCCCAACAAAAAAACTATATTTAAAAAGTCAATGTGAAGTGCCCGGATTAAACAACGCCCAGCCCAGCATTTAAAAAGTGAACTTTTCACTCTCTATGGCTTCAAAGTGGTAAAGCGGCGTAGGCGATCAAAGCATAACAAAGAATACGGTCCCAAAAAATGCCAAATCCCTCTCCACATTAAAAACAATAGATCAAAATTTAACCTAATTAAAATTAAAAAGCAGATCAGAGCTTAAAAGGCAAGTAAAAATTGAAGCAATTAGGTGAGGATGAAAGTAAATAACGGGAATGGTAACATGCAAGGAAGGATGGATGAAAGATAAAATGGATCTAGATTAGATCTAGAAATAGGGAGAGAATGAATAATAATACCTTGGAGGAAAGGGGAAGCGAAGAGGAGAAGAGCGAGAGAGAAAATCCAAAATGTATTGATAGAAGCCATGAGTGTTTCACAATTTCCCAAATGATTTGTAATAGGGTTGTGTGATTGTGTATGTATGTGTGTTTTGTGGGAAGAAGAAGTTATCTTTCGTTCCCCTTTTTTTTTTCGCGTTCCTAAAACGACTTCACTGAATGATGTCGTTTAAAGATTAAGATAGTACGCCGCCTGTGCCTTAGATATCTGGTTAGTCCATTCTCATTGGTCGTTTTTACGTGGCAGCCGCTGACTCACTTCTCCAACTCATCTAAAAAACAAATTACGTGGTTTCAAAAAATAAGTAATAAAATGGTCAAAAATAATAATAATTTGGAGATTATTTTAGTACTTCATAATTTAGTAGCTTCATAATTTGTGTTTAAAAAAATGATTTTTTAGAAATTATTTTGTTATAGATTTTAAAAATATAATTTTAGTACTTCATAATTTAGAGATTAATTTTTAGAAATTTTTAAGAATAGTAGAAACTAATTTGTATTTGTTTACTACCATAGAAATCATTTTTTAAAGCTACTCGTAGTATCTTTTCATTAGAGTTTTCCAAAAACTACTCGTAGTAGCTTTTCATTTGAGGGAAAAAATGATTTTTTTTAACAAATGATTTTCTAACAAATCTGAAACAAACATTATAAAAAGTATTAAAAATAATTTTTTGCTTTAAAAAATAATTTTTTGCTTTAAAAAATAATTTTTTGCATTTGAGAGAATCTATAACAAACGGACCCCTAATTTGGTCAAAAAATAATAATCTAATCAAATGAAAAACATTTATCTATCCTATTAACTAACTGATCTATTACTGTAAAAAAAAAAACCTAACTGATCTATAAAATCAGTCTGACGAAATCTGTTAATCTCTGGTGGTTTCAATTCCTTCCTAAAGTTATTAATTATTCATTAAATTTTTTAAATTTTTATTACTTAAATTTAAATTATTTTCTAAATTTTAATTTCATTCTTATCTATTTTTTTAAGCCCATTCTTATCTATTTTAAAAAATATAAAGCTTCATTTAAATTTTCGTCATATTCAGTACGTTGCCAAATTTGAACATTATGTTAGTTTTCAAAAAAATTCATCTTATGAGTCGTTGTTAATTATTAAAACTCGCTCATCCTCCTCTTCAAACCCTAGCGTCTCTCTCAGCTCTCTCTCCACCATTCTCTTCTTTTTTGTTCACCTACCAAAAGGGGGTGATATTAGGTCAGTTTTTGACCTGGAATCACCCCTCTATATTATTTTTTTTTCTCGTCTTTTTTATCTAAATAAGTGGCTACCACATAGATCTACCTTTTATTTCGTATTTTTTCTTGATTCGTCGTCTGAGTGTGGCATTATTGTTATCCATCGTCTTCGTGCGACGTGCTTGATTTCCCGTCTTGTTATGGTGTTCGTTTGGTTCAGATTGACAGATCAATTTCGATTAATTTCAGATTCAACCAATTACTAGGGCTTCAGAGTTTCAGATCTGAAAGCATGGGTACTCCGGTGAACTTTTTTTGTCAAAATTATAGGCATTTTATCGTTTTACGCTATTATCTATCTTGGGTGTTGTGAGTTTAATCACAGGTTCATCTTTTGTGTTTTTGGCAATACTAATTGTATTATCAATGATGTATTTGAAATAAAAAGAGTAAGTCATTAATTGCAACTCTTCATTTCCTTTTAATTTTTGAAATTTTTCCATTTCTTGAACCTTTCATCATCTGATATTTTGCCGGCTCGAAATTTTCTATTTTTTAATAATCTTTGTTTTAGTTTTTTTCATAAAAAATCTCTCTTCATCCTCAAAGTTTTTTTTTTCAAACACAAAAATTATGCAAAAATGCCACAAGTGTAGCACTATTTTCCTAAATGCCACACTTTTTTACAATAGTGGAGAATTGATCGTAGAAAGTGTGATAACACAACGCATGCTTTAATATTTTATTTTTTAAAAAAAAATAGTTAACCTATCACACTTTCAATGTGCAATAGGCATTGTTTTTTTTCCTTATTTTAATAATATTTAGTGTGTTTTTCGGCACTCTAGGATCTAGGAAAAAAATTTGGGTGTTCGTATATGTGGAGCTTTTTCCTTAATAATAAAATTTGGATGAAAGAAAAAAAATATTTCTGTGAGAAAATATGCAAAGCGCAATGCTAAGTAGTGTGTTTTTGGGTACTATAGGGTTTGAAAAATATTTTAACTGTTCAAACACGCGAAGTTCGTTCTTCAATAATCGGTTAACACAAAAAAAAATTGTGACAAAATATGCAAAACACGATGTTTACCAGTGTGTTTTTGATACTTTATTGTTTGAAAAAAAATAATAATTGTTCAAATATGTCAACTTTGATCCTCGATAACCAGTTTAAGCCACAAAAAAAGTAAGTTTGGGAGCAATTTTAGTGAAACTAATAAGGTCATCACATTGGACCGACACAATTTACTAGGTGGGGGGGGGGGGGGGAGCAACACAATTAACCATTGTTTTATACACCGTACCAACCTCTATAATGATGTTGAGGGCAAATTTATACCACTTTGTGTGGTGAGAAATGGATTCACTAACCTTGCATCTCTAACTTTTGCTAACTTTAGGTTCTTTTGAAAAGAGCGAAAAAAGATTAGCGAATGTTTTATGAAACAAAGAAGGAGACAGATAGAGAGAAACACAATTAGGATGAATAGTCAAATACACTATAACATTTTGACCCTACGGCAACACTTGAAAACCGTTGCGTAAAGCCGCAAAACCGTTGCCTTTACCTTTGGCAACAGTTTTGAAACCGTTGTTGTTGCGCGTTGTCTATTCTTTAGGCAACGGTTTTTGCTATCAAAGGCAACACCCTCACAAAACCGTTGCCATTGAGGGTACAAAGACAACGGTTTTTGAAACTTTCTTTGAGGACAGTTTAAAACCATTGCAGTTAATGGAAACAGTTTCAAACCATTGTCGAATATAAAACCGTTGTCTATACACATCATATACAACAGTTTAAAACCGTTGCCATAGATAAAAAAATTAAAAAAAATTAATGAATTTTTAGATGCCCATTTCATCCATATGCAAGAGAACAAAAACTAGGTATAATATAATTCAAATTTAAGACAAATGATCAATTACACAAACCTAAAGTTACATGTACACTCACCCTCCTTAGATTCCTACTTTAATTTTGGTGGAAACAACTAACATTATAATTCACAATATATTAAGGAAAAATTACTTAAATATATCCCATCAACATAGAAAAGAGACTTGCGTAAAAAAAAAAACATAGGAAAGAGACTAAGTAAAGCCCAAAGCACACATGCTCATCACTGATAAAAGCCATTATATTAACAAAACTAATAATCCTAGTTAGAGGATCTTTATTCATGTAACGATTATTTAGAAGAGCAGCCAAGAAATGCATATAGGTTTTGCTTGGTTGAAGAGATAAAGTACAAAGTTGACAAATAGAGCATTTTGCGTTGGATATTTCTCCAATAAAAGACATATGTCCCAATAATAAAAGTTACAGAAATGATATTTCACTAGCCCTTCCATTTATAAGATAGATAGTTGATTCCAAAATATATGGCACAAGTGGTAGATACTTTGGTCCCTTAACTATTTGGTCTTGGGTTCGATCCTTGGCCGTGCGTATGGAAAAATGTTTATTGGGAGAGGTCAACCCCCTTAAATGGATCTTCGATACCCCAAAGGATTCGTCTCCACAATCACCGTAGAGGATACGTTGATTTACCAAAAGAAAAAATTAGTTAAAAGTGAGGAAAAAATAATAAATACAAAAAGGGCAAAGAAATAAAAAGAAAAACAGAATAAATTTGTTGAGAGTAGAAAACGGGGGGGGGGGGGAGGAGCAACAAGATGGAAGTACACACGTGAGTAGCGGGGAGATCATATGTTTAGGAAGGGGGGTTGATAAGGGAAAGGGAGGGAGGGGGAGAGAGAGAGAGGAATATGATGTCGCTTTGGGAAGAGAGAAAACGTAAAAATACAAAATTTGGTGGAGCGTAATAGAAAAGTTATTTAAAGGTTGTTTTACCCTTATAATTGTCAGTATAGAAGTAGTCTTTTCAGTGTAGAAATTGTGTAAGAGATTTTTTTTTAAAAGGCTAGTTTAAATTATAGCTTTGATCAAATGATATTTTTACTTGGAATAGACAATGTAGAAAACAAACACAATTTTTTTCTACAAATTAAACGCAGGGTTATATTTGTCAATTCAAGCTGAGGCATGTTGCTATACTTCTTCGGTTACCAAATTATATTTTGATCTATGACAAAAGCGACAAAGTAGAGAGACGTGCATGGCATGAGGTAGTGTGTGTCTGTGTGTGTTAGTTGGTAACGTTCATAAACTGTTTCTTAACATTTTGGCAACTAGTGTAAATACATCGATTTTTGTGAAGATGAGAGAGATTTAAACAAAAAGATAGAAAAAGTGAGAACTTTGAAGGACATTTTTGTAAATGTCTTAAAGGGTAGTTGTTGTGCGAAAAGTAGTTGTGCAAGTGTACACAATCGCAACAAGTAATATATTGATAAGTAAAGTTCGTCTCCACAGAGATTGGTATTAATTTTAGAGTTTAAAAATGAATTACACTTAGTGGAACAAGTAGCAAATAAGTGAGTAGCAACGTTTCAGTTAAACAGAGATTGTTTAAGGTAACAAGTTAAGAAGTAAATTAAGATATGAGAGAAGTAAGTTGGATTGCTTTCACTAAGTAAATTCCCAAAAATAAGACGCTATAACGTCCCACGCTATAGCGTTAAGCGCTACACAGTAATTGTTTTGTGCCTTTCAATCACTAGCGTCGTGGTTTCATTACAAGATGCCTATGTCTAGGTTCTAAATAAGTTCACCCTCAGTATATTTAAGATCCCACAGCTTAAGCTTTATGAACTATTGCATTTCTATGTCTAGAGGAAGCAAAAATTGGTTAAATGTCTTTAACCAACCTTATCGTTCACATCAATCCTTGAGTTCTTTCCATGGTTCATGTCTGAATCCACGGAGGTACTTATTTTACGTGGCCAAATATAAAACAAGTTTGGAAGAATTATAACACAAGGATTAAAACACCAAACGTGAAAAGTTATATACGTAATATTAAAGGTTCATTACAAGTTCTAGCAACCCAACTCAAGGAGTTTAGCTCATGTTGAGCATCATCAAAATAACACAAACAAACATACTTGTATTACCGTAGGTAAGAAGGAAAACACAAGTGCAAAAGATACAATCTTGATGTCTCCTAATCATCCACGCAGTGATGATACAGCAGCAGCTTCACACCATGAGAAAATAGCAGAAAATTACAAAGGAAGAAAATAAAAATAAAAAGCTTCAAAGTGTTTCAATATGGAGAAAGCCCTATGTCAAGTTCTCTCTCTCTCTCTAAAAACTCTCTCTAACTCTCGGTCTCTCTAAGGAAAAAGGGAAGAAGGAAGATGATGTAGTCCCCTAGCATGTGATGCATGTCTTCTCACAAGTCAATAAAGTTGATGTTTGCTTTTTCACCAACTCCACTATTCTTCACTCATGCGATGCCAAGTGTCCACACATATCAAATAAAATCCGGGCATGTCAGCATGCACAGTGGACACGGGATACTGAGTCTAGATTAATGAGCTTGGCGCCAAAATTGCACTTTTACTTTAGATGCTCAGCTGATCTACCTTCTTGACGCTATAGCGTTAGACGCTATAGCGCTAAACACTGCAATACTCACAAAATACATCAAAACATTCACAAGGGCACCAAATGTGTCAATTTCATAGCAAAACAGTGTTTAGCCCTTTCTTTCCTAATGCTAACAGAAATGCAACAAATACTAAACTATTATTACTTGAGAACTCACTCAATTTAATGATTAAAGGTATAAATAACTCATATAAATATGAGTTATCACACCCCCAAACTTAAACCATTGCTTGTCCCCAAGTAATGACACTTGCAAAGACAAAACATACTGACAATTATGCACAACACACATTACCTGATCAGTTCTTCATTTCTAAGCACATTCATTCAAATATATTCTCAAAGGCTAATAATTCAGATTCACACTCACACCAACACACCAATGCATTTTACTCAACTTCTAAGCTTATTACTGCTCAATAGTGTGTGTGTGTGATCTCTGACTTATCTCAATTCCTAGCTAGATTCAGATTTTTCTTAGCCTTGGGAAGAGTGGCCTTCTTTTGGTGACACCAAAATTTCTTTCAAAACACTGACTAGACTAACATTTTCACACAGACTTGAGGGATTTCAGACATGACAAAGGGCTTGATTAGACACTTCAGGCCTGTGGCTAGTGTTCCTAACCTATTGACTAAACAGAGACGCTATAGCGTTTGATGCTATAGCGGCAGAACAGAAATTGACAACTTTACAGACTGTAACCCCCTAATTACTGAGTTCCTTTGGCACTTTTTTTTTTAACAAATATGTGGCCTTTTTGGAACAACCCAGCTTTTGTTTCAGGCAGCTACAACCTTTTACATATATATACTTAATTTACAATGACTTTCTTCGTCACTAGCCACCCTAAGATCTTTGTACCTAGCCTTAATGAAATCCGAGCACCCCCAAACTTAGCTTCTAAAGCTCTTCAAGTTTTTAGTCAAGTTTTGATGTCACATTGGTTAACCAGGACTAACCTAAGCATCAGATAGTCCTAGGCTAACTAAGTTTTTCCTTAAGTGCGGAGATTTTTATGTGTAGGAGCAATAATAAACAAAGATTTTATCTAAAAGCATGGCTCTCTTTACTCACTCACACAATCATCACTAAAACTAGCCCAAAGAGAATACATTCATTGACTATGGTTAAAAACGAAACACTGATAACTTTAGGTCCTCCCCCCAAAACAAAAGTGAGCAGTGTCCTCACTGCTCTAATGGACTAGGAAGAGGCCTAAGACAAACACAAAAACAAAATAAAAACAAGTCTTTTAACATTGGTGAAGCGCAAGACAGACGCTATAGCGCTTCACAATTTATTGGAGCACACACAACAACTAAAACTACTACAGCAGGATATTAAAATTATTTCTTGATTAGACCGGACTGGGTCCTCAGACCGACACGACTTGGTCGCGCAGGAAGCTTTGCGACCTTTTTTTCTTCTTCCTTTCTTCTTTCTGGCCTTGATCAGGCGCTATAGCATCAGACCTTCAGCTTCCAGTTTCCTCAACACAATAATTTCTCTCCTGCATAAAAAAAAAATAAAACAAAATTGTTGGTTAGTTAAACCTTTGGGGTGCCTCCCAAGAGCGCTTGCTTTAAAAGTCTTCAGCCAGACTTCTTCTTTTAATGTTAGGGATCTTGAAGATCAATTGAGGTCTTGTTCCTCATCACATTGTCACCATGATACTGCTTGACTCTTTGACCATTCACTTTGAAAGTAGTGTTGGTTGCTTGATCATATAGATCCACAGCACCATGAGGGTAGACTTTGACCAATTTGAAAGGTCCAGACCATCTGGACTTAAGCTTGCCAGGAAACAATTTTAACCTTGAATTAAAAAGAAGCACTTGGCCTCCTTCAATCAGTTCTCTATTCTCGATCTTCTTGTCATGCCACACCTTGGTCTTCTCCTTGTAGATTGCTGAACTTTCATAGGCTGCATGCCTAATCTCTTCCAGCTCATTCAATCAGTAGTAGCCTTGCCCTACCAAATTTCTATCATAATCAAAGTTGAGCTTTTGATGGCCCAATGAGCTTTGTGTTGTAATTCAATAGGGAGGTGGCAAGCTTTCCCAAATACAAGTCTATAGGGAGACATTCCCAAAGGTGTTTTGAAGGTTGTCCTGTAAGCCCATAATGCATCATCCAAATGGGTTGACCAATCCTTTCTTGAAGGTCCCACCATCTTTTCAAGCATCCTCTTGATCTCTATTGACAACTCAAACTGCCCATTTGTTTGTGGGTGGTAAGCCGTGGCAATTTTATGCCTCACCCCATATTTTCCCAAGAGAGACTCAATCAACTTGTTGCAGAAGTGAGAACCCTCATCACTGATAATAGCTCTAGGTGTCCCATATCCGTGAATATGTTCTTCCGAAGGAACTTGCTAACCGACTTGGCATCATTATTGGGGAGAGCCACGGCTTCAACCCATTTTGAAACATAATCCACACCACCAATATGTACAAATTCCCATGAGAAGGAGGAAAGGGTCCCATGAAATCCATGCCCCACACATCAAAGAGTTCAATCTCTAGAATGTTGGTTAAGGGCATTTCATGCTTGTTTGAGATGTTTCCAGTCCTTTGACACTTTTCACGCTTCTTCACCAATTCATCGAGCATCTTTGAATAATGTAGGCCAAGAATACCCACATTGCAAAGACCTTTGCACTGCTCGTTCCTCCAAAGTGTCCACCACATGGTGAGGCATGACAATGCTCTAACATTTGAGGTTGTTCTTCTTCTCGCAAGGCATCTTCTTATCACTTGATCTTGACATTTTTGTAAAGAAAAGGTTCATCCCAATAGTACTCCTTTACTATATGGAAAACCTTTTTCTCTCGTTGATAGCTTAGATCTGCAGCACAATTCTACTCACCAAGTTATTCACAATGTCCGCAAACCAAGGATCGGTGAGCATCACCTCTATATAGCGTCTTGCGTTATAAATACGTCGGCCGCTATAGCGTTACACTTCGCAGAGATATCATTAACAATTTCTCATCCGGAAAAATTTCTTTAATTTCACCCCGTGATGTACCCGCACCTTCAAGTCTAGATAAATGATCAAGACACTGGTTCTCCACCCCCTTCTTATCACGAATTTCCAAGTCAAATTCTTGGAGGAGGAGAACCCATCTAATTAGCCTTGGTTTTGCATCTTTCTTAGAGATCAAGTACTTGATGGTGAGTGATCTGTAAAAACAATAACTTTTGTGCCCACCAAGTACGATCCGAATTTGTCAAATGCAAACACCACAACTAATAGCTCTTTTTTCTCGTGATGTTGTAATTTAATTGTGCTTCTACAAGTGTTTTGCTTGCATAATATATAGAATGAAAAATTTTGTCATACCTCCGCCAAGCACACTCCCCACAAGATAATCACTTGCATCACACATCAACTCAAAAGGTTTACTCCAATCAGAGTCACAATAACAAAGTAAGTGACTAATGCCATCTTTAATTTCTCAAATGCTTCAAGCGCAGCCTCATCAAACTTGAATGTGGTGTCATGTTGAAGGAGTTGGCATAGAGGCTTTGAGATCTTTGAGAAATCTTTAATGAATCTCCTATAGAAACCAAAGATGCCCAAGGAAACTTCTTATACCTTTGACACACGAGGGGGTGGCAATTTCTCAATCACTTCAATCTTGGCCCTATCCACCTCTAATCCTTTCTTGGAAACCCTATGCCCTAGTACAATTCCTTCTTGCACCATAAAGTGACACTTTTCCCAATTAAGCACAAGGTTTGTTTCTTCACACCTTATCGCATTTCTTCCAAGTTGTCCAAACATATCCAAAACTATCCCCAAACACAGAGAAATCATCCATAAAAACCTCCATAGATTTTTCAATGAAATCGAGAGAATATGGACATCATACATCTCTCGAAAGTTGCGGGGCATTGCACACCCAAATGGCATTCTTCTAAAAGCAAATGTGCCATATGGACATGTGAATGTGGTCTTTTGTTGGTCTTCGTGGACAATTGATATTTGATTATAGCCGAGTATCCATCAAGAAAGCGAGAATAGTCCTTCCCAAAGAAGTCTATCCAAAGATTTGATCAATAAAAGGAGAGGAAATGGTCCTTCTTTGTGGCCTTGTTCAATTTCCTATAGTCCATGCAAATCCTCCAGCCAGTTACTGTTCTTGTGGGAATTAATTCATTTCTGTCATTTGTGACCACAATTACACCACCTTTCTTGGGGACACACTGCACAGGGCTCACCCATGCACTGTCAGAAATAGGATACACAATTCCTGCATCTAACCACTTGAGGATTTCCTTCTTTACTACCTCCTTCATTATGGGATTAAGCCTTCTCTGTCCTTCAATGCTATGTTTGGCATTGTCCTCCAAAACAATTCTATGCATGCAGATTGTGGGACTTATCCCATGTATGTCAGACATTTGCCAACCTATTGCCTTCTTGTGTCTCTTCAGAGTTGAAATGAGCTCCACCTCTTGGTCTTGATCCAGACTAGAAGAAATGATGACAGGTAGAGTCTCATTTTCCCCCAAGTATGCATACTTGTGGTGCTTGGGCAATTCCTTCAGCTCTAGATCAGGTGGTTGGATAATGGAAGGCACACACTTCTTTAGGTTTGAGTTCTCTTGCTCAAGTGACTCATATCTCCTAGCCCAAACCTCCTTCACGACTGGTTTTTCTTCTTGAGTCTCCTCTTCTCCCTACAATTCATGTTCCTCAGTGTTTTTAAGCATCTTTCCCAAGTGGTCATTAGTTTTTTGAAAATGTTTTTGCACCACTTGGTCAAGAGAAACCACAAAGGAGCACTCTTCGGTATTGACATCTGGAAGCTTTAATGCATTCAGAACATTGATCTTAACTTCTTGATCATTAACTCTCATTATCAATTCTCCTTTTTGTACATCAATTAGTGTCTTCCCTGTAGCCAGAAAGGGTCTACCCAAAATGATAGGTACCTCTGTATCTGCTTCAAAATCTAAAATAACAAAGTCAACAGGAAAGACAAATTTATCAACTTTAATTAAAACATCCTCCAGTATTCCCTCAGGATAGGCAAGTGACCTATCACCTAGTCAAGGCTTACGTATAGGCCCGGCGCCTCCTATACCCAATTGTGTGTAAATGGACTTGGGCATTAAGTTAATACTCGCCCCCAAGTCACATAAAGCACGACCAGAATAAAAGTCTCCAATGGAGCAGGGTATTGTGAAACTACCAGGGTCCTTTAATTTTCTGGGGAGTTTGTTTTGCATCAACATGCTACATTCCCCAGTCATTGCCACAGTTTCAAATTCTCCCAACCTTCTTTTCTTTGTTAAAACATCTTTCATGAATTTGGCATAGTTGGGCATTTGTTGTAATGCCTCAACTAGAGGAACATTAATGTGCAATTGCTTTAACACCTCGAGGAATTTATTGAATTGTTTGTCCTCATGTGCCTTTTTTAACCTTTGAGGGTAGGGTGGAGCAGGATATTCAGGCACCAGTTTAGGTTCAGGTGTTCTGTTTGCATTTGACGCTATAATGTCAGGTGCTATAGCGTCGGGAAAATTCTTTTCATTTTCAGCAACACTTGAATCTAAATTCTTGGGTGTAGTACTTACCTTCTTACCACTTCTGGTAGTTATTGCTTTCACATGCTCCTTGCCTGGCGCATGAGATGATGAAGTTTCAGTAGTAGATGGGAGTCCACCATTTTGCCTTTGTGTGAGAGCAGATGCAATCTGTCCCACTTGATTTTCCAGAGTTTTGATGGATGCTTCATGAGTCTGCATAGTTGTTTTACAATCACTGATGAATGACCTTAGTAGAGCCTCCATTGAGTTATCCATGTCTTTGAGGTTGTTGTTGTCTTGGAAAACCTGGGGGAATAGCAGGAGCATCTGTGCTTGTATTTCCTCCCCCCATCTGAAGTTAGGATGGTTCTTCCAACCAGGGTTGTATGTATTGGAATAAGGGTTGTTACCCTTGTTGTAACCCACATAATTGACAGAAGCAGGATTTGTTGGGCATTCTTCATAAAGATGAGCCCCCCCCACAATATACACAACTAGCTTCTTGATAACTCATATTTATATGAGTTATTTATACTCATTCAAAGAATAAATCATGCAAGTTCTCTAGCAATACAAGGTTAATTTAAGTAGTTTTGCGTTAGTTTTGTATTTCTGAGTGAGTGAAAGGTTAAATGAATGAATCTGTGCATTTTGGCACCAAATGGTGCCTCGAGAGCGCTTTTGATGCTTTATGTGCGTGTGCGGAAAATAGTCTTTGACGTTACCACGCCCTCACCACGTCTATAGAAGTGCACCAGAGCAAGGGTGAAAGATCTTCATTTTGGCGCGCTAGTAATGATGGTCAAAGATATAAAAGTCAGAAGATCTTCTATTCCCCATGAACTGACACGCAGATACACTGTAGCACTGAACAGTGTCAGGCAGAAGAGAGGGAACAGACCTGGTAGGTGGGCAAGTGACATCAGCCACACGTGAGCAAGGAGGCTATTTAATGAAGGCTCAGCTCTCTCTCAAGGCACCGATACACACATCCATTCAGAAACACTTCATACACTTCATCTTCATCCTTTCACCATATTTCCATTAGAATTCAGAAGTAGTCCTGTAAAGAAGATCTGGAAACAGACTTCTGTATTTTGCTTTTCTGAACTTTGTTTTATTTTCTCGCATTCTTTGTGAGGCTCGGGACGTTGTAACGCCTATACAAATGTATACATCAAGAGCTACTTAGGTGTATCTTTTGCACTTAGTTTCTTTTCTCATTATGTATGGTATTTGGATTCTAAATCCTCATCATTCTCAGAAAGATGCTCAAAGCATGAGCTAAACACTTTGTAGTTGAAGTTGTTGTTTTGCTTGTAATGAACTTCTAGTTAATGTTATGAAGTATTGACGTGCATGTTTTAAATCCTTGTGTGAAAATATTTCCAAAACTTGTTTTGAGGTTGACCTCTTAAAATAGGTAGATTCATAGGTACAGACATGGTCTATGAAAAGAAATCAAGGATTTATATGAATGAACAATGGACTAAAGACATTTAGGCATCTTTGTCTAAGTCTAGACATAGAATGGATAATAGTTCATAGAACATTGCTGTGGGTGCTTAAAATACAGGAGTGGGCCTATTTAGAACCTAGACATAGGACCTCTTATACTTGAAACTCTGACGTTTTGTGCTGAAAAGCATAGTTCTTTTGCAACAGCGTTCAGTGGGGAGATGGGTTGGGAATCTGGGTTGCTTCCTGTGTTTGTTGCCCCGCACGCCGCCACGCCCGGGTCCCGTGCACTTTTGGGGTGATGGTTGCTTTTGAGGTTCAGGTTGGGGTGGGGGTGGTTGTGTTATTGGTTGATCTTGAGCTTTGGATTGTGGAGTCTTAGGGGTGTTTTGGTCCTGGGTGGAGGGTTCTTGTGGTGAAGGTGGTGGTTGTGCGGCTTGTGGGGATGGTGGTTTGGGGCTAGCTGCTTTGGATTTTGTTTGGGCTGGCTCTTTGTTTGTTTGGTCTGATGGGGATTCACTTAAAGTCTTCTCACTTGAACTTCCTTTTTCCTCAGGGCTATCCTCTTTCTCTTCCTCACTTATTGCCTCCATGCTCACCTTTCTTGATTCATCTGCATCAAAATCAGAAATATCATCCAAATCATCAGAATTAAAATCCTCTTCACTACTTACCTTCTTTTGCCTCTTTGCTGGGCTCTTTCTCTTTGGTGGGCTTTTTGCTCGCTTGACCCTTTCTTTCTTCACGGCTCTTCTTTGGATTGTAGATAGAGGCACATCATCATCATTTTCTTCCTGCATCCAAATAAAAGCAACACAGGTTCTTCAATCACTTTCTTTCCTTTAGACATTTGGGCAAATACCTTCTTTTGCCACTCGAATTGCTCCTTGACAAATTTGGCCAGGGTGCTCTGCCTTTTCTCCAGACGTTGCAACGTCTGTGCATCAGCAGAACTTGAAGCTCCAGCAGTTTTCACCCTAGGTTTGTATTTTGTTGAAAAGGGGCCTTGAGGTTGCTCCTCACTTTCGGATGCTTCAATCTCTACTCCAAACCCCATGCATAAATCGGTAATCATGCATGGGAAATACAAGTACCCATCTTTTCTGTTATTCCATTTGTTGAGTTCACGGTTGATCAATTTTCCAACCTCCACCTTGTCTCTTGACATGATTGCATCAATCACAATCAGTCTCTCTTTATCTACCCATGAGGTGTGAGAGGTAGGAATTAAGCAGTGTCTTATGAAATGGAACCAAGTGTTGGCTTCATCACATAGGTACCTCTTCATGATTTTGACCTCACTCCCGTGTTCACCACTTCTCTCCCAGACAGCACCTTCAACACAGATCCTTTCCTTGATTGCGTCCATTTCAATCAGTCCATACGTCTTTTGTTTGGTCTCCACAGCCTTTCCGTAGTAACCTAGCCCAAAATAATCGTTGATCACTCTTACCTCAAACTTTACCTCCTCGCCTCGCACCTTTGAAACAATGGACGACTCTCCTTCAGGTCTCTCAACGATTCCCTTGTAAAAATCGTGAACCAAAGTAGCAATGTATTCCTTTCTCAGGCACAACGAACTTCGCCACCCCAACGCCGCGATTTCCGCCATGAGAAAGTCGAGGATTGGGGCTTTCTTGACTAAAACCCCTTTCTGGTAGTAGGGCTTTCTTTCTAGATGGATTTGGTGTTTCAGGGATAGGGGCTGAAGATGAACTTAGGTCAATATTCTTGCCTTTCCTGCAGGATTTGGCAAAACAGATTGCTTCACTTTTGTCATGGTGATTTCGCAGTTACTACTAGAAGAAGGAATGGGGATTTTTGGAGTTTTTAGGTTTTCCGAGAAAGAGAGGAAGATTGTGGTTTCGCAGAGGAGATTGGAGAGAGGTTGCGGTGGTGGGATAATGGTGAATGGTGGGATTTTTATGGGGAAGTGGTTATGGGGAGTTGAGAAATGGTAGAGTGGAGTAATGGAGAAAAGTAACCGTTGATTAGACAAGTAGGGGAAGGGAGATGACGTCATGGTCAGCTACCACGTTCGTTCTGCAGAAAGGAAATGATTTTTCACACGTCATCGCTTACGCCTTTGACTTAGTTTAAATCTGCCCTGTCAGCCCAGACGTGCCCATGTCTAGTGCATATTGAGACGTTACGACGTCTACCACCTTTTACTTTCCATTTCTTCAACATTTATTCCTGCAAAACAAAAATTAAAAAGACACAAAAATTTGTTGGTTAATTAAAAATCATTGGGTTGCCTCCCAAGAGCGCTTGCTTTAAGAGTCTTCAGCCAGACTTTTGCCATTTTAATTCAAGAATTGTTGAAGGACATTTGGATCTTGTCCCTTTCCACATGTTCTCCATGATACTGCTTCACACGTTGGCCATTAACTTTGAACATGGTGTTTGTCTTTTCATCAAAGAGGTCCACAGCACCATGAGGATAGATTTTTATTAATTTGAAAGGTCCTGACCATCTTGACTTTAGCTTGCCTGGGAACAACTTTAGCCTTGAATTGAATAGCAATACCTGTTGTCCTTCTGTTAGTTCTCTCTTTTGAATTCTCTGATCATGCCACTTCTTGGTCTTTTCCTTGTACATTGCTGAGTTTTCATAAGCATGGTGTCTGAATTCTTCTAGTTCATTTAATTGCAAAGAACCTTGCTTCACCAAATTTTGCATGATCCAAATTTAATTGCTTCAATGCCCAAGTTCCTTATGTTGGAGCTCAATTGGTAGGTGACAAGCCTTGCCATATACTAGCTTGTAGGGAGACATGCCCAATGGTGTTTTGTATGCTGTTCTGTAGGCCCAAGGTGCATCATCCAAGTGTAGTGACCATTCCTTTCTGTAGGGGCCAACCATTTTCTCAAGTATTCTTTTGATCTCTCTGTTGGATATTTCTGCCTGGCCACCGGTTTGGGGATGATAGGTCAGAGCAATTCTGTGTTTCACTCCATACTTAGCCAAGAGGTTCTCAATTAACTTATTGCAGAAATGAGAGCCTTCATCACTGATTATGGCTCTTGGAGTACCAAATCTTGTGAATATATTCTTTTTAAGGAACTTGCTAACCGATTTGGCTTCATTGTTGGGTAATGCCACCGCTTCAACCCACTTTGACACGTAATCCACAAATACGAATATATATATTTCCATGGGACATAGGAAATGGTCCCATGAAATCCATTCCCATACATCAAACAACTCAACTTCCGTAATGTTTGTGAGAGGCATTTCTTGCTTACTTGATATATTTCCTGTCCTCCTCGACACTTATCACATCTCCCGACTAGCTCATGAGCATCTTTGAATAGTGTAGGCCAATAGTAGCCGATTGTAGGACCTTTGCACTGCTTCGGTACCTCCAAAATGTCCACCATAAGGTGTTTGAATGACATTGTTGCAAAGACATGGAGTTGTTCTTCCTCACCTAGACACCTTCTTAGTAAATCGATCCGACACAATTTGTACAAGTATGGCTCATCCCAAAAATATTGCTTTATAATATGGAAGAACCTCTTCTTACATTGGTAGTTGAATCCCATCGCACAATCTTGCTAACAAGAAAGTTAACTATGTCAAGATACCATGGTGTATTAGCATCGACGTTATGACGCTTGACGAAAGTGTCATAGACGTGGCAACGCCTTCAACTATTGAAGCTACCGATAATAGTCTCTCATCGTGAATTTTTCTTTTATCTCTTCTTCACCTGTACCTGCATCAACATTCTCAAGCCTAGAAAGATGATCAGCAACATGGTTCTCCACCCCCTTTTTGTCACGTATTTCCAAGTCAAATTCTTGGAGGAGGAGAACCCATCTAATAAGCCTTGGCTTTGCATCTTTTTAGAAATTAAGTACTTAATGGCTGAATGATCGAGATATACAACAACTTTTGCACCAACTAAGTAAGATCTAAACTTGTCAAAAGCAAATACAACAGCCAAAAGCTCTTTTTCAGTCACAGTATAATTTAATTGGGCCTCATCTAAGGTTTTACTGGCATAATAAATAGAATGAAAATTTTTTTGATACCTTTGCCCCAATACAGCTCCTACAACATAATCACTTGCATCACACATCAACTCAAATGGCTTAGACCAATCTGGAGTGACTATTTCTGGAGCAGTTACTAAGGCAGTCTTTAGTTTGTTGAAAGCTTCATGACATTGTTCATCAAAGTTGAAGACGTTGTCACGTTGCAACAACAGACACAGGGGTTTTGAAATTTTTGAGAAATCTTTGATAAATCTTCAGAAAACCCGCATGTCCTAAGAAACTTCGACTCCTTTGATAGTTGTTGGTGGAGGTAGCTTGTCAATAACATCAATCTTTGCTCTGTCCACCTTTAACCCTTTCTTTGATATTCTGTGCCCCAACACTATTCCTTCTTGTACCATGAAATGACATTTTTCCCAATTGAGAACTAGGTTGGTTTCTTCACACCTTATTAGGACTCCTTCCAAATTATCCAGTCATGCCTTGTATGAATCTCCATAGACTGAGAAATCGTCCATAAAGACCTCCATGGAATTCTCAATGAAATCAGAAAATAAGGCCATCATGCACCTTTGAAATGTTGTAGAAGGAAGAGATCCATTCTGCCTTTGAGTGAGAGCTGAAGCTATCTGTCCAATCTGATTTTCCAGAGTTTTGATTGAAGACTCATGAGTTTGCAAAGTTGTCTTACAATCACTTATGAAGCTTTTCATCATGGCCTCCAAATTGCTATTGTTGTTATTCTGCACATACTGCCTCTGTTGTTGTTGTTGAGGGGAAATCCTGGAGGTATTGCAGGAGCGCAAGATTGCTTTGGTATTCAGGGCATTGTTGTTTCTCCAACCAAATTTGGGTGATTTCTCCAATTTGAATTGTAAGAGTTGGAATAGGGACCGTTTCCTTTGTTCTGAGATACAAAGTTTACAGACTGAGGGTTGTAAGGACACTCTTCATATACATGCCCTTCTTCACAATAAACACACACTACTCCCCCAGAATATGTGGGTTCTATCACGCAGCGAGATCATTCTCGACGTGACCACGCTTTGAAGTACTCAAAGTTTTGATCATGTTGGTCAAGGTAGCCACTGAGCGAGAAAGAGCGATCCACTTCACTTATTTCATGGACACCGCCTTCTTTCCGTGAGTAAATCTATCGATGGCCAATGAGAGTTATGGGTGGCTATGTCATCAATAAGCTTGCATGCCTCAGAAAAGGACATGTTCAGAATGACACCACCTGATGAAGCATCAAGTATCAACCTAGTGGGTTGATCTAGACCATTGTAGAAAGTCTCCATTTGGATCACCACAGGAATGCCATGGTGTGGGCACATTCTTAGTAATTCCTTCCACCTCTCCCAAGCTTCAAATAATGATTCCCTTCCTTTGTTTGAAGGAAGTGATATCATTCCTCAGCTTAGCATTTTTGTTGGGAGGGAAGTATTTTGCAAGAAACTTCTCAGCTAGCTCATCCCAAGTGTGGATTGAATTTGGCTCCAAGGAGTTCAACCAATTTTTGGCCTTATCCTTAAGAGAGTAGGGAAAGAGCTTCAGTCTAAAAGCATCCTCTGAGACTCTAGGGATGATAAAGTTGCTGCACACATCCAGAAATTGCCTTAGGTGAGAATATGGATCTTCTTGAGGGAAACCTCCAAATTGCCCTGCAGTTTGCAGCATTTGGAACATCATTGGCTTGAATTCGAAATGACCAGTATGGAGGGTTGGTCTTGCAATGCCTGTTTGTAAATGAGCAGGGTTGAGCACAGCGTAGTCACGCATAGGCCTGTCCCTATCATTGACCATATCTTGTGGTCCTGCATTGATGAGTTCACGCTTTGGTAGTGTTCATCATCAACAACTATTGTCTCTGATGAGTTTGTGGTCCACGACCTTGTCCTCTACCTCCTCTTGGTGTATGTCCACCTCTAGAACCAAAGTGTTATGCTCGCACATGGTTGGGTGTTGTTCTTCCGTTGTTGTTGCCTCCTTCTTAACCTTTGTTGTCTCCTTAGTTGTCCGAAAGTTCTTTCGTGTTCGGATCAAACTCAGTGTAGACTCACCCTTGGCTCGGCTTGAACTAGAGCTTGCGTTGGAACTAAGCATACGTTTATAACGCCTACTGCTCAAACACGAAAAACAACAAACAACACAAGAAAATTCTTTCAACTTGTGTTCTAATACTTTTGAACAATAAAAGTTACTACAATCCCTAACGGCGCCAAAAAACTTGTTGCGTTAGCTCGTGGTGGTATTCGCAAATATAGTGCAAGTATACACGTCGTACAAGTAATAGAGTGGTTTTAAGTAAGAGATCGTTCCCACGAGGATTGATATACTTTTCAAAGTTCAAGTTTCAAAACACAAGAGAATCAAGTAACAAATCGACAATAAGAGTTGGTTTTAAAGCTAAAGATGTAATCAAAACAAGTAAACAAAAGTTGGTTGTGAATATGGATGAGAGATGAGTTGAGTTGTTGCATGCAAGTAAATCCTTTCTAGCCGACGTTATAACGCTTACACGCCAGTGACGCTCACATGTTATTTTGTATAGACGTGGCCACGCTTGAACGTCAAGCAAAAGAACTATGCTTTTCAAAGACAAAACGCCGTCGAGTTTCAAGTATAAGAGGTCCTATGTCTAGGTTCTAAATAGGCCCACTCCTCGTATTTTAAGCACCCACAAAGAATGTTCTATGAACTATTATCCATTCTATGTCTAGACTTAGATAAAGATGCCTAAATGTCTTTAGTCCATTGTTCATTCATATAAATCCTTGATTTCTTTTCATAGACCATGTTTGTACCTATGAATCTACCTATTTTAAGAGGCCAACCTCAAAACAAGTTTGGAAATATTTTCACACAAGGATTTAAAACATGCACGTCAATACTTCATAACATTAACTAGAAGTTCATTACAAGCAAAACAACAACTTCAACTACAAAGTGTTTAGCTCATGCTGAGCATCTTTACAGAATGATGAGGATTTAGAATCCAAATACCATACATAATGAAAAAGAAACTAAGTGCAAAAGATACACCTAAGTAGCTCTTCAAAGATGTATTGTTGTATAGACGTTACAACGTCTGAGCCTCACAGCAATGCAGAAAATAAAACAAAGTTCAGAAAAGCAAAATACAGAAGTCTGTTTCCAGATCTTCTTTACAGGACTACTTCTGAATTTTAATGGAAATATGGTGAAAGGATGAAGATGAAGTGTATGAAGTGTTTCTGAATGGATGTGTGTATCGGTGCCTTGAGAGAGAGCTTAGCCTTCATTAAATAGCCTCCTTGCTCACGTGTGGCTGATGTCACTTGCCCACCTACCAGTGTCTGCTCCTCTCTCTTACGCCTCGACACTCGCTCGGTTACACGATTGTATCTGCGTGTCAGTTCATGGGGAATAGAAGATCTTCTGACTTTTATATCTTTGACCATCATTACTAGCGCGCCAAAATGAAGATCTTTCACCCTTGCTCTGCTGCACTTCTATAGACGTGGTGAGGGACGTGGTAACGTTCAACACTATTTCCTGCACACGCACATAAAGCATCAAAACGCTCTCAAGGGCACCATTTGGTGCCAAAATGCACAGATTCATTCATTTAACCTTTCACTCACTCAGAAATACAAAACTAACGCAAAACTACTTAAATTAACCTTGTATTGCTAGAGAACTTGCATGATTTATTCTTTGAATGAGTATAAATAACTCATATAAATATGAGTTATCACTTCTCCAGGAGGAGGTTGTTCAATTGCAGCTGCAGTTAACTCTTTAGGTGCTATAGCATCAGACGCTATAGCGTTGGCAGTATTCAACCCCTTTATCATGTTTGTCAGAGTGGCCACTTGGGCTGAGAGAGCAGAAACCTCACTCACTTCATGAACCCCAGCTACTTTCCTTGTAGAATTCAACCTTTCAAGAGGCCATGAAGAATCAAGTAATGGCAATGCGCTCTATGAGTTCACAAGCTTCATTGTATGATGAGTTAAGAATTACACCTCCAGATGAGGCATCTAACATAGACCTAGTAGGTGCCTCTAGCCCATTATAGAAAGTCTCCATTTGAATTACTATAGGAATTCCATGATGTGGGCATTTCCTAAGCAATTCCTTCCATCTCTCCCAAGCCTCATGTAATGTCTCACCCTCTTTTTGCTTTAAGGATGTGATGTCATTCCTCATCCTAGCATTCTTGTTTGGTGGGAAATACTTCTCTAGAAACTTCTTTGTCATTTCCTCCCAAGTTGTGATAGAGTTGGACTCAAGGAGTTCAAACAAGCCTTAGCTCTGTCTTTTAATGAATAGGAAAACAGCTTTCACTGAAAAGCATCCTCACTCACCCCCAGGATAATGAAGTTATCTTGCACACTTCTAGAAAGTTTCTTAGATGAGCAAAATGATCTTCTTGAGTGGAACCTCCAAATTGTCCAGATTGTTTGGAGCATTTGGAACATCATAGGCTTGAACTCGAAGTGAGTAGCGATCCTGTGAGCCTAGTGATGCTTGTTTCCATGGAATGTGGATCAAACACAACATAATCTCTCATTGGTCTGTCTCTGTCATTCACCATTTGATTAGGTCCTTGATTAATGAATCTGTCTCTGTACCAGTATTCTTCATCAGTTTCAGTATGGGTAAAAGGACCTTGCCTTCCACCTCTTTGACCTCTTCCTCCTATTTGTGAGGGCGTTCTTCCACCTATTGAGACTCTACCAGTATGATGAGAGTGCTCAGACATAGTTGGTCTGAGTTGTTGTAGCCTTTGTTGGCGTCTTAGCCTCTTGAATCTTCTTTCGGGTTATGGATCAAACTCAAAAGTGGGTGGTTCTGATCTGGGCATACGCTATAACGTCAAACGCTATAGCACTTCCTGTAACACACCACAGACAAATACCAAGGTAAAACCTCCCTAAGGATGTAATAATTTCTAAACAATAAAAATTAAATGCAATCCCCGGCAACGACGCCAAAAACTTGTTGTGCGAAAAGTAGTTGTGCAAGTGTACACAATCGCAACAAGTAATATATTGATAAGTAAAGTTCGTCTCCACAGGGATTGGTATTAATTTTAGAGTTTAAAAATGAATTACACTTAGTGGAACAAGTAGCAAATAAGTGAGTAGCAACGTTTCAGTTAAACAGAGATTGTTTAAGGTAACAAGTTAAGAAGTAAATTAAGATATGAGAGAAGTAAGTTGGATTGCTTTCACTAAGTAAATTCCCAAAAATAAGACGCTATAACGTCCCACGCTATAGCGTTAAGCGCTGTTGCAATTGTTTTGTGCCTTTCAGTCACTAGCGTCAGGGTTTCATTACAAGATGCCTATGTCTAGGTTCTAAATAAGTTCACCCATGTATATTTAAGATCCCACAGCTTAAGCTTTATGAACTATTGCATTTCTATGTCTAGAGGAAGCAAAAATTGGTTAAATGTCTTTAACCAACCTTATCGTTCACATCAATCATTGAGTTCTTTCCATGGTTCATGTCTGAATCCACGGAGGTACTTATTTTACGTGGCCAAATATAAAACAAGTTTGGAAGAATTATAACACAAGGATTAAAACACCAAACGTGAAAAGTTATATACGTAATATTAAAGGTTCATTACAAGTTCTAGCAACCCAACTCAAGGAGTTTAGCTCATGTTGAGCATCATCAAAATAACACAAACAAACATACTTGTATTACCGTAGGTAAGAAGGAAAACACAAGTGCAAAAGATACAATCTTGATGTCTCCTAATCATCCACGCAGTGATGATACAAAGCAAATGACTTCACACCATGAGAAAATAGCAGAAAATTACAAAGGAAGAAAATAAAAATAAAAAGCTTCAAAGTGTTTCAATGGAGAAAGCCCTATGTCAAGTTCTCTCTCTCTCTCTAAAAACTCTCTCTAACTCTCGGTCTCTCTAAGGAAAAAGGGAAGAAGGAAGATGATGTAGTCCCCTAGCATGTGATGCATGTCTTCTCACAAGTCAATAAAGTTGATGTTTGCTTTTTCACCAACTCCACTATTCTTCACTCATGCGATGCCAAGTGTCCACACATATCAAATAAAATCCGGGCATGTCAGCATGCACAGTGGACACGGGATACTGAGTCTAGATTAATGAGCTTGGCGCCAAAATTGCACTTTTACTTTAGATGCTCAGCTGATCTACCTTCTTGACGCTATAGCGTTAGACGCTATAGCGCTAAACACTGCAATACTCACAAAATACATCAAAACATTCACAAGGGCACCAAATGTGCCAATTTCATAGCAAAGCAGTGTTTAGTCCTTTCTTTCCTAATGCTAAAAGAAATGCAACAAATACTAAACTATTATTACTTGAGAACTCACTCAATTTAATGATTAAAGGTATAAATAACTCATATAAATATGAGTTATCAGTAGTAAACCCAAAAGTTCTATAAATTAAGAAACCATTTCAACTTTCAATAATATCCAAATCACATTTTAGTAACCCACCCATAAGATACTCCCTTCCATTGCTGCTTAGTTATTATCTCTCTCTCTCTCTCCACACCTTTGTCAACAATGGATGTTGAAATCATTGATCTTACAGAAGAAGACTCTCTTGATTGCCCTCCATCCTCACCCAGACCTTCTTCAAACACAAACACACCAATGATCCCTAATTCTGATGTTGTTGCAACTCCTATTATAACCTTCACCCTATGATCCACCCCCACCAAACAGCTCAGTGGCAAACTCCACCCACCTATGGTCCTTCTCAAGTCACTATTATGTTCTATCCTTGTATTCATGTTGGTCAAGTTACTACTGTTCTTGAACCAGTTCCTGAATCAAACATATCATTCCCAAATGGATTTGGGCTCAAGGAGCCTTGGACTCAAAGAGATGAGTTTGTTTCTTTTAACCTTAATTTGATTAATTTTTTGTTTCCATCATCTCATTCTTCTTTGATGCCGACCACTTTCATTTCAACTCCAAATACGTTTCAATATATGTAATAAATGTTACAAACACTATTATTTACTATTGTTTTCATTTATTCTACAATTACATTAAATATAATAAATGTTTAGCCACAATCAAATGTGGCTGGCGCAGTCTCGATCACAGTCGAGAATTGGTTGTAGATACATTAACAATATTGGCATTGCAAACCGGTTTGTGGTTTCAATTCTTTTTCTAAAATCCTTATACTATTTTTTATGTTTATCTTAGGTTATTTTTGATAGGGATAATCAAGCTTGGGAATGGTAGGTGGAGCGAAATCGCTAGGCATTTTATGTGGAGCAAGACACCACAACAAGTTCAAATCTATGCTTCAAGCTTCTTCGAGCACCAAGCAGCCACATATGTCAGCGACTTTATGAGAAGGAATCCACCCATAGGTTACTACTTTGTTGCTAATGGTAACCATATAAGTTGAAACAGAAACTTCATGGATGTTTCTGCCACACATTCCATGCCTACAATTGTTTCTAATGAGGCATCACCAGAAATTGTCACTCTTTTCCAAGAGAATGCTCATTTTCCCCAAGTTCCACCATGTGGTGGAGAATCTAGCTGCAAACAATATACCTACGGAGGTGGCTCAAGCACTTCCGTAACTACTAGTGATGATGGAGAAGTTGATTTGGAGCTTCGCTTGGCCTAAACTCAATTAGGAGCTTTAAATTAAATTATGTGTCATTCATGTGTGGACAAATAAAGTTTAGCTAGCTATATGCGACAGTTTCGGTTTCACCGTAATTTTTTTGTCTTTTTCCCTTTAAACATTTTATTTCTTTTTGATTTGGTTGGTAGTGATTTTGGCGTTTTATTTATGTTCTTATGTTCATGGCTTTTTGTCATATACATCAATTATGTCTCTTTTATGTATGTTTTATTTTACGACCATATATTAATTGCAAAAAATAACATGTTATTCACTCTCTATTGATCTTATTTTAATTCCCAACAAAATTTAGAAAAAATATAAAATAAACCTAGTATCTGTTTTTATCGTGTAACACAAAACATGATTAGAGATCAATTTAGTTTCTTTTGTCTGAGTCACATCAGTAATTCAATATTTTTTGTAAGACCAATTGCAATTCAATATTCAATAATATTATTGTTAAACCATTTCTAAGTGGTTGACCCAAATCAATTACTTATATGATTACTATTTTCTCACATCTCAAAAAGAACATAGCCAAAGGTGAGTGGAGAGCTTGCTACTTATACTATGCACATTCATCTTGGGCATGAAAGTATAAATATTTAAGGCCCAAGGTCTTTCCGCAATCAAGGAAAGTATCGTTGAACATACTATTGAAAACTAAAAGAATATTTGTTGAGAGAGAATCACAAGAAGACACGAATGGACCAATGATAGAAGCAGTATATAAAGATATATCCTCTATAGGCCCGTAAATGGTATGATCAAGAGAATCCTACACCCTAGGTGGAAAAATCTTTCTCTGGCTTGGAGAGACAGTGAGAGATGGAGATATATATATATATATATATATATATATATAGAGAGAGAGAGAGAGAGAGAGAGAGAGAGAGAGAGAGAGAGAGCCTTAATCCAAAAGTTGATGTAAATAGAAGAGTTATATAGGAAAATGAATTGCTTTACAGTGTCTAGAACTGGGTGAACAAACAATTAGAACTTGTAATCTCGTATGTTATTTTAAACATCATACGAATAAATGCAATAAATATAAGCTAGTTTCGCTTGTTCAATTAGACTAATTATATACTAATTTAATAAACTATAAACTAGTTGAAACATCTAGTCAAACACAATTCTATCACTATTTTTTTAATGAAAATTATAATACTATTTAAAAAGTATTCAATATTGGCAATTGCTAGTTGCCATTTTATTTCCCTAGTTACATTCTCATAGAGTTATTTAACTTAGGGAAATGACATACATTTGTGTATGTTAAAAGCAAATATTTATTGCACATCTGAAATCAGTTTGCATACATTAAAAGCACATGCTTAATGCACATGCAATTTGAGTTCACGTTCACATACTTGACTTGAGTTCAAGTATGTCCATGTGAACTCAATTTGTGTATGTTAAAAGTACATGTTTAGTGCAAACACAATTTGAGTTTACGTGCACATACTTGTGTTAGAGTTTATAGGAATTGAGCATCTTGAAGAAGTTATGTCGATGAATTTCGACATGGATAAAATTCTTAGAGTAGTTTAGCTTCAAGTGAAGTATACTCTCTATGGTGGAGTGTGATAGTTCTTTTGAAAAATGATTGTCTGTGTAGACAATGAAAACGGAAGATATCTTGGGTATCAATTACAATCAATGTGGAGATTGAAGTTGGTAGAAATTGAGCATGTTGAAGAAGTTATGTAGGCGGATTTCGACATGGAAAAAAATTTCTTGGAGTGGTTTAGCTTCAAGTGAAGTATACTCTCTATGATGGAGTATGATAGTTCTTTTGAACCATGATTGTCGGTGTAAACAATGAAGACACCTCGTGGATTAATTACAATTAAAGTGGAGATTGTTGGAGTTGAGCATCTTGAAAAAGTCCACCATTGCTTAGTTTGTTGAAGGAAGAGGGAGACCAATGCTATATAATGAGCTCAAGTTCTCCTTTACAAAATGCACTAGTCGAAAACACTTTAAGTAGTATTTGACTTTGTTTTTTCTCTTATACTATTGTTTTAGAGTGTTGTGAGGTGTAGTTAAATATTTTCTTTGGAGGGTCTGGGTGTACTAGGGTCATGGAGTGTTTGAGAGAGGTCTATGTGTTTTAAAAATTTTCACACAGTGTTATTCTTTGGTTGTCCTTCAACAGCGGTTTGTGGTTTTACTCTGATTTTGGAGTTTTCCACGTTAAATCCTTGTGTTCAATTGTGCTCTTCTTATTTCTCTATGTTTTCCCCCAATAACTGGTATCAAGACCTTTTGGTTTGGTTGGGTATTAATTTCTTAGTATGCTCTGTGGTTGCAGCTTTGTCTAATCTTTCACATCAGAAAAGAGGTTTGATACTGTGAAAGGTTCTGGCTAATGAAAAGACTTGGTATTTAAGTGTGTACATTGTGACCCACCTCTATTTCTTGGAAACCTACTCGGTGCACGATTTATAGTATGGATGCAGTTGAAATGTTAAATTTTTCAAGTGCTGTGAAGTTTTACATGTAGAAATTTTATGGAAGAATCAGTTTTGGCTTGTGGGAAATACAGGTCAATGATGTGTTGATTTGCTCAAGGTGTTATGTCGATAGTTTTCCGGCATGTAGAAATTCTTGAAGTGGTTTAGCTTCAAGTGAAGTATACTCTTTATGATAGGGTATGATAGTTCTTTTAAATTATGATTGTTGGTGTAGACAATGAAGATGTCTCGTGTATCAATTACAATCAAGGTGGAGATTGTTGGAGTTGATAAGAATTGAGCATCTTGAAGAAATATGCCGATGGCTTTTGACATGGAGAAATTCTTGAAGTGGTTTAGCTTCAAGTGAAGTATACTCTCCATGGTGGAGTATGATAGTTCTTTAGAACTATGATTGTCGGTGTAAACAATGAAAGCGGAAGATGCCTCGTGGATCAATTACAATCATGTCAGAGAGTGTTGGAGTTGATTGAAATTGAGCATCTTGAAAAAGTTCCACATTTCTTAGTTTTGTGAAGAAAGAGGGAGACCAAAGCTATATAATGGGATCAAGTTCTTTATTACGAAATATACCAGTCGAAAATACCTTAAGTTGTATTTGATTGTGTTTTTTCTCTTATACTATTGTTTTAGAGTGTTGTGAGATGTAGTTAAATATTTTCTTTGGAGGGTGTGGGTGTACTGGGACCATAGTGTGTTTGAGAGAGGTCTATGTATTGTAAATCCTTGTGTTCGATTGTCGTCTCCTCATTTCTTTTTTTTTTTTGACAAAAGAAAACTTATATTTCATTCATAAGCAAAGAAAAGATACAAGCCGGACTACAATCAAAAGTTTGGACGCTAGCGAAGTCCCTTGATGCCCGAGCTAAGGAATGGGCAACAAGGTTAGCTTGCCTCTGGATAAAACTAACCGTATAGTTTTGTGACATAGATAAAAGGTTTCTACATGAACTTAAAATAGAGCCAAATTCGGTAACAGAACGACACACTCCTCGGATACCATCGACCACAGTTTTGCAATCTAGCTCAATGGTGACTCTCTGGATATGTAATTCTTGAAGCTATTTGACTGCAACTAATAAGCCTTGTTATACCCCAATTTTGTCCGAGTTCTTGTTTATTAAGTCGCATATTCAGTTTGGTCTTTGTTTTATTCAACACAAAATAATATGTCAAAAAATTAATAAAAATCAAAATTAAAAAATATTAGTTTTACAACCCTTAAAAAAATGTCCAAAAGTCCCAAAAAGTACAAAAAATAATATTTTAAGATACACAAAAAATAGAATCCGAAAATAATAAAAAAAAATACAAAATAAACACAGCTCTAGCCCAAATAATACTTGGGCTTGGATCCTTTATGCTCTCTCAAACCCTAATCTTCCTCTCCAAACATCTGAAAAATAAACCAAATCAGGGTAAATCAAACATTAATTGCTAAAACCTAATTCTCTAATATAAATAGGCAGTTTGCCTCAGTCAAAAAGGACACAGACAAGAACACTGCAAAATCACCTAAAAAGGATTAGGGTTCAACATTAGAATCCTAATCCACTGAAACACGCATTCGAATTTCTGAGTAAAAAAGGAGAAGCAGTCATCAACAGTAACAAAAGCAGCAGATCTCAAAAAGTAGTAGCAGTCATAATCGGTAACAAATAGGAGTTCTAACAACAGATGCAGGATATTAGGTTGGTTCCATACTATTAAAATTTGAGAATATAAAGTATGTGTTTAATATGTATTATTTTTCATTGAAATAGGATTGAGGGTTAGTTTAAGGATTAAATTACTAATTAAGCTTTATAGTTAAGTTTGTAACATATCCATGCTTGTCGTATTAGTGTTAGTTTTATGTTCAAAATAGTCTCTACATATATCAAAATCACAGATCCATTAGTATTTAGTTTTTATGAAAGCAGTAGATTCATGCTGATATTTTCTGAAAATTCGTAATTAGTGAGATTATATTGTTTTAGAAATTAGTGTTATGTTCTGAAAAATTAGTGTTAGTTTTTTGTTCTGAAAAATTGGTAAATAGTGTTAGTTAGGAATTAGGATTAAACGGAGGTTGTTTTAGAAACTAAAAATTAGGAGAGTAAAATCAATGTCAACAATAAAGGTGAGGAAGAGACGGAATGGAGGAAACAAAATTGAATCTGGTTATCGAGGTAATAATGCCTCATTTGATATTCTGATCCCTTTTGCTTTTATTCAATTTTTAATTGCTTTTATTATAATGATTTTTTTCTTTAATACTCATATTTCTACTCACACCCTACCAATTAATGCACACACACCACCTTCTACTCAAGCCCAATTTCGAAGACTAGGCCTCCAATGTGTACTGGGCTATGCTTTTTGCACCCCAGTTTTAATTATACAGTCCCCCTGCAGCTAACTGCACCCCCATTTTACTATTTAACCCATTTCTCGTTTTTTCTTAATTCTTTTTAACAAACAATTTCTTTTACCAAAAATTCACAAACAAATAAATATGTTCTTCTAAAGTCAAATAAAAGACTAAGTCGGTTGTACAACCGGGTTAGTCATCATCCTAGGACCAATGAGCTGTACAGTTCAGTAATCCTAAAAACTTATAAAATATAAATAAATCATTTTTCTCAAAATAGGGGACTAAGTCGGTTGTACAACCGAGTTGTCAATGCGTTCTAAGACGAGTGGGTCAGATAGTTCAAGAGTCCTAGAATACCTATTCTAAAACCAATCCACCTCACATCAAACCAATTTCTCTCAAAAACTCAAAAAAAAATCATTTTCAAAAAGTAGGGGACTATGTCGGTTGTACAATCCAAGGTTAGTCGTCTTTAGATCGATGAGTATGCATGCAGTTCAAAGAGTCCTAGGACCCCTACACTAAAAAACACCAACCAACAAACCTTTTTCAGGAAGAACTACGTAGCTTTGATTCCTCCATTGCATCAGGAGATACGTAGGAGCAAGAGTCCACTATTGTCAAGCACTAAAAATTAAAAATTTAATTAAGTCTTTTTCTCTATAAATAAAAGGGTAATTATTAATAAAGCGTAATTAATTAGACTAAGGATGTCGTGGGGTGCTAATACCTTCCCCACGCATAACGACTCCCGAACCCTAAACTTGTCTTGTCCTAAACATAAAGGGATTTTCCGAATTTGCCCTTAAACTAAAATTTGGTGGCGACTTCCTTTGAACCTTTCGAAGAATCCATTCCCGGATTTTTCGGTCGCTACAAGCCCAAAGCCTATGCCTCTTGTGGTGGTGGGGAACCATAAAACCATGTCGTCTTCGCTTTAACAAAGAGACCCTCAGAATCCCGAATACAAAGACCAATACCAAACTTATTGTCATCAAACAGAGCCACATCGACATTACATTTTACACTCCCTACTGCTGGTGGACCCATCGATTGATCACAAAACATTGTTGTCGAGCACTCATTATTGTTCTTTGTCATTTGTAACAATGTTGTTGTGAAGTCTTTGGTGTGTGTAGGTCTCTGCTTCTTTGTTGGCGCCGGCTCTTTGTGTTGATGTTGATGTTGTCAAGTCTTTGCTGTTGTTGCTTTTTTTGTTTCTTTCTTCATTTCTGCTCGCCAATGCAATAAAAACTCCATTGCACTAGAAATTACAAACTGAATTGGTTGTGTAATATTCTGCCATATTTTCTCATTCTGTCTCTTCCATAAACACCAAATAATCATGGCCACACCTTTCCTTACCACATCTGACACAGAAGATAAAATACTAAATAATGTAGTCTTAAAATCTTCAGGTTCTACGACAAGAAAATGTTGAATGGTATGCCACAATCCTGATTGCCTCCAAACCGCCTCTGCTTGTGAACAACCAAAGAAGCAATGCCAATCTGATTCCTCATGCTGCTCACACCAAGGACACTCGACTGGGCAATTTACATGACGCCTGCGTAGATTAGCCCGGCTAGGAAGCACCCCTAGCACACCTCCACAAATGAATCTTCACTTTTTGGGGAATTTTAAGCTTCCATATTGAGTTCCATTCCCCCGGGACACGGTATGCCGAGTTATCCACCAATTCATTCATATACACATAGTAGGCAGAGCGAACCGAATAAAGACCATCTCTACTCTTATTCCACACTAATCGATCCTCCCTCTCTCGCCCCTGGAGCACCATCCCCTTGATTCGCCTCCTATCCTCCTCATTGAATAATTGGTCTATCAAGGCATTATTCCACACTCCTCCCACTACAAGAAAAGCTTGTTTTAGCCACCAGCAATTGCCACACAGCTTATTCCGTCAGTAATTTGCGACGGATTTGCGACGGCATGTGTAAAAAGTAAGAGCGCGAAATTTCCCGCTGATGTTTGCCACGGGTTTGCCACGGACTTGTGAAAGGACAGAAATTTGCGACGGAGATGCCGTGGCAAGTCCGTGGCAACCGAATGATCAAAATAAAACTCCACGATCCCTAAAAATAACAACGTTTCACTCTTCTCACAAACGAACGCTCACTTCTCTCTTCTCCCTCACACACCGTACCCACTCTCTTCTCCCTCAACCTCTGCCTTCTTCCACCTTCCTCTGCCCTTCTCCACCCTTCGTTGCCCTGGTCAACGCTTCTCCACCCTCCCTATCCACCTACAACCTCCTCTCCTCTGTTCCCTCTCACTCTTCCTCTCCCACCACTCTTGCTCCCTAAAATCAACCACCACCACCATAAAAATAGTAAAGGTATTCTTCTTCTTCCTCAAGGGTAAGTTTTCTACTTCAATTCTACTTCTACTCTACTTCTATTTAACACAAAAGCCCTAATTTTTGATGAACTCAAACCCTAACCCCTATTCCCAATTTGATAGTATCGATCTGAACCCTAACACCATATTCCTACTTCGTTGGTTTCATTTTACTCGACTTTAGTTTCTGTTGGGATTTATTTGCTTGGATTGCAAAATAAGCGTTTTGTTCTTTTTGTACATTTTATTGTTATCTTTTGCTTCTTTCCTGTTATTTTGAGGAATTTGGAAAACTGGGAAGCTCTTATGGCATGCATTAGTCGTGGACTATTGATGAGAGAATATAGTTTACTAAAGAGTTTGAGTCTTTGTTAAATTGAACAAGTAGTAGATGGTGCTTTTTTTTTGTGAGAATAGTAGATCTTTGCTAGCATGCCTACATTTGTGAAATTTTCTCATCATTTTAGCATCTCTTTGTCCTTTTTTTATTAAGTCCTTATTTATTTTTTCCATGTTGGGTTTGTTTTGACTTTGATGTTGACCTTTTTCTAGTTCATGGTTACTGACTACTCTGTCTCTGTCACCCTTTGTGTAGTTTAATTGGTTGCG
Source organism: Oxytropis ochrocephala (assembly GCA_020916435.1). Lineage (NCBI taxonomy): Eukaryota > Viridiplantae > Streptophyta > Magnoliopsida > Fabales > Fabaceae > Oxytropis > Oxytropis ochrocephala. The sequence continues at coordinate 73,912,493 of CM037094.1, read as the reverse complement.
TATAGATTCAAGTGGCTATATTTGTCACTTTTTTCGAGTTCTAGTTTAACTTGCTACTTCCATTTTCCTTGGCAATATGTCACGGATCGCTAATGTTCTCGTTATATATGGTATAATTCATGTATCTATACCGGGATTTGCTATTATTTTTGGTGTTATGACCATGTGTTGATATTATATTAATGTGATATCAGGAGAAGCTTTATCAGTGGATTTGGAGACAAGAAGAAGGAGCATCAAGGGTTTCAACAGGTGATGTTATTAACTACATTCAGGTTGGTTTGACTCTTCTCTTTTATATATATATATATATATACAATTGTATCAATATGTTGTTAGTCTTAGATAGCGGCGCAGAGCTCCCGGCCCCAAAATTGCTAAAGCAGAATAGCGGATAGCTGGATAACCGCTATTGCAAACACTAGAAAGAAGTGTATAACTAAACATTGTGACATACCCCTAAATCCGCTATTTCATCTACTATTTGAAGCCACTAAATCCGCTATGAAACACTCTATTTAGCATTGCGACATACCCCTAACCCGCTCTGCTTTTCCACCATCTCCCCCTATAGCGGCTTATTGACTATCATTGGTGCCACTGTGCCAGTGTTGTCAAATGGCCATCAAATTGCCATCATATTGACTATCAAATGCTCTTCAATTATAGGAAGCATTTGGTCAGATGCTAAAGTATAGGATTAGCTATGGCTACATGTATCAAGTCCTTTGATCAGTGAAATATACAAACCAGTTTCTATTTTACATTATCTTATTATAGAATGTGACTCTATTTTTCAGTTCTGTTTTATCATTACTTCACATGATCCTCACTCTACTTTGATAAGAAGGACAAGAAGGAGAAGTATATCAAGTTTCTCTTTGAATTGGCAGAACTTCCAGAAGCTTTTATGGGGTTGCAGGTATATTTTCTGTCTTTAAGTTCTGTTTTTGAAGATGTTGTCTTTGGGTTTGATCCCATTTTGCGAGAAATCCAATTCAGAGATTTTTTAAGGTTCCAAATGTGGCTAAAATGTTGGATTTCTGTTGTTGTCCTTTCTTTTCAGATGGAAACGACTAGTATAATTTCTGACACTTGATATTATGTGATGGCAGTTACTCCTACTCGACTTTACTCTTTCACTGGCTTTTGGGTCATTAGAAGTAAGTCAAGCGCTATAAATTTTTACATTTCTGGTTTTTCTTTTTTCTCTTTGCATGCGTTAGATGAAAACTGAAGCACAGTACAAACTGAACAACACGAAGCAAACACTTGAGGAACAACACAACTTTGCATGCGTTATAGGAACTTATTCACCTGCTAATTTTTTAACAATCAAAACAGAAGTATTCTCTGCCAGTTGGCATGTGATACATCTGTAGTTGTGAGAACTGAGGACCTGCTTTTCTCTTTTTCACTGATCAGCTTGATGTAGTTTTCTGTCTGCTTATTTAAAATGTTCTCTTTTGCCACCAATTTTTGTCCGTGGCAAATCCGTGGCAAATGATATTTTGCCACGGAAATTGGCCCTTTTGCGACGGGAATTGTCGTGGCAAACCAGCGATTTTCTTGTTAGATCCACTCGTCTCAAACAAACTAGCAACCCTCAAATCTTCCCAACCCTCCACCACACTAAAAGAAACCATAGAACTATTACCACCCTTTATCCATGGTTGATGCCATATGTTGATAGAAGTTCCGTCACCAATCTTCCATCTAGCCCCAAACTTGACTAATACTTGTGAAGTGTGGATGCTACGCCATACATAGCTGGGATTATGCCCAAGCGAGCCCCCAAAAAGTCCCCATTCGGGAAGTATTTAGCTTTGAAGACGCGGGTTACTATAGCATTTGGGTTGGTACACAAGCGCCAACCTTGCTTCCCTAGCATAGCCAAGTTGAATCCATGGAAATGACGGAAACCCAAACCACCATACTCTTTCCGCATCGCCAATTTCTGCCAGCTCAACCAATTAATCCCCCTCCTGGCTCCTCTATTCGAACCCCACCAGAAGGAATTGATCATCCTCTCCATCTCCTCACCTAGAGATGTTGGAATCAGAAACGTACTCATACAATAAGCCGGAATGGCCTGTGCAACAGATTTGACCAAGACCTCCCTGCCTGCTTTTGATAGATGGCGCCCTGACCACTGTCTGACTATGCTCCACACTCTGTCACGTAAGTAACCAAACAACTGCTTCTTACTCCGGCCTACCATGGAAGGCAAGCCAAGATACTTGCCCGTACCCAAGCACTCTATGACCCCCAGAATATTTACCACCTGAGCTCTGATATTGTCCTGTGTGTTCCTACTGAAATATATCTCTGACTTCTGGAGGTTGATAGCCTGTCCTGATGCCTTCTCATAAGTAGCTAGGATATTTTTTAATTTGGTAGCTTCAGTCACATCTGCCCTGCAAAAAAGAAAGCAATCATCTGCAAAGAGCAAATGTGTTAGTATTGGAGCTCCATGACACACTTTCACACCATGAATCTCGCCTCTCCCCTCACTCTTTTTTAGTAAAGCTGTAACTCAGCACACAATATAAAAAGGTAGGGTGACAAAGGGTCACCCTGCCTGAGTCCTCTCCCTGGTGAGACTGAGCCAACTCTCTCTCCATTCATAAGCACTGAATAATGTACCGTTTCAACACACATAGCTATCCACCCAATCCACTTGGTGGTAAAGCCCATCTTCTCCAGCACCCTACGCAAATACCCCCAGTCCACTCTATCATACGCTTTGCTAATATCAATTTTAAGGGCTACCTCCCCAACTTTGCCTCGAACCTTACACTTCAAGTGGTGTATTGTTTCAATTGCAACCATAACATTATCCAAAATAGAGCGGTTGGAGACAAAAGCAGATTGCTCTAAAGAGACACACTTGTAAAGCACAACTTTCAATCTATTAGCCAATACTTTAGAAATAATTTTGTAAATGACATTACATAATTGTAGCGACCGAAAAATCCGGGAAAGGATTCTTCGAAAGGTTCTTAAGGAAGCCGCCACCAAATTTTAGTTTAAGGGCAAATTCGGAAAATCCCCTTTAAGTTTTAAGATAAGGCGTTGTTAGGGTTCGGGAGTCGTTATGTGTGGGGAAGGTATTAGCACCCCACAACATCCATTGTCTAATTAATTTAAGATTTATCTAATTATTACCCTTTTATTTGTAGAAAAATGACTTATTTAGATTTTTGTTTTTTAGTGCTTGACAAGAGTTGAGTCTTGCTCCTACGTACCTCCGGATGCAATGGAGGAATCAAAGCTACGTAGTTCTTCCTGAAAAAGTTTGTGGGTTGGTATTTTTTAGTGTAGGGGTCCTAGGATTCCTTGAACTGTACAGCTCACTGATTCCTAGGACGCTGACTAACCCGATTGTACAACCGACTTAGTCCCCTACTTTTTGAAAATAATTTTAGAGTTTTTGAAATAAAGTGGTTTGGTGTGAGGTGGGTCCGTTTTAGAATAGGTATTCTAGAACTCCTGAACTGTACAGCTCATTAATTCTAGAACGCTGACTAATCCGGTTGTACAACCGACTTAGTCCCCTATTTATGGAAAAATGATTTATTTATATTTTATTAAGTTTTTTGTAGGATTACTGAACTGTACAGCTCATTGGTCCTAAAATGATGACTAACCCGGTTGTACAACCGACTTAGCCGTTTATTTAATTTCGCGAGAAAAATCATTTATGTTGAGTTGGAAAAGAATTAAAAAATAAATCAGAGGGTGAAAATAGTAAATTTGGGTTTTTATTAATAGCAGGGTGTTGTATAATTAATAAGGGGTGCCAAGAGGAAAGCCCAGTTCGCATCTGGGAGCCCAGGATGCAAACTGGGCTTAAGTAGGGGGAGGGCGTGCGCTGGAATAATGGGGTGTGATTAGCATTCAGAAGAATTAAAAAAAGGAAAAAAGAAAAGGCCCAATATATAAACCTACATTACAACCGAAACCCTAAAAACTCCAACCCTTCCTTCACCTTGCTGCTGCACACAAATGCCTAGAGAGAGAGAGAGTTTCAGCGCATTTTCAACGAGACCTCGTATGAGAGAGGGAGAAAAATCCGGCGATGCTTGCGCCGGTTTCCATGGGGGGATTGGTTCGGTTTCAGATTGAGAGGGAGAGGGAGAGGGAGAGAACGACGACCGATTTCAGGGGGGACGAAGACAACTCTGGCGACGGGGATGGTGAGCTTCGTTCTCCTCTCTTCTGTTCTTCTTTCTCTCTGTTTTTAGTTTTTTTAGTTTCTTTTTGTTTGCTCACAGACCAAGCAAATCTGATATGGTTTCTTTTTGTTCTGGGTTCGGTTTTGGGGGAGGAAAAAATGGGAAGCTTCGGTTTGGAGGGTGGTTGCTACGGTTTGTGGGTGAGCTCACCGGAGACTTGCCGGAGAAGACGACCGGAGGGTCGCCGTCGCCGGAGAACGTGGCTAGAGGTTAGATTTTTTGATTCTTTTGGCTCTGGGCCGTTTTTCATTCTGTTTCCTGCTCTTCCCACTCTTCTCTCTATTTTTTTTTTACTCTATGTGATTTCCTATTATTACATGTTTTTGCAACTTGATGTTTATACTTAATATTCACTAATTTTCATTCATAAAAACAAAGCTATTTTGATTCAAAACAACACTAACAGAGACAAAGCTTTTTAATTACAACCTAATCTATTATGCGAGAATACAGCAACCTTAATCTGATTGTTAAACAACATAGAAAGTTTGATATCCATATTTTTAACAAAACATATGTGCGTAAAAAAAATTTAAGTTCTAGATACCAACCTACCACTCCACCTCTGCTTTAGCTTCCTTGTGTGTCTGTTTGAACAATCGTAATCACTGCAATCGCTACTACGTGTGCTCTCTTGGTCACTTTGTTGTTCTTCTCTTAAAACTCAAAAACAATTTTTTTGTGGATTAGGGTTTCAATGTGAAACTCTAATCCTTATTTTTCTAGTGATTTTCGCAGCTTTTTCTATGCTGATTTCTGTGTGTTTTTGACTGCTGATTGACTGTTTATTTATAGTTGAAAATTAGGTTAGGGCATTTATTATTTTTGATTGGGTTTTGGATAATTTTTCAGGTCTTGATCCAAGCCCAACAACACCTGCAGCAGCTTTAACTGCTGCCTGGAACCCTATTTTGCTGCTTAATTTGTTATTTTCGTATTTGTTTATTTTTTTATATATTTTGTATTACTATTTTTGTATTTTTGGACTTTTTGGACTATTAAGTGCTTTTAAATTGAAAATTAAGCTAAATACAATTTTGTACATTTTTTGGACTTATTTGACTCTTAAACATTGTAAATTAAACTAAATTAAATTTTGACCTTTTTAAATTGTATGTATGCTTAAATAAATAAATTAAATAAACAAAATAAGGATAAAAATAATAGTAATAAAAGGGAGTAAGGCCAAATACAAAGACGAGACCGGACCGGACTTGACAACTGCGCTAAGACTAGGCCAAAAATAGAAGAAATGGGCGCGTTAAAAAAATTAACTAGGAATCACATTCTTAATTCTGAGTTTAAGCCAACTTTTGGGAAAAATGAATTTTGGTAGACCTGTTCACGTACGACTAAACTCGAATACAAATATTAAATCGAAGAACGCACGAAAAGATCGATCATTTGCGTGCGTGCCTAATTTAAATAACGATGTTTGAGTTAGTTGAACGTAGTGACTGGAATTGGCTTGGGTTGGTAACCGAGATTCTACACTAATAATTCTCGTAATCATGTGACTCCGAACAAATAAACAAGAAAAGAATACGGACAAAATTGGGGTATAACAGCTGCCCCTCTTTATTTATATTTTACTAGAAAATGTGAGGTGTATTCAAATTTTCGTAGTAGAAATAGAAATAAAGATAGAATAGACGTCAATTTTGTTCGTTTAGAGGGGAAATAGAGGGTTTAAGAATATACAGGGAGCGGTTAACACTTGGCGTATTAACCGAGAACAAAATGAAGGATCGCTCGGGATCTGAAGGAGCACTAAGGCTCTGAATGGCCGCTTGGGGCCTTAAAGGAGCACTAAAGCTTTGAATGACCACTTGGGGTCTAGAAGGCTGCCTAGGCCTTAATAGAGGACCATCGTGGTGCGAAGGAGCGCTACTAGCCGCGATACTAGTAAAACGATCGAGGGCCTTTAGATTCGAGCGCCAGGGGTCAAGATCGATCCGAATCGATATGTTGACCAATAGAGGACGCCCACCATGTCTTAGGTGACACAACTAGTCCGAAGGACCACGCGAGGTCCGGAAGGTCCGCTTGCTCGACTACGACGCCATGCGACTGGGCCACTTAGGGAACCGAAGGAGCGTAGTGCTCTGAAGGACCACTCGGGGTCTGAAGGATCAACCCGGTGATCTGTGATATGATATGAGATCAACGCTTAAAGCGCTGATATTAGAGGAACAAACTATAGGGATCGACACTTGAAGTCAATTCATGTAATGCATATACAATGCCAATAATACATGCAACAATTGATTTTTGGCGATATGATGAATGAAATAGGTGATTCTTTTCTCTTTTTGTTTTTTAGTTTTTTTGCTTCTTTTTTTGGTATACAATAAATGCATGAAATGCGAATGTGGATGAAATGCTTGAATGCAAATGCTATGGTGCGATGATATGAAATGATTGATTTGGGTGTAGAAACACTTTTTTTTTTGATGATGAGATGTGAGACTTTGGATGTGAGAGGTGGAGATTGATCATTCATTGGAAAGGCTAGATTTGATTCAAACTTCGGCAATCTCAAAGTTGTTATTTACAGACACTGATGTGAAAAAGTACTTGCAAGCTCGCTTCTTTTTCTCTTCCATTTTGATGCCCCATGATGACCGAAGTTTTGGTCCACAAAGCTAAATAAGTGGATTTCCAACATCATATGATCAACTTGTGTTTTCTCTCTCTAAAGCATTGTTTTGTGAAGATGTATAGTAGTGCGAATATAGATGAATGAGTCAGTTAACTTGGGGTTCTAAAGACCTAGGGTGTGGACATTTGTGGCACATGAAGGGGTGAATGACTTACCGGTCTTTGTCAAGGTCATGAAATGTAGGTTTTTCCAAGCCAAGAAATGCAGGACTGCCCCAATCTAGATTTGACAAGCTAAGGGTGTAGAAGATGATGAACTGGGAATGCATTGGCTTTGGAATGAAAGGCGGAAAGCGAGAGACTTTATCTCAACCCATAGAGTTTGGTGTTGCCCCATTTATGGTAAGGACAAGATTGCCCTGGCTAGAGTAGTAGCATTTTGGGTAATGAGTTGAGAAATTGCCCCGGTATGGTTTTATGGCTGTGAATATAATGAAGGGATGAGATGGGTGTCGGGTGAATTTCCCCATTTGTAGGTGGAGTGAAGAATGACAAGATTGCCCCACTTGGAATGGTGTTTCGAATGGTTGGCTTTAGTGAGATTGGGAAAGGTGACAGAATTAGGGTTATGGGTTTTTGTAGATGGTCCAATACGGCTGTATAGGCTGGGAGTGGTATGGGATGCACACTGGACAAATTCCCCAAGTTCGAATAGATGGTGAAAGGGATGCCCCACTTTTAGGATCTAGGTGACGATCCTAGTATAAGCTCTTGGTTATCTTTAGAATGACTCTCAGACTACAATAGTCTTGAGTTTGTTATGAAAGCTACACTTGGTGATCAATAGACATTGTCTTGGTATAATTGTAACTTGGATGGATCTTATAGTGCAAGTCCTCTGATTTTTCCTTTATTTGAGTTTTTTTTTGAGCAAACATATTGTAAATAAATAAACTTATTTGTCCTAAGATTAAAACTTTGAGAAAACAAAAGCAATCGGTCCTTGATCGGAATGAACTCTAGAGGGTTGTAACGTGGCCGATGGTTTAGTGATTTATGAGGGAAATGATAATTGGGCTCAAAGTAGTGTTTGGGGATTGATGGGACAAATGATTTTTTATTGAGCGGTATGATTTGGCTAACGGTTAATGGTTTGTGAAAGAAGGGGTTATTAGGCTCAATGAAGTGTTTGATGATTGATGGGACAAATGATTTGGTGATGTAACTTGGCCAATGGGTGATGATTTATGAAGGAAAAGGGTTATTAGGCTTAAATGAGTGTATGAGGTTTTATTTAGGCAGCAGTTGACGTGCCTCATGGTAGAATGGGCCTGTTTAGAGATGTGACTTGGCCAAGGATAGGATATTGAGGACAAGGGAAGTGTTTGGGGGGTTTATTTCAGACAAGGACCTCTTATGCATTTAATGGTAGGAAGTATCAGCTCATAATTGTACCACTTTTGATTTTCGTGGTTTTTCGATCCTCTTTTTTCACTTTTTTTTTTATTTTTATTTTGATTTTTCCTTTTTCTTTTTCTTTACTTCGAGCTGAGTGATTTGATAAAAACGGTACACCATTTTTGATGTGGAATTGATCATTGTCTAGGGTGATTGAAAGTTTCTTTGGATTCTGGCTTAAGGTGGGTGGCAAAGGGTTTCTTGAGGATATGGGAAGATGGTTAAACTTATTTCAAAACATGATTGCTCGTTTTCTCAAAGATTAACTTAAGGACAATAATTTACATACTTTTATATATTTGCTCTTTTTTCTTTATTTCTTTTTTTTTATGCCCTAATTTTTGCTTAGGCCGCTCTTTTACGAGTTTTTCGACCTAACTGGGTCTTTTTGATTTTTTGTAAAGGACTTGCACCAAAGGGAATACAATGTTGACAAGGTATTTTAGAGATCACAAATTTGCCCAGTATGGAGGGCCTAAAGTGTTATTTCACTAGGGAACCAACCCAAACGTCAACTATGTACTAATGTGGGGAGTATGGGTGGTCGGTGTGGGATTAGACTTTGGCGGGAATGATGGTAAGGTAGGGGACGCTAATCGACTCAGACAAAAATAAACACACATGTTACCCAAGTCACTACACAAATGCTTCGCAGAGAGTTAACACTTAAAACATGATAGAAATTTTTTATGGTCATTTCGGTCATTTATCATGGGATGGAAGAGATGCAACGTTTGGTTAAAAAATGTGAGCAAGCTAAAAATTTGAAAAACGGAGTGACTTGAAACACCTTGAGCTTGCAACGAAGTATGGCTAAACTTTTTTCAAAAAAAATTATTTATCTCACAAGAATGCCTCACCTCTCATCACAATCTTTCTCTCAAAATTATGTTTTTTCGTTTTTATAATGCATGATGTAAGTATGCAATGAATGAATGCGCATGAAATGAGAATGCGAATGAACGAATGAATGTATGTGAAATGCGAATGTGATGTGTGTATATGAAATGATAACATATGGTTTTATTCGTCATGTCGGGGAATTATAAACTTTTCATTGGAGAGTAAAGTACAAAATTTAATTTTGACTTCAAGTGCACGCGCTTCTCTCAAGGTAAAGATTTAAATTCCCTGACGGTCATAAAAGTGCATGCAACAGTAGATGTTTATTTGTTGTATGCACGTGGTATATTTTCTAAAAAGGGTAGTAAAAAAAATGATTTTTGGTTTTTTGATATATTTTTTTTTGATAGAAGACGGTATGCATAAATATTTGTTTGAATGCGAGGGTATAAAGCTCCTTTGTGACCCTAGAAATGTATCTTACAGAGTGGGTCTAAGGTTTCTTTTATAGTGAACCTCACAGGGATGGTTTTAAAGAATCCTACACATGGTCCCTAGAGCCAAGGACTCGAGTCAAGAACATCGACCCAAAAATAGGCAAGCTATTAGAAGGGATAGCATCCTCAAAAGGAATCAAACTCTAGGTGAGATTTTCGTGACCACCCAACGAGACGTACGTCCCGCAGGCCATCACTACGCAATCTCGTTCTAACTTAAGTTTATGCTCGAGTCCGGGTAGAGGACTTTTCTCACGTGTGTGAAGTGTAGAAGTGAAGTGTGTGTAGGAGCAATTTAAAAACAACCCAAAAGCTGCAAACAGACAAACAAACATATATACAAATATCGTCTTCTACCCTAGGGTTTACACAGATAAATAACATAATTATGCAAAAGTAAATAAATAAAGAAAAGGGTAAAAATTGAATTAATCCTAAGTTAATTAGACTAGGTTTTGACTCTCTAAAAATAAATAAGTCCCCAGTGAAGTCGCCAAATGTGCTGCGGCCAAAAAATCCGAAAGGATTCTTCGAAAGGTTCTTAAGGAAGCCGCCACCAAATTTTAGTTTAAGGGCAAATTCGGAAAATCCCCTTTAAGTTTTAAGATAAGACGTTGTTAGGGTTCGGGAGTCGTTATGTGTGGGGAAGGTATTAGCACCCCACAACATCCATTGTCTAATTAATTTAAGATTTATCTAATTATTACCCTTTTTAGTGCTTGACAAGAGTTGAGTCTTGCTCCTACGTACCTCCGGATGCAATGGAGGAATCAAAGCTACGTAGTTCTTCCTGAAAAAGTTTGTGGGTTGGTGTTTTTTAGTGTAGGGGTGGGAATAGGCCAGGCCGCCTAACAGGGGCCTACGACCCAGCCTACAACAGGCCAGGCCAGGTCAGGCTTTTTTTGAAAATAGATAAGGCCAAGGCTTTTTCAAAAGCCTATTTAGCTAAATAGGCCAGGCCATAGGCCATCGAAAAAGCCTTTTGGGCCTATCAGGCCGGCCTATTTAAATAAATCAAACTAATTTTTTATTACTAATATTATTTTGTATTGCATTTGGTACTTTGTGTTATGTCATAACTTCACTAACATTTTTTGTTAGTTTAAACATATTAACCTACATCAATTTTTGACATTGTTGAAGTTATTATTATAAAATAGAATTTAAATAGGATGTCATATAAGATATTTTCCTAAAAGGTTTTGTTAGATCTCAATTAGAACTTAATCTCAATGACCTATTAGTTTGTTAATTCCTAGGACGCTGAATAACCCGATTGTACAACCGACTTAGTCCCCTACTTTTTGAAAATAATTTTAGAGTTTTTGAAATAAAGTGGTTTGGTGTGAGGTGGGTCCGTTTTAGAATAGGTATTCTAGAACTCCTGAACTGTACAGCTCATTAATTCTAGAACGCTGACTAATCCGGTTGTACAACCGACTTAGTCCCCTATTTATGGAAAAATGATTTATTTATATTTTATTAAGTTTTTTGTAGGATTACTTGAATCATGCATGTACTCATTGGTCCTAAAATGATGACTAACCCGGTTGTACAACCGACTTAGCCGTTTATTTAATTTCGCGAGAAAAATCATTTATGTTGAGTTGGAAAAGAATTAAAAAATAAATCAGAGGGTGAAAATAGTAAATTTGGGTTTTTATTAATAGCAGGGTGTTGTATAATTAATAAGGGGTGCCAAGAGGAAAGTCCAGTTCGCATTTGGGAGCCCAGGATGCAAACTGGGCTTAAGTAGGGGGAGGGCGTGCGCTGGAATAATGGGGTGTGATTAGCATTCAGAATAATTAAAAAAAGGAAAAAAGAAAAGGCCCAATATATAAACCTACATTACAACCGAAACCCTAAAAACTCCAACCCTTCCTTCACCTTGCTGCCGCCGCCGCGCAGCTAGAGAGAGAGAGTTTCCAGCGGCATTTTCGGCGAGACCTCAGGGCGTGAGAAAGGGAGAAAAATCCGGCGATGCTTGCGCCGGTTTCCATGGGGGGATTGGTTCGGTTTCAGATTGAGAGGGAGAGGGAGAGAACGGTGACCGATTTCAGGGGGGACGAAGACAACTCCGGCGACGGGGATGGTGAGCTCCGTTCTCCTCTCTTCTGTTCTTCTTTCTCTTTGTTTTTAGTTTTTTTAGTTTCTTTCTGTTTGCTCACAGACCAAGCAAATCTGATATGGTTTCTTTTTGTTCTGGGTTCGGTTTTGGGGGAGGAAAAAATGGGAAGCTTCGGTTTGGAGGGTGGTTGCTACGGTTTGTGGGTGAGCTCACCGGAGACTTGTCGGAGAAGACGACCGGAGGGTCGCCGTCGCCGGAGAACGTGGCTAGAGGTTAGATTTTTTGATTCTTTTGGCTCTGGCTGTTTTTTCATTCTGTTTCCTGCTCTTCCCACTCTTCTCTCTATTTTTTTTTACTCTATGTGATTTCCTATTATTACATGTTTTTGCAACTTGATGTTTATACTTAATATTCACTAATTTTCATTCATAAAAACAAAGCTATTTTGATTCAAAACAACACTAACAGAGACAAAGCTTTTTAATTACAACCTAATCTATTTATGCGAGAATACAGAAACCTTAATCTGATTGTTAAACAACATAGAAAGTTTGATATCCATATTTTTAACAAAACATATGTGCGTAAAAAAAAAGAATTTAAGTTCTAGATACCAACCTACCACTCCAGCCTCTGTTTTAGCTTCCTTGTGTGTCTGTTTGAACAATCGTAACCACTGCAACTGCTGCTACGTGTGCTCTCTTGGCTGCTGTTGTTCTTCTCTTAAAACTCAAAAACAGCGTTTTGTGGATTAGGGTTTCAATGTGAAACTCTAATCCTTATTTTTCTAGTGATTTTCGCAGCTTTTTCTATGCTGATTTCTGTGTGTTTTTGACTGCTGATTGACTGTTTATTTATAGTTGAAAATTAGGTTAGGGCATTTATTATTTTTGACTGGGTTTTGGATAATTTTTCAGGTCTTGATCCAAGCCTAACAGCACCTGCAGCAGCTTTAACTGCTGCCTGGAACCCTATTTTGCTGCTTAATTTGTTATTTTCGGATTTGTTTATTTTTTTATATATTTTGTATTACTATTTTTGTATTTTTGGACTTTTTGGACTATTAAGTGCTTTTAAATTGTAAATTAAGCTAAATACAATTTTTGACATTTTTTGGACTTATTTGACTCTTAAACATTGTAAATTAAACTAAATTAAATTTTGACCTTTTTAAATTGTATGTATGCTTAAATAAATAAATTAAATAAACAAAATAAGGATAAAAATAATAGTAATAAAAGGGAGTAAGGCCAAATACAAAGACGAGACCGGACCGGACTTGACAACTGCGCTAAGATTAGGCCAAAAATAGAAGAAATGGGCGCGTTAAAAAAATTAACTAGGAATCACATTTTTAATTCTGAGTTTAAGCCAACTTTTGGGAAAAATGAATTTTGGTAGACCTGTTCACGTACGACTAAACTCGAATACAAATATTAAATCGAAGAACGCACGAAAAGATCGATCATTTGCGTGCGTGCCTAATTTAAATAACGATGTTTGAGTTAGTTGAACGTAGTGACTGGAATTGGCTTGGGTTGGTAACCGAGATTCTACACTAATAATTCTCGTAATCATGCGACTCCGAACAAATAAACAAGAAAAGAATACGGACAAAATTGGGGTATAACAATAATGATATCGGCCTAAGATCACGCATGGAAGTGGGATTGTCAACTTTGGGTATAAGTACAATGTTTGCATCATTCAACATAGGGGGGAAACTCACCACGCTCCAACCAAGCAACACCAGAATGGAAAAGCTCAGGACCACAAAGGTTCCAAAACCGTTTAAAGAAAGCTGGGTTCAAACCATTCGGACCAGGAGCCTTGTCCGAATGCATTTGGAACAAAGCATCTTTAAACTCACCAATATCAAACGGCGCCATCAACCCATCATTATCCTCACTGCTCACCACATGGCGCAAGCACTCCACCACTGGGCCATACTCACCATGCACTCCTCCAAACAAGTGAGAAAAGTAATCATGTGCCACCTCTCCTAGCGCCACCTGTGAATCAGCACTAGTATCATCATCTCGAACTAACTTAGTAATAGCATTGCGCCTACGACGTGCACTAGCCATAGCATGAATTTTTTTTGAATTTGTGTCCCCATCTCTCAGCCAGTGAACTTTCGCCCTCTGCTTCCAAAAGGCCTCCTCCTGAATCAACAAAGAAGACAACTGGTCATTCACCTCCTTACACTACAAGAAAAACAGGTTTTTTTGGCGAATTTTTCCGCCAAAAAACACCCAATTCCGCCGGTAAAAGGCTGGTCGCAACGTATTTTCGGCGGAATTTCCGCCGGTAATTTTCGGCGGATTTAAGGTCATTTGCGGCGGTTTTTGTGGGGGAATTTTCGGCGGAATTTTGCGGCGAATTTCCTGTCTTTTTTGGCGGATTTTTCCGCCGCAATTTATTTTTTATTTTTTAAGCACAGTCAAATCCGCCGCAAACGACACCAATTCCGCCGGAAATGTTTTTTTTTAAAAAAAAAAGAAAAATTTCGCCAAAAATGCGCGCGTTTTTTTCAAAAAAATTAAATTTCCACAAACGCGTTTTTTGAGTGAGAGGAGTTGAGAATGAGTTGAGAAGTTAAGAGAAGAGTTGAGAAATTTGAGTGAATAAATTTGAGAGAAGTTAAGAGAAGAGTTGAGAAATTTGAGAATGAGTGAAGAAATTTGAGAGAAGTTAAGAGAAGAGTTGAGAATGAGTGAAGAAATTTGAGAGAAGTTAAGAGAAGAGTTGAGAAAAGAATGAGTGAATAAATTTGAGAGAAGTTAAGAGAAGAGTTGAGAATGAGTGAATAAATTTGAGAGAAGTTAAGAGAAGAGTTGAGAATGAGTGAAGAAATTTGAGAGTGTTGAGAATGAGTGAATATTTGTAGAAATAATGGAATAAATCGGATAAAAAGGTTGTGTCCGTTGCGGCGGATTTCATCTCCGTTTCGGTGGATTTCAAAATTTAAAGTTTCCACCGATTTTCACTGTGTCCGTTGCGGCAGATTTCCTGTCCTTTGTGGCGGATTTTTTTTTGTCCGAAACTTTACAATCCGCCGGAAATGTCAAAATTCCCCCACAAATGTCAAAAATCCGCCGGAAAGTTTCTGGGGGATTAAAATCCGCCAGAAAGTTTTGCCTTGGATTTTCAGTTTTTCTTGTAGTGTTATACCTTTGCATAGCCTCTTCATCCACGGACCCTCTCAGAACCTCCATCTCCTCCTTACACCTTTTGATGTCAAGACGGTATCTAGAACGTAACCGTCTACCCCAACCATCTAGCGCACTTGTACAATCCTCCACCATCAAATCACCTTCATTCCCACCCGACCAACTCTCCCCCACCACTATAGGAAGGTCAGCCTCCTAAAGCCAAGCGTTCTCGAACCGAAATGGACGAGGCCCACCCCGACGTCTATGCTCCCAAAGTTGCAACCAGAGAGGCGTATGATCTGAACGACTAGCAACCCCATTAATTAAGTTGCAATTAGGAAATAAATCAAGCCAATCTTGAATAGCAAGAACTCTATCCAACCTCTCCTCTTTGAAAGCATCAGTACCCCTCCCCCTACTCCAAGTAAACGGGTAACCTTGCATAGGAACATCATGAAGCAAGTAATCTTGGATAGCATCACGAAATCCCCTCAACAACCACGGTGCCCTATTAGCGCTCCCCCTCTTCTCTTCATTAGATAATGTTATACCCCAATTTTGTCCATCCTCTTTTTCCTTTTCTAGTCGTTTGTTTTTAGTAAGGGCGTGTTTCGGAGTCACATGATTTCGAGAGTTATATTCTTGTAGAGCCTCGGTTACCAACCCAAGCCAATTTCAGTCCCTACGTTCAACTAATTCGAAATACCGTTATTTAAATTAGGCACGCACGCGAATGATCGATCTTTTCGTGCGTTCTTCGATTTAATATCTGTATTCGAGTTTAATCCTTTTTCTCAAAAATTGGCTTAAATTCAGACTTAAGAACGCGATTCCGAGCTAATTTTTTAACACACCCATTTCTTCCATTTTTGGTCTAGTCTTAGCGCAGTTGTCAAGTCCGGTCCGTTCTCGTCTTTATATTTGGCCTTTTTTTTTTCCTATTATTATTTTTATTCTTATTTTGTCCACTTAATTTATTTAAGCACTTAATAGTTCAAAAATGTCAAAAACTCTATTTATTTTAATTTACAATTTACAATGTTTAAGAGTCCAATATGCCTAAAAATGTCAAAAAATTCAATTTAATTTATAATTTAAAAACACTATAACAGTCCAAAAATGTCAAAAAAAAATGCTATTTAGTTAACTTTACAATTTT
The DNA here is from genome assembly GCA_020916435.1 of Oxytropis ochrocephala. NCBI lineage: Eukaryota > Viridiplantae > Streptophyta > Magnoliopsida > Fabales > Fabaceae > Oxytropis > Oxytropis ochrocephala. Next base: position 73,896,474 of record CM037094.1, on the reverse strand, counting down.
TAAGCTCTTAAGAGTCCAAAAAGTCTAAAAATACAAAAATAGTAATGCAGAATATGTAAAAAATACACAAATCCGAAAATAACAAATTAAATAGAAAAATAGGGTTCCAGGCAGCAGTTCAAGCTGCTGCAGGTGCTGATGGGCTTGGATCAGGACCTGAAAATTATACAAAACCCAGTCAAAACTCAATTAATGCCCTAACCTAATTTTTGACTATAAATAAACAGTCCAATCAACAGTAAAAGACACACAGAAAACAAGACAACAAAAAGCCGCGAAAATCACTAAGAAATTAGGATTAGGGCTTCACATCGAAACCCTAATCATACAAAAACACGGTTTTTTTTCGAGATCTGAGATTTGAAAAAGGTTCGAGTAACGGCAGCGGCTTCTAAACAACGATGCGCGGATACAACAACGAAGAAGAGTTCAATCACAAGCAAACAGTGCCTAACGTAAGTTGGAGAAAAGGTTGGTTATTCAAATAAACATATAGAACTTCGTTTGCATGAAAACCGATATGATATTTGTATTAGTTTGTTAAATGGAAGTTATAGGAATAAATGTCATAATCCAAAGATTCAGTCTGTTAAAAGTTAGAATTTAAGTTGATCAAAAAATATCGTTTGTTCTGTTTCTGTTGGGATCATTGTAAATCAGAACTATATTTTTTTCAAAACGTAACAAAGCAACCACAGAGTAAACAACTCCACATATCCAAGAGGCCAAATAATAAACACAAAAAAGGATCACACAGAATAAAAAATAGGGAGAATGGTGTAGGAGGAGTATGAAATGGAGTTAAGAAAAAAAAAGGATAAAAAAAACTAACCTTTTAGCTTGCTCGCCGGAGCTCCGGTCGTCTTCTCCGGCGAGCTCATCTGCAAACCGATCCAAAAACATAAAAACCACCACTTCACCCACGCTGAAGCTTCCATCAAACGGACTACCATCCAAACCGAACCCAGAAACAAAAAAAACCCACATCAGAACTGGTAGATCTGTAAATGAAAAGAGAAGGAAATGAAAAAAAGAACCAAAAGGATACAAAGAAGAACAGAGAGCAAAGCTTACCGCACCATCGCCGGCGAAGCGCCGGTCACCACCTCCATCATCACCCGCAACCGAAAAACCCTCTTCCTTCTCTCACTACGTCGCGCTCTCTCTCCCACGAAACCGGCAAAAACAGCGCCGAAAAATTCGCCCCATGGGAGCCGGCGAATATCTCGCCGGATTTCTCTCCCTCTTTTAAACGCGGCGCCGCAGGAATTGAAGGGGGAGGTTAGAACGTTTTTTAGGGTTTGCTGGTCTTAGGTTTCTCTTTATATATGGGCCCAGTTTGTTTTATTTTATTTTTAATTGTTCAGAATGCTAATAACACCCCCTGTATTCACGCGTATACCCCCCCACTTAAGCCCAGTTTCGCATTCTGGGCTTCCAGGTGCGAACTGGGCTTTCATTTTTGCACCCCCAATTAATATTACAACACCCTGCTATTAATAAAAACTCAAATTTACTATTTTTACCCTCTGATTTACTTTTTAATTCTTTTTCCAATTTAAATATAGTTACTTTTTCTCTCGAAATTAAATAAACGGCTAAGTCGGTTGTACAACTGAGTTAGTCATTTTAGGGCCAATGAACTGCACAGTTCAGTAACCCTGCAAACTTAACAAATATGAGTAAATCACTTTTCTTAAAAAATAAACGGCTAAGTCGGTTGTACAACCGGGTTAGTCATTATTTTAGGGCCAATGAGCTGTACAGTTCAGTAACCCTGCAAATTTAATAAATACAAGTAAACATTTTCCTAAAAAATAGGAGATTAAGTCGACTGTACAGTCGGGTTAGTCAGCGTTCTAGAACTAATGAGCTGTACAGTTCAGGGGTCCTAGAATACCTATTCTAAAATCAACCCATCTCACAACTCTCTTCAAAAATCATAAAATTATTTTCAAAAAGTAGGGGACTAAGTCGGTTGTACAGTCGGGTTAGTCAGCGTCCTAGGAATCAGTGAGTTGTACAGTTCAAGGAATCCTAGGGTCCCTACACTAAAAAAACACCAACCCATAAACTTTTTCGGGAAGAACTACGTAGCTTTGATTCCTCCATTGCATCTAGAGGTACGTAGGAGCAAGATTCAACCCTTGTCAAGCACTAAAAACCAAAAACACAAATAAGTCTTTTTTTTTTCTACAAATAAAAGGGTAACTATTAAATAAATCTTAAATTAATTAGACAATAGGATGTCGTGGGGTGCTAATACATTCCCCACACATAACGACTCCCGAACCCTAACAACGCCTTATCTTAAAACTTAAAGGGATTTTCCGAATTTGCCCTTAAACTAAAATTTGGTGGCGGCTTCCTAAAGAACCATTTCGAAGAATCCTTTCCCGGATTTTTCGGTCGCTACAGCTGGCGACTTCACTGGGGACTTATTTATTTTTAGAGAGTCAAAACCTAGTCTAATTAATTTAGGATTAATTCAATTTTTACCCTTTTATTTATTTATTTGCTTTTGCATAATTATATTATTTATTTGTGTAAACCCTAGGATAGAAGACGATATTTGTATATATGTTTGTTTGTCTGTTTGCAGTTTTTGGGTTGTTGTTAAATTGCTCCTACACACACTTCACTTCTACACATCACACACTTGTGAGAAAGGTCCTATACCCGGACTCGAGCATAAACCTAAGTTAGAACGAGATTGCGTAGTGATGGCCTGTGGGACGTACGTCTCGTTGGGTGGTCACGAAAATCTCACCTAGAGTTTGATTCCTTTTGAGGATGCTATCCCTCCTAATAGCTTGCCTATTGTTGGGGTCAGTGTCCTTGACTGGAGTCCTTGGCTCTAGTAACCATGTGTAGGATTCTTTAGAACCATCCTTGTGAGGTTCACTATAAAGGAAACTTTAGACCCACTCCATAAGGTACCTTCCTAGCACAAAGGAGCTTAACACCCTTGCATTCAAACGAATATTAATGCATACCGTCTTTTATCCAAAAAAAATTAATTAAAATCAAAAAGTCAAAAATCAAAAATCATTATTTACTACTTTTTAGAAAATATACCACATGCATTTTTCTTTTTCTTTGCACTACAAAAATACGGCAAATAAACATCTATCAAGTGCTCAGCACTTTTATGATCACGAGAGAATTAAAAATCTTTACCTGAGAGAAGCCGTGCACGCTGAAGTCAAAATTAAATTTTGTACTTTACTCTCCAATGGAAAGTTTATAATTCCCCGACGCGATAAATAAAATCATATATTCATATACATCATCATTACATTTGCATTTCACATACATTCATTCGCATTTCATGCACACTCATTCACTTGCATACTTACATCTTGCATTACAAAAAAAAATGAGCATAACTCTAGAAAAAATTGTGATGAGAGGTGAGACATTCTTGTGAAATAAATCATTCTTTTTGGAAAGAGTTTAGTCATACTTCATTGCAAGCTCAAAGTGTTTCAAGTCACTCAGTTTTTCAAAATTTTTAGCTTGCTCACATTTTTTAACCAAACGTTGCATCTCTTCCATCCCATGATAAATGACCGAAATGTCTATCAAAAATTTCTATCATTAACTCTCTACGAAGCATTTGTATAGTAACTTGTGCGTAACATGTGTCTTCATTCTTGTTTGAGTCAGTTAATGTCCCTACCTTACCATCATCCCCTGTCAAAGTCTAATCCCAGCCCACCACCCATAAAGTACATACTCCCCACATCAAGACATAGTTGGCGTTTACGTTTGGTTCCCTGAAGAAATAACACTTTAGGCCCTCCATACTGGGACAAATGTGTGATCTATAAAATACCTTGTCAACGTTGCATTCCCTTGGTGCAAGTCCTTTTACAAAAAAATATAAATTCAAAAAGGTCCGTTAGGTTGAAAACTCGTAAGAGCAGCCTAAGCAAAAATTAGGGCATAAAAAAAGAGAAATAAAGAAAAAGAGCAAATATATAAAAGTAAATAAATTATTGTCCTTAAGTTAATTTTTGAGAAAACGAGCAATCATGATTTGAAATGAAGTTTGACCATCTTCCCATACCCTCGAAAAAACCCCGTGCTACCCACCTTAAGCCAAAATCTAAAAACCTTTCAATCACCCTAGACAAGGATCAATTCCACATCAAAAATGGTGTATCATTTTTATCAAGTCACCCAGCTCGAAAGAAAGAAAAAGATAAAATCAAAATCAAAAAGAAAGGGAAATCAAAAAAGAGGATCGAAAAACCACGAAAAAGCAAAAGTGGTGCAATTATGAGCTGATACTTCTTGCAATTAAACGCATAAGAGATCCTGGCCTAAAATAAACCCTCAAACACTTCCCAATGTCCTATCCTTCATTAATCCATCTAAACAGATCCGTTCTACCACGAGACATAGACCCTCAAACACTCTTTTGAGCCTAACAAACCATTCTTTCGTAAGCCATTAACCATTAGCCAAACTATACTGCTGAATAAAAATCATTTGTCTCATCAATCCCCAAACCCTTTCTTTGACCTCAATATCCTACCCTCCACAAACCCTTGGCCAAGTGACAATCCTAAACAGGTCCATGAGGCACATCAACTACTGTCTCAATAAAACCTCAAACACTCATTTGAGCCTAATAACCATTTCCTTCATAAACCATTAACCATCGACCACGCATAACTCCAAAAATCCGTTACGATCAACGACCGATTGCTTTTGTTTTCTCAAAGTTTTAATCTTAGGACAAATAAGTTTATTTACAATATGTTTGCTCAAAAACAAGTGTATCTCAAAAAAAAAAAAAAAAAAAAAAAAAATCGGAGAGGACTTGCACCATAAGATCCGTCCAAGTTACAATTATACCAAGACAAGGTCTATTGATCACCAAGTGTAACTTTCATCATAGCAAAGCTCAAGACCATCATAGTCCGTAGACTAGGATCATCATCCTAAAGTGGGGCACCCTTTACCCATCCGAGAATCATTCTCAAAATAACCAAAAGTTCATGCTAGGATCGCTTACCTTCAAATGGGAGATCCTAAAAAACCATACCTGGGCAATTTCTCAACTCACTATCCTAAATGTTTCTACTCTAGTCGGGCAATCTTGTCCTCTCACCATAATTAGGGAAACATCAAACTCTATGGGTTGAGACAACATCTTCTACTTGCCCTTTTTCATTCCAAAGCCAATGCCTTCCCATTCATCATCTTCTACAGCTTGGAAATCCACTTATTTAGCTTTGTGACAAAGACCAAAACTTGGCATCATCTATATATACATTGCATCAAAATGGAAGAGAAAAAGAAGTTGATAATATGATTGCAAGTACTTTTAACTCACCCAAATTTCGGTCATCATGGGGTCGAGCTTGCAAATATAGTACTTTTTCACATCGTTGTCTGTAAATAACAACTTTGAGATTGCCAAGTTTGAATCAAATCTAGCCTTTCCAATGAATGATCAATCTCCACCTCTCACATCCAAAGTCTCACATCTCATCATCACAAAAAAAAAAAGTGTTTCTACACCCAAATCAATCATTTCATATCATCGCACCATAGCATTTGCATTCAAGCATTTCATCCACATTCGCATTTCATGCATTTATTGTATACCAAAAAGAAGCAAAAACTAAAAACAAAAAGAGAAAAGAATCACCTATTTCATTCATCACATCGCCAAAAATCAATCATTGCATGTATTATTGGCAATCAGTATATGCATTACATGAATTGACTTCAAGTGTCAATCCCATATCTTGTTCCTCTAGTATCGCCGCTTTAAGCGTTGATCTCATATCATATCACAAATCACCGTGTTGATCCTTCGACTCGAGTGGTCCTTCGAGCACTACGCCCTTCATGCCCCTAAGTGGCCCAGTCGCAAACGTCGTAGTCGAGCCCGACGGACCTTCCAGACCCCGCGTGGTCCTTCAGACTAGTTGTGTCAGCCTAAGACATGGTGGACGTCCTCTATTGGTCAACATATCAGTTCCGGATCTGATCTTGACCCCTGGCCGCTCGAATCTAAAGGCCCTCGGATCGCTTTACTAGTACCAGAGCTAGTAGCGCTCCTTCGCACCACGATGGTCCTCTATTAAGGCCTAGGCAGCCTTCTAGACCCCGAGTGGTCATTCAGAGCTTTAGTGCTCCTTTAAGGCCCCAAGCGGCCCTTCAGAGCCTTAGCGCTCCTTCAGGTCCTTGATGACCCTTCATTTAACTTCTGGTTAAGGCACCGAGTGTTAACCCTTCCTTGCTCCTCTCAAACCTTCACTTCCCCCTTAAACGGACAAAATTAGCGTCTATCTTATCTTTATTTCTATTTCTACTACGAAAGTTCTAGAGCTCAGCACTTTCTAGTAAAATATTAATAAAGAGGGGCAGCTGTTATACCCCAATTTTGTCCGTCCTCTTTTTCCTTTTCTAGTCGTTTGTTTTTAGTAAGGGCGTGTTTCGGAGTCACATGATTTCGAGAGTTATATTCTTGTAGAGCCTCGGTTACCAACCCAAGCCAATTCCAGTCCCTACGTTCAACTAATTCGAAATACCGTTATTTAAATTAGGCACGCACGCGAATGATCGATCTTTTCGTGCGTTCTTCGATTTAATATCTGTATTCGAGTTTAATCCTTTTTCTCAAAAAATGGCTTAAATTCAGACTTAAGAACGCGATTCCGAGCTAATTTTTTAACACGCCCATTTCTTCCATTTTTGGTCTAGTCTTAGCGCAGTTGTCAAGTCCGGTCCGTTCTCGTCTTTATATTTGGCCTTTTTTTTTCCTATTATTATTTTTATTCTTATTTTGTCCACTTAATTTATTTAAGCACTTAATAGTTCAAAAATGTCAAAAACTCTATTTATTTTAATTTACAATTTACAATGTTTAAGAGTCCAATATGCCTAAAAATGTCAAAAAATTCAATTTAATTTATAATTTAAAAACACTATAACAGTCCAAAAATGTCAAAAAAAAATGCTATTTAGTTAATTTTACAATTTTTAAGCTCTTAAGAGTCCAAAAAGTCCAAAAATACAAAAATAGTAATGCAGAATATGTAAAAAATACACAAATCCGAAAATAACAAATTAAATAGAAAAATAGGGTTCATGCAGCAGTTCAAGCTGCTGCAGGTGCTGATGGGCTTGGATCAGGACCTGAAAATTATACAAAACCCAGTCAAAACTCAATTAATGCCCTAACCTAATTTTTGACTATAAATAAACAGTCCAATCAACAGTAAAAGACACACAGAAAACAAGACAACGCAAAAAGCCGCGAAAATCACTAAGAAATTAGGATTAGGGCTTCACATCGAAACCCTAATCATACAAAAACACGGTTTTTTTTCGAGATCTGAGATTTGAAAAAGGTTCGAGTAACGGCAGCAGTTCGGAAACAACAGTAGCAGATACAACAACAGAAGAAGAGTTCAATCACAAGCAAACAGGTGCCTAACAGAAGCTGGAGAAAAGGTTGGTTATTCAGTCTAAACATATAGAACTCGTTTGCATGAAAACTGATATGATATTTGTATTAGTTTGTTAAATCTGGAAGTTATAGGAATAAATGTCATAATCCAAAGATTCAGTCTGTTAAAAGTTAGAATTTAAGTTGATCAAAAAATATCGTTTGTTCTGTTTCTGTTGGGATCATTGTAAATCAGAACTATATTTTTTTCAAAACGTAACAAAGCAACCACAGAGTAAACAACTCCACATATCCAAGAGGCCAAATAATAAACACAAAAAAGGATCACACAGAATAAAAAATAGGGAGAATGGTGTAGGAGGAGTATGAAACGGAGTTAAGAAAAAAAAAAGGATAAAAAAAACTAACCTTTTAGCTTGCTCGCCGGAGCTCCGGTCGTCTTCTCCGGCGAGGCTCCGGCGAGCTCATCTGCAAATAGAGCTGTCAATGGGTCGGGTTTGGGCCGGCCCGCCCATCGGGCCAAACGATGTATATGGGCAGGGTCGGGCCAGCCCAATATTCGGATGGGCTGCAAATGTTAGGCCCAAGCCCGCCCAACACCAGCCCATGGGCCAATGGGCCACAAATCATTGACTTTTTAAAATTTTGTATAAATCAAAATTAGAATTTCTAACCACTATGTCTAGAACTTCAAACACAAATGCTTGAACTTGCATATCAAGTTGATTTCATATATATGAAAAAAAGGTGGAAAGTTGATATACTGTGATTAAATTCTCATGATATTACCGACTCAAAATTTGAGTTACCAAATCTTATTCGTTTTGCCTCTAATTTATTTGTTTCTTGAGTGTGATTCATTAGGATTAGGATTAGGTTAAGATTAGATTAGGATGTTGGTTGCCTTTATACCGAATTGGTATTTTTTTTGAAATAAGACAATTTCAATAGAGAAGAAGACAAAGGCATCTCGAACAGTTATGGATCTGTATTTGGTGGTGGTGTTTTTTTTTTGAGTCGAATCGCTTCAAGAATTTATGAATGGAGTTGCAGAACGGATTGAAGAGAAGACGAAGGACGATCCGTTAAGCTCCAAAATCGAAGGCGTGGATCGTGGAATAAATAATTGATTTGTCATATTTCGATTGGATAACAGTAAAAATAGCATGTATAACACTTGTCATATTTTAAAATTAAAATTAAAAAACAAAAAACAAACGCGCCGGCCCATGGGCCCATGGGCCGGGCCGGCCCAATAACATCATCGGGCCAATCGGGCCGGGCCAAAAAACATACCGTTGATTTTGGGCTACTATTTTTAGAGCCCAAGCCCGCCCAAAAAATCGGGCCATTGGGCCGGCCCATTGAGCCGGGCCCAAATTGACAGCTCTATCTGCAAACCGATCCAAAAACATAAAAACCACCACTTCACCCACGCTGAAGCTTCCAACAAACGGACTACCATCCAAACCGAACCCAGAAACAAAAAAAAACCCACATCAGAACTGGTAGATCTGTAAATGAAAAGAGAAGGAAACGAAAAAAAGAACCAAAAGGATACAAAGAAGAACAGAGAGCGAAGCTTACCGCACCATCGCCGACGAAGCGCCGGTCACCACCTCCATCATCACCCGCAACCGAAAAACCCTCTTCCTTCTCTCACTACGTCGCGCTCTCTCTCCCACGAAACCGGCAAAAACAGCGCCGAAAAATTCGCCCCATGGGAGCCGGCGAATATCTCGCCGGATTTCTCTCCCTCTCTTTAAACGCGGCGCCGCAGGAATTGAAGGGGGAGGTTAGAACGTTTTTTAGGGTTTGCTGGTCTTAGGTTTCTCTTTATATATGGGCCCAGTTTGTTTTATTTTATTTTTAATTGTTCAGAATGCTAATAACACCCCCTGTATTCACGCGTATACCCCCCCCACTTAAGCCCGGGCCGCATTCTTCTCGCTTCCAGTGCGAATCGGCTTTCATTTTTGCACCCCCAATTAATATTACAACACCCTGCTATTAATAAAAACTCAAATTTACTATTTTTACCCTCTGATTTACTTTTTAATTCTTTTTCCAATTTAAATATAGTTACTTTTTCTCTCGAAATTAAATAAACGGCTAAGTCGGTTGTACAACTGAGTTAGTCATTTAGAACCAATAAATGAATGCAGATACCAAGAACCCCGCAAACTTAACAAATATGAGTAAATCACTTTTCTTAAAAATAACGGCTAAGTCGGTTGTACAACCGTTAGTCATTATTTTAGGCCAATGAGTCAGCATGCAGTTCAAGAACCACTGCAAATTTAATAAATACAAGTAAACATTTTCCTAAAAATAGGAGATTAAGTCGATCATGATGATCGGGTTAGTCGTTTCTAGAACTATTGAGTCAGCATAGCCTTCGGGGTCCTAGAATACCTATTCTAAAATCAACCCATCTCACAACTCTCTTCAAAAATCATAAAATTATTTTCAAAAAGTAGGGGACTAAGTCTACTGTCTGATCGGGTTAGTCGTCGTCTAGAATCGATGGTACATGCATAGCCAAGGAATCCTAGGGTCCCTACACTAAAAAAACACCAACCCATAAACTTTTTCTGGAAGAACTACGTAGCTTTGATTCCTCCATTGCATCCGGAGGTGCGTAGGAGCAAGATTCAACCTCACAAGCACTAAAACCAAAAACACAAATAAGTCTTTTTTTTTCTACAAATAAAAGGGTAACTATTAAATAAATCTTAAATTAATTAGACAATAGGATGTCGTGGGGTGCTAATACCTTCCCCACACATAACGACTCCCGAACCCTAACAACGCCTTATCTTAAAACTTAAAGGGATTTTCCGAATTTGCCCTTAAACTAAAATTTGGTGGCGGCTTCCTAAAGAACCATTTCGAAGAATCCTTTCCCGGATTTTTCGGTCGCTACAGATAACAAATCATTATAGTCACCTACCACACACCACATAAGTGAATTTTCTTGAGCTAGAGTCCGCAACAAGTTCCAATACTCACGCCTCCTCCCACTCTCCGGACAACCATAAAACCCAGTAAGCCTCCAAGAAGGACCATTCACACTCACCACATCCACATCGATGTAATTAATCGAATAGTTTGTCACCGTACAGTCAAACGGGTTACGCCATAGCAAGGCCAAACCCCCACTCCTACCAACACAATCAACAGCAAAAGCAGAATCAAAACCAAGACGAACACAAATTTCTTCTATTTCGTCAGCATGAACTAAAGTCTCACAAAGAAATAAAACATCTGGGTGATAAGATCGAACGAGGTCCCGAAGCGAAGGAACTGCTCGTGGGTTACCCAAGCCCAAGCAGTTCCAACTAATGATACTCATTGCGCCTGGCAGGCCCCACTGCTAGGACCTGCCAATAAAAAAGAATCGGTCTGTGAAAGAGGAACACTGCCCGAACTAACCACCATGAGCGACGGTCCAACTCCCCTTGCGCCTACATTATTTTTTCCATCATCAGCTCCTTGTGGGTCCGCACGTGTACGCTTACGGTCAGCACCCACCTCCACTTCAGCATCCATCTTTACCACATTACTATTATTGGGCCCATCCATAATTACTACTTCCTTATTTTTTTGAACCTCATTATTACCTGATGGATTAATCAATCCTTGTTGGAAATGTTTCAGGCAAATAAGTGAAGGATTTTTCAAAAACTCCACCAAATTTGCAATGTCATAATTGGCATTATTATTCATAATCGTTGGTGTTCTCTGGCAATTATTTCCATTAGTGCGATCCACAAACTGCTCCCCTTGGCTTCCTCCAGCATTGATGACGCTGTTGGGAGCCGTCCACGGTTTGTTCTCTTCTCGCAGCCACTGCGCGCCGCCCCTGCTACCCCCTCTGCGTAATTCTGCCCTCAATTCTGGACCCCAACCGCGCACCCCGTCATCCACTGTCATCTCAAACAAACGTTGACAACCACCTTCAGCATGCCCTAGCATCCCACAAAGATAACAAAAAGACATCAAGACGCTCATACTTCAAAGTTACCTCCTTCGCCTCTCCTCCTTTCTTCTTTAGCTTCAAACCTTTCAACAATGGTTTCCGAACATCAATCAAAACTCTTGTGTGCATAAAGAGGCGCTAAAACTCAGACGAATTCTTTGAATCATATTCCAGAAACGCTCCTATTGTATTACCCACATGCTTTCCAATCGTCTCAAACATGAATCTGGTGGGGACATTGTGGACCTGTACCCAAAACAGAATCTGAAAAAGTGGAACTTCAACCGGAGGTACTCCATCAGGAATAACACTTAGAATCAGAAGATGCTTGTCAAACGACCACGGACCTAGCTTCATAACCTTCTGGACGTCCAAAGGATGGAAAAACTGAAATAGAAAGGCACCTTGACCAGCCTCCCTGATCGACACTCCTTTCCCTAGCCTCCATACCCCTGCCATGCGCTCCTTCATTATGCGTGTTCTAATCGGACGATTCGTCAGGAACCTTCCAACTAGAGTCATCGCCATATTAGGTGCCACCCCAGACTCCTCTTCGCCATCAAACTCCACCTCCACCAAAGGATTACTACTACTTGTTGCCATGGTATGGTGCAATCGAAACAGATACAAAGAAACAATGCTTAAATCAAGAGAACGAGAGCTAAAACCTTCTCACTAGGAGAGAACTATTCTCATAAGGATTCAGTCTCTAGGAAAATCGCCCAGAGAGAAAACCCTAGGAGAGAAAATCGTCTCCTTATTTCTGTATGTTGTTTTTCCCTAGCAACTTGAACTCACTTTACTTATGTGTAGCTAAATTTGATTTACGTATACACTAAACACGTGCTCTTAATAGACATAAATAAGACAATAGAGTTCAGATCGTATTTATATACACATACTTGAATTGAGTTTAAGCAATGGCAGATGTTGATTGAACTTTTAGTGGGAGTCAAACTTTACAATAATATATATGAACATTTTCTTGAGTTTGAACAAATATTTAGCTTGTTGAAGTGATAAATTTTACATTGAATCATGTAACATTTATGAAGATGAAGTAAATGACCACATTGTTACAAAACAAAAGATATGTAGGTTTTGTCATAATTCGTTAAATGCTTTAATTGGTATGAAAAAAACATAAAGAACCAACTCATTAAAAAAATGAACCTCTTGTATAATTTTGTATTTATTTATTTTTTATTATGAAAAATAGTTGAATAACGCATGCTTATCGAAAAGGAATAAAAAAATATTAGAATGCCAATGACCTTGATCCATTATTATGAAAATAAAAATGACCTTTTATGATCCATCGTCCATCATTAATTCATTATTACTACTTGTTGGGAATGGGAATATGCGTTGCCCCGCCCAGACAGTACGACACCACAAATCCGTCGTTTTGTTTTCCTTTCCTTTCCTTTGACCCAAACCAAAACGACCACGCACGTAACCATCCTTTCACTTTACCTTTCTTTCTCTCTGAAGAAGAAGATTACAACACAAGACAAGATTGAGAATTTTGGCAAATAAGCATCATTCACCATAGATAACAAGGTAAAATCTCTAATTTACCCTTATCTTCTTCCATCAATTACAGTTTCTCCTACCTCCTTTTCAATCCAATTCTTGCTACAATTTGTTGCCCTACTCCTACTGCTTTATTTCCTTCAATTTTTCTATCTTTATCGTTTAATTAACACTGGTTTGGATCCTTTTATGCTACCTTTTCCTTTAGTTTGATCTTAACTCCTCTTTAGTTTTGGTTATCCCCTTTCTTTTAAATAATTGAGCTTTATCTCCAAAATAGAATTGATAATTAAAGCCCCAAAATTACTTCAATTTCCATGTCACTATATAACTGTATTTGCTGATATGTTTAATCTCCCAACTTGGTGTTGTGCAGTTAATTGAATTTGATTGAGCATTGTGAAAAATTGAGAAGCTTTGCAAGTACTACATGAATGTGCTTTGATGATAAGTGGATTCTAATCTATGATTTGATGGTTGTTTTGGGAATTATATCAGTTCACTATCGACTAAGAAAAATTAATGCAAGCTTGTTATTGTCATTAGAAAATTTTAATGGATAGGCTATATACTTGTATTGAACATTATCCTATGAACCTTTCCCTCCTTAAGCAGTAACAGAACAACATAAATATTGAAATAAATAAGCTTAGGATAGGAGAGTTTTAAAATTGGGACAATTGTATGGGATTTTAACTTTATATAAGTGCAACCGGACTTGATTGTTGAAAAGTTAGGTTATTATTCTATCACATTAAATATCTTCATCTAAAAAAATGTGTTGGAACAAATGTTTAAGTCGTTTCTTTTGGACGTGACAAATATTGCTGCTGCTTGAAGTATTTTTGATAAATTTGGTTTTTCTTATTCTGCAAAGCTGAAATCATTGTTCTAACCTTTGATTAGATTATTTTGCATTTTAGAACCTGCGTGTCTACTGCCAAAGGTCTGAAGTTGAGCCCATGGATTGTACGGCTGCTAGAAAGACGCAGAAGGCTGATCGAGAAAAGTTAAGGAGGGATCGACTCAATGAACAGTTTGTAGAACTGGGTAACATTTTAGGTAAATCAAATTTCACTCTCTAACATCAGAAAATAGCAAAAAATATGAATAAATATCCAAGAAATGTCACAGGTTCTTAATATATTGCAATGTTATTGCTGACTTTCTGATGATATACAACTTTAAGGTTCTCCTTCACTAGACAATATGTTACTAATGAATAATTAACATTACCTCCATTGTTCTTAGTTCTTATTGTTAATACATATGTTAGCATGAGTTTGAACTTTGTTATTTCATCGCCAATTATTCTGAGTGTTTTCCTCCGTCTTTCCCCCTCCCCCCTCCAACACTCTGCTCAAGCAGGAGAGATTAAGTTGTTGAAAGCTTAAAATTTTAGGTGGGGTCGGCTGCATTGACCACTTGACACCATAGTGTTCTGTCATGAATCATGTCTATAGTGAAAGCATTGGCTTCTAAGTCTTTCGTAGTCGTTTTGCCTATAGTTTTTCTTGGTTTTCCTTTTGTTTTAGCTATCGGGCTGCACTCCATCTGATCTATTCTCCTTACAAAATCCACAGGTCTCATATATACATGATCATATTACCTAGCCGAGATTCAACCATCTATTCTACTCTCTCTAATGCTAACATTGCTAATCTTGTCTCATCTAATCTTGCCACTCATCCATCGCAAAATTCACTATCAAGTATCAGCCATTTAGCACATGCAACATTTCTTTTGGAATTATACATTACATCAAAATTAGGTTGTTGTATTTTAGAGCTAACTGATGTGTGTGAATTATCTACTATTTTAAATGTAGTTGTTTTGGCTTACCTTGCCCAGAGTACAAACTCATCCATACGGTAATTTAATGCTGCAGTTGTCAGTTTAAATGAAAGGAGTTTTCTTTGAACTTTCATGCATATAGTTTGTATAAAGTAAACAACGTCAATTTTTGAATTAATCTGATTTGAGTTTTAATTATTTTTAATTGCATTACTTAAGGTTGCATATGTTGATAAGTTTTAGCAAACAAATTGTTGCCTGTTTGTCCTTTATTTAATAAATTTACAGATGTGTTGATCATTTGATGCTTAGAACTGATAAAACAGAATTTCTCTCAAACCACTCTGTGCCTGTGGTGACTCTGAAATGCAGATCCTGAAAGGCCCAAAAATGATAAAGCAACCATTCTAGGTGATACAATTCAATTGCTGAAGGACCTTACTTCTCAAGTTAGTAAACTCAAAGATGAATACACTATGCTAAATGAAGAATCTCGTGAGGTAATACCTTTCTCTTATTGGTTTGATGAGTCACGTTGATGCTTTTGGTACATAAAATTACAAAGGAAATGATTTTATTTCATTCTATTTTCAGTTGTCTCAGGAGAAGAATGATCTCAGAGAAGAGAAGGCTTCTCTTAAATCGGATATTGAGAATCTGAATAATCAGTATCAGCAGCAAGTCAGGACTGTGTTTCCATGGGGTGCAATGGATCATTCAGTTATGATGGCTCCACCGTCATATCCGTATCCAGTGCCAATGGCGGTACCTCCCGGTCCAATTCCCATGCAGCCATACCCCTACTATGCTAATCAACATCCTGCAGTCATCCCTAATCCGTGTTCGACATTTGTTCCTTTTTTAGCTCCCAACACAATTGTTGAACAACAATCCACCCAGTACGTATCACCACCTCTTCACCCCGGTAGTCGGTCCCATGTGTCAGGAAAGCAAGACTCCAGAAACAAATCATCCAGAGAGAGCAAGGCTGAAAAGAATGCGGATTCTAACGACGTCACTACGGACCTCGAGTTGAAGACCCCTGGATCTTCTGCAGATCAGGTTAGTCCTATATTTTGTGGGAAATAATGTAACCTATAGCTGTAGTAGAAGTGGTAATGGATTAAAGTGTTGTTTGTTGTTGCGTTTTGCAGGATTTATCATCTGTACAAAAAAAATCTAGCAAGTCGTCGAGGAAGGAAAGCAGTTTCACAGAAGGTAGTTCGTTAGGTAGGTGTTCTTCCTCATCTCATAGCGTTCAGGATAGCTCATCAAGTAGTGTAGTTGGGAGCAGAAAGACTAATGAATGAGAAAGGACATAATTTTAGACAAGTGTTTATGCCTTTAAAGCCACTATGAAGTTTTTCATTGTGCTTCTGCTACAACAATCAGGAGGTATATAAGTCACTTCTGTTCTTATCCAAAAAGACAAAGTCACTTCTGTTCTCTCTTCCTAACTAGGAATTTATTCTAAATAGGTTTAAGTACTATGTAATTTAACGATAAACTTTTCCTTGTGAGGGAAAAGCTTCGCCGGTTCAATTGTTCATGTTCTTATTTCATGTAATAAAATTGAAATTGTAGCTGGAAAATCTTAATGTTGAGACCAATGTGCCTAATTGTGTAGGTTTGTAAGTTGCTTCATGATCAACTTTCCTAAAAGGATTATGGTTATTTGCGGGTTACAATTATTGGTACATGTGAATGTGAACATTATTGTTGATCAATCTGATATATTGTTGAGTTCTCTTTATTGGCACACCTGGCAGAACAGAAAAGTGGTACAATAAAGAAGAGAAGAGAATTAGAGTTGAGAGTAGTAATAAAAACTAAAAAGTGCACCTAACAATTGTAGACATTTTTTTGAAGATAACAATAACAATTGTAGACATAAAAACATAATATACGTCGAGTATAATATGACTTAATTTTGATACAGTAATTTCCTTTCTTTGATATTATAATTATAATAAGGATGGGGCTCTCAATAAATTGACTAATGCTACAATTCTTTGTTCATCAATATTAAAATTTCTTTTATTTATCCGTTCTGATTATTCTCAATCAAGAAAATACTACAGTACTCATTTTTTATTTATTAAAAAGCTCTGGTACCCGACTCTTGCAAGTACCAAATTATGTTGATACTACATATGTTACACTCAAAGAATATATGCCAAAACCCAAAGACAACCTTATATCAGAAGCAAAATAAGCTCACAAGCTCTTATATAAATCATAGAGGAAAACCTAGTGAGTCCATAGTGTGCTAATGATACAGTCTGTTTCTGCATGTGTTGTTAATACTGAGTGAGAAAAAGAAAGAAGGGAAATGGGTTGGTTCAATCTCAAGAAGAGGAATACAGAATGTAAGCCGGAATGCATGGAGCAGAAGATGGTCAATATTTCTTCTCCTTCTCCAACACTTCATTTGCTCCTGATATTTGGCATTGTTGTTAGCTTGTTGTGGCTCTCTCAACAGCATCACACAGCCATCTACTTTCACTTATTCCTTTGGCTTTCTCCCATTTTGTTGATTCTCTTCTTGATTTCATATTCTACCTGTGGAAAGCTCAACTCTGGCTTCACAAATTCAAAGCATGAGCCACTCCAAAGAGCTATGATGTCTCCCTCTAACTTTGCCATCTTGTTTATGCTGATGCTGCTAGTGCTACTGCTGTCATTTTCTTATCAGTCTTCATAGTTCATACCCTTCGAAGTGGTTTGGACCCCTCTAGACACCAGATTAACTACCCCAAATGAGAGAAGGATATCAAATTTATATGCTGTCACCACAAAAGCATAAACCTGTATTTCACTTTTTTCTTGTATGGAAACTTTATACCCCAGTTCACATGCAGGACACACACACGTTACTTAATTCTTTGCTGTATTCTATATGTAAACTTTCTACTTTTGGAAAACTTGGAGCTTGACAGACACAGGTTTAACAGTTGCAATTCAATGGTTTGTTTGTTGCTTTCGGTTTAATCTTCTTCATTAGTGAGATTCATAAAAGTACTAATAATAGAAAAACATATAACAGCTATCTTCACTTCAAATGAATTGTAATTTTTTACATTGATGTAGCATTGGCACTTCAGATTGGAGGTTTGTCCAGTGTCCGACACTACATCGATACATGTTGTTACATTCAATCACTTCCATTTTAACTGATATATATATATATATATATATATATATATATATATATATATATATATATATATATATATATATATATATATATATATATATATATATATATATATATATATATATATAAAACCAACTACTTATTTTCATATTCACAAGACCAGAGGGGTTGTGCCGTATGAACCTCCTCCTCAATTACTTCATTTAAAAATGCATTATTCACATTAATTTGCTATAGTCATTAAGATTCTCACTGTGACTGGTTTTGTTCCTAGAGAGAAATTTCAGAGTGATCCCCACCATTAACTTGGCAAAAATCTTGCCACAAACTTAGTGCTTATTAAGTGAGCCACTAGGATACCACTATAATAAAATTAACATTTCAATATAAGTTTTCTTCTTCTATAGTTGTGTCATGTTTAATGTGAAAGAAGTTAATACAAATAACAAACCTCTTTTTCTAATACAAACTTGTGAAAAAAAAAAGAACTACAGCACATTCCTTTCAACATCTACATATTTACAATCAGTCACATGATTTGTATCACATATTCATAGTTAGTACTAGTAGAAACTAAAAACCACAAACCTCATAAAAACTAAAACCAAACATTAATCTAAAACAAATCAAAAAAACCAGCCATCAAGAAAGTTGGAGTGATAATACACTAATATCAACAAAACCACAATCAAAGCAGCCACACCCCAAGGAGAGCTTCCTTCAGAAGGACCTTGGTAGGTTCTTCTGCTGGTGCCACTATTCCAACCAGAGAACCAATCAGAACTCTCCATTGAAGATACCAAACGAACTATAAATATCAGCACAACTGGTGTTGCAAACAGAACCCAACCCAATTGTTGTTGAGCATTTTCAACTACTTCTTCATAAGAAAAGTACCATGATATTCCAAAGAAGATGAAGATCACTGCTAAGATTAACAGAACAGGATATGGAAGTGGGTTTAGAGTGAACCCTTCCACAACAGTAGAGCTTCTGCTTCTGTCATCATAAGCCATTGGAGGAGTTTATGGTCTTTTTTTGTGTATGGGATTTCAAAAGTGAGAAACTTGAATTGAATGGACCTTTTTTTATTATTTATAGTAATAGTAATAATGTTGAAGAGAGAGTGAGTGTTTGAGGAAGTTATTGATAATTGGTGTAAGTCAAAGCATGAATTGAATTGAGAGGTAGCGTGTCGGCATGTAACTACAAAATGCTAAATAAATGTGATAGGTTTTTGTTCCTGAAAAGAAGTGAAGTGAGTGATGTGGTACGACATAATATAATATAATAATATAGAAATAATCCAACTTTGTCTTGGGGATGGGAGAGATAATAACGTGACACCTCTCTAATAAAAGAATCTGAATTCTGTTTTTGCAGTCTAACCTTAGAAAATTAGATACTCACTACTAGTATGATTCAAAAGAGTCTGATTTACGATACTAAACTTAAATTTAGTAGTACCTCCGTAAGTGTCGTTTAAAGGTTATGCGTGAGTATTAAGAAAATGATTGGATATGCTAAACTTTATGGTGAAAAAATGTGATAGGACTAAAATATCCTTAAAATTTTCTCGATTGGAGCAAAGATAGTTATTGATATTCTAAAGTAAATGTATTGTTGGAAAGTAATAATAAATATTGTAGTGGTATTCTAAAGTAACAGATAATTTGAGACAAAGAAAAATTTCAAACAAGACACTTAATATGAGACGGAAAGAGTATTAGTTACTAAAAGGGTAAATAGGTAATTTACCCTTCAAATTAGTAAAAGTCGTGCCATTCACAATTCAAACACAAAACGGCAAAACAAATTCACAATTCGATCCGACCGCGATTCATACATGGTTGAACCATTGAACCTTGAAGCATTGCTTCACAGGTTCAATGGCTAATCCGATTTTCAAAACATTGCTAATTATAGTGAGTTAGAAAGGTAAAAAAAATCATTGGTCTAGTGATTTAATCTACCTAAGGACACATGGGTCGATCCGATGCTCTAAAGTTTGATTCCCGCGATGGACAAACTCATTATTCAATGCGAAATTTGATCCTAAACACAAGTGAATACTAGTCTTTTCTTGAAACCAAAAAAAAAAAAAAAAAAAAGATAATGCTATTTTCTAAAAGTTTGAAATTAATTATTGATGAGGTGGTGGGTTGGAAAATGAATGTCCATTATGAGCGTTGCCTAAGCAAGGAAGACACGTTTCATTATCCCCAAAATTCATTTGAGGTATCGAAAATCCATTTAAGAAGTTAATCTCTTTTAACAAATGTTTTTTCATATGCACCGATCAAGAATTGAACTCTGACCAAATAGTTAAAAGACTCAAAGATCTGACCACTTGTGCCATATAATATTGGTTGTTCAATTTTCTTAGTCATCTACAGAAGTTGTGTAAACCTGTTTGTTAAGGCATAAATTTTCTGTGAGGTTATGAATGAAATGCATTCTAAACCAAATCAATATTGACACCGACATTTTACAAAATCAAAATTGATACCGACTCAAATCTTTTACACATCATGCTTTCGCTTTATTTCACTTTCGGTCATTTCCTACTCAAGTGATTGCAGCACCAACTGTACTTATTAAGTTATCAAAAAGAAAAAACAAAAGATCACAATATATTTTTTTGTGGACAAAAAGATCACAATATGAAAATTGAAAACTGCGATATTTGGTGACACAATATAGATGTCGGCTCCTCCAAATGGAATTTAATTTCTGCCACTTAAATGCTGACACCTTAGACTGAACCAGACAGCTATCACAGAAAATAATGCTGATAATGTGGAGGGGACAAATTACCCACTTTTTAAGGTGCTCCATCATGGGTGATGTTTGTCTATTGATGAGTCATTACCTACTTTAAAATAAATAAATAAATAAACTCACGCTTTTCTCCTTATTTTCCCCACCCCTTTTCACACACACTCCCTTTAGCCTGAGTAGCAGTTCATGGAGTGCATAAAGAAGACCTCCATTCCATGATTCCACAGAATTGTTCCTTCTGATCACTAAAGCAAGAAAGCACAACCATATAAAATATAACATGCTTAAAATATTATGGAACTTGAACTACAAGAGTATACTAGTAGTAAATATGGGGAACATAATTGCTGTCTGGTGACACATTAGTCTTTCTCTATAGTTTTCACAATGAAGCAACACAAATATCATATTCATTCCATACTCCTATGCAATATTTAGTGGCCTGAGATGACAAAGAAAACAAACAATAATACCACACACACTCTTAAACACACACTACCAGTAACAAGAGCAGGCATGCATACAGCGACAATATGGTGGCTTGGCACAAACCCTTTTTCTTGGAGTTCCCAACCATGACACCAAAAGCAAGATCAGTATAACGAGTATGGGTATCACAAAAGGTGATGAGCCACTTTCTTCTTCATCTTCCTCTGGTTCACTTGAGAAGAGCTTTGGTGTAATCAGAAGAATCAAAGCCACAGCCAATATCAGAACAACATTTGGAGTACCAGAATTAGAAGCCCTGGGTTTACAATAGTAGTAACCCATCAAGTGATTAGATTAGAAGGCCTCAAAGAATGAAAAGAAAGACTTATAGAAGGGATTTACAATAATCAAGTGAGCATATAATGACAAGGGAAACTCATCAAGAACTAACATTATTATTGTCCTCCACACAACTATTGGCAGTTGTTCATTTAATATTATCTTTTGGTTAGGTTAGGCCATCATTTTCCGTAAGTGTCACGATATTATCATCACACACACACACAAAATGTGGGGTCAATTATAGCACATCTAGAATATCAGACTTAAGGCAGCGTTTGAGGCTTGTTATTATGAAATTTCAATTTGCTCTTAAATTAACAGTAAATCTAATTATAAGACATTTGCCATTCTCCCATTCTCCCCTCAAGAATTCTTATTCCAAGCCTCCTTTTGTAGCATAAAAAGAAGTTAAAGACAACTATTTGGTCATTCACGAATAAATAATTCACATTCCGAAATCGTTATTGACTGGTGGAAGTGGAATTGGATTTGTGTGTAGAGGTGTAATCATATTACTTAATATAGGAAAATAAAAGGGTTGGGAATAAGAATTAAAAATGGTTAGGCAGTTTAGTTGAAGCTATCTTCAAATTAAAGTTGAATAAAAAAAATATAAGAATCAGTTATGTAATTATCGGAAGTGGTATGAACCTAGTGATATTAGTGGCTAGTAGAACAGTCCATTTTTTTGCTGAACACAACCCCTCTCTTTTCTTATTGTAAGGCTATATTTTGCCAAGGTATCAGCAAAGAGGTTGCAATTTCTGCTTAAGTGAACCCAGCTGATTTCAGCTTTGTACTTGAGTTCCCAAATGCTGTTTATCCCGCTACTGCAGCTATGGGTATTTGCTCCTAATCACTTTTATAGCCTCGTGAATTGGAGTCCACCGCCAACTTTCCAAATCTTTTGTCCAATTCAAGCTTAGCTCTTCTCCATATAGCCTGCAATTCAGAATACATAATAGAATTAGCATTAACCTTTTCTGCATATCCCAGTATGGTTTCCAATGACATCTAGCGGCAACATGATTTGCAAATGCACCAACACAATTGATTTTTATCCAGTCGGACATAGGTATTCCAATTGCCAAATCTGAACAAGTTCTGAAGGCTACCCAACCTCGTTCACGAGACTTTAGCAGCCAAATCCAAGTCAGATGTGAGCTTTTAGATACCAGCCCACTCCCTCATCTTGAGTCTAAATGTTGCTGAAGACAGTCGTGTTTCTTCTCATCCATAACATCTCTAAGGCAGCACCAAATCTTAAATTCTAATTAAGATTTTGCCTTAACCGTTAATCTGTGTCCAGGGAGTATATGTTCTGTCTTGTATTGTTCCTCATGACCATACCCCATTATGCGAGTGAGCAGGACAGTCTCTTACTGCATAAAGGAGAAATTCCTCATCTCTGACAATTAGGACAAACGCATTTTCAGAAAGACCTCTTTTGTATCTTTGACAGTTGGTCATAAGAGCACCCTCTACTTATTCTCCAAAAGAGGATTTTTATTCCTTCAGGACCAAGCCATTTAAGAATTAAGAAAAGAGGATCTTGAGGTTGTTGCAAGTTTGCTCTACACTGGCTACAACAAAGTGGATCACATCATCAACAAAGGCGAGATGAGAAAGAAGCACCCCCCCCCCCAAAGTCTAATTTACTAGGCTAGTACAATCCTTAGTTTAATGTTTTTTTTCCAATATATATATATATGTGTGTGTGTGTGTGTGTGAATGGCCCCACTACGAACAGGGGTGGTAAGATTTGGTTCTGCCACAACTCACAACATGTAAAATTAGCACATAGACAGTTACCAAGAGAACATCATTCACTTGAATATATCAGTTGACACATTATGTTATCAATCTCAGTGGAAAGTGTCATTATAAATAAGAGCACAAAAAATTACCATCAACGGATTTTCAAGGTCACACTTTTCCTTCATACTTAAAATTGAGTTTGTAATCATGCTGAAGAGTTGCTAAGTTATTTCTGCAAGGCCCCTCTACAAAAAGGGAAAAAAATACAGATTAGATTCTTCCTTTAATTCCTTACCTAGATTATGACCGAGTTAACAATTTGCTTACCTCCAAAAACAGTATGAAGATATTGAAGATCATCTACTGAGCAAGCATCGATCAAAGCATAGACACCGGGCCGTAGAGCTTCATCTATTTCTCTGCAAATAATGATGCAAATTTAGAATTTTCTGATGGCTATGTGGCTACACTTCAGCTACTCTGCCTACTAAATATAATCTCAATATACTTTTCTGTTGCTATTCCTTTTAAAAAATGGGCAAGATAAACTTATATAGATGGATCAGTATAGGTATTTAAGAAATTCTGACATGGCAAAATTTGATGAAGGTCACGGCTCAGTAAAAGTGAAGAGAAATGATTTTGAACACCTGGAATATCTATTAACCATCTACTGAACTGCATTAACCACCTATTTGAACCGTTCTAACCAGTTAAATAGTTATCGTGAAAGTTTTCAAGTTTTTGATGTTCAAATAACACAATTCAAAAGAAAAAGGGAATCTGTTGAAGAATGGAAAGTGCAATCTTGCAACCAGTAAACTTCGAAGGGAAAAATAAATGAGTAAACAACTAAACTAATATAGAACCTTTTGATGCCACTTCTTTTGGGACCATATCCTGAATAAACCCATATGTAGTTGGATAAAAACAGAGAACATTGCCGACCAAATACATCTTTTTGCTGTTTTATCTGTATCATGATTATAAAAACAAACGGGATAAGCAATAGGAAAATAAAAAGGATAAGCTATCAAATATAATAAATAAATAAATGATGTTAAATAAAAGACAGGTTTTTTTATGCATTTATTTATTTATTTTTAAATCAAAGGTAACACATCTATTTAAATAAAGGAAAAATAATCAACTTCTTGAGAAGTAATAACAGAAATACTGAAAACAAATGCTAGCTGGTTAAGTAATATTTCATATCTATGTAAAGAAGTTAGGAACTCCTAGAATGTGAGTTGGGCCAAACTCAACCTTACAAAACCGACTTGTAAGGTGAAGGATGCCCTTTCATCATATACTCTTTTGAGACCTTATGTGGGACTTGGGTTTCTCCCAATATACCGTGCTCATTCATGATATATTTGTTTGTAACCGTGCTCTGCTCCCCCCCCAAAAAAGAGAGACTTGTTGGCCGGTTGGGTTTACCAATCATGAACGAGATGGGACTCTTTTTTCTTTGTCGTTGGGATTGTTGGCTGTTGTACTCCTCATTGAGATCAGTAATAGCCCAAACTACTTATTGGATTGTTGGCTGTCTCTACAAGCCAACACAGATCTTTTCAACATGCTTTGTCCCCACACACTTTCTTGGAAATTTCCAACTTCCAAGAGGGTTATCCATATCAATGCTCCAAGTTACGCACACTTAACTATGAAGTTCTTAATGGACTCTCAAAAAGAATATACATCTTGTTAATATAGGCAAAGATAGTATTGATAAATTATTTCCGGCCTTCAATCAACTGTACAGATATGTACCCGCACAGTTTCATTATCACTACCATTTTGGTATGAGTCCAATTCATTCATTGTCTCTTTGTTTGTTAGGTGCCTCATGCATCGGCAATCAGTCATGACTATCGTCAGCCTCAGGTGTCACATGTCCAAACTACTTTCAAATAGCCAACTATCCCCAGAAACTAATACCTTTTTTTTCAGCTTGTTAAAGGTCATATGTCTTAGTACTTAAGTCAAACACATTTAACTATGAAACTATTGTTACGGACTCTCGAAAATATGCTTCTTGTTGATATAGTATAGATAGTACCAATCAATTCTTTTAATTCTTCTTTCAACCGTACAATCTCATATCTGCGCAGCCTTAGAATCCCTCTCACTCCGGTGTAAATTTATTTGATTCATGCATCTCTTGTTGGCAAAAGTGTTGTGCTGTAACATCCATCTCGTTGGCAATTTTTGTTTTTAAGAGAGGCTGGAATTAAAGGTTAAGGAGAATTTGAACTGGCATTTGGGAAAGGTACAGGATCTCTAGAACACCCTGAAGACTTCCACTACTGCATCCCATTTTCTCTTTTTTCTCGGGGATCATTCTAATTCAAGGAGGAACCAATTAACAACATTCTATCTGTGTTTGCCACTAGCCTCAGTTTGTGCTGGTTTGAGTTTTCATAAATAGGCAGAGGTATTAATATATACAAAATCTTGCGTGGACTGTTTGAAATTCAACCCACTTGAAATCCCGCTTACCCCTATTCTTTGTCAAAACAAAAAGCAAGAGTGTAAAACCAATTTATGCATAAAATAAATTTTGGCTTTGAAATAACAGTACAGATGGAGTATTTGAGAGGAGGAAAATTACTAACATCCATGGCAAGGGGTTAATAATGAATTTTTCTTCAGAAGGTATGGAGTATAGACAAACTAATATGGATGTCACGTACCTCTTCATAAATCCTTCGAAGAAAACAAGCACATTTCACTCCCTCTTCTACTTCCCAGGAAAAATAACCTTCATTGACCTTTGATTTGTTATCTAAAACTGTTTCCAAGCAATTAAGAAGAGCAGTAACAGAAGCTTCAAGATGGGCAACACACAGCTTGCACTCACTGGAAAGATTAACAAGCAGAGTCGTGAGAAGAGGTAAAATACCATGCAGAGTAACATCTAAATTTTGGGATTACAAGGAAAAGCAGAAGATTCCACAAAGAAGCTGTCAAAAATACATCAAATACCAATTCCATAACAAATTTACCATCTCTATCCATATGTGTAATTGTACTTTGGTCAAAATGACTCAAGATAAAAAATGGAACATACCTTGGACGATGCCTTATAATGGTACACAACAGTTGACAACATGCAACAAATAGATTAACTGAGAATTGGTGATCTACATGACAGAAATTCACACTCTCTGTTGGATTAGAATTTGGCACTTCAGAAATCAAAAAAGAGTCTGATGGACCAGAAGCCTTAGAAATTCTAAGCTGAGGGAAACTCCGAAATAGTACTGCCGGGATATGTAACAAGTGACCCACATGCCACATATCCATTGGGAATTGAGAATGTTTCCTTTTTTCTTTGATGGGCTGAGAATGTTTCCTTTTTTTTTTGATGGGCTGAGAATATTTCCTTGAAATTGTAACTAGCACTTCAACACACATGAGAATGGCTGACCCAGGATCAGGATTGCCGGTAACTGTTCCAGATGTCAAGTTGGCACAAAATATTTGTGGGCTCTGTAAATGCACAATAATGTTGAAAATAGCCCCTACTAAGCTCTGACAGTGTCTTTTGATCAGCTTCAAGCTTTTCCGACCTTAAAAGAAACGATGTCAAAAAATTCCTTGTCACTATTTTGCAATGATCGAACATGCAATATACTGATAAAATAGTAGCAACCAAGCAAATGTAATCAGTGTCAATCTGATAATCCAAGTATTTCAGAATTAAGGATTATAAATTGGAAATGTTGTTATGAAAGATACAGGCAATGTTATCACACTCAAAAAAGCTGTGTCATACATAATATGAGTGAGCATTTAGATGAACTTATCAAACAAGTGAATTAATGAAGGAACTCAGTCTCGCCAGCTTTGTTTTAGAAATTAACAAAGTAGAGGGTATATTTGTAACAAGCTTAAACCTAACAAAGCTTTAGCTAGAGGAGGAGTGTTAGAATATAAGAAAATATCTTATGATATCTTGATATTATGTTAAGAGTATCCTAGTTTATCTCGTAAGATTAAAATCTAATCTTAAGAGTATTTTAAATTATCTCTTAAGATTAGTTTCTAAATTACTTCGTTATTATCATGATTTGTTTCTCGATTTCTATATTTATTTAGGATAAGGAGTCATGTATCCCTATAAAAAGGGTTTTAGTATTTAGTCTTTTATATCAATTTATCATCTAAGTTGTTATCAATTATATCACACCATAATAATATTTCAAAAAATTTTTATTCTTTCTTTTCTCCTTCTATATCTATAGACTTCAGCAGAGGTTCCACTATTCAACAAGTTATCCAGAAATGACTTTCGCACCCCAAACAGCTCTATGCAGAGTTGTTATTACTTTTAAGTATGACTAAAAAAGGTGCTAAAGAATGGATGTAGTTTGCAGACATTAATTAAACAATAAAACAGAAACTTTATTTTCAAAATATCCATAGACTTCAGCAGAGGTTCTTACCTGAAACAAATTCAATGATCATGTCAAGGCAATCAATGGCCGCTGCCACACGTGACGAAATTTCTCCCCCGTCTTTATTTGTTTTTATGTTATAGATCATACTACATCCTTCTTGTACTCCAACTAGAGCTTTCTCAATAGCCTGTATAGTACACAAAAGATGCAACTCTGGTTGCCTCTCTATGTATGCTTTGAATGACACACGCAGCCTAGTTTTAAATTCATCCAAGCAAAAGCTCAATAATTCATTAGAAGAGCCAGCTTCAAACGATCTTTTATGAAGTGTCTTGGTACTTGACTGTTGTTCATGGAAGTATAGTGTTGCCCTTTTTCCTTGCAACAATATGGTCTTGCCTATTGCCCTCATCTGAACCTGTATCAATTCTGTATAAACTTTCCTAGATGAGGTAGGATCAGTGTATGCAAAATAACTTGCTAATTCTTTCAGAAAGCTGAGAGCACCATCTAACAAAAGAAAACCAGATTGTTGTGGGACCACAACCATCTCTGTGAATTCTAATAACAAGACTTTAGAAATTTCAATGAAAGTAAGCACAAAACTTAAAGGCAAGGAAGAATCATCCTTCTGCAAATTTAGCCTCAGAAGAGATGACGACGCAATTAGCAGTTGTCTAAGTAAAAAAGCAACTTCAGGATGATCACCTTTTACCAAGCTTTGTAACAGAGGCTTATTCAGATCTTGTGGCTCAGGGGACTCATCCCTAGCTAAAGCGCTAGCAACATAGTTTATACTTTCCGGACTAGATAATCTTTCAACATCACTAGCACTTTTGGAGACATTATCAATGGCTGAACTGGAGAAAGTAATTGCAGTTTTAGATTCTTTTTGTGTGCCGGCTGAGCCATTAGCCTTAGAAACCGAGCATTCAGGTGACAGATATTCAGAACTAGACAAAGATGGCTTTTCAAATCTCTGGGTATCATGTAAAATTTTGGCGGGTTGACTATTCTCAATAAGCAACTTGTTTACAAAAAAATCAACAACTTCCATAAGAGAAGATATACAACTATTTAG
Organism: Oxytropis ochrocephala; assembly: GCA_020916435.1. Taxonomy (NCBI): domain Eukaryota; kingdom Viridiplantae; phylum Streptophyta; class Magnoliopsida; order Fabales; family Fabaceae; genus Oxytropis; species Oxytropis ochrocephala. The sequence goes on along the minus strand of CM037094.1, from coordinate 73,867,773 downwards.
TTCAGAGGCATGCTCACTTTTCCACGTCAACACTTTTTCTTTATCATCGCTATCTTTTGCCTCTGTTTGGCCCATGGCATATGTTAGGCCCCACAAAACTCCACTAAAGCACGAAACTGCAGAAGACAATCTATTAATGTGTTTGCAAGTAAGATCAAATCCCACATTAACATAACAAGAGGTATCCTTTTGCGAAACAAACAAGATCTGCATCAGCTCTTTCAAATTCTCAGCCATAAAGGTTAAACATTCCAATCCCTTGAGCTTGGGAGAATCTACATACTGAGAAGATGAAAGTAAACGATCCTCTGCATAGCTAATTGTATGATTAGGGATCTCTTCACAAGGTATCTCAGTTTCTTTATCATTAAAAGCCTGAATAGTTGGATATTTTCCGATGCCCAATAAGGCATATGAGGTGTGATCTATTAGAGAAAACATCAGAGATTTAAATAGAACAACATTTTCTCCTAAGAATGCCTCTGGAATCCCAACAATCACAGATAATGACTTTGAAAGCCATAAAATGGGAAATGAACTTTCAGAAATAACTGAGTTTGGTGCGGATTGGATAGTGTCTTCCTTCTCGGAGAACCCCATTAATATATACCTTAAGGCCTTCCGGCAAGAGACAAATAACCTCAAATACTCACAATAATTGTTCGTGCATACTGTGCTCTGGAAATTTAATAAGACACTTACAAGAAGCCTGCAAAGTTTAAGCAGGCAGAAACTTAGAATAAATCATTGAAGTGTTTCAGAAATTATGCTCAAGAGGAATCCTCGGCTCAAACAGCTAAAGAAATGTGTCAGTGACATATTTCGATTTCTTTCTCTTCAGCAAGGAGTCAAAAAATTAACAGATTTGAAAATTTTTGTGCAAAGAGATATGGTTTTGCATTTTCATCCAATTAAATTAACTTCTTGTTTCTCAAGATATAACACATTGAGTTCAGCTGCAATGATATTGTCTTACTGCCAAAGTAAAATTATTTTAAAACGTAATAGGGGTAGTATTGAAGTGCTATTTGAATAGACGCAACTAATTGTGTTTATGGCCTTATGAGATTCAAATTTATAGTATAGAGAGAAATTGAAGACTTCTTTCTGGCATTTTTGCATTTTTGAGCTCTTTAGCACTTTTTTAATTAGTTTCCTTGTTTTGGGGGATATCTCACTCTCGGCACTAATTAAACTTTTTCTCCTATATAATATAATTTGTTCTGTTACTTATACACACACAATAAGGCAGTACCCAACAGAGAGATGAGTGTACCTTTCGAGATTAAAAATACAAGTCACAACAAGTGAAGCTGAGCTTGCATTTATGTCTAGCATCAAACATAAGAGATTAAGCAAATGGTGGCAACCCGTAAAACTTTTGATGGTAAGAGGGGAGGTCTTTTCTTTGCTACTGATATCTTCAGGAACCTTGTCACATGAATGACCGACTGTCTTTTCAACTGCAGAACAATCATCTGGAACCTCTTTATTTTCATCGACAATGATTGCCGAATTATCAAGGACATTTAAAAACTCGACCCAGTCAGGCGATGACCGAAGATTTTCAGCAGTACAAGCAATGTCACTAAACAATGGTAGCACAGATTTCTCAAAAGCTTTGCAAAAGATTTTGGCCAGATTCCTGTGGGCAAACTAAAACAACAGCATGGAATGAATACTTAAAAATATAACCGTTTGCTACTCAAAGTATCACACTAAAGCATTAAACCAGATTTGGATTAAAGAGATATACCGAAAACAGAACTAAGCTGAGACAAACACTGGAAAAGATTATTATGTAATTCTTCATTAGTTTGAGGGGAGAGAGAGAGAGAGAGAGAGAGACTTCTGCATAATCAAAGCATGTTACCTTTTGTTCATATAAAAGTGAATCATTTAGAATATCTGAAGATATATGCGGCAAGGTGACTCTCTTGAGCAGCTTGCACTCATCTTCCATGCCTGGAGCTTGAAAACTGCTTGATAAACAGTGAAGGGAAGTGCGGAGTAAATATGAGAAAAACTTTTTCAACTGCTTCTTGGAAACATGGTTTCCCCAAATGTCAACATTTTTACAAAGATTTGACCATATGGCTGTTGGCAATGAATTTTTTCTGGCAACATAAATTCCTTGATTCCACCTATTGCTTTGGGGAGCCAAAGAAACTACATCTCTGTGTGTTATATCATCTGAAACAAAGACTGGGGATTGATACACACATGATAGATTTTCCATAATAAAATTACTAAGTCCAGCAGCCTCTTCCTTCAGAACCTTGATTTGTGATTTATAACGCTTCTTTTGCAAATACTTCAACATTATAATCTGCCTATTCAAGTCAACCAGCCTCTGAAGAGCCAATGATTGAAATACATAAATCAATTGGGGAGACTCATCTGAGCCATACTTTAGACATACGTCTGAAATTAATTGCATTACAACAAGGAGGGAAGCAGAAGGTTGGACAATCCAAGAGAAAAATCCATTGTCTATCTCATCAATCCTCTCCATCAGCTCAAAGGCTGAATATGCGGTGTAATCCCCCACCTCGGCAGACACTTTCTTTGATAAACTAGGAGGCATAAGGGTGATTGCTTGCCTAAGTGAGCTTCGGCAGGACACAAACAACTGAAAAAAGAACACAAAGATCCATTGACTGGACCTACCAAATTTCTTCAAAACCTTTCTTTTTCCAACTACCTGGTCAACAGCTTCACCTGTGAAATATGAAAAGAACTTGCAAATAGTATCTGGTTGTTGTTGTACTAGAATACTCAAGTAGGGACGCAGTAATGTCATTAGTTCCTTAACAACAACTCCAAGAAGACTGCTATTGCCTTCGGTTATAGTGACTGAATCAAGCACTAAACAATACAGTCTCGACAACCCTCTGCCCAAGAGTTCTACCTGCAGATTAAACGTTTGCCATTTTTTGCCATCAACCAATGGAGAGCTGTCCTTCATCCACCTGAGAGTTTCTGATATATCATCTGTTATCTGTCTAATACACCCACTCACTTGCCCTTCTGGAATAGACTCAATGGATCTACAAATGGCATGGATGAACGTATCTGAAGATAGCAACCTTTCAACTGATTCGGAATAAATTTTACTAGACAGAAACGTCAAGAATGTAGAAGAACTTTCTTCAGCATCACCATCATGAGATATGACAAGCCTTATTGCTTTGCACAATGCTAAAATGGCAATGTTTACCTGCATCATATAAACTATACTATGTAAAGACGTGTCTGATGTCCATCTAGAAATTCTTTATTAGGGGGTGGGGGGGAATGACAAAGGTGAATAAACCCGTGAAAATAGAAATTTCTGAAAGGCTTCCCCTCATCCTAATGACTTAACTTTCATTTCCCTTCCCTCTGCCAAACGACCATACCTATAATTAGTCTAAGTTAATAACACAAAGTAATAAAAAGAAGGCACAACTCATGCAAAACCTCTAAAACATTAGTTGTTGCTAAACTGAGGTCTAGGACAAAATTATATCACAAGTTGGGAAGTAATCAGAGTTTTGATACAAACCTGGCGAAGTTGACCATAGAGATTAATTATTTGGCACCCCAAGGAAGGAACAATGGAGGAAAGTGAGCATTGATCAAAAGAGTTCACCAAATTGCAATTGATGGAAGAGTATGACAGCAAAATAAGCCATAGATTCACCAAATCTTCTCCAATAACCTCATATTCAATTTCCAAAAGATATCCAATAGCAACTAGTATCTCGTTAGCTGATAAAATAAATGTTTCCATCCCCATCTCGTTAGTTGTTTCAGAGTTGGACAAGCAGTGTAAACTAGTGGAACAAGTTATTAGAGTATTAAATACTTTCTTCAAAAAATTAAGAGCTCCTTCGGATGTGTCTTCTGTTTTCACATATACCTTCTCTTGCATAAAACTAGCAAGCAAATTACCAATAGACTTGAGGATACCACAGAGATCCAAAAATAAGAGTTTGGGATCTATTATAGTTTCAAGGTAGGTGTTACACTCCAGCAAAAGAGGCTCCATAATCAGTACCAAAAAATTAAAAGGGGACATTTCTACTGAAATATCGTTGGTGCTACAATTTTCTCCTGTCATAGGTTGCCTTAAATCATTCAATTTATCAGTTGTTTTGCTCCCTTCATACAAAACTGGAGTTCCCTTGAACTTTCTTGTGGAATCAACAAACAAGTGAAATATCAAACCTAGGCTACCCATTGCCATAGTATTCTTTCTAGCTATAATTTTGTTCAGCACATCAAACAAATGTCTATGATAACTCTTAATAGTAGCTTTTGAGTCTTTTGGATTATCATCACACGAAGCAGCATACTTTTTTAAACCACGCAAGCTTATAAATTCATCAATTTGAAGTGGATGAAAAAGACCATTAGAAAGGACTTCTTCCACCACCTTCATCAACTTCCTCGTCCATATGGGAACAGTTCCACTGTCCTGATATTGCAACTCCCCCGACAAATGCAATAACGGCTCGAGAAGTTTATCAACAAAATTATGAAATCCCTTCTTAGCTGAATGGGCCCTCAAAAACATGGAGAAGGGCTGAAGCACCAACCACAAAAAGCGTAATGCAAAAGCACCCACACTACTGCCAACAAGGTTTTTGTCATACATTTTCAGAACAAGCTCAAGTGTTGCCCCAGCTGTTTCAACCCATAAGTCCAAATTTTCATTAGACAACCCACCGTGGGATGAGAACACAAAAGAAACACAATCAAGGACAGTATCATAAAGTTTAAGCATTTCATCAGATATAAAATGTTCCCCTGAACAGATAGAGGAGTCATCAAGTAGTGACAAAGCATTCCTAGCAATAAACTGAACAGTCTGTAGAAGGTTCCGCGACATATTCAAGGAGACGTGAAATTTCAAAGACTCCTGCAAGCAGAATTTGAATATCTCCCAACAACGAAGATCCATATATGCTTCAAGTCCCTCAAGCTGGGGTGTTTTTCCAACTCCCCAGTTTTCCTTCCCATTAGGAGGAAACAGCACCGTAAGGATCCAATCATTAAGGTAGCATAGTAGTCTTGGTAGTTTTATAGTTTCAGAATGTTGATCAATCTCAACAACATCATGCACCCTTGAACACACGAAATTGAATGCTTGATTGACCTTGCTGCATTAACACATAATCATCATGGGAAAAGCAGCTAAAAAAAGTCTCAGTATCCTTTTGGATAGCTAATAAGGGAAGTGAAAATAGGAACTCAGATTGAAAAATATATAAAATTCCTTCTGCTGCGTCTTTATTAAAAAAAAAAAGCAAAAAGCAAGACACATTGTTGAATTGAAAGCATTCAATTACTTGAAAACTTGTGCCAGAATAAAAGAAATAAAGATGATTAAAAAAACAGAAAATAACCTGTCAAGATCAAGGTGCTTGTCTTGGATGCACAAAATCAATTGAAGGTTGTTCCATAGAGTGGGAGATCTCCCAGGGTCCTGAGGTTTCTGAGAAGAATCCAAACGAAGCAGTTTTGAAGGTTTTTGGGGTTGGGCATTGATGCTCTTCTTTCGCTTGCGATTCTGCTTGTTTGCATTCGCTTCCATAGCAACCATCGTCACTTTTTGTGTGGATTCAGAGTGTCTTCTGGATTCTGCTGTTATGATAAACCCTACAGCACAACACAAACAAAACCTTAGGGGTTTAAGCTTCTGTTTATGCAACATTTCCCTATAAACAGTTTTCATTCAAAAAATTCAAAAAAAAAAATGGATGTCAAAATTAACTAGGCTGCATAATCTTTTAAACAATGTCTTCAAGCCAATCAAAAACGGTTAACTGTGAACTTGGTTAGTCAGTGGCAGATGTGGGAAGATAGTCAAAAACGCGAGCTAATTCGCAAAAACGTACCAATATACGTGTTTTACAGAGCTTGGCGAGTTCAACAATGGCATAAATCGCATTTGGAAGGAGACGGTGAAGACGCCGTGCTTAAACGGCAGAAGCAGCGCGCAGGTCGTGTTCTCTGTTTCGCAAAGAAGGAGGGTTTCGTTATTTCGTAAGCCCATGTGTTATTATTTTTAATAAAATATTCCTAATCCTAATTTTACGAATTGAGTTTTTTTTTTTTTTCTGATAACATTTCTACTATGTAACTAAGGGTTTTTTGTGGGGATAGGGACGGGGAGAAAATCTCTCTCTGGGGATCTCTCTCAATATATTATATAAATATCTATTTTGTATAAAAAACTATCTCTAATTTTACAAAAAAAAATCAATAAATATCTATGTTTTTAACTGGGGTTTGTTAGATAAAACTAGCTTTTATATTTTTATATATCTTAAAATGTTAAACTTTTGATAGGTAAATTTATATATAGGTTCTAATTTTATTATAAATTTATATTTTTCTTTAGCTTTAATAAACTTTTTAAATGGGAAATCCAAAAACCCCATGGTTTCGAGGACAATTTGGGAGCGGGGATGGGGGCATACGTAGGTAAATCCGATTCCCTAATGACATTTCTACTATGTAACCTGGGTTTTTACCTACTCTGAATAGAGTTTGGAAAAAATACCTAAAAAAATCCAACAAACCCCTTTTGGTTTTGTTACTTTCGGATTTACCTCATACGTGAGGTAAATCCTTGATTCATAAATTCGAAATCAAAACCAGGATTTATCTACCTATGAGTGAACAGAGAACCTGATTTACCTCCCAAATCTATGAAAGTTAATTTTTTTAAAGGTAGGTAAAAAAAAAAAGAGTTAGTTTTTTTTTTTAAAAGATTTTTGGTAAAATGGGTGTGTGAGAGAATGAGGGGGGTCCGAGAAAAAAAACCCCGTGACTAATTGACACACCCTTACTTTAGTAAGTGTGATTAAAAAAAGGGATAGTTACTGAGTAACTCAATTAGTAAAAATGATCCCCTAAACTCTCTCAAATCCCTCTCCTCTCGAACACACCCTAAAAGTATTGAAAGCTAATAAAAAGAGAAGGCTTTCTCTTTCCTCTCTAAGAGTCGCAGAGAAACGCAAGCAAAATATCAAATACACCTCTACTTCTTCTTTCCATTGCGCTTCTTCTTGCTTCTTCTTCCCTGCAAGAACGCCTTCTTCGTTCAGAATACTCTACTTCTTCTTTCATAACGAGACAACGCCTCTGCCTCGGCTTCTTCTAGGTGTTTATGTCATTATGTCCTTTCACTTTTTGTTGAAAACTTGTGTTTTGGAATTGCCATTTGGAGTTATTTCTTGTTAAGTTGTGGTCTTTTGAATTATGTACGACTTGTTTAAGTTGTAGTACTTTGAATTATGTATTACTTTCTGATGAGTACCAAAATTCATCTCAATCAAAAAGAACAATAAACTGTAAATTAATGGAAATATAGGTGTTGAATCAAAATGATAACAGCACTAAAAACAAAGTTGCAAGAGATAGTTTCAGAAATATAGATGAGGCAATTCAAGAGTGTCTAACCCCTCCCAAGCCTAACCCCAATATCCAGCCTACCTTCTCTACTACTCTCCAACTCTATTTATTCTCCAACTAGACTTCTCTACTACTCTTCAACTTTGAACATTCATATTCTCCCACTACTACTTAACTATTACACAAACAATTCTTATTCTCCCACTATTACTTAATTATTAATTATAAAACAAATCATTCATATTCTCTCAACTACCTCTTATTTATATTAGGATCCTATCACTTTCTTATTAGTATTTGAATTCAAGCTTACTAATAGTGTTTTATATGTATGTATATATGTGTGTGTGTGTGTGTATATATATATATATATATATATATATATTATTCTATACCGTGTCTAAGGGTTAGCCGATCCTAGACAGTAGGTAGGAGATGAGATTGATCAGTAAAGGTCATGTCCGATGTTGATGTTCCGAGACGAGGTAAGGTGTACCTGCAAAGCCACTCGATGCTAAAGTCAGACGTTGGAGAGTTAATGCAAGTCTTAGTGGTAATTAATGCGTGTACCTCTATCTTCATATTGATGGTGGTATTTATAGAGTCAAAGGTGGTTGGAGTGTGTTGATCTAGACCGTTCGAGCTGGGGTTCAGATCTCAACCGTTGATGCATGGATCTTTTCCATGCTGATGGGCCTTCAAGTGACAAGCCCAAATAAATGTTTTTGGAGGGTGGTGCATATAGTAACAGTACTTTTACTCCATAACAGTTGTCCCCTAAGTTAGGTCGCTACTAGAAAGCGGACTTGACTTGATGTTATATGGACGATGTTGAATTGTCCGGAACTAACCTGGGTGGTGTTGAGTTTATCCGAACTAAAAGGAGTGTTGTCAATAATGTCTCTTCATGTTTCAATAAAGATCATAAATGGCTTAGCGTATCGAGGTGACTGTTGAGGAAATCGAGGTGTTTCATAATGATGGCGCTTCGATTTTCGTGTAATGTCTTTAAATGACAATTGATTTGACGCGTCGTTACATGTGTCGCCGGTTGGGATCCTGAGGCCCACTATAAATATAGGTCACCCCAATTCAATTATGCGCTTTCTTTCTTAGTGAAATTGCTCTGACTCCCGATCTTAAAGATTTCACAAGCTCGACTCTTCCTTCGTTCGCGAAGTGGCGCACACCCATTGGTTCCAGTGGAGTGAAGTGATTCAGATTCGTCAACAACTTCGATTGACAATAGTCTTACACGAGGTTAGTATCCCTTTTATCTTTTTCCTTTTCCTTTTCATGACTTCGGATTGAGAATTTTCCCCCAGCCTGTTTATCATTCGTTAGGGTGGGGGTTGTCAGGTCGGGTTCCGACCTTGTCGCGAACCACTTACTACGAAAATTCCTGATTGTATGCCCCCATTCATGCAGGCTAGTACTGGCGAGGACTAAGTATACCACTCGCGCCGAGACTCTTAGACTTATCGACCAAACTCATAAGGCGGACATCTGAAAACTCATGGCCTCGCGATACATTTAAGAGTCTAGGAGAAGAGATCACTAGAGATAGGAGCCTCCTCAAGCTGTTGTGAACATCACTAGAGATAGGAGTGAAGTTATAGTGAAAGGCCTTGTACTGTATCATTCAGTCTCGGAGAAGAGATCAAAGAAGTTAAACGCGGCGTTTGACATCATCTTCATTCTCAATCTCAATCTGATGCCCATCATTGTTTCTTAACATATATATTCTTTTTTCCCTCTTACGATTAGCAGCTTTAATATGATAATACTTAGTATTTCGATCACCATCTTAAATCCATTTTATCCTAGAGCCCTGGTACTGCGTGAGTTCTTCATAAAGAAAACATCTCGAAGCTCTCGTTGTAGCTCTTTCTCGAGCTTGAGCAGAAAATTGTTAATATCCCTATCATGATACCTCTTATGAATGCCCTCCAATCTATCAAGCAATTTTTTCTTATTGGCCTGAACACACCCAAAAGTAGTTGCGCTCCAAGCTTTTAAGTCACTTTCTTGAGACGTTCAAGTTTGTTGGAAAGGCTATGACCATGTTGCCACCAATGGAGTGCAGAAAAGGGATTTAAAGTCAGATAAATTGGACATTTAAAGTCACGCGCCAGCGTGACTTCTATTAAGGCGACTTCGTATGTCAGGAGATTTAAAGTCGCGCGAGTGCCGACTTCATAAGTTTGTTTCTAAGTCGACTTTTAACCACCGACTTTAATTCCTCGTGTTCTCTCTAGACCAAATACTGTGGATAGCTTTTAAAGTCACGCGCCACTTTTAAAGATGTTTTTAAGTCGAAAGCGCTTTAAATGCTTGACTTTAAAAGTTATGTTTTTAAGACATACATTTTAAATGTTTGACTTCAAAAGTGTTTATTTAAGTTTTAATTCTTTTTAAATTTTTGGGTGATCCTCACAGATATACTAATTTGGCCCTCATCAAATTCATTAAATCTAGCAATACATATTCTATATAAAATAAATGTATTATATTTTGCTCAAAAAATATCATTAGCAAACTAAAAATATCACAAAGATACAAATTCAAATTTAACACTACTTTTTGTTCCAAACCATAAATGGAACCAATTAACCATAACAAAAACAGCATAAATATGAGAACGCTGCACCTTACTACATGGGTGGCATTTAGCTTATTTTTCACAATACTCAAATCCATTTGCAGCCAACAATCAGCAAGGATCAATCTATTGAACAAGAAATAAATAGCAATGTAAATCATTGCAAAATACACTTTCGCCTTTTACAATAAAACGATCCAATGCCAATCCAATAATATAATCGAACCACACTAATAAGAAACCAAAATTCGATGAAAAGTGAAAAAATTGTACAACACATACTGCTCGTAAATCCTCAAATTCCAAAACCAAACATAGTCCTTATCCTTCCAAAAATATGATCCCTCCATCCCCTCTCTGTATTCTCCACCACAATCGCATTCCCAAATCTGCATTTTCAAATTCAATTTCAATCATTCACCTCAATAGCTATATTCCCCATATCAAAATCAAAATAATTAAACACTTACCTATCCTCTTGTGTACATCATGCATGTAAGCTTCACAACCTGCACTCCCGATTCTGGTTCCTCAAACACAATCCTCACCTGCATAAATTCACAACTATTTAGTATCAAATACTTCACTCACATCTCATTCCAAAATTAAAAACAATAAGACTTAATTTATATCCAATTTCAAAGTAAACATCTTTACACATAAATCTCAAAGAAAAGGACGCAATACCGTTGATTGCAATCCATCCGCCAATTTCCAAATCTCCATCTCTCGCACAATCAATTTCCCTTCTTCCAACTCCAAATTCAACCTGATTCTGAGAACCATCAAAAATACTAAACTCTCCATCAACTTCCTTACTAATTCTCGCATTACTTTGAGTAAAACCCTTCCATCTATTCTCATCCAATAGAATCTCAAACAAATCTTTCGCTCTACAATTAAACTTCTCTGTCAAACTAATCGTTTTAAACCATAGCAAACTAAAAAGTAGTGTTAGCTAAAACAAACAAAGAATGAAAAAGTAAAGATAGGAAAAGTAAAGATAGAAACAAACATCTGGCTCAACTACATGGAGCAAGTATAGGAAATAACTATGATCTATGTTACCAATCTTTTCCTTGTTCCAACAAAGAAGAATAAAAATGTGTAAATAAACGTGAAACCAAAAGAACTTCCCCATATTTAGAGAATCAGAAAACAGATTGCTACTGCAAGCCATATATACATACAAGAGATGTGAAGAAAGAAGAAAAAATTCAGTTTCAACCCAACCTCTCATACTGAGACATACAACCAAGTAAAACAGACCTCTAATCAGTCAAAGTCTATTCCAAACATGCCTATAACACATTTTTTGTGAATTAGAATGCAACAGGATAAATGTTTTTCTAAAGAATTGTTGAACAGAAAGAAATATTTGAGCAAAGTAAAAGGGGATAATTGCTTGAGTAAAAAATAAACGGACTTGATAAATCGAAAACAAACAATGTAATTACATCACGATCACACACAAAGAAGACATAAATATGAACAGGTTATTGCAAACCAAACAAATAAACAAAGAATTGAGATCAGATTATGGATAACCTGTTTAGCCATTGCACATGCTTTGTCAGATTGGTTGAGAATTTCATAGTAGAAGACAGAGAAGTTAAGAGCCAAACCCAATCTTATAGGATGAGTAGATGGAAGATCTGCTTGAGCAATATCCTTCAAGATTCACACACACACACACACACACAAAATTAATATCAACAATTAAATCAAATCATTTTTCTTTCAGACAAAAAAGAGTAATTGAATTGAAAAGGTATGGACTGAAACCTTCCATGATCATTCAAGCATGTTTGAAATTCCAAAGTCAACAAATTATAACACTGAAAGAAGTAGTAATTCAAAACATACTTTGAAAGAAAGATCATGTTCAAATGATAGTAAGTCCTCATCCATTGGCACCATATTCAAGGGATACTCCCCTATAGTTCTAGCATCTAATAAATAACAAAGAAACTAATTCTATCAACTAATAAATATATAATTTATGTGCTACATCAGCATCAGAAAAGATGAAGCTGAATATAGGAAAATAGTACCATGGTTTTAAGGCAGTCCCAGTTATCAAGAAGTGGTAGCTCAGCAGGCCTAACAGCTTTGAGAACTTCTATACCCTTTTCAAGGCCAAATAAGAGCTGCCCAATAAGTTCCTCGCTGCTATCTATATGCACTATGTGAGATATTGCTTCCAGAACTTGTTTCTCAGCTGCATTTTTCCTTGGAGAACCCTCAGGAGCTTTGCGGAACTGAGAATTAGCAGTAACAATGAAGTCAAGAAAAAATATAATAAGCAAGATAAAATAGAATTAGCAGCAACAATGAACCAAACACGCAAAATTTAAAATACTCAAATACTTGGAACATTTGGCAATAGTATCCACCACAACTTACACTTCTAGTCTCCATATTCAGAATTATTAATTTTAGCGAACTATATGGTATGTTAGCATTACCAAATATCCACATTGGTTGTCACTGATATCCTCCAATCATCATTAATTTTAAGCCATGAGATTTAGCTTCTCTTTGATAATGAATATAACCAACTATATACATATACCAAAAAATTAAATTTGTAGTATCATCAGCTTCTATTGTTTCGACTAATTCATACAAGCTACATTCATCATTCAATTCATTGGCGGAATTTGAAGTGGTATCATCAGGTTTTATTGTTACTGCTATTTCAGAAGTGGTGAAGAACTATAGACTTATTGTTCATAGTTTTGTTATACCTCCAAACTTCCTCAAGCATCTTAGTAGGATTTTCTCAGGAATTGTTTCTGCACTAGAACAAAAATATGCAGAAGTGTTGATTAAGAAATTATTCAAGAGATGAATTAAACTAAACCTAAATCAATCAAAATCAAGAAAGGGGGAAATCATTCAAAAACTAAAATCAAGCCAGATTAGGGTTCAGCTTACAAGAAATTCGATGTAAGCCAGATCCACCGTGATCCCGAAACTATGCGATCTTGCGAGTCCGGCGACCATTCCACACGATCCCACCCTCGTCGTTCATTTTCAGATTCTCCTTGCCACGAATGATTGTTGAAACCCTAAATTGGTTGAAACATTGATTAACAATAAAGCAAAGAGGAGATGAGTGGGAGAGGAGAGAGCGATGGGGAGAGTGAGACAGAGAGAGAGCGATGGGGATGGTGAAGAAGAAATGAATAGGAGAGGAGAGGGGGAGAGTGAGACAGGAAGAGAGCGATGGGGATGGTGAAGAAGAAATGAATAGGAGAGGAGAACGCGTTCTAGAGAGCGTTAGTTTTAGGTTTCTATTATTTAAGACTTTTGAAGTCACGCGATATACCAGTCTGTCTTAGATTGTTAAAAGTGTAATACTTTTGAAGTCACGCGATATATCAACCTGTCTTAGATTGTTAAAAGTTTTCACTTTTGAAGTCAGGCGGTTATATGCTGACTTAAACACACGCGCCACTCTACGTGACGTCGCGAGATTCGAAATGCGTGACTTTTTAAATGTCTAATTATTTTCCTGATTTTGCACTAGCATTTCATTGTTATGGTTTTAATTATATGTTAGCAGTAGCATTTCATTATTAATATGGTCCTTTTGTTATTATAAATACCAAAATATTAGTACAAGTTCTTTTTTTTTTTTATGGAAAACACACTTGTATATTAATTAATAAGATAGGTAAGATAAAACATTTCTCTTAATTGAAGAGACTTATAAGTTACCCACAACAAAAGTAAAATTATAATTGTCAAAAAAAAAAATTATTGTTATGAAAATAACCAAAACTATAGAAAGGAGAAATATGAAGAAGATAAGAACATGAACAAATATGAAAGATGAGAGTTTTCTATTCATTTCAAGTGTATCCATACACATATGAGATAGCCCTATTTATAGGGTATGGATAGACAAGTGAGTGGTCTATCATCAAAAGTCACTACACAATGGAGTAATGAGAGGGAAGGAGAAAACTAATGGACATCCACTAATATAAATATTCATAACACTCCCCCTTGGATGTCCATCGAGGATATGCCTCATTAAAAACCTTACTAGAAAAAACCCAGTGGGATAAAAATCTAGTGAAGGAAAAGAGTACAATATCCTGTCAATGGGAACTGCCATGTTAAAAACCTTTCCAGGAAAACCCTGTGGGACAAAACCATGGAAAAGGGAAAAAGAGTGCAGTTTTTCTCCCCCTGATTGAATCCTCACTAAAGAATATGAATTTCAATATTTGGAGTTTCTCCCTGAGTGCATATGGAACAATCTACTCCACTGTCACTTGTGATTGTATCCTCTTTTAATGGAACTTTGCGATCAGTATTATCTTCAAACACATCTTCCTTGAATTGTTGGCATTTGGACATGAAATGAAGAAGCAAGAACCATAGATTGTTTTATAGATCATAAAGATATTTCAATGTCACCACATGTAGATAATAGCTAACTTGTAATCTGACTTGATCTAGATCAGAAAAATACTGTATATCTGCATGGTTAATTTGGGTAACATACATAAAAATGATTTATTCATTACAATAGCGAAACATAAATATCCATCTTACCCCTTTTGTGATGCATTTTGGTTTGTGATATGCATGCATGCTTTTATAGTCTTCGAGACTAAGATATTTTATATCAACTCATGTAGTCAATATGAATATTTTCTGCAGATCAATATGAGTCCTTTTTTTCAAAAGAAAGATTTTTCTTTGCATCTTGAATCCTTCTAGGATTTTCCATGTAGAGGTCAACTACAGGTTCAACCTCAAAAATCCATCAGATATAATTTGAGGTCATTCATCTAGACTTCTTTCTTTGAGTAATCTATAATTTTGAAAAGCTCTTCAAGAGTTCCAATCATCTCATGGAGCTACTGATTCAATTTGAGTAATCATCTCGAGAATCCAAAAACTGTGCACTGGAATATTAAATCATTCGGGGATCTTAAATAATTATGACTATCAACTAATAAGTTGTAGCAGTATTCAACTTGTGAAAATTGAACTCTTCATTTGCTACAAGGCTAATTAAGTACTGAAAAGTACTCGCATCCACCCTTGAGCAACATGTTGAGCTTTGTATCTCACAATTTCACCATTCTCATTTTGCTTATCTTTCAATTTTGGCCAATTCACATTGTCTACAATATTTAGTAGACTTTGATTAATCATGATCCTCACTATCATTTATCACATTTAGCGTTATATTATATGCAAAAATATCGTAAACGTTGACTTCGTTTCGGTTCCATTGTATTTCATTCTTGACATAATTCATTGAGATCTCTTTAATTTCATAACTTTTCAGGTACCTGATTAGTTCTTCTAGAACTGTAATGGCAATTATGTCTGAATACTCTTTTAGAGTTTCTATATCCTCACTTGGACCCTTTTTTTTAGCTCCTTTTGTTGTTCGAGGATTTTTATCTTTGGAACCGATTGGTCTACCACGCTTCAGGCGCGGTTGAGACTCATTTGTAATATTAGATTGTCCAACGGGGACATCCATTCTATTGGAGCATTAACAGCTGATATATTTGATTTGGTCACACATTTTGGATCAATGAATGCATTTGGTAGATAATTTGCTAAGCTTTACAAATGAATTATATTTTGAACTTCTAGTTCACATTGTTTAGTTTGAGGATCAATATGAGATAATGATAATTCATTTCAACTGATCTCTTTTTTTTACAGCTGCTTATTCTCTCCCCCTAATTTTGGGAAATTTAATTCTTCAATTGATAATCATCACACTGGACTATAAACAAGTCTCCAATTACTGGCTCAAGATAATATATTATGCATGGAGATTTATATCCAATATGTTTCCAAAATTCTTTGAGGACCCATCATAGTGCATTGCACATTCAAAAAAAATTCTAAGATGGGAAATATTAGGTTCGTGACCAAAATCCAAATGTAAAGGGAAAGAGTTGTGATAACTTGTTGGCTTGATGCGAATCAATATTACAACATGTAAAATTGCATGTTCCCAAGTAGAAATTAGAACTTCTTATCTCATAAGTATTGGTCATGTAATTAACTTTAGACATCTAAAGAATGGTTCTTCAAGACCATTTTATGAGTATAGTAAGTGATGTCCAATATCATACAACACTTATGAGATGCTTTTAGGGTAATTCACATAATGACCTCTTACTCAAATTAGTTGAGCAAACAATCACACAAACTTCCAGTTGTGAGTTGACGATATATATGTGGCCATATATTTGATGCATCAATTAATAACACAAATATCTCAATGGTCCACGTGATTAGTGTACACGTTTACAAATATCACCTTATATAATTTCTAGAATTATGAGAGACTTGTTCTCTCAAATTACCAATTTCTTTTGGGAACTGGTGAACACAAAAGTTAGTATATTGAATAAACTACTGGCTCTTCAATACAAGTTCACATAGAAATTTTAACCATTATTCGCATCATCATATACTCGGGATGACCCAACCGATCTTGCCAACAACTAAATTATTATGATATGTAAACTTCTGGTTTACAACAACATGTGCTTCAATTGCACATATATAAGTGTAGTACAAATCAGAGGAAAAAATAGACAATTTTTCCACTACACTTAATATGTCTCGTTACATAAAAATATTCAATATCTCTTTCATCTCTCGTTTCAATATGATTTCTATTTATATGCATATCTTTGAAACTTAATAAATTTCTACGAGACTTAGGGGAATATAATGCATTCTCAATCTGTAAATTTGTTCCCCCAGATAACAGTATATTAGCTCTTTCGGAGCCTTCAATTATAATTTTTTCATGCAACATTTTTATTTGGAATTCCAAGCAAAAGAAAGAAGAAAAATTACATTTTTCCATAAGATACTAAACCACTATCAAGAATAACAAAGGTCACAATCACAAATGATACAAATGACACTTAAATAAGATAATGATAACATATACAACATCAATGGTCATCACCACAACTTTTCTTGTATCAAAATTATAATGTGATTCATTCACTTCTGGGAATGAACTTCAATTCATTGAGTGATTTGTGAGTATTATTTACAATCACCATATCACATAATCTTGATTCATAATATCTTTCTGAAAATATTTTCTCATTTTGCTAATTCATGAGAATATTTGAGACATATATAAATTACATGTCTTTTCCTTTACTTCAAAATATACTAAGATCAAGTAGATCTTATAGATTTTAATCATAGTCCAAATGTATTTTGTGCAATCCACCAAGGATGCTTAAATTAACAATTCATTAGTTCTTCAAAAACTATACCACAAAATTTCTTCAATGATAATCAAGAAAACCATACTATGAGCGATCCTTCAAATATGCTTAATATTTTCTTTCGTTGAGTTCTTCAAGAACTATCACAAATCTTCACAGACAATGATAAAGAAAATTATTCTTTGTGCAATCCTACAAAGATACTTGATTACCAAATTATTAGTTCTTCAGGACCTGTACCATAATCCTTCAGGGATGTTTGGATATTAAATTTTTTAAGTTCTTTAAGATCTATATCATAAACAATGATACATATATAGTTCTTTGTGCAATCCTTCAGGGATGCATGGATAATGAATTTATCATTCTTCAGGAGTTATATAACAAATTTTCATCAACAAATAAATAAATAGAAAATGAGATAAAACATAAAAAAATACAACAAATAAATAATAGTGAAAAGAAGAAGATGAAGAAGAAGAAAAATTATTCTTGTAATAGAACCTGAAGATGATTATGTCATCAATCATACGGTAGAGCTTCGTGCTGATAACGTGTTATGAAAATAACCAAAACTATAGAAAGGAGAAATATGAAGAAGATAAGAACATGAACAAATATGAAAGATGAGAGTTTTCTATTCATTTCAAGTGTATCCATACACATATGAGATAGCCCTATTTATAGGGTATGGATAGGCAAGTGAGTGATCTATCATCAAAAGCCACTACACAATGGAGTAATGAGAGGGAAGGAGAAAACTAATGGACATCCACTAATATAAATATTCATAACAATTATAAAGGAAATTACTTAATGGCATGACAAGAATTGTGAGAATTCGTTATGCTGCTGCTTTCCGTTAAACTCTCCGCATGAATTTTCTCAAACTTACAGTGTAATTGGTAGCTTTCTCAAACTCACTGTGTAACCTGCATGCCGAGTTATTGGCTTTGGAGCATGGTCTTATGTTTGTTTGGGATAAAGATTCAGATCGCTTATCTGTTATTCTGATTTTCCTTAAATGAATCTTATTAATACCCCCTGAATGTTTGGAATCAGTATGTGTTGTCTATTCAATCCATCAAGGACCTTCTCCGTAGGGTCTGGTTGGTAACTTTGACTCACACGCTCAAGGAAGACAACTTTTGTGCAGAGTTTTTGGCTAAATTGGGCGCTATTGGCACGACCTTCTACTCGGTTTTAGATGTCCCCTGGTCTGGTCTCACTCACCTCACTCCCACTAGTGCAAAAATGACTTTAGATAACACCATTTAGTATGAAACAACCGTTTGTGAGGATGAAATTAAATTGAAGTTTTCAAGATTGATATTCGAGAAGATAATAAAGATGCTGGATTAGTTGAAGAGGTTGGAAAACCTAGAAAGAGACGGAATAAACTATTTGAGAATTTCAAATCATAACTTCAAGTTGAATGATACAAAGATGTTGGATTAATTGAACGCTCCAACTTCAGTCATCCTTCAACCTCATCTCCAAGTAAGAGAATTTCAACCTATTTGAAATTGAGACAATTAATCTTACTTTTTGTTTTGTTTTATTTTTCGATTTAATAAATTCCTGAAGAAGATAATTTCAAACTTTTGTTTGATTTTTGACACTGTTTTAAACTTTTTTAAAATTTCCAATTTTTGTTTGATTATTTTGCGTAGAAACTGAAGAGAATGGGGTTGATCTTGAATATTTTGGGCAGCTAGTGAGTGATTTGGTTATGTGGAAAGATGTATCAAACCCTTTGGTTTGTGTTTGGGTCTTTATGTTTTACTCAGATAGACCATAGAGGTATGTATGACTATGAGTCCACTTTATGAAGCTTTTGTGGGTGTAAAATCTACTTCTTTATATGCTTAATCTTGTGTTATGCATGCAGCTGAGTGCTTGAAATTATGGTTGTTGGAAACATGGTGTACTTTTCCCTTCTGCAATAGCTACACTATTCTATCTAGGAAGCTTATATATGAACTTGCCAGCTCTTATGTATCAAAAGAAAAATAAGCATATTGTGAACCAAGTGCATCAGTGCTTGAAAGTTGCAGAAGAACCTCAAAATCCATGTTGTAGTTAAAGGCACAAACCAGCTCTTTCATGGTGACATTTTCATGCTTTTCTATTCATGGTCACATTGATAACTTGCAATTGGTAACATAAACTCACAGTCATATTCATAGTATGGTTATGCATAACAATGGAAGGAAATTTTCACTACAGGTATTGGATGCTTCAATTTTTGGATGGTGTCAAAGGGAGTGGTGATGTTTGAATTTAAGCGAAATTCTAGAGAACAATATCCACAAAGCATAAGGGTATTCATATTATAAATTTTACTCAAACTGCTCGTTTTTTATCAGAAGCTTGTGAATTGGTTTTTGATGCAACTATTATTGCTACTTATGGGATGTTCGCGTTTGTGTAATAGTATGATTTTCCGCAATTAGAGTGCAAGTATACACATCGTACAAGTAATAAAGTGGATTTAAGTAAGAGATCGTTCCCACGAGGATTGGTTTGTTTTTCAAAGTTCAAGATCAAAGCACAAGAGAATTAAGTAACAAATCGGCAATAAGAGTTGTTTTTAAAGCTAAGATGTGATTAAAGCAAGTAAACAAATGTTGGTTGTGAGTATAGAATGAGAGGTGAGCTGAGTTGTTGTATGCAGAATAAATCCTTTCTAGTCAGACGTTACAACGCGTCTACGTTATAACGCATACAAATGCTATATTGTATAGACGTGGCCACGTCTGAACGCCGCTGTTGCAAAAGAGCTATGCTTTTCAGCGAAAAACGTCCGAGTTTCAAGTATAAGAGGTCCTATGTCTAGGTTCTAAATAGGCCCACTCCTGTATTTTAAGCACCCACAGCAATGTTCTATGAACTATTTATCCGTTCTATGTCTAGACTTAGATAAAAAATGCCTAAATGTCTTTAGTGCACCGTTCGTTCATATAAATCTTTGATTTCTTTTCATAGACCATGTCTGTACCTATGAATCTACCTATTTTAAGAGGCCAACCTCAAAACAAGTTTGGAAATATTTTCACACAAAGATTTAAAACATGTACGCCAATACTTTATAACATTTGACTAGAAATTCATTATAAGCAAACAACAACTCAACTACAAAGTGCTTAGCTCATGTTGAGCATCTTTACAGAATGAAGTGGATTTAGAATCCAAATACCATACATTACAGAAAAGAAACTAAGTGCACAAGATGCAACTAAGTAGCTCTTCAGCATGTACGCTGTATAGACGTTACAACGTCTGAGCCTTACAACAAAGCAGAAAATAAAACTAAGTTCAGACTAGTAAAATACAGAAGTCTGTTTCCAGATCTTCTTTACAAAACTAATTCTGAGTTTAATGGGGGGATGGAGATGAAGTGTTTCTGAAGGTGTATGGAAGAGATGATGATCGTGGTCGTGGTAGGTGATGCCTTGAGAGAGAGCTGAGCCTTCATTAAATAGCCACCTTGCTTACGCGTGCTGATGTCACTAACTCACCTACCAAGCCTGCTTTCCCATCTTCTCCCCGACCTCGCTCAACGCTACGATGTATCTCAAGCGTCACCTTGGGGAATAGAAGATCTTCCGACTTTTATATCTTTGACTATCATTGCTTAGCGCCAAAAATTAAGATCTTTCACCCTTGTTCTCGCTGCACTTTGGTAGACGTGGTGAGGGCGTGGTAACGTTCAAAGACTAAATTTCTGCACAAGCACAAAAAGCATCAAAACGCTCTCAAGGGCACCACTTGGTGCCTAAATGCACAGATTTATCTATTTAAACTCTTATTCACTTAAACTCAGAAATCATTTATAAAACTAATTAATTAAACCTTGTATTGCTAGAGAACTTGCATGATTTATTCGTGAGTGAGTATAAATAACTCATATAAATATGAGTTATCACACCCCCAAACTTAAATCATTGCTTGTCCTCAAGCAATCAAGACAACAAAAACAACTACATGAAATCAACTACACTAGCAGGTTCTGTTCTACTCAACCAACAGATCAAAATTCACTCTCAAGGGGCTATTTCTTCACACACTCACGCACCAATGCATAATTAAATTTCAGATTCATTAAAGCTCAAAGTGAGTGTGTGACCTCTGTATCAATTCTTCCTCTAGCTAGTTCAGTAACTACCTTAGCTATTGAGAGAGTGGTTTCCAAATGGTGACAGTAAAACATCTTTCAAAACAGAGAATAGGCTAACATTTTCACATAAGAAATAGGGATTCATTTAGAGCATGACAAAGGGTCTTAATTGGGTGCTAGGACTAGGTTAGTGCAACTAATTTTTTTTTGACTCACACACGCAAAAAGACTGTAACCCCCTCATTACTGAGCAACTCTCCTTTATTAGCTCCATTTTGGAGTTTTTTTTTTTTTTTTTTTTTTTTTTTATAGATTGGAGTGCTCCAGCATTTGTTTCAGGGTATTACAGGGAACATAGCATACATGTGGATTTTCCACTTATTTGTAACAACACACTCTTTTTGGTATTTTTTTTTTTTGGGAATAGACGTTACCACGTTTATGGGTGAGACGTTGCAACGTCTGAACACACTACACAACACACACGGCAGACCGTTATAACGTTAGGGGTGGAGGTTCCAACGTGCACTCACACTACACCTGCACTTAACCATCCTATAGTCTTTGCACCCAGCCTTAGTACGACTTGATTCACCCCCAAACTTAGCTTCTACTGCTATTCTAGGTTTTTAATCAAGTTTTACTCTCACCATAGTTCACCAAAACTAACTTTAGCACAAAATATTCCCTAGCTAGCTAGATTCTTTCTTAAAAACAGAGCTTGTGTAGGAGCAGCAATCAATTCTTTCCATCTAATCATGCATAGGCTACTCACACACACATTTTCACTGTCTTTAGCCCAAAGAGAGTTATTTTCATGCTTGACAGAGTAAGAATGTAAATTGCTTTTGCATTTGATTACATGTACACACAGAACAAACTTAAAACATTGAGATCCCCACACACTTAAAGTTGAGCGGTGTCCCCACCGCTTCAAAGATAAACAAAGATGATTTACGTGTGTTTTTTTTTTTTTTTAAATGGGGGGTCTCATTCAGATCATGAAATAAAACTACTGAAAGTTCAACTAAAATTAAAACTAAGAACAAAACAAACAAAATAAAAACTACAACTACTTTTGAAATTAAATGGGGGACTTACTTGTTTCTTTGCACTGCACTAAGCCTTCCGCTTTGTCCGGTGGATACTCTACTGACCTTCACCTTTCTTCTTTTCCTTCTTCTCTCTTTCTTGACTTTCACTCCTCCTTGCTCAGCTATGGTAGTTGTTGTTGTCTCCTCGGACTCTTTTCTTTGAACTGCTCCCCACACTTACATCAAGAAACACTTGACGCAATTCGCAACTCTCTCTTAGCTTCCTCCCACATTCTCATTGCCAAATCGTGGGTTAAATTGCATTGGATCGTTGGGGATCACACGGGCTTTTTCCACCTCTGGCTCTTTAGACGTTGCCACGTCTGTGGATGATCCTCCAATTCCAGCAACTGTCCCTTGGGCTTGCTTCAACAGGTGCTCTGCCAGTTTTTGAGTGGCCTCCTCCATTGCTTGCTGTCTTACTCTCTCCATGGCAGCTTCTCTTTCATTATTGACTTGCATTTACGCAAGTTTGGCCGCAGACCTCTTTTTCAAAGAGACGTTACGGCGTGCTCAGAGGCGCTTCTTCAAAGAATAGCGAGGAGAGGGTCATTCGAAAACACTAGTGGCAACAAATGCGCACTAGTAGCGATGAGCGAGTTTCCTGCTGCAAAGACCTTGAGCTTTTCTCTTCACGAGAAGCTTTGGCCTTATTGTTGTGGGGGCAACAACTTCCTCTTTTTCTTCGCTCCTTTGAGCTTGTTTTGACTCAGCTGCTAGCTCTTGCCTTTTCTTTCTTCCAAAGGGGTTGTACGTGAGTGCACTTTTCACTCTTGTCTTTTTGGGTGGGCTAATGGGTTGGGACTCTGGGTTGCTTTCTGTGTTTGTTGGCTCAGACGTCGCCACGTCTGGTTTCTCGAGTGAGGTTGTTTTTGAGGTTCGGGTTGGGGTGGGGTCAGGTTGTGGGATTGGTTGGTCCTGAGCTTTGGATTGTGGGGTCTTTGGTGTGTTTTGGTCATGGGTGGAAGTTTCTTTTGGTGAAGGTGGTGGTTGTGTGGCTTGTGGGGATGGTGGTTTGGGGCTAGCTTCTTTGGATTTTGGTTGGGTGATAACTCTATTTTATATAGAGTATTTCATATGTTTAAACTTAGTATTTGCTCTCTTTCAAGTAATAATAAAGAGTTTATATAGTATTTAGTGTGATATATGATATCTTGAGTGATTTGAATGGATATAATTAGTTATAGGCCATTTTGGATATATTGTGGTATGTTTGATGTTTTTGTTCAGTGCGGTCTCGTCTTTCTCGCATCAATGCTCCCGCACCGATCTGCATCAATTCTCGCGCAACTTGGTGAATAAGCGACTGTTTCATATGCATCCACATGCAATGTGATGACCTCCTACTTGCTTCCCTGATGCCATCCAACAATGTATAGTAGGCGCCTACCATTCACACATAGCTATAGGCATAGCTTTGAAGAGTCATCAACATAGGGACACTTGTTCTAACACCATGGAACCACCCTATATGATTAAGTCAAAGATTGCAACATGGATAAACCTCTGGAAAGCAACTACACTATCATCCACTCAAGATGACTTCAACATGAAGGAAGGAAGCACCTCACTTGAAGGCTATAAAAGGACCTCACATCTTCATTTGGAAATATATCACAATCCATAAGTTAGATCAAAATTTCAATATACATAGTTAGTTTTATATATTTTTAGAGGAAGAGGAAGGAATTGACAAATCCTCCTTTACTCATTTTCATAGTGTTTGTATAGTGCTAAGGAGTAATGCTAGTGCATTGCTAGAAGACTTCATATAAAGATTTTCAACATTTGTAACCTTACTCTTGTTGTTTCTCTTTAGTGAGTTCTATATATATAAACATGGTCTATTCAGTTTATATATATCTTGCAATGTCTCTTGTTAGCTAAACCTTTCTTAGTTGGAATGTTCTAATCATTTAATGAGCTTTTAAGTAAGTATGTTGCATGTATGTATGTTTGTACTTTAGTTCTTGCTTGATAATATTTTTATTACTTATTTTAAACTTGATCACTTAGAATAAGTATGAATTGTAAATGACCGGACATGGCTTACAATTAAGAACTCAAGAACTAATATGGGTGAGTGTTTTACATAAAGAAAACTTTGTGAAAACCATGCTAAGTCCTAGACATAGGATAGTATAGTCCATAGGATAATTGTGGGTACTTAAAATACAAGAGTGAATTCACTTAAGCAAAGTGATACTTGTTAGGAGGCAAGATTGGCACGACACCACCTTTCTTTATTGCATAGAGAACAAGGATCATAAGAGTGGTAATGAAACTCAAGAAAGTGACCGAAAGGCACATAGCTAATGCAACAAAGATTCAAGGCAAACAGCATCACATCTTGCATCATACACTTTTAAGTAAATTACTTGATGAAGACATTCCAACTAGCTTTTCTCTTTTACACTATCAACATTCTTTACTTGCTTTCTTTCTAACTTAGTTGTGATCATCAAACAAAATCCAAAATTATTTTATTACTTTGTGACTTTGCACTATATTACTTTATATCATTTAAAAGTGAGTTTTTCAATCTCTGTGGGTTCGATCTTTTTACTACTTGTTTTTGGACAGTGTATACTTGCACTCAAGTGTATGTGGCATATTCCACACACCAAGTTTTTAGCGCCGTTGTTGGGATTGAAAGTAAATTCTTTTTAAAATTACGATATTAAGTAATTTAGTGTTGTATATAAATTCTGGTTTTTAGTTTCACAACCACGATTACATGGTACTTAGTATATGTACTGAAACTGCAAAATGAACTCCGAATATAGTTTAGATTTAGAAATAGAAAGAAAATTCAGGAGATTGCTAAGGCTCCAAAAACAGAATCAACAAGCCAGCAACATGTCTTTCAGTGAAGAACAAAGCTCAAGGCCACACTCGGTGAGAGGAGGCCCGGATCACAAAGATGCTCTTCAAGAAGAAGTTCATAGAGAAAATCTCATCCACATGGATCACATAGGTATGATTAATGATAGAGATAGACCTATGAGGATTATGCTCGGTTTGATCATCAAAACATGCAAACTAGCATAAACAGACCTCATATTGATGCCATGCATTTTGAATTTAAACCTATGATGTTTCAAATGCTTCAAACTATTGGTCAATTTGGAGGATCTCCTCATGAAGATCCTCATTTGCATTTAAGGCAATTTCTAGAAGTCTGTAGTAATTTTATTTTACCTGGTGTTAGTGAAAATGCATTTAGATTAAGGTTATTTCCATATTCTTTGAGAGATAGAGCCAAGGCTTGGCTAAATTCTTTAGAGCCTAACTCTATTCATTCATGGAATGAAATGGTGAAAAGTTTTTAGGAAAATATTTCCCACCTATCAAAAATGCCAGTTTAAGAAATGATATTACATCTTTTAGACAAAAAGAGTTTGAGTCTTTATTTGAAGCATGGGAAAGATGGAAGGAACTTTTAAGAAAATGTCCTCATCATGGTTTACTCATTATTATTCAAATGGAAACATTTTATAATGGTTTAGAACCTCAAACTAGAATAATGCTTGATGCATCATCCGGTGGAGTGTTATTAAATCATCATACAATGAAGCATGTGAATTAATTGATAGAATAGCAAACTAATAGCTCTAGTTGGCCTACCGAGAGGGTAAGTGCCCAAAAGAAACCATCGGGGGTACATGAAATTAATGATATATCACGCCTATCTCGCTCAAGTAGCCACTCTAGCTAATTTGATGAAAAACTTCACTTACAGCAATGCTATCACATCTAATGCAACTGCATCACCAGACAAAGACTATTGCGTGCGAGAAGAACAAGTACCTCCGTGCACACCTAGTTGTGTGTACTGTGGAGGAGGTCACTTGTATGAGGAGTGTTCTAGCAACCCTATCTCTGTAAATTATGTAGGTTATAATAGGAATAACAACCCTTATTCCAACACTTATAATCCCGGTTGGAAAGATCACCCAAATTTTAGATGGAGCAACAACGATTGCACTGCATCTAGAATCGCTCCCAACTACACAAACCAACCCACCAGATTCCCACCAAAATAACCAAAGAAACTCTCAACCTACTACATGAGAATTCTCTAGAAACCATGCTTAAAGCATTCATAGGTGAATCTAGAACCGCTAGACAAACCCAAGATGCTTCCATCAAGAACTTAGAGAATCAAGTTGGTCAATTAGCCACAACTTCTGTATCAAAGGCCACAAGGTGCCTTACCTTCAAATCTGAAGCTACACCTTCTCAAACCAAAGGAAAAGAGCAAGTTAAGGCTATTTCATTGAGAAGTGGTAAGGATTTGGTAGAGTTAATCGAGAGAGGAGGAAGTGTAGAAAAGGGAGAAAAAGCCAAAAATCAAAAGAAACCAATGCGAAGCATCTAGTGCTCTGCATCACAAGAAGTTCAAAGTCCACTACCTAAGTTAGTACACTGAATACCCTCCTCCTCCTTACCCTCAAAGACCTAAAAAGCACATGAGGAGAAGCGGTTTGGTAAATTCCTAGAGGTACTAAAACAATTACACATCAATGTTCCTTTAGTAGAAGCCCTCCAACAAATGCCAAATTATGCAAAATTTATGAAGGATGTGCTTACTAAGAGAAGAAGATTAGGTGAGTTTGAAACAGATTGCCATGATCAAGATTGTAGTTTGCTTATGCAAAATAAGATCCCTAGGAAATTGAAGGATCGAGTAGTTTTACAATTCCATTTTCTATAGGAAAATCCTATCTTGTAGTAAAGCTTTATGTGATTTAGGTGCAAGCATCAACTTGATGCCTAAATCTATTTTTGACCAGCTTAGAAATAGGAAATGCAAAACCAACCAACGTGACACTTCAATTAGCCGTACAATCAATAGCCTATCCTCGAAGGTATCATAGAAGACATCCTAGTTAAGGTAGACAAATTTGTATTCCCTGTAGATTTTGTTATCCTTGACTTTGATGCAGATAAGGAAGTGCCTATTATCCTAGGAAGACCATTTTTAGCAACTGGTAAAACCATAATTGATGTGCGAGAAGGTGAACTCACTATGAGAGTGAATGATCAAGAGATCAAATTCAATGTAATGAATGCTATGAAGTATCCTTCAGAAGAAACAGAAGAGTGTTCATCCTTATTCTCTCTAGATCAATTGGTAGAAAAACAATTTTACAAGCAGTATGATCACTTAGCCAATGCAGATGCATTAGATGCAGCTGCATTGCTAGATGCTGAAATACTAGAAAAGAGAATCGCCAATAGAAAACTCTTGTAAGGAAGTATGGGCTAGGACTTATGAACCACTCAATCTTGAGGATCCAAGTCTCAAGAAGAACTTACCCTCAATAGAACAACCTCCTAAGTTAGAATTGAAGATACTGCCTGAACACCTTAAATATGCATTCTTAGGAACAAATAAGACTTTACATCATCATCATTGCTTCGATTTAACATCAAAACAGAGAGTGTGATCTCATTAGTACTCTCAAGAAGCATACCAAAGCTATAGGTTGGCAAATGGCAGATATCAAAGGAATTAGTCCTTCTATATGCATGCATGAGTCATTTTGGAAGAAAATTCCAAAAACAAAGATAGAGAGTCAAAGAAGACTAAATCCTATCATGAAAGAGGTTGTGAAAAAGAAATAATTAAGTGGCTAGATGCTTGGAATCATATACCCCATATCGAGACATGGTGCTTGGGTAAGCCTGTCCAATGTGTACCAAAGAAAGGGGTGTGACGGTGATAGCCAATGAAAAGAATGAGTTGATACCAACAAGAATCACACAGGTGTGGAGAATCAGTATGGATTACGTAAAAAACTCAACAAAGCTACCAAAAAGGATCACTTTCCTTTACCATTCATAGACCAAATGCTAGATAGATTAGCGGGGAAAGAATTTTATTGTTTCCTAGATGGCTACTCAAGCTATAATCAAATAGCCATTGAGCCTAAGGATCAACACAAAACCACCTTTACATGCCCTTATGGTACTTTTGCTTTTAGGAGAATGCCATTTGGCTTATGTAATGCACCTGCTACATTCCAAAGATGCATGATGTCTATATTCTCGCATTTCATTGAGCAATCAATGGAAGTATTCATGGATGATTTCTCTATCTTTGGAGAAACATTTCAAGTTTGCTTAACAAACTTGGAACAAATTCTCAAGAGATGTGAAGAAACAAATTTAGTTTTAAATCGGGAAAAGTGCCATTTCATGGTACAAGAAGGCATAGTGCTAGGACATAGGATTTCAAAGAAAGGTCTAGAGGTAGACAAAGCTAAAGTTGATGTCATTGAGAATCTACCACCACCCAATACAATTAAAGGTATCGGGAGCTTCTTAGGCCATGCTTTGGTTTCTATAGAAGGTTTATCAAAGACTTTTCAAAAATCTCAAAACCATTATGTATGCTTCTGCAACATGATGTAGAATTTATCTTTGATAACTTTTGTATAGAAGCTTTTGACAAGCTTAAAAGGCATTGGTGACAAAGACCAATTATAGTAACTCCAGTTGGAGCGAGGCCATTTGAATTAATGTGTGATGCTAGTGACTTTGCAGTAGGAGCGATCCTAGGGCAAAGGTATGATAAGATCTTTCATTCCATATATTATGCTAGCAAGACATTAATTGAAGCTCAAGTGAACTACACATCCACAGAAAAAGGAATTATTAGTCGTGGTCTTTGCATTTGAAAAATTCGAGATCATACTTAGTTGGCACTAAAATTATTGTCTACACCGATCACTCTGCCATTAAGTATCTAATTTCAAAGAAGGATGCAAAGCCAAGGTCGCTAAGGTGGATTTTACTCCTACAAGAATTTGATCTAGAAATTAGAGACAAGAAAGGAGTAGAAAATCAAGTAGCGGACCATTTATCAAGGATTGAAGGAGAATCACTTGGTACACAAGGAGAAGAAATCAAGGAGAGTTTTCCAGATGAGAAACTATTAGCAATCACAGTCAATGCAAAACATGAAACGCATTTGCTATAAGCAATGCAGAGCATCAAATGCATCTGCACCATGGTTTCTTTGATATTGTCAATTTCCTTGCAAGCAAAGTAGTACCGATGAGTATGACATATCAACAAAGGAGAAAGTTCTTCCACATGGTTAAACAATACTATTGGGATGATCCATTCCTTTACAAGATGTGTCCCGATCAATTAATAAGGAAATGCATACAAGAGGAGCAACAAGCAAGCGCTTTACGCATTGCCATTCTCGCACCTTATGGAGGACACTTTGGAAGCACTAGGACAAAGAGCTAAGGTATTACATCACGGTTATTTTTGGCCTACTTTATTTAAAGATTCATATTTATTGGTCAAATCTTGTGATAAATGTCAAAGAAAGCGTGAAATATTTACGATAAGCATGAAATGCCTAGAACAAATATTTTAGAAATTGAATTATTTGATGTTTGGGGCATGGATTTCATGGGACCTTTTCCACCCTCTTTTGGCAATTTATATATCTTAGTAGCTGTTGATTATGTATCCAAATGGGTAGAGGCGTAGCATTACCTAATAATGATGCTAAATCGGTGAGTAAGTTTACGCAAAGAAATATATTCACTAGATTTGGAACTCCTAGAGCTATCATTAATGATGAAGGTTCACACTTTTGCAATAAGATCATAGAAAACCTTCTAGCTAAGTATGGAGTTAAGCATAAGATAGCTACTGACCTACCATCCTCAAACTAGTGGACAAGCGGCACTATCCAATAGGGAAATTAAGAGAATGCTAGAAAAATGGTAAGTCCAAATAGGAAAGATTGGTCTTTACATTTGGATGATGCTTTATGGGCATATAGAACAAAGATTCAAAACACCCTTAGGAATGTCCCCTACAAATTAGTCTATGGAAAAGCATGCCATTTACCCGTAGAATTGGAAAACAAATCCTATTGGGCTATCAAGAAGCTCAATTTCAATTTGAACAAGGCGGTAAAAAGAGAATGTTAGAGCTTGATGAGTTAGAAGAAATTAGGCAAACCTCTTATGAGAATGCTGAAATCTACAAAGCTAAGACTAAGAAATGGCATGACAAGAAAATTCTCGAGAAGAGAATTGAAAGAAGGAGGACTAGTTACGCTATACAACTCTAGGTTGAAGCTATTTCTGGAAAACTAAGGTCAAGGTGGTCGTGGGACCATTTAAGTTGATAAAAGTTTATCCACATGGAGCAATGAGACTTATTTGATAAATCCTCAAATCATCGTCTTCAAGGTGAATGGTCGAGAGAGTTAAAATGTACTATGGTGAACATGTGGTGAAAGACAAAACCACCACCCATTTGCAAAATCTCTAAGTGAAAAGAGGTAGTCAGTGACAAGACTCTTAAAACAAGCGCTTAATGGGAGGCAACCCATTGTTTTTAATTATTTTTGTGCAATTTTATGTTTTTAGTTGTTTTGCGTAAATGCGGGAAGAAACTAATGCAATCGCATCAAGTGCACTGCATTGAGGAAAAACGCGTGCCTCGCATCGAAAAATTATAAACTTGAAGAAAATTGGTTAAGTGTGAATCAAAAGGCTTCAGGAAGATCAAAGGAGGATAAGTAAGATTAATAACACATTGGTAGCCAAAGCAAGACACTTGGCAAGATGCATGCGCAGCACGCAATGCTAACGGCTACCTAATAAATCCACTAACTTCCCTCTTCCTGAAACATAAAGCCTTCATTGTTACCGTTACCCCTTCATTCGCAAACTCTCACAAATTCTCTCATCTGAAACACAAATCAATCTTCTCATTCTCAATCCAATCTTTTCCAAAACACACAAGCAATCAAAAAAACCTAGAATTTCAAAGCAAATACAATGGTGAAAAAGCAATCAAAGACACAAATCATCGAGCAGCAGCCAAAACTCCCCAAAAGAGAAGAAAGCCATGCATGCAGGATCATCATCATCAAGGAAAGGAAAGCCAAAGAATCATCAATCGAATCCGATGACAATGTTCATCCGTGGAACATGCATCTATTGCCCGAGAGGGTATGATTTGAAGAAGGCAAGCCCATCATTCATGTCAACAGTGGCCAATCTCAATTGGGACCACTTTGTGCTACCACGAGGAGGCTACATTGAAGACATAGTGAGAGAATTCTATGCTGGCATCACACCACAAGAAGGAGCAGAACATTCCTACACTTCCATGGTGAGAGGTAAACTTGTACACTTCCATGCCAAGAAATTGAATGAACATTATATCTTTGAAATATAATGGGAATGAATTTGAAAATAGAGTGGCAAATGCCTTTAAGAAAGAAATGGAAGAAATAAGGAGTAGGATTGCTATACCAGGGTCTGTTTGGGAAAAATTCACACCTAATGAGATTAAGCTTAGAAGTAACTATTTGGTAAATGCATTAGGTAATTGGCATCTGTTCATAGCTAATTCAATTTTGCCTACATCACATACATATGCTATGACCAAAGAGATATTGATCTTGTTAGATACAATTCTCTCTCAAGGACATGTAGACATAGGTAGATTGATTGCTAGGGAAATTCTTGCATGTTCAAATAAGTCAAAGGGATTGTTTTTCCTTTGTCTTATTAATGAGCTATGCATGAAAGAAGGAGTCCCTATTGCTTTGCTAATGAACAAAGAAAGTTTCCCCACAGTAATTTAAGTCTTGAAGTGAAGGAAAAGTTGAGAAATGTAAGAGGCCACTGCACTGCAATGCAAGAGCATTACATGCGAAGGCAGGGTCATCTGAAATTTCAAAATGATCAACATGATCTGCTTCAATTGGTTTTTGACAAGATCTTTGATCTTGTGGGCCAAAATGAATGCCCCCGAATTTCCAAGTTGGGTATTGAGATCTGAAGGTGAAGAAGAAGAAGAGAAAGAAGTTGAAGAAGAAGGGAAAGGAAAGGAGAAGGTAGGAGAACCTAGCACTAAGAAGAAAGTGGCTAGGAAACAATACAAAGTACAGAAGAAGGTTGTGGTAGAACCTGTAGTTGAAGAATTGTATGATTACAATCTGAAAGTGAGAGTGAGGAATTGAAAGAAATGGATAAGGATTTAGAAGAAGAAGAGGAGGAAGAAAGTGATGAGGAAATTGATGAAGAAGAAGAGGAACAAGCTAGAGGTGTGATCTTAGAGGAGATTGCTAGGCAGAAATATGCCAAACAAACTTCTGCATCAACCCAACCAGGAACACCTATCACTTCACCAGTAACCAAATCACCCATCATCTCACCAAACCAAGAATCCTCCTCCATTCCAAAATCACCATTACCCTCCCTCAATGATCCACCAGTCCTATCACAATCATCACCACAAACAACCCCTCCACCACCCTCTCCAAGAAATGAACCACAAGAAACAACTCACACAGAACAACCAACCCCTATTATGCCAACAGAACAAGAAGTACCTTCTAACCCAAGCAACATAATTTCTAATGTTGTTTCTGCTCTTGAGAAAGAAGTTTTGCAGGAAAGAGAAGAAGAAGGACTCAACAAACAAAACTAAGAAGAAGAATCATCTGCCAAGGAGACAGTAACTCAAACTGTTGAGATGCAGAGTGATGCTCCTGCATCACTTGCTGCTGCATCACAACAGGCAACAACTGTGCATGATGAGGCAACAATTAAAATGGTTCTGGAAGAAATGGCTAAGCAGAAAAGGGAAGCATTGCACAACACACAGAAATTCTTCAAGCAACCTGCAGGAAGGCAGGCAAAATTAACACCAAAGAGAAAGAAATCTGATGCAGTCAAGACTGATGCACCTGCATCAGTTCAAGAACAAATTCCTGCAACTACACCAGAAGTAGGAGGTGCATCTGCACCTACAGAAGCAACACCAAGCAAGCCCAAGGAGAAGAAGCAGAAGGTGAAACACACTCCTCCAAGCAGACATAGCACCAGAATTAGGAGTGGAGCCAAACCATGAGTATCAATTTACAAGCTTTCACCTACAACTGCTATATGCTTGTTTTGTTTCTTTATGACTATTTCCCTGGTTGTACTAATCCCTGTCCCCTGTTTTGAACAAATAGTTTATATTTTTTGAACAAATTGCAGTGAGGGCACTGCAACCCCTTAAGTTTGGGGGGGGGATTTGCATGTTATGTTTAAATTATGTTATGTTTTTATCTAATATGTTGTGTGTTTAAATTAAATGTTTTAGATAGTAAATATATATGTTTTAAATAGTTTTTTGTTGTTTAAATATTAGATGTACTTAACAAAGTAGTATCTAAATATTTTTAGAAAAGATCAGTTTTTCAAAAATATGGTGAAAGCCCTATGGATGGAATTTTCAATGATGAAAAAGAGAAAAAAAGCCTTTATTTCTCGAAAAACCAAAATTATTTTCACTTCAACACTTCAAAACGAGTTTGTGAAAAGAACCTTGCTATTTAAAAGATCAATCTGATGCAAGGAATTTTTGGTAAGCTTAGGTCAAAACAAAGCTTTACTAAAAAGAAAGAAG
This sequence comes from Oxytropis ochrocephala, assembly GCA_020916435.1. NCBI lineage: Eukaryota > Viridiplantae > Streptophyta > Magnoliopsida > Fabales > Fabaceae > Oxytropis > Oxytropis ochrocephala. The sequence continues at coordinate 73,833,849 of CM037094.1, read as the reverse complement.
AGCTTAAAGAATTAAGTTTGGGGGTGTTTTATGAAAACAAAGGCTGAATTTCAAAAGTGTAAAGAGTAAACAATGTAGAAAAAGAATACAAAAAGTGGACAAGCCATATCCTGAATCTTTTGAAACTATACTGTGCCTAAAGACATGAATGCATCTGGAGGTCAAAGACACATGCCATGCGAGAATAAATGTATCTGGAGGATAGTTCAATAAATCGAACTCGTGCAAAGTGCAAAGAAAAATATATGCATCTGAGGTCAAAGACTGTGCCAAAGTGCATTTGCATCCGGAGGTCGGTGAGGAAGGTATGAGCTAGAAAAAGAAAAAGCATCATCGGTCAACAGATCAATGTAAATCAGATCAAGAAAAGCAAAATGCAGAAAAAATCAATGCACAAAAACACTTCAAAGAAGTATTGCATTTGCACAAAAAGATCCACATAAAAAAATAGAAAATTGCATTGGCTCAAAAGCTTTGAAAGATTCAATCAAGTCCTTTGAATTTTAGAACTCCCCAACACTTGAGAAAATTTTGTGAGTCTAAACTTTCTTTTGAAAAATAATTTGGTGTGACCAAAGATGAACCAATCCTTTCAAAGGCTAGGAGGAAATTTTTTCACTTAGTCTTGGAACCAATCTCAACTCAGTGGGTTCACACACACACAAGAGAGTTTGAATAAATTTGGTAGTTTTGAAGAAATAAAGGCACAAGAAAAGTTGTTGATAAATGAAGTTCATAGGGAACTCCTCATGAAAATCCAAAAATCAAGCTGATCTATCTTCTAGAATTTTTAGTTTTTTATAGTTTGTCTTTGTCATTACTTGCGGACAAGCAATGGTTTAAGTTTGGGGGTGTGATAACTCTATTTTATATAGAGTATTTCATATGTTTAAACTTAGTATTTGCTCTCTTTCAAGTAATAATAAAGAGTTTATATAGTATTTAGTGTGATATATGATATCTTGAGTGATTTGAATGGATATAATTAGTTATAGGCCATTTTGGATATATTGTGGTATGTTTGATGTTTTTGTTCAGTGCAGTCTCAATGCTTTATCGCATCAATGCTCCCCGTGACCGATCCTCGCATCAATTCTCACAAGAACTTGGTGAATAAGCGACTGTTTCATATGCATCCACATGCAATGTGATGACCTCCTACTTGCTTCCCTGATGCCATCCAACAATGTATAGTAGGCGCCTACCATTCACACATAGCTATAGGCATAGCTTTGAAGAGTCATCAACATAGGGACACTTGTTCTAACACCATGGAACCACCCTATATGATTAAGTCAAAGATTGCAACATGGATAAACCTCTGAAAGCAACTACAGCTATCATCCACTCAAGATGACTTCAACATGAAGGAAGGAAGCACCTCACTTGAAGGCTATAAAAGGACCTCACATCTTCATTTGGAAATATATCACAATCCATAAGTTAGATCAAAATTTCAATATACATAGTTAGTTTTTATATTTTTAGAGGAAGAGGAAGGAATTGACAAATCCTCCTTTACTCATTTTCATAGTGTTTGTATAGTGCTAAGGAGTAATGCTAGTGCATTGCTAGAAGACTTCATATAAAGATTTTCAACATTTGTAACCTTACTCTTGTTGTTTCTCTTTAGTGAGTTCTATATATATAAACATGGTCTATTCAGTTTATATATATCTTGCAATGTCTCTTGTTAGCTAAACCTTTCTTAGTTGGAATGTTCTAATCATTTAATGAGCTTTTAAGTAAGTATGTTGCATGTATGTATGTTTGTACTTTAGTTCTTGCTTGATAATATTTTTATTACTTATTTTAAACTTGATCACTTAGAATAAGTATGAATTGTAAATGACCGCACATGGCTTACAATTAAGAACTCAAGAACTAATATGGGTGAGTGTTTTACATAAAGAAAACTTTGTGAAAACCATGCTAAGTCCTAGACATAGGATAGTATAGTCCATAGGATAATTGTGGGTACTTAAAATACAAGAGTGAATTCACTTAAGCAAAGTGATACTTGTTAGGAGGCAAGATTGGCACCGACACCCCTTTCTTTACTGCATAGAACAAGGATCATAAGAGCTGGTAATGAAACTCAAGAAAGTGACCGAAAGGCACATAGCTAATGCAACAACATTTCAAAGCAACACATCACATACTGCATCATACACTTTTAAGTAAATTACTTGATGAAGACATTCCAACTAGCTTTTCTCTTTTACACTATCAACATTCTTTACTTGCTTTCTTTCTAACTTAGTTGTGATCATCAAACAAAATCCAAAATTATTTTATTACTTTGTGACTTTGCACTATATTACTTTATATCATTTAAAAGTGAGTTTTTCAATCTCTGTGGGTTCGATCTTTTTACTACTTGTTTTTGGACAGTGTATACTTGCACTCAAGTGTATGTGGCATATTCCACACACCATTGGGCTTGCTCTTTGTTTGTTTGATTTGGTGGGGATTCACTCACAGTCTTCTCACTTGAACTCCCTTTCTCCTCAGGGCTTTCCTCCTCTTCCTCCTCACTAATTACTTCCATGCTTGCTTTCTTTGATTCCTCTGCATCAAAATCAGAAATATCATCCAAATCGTCAGAATTAAAATCTTCTTCACTACTTACCTTCTTTTGTTTCTTTACTGGGCTTTGCCTCTTTGGTGGGCTTCTTGCTCGCTTGGCCCTTTCCTTATTCACATCCCTTCTTTGTATTGTAGACAGGGGGACATCATCCTCATCTTCTTCCTGCATCCAGCTCGGCAACACAGGCTCTTCAATCACTTTCTTACCCTTGGACACTTCGGCAAATACCTTCTTTTGCCACTCAAATTGTTCCTTGACAAACTTGGCCAGGGAGTTCTGCCTCTCCTCCAGACGTTGCAACGTCTGTGTATCAACAGAACTTGCAGCACCTGCAGTCTTCACCCTAGGTTTAAACTTTGTTGAAAAGGGGCCTTGAGGCTGCTCCCTAAGCTCTGAGGCTTCAATCTCTACTCCTGCCTCCATACACAAGTCAGTAATCATACATGGGAAATACAAATAACCATCCTTCCTATTTTTCCATTTGTTGAGCTCACGGTTGATTAGCTTTCCAACCTCTACTTTGTCTCTTGACATGATTGCATCTATCACAATCAGCCTCTCTTTGTCCACCCAGGATGTGTGAGAGGTAGGGATTAAGCAGTGCCTTATGAAATGAAACCAAGTGTTGGCTTCATCACATAGGTACCTCTTCATTATTTTAAATTCACTCACCGTGCTCTCCACTCCTCTCCCGATGAAGACCCTCAACACATATCCTCTCCTTAATAGCATCCATTTCAAATTGGACCATAATTCTTTTGTTTGGTCTCCACAACTTTACCATAGTACCCTAAACCAAAATAGTCATTGATGACTCTCACTCCAAACTTTACTTCCTCACCTCTCACCTTGGACACAATGGACGGCTCTCCTTCAGCCTCTCAACGATTCCCTTGTAGAAATCGTGAACCGTGAGTAGCAATGTATTCCTTTACGTGCACCACGAACTTCACCCGACCCAACGCTGCGACGGTTATGAAAAATCGAGGATTGGGGCTTTCTTGACTAAAGCCCTTTTCGGAAGTAGGGCTTTTTCTTGGATGGGTTAGGTGTTTCAGGATGAGGGCGAGGATGAACTCAGTTCAGCATGCTTGCCTTTCCCAGAGGATTTGGTGGCTGATTGCTTCACTTTTGTCATAGTAATTGCGCAGAAAATTGCTTGGAAGGGAATGGGGGATTTCTGGAAATTTAGGTTTTCTGAGAAAGAAAGGGGAGGTTTTGGTTTCAGAGAGATAAGGAGAAGAAAGAGATTGCAGGAGGTGGGTTTATGGTGAATGGTTAGATTTTATGGGGAAGTGGTTATGGGGAGTTGAGAAATGGAAGAGTGGAGTAATGGAGAAAAGTAACCGTTGATTAGACAAGTTAGGGAAGGGAGATGACGTCGTGGTCAGTTACCACGTTCGTGCTCAGAGGGAAATCATTTCTGACATGCCATCACTTACGCCTCTGACTTAATTTAAATCTGCCCTGACTGCCCAGACGTGCCCACGTCTAGTGAATACTGAGACGTTACGACGTCTACCACCTTTCACTTCCACATTTCTTTCAACACTTATTCCTGCAAAACAAAAATTAAAAAGACACAAAAATTTGTTAATTAAAAAAAAAAAAATTGGGTTGCCTCCCAAGAGCGCTTGCTTTAAGAGTCTTCAGCCAGACTTTTGTTTCTTTCATTCAAGAATTGTTGAAGGACATTTGGATCTTATCCCTTTCCACATGCTCTCCATGATATTGTTTCACACGTTGGCCATTAACTTTGAATATGGTGTTTGTCTTTTCATCAAATAAATCCACAGCACCATGAGGATAAATCTTCATTAGTTTGAATGGACCTGACCACCTTGACTTCAACTTCCCTGGAAACAACTTAAGCCTTGAATTGAATAGCAACACCTGTTGTCCTTCTGCTAGCTCTCTCCTTTGGATTCTTTGATCGTGCCACTTCTTGGTCTTTTCTTTATACATTGCTGAGCTCTCATAGGCATGGTGTCTAAACTCTTCTAGCTCATTCAATCGTAACAATCTTGCTTCACCAGCCTTTGCATGATCTAGATTTATTTGTTTTATTGCCCAATAAGCCTTGTGCTGGAGCTCAATTGGTAGGTGACAAGCCTTACCATAAACTAGCTTGTAAGGAGACATGCCCAATGGTGTTTTGTATGCTATTCTGTAGGCCCAAAGTGCATCATCCAAGTGTAATGACCACTCCTTTCTGTTGGGACCAACCATCTTTTCAAGTATTCTTTTGATCTCTCGGTTGGATATTTCTGCTTGGCCACTGGTTTGGGGGTGATAAGCTGTAGCAATTCTGTGTTTCACTCCATACTTGGCCAGGAGGTTCTCAATTAACTTATTGCAAAAATGAGAGCCTTCATCACTGATTATGGCCCTTGGAGTACCAAACCTTGTGAATATATTCTTTTTCAGGAACTTGCTAACTGATTTAGCCTCATTGTTTGGTAATGCCACTGCTTCAACCCACTTTGACACGTAATCCACAGCTACCAAAATGTAGAGATTTCCATGGGACATAGGAAATGGTCCCATGAAGTCCATTCCCCATACATCAAACAATTCAACTTCCAGAATGTTTGTGAGTGGCATCTCTTGCTTGCTTGATATGTTTCCTGTTCTTTGGCACTTGTCACATCTCCTAACCAGCTCATGTGCATCTCTGAATAATGTTGGCCAATAGTAGCCTGATTGTAGGACCTTTGCAGCTGTTTTAGTACCTCCAAAATGTCCACCATAAGGTGCTGAATGACATTGTTGCAGCACATGGAGTTGCTCTTCCTCAGCTAGGCATCTTCTTAGTAACTGATCTGGACACAATTTGTACAAGTATGGTTCATCCCAGAAATAGTGCTTTATAGTGTGGAAGAACCTCTTCTTCTGCTGATAGTTGAATCCTACAGGCACAATTTTGCTAACAAGGAAGTTAACTATGTCGGCGATACCATGGAGCGATAGTATCGACGTTATGACGTTTGACGAAAGTGTCATAGACGTGGCCGCGCTTCGCCATCGAGGCTACTAACAATAGTCTCTCATCGAAATTTTTCTTGTATATCCTTTTCACTGCACTGCATCAACATTCTCAAGCCTAGAAAGATGATCAAAGAACTTGGTTCTCCACCCCCTTTTTGTCACGAAATTTCCAAGTCAAATTCTTGGAGGAGGAGAACCCATCTAATAAGTCTTGGCTTTGCATCTTTTTAGAAATTAAGTACTTAATGGTCGAATGATCGATGAAAACAATAACTTTTGCACCCACTAAGTATGATCTAAACTTATCAAATGCAAACACAACAACCAAGAGTTCTTTTTGATCACACAAGATAATTCAATTGGGCATCATCTAAGGTTTTACTGGCATAATAAATAGAATGAAAAATTTTTCCATACCTTTGCCCCAATACACCCTCCCACGGCATAATCACTTGCATCACACATCAACTCAAATGGCTTGGACCAACTGGAGTGACTATTACCGAGTCAATTTACAAGCGCAAGCGATCTTGATTTGTTGAAAGCTTCATGACATTGCTCATCAAAATTGAAGACGTGGTCACGCTGCAACAATGCACACAAGGGTTTTGAAATCTTTGAGAAATCCTTGATGAATCTTCTCTCAGAAACCCCGCATGTCCTAAGAAACTTCTGACTCCTTTGATAGTTGTGGGTGGAGGTAGCTTGTCAATAACATCAATCTTTGCTCTGTCCACCTCTAACCCTTTCTTTGATATTCTGTGCCCCAATACTATTCCTTCTTGTACCATGAAATGACATTTTTCCCAATTGAGCACTAGATTGGTTTCTTCACACCTTATCAGAACTCCTTCCAAATTATCCAGGCATCCTTTGTACGAATCTCCATAGACTGAGAAATCGTCCATAAAAACCTCCATGGAATTCTCAATAAAATCAGAAAATAAGGCCATCATGCACCTTTGAAATGTTGCAGGAGCATTGCACAGTCCAAATGGCATCCTTCTGAAAGCAAAGGTACCATAGGGACAAGTGAATGTTGTCTTTTCTTGATCTTCAGGTGCTATAGCTATCTGGTTGTAGCCTGAATAACCATCAAGGAAACAGTAGAAATCTTTGCCTGCGAGCCTGTCTAGCATTTGATCAATGAATGGAAGAGGAAATGATCCTTCTTAGTTGCTTTGTTTAACTTTCTCGTAATCCATGCATATCCTCCAACTCATCATCGTCCTTGTTGGAATTAGCTCATTTTTCTCATTAGTCACCACAAGTAACTCCTCCTTTTTGGGTACACACCGAATCGACTCACCCAGGAGTCGCTCACTAATAGGGTAAATGATTCCTGCATCCAACCACTTGATGATCTCTTTCTTTACCACCTCCTTCATTATGGGGTTCGATCTCCTCTCTGTCCTTCAATGCTATTCTTGGCATTCTCCTCTAGAGACAATTCTATGCATACAGATTGTGGGGTGATACCTTTGATGTCCGCCATTTGCCAACCAATTGCCTTTTATGTCTCTTGAGTATTAATGAGATCATTTTCCCCGCTCTTGGGTGAGCTTGGAAGAAATGATCACAGAGCGAGGAATCATTTTCCCTAAGAAGACATACTTTAAGTGATCGAGCAACACCTTTAATTCCAAAGTAGGTGGCTTTTTAATGGAGGCACATTCTTCTTCAGATTTGACTCCTCTTGCCCTAAAGATTCATACTTCTTTGTCCAAGACTTTGGTGCGGGGGGCTCGACGCGTGGCCGCCTGCAACAATGCACGATACGACGTCTGAGGAACATCTTCTTCCGCGCTTTGTATTTCATTGTTGCCTGAATTTTCTCCAAATGATCATTATCCTTGTTGAATTGTTTCAAACCATATGATCAATGGCAACCACGCATCTAAACATTCCTCCGTGCTTGGATCCGGATATTTGAGAGCATTGAGGACGTTGAACTTGACTTCTTGGTCATTGACTCTCATGATTAATTCTCCTTCTCGCACATCAATGATTGTCCTTCCAAAGTAGCTAAGAAGGGTCTCCCGAATGATGGGAACTTCTTTACCGCATCAAAATCTAAAATAACAAAATCCACCGGAAACACAAACTTGTCAACCTTGATTAAAACATCTTCTAGTATGCCTTCGTGGATAAACTCTACGCTTATCGGCTAAAGTTAAGCTTAAAGAGGTAGGCTGGCGCTTCCTATACCAAGTTTGTCATAAATGGACTTGGGCATCAAGTTGATACTTGCTCCCAAGTCACATAATGCTTTGCCAATGTAAAAATCTCCAATGGAGCATGGTATAGTAAAGTCGCCAGATCCTTGAGTTTTCTAGGAAGTTTATTCTGCATAATTAAACTACATTCTTCAGTTAAAGCAACAGTTTCAAACTCCCCTAGCCTTCTCCTTTTGGTGATGATGTCCTTCAAGAACTTGGCATAATTTGGCATCTGCTGTAAAGCATCAACCAAAGGAAGGTTGATGTGTAACTGCTTTAACATTTCCATGAACTTCTTTGAATCGCTTATCTTCATGGGCCTTCTTCAATCTTTGAGGGTATGGTGGAGGAGGATACTCAGGTACAAGCCTAGGTACAGTCTTGATTCCTGGTTCAAAATTAGACGTTGTAACGTCTGGAATATCCTTCACACCACTTGTGCTTGCTTCTTTCCCTTTCTTTTTCTCTTTCTCTGGCACTTCTTTTTGCTTCTCCTGTAATTCTTCTTCCACGAGGCATAGTTGGTTCGGGATATTCAGTACCACTTCTTAAAGAAATTGCATTTACTCGACCATTTACCCCATTATTACCATTAGGGGTTGATGATGATGGTGTTTCATTGTAGAAGGAAGAGATCCATTCTGCTTTGAGTGAGGGCTCGCTATCTGTCCAATTTGATTTTCCGAGTTTTGATTGAAGACTCATGAGTTTGAAGGGTTGTCTTGCAATCACTTATGAAGTTCTTCATCATGGCTTCCAAACTGCTATTGTTGTTATTCTGCACACATACCGCCTCTGTTGTTCTTTGAGGAGGGAATCCTGGAGGTATTGCGGGAGCATTGTTGCCGGTATTCAGTGCATTGTTGTTTCTCCAACCAAATTTGGATGATTTCTCCAATTTGAATTGTAGGAGTTGGAGTAGGGGCCATTTCCTTTGTTCGAGAGACAAAGTTTACTGATTGAGGGTTGTAGGGACACTCCTCATACACATGCCCTTCTTCACAATAAACACACACTATTCCACCAGGTGGGTAGGTTCAATCTCACGCAATGATGCAGCTTCGACGACGTGGCCACGTTTGAAGTACTCAAAGTTTTGATCATGTTGGTCGGGGTAGCCACTTGAGCGTAAAGAGCGATTACTTCACTTATCTCATGCACACCGCCTTCTTTCCGTGAGTAAATCTATCGATGGCCAATGAGAGTTATGGGTGGCTATTTCATCAATGAGCTTGCATGCCTCGAGAAAGGACATGTTTAGAATGACACCACCTGATGAAGCATCAAGTATCAATCTTGTAGGTTGATCTAGGCCATTATAAAACGTCTCCATTTGGATCACCACAGGAATGCCATGGTGAGGGCACATTCTTAGTAATTCCTTCCACTCTCCCAAGCTTCAAATAATGATTCCCTTTCCTTTGTTTGAAGGAAGTGATATCATTTCTCACCTAGCATTCTTGTTGGGAGGGAAATATTTGGCCGTAAACCTCTCTGCTAGCTCATCCCAAGTATGAATTGAATTTGGCTCCAAGGAATTCAGCCAATTTTTAGCCTTATCCTTGAGTGAGTATGGGAAGAGTTTCAATCTAAATGCATCCTATGACACTCCAGGGATGATAAAGTTGCTGCACACATCTAGAAATTGTCTCAGGTGAGAATATGGATCTTCTTGAGGGAAACCTCCAAATTGGCTGCAGATTTGGAACATCATGGGCTTGAACTCAAAGTGACCGAGTATGAAGGGTTGGTCTTGCAATGCCTGTTTGTAAATGAGCGAGATTGAGCACGGCATAATCACGCATAGGCCTATCCTCGCTCATTGACCATATCTTGTGGTCCCGCATTGATGAGTTGCTGCCTTTGGTAGTGTTCATCATCAACAACTATTGTCTCTGTATGAGTTTGTGGTCCAAGACCTTGTCCTCTGACTCCTCTTGGTGTATGTCCACCTCTAGAACCAAAGTGTTATGTTCGGACATGGTTGGGTGTTGTTCTTGTTGTTCTTTGCCTTCTTCTTAACCTTTGTTGTCTCCTTAGTTATGCGAAAGTTCTTTCGTGTTCTGATCAAACTCAGTTCGATTCACTACTTGGTTCGATTGAACTAGAGCTTGAGTCGGAACTAAGCATACGTGTAACGCGTCTACTGTTCAAACACGTAAACAAAGAAACAACACGAAAATTCCTTCAACTTGTGTTTTAATACTTTGAACAATGAAAATCACTACAATCCCCGGCAACGGCGCCAAAAACTTGTTCGCGTTTGTGTAATAGTATGATTTTCCGCAATTAGAGTGCAAGTATACACATCGTACAAGTAATAAAGTGGATTTAAGTAAGAGATCGTTCCCACGAGGATTGGTTTGTTTTTCAAAGTTCAAGATCAAAGCACAAGAGAATTAAGTAACAAATCGGCAATAAGAGTTGTTTTTAAAGCTAAGATGTGATTAAAGCAAGTAAACAAATGTTGGTTGTGAGTATAGAATGAGAGGTGAGCTGAGTTGTTGTATGCAGAATAAATCCTTTCTAGTCAGACGTTACAACGTCTACACGTTATAACGTACAAATGCTATATTGTATAGACGTGGCCACGTCTGAACGCTGTTGCAAAAGAGCTATGCTTTTCAGCACAAAACGTCAGAGTTTCAAGTATAAGAGGTCCTATGTCTAGGTTCTAAATAGGCCCACTCCTGTATTTTAAGCACCCACAACGCAATGTTCTATGAACTATTTATCCGTTCTATGTCTAGACTTAGATAAAAATGCCTAAATGTCTTTAGTGCACCGTTCGTTCATATAAATCTTTGATTTCTTTTCATAGACCATGTCTGTACCTATGAATCTACCTATTTTAAGAGGCCAACCTCAAAACAAGTTTGGAAATATTTTCACACAAAGATTTAAAACATGTACGCCAATACTTTATAACATTTGACTAGAAATTCATTATAAGCAAACAACAACTCAACTACAAAGTGCTTAGCTCATGTTGAGCATCTTTACTGAGAATGAAGTGGATTTAGAATCCAAATACCATACATTACTGAAAAGAAACTAAGTGCACAAGATGCAACTAAGTAGCTCTTCAAAGATGTATCACCGTATAGACGTTACAACGTCCGAGCCTTACAACAAAGCGAAAAATAAAACTAAGTTCGGACTAGTAAAATACAAGTCCGCTTCCGGATCTTCTTTACAAAACTAATTACGAGTTTAATGGGGATGGAGATGAAGTGTTTCTGAAGGTGTATGGAAGAGATGATGATCGTGGTCGTGGTAGGTGATGCCTTGAGAGAGAGAGCTGAGCCTTCATTAAATAGCCACCTTGCTTACGCGTGCTGATGTCACTAACTCACCTACCAAGCCCGCTTTCCCATCTTCTCCCCGACCTCGCTCAACGCTACGATTGTATCTGCAGCGTGTCGACATTATGGGGAATAGAAGATCTTCTGACTTTTATATCTTTGACTATCATTGCTTAGCGCGCCAAAATTAAGATCTTTCACCCTTGTTCTGTTGCACTTTGGTAGACGTGGTAACGTTCAGCACTAAATTTCCTGCACAAGCACAAAAAGCATCAAAACGCTCTCAAGGGCACCACTTGGTGCCTAAATGCACAGATTTATCTATTTAAACTCTTATTCACTTAAACTCAGAAATCATTTATAAAACTAATTAATTAAACCTTGTATTGCTAGAGAACTTGCATGATTTATTCGTGAGTGAGTATAAATAACTCATATAAATATGAGTTATCATGGGACAAGGTTACAATTTCTTACAATAATAGTGGTATTATTTTGTTTCCTCTTACCTTCTTTTTCTTGTTCAAATACCATCTTAAACTTCACATACTCCATAACAGAAAGCTCACTCAGAGCAAAACAGAATAGCTCAGTGAGGTATAAAAGCAGAAACAATAAAAGGAAAAAATAGGATCAAATGAAATTATGCACCTTTCATTGATATTGATATTTTAGTACATTCGGACTTATATAGAAAAGAAAACATGAAGTACCATAGGCAAGAGTACACCTTATTACACAATAGAAAAAGTTCTAAATATTTGTGATTCAAAGAAAAGCAAAAATATTCTCGCATATAGGAGGAGTGATCTACAATCAGCAAGCGTAGGTGTATGTCAATATAATTAATAATTGACAACGAATGACTATAGGTTTTTGATAAATAAGTTGCCGTGTAAAACAATGCTAAGGAGGTTGCACTATTGATTATTTAGAATGATTTTTTTGTTCAATGTGGTGTTACAAACGATAGAACTTCAAATTGATAGCTATTGTGTTAAGAAGCTATGGAAGGGCTTTATAGAATAAGTGCAAGATATCTATGTTATCCCATTTTGGTTTTCTTTTATACTTATTTGACCTAGTTACTAGTTACTAGTTTATCGTTCTTTGTTTATCCGAAAAATCTGGGTGAGTAGTTCTCTAATTCTCTATCTCGAGTTTAAGCTCATTTCACCCACCGCCACTATCATGCTTTTTCCTTTTTTGATCTCTCGCTTTGAACTCTCTGCTTAACCTGCTTTTCTTACAAAGGTGTTTTAAAATTAATGGGTTTCAAGAAGTTTTGGCCATATACTATGAGTAGCTATTAAAATATGATTTACTGCTACACTTATGCACATGGTGTAAGGATCCGTCATTGACTACTTTTACATGGTTCTTCTTTGTTACACTTATGCAGTATGATTTTACTACTTGTATATTTGTTTTCCTTGTTCATTGGCTCCTTTGTTCATTCCTCCAGGTAATCCTTTGTTCTTCTTAGTGACTAACTCAAGGGAACTATAGGCACCGTTGTAACTGGATTCACATGCTTACAACTTCATCATGTAAGTCTAAGCTAATGCAATACTAGCTCTACTATACAATATGTACTAGCCAACATATGAGGTGTATACTCATTGCTCCAAATTATTTGGATCCACAGAAGTTTAAATACATAGCTTCCAAAATACTTTTTATTCTCATTCATCCAAAGCTCAGCTGCATCAGTTCACCATTTTAGTTCACAACATTCCTACTTATTCTCATTTATTATGTGCTTGTTGTTATCATGTGCTGTTACTTTGTGTTTGTCGGATATTAGAAAACTTGGTAGTAGACTTTGATTTGCAAATGGCATATATTACACATATTAAAGTGGTTGACTCATGAATCGAATAGCATGGCCAATGTAGCTTTAGTTCTTTGTTTTTGTTTCTTCTACACTTCCAAGCCAATCTAAAAATTGTATTGTGTTGGTATTCTGTAAAAGATTTAAATGTGAAAAGTGTTGTGAATGTATAGGTATGTGGTTTCATATAATTTATTGATTTATATGTATGTTTTAATTATTCAAAGACAATGATTGATGCAATCAACTAACTTGAAGTCGCTTCTATTGACAGTGATGGTGACCGTGAGCTACTTTTTCTCTATGAACGGGGAAAGAAGAAACTCATGGACGGGAATAGGGTTGCTTTCAAAGGTGGTCGTAAATCTTTCTCTTATCTGTCCCAATTTGTTTTTCATAATAATGTTGTGCTTTGTAGAATGGGTAATCTACAAAGTAATGGCATTGGGGGCATTCAACAATTTGAGCCACATCAATTACTTGACCACATCAATTACTTGATTTTAAAACCCGCTCGCAAGAAAAAAAGTTCAAGCTCGATTAATTTAATTCAATAAGCGATTCAAGGTTTGAGCTTGGCCAACTTGTTTGAATATGAAGCTTGACCAAGGCTTGAGTTTGCTTATGGCTTGAACATGAAGCTTGAGCATGGCTTGAGTTTGCTTATGGCTCAACTATTTATTTCTTTTATCAATTTTCTGCTTAAATAAAAGTATAATTCACTTGGTAAATGTCATTAGTTAAATTAAAATTCACATACCGAGTTAGTCTTGAGCTTTTAAAGTCAAGTCTACAAAGCTTGACTCATTTAAATAATCATGCTTAATTACAAGCTTGAGCATTGCTGTTTAACTAAACAACCAAGCTTGATTGAGCATTTAGCAAGCCGAGCTCAAATGGTTCATGTATAAGCTCGTTTACATCCCAATGGCATTCTTTGTTTAAAGTTGCACATGTTTCTATCAATTTCTAGTGCTTACAAAAAAGTGGTTTGGGAAGGATTTGGTGCCTACCACTTTTTTTTTTTTTTTTTGGGGGTGCTTTTGTGATACTATTCGTGCATGAGTTTTCCTTTGTTTCAATTTGTAATGATGCTTTTGTTTTTAATTGCACTTGTTTAAATGCTTCATGAAAACGTAAAATCTGCCGATGGTACGATCCTTCACTTTATTCGAAAGATCATCGAGTGTTCTTGGGATTTTGATAATCTGGAATGGAAGTTCTTGCGAATCGGAGACGGATAAATCAACTCCAAACGAGTTTAATACTTACAAGAAGGTCCAATACCACTCTCTCACTTTTTGATTTCCCTCATCTTTAAATCAGTACTTGGCCTCATCCATTTGCTCAATTTATTTTAGGTGATGCGAAGCATAAGAGACAACATCACGAGAGGAGGACTTGTTGAATGAAATTAATGAGATAATTCGCCTTCCTATGTATGCCGATAGGATAAAAATTGAGAGTAAAGCAAATCAACATGCAAATGCCGCAAAGCGAAGGTACACTGATGCATTCTTTCTTTCTAATAGGTACCTATTGATGTTTTTGAAGGAATTACTTCATTGGTTCTTTATTGAAAATTTATTCTCACTGCAGCATTGCTCAAGTTAAGGCATGAGACAAAGTATGAGCACGTCTTTGTGGTTGGAAATACCGGCAAGAAGTTTGAGATTATTCTTGTTAAGATGTTTGGAAATACCACTCAAGTATGATGTTTCATATCACATGCACCATTTGTAGAATTTATATACTAAGTATTTCGGTTTATAACATTTGTATTGTAAGATATTAAATTTCAATAGAAAATTTAAATATTTTTATGAATTCATTATGAGTCGCTTTGTGGAGATAATTTTGTGAATTTGGAATTTATAAATTGGTCAATTGATATCTATTAATTGATATCTATATATGCAGTGTGTGTGTGGTAAGATGTGAATTGAGAATTTTTTTTTTAAAAAAGTAGACTTTTAGTATCGGTTATTTAAATTAACCGATACTAAAAGTGACATTTAGTATCGGTTATTTAAATAACCGATGCTAAATGTCATTTTTTAGACAACAAACACAATGTTGAAAAGACATTTAGTATCGGTTATTTACATAACCGATACTAAATGTCACTTTGAGTATCGGTTAATTTAAATAACCGATACTAAATGTCATTTTTAGTCAGCAAACACAATGTTGAAAAGACATTTAGTATCGGTTATTTAAATAACCGATACTAAATGTCACTTTTAGTATCGGTTATTTAAATAACCGATACTAAATGTCATTTTTAAGACAGCAAACACAATGTTGAAAAGACATTTAGTATCGGTTATTTAAATAACCGATACTAAAAGTGACATTTAGTATCGGTTAATTAAATAACCGATACTAAATGTCACTTTTAGTATCGGTTATTTAACCGATACTAAATGTCATACATTTAGTATCGGTGGAATTAGTATCGACAGAATGACCGATACTAAATGACGTTTTTGCACTAGTGTTTTTTTTTTGGCTCGCTTTCAAGCCTGTACTCTATCAAAAAAATGCTCAATTATAAATTAATCAATAAGTTTGCAAGATTGTTTTTTTATCTTCGATCAAGAAAGCTTCAAAAGCATTTTCAAAAAGAATGAAACTACAAAAGTTTCATCCAAAAAAGGAAAACTAAGATGCTGTTCAGGGTGATTTTCTGTTTTGGAATTTTCAAAAAACAAAACTAGTTTATATTTTGAGTTTTAAAAATTTTAAAAACCAAAACCAATTCAGTTTTTTGTTAAGAAATTTTGAAAAATCAAAATCACTTTCAAACATAAACATAAAAATAAATATTGATCACAAAACTTATCTTAACTAAAACAATATATAACATTGAGTTTGAAAAAAGTTAAAATATTACAATTATATAATGTAATTATTTAGTAATAATTCTTATTTTTTGGCACACTAATTAGTAATAATTCTAGTAATAAATGTTGAAAGTAGTAGTTATCTACATATGTATGTCAGAGTCGTTGTAACACCCCGAAAAATAAAATAAAATAAAATAATTTAATTAGTTTAATTAATTTGATTAGTTGAATTATTAATTTAGTTGAAGCGTGAGTTAATTAAATTAAAGGTGAATATCATGTTTTGTGTAGGAGTGGGATCGAGTAGTAGTGGGGGGTGTAGCTGTGAGCCCAATGCGTGAAAGGCCCACAGCTTAACCCCAAGGGTTATGCGAAACCCTCACTCCCATTTCATTCAGAGAAGAAAAACGAAATTTAGAGAGAGCAAGGGAGGGGAAGGGTTGCGCGGCGCTAGGAGAGGGAAAAAGAAGAAGAATTTCGCAGGTCCTCAAAAATTTGGTTCGTGTGTTGCTGTGGTTACGTGTGATGTCTTCAATCGTCTTCTTCGGAGCTTACGTTTAAGAGGTAAGGGTGAGCGTTTCGGTTTAACATGATTGAGTATATAGTGGGGTTTTGTGGGCTTGTGGGATTTGATTTTTATGGCTGAGATTGATGATGTTTGATGATTCCGTATTGTTGAAGAGTTTGGTTGATTTTGATGAAATTGATGTATGTGGGTGGTAGAATTTATATTGGTCTAGTGATTTTATTGTTGTTTTGATGTACGATTGAAATGTATAATGAATTGATGTTTTCTATGCGTTGTATGTGATTGATTGATGAGTGTATCTGGATGATTCTGAACAGTGATGTTGTACTTGTGAATTTTAAACCAATAGAAGAATCGATCGTTTTCCTCCAAAATGAGAGCTAGAAATCGATTTCCACTTTGAAAGGAAGCTAGAAATCGATTTCCCACTTTGAAAGGAAGCTAGGAATCGATTTCCCACTTTGAAAGGAAGCTAGGAATCGATTTCCCACTTTGAAAAGAAGCTAGGAATCGATTTCCCCACTTTGAAAAGGAGCTAGAAATCGATTTCCCACTTTGAAATGAGAGCTAGAAATCGATTTCCTCCTTTAGAAATGAAGACAAGAATCGATTTCCCCCTTTAGTAATGAAAGCAAGGAATCGATTTCTTCCTTTAGAAATGAAGCAAAGAATCGATTCCCTCTTTAAAAATGAAAGCTATGAATCAATTCCTCTTTTGAAAACAAGTAGCTATGAATCAATTCCTCTTTTGAAAACAAGTAGCTATGAATCAATTCCTCTTTTGAAAACAAGTAGCTATGAATCGATTACTCTTTTGAAAATCTTAGGTGTCTTCCCGAATGGAAACGTGACGGTTCTTGACAAAAAGAAAATTTGTGATGCTATGTTTATATAAATGAGTCTCGATGAAATGTTATACTACTAGTGTGCTAATTGACTATGGCTAGACCGTGGTTTACCACTAAGGTCGAAATTTCTTTATTGGTGTATTTACAAGGGCATCACCGAGAGTCTTGCAAAGGGGCCAATGCTCATTGCAAGTAGTATCGATTACTGAGTAATCCCATAGTCAATCGAGTGCACTATTTTATAACACCCTAAGCTAAAAGACAACTAATATATATATATATATATATATATATATATATATATATATATATGCTCAATGATGATGTGGTAGTATGAATTGTGTGAAATGTGGCGAGTTCACTCTACGAGTGATTATGATGTTGTGATATGACTTGTGATGTTTTGTGGACGAATATACTCTAAGAGTATGACTATAATGATGAGGTAACACGAGTTATGCTTTGAATTGTGAAGAATGTACTCTATGAGTATAGTTTTAATAATGTTGTGGTGTGATTGTGATGAATTATGAAGAATACACTCTATGAGTGTTTTATGATGATGATGGTGAGTATTCCAGTGAGTATTTTGATGAAATGCACATGTGTATATAGAATCTCATGGCATGTGCATAAATGTGAAGAATAGGCTTGACCTCTAGCGAAGAATAGGCTTCGCCTCCAATGAAGAATAGGCTTGGCCTCTTAATTGTGATGAATATGGTACCATCATGCATTATGCCACAGTGGGGTTGCACTTTCATACATAATTATAAGCGTGAATTGTCTTTGTTTGTGATTGGAGTTTGTTGTTGTGTGACCATGAATTGGTGATGTTGATGATGCTATGTGATTGCTGCTCTCATTTCTCTATTATGTATCTCGATTATGTTTTATTGAAATTCTCACCCTTACGCTTGGAATGTTGCTCTATTGTGGCAACGCCGCAGTAACCCCGAATGAAGGTCCTGCCGCCCTTCTTTGATAGCCGTTGGGATGTCTATCGAGTCGCTCTCTGACGTCTTTGTAGCACCTAGGGGCATAGTTTAAGTTTGTTAGTTTATTAATTAACCGCTTAATGATTTTATGGTTGATGTGAGGCGTGTCTCGAGTGGTTTTGGCGAAGCGATGATTTTTATTCCATTGTGGACGAAAATTTCCTTTTGTTTTGGAGTTTAATTTTTATGACGATGGTTTCTTTGCATAAACTTTAATGAGTGCAAATGATGAGTTTTTATGATTTAGGTAGCATTTCTTTTCTACCAATTAAATTAATATTTTTGAAAAGGAAATTACTCTGATAATGACGTGTAAATTGAGGGGTAGAAAAGGGGTGTTACAGTCGTAATCGGTGGTGGTCAGATTGGTGGCGATGATCATAGTAGGGGTAAAAGTGGTAGTTGATGGTGGTCAAAGTGGTGGTTGATAGTGGCCGAAGTGGTGGTCAGCGGTGGTCGGTGGTGGTTGATAGCGGTTGGCAATAGTTGAAGTGGTAGTTGGTGGTGGTCAAAGTGGTGGTTGACAGTGGTCAGGTTAGCCGTGGTCGGAGTGATGTTTGGCAGTGGTTGACGATGGTCAAAGTGGTGATCAGTGGTGGTCAGAGTGGTGGTCGACATTGGTTGGTGGTGGTTGGCGATGGTAGGAGTGGTAGTTGGCGGTGGTCGGAGTGGTGGTCAAAACGGTGGTTGACCGTTGCCGGAGTGATGGCCGATGATAGTCGACGGTGGTCAGAATGGTGGTTGATGGTGGTCAAAGTGGTAGTTGACGGTGGCTAGTGATTGCCGATGGTCGGAGTAGTAGTTGGTGGTGGTCGGAGTGATGATTGGCGGTGGTCAGAATGGTAGTTGGTAGTGGTCAGATATATTGATAAATTGAGGTGGATTAAACAAAAATAGAAATAAAAATTATAAAACCTATGTTTTGGTTTCAAAATTAATTTTGAAAACTAGAAACTAAAAACTAGAAACAAAAAAAAACATAAAAGTATTTTTGACACAAAAATAAACACAATTGTATTTTTCTTGTTTTTTATAAGTTTTTACTAGTAGGATACTCGTGCATACGCACGAGTGCTGTCATGTTCTTTTTATGAATGAACTTAAATAGTATTTAAGTAGTCTGAATAATATCCCGTGAAAATAAAAACAAATTTAAAGTATATAAAAAATGAGTTTCAAATAAAAAATTGATAAATATTAAAATCTAAAAATGTAAAAGTATTATTTAAAAACAATTGTGCATTTATCCGGTGTTTTTTTATATATCAGTGCAATATTATTTATGTATCTGTATTGTTATCCCGTGTTTTGATATATCAGTGCAGGTATCCCATGTTTTTATATATATATCATTGCAGTTATCCCTGTATTTTTATATATCGGTTGCAACTATCTCGTGTTTTTTATGTATCGATTAGTAGTTATCTCATAGATTAAATTGGTTATTTGAGTTGATTAGTAGATTATAGTAGATAGTAAAAGATAGATAGTAGTTGATCAATAAGAAATAATTATCCTGTGTTTTTTATATATCAGTGACAATTATTTATCTTTTTTAGGTATTAATCAGTTTAAATAGTCATTAAACTTTCTTGTTTGTTTAGACTTTAGATAGTAGGTTTATAATAAGCTTCAAAAATTATAGTTATCAACGACAAATATTAATCTCATGCTTTTATATATCACTGCAATTATCCCGTGTTTTTTATATATTAGTGCAGCTATCTCGTAGTTTCAATTGATTATTTTAGTTGATTAGTATATTATACTAAATAGTAAAAGAGAGATAGTAGATTGTCAATAAAAAATATTTATTTTAAATATTAATCAGTAGTTTAAATAGTCAGTGAATCTTCTATTTTTTACACAGTAGGTTTATTGTAGTCTTCAAAATTTTAATTATCAATGACAAATATTATCCTTTGTTTTTTTATATATCATTGCAATTATCCCGTGTTTTTTATTTATCATTGCAGTTATAGTAGATAGTAAAAGATAGATAGTAGATGATCAATAAGAAATATTTATCCCGTGTTTTTTATATAACAGTGACAATTGTTTGTCTTTTTTAGGTATTAATCAGTTTAAATAGTCATTAAGCCTTTTTATTTTTTTAGATAGTAGGTTTATAGTAGTCTTCAAAAATTATAATTATCAATGACAAATATTATTCCCGTATTTTTTTATATATCACTCTAGTTATCCCGTGTTTTTAATATATCAGTGCAGTTATCTCGTAGTTTCAATTGATTATTTTAGTTTATTAGTAGATTATAGTAGATGGTAAAAGTTAGATAGTAAATTATCAATAAGAAATATTTGTTTAATATTAGTTAGTAGTTTAAATAGCCACTAAATCTTCTCGTGTTTTTAGATAGTAAGTTTATGATAGTCTTCACAAATTATAATTATCAATGACAAATATTAATCTCGTGTTTTTTTATATATATCATTGCAGTTATCCCGTGTTTTTATATATCAGTGCAATTATCTCGTAGTTTCGATTGATTATTTTAGTTGAATAGTATATTATAGTAGATAGTAAAAGAGAGATAGTACATTATCAATATAAATATTAAATCAGTCGTTTAAATAGTCTTTAAATCTTCTTGTATTAATTAAATATTAATCAGTAGTTAAAAAAATTTAATTATCAATGACAAATATTAATTCTTTGTTCTCGTATTTTTTATTTATCATTGTAGTTATCCCGTAGTTTTAATTAATTATTTTAGTATATTAGTAGATAGTAAAATATAGATAGTAGATTATTAATAAGAGGTGATAGTAGATTATCAATAAGAGTGTAAACCGATTTCAGAGAGAAAAGAGAAGATAATTTTAGTAAAGTAGTGTTTGTATAAATTTAAAAATTTAGTTAAAAAAAACTAAAGTGATGTGAAGAGAAAGAGAATAATTGTTTATGGAAAAAAAAAGTAAAGTAAAAAAAAAAAAAGAAAAAAGAGTGTAGGAGAAAAGTGAAAAGGAAGAAAGAGAGTGTAAGAAGAAAGAGAAAAAAAGTAAGAAAGAGAGTGTAAGAGAAAAGTAAAAAGGAGGAAAGAGAGTGTAAGAAGAAAGAGAAAAAAAGAAGAAAGAGAGTGTAAGAAGAAAAAGAAAGAGAGAGTAATGACATTTTTATCCCTAAAATGAATATGTGTTTTGTTAATAAGAGATCTAAAGTGGTAATTTTGTAGGTAATTTGTTTGTATAAATAGATTTTTAGATAGTAGGTTTATGATAGTCTTCACAAATTATAATTATCAATGGCAAATATTAATCTCGTGTTTTTTTATATATATCATTGCAGTTATCCCGTGTTTTTATATATCAGTGCAGTTATCTCGTAGTTTCGATTGATTATTTTAGTTGAATAGTATATTATAGTAGATAGTAAAAGAGAGATAGTACATTATCAATATAAATATTAATCGTCGTTTAAAAAGTCTTTAAATCTTCTTGTATTAATTAAATATTAATCAGTAGTTAAAAAAATTTAATTATCAATGACAAATTTTAATTCTTTGTTCTCGTATTTTTTATTTATCATTGTAGTTATCCCGTAGTTTTAATTAATTATTTTAGTATATTAGTAGATAGTAAAATATAGATAGTAGATTATTAATAAGAGGTGATAGTAGATTATCAATAAGAGTGTAAACCGATTTCAGAGAGAAAAGAGAAAATAATTTTAGTAAAGTAGTGTTTGTATAAATTTAAAAATTTAGTTAAAAAAAATTAAAGTGATGTGAAGAGAAAGAGAATAATTGTTTATGGAAAAATAAAAGTAAAGTAAAAAGAAAAAAAAAGGAAAAAAGAGAGTGTAGGAGAAAAGTGAAAAGGAAGAAAGAGAGTGTAAGAATAAAGAGAAAAAAAGTAAGAAAGAAAGTGTAAGAGAAAAGTAAAAAGGAGGAAAGAGAGTGTAAGAAGAAAGAGAAAAAAGAAAGAAAGAAAGAAAGAAAAAAAGAAAGAAATGACAGTGAATAAGTGTTTTGTTAAAAGAAAGAGAGTGTAGGTAAGAAAATAGAAAGAGAGTAGGTTTATGATATTTTTATATTATAAAATGGCAAATATTAATATGTGTTTTTATTAATAAGAGATTTAAAGTGATAATTTTAGTTTCGATTGTTAGTTTGTTTGTATAAAAAGAGATTTTTCAATATTTATCATTGTAAAGTTATCTTCTTGTAGTTTTAATTAATTATTTTAGTATATTAGTAGATAGTAAAATATAGATAGTAGATTATTAATAAGAGATAGTGATAGTAGATTATTAATAAGAGGTGATAGTAGATTATCAATAAGAGTGTAAACCGATTTCAGAGAGAAAAGAGAAGATAATTTTAGTAAAGTAGTGTTTGTATAAATTTTAAAATTAATTTAAAAAAAACTAAAGTGATGTGAAGAGAAAGAGAATAATTGTTTATGGAAAAATAAAAGTAAAGTAAAAAGAAAAAAAGGAAAAAAGAGAGTGTAGGAGAAAAAGTGAAAAGGAAGAAAGAGAGTGTAAAAATAAAGAGAAAAAAAGTAAGAAAGAGAGTGTAAGAGAAAAGTAAAAGGAGGAAAGAGAGTGTAAGAAGAAAGAGAAAAAAGAAAGAAAGAGAGTGTAAGAAGAAAAAGAAAGAGAGAGTAATGACATTTTTATCCCTAAAATGAATATGTGTTTTGTTAATAAGAGATCTAAAGTGATAAGTTTGTAGGTAGTTTGTTTGTATAAATAGATAAATAGATTATAATTATCAATGACAAATATTAATCTCGTGTTTTTAATATATCATCATAGTTATCCTGTTTTTATATATCGATTTTATCTCGTAATTTCGATTGATTATTTTAGTTGAGTAGTATATTATAGTAGATAGTAAAAGAGAGATAGTACATTATCAATATAAATATTAATCGGTCGTTTAAAAAGTCTTTAAATCTTCTTGTATTAATTAAATATTAATCAGTAGTTAAAAAAATTTAATTATCAATGACAAATTTTAATTCTTTGTTCTCGTATTTTTATTTATCATTGTAGTTATCCCGTAGTTTTAATTAATTATTTTAGTATATTAGTAGATAGTAAAATATAGATAGTAGATTATTAATAAAATGTGATAGTAGATTATCGATAAGAGTGTAAACCGATTTCAGAGAGAAAAGAGAAGATAATTTTAGTAAAGTAATGTTTGTATAAATTTAAAAATTAATTTAAAAAAAACTAAAGTGATGTGAAGAGAAAGAGAATAATTGTTTATGGAAAAATAAAAGTAAAGTAAAAAGAAAAAAAAGTAAAAAAGAGAGTGTAGGAGAAAAGTGAAAAGGAAGAAAGAGAGTGTAAGAATAAAGAGAAAAAAAGTAAGAAAGAGAGTGTAAGAGAAAAGTAAAAAGGAGGAAAGAGAGTGTAAGAAGAAAGAGAAAAAAGAAAGAAAGAGAAAAAAGAAAGAAAGAGAGTGTAAGAAGAGGAAGAAAAAGAAAGAGAGAGTAATGACATTTTTATTCCTAAAATGAATATGTATTTTGTTAATAAGAGATCTAAAGTGATAAGTTTGTAGGTAGTTTGTTTGTATAAATAAATAAATAGATATTAGATTAGATTAGATTTATTTTATGAAAAAAAAAGTTTTTACTTAATTCAGTATTGGGTGTTTGGTTTTAAGTAACCTCTCTCTCTCTCTCTCTCTCTAATCTAGAGTTGCAATTGCAATTGAACCTGGCTCGTAGTTTGGGACTTTGGGTCAGACCAGACCAAGAGTGTTACATCGTGTTCTGTTTGGGGACTCGAAAACCTTAACTCACCAAAGAGCTCCCATAATCGAAACACAAATCTCCGTTGCGTTACGAATCAAATTATGAGGCCTCAAAGAACCTCGATCCACGCCGTCGCTACATGGGTCAGGCGACAACCCCCAAAGGTCAAGGCTTTTCTCGCCGTCGTTTCCGGTATGGCCGCCCTCGTACTTCTCCGATTCATCGTTCACGATCACGATAACCTCTTCGTCGCCGCTGAAGCTGTTCATTCTCTTGGAATTTCCGTTCTCATTTATAAACTCATGAAGGAGAAAACATGTGCCGGTCGGTAATCTTCTATTTATCAAATTCCTTCTTTCCCTTAATTTAACTGCACTATTGATTGCGAAAATTTGTTTTTTTAATGAAATTTTTGTTTTATTGAATTTTGATCATGTACCATGCATCTGTTATTTCTGACCTTCCTAATTAGGTTAAAACTTCACCCCTTTTGAGTTGTCTTAAAATTTCAATTTTTTCAGTCTTTTATCCGTCTAGATTTCCTCAACAATAATTTGAATTTGGCATTGTTTGGCTGATTTCATATATCTTTGTGGTTATGTTTGGCTAAATCTGTGTTTTGTTATTTTTTACCCACACACATTTATGTCTGTAGGTATGCATGTATAGGAAACATGTCCATTTTACCTGATAGTAAATCTTGACTGTTAGATTTAGCCATGCATGATCAATATTAGAATAGGAAATTGTGTGGCTTTTTAATTGGACATTCTCCATTAAATTACTTTTAATCTTGATTGGTTATGTTTGGTTATATGGTCCTGATTTACTCCTAGTGTTGTCAATGGCAGATGGTGATTTATGGCGGTGAGCCAAAAATCTGCCATTTTTAGCTGCCATGGCACCGCCATCCTTCACAAATTAATTGGCCATGATGGTTGTCGAAAAATCCGCCATGGCCGATATTTGACAACAGTGTTTACTCCTTATACTCATCTAAAAAGAACCTCTCATTAGATACATTCCATATATATTGTATATTCACCTTTTGTTTTGCTAATGGTTTTGTTTGATGTGCAGGATTATCACTCAAATCCCAGGAATTAACAGCTATGTTTTTAGCTGTTAGGCTGTACTGCAGTTTTGTCATGGAATATGATATTCACACCATACTTGATCTCGCTACTTTCGTGACTACAGTGTGGGTTATATACATGATTCGTTTTAAACTAAAGGCCAGTTACATGGAGGAGAAGGATAACTTTGCAATATACTACGTGGTAAGCTCCAGCATTCCATCTATCATTTTATCCTAAAATTAGAAGCCCAGCCTCATCTATATTGTCATTTTAAGTCTTGTAGTTAGTTGAAGCGTTTTTTCCTTAATCTTTTATGGTGGAAATGGAACTTTGACCTCATGAGTTTGAGTGTTTCATACAGCATCTTTAGATGATAGGCATGTTCTATGAATCAGCTCACACCTTCGATGTCACCTGTGTGGTAGTATATGTCGAAATTTATTGGGGCTGTTGTTGAAATATTATATTATCATTTTGAGTTGTTATCTCTAATTTTTCTGTAATATTGAAGTTGTCATATTATCTTTATGATACCAAGGCAAATTTTATTTTGCAAGAGTAAGATTAGAGAAACCTGTATCTGTAGAATAGCATTATTGTAACATGATAACAAGATATCACACAAAGTGGATACTCTATTACTAAGGTCAGGATTCTGAAAACAAATACACCGAAGTATCCCTTAGTTATCTGCACTCTGCACTCTCTGCATGCTTTGAAGAATTTAACTTTTTCCAGCACCATCTTGATATACTCTATTTTTGAAAATGGATGCAGGTGATACCCTGTGCTGTGTTGGCCTTGCTTATTCATCCGTCAACTTCTCATCATATAGTGAACAGGATTTTCTGGGCATTCTGTGTATATCTGGAAGCTGTTTCAGTATTACCCCAACTACGGGTCATGCAGAACACTAAAGTATAATTTCGTAACTGAAGTCTGTCTCCAGCATTTCATGTATGGGGTCTGATTCTATTTCGTAACTGAATTTACATTTTATTCTTTCAGATTGTTGAACCATTCACAGCTCATTACGTATTTGCATTGGGTGTCGCGAGATTCTTGAGCTGTGCTCATTGGGTTCTTCAGGTGTGTTCAAGAAATTTTATAATTACATTACTCAGTCCTTTGATTCATCTGCAAATCTGGACGTCATTTGATTTTTGGCATGTGCTAGTGATTAGTGTAACTAAGATACATTTTTCTGAGTTGTCTCTTTCCTGATTATGAACATTGTTTAATAAGTTTGAGTCTTTCTTTCATTTTCAAAGGTATAACTACGCCATCTTTTAAAGGGTAACTACTAACTTGTGCTGAAAAGTTTTTGCCATGTTGAGGTCTAAGGTAGAACCGTGGGGTATGGTTGGCTGCGATAGACATTTTGTAGGCTGGCTTCCTTACCCTATATTTGTAAAAGAGGCTGATTTCACAACTCAAATCAGTAATATTCTTGTCAAATGGCAGCAACTCCAACCATTGTACCTAGTCTACCCTTCAACTGAGCCATCTTTTCTGTGGCTGATTTTTTACAGTGGCATGTGTTATGCTTGCATTTGGTTTTCCTTTTAAATTGATGTTTGTGTGTTCTCACTTTAAGTTTTGTTGCATCTCATTGGTAGTCATCCCATTACAAGATTGCTGAAATTATAATATTGCTGCGGTTCTTAGCTTGTTTCTTTTGTGGTGCAACATTGAACATACTTGGATTTTATAACCGCCGGTCTCCTACTAACTTACTATTTCTTGCAACAGGTGTTAGATAGTCGTGGACATTTGTTGGTTGCCTTGGGGTATGGTCTTTGGCCGTCAATGGTTCTTATCTCAGAAATTGTCCAGACCTTCATCTTAGCAGATTTTTGTTACTACTATGTCAAAAGGTTGGTAGATAGTTCATTTTAGAGTTCATTTTCTTGTTTCTGTATTCATTCTGAAACTTTTGCTGGGAGGGTCTCAAGATCCTTCAAACACGACTCTTGTGCAGTTATCCTAATAATATTTATTTAATTGCAGCGTTTTCGGGGGACAGCTCGTTCTACGCCTTCCCTCTGGAGTGGTGTGATTGAAGATCTGCTTTGAACGTGCTCACGTTTACATTTAACTTAATCAGGCATCACGGTTGGTTTCCCATGTTGGAGTACATTTTGTGTTGACATGCTTATTTGGTTCCTTGGTGGAAGTGTAAAGTTGGGGATGAAAGAAAACAAAATATATTTATGTTCGGTTCGGTTCGGTTATTTATAGTTGGAAATGCTTCATACATAAAGTCTCTATTTGCTTAGCCTTCTGGTATTCATTTCTTTTTATAACTATTCATTTCCACGTTCTCATGTTCTACTGAAAAGTCTTAACGTTAAGTCCTGCTTACACTACCTTAAAAATCTCGTATGTGCTGTCTAAAACCATTCTTTGCAGTGGGATTGCTTTGAAATAAATAAAGTCAATACTAAAACTACTCTTTAGATCTTCGAAGTAATGAGATTGCATTCGACTATGATGTATCACACAAATACATCCTATGATAATAGTAATAATAATATTAATTATAATGAACCTTACACCACATTTGTTCAAGAGTTTAAGCACAGAGGTTTCTGGCCAGAATCCCCTCAAAAGTAATTCCAGGTCCAAAAGCAAGTATCAAGCCCCACTCAGGATCTGCTCCTCCTTCCTTTCTAATTTTCAGTCCCTCTTCTATCATATACTCAAGCACATAGACAATGGTATTGCTACTAGCATTTCCATAATCCATGAGAGCTCTTCTACTTGCATTCAGCTTCTCTGGCAACAAATCAAGTCTTTTCTCCATACGGTTCAATATTGCAGGCCCTCCTGGATGCACTGCCCAAAACAGCTTGTTGTATTCTTTGTTCTGGAATCCAACACCACTCATTAATTTCTCACAAAACCCCTCAACGTTGTCTTCAATTATCTGAGGAAGTTCCCTAGCTAACTTGAAGCTTATCCCTTCCTCAGTAAGCCTCCCATCAATTTTCTTCTCAGTATCTGGCAAAAACTCCTGAGCTGCTGTGTGAAGCTCGAATAGCGGTTTCTCAGTTTCCAGTATTGGGTCTGAACCAATTATCATGGCGCCAGCGCCATCCCCAAACAGTGCCACCCCAACAAGATCATAAGGTCTATCTGTACTTGGTGGCTTGAACCCAATAATAGTGGTTTCAGAAGTAGTAAGCAAAACTCTACTTCCAGGGTTATTCTCAGCTATGTCTTTCGCAGCACGTAAACCAGCCACGCCTCCAGAGCATCCCGCGAAATAGAGCATGATTCGTTGAGTATTAGGGCTAAGTCCTAGTCCTCTGGCTAAGTAGAGATCCCCACCTGGTAGTCTAGCTTCACTGGAAGAGACATAAACTACATGAGTTATGTCTGATAAAGATCTACCCCAGTTCTTGATGCAAACTTGAGATGCTTCTATTGCCATTTGTGTTACTGCCTTGTTACATATCTCTAGTCGCTGCTTTACAGTTGGAATGCCTTCAAGAGCAAGTTCTGGGTACTTCTTTAGTATCTCCTCAGACATAACCACATACCTTGTTTTCACTGTCGTTGTCTTACCTATTTAGAGTTAGACCACATGAAACCATAGTGAAAGAGTGATCAAGTTTGACAGCAGATAAAAATCAATTATGATATTGTTTAATTAGCTTGAAACCAAACTGATTTGGATTAAATGCAGTTGGAAATACGTGCAGTCATACAGTCGGTAAGTTCAGAGTCGTCCGATCAAGATCGGACAATCTTGATTTTAAATGCAGTTTTTGATTTTTGCTTATTAAAAAATTCTACTCAGAAATATGGACCGTCCAATCAAGATCGAACGGTCTTGAGTTTGTTGACTGTTCGACTACATGCATTTCTGACTGCATACAAACCAGATCCAAACCAAACATTAAAAATGAAGTGCGCGAAAATCATTTCTCAATGTCATGAGACAAAGTTTATATATACGTACAAAGTCTAGTGAGCTTTTGCTTGAGCTCAGGATTGTCACAGTTAGTGTCCCTAAAATATCCATCAACTAAATATTCTTGCATCACAAGCTGGTGAGGGAAAGCCTTGCCAAGAGCTAATATAGCAGCCTTCCCGGGGTTGACCTGCTTTGTGGCATTTCTCACTATACCTTCCTCTCCCATATTTCTTCTTAGTTTGGTAGATTAGAGATGTGTGTAATTTATTATGTAGTGAGTATTATCCACAAGCAGGACTAGCGGTGTATATATAATCTTCAAGGCATGTTAATGCTGAAGTGTGCAACTGTTATTCTAGATCTAAAATGTGGATTAGTTGGGAGGTAAGTCGTTCATAGTGATTGTATTATTAGTTGTTAAGATCAGGTTGGAATTTGATTTTTAGTTGTAATAGGCACTCCATTTTCCTATACCAATCTTAACATTATATTTTATTCTCTGAGATGCAGCAAACATACATATAATGTGGTTTTGGTCAAAAAGTACATATAATGTGTTCGAGTCTGTTAGTACCAAACATTTACCAATGCAAGACCAACAATTTTTTTGGTCAACTAATGCAAGACCAACATAAATCCCTCATATTATAATGTGTTGAAGGTCTGAGGCTGATTCGTCGTAGCGACAAAAATATTGTTTATGGACACCTGATTGTCGGGTTCGATCCTTTCGATGTGGAGCCTTGATTTTTCCCACTCTCAGGTGTTATTTAGCTTTTGAAACCTAAGGACACATTTGGGGCGGTTGCGACGTTTAGATTTTGGTTTTCAAATTTATATTTGAAAACAAGACGTATTCGGTATGAAGTGATTTTTAATCCTTTTTCAAAACACTACTAAATTTATAATTAGAAGCATAAAAATTGAGTTTGGAATTGAGTTTTAGTTTTTAATATTATTGTTTTAGTTGTTGACGCGTGGCACCTACCTATGGGGTGTGACGTGACAAGTCAAAGCCGTAACCTATGATTCATTGGTTAGTTCGTTGTTGCTTCCAGTGCCCCTCCAATGATGATGTCGCATGTAAATGCCATGTGTTACTTATAGCATTAATCGTAAATTTTTTTTTTTTTTTAGATAGACAATTGTTAGTAGGGGTGGGGGAAATGTTAGTTTCCGGGGCTTGAACCCGGGACCTCCTTCTTGCACTCATATGGTGCACTCCTTCATGTCCCTTAGCTCGCCAACTGATCTACCTTCCCGGGACAGCATTAATCGTAAAATACTACAATAAGATTCTAATAGCTAACTTTGAAACAAACCGGTGTATCAAATAAAGAAAGGCATGTAGCTATGGTGGGAGGTTTTTTTTTTTGACAAATGCTATGGTGTGAGGATAAGTAGTGATGCTTAATATTATTATATATAGGTGCATAGGCAAAATAGCCCTTATATATGTGCAACATTTTTTTTGACAGAGCCCTTATATGTGCAATTTAGTGGCAATTTAGTCCTTTAATTTCGTTTTATTTTATTTTAAATAATAGTATCTCATTCTTCATTTCATCACTCAAATAGGTACAAAGGTCAAAATCTAAGATAACAACATTACATGCGCAAAAAGGCAAAATGGTCCTTAAAAGTGGAAGTTTAGTGGCAATTCAATTCTAAATTCTATTTTATTTCATTGTAGCTCCTTATCCCCCCTTATATAAAGCTGAATAGTTAAGTCATGTGCAAAAGCTGTATAATAGACCCATAATGCTCTACATATTTGTATTAGTATGTCATTGTTCCATTAAGGCCCCCCCACCCCCCATGTCATCATTACATTTGACATGCTCTCCATCTCCATACATATATATGTTGTACTTCACACCGATGCAAGTTTTGGGAGAAAAACGTGGAGCCTATACCATCTTCACATCTCATTATGTACCATGCATGCATATGTAGCAACTTCATCTCTTTAATTGGACGGTACCAAAATTGTATGGGTTCCAAAATTACCCCCGTTCGAATACAGACATTCGAACACGTTCAAACAGTCACATTCGAGTGTGTTAAATATTGACACACACACACACACACACACACACACACACACACACACACACACTATTGTGCGTAATTTAACCTGTCCGAATGGTACCAATCGAACAGGTTCGAATAGACGTATTCGAACACCCCTTTTTAATTTCGTTCGTATGCTGTTAATCGAGGCAACAACAATGGACTCTCACACCATATTCACCAATTTTATTGCGTTCGCATACATGTGTTCGAACGTGTTCGAACAAGGTCGTTCAAACCGTCATTAAACACGTCATCCATAAGCGTCCACACGAGGTTATTTTTGGAATAAAATTTGTTAAAAGGTGTATTTGAGTAGGAGGGGGAATGTGGAAGTAAAACCCTAAACGATTGTACCAAATAAACTTGGGTATAGTTACTTGACAAAAAAAAAACTTGGGTATAGTTGAAAAAAAAAACTTGGGTATTAACAACCTCACACTCCGGCTTGTGGGAAATACTAAGAAGATAAGATAGCATTAAGATAAATTTGTTGGATATTTAAGGCTAAATTACACTTTTGGTCCTTTAGGTTTCACTTTGGTCATTTATCTTTTTTTTTTTCCGTTTTGGTCCCTCATCTTTCATTTTTGTTTCATTTTGGTCTCTGCTGTTAGTTTTTCCTAACAGACGCCACACTGACACTTAAATAGGCGTCTTACGTGTCACTGCTGATTTGAAATTTTTATATGATGTGACATATAACTATAAGGGACGAAAATGAAACTTAACAAAAACATGAGAAACCAAATTGACAAAAACACACAAATATGAAAAATCACCCCAATCTTGCATCCAAGCGCTTTTGAGTATTTATGTTTTTGTTTACACTCAATAGATTAAATTTAAATTTAAAATTAGGTTGTTACATGCATGCTACATAAGTTGTTACGATCTTCGCTCAATAGATTAGATTAGATAAAGTTGTTTACATAATAGATAGATAGGTTGTTACTCAAATAAGAAAACCAGCTTATAAATATTGTCACCTCGTACTCGTTCTTTTTATTAATCAATAAAGCATAGAACCAATTCTTCCATAAGAAAACCAGCTTCCTTCTGGAAAGATATGGTGAGAAACCTCGGATCACAGCAGCGCACCCATTATGGCGGCCTCATTTGCGCCATCGTTTCAGCGCTTCTTCTATTATTCTCACTCTCCCTCCTCTACAGCCACTCTCGCAATCGATTTCCCTCTCACGATAAAAATGAAGTTTCAAGTTATTTTTTTGACCACGTGGAAGGTGTGATAAACAAACAATCACCGATGGAGGAATGGGACGAGGTTGTTTTAGTTGAAGAGGATATTTCCGCAAAGACAGTGTTTGGATCTGATGACATGCCCGTGGATGAGTGGATGAGGACGAAGATGATGGAAGTGAAGTGCATTGAAGACGTGCTTTTGTTGAAGGGGAGTTTGAGGGAAGAAGGTTGGGGTGCTTGGTTTGATATGAGAAAAGATAAGATGTTGAAATCTACTACTAATTTAGAGGCATTGAATCCTTTGAATAATCCTATGTTTCAAGATCCTGATACTCCTGGTCTCACTGTACTTACTAAGGCTGATAAACTCTTGCAAATCTCAATGTTGAATGAGTTTAAGAAAATTCCCTTTCCTCTTAAGAAGATCATCTAGGAACCCAAGTTATTACGATTTAGCTTTAGCTGTGTTTTACTTGGGGACTATTAATATCATTTTTATTTTTTATTTTTATTTTTTTTTACTCAGAGCCAGAATACATAAGTAAGTTCGAGAAAAAACTAACAATAAAAATTATTTAGAAATATACAAAAACACCTTTGCTCACCACTCATACTAAATGCATGGAGTTACTCCACATCTCGCTAGAAACAATCTCCAACACAAAACTTTGATTGTCTCTAGGACAAATTAAAGGTCAAAAGTTTTGCATTGGTTGCTGTGGAAAAAGCTAGAAAGAAATATTAGGATTATGTATAGCTTTATACATTTTTCATTTATCCTTATTTACTTAACTATAGTTAGTTGACTTTAGTTAGATAGTTTGACTAATGTAACTAGTATTAGGGGAATTTTCAGTTGTAACCATTTTCTTTCTGTTTGAACTGATTCAGTTAGGTAGTTTCTCATGAATCAGCTAGTATATATACTGATACTGTTGTACATTTGATCTCAGTTGAATACAATGAATTCTTCTTCCATCTCTTGCTTATGCAAAGTCTAATATGGTATCAGAAGTAATCATCACCTTCATGGTCTCGCTCTAAATCTAGGGTAAACGATTTTCCCCTTTTCGTTTCCCACATTCACAAATCGTGCTCTCCAATTCCTTCGATTCGTTCTCGTTTTCGTCCGAATCGTCTTTCTTTTCTTTGAAATCGTTCGTCAATTGTTCGATTTTCGTTTTCCCTGATTCTTGAATCTTTCTCTCAGTTTCAATCCATGGAAAACCTTAGCAATCCCTTTTACCTTCACCATTCCGATCATGCCAATCTTGTTCTGGTATCCAAACTCCTTGACGGAAACAACTACTGCACATGGCGTAGAGCAATGGAGTTTGCCCTCTCCGGTAAGAACAAGCTCGGGTTTGTCAATGGTGAAATTCCGGTGCCTGAAGCTACCTTGAATGAGTATGCACTTTGGCGTCGCAACAATCACGTCGTGGCCTCTTGGATCCCGAACTCTCGGTGTCTCGAGAAAATTGCTTTGCTAGTGTCATATTCGGTGACTCTCGCTTCCTCGATCCGGAGCGACTGCGCAATCGCGTTTCCGAAGAAAACAATGGCGCTCGTATCTTCCAACTGCATCGTGCAATGTTGACTTGCACTCAAGGTACTCTCTCCATTAATACCTATTATACTAAATTCAAGGCACTTTGGGAAGAACTAGGTGAACACAAACCTGTACACACTTGCACTTGTGGGGGAGTTGATCCTTTGATCAAACACCACCAGACGCAATATGTTATATGGTTTCTTATGGGCTTAAGTGAGACCTATGCTCATGCTCGTGGGCAAATCTTGATGATGACACCAATTCCCGCAATGAATGATGTTTTGGCAAAGTTGTATCAAGAAGAGACTCAAATGGCTATTGGTAATTCTGCTACTCAACCTTCTGTTGAAACCACTCCTGCTGTGTTTGCGGTTCAAGCTGATAAAACAAGAACAGGCAAGAAAGATCGACCACTTTGTGCTCACTGTGGCCTTCTAGGACATGTCAAGGACAAGTGTTACAAACTCCATGGATACCCTCCCGGTTACACACCTGGTCCAAGGAAATTCAATGTGAAGGACAAGCAAAATACTTCAACTTCTGCAAATTCTGCACCTGTTGCATCTGCAAATCAAGTTGCTGATGATTCCACTCCAAGTGAAGCACCTGCAGACATGACCTCCTCTCAATGTCTTCAGTTGATCAACTTCCTTCAAGCTCACATGGCACACACCTCTGTTTCTGATTCGGGTTAGTTTCCATCCTTTTCTATAGGTATTAGCTTAAATGTGCTTCATTGCACTATTGGTGATAAGCTATATACTTGGATAGTAGACTCGGGTGCCACAGCTAATATCACTCACACGCTTGAGTTTTTTTCTTCATACACTACACTCACAAACAGATATGTGACACTTCCAAATAACACTAAAGTTGCTGTCAAAGCAATAAGCACAGTTGAACTTAGCAAAGATTTAGTCTTGCATAATGTTCTATTCATTCCTGACTTTCATGTCAATTTGATCTCTGTTAGTGCCCTTATGTTGTTTTCTCACCTCTCTGTATTTTTTGATAATAATTGTGCTTTGATACAGGACACCCCACCAACCAAGGTGATTGGAAAGGGTGATCTTCACAATGGGCTTTTCCTTCTCAACAAGGACTCATATAGTAGTCAAACAGTTCACACACCTATCACTAATGT
The DNA here is from genome assembly GCA_020916435.1 of Oxytropis ochrocephala. Taxonomy (NCBI): domain Eukaryota; kingdom Viridiplantae; phylum Streptophyta; class Magnoliopsida; order Fabales; family Fabaceae; genus Oxytropis; species Oxytropis ochrocephala. The sequence continues at coordinate 73,798,983 of CM037094.1, read as the reverse complement.
AGTGTCTGCACAAAATGGTATGTCAAACACTTTACATCTATGGCATAATAGATTAGGCCATTTGTCTGATAAAGTCTTAAAGACACTTAGTTCTTTCGATTGTATTGATGTTTCTTCTTCTTATTCAAGTCATGAATGTCAAATATGTCCTCTAGCTAAACAAAAGCGGTTGTCTTTCAATTCTCAACACAATTTGTGTTCTAGTCCTTTTGAACTTGTACATTGTGATGTTTGGGGACCTTTCTCTACTCCCACATATGATAAGAAACAATTTTTCTTAACAATAGTGGATGATTGCACTAGATACACATGGATTAATTTGATTTCTCACAAGTCTGAGGCTACTCTAAAAATTAAACAATTTTTTAGCTTCATAAAAACTCAGTTTGACAAGGATATTAAAGGCATTAGAACTGATAATGCAAAAGAGCTTGCTCTAGTTGATTTCTTGCAGGAATTGCAGGAAAAAGGTGCCACACATCAGCTTTCTTGCCCCTACAGACCTGAACAGAATTCTGTAGTGGAAAGAAAGCACCAGCACCTTCTTAATGTGGCACGTGCACTATATTTTCAGTCTAAAGTTCCAATTTCTTTTTGGGGGGACTGTGTATCCACTGCCACATACCTCATAAACCGGCTTCCTACACCTATCCTTGACAACATCTCACCCTATGAGAAACTTCACTCAACCAAACCTAATTACAATCACTTGAGAGCCTTTGGTTGCTTGTGTTATGCAGCCACAATTCCTCAATTCAGACACAAGTTTAGCCCTAGAGCATCACCATGTGTATTCATAGGATATCCCACTGGCTGCAAAGGTTATAGATTATACGACACCACTACAAAGAAAATTTTGATTTCTAGAGATGTAGTGTTTCATGAGACAATCTATCCCTTTCACCTCTCTCCACATTCAACACCTATCCTTGAATCACCCTTGGATATTGTCTTACCTCTTCCTCAACCTGATATATCTGAAACTTCAACTACTCAACCAAATCTGCCTGACACCCCAAGTCCTCAACCAGATATACCTCAACCAGTTGATCCTGATGTGCCTCCCACACCAGCTGATCACACCTCAGTGACACTTGAACCTCCCTCCAGTGCCACACCTGCTATCTCAGGCCCTCCTCCACTACCTGAACCCACACCTAGAAGATCCACTAGGCCTAAACAACCTCCTGCTTACCTACAAGATTACTCTACCAATGTCAACTATCCCATCCAAAATCACTTGACATATGACAACCTCACGAACCCTTACAGAGATTTCATCTTACAAGTCTCACACATCTATGAACCACAATTATATCATGAAGCTGTGAAATATCCTCATTGGCAACAAGCTATGAATGAAGAACTTGCTGCCCTTGAAGCAAATAATACCTGGACGTTGGAACTCTTACCACCAGGGAAGAAAGCAATTGGATGCAGGTGGATTTATAAAGTAAAATATAAATCTGATGGCACATTGGATAGGTACAAAGCACGCTTCGTGGCCAAGGGATACACTCAACAGGCTGGCATCGATTTCTTAGACACTTTCTCACCAGTGGCTAAGTTATCCACAGTCAGAATTCTTCTCAGTATTGCTGCCCAATGTTGCTGGCATCTACTCCAGTTAGATGTCAACAATGCCTTCCTAAATGGCAACCTCGATGAAGAAGTCTATATGCAACCACCATTGGGGTATCTACCTAAGGGGGAGTCACAGGTTTGTAAACTGTCTAAATCTCTCTATGGCCTAAGACAGGCTTCTCGGCAATGGTTTCAAACCTTCTCTCAAGTTCTACTTGACAACCAGTTCAAAAAGTGTGAGGCTGATCATTCCCTCTTCACTAAAGGTACTGGTGCATCTCTTGTTGTCCTTCTGGTTTATGTTGACGATATTGTTCTTGCTGGTTCTGACATTACACTCTTGCATAAGACACAAGACATGCTTCAGCAACATTTCAAACTTAAAACACTTGGCAAACTTCACTATTTCTTAGGTCTTGAAATTGCATATTCACCTAAGGGCATTCACTTATGTCAACGTAAGTATGCACTCCAATTACTGCAGGATACTGGTTTTATGGCTGCTAAACCGGTTTCATATCCCATGGATCCAAACCTACATTTAAATGATACAGATGGTTCTCCCCTTGATGATTGTTCCCAATATAGGCGCCTCATTGGAAGGTTAATGTACCTAACCATTTCCAGGCCTGATATCAGCTATTCAGTGAACAAGTTGAGTCAGTTTATGACACATCCCAGGACACCACATTTGGCAGCTATACATCATTTGTTACAATACATCAAATCAGCACCAGCAAAAGGAATTTTGTTCTCCTCCAAGTCTTCATTAAAGCTCTCTGCATATGTGGATGCCGATTGGGGAGTTGTGACTACAAGGAAGTCTACTAGTGGTTATTGCATCTTCTTAGGTGACTCACTCATCAGCTGGAGCTCCAAAAAGCAGCCAACAGTGGCTCGTTCCTCTGCAGAGGCAGAGTACAGAGCTTTAGCTGCTCTTACATCAGAACTATTATGGTTAAAACAACTGTTGTTTGCATTTCAGATTACCTTAGACAACTCTAAAGTGTGTTCAGTGATGACCTTTCTCGCTATACAATTGGCAAGCAATCCTATAACTCATGCTCGGTCCAAACATATAGATATAGACTGCCATTTCATCCGTGAACACGTTGCCTCAGGATTCTTGAAGCTCATTCATGTTCCTTCCAAACACCAGCTTGCAGATCCTCTCACAAAAGCTTTGCCAAAGCAACAGTTTCTGCATCTTATATCCAAGTTGGGACTCCTAGATATCTACCTCCCAACTTGAGGGGGAGTATTAGGATTATGTATAGCTTTATACATTTTTCATTTATCCTTATTTACTTAACTATAGTTAGTTGACTTTAGTTAGATAGTTTGACTAATGTAACTAGTATTAGGGGAATTTTCAGTTGTAACCATTTTCTTTCTGTTTGAACTGATTCAGTTAGGTAGTTTCTCATGAACCAGCTAGTATATATACTGATACGGTTGTACATTTGATCTCAGTTGAATACAATGAATTCTTCTTCCATCTCTTGCTTATGCAAAGTCTAATAAGAAATAGAAATTATCTCCTTGTTTGGTAGGAAGTGAATATAATATGGAATAAGCTCGAAGATATCCATGTCTTAGACACTAGTATTATACCGGCCCGTGCATCCGCACTGTATTGTTTATATATTGCTATGAAGTCATAATAGTTTAGATGTTATAATATTTATAAGAATCTATACATTTAATTGGCTTTTTGGTATCTTTTTAGTCTACATCAGACTAACAGCTAGAAGTTGTAAGCAACTGATAACCATTTAACAATATGGAAAAGCTAGTCTGTCATTTAAAATTGGAAATCAAAAGCTAATATGTATAATATTGGGAAGCAATTGATATTCATTAAAACCAAATAAAAGAAATTCAAAATCAGCTACAAACGGTCCTATATTAATGTATTTGGCCATTACAATACAAAATTTCCTGTTCTTGGGAGCTACAAACGGTCCTATATTAACGGTCAAATGGTTACCAATAGTTGTAAGTTTCTAACTTATACATTACATTATTTTGTCAAAAAACTATATTCAACTCAATCTAACAATTAACTAATCTAATTATGTTTTGTAGTGTCCTAAACAATTGAATAACATTGATTGTGGGTATTACGTCATGCAATATATGAAGGATATAATTACCCTAAAAGAAAACGACTATCCCCAAAGAAGGTATCTACTTCTAATATATTTTTATATGATTTCGATTTAATAGTGGTTCTTTCCAATATTTAACCATTTCAATTCTAATTTTATTTATTATATAATTTCAGTATTTTAGCGATTGTCAAAGCAACACATACTCTGTTGAAGCGATTCTTTGAGATTAGGGGAGAATGGTGCGATCATCTCTCCCGTTTTTTTAAAGTTTCATTTGGATACATATAAGTTAGCTTAGCTAGTTTTTGGTTCATAATATTGTAACTTGATAGCTTGTTTTGGATACATATGAATTAGATAATGAAACTTCTTAGCTATTTTGTTTTGGTTCCTCTTATGTAATTTGTGTTCCTCTTAGCAAATTGATTACATTATGTATTGGATTGGATTGGTACATGCAGGTAATTTGTAAATATAAAAGGAAAACACACAAAAGCAAAAAAAAAAAAAAAAAAAAATTTAGGCAATACTCAGTAGCTTTTAATAAAGCGCTGGGTATTTAGTAACACAAATAGGCAATACTCAGCGCTTTTAATAAAGCGCTAAGTATCTGGGAGGACGCTTAGGATATATTCAGTGCTTTTTAAAAAGCGCTAAGTATTTGGGATGACGCTTTGGATATATTCGCTTTTTTAAAAAGCGCTAAGTATTTGGGAGGACGTGTTTTGCAATGGGTGGCGTTTTTAGGAAACGCTACCCATTGTTGGAGTGAATAGCCGGTATACACCTTCAAAGAATTACCAAAAAAAACGCCCATTGTTGAAAAAAAAAAATTTGCCCATCTACTAGATCTGTTGTAGTGCACTCATAGTAAATGCATGGAGTTACTCCACATCTCGCTAGAAACAATCTCCAACACAAAACTTTGATTGTCTCTAGGACAAATTAAAGGTCAAAAGTTTTGCATTGGTTGCTGTGGAAAAAGCTAGAAAGAAATAGAAATTATCTCCTTGTTTGGTAGGAAGTTAATATAATATGGAATAAGCTCGAAGATATCCATGTCTTAGACACTAGTATTATACTGGCCCGTGCATCCGCACTGTATTGTTTATATATTGCTATGAAGTTATAATAGTTTAGATGTTATAATATTTATAAGAATCTATACATTTTATTGGCTTTTTGGTATCTTTTTAGTCTACATCAAACTAACAGCTAGAAAGTTGTAAGCAACTGATAACCATTTAACAATATGGAAAAGCTAGTCTGTCATTTAAAATTGGAAATCAAAAGCTAATATGTATAATATTGGGAAGCAATTGATATTCATTAAAACCAAATAAAAGAAATTCAAAATCAGCTACAAACGGTCCTATATTAATGTATTTGGCCATTACAATACAAAATTTCCTGTTCTTGGGAGCACGTATATATATGTATGTAGCTTTTCAGTGTCTCAAAAACCTGATTCATTTGAATTAAAAATGTCATAGAATTGAAAGCAAGGTAGTGATTAAGAATTTGTAAGTGTAGTTGTGTTTCTTAATTGAAATAACAATACTTTTATAAACACTACAATATGAACATTTATTCAGTATAAATCATTTTAAAATATAGATGAAATTTACAATTGCTAGATGTTTTGAAACCCTTCTTTGCTTTGAACAGTTGAAATGGCTACATATAGTTGACCGTGACTAAATACATGTCTAGCTAGGCGGGTTTATTCCCACAGATGCCAATGATTATCCTTGTGATTTGTTGATAGTTATAGTATATGAAACAATTATGGGAAACTGTCATCTAGTCATCTTGAATGGCCAAGTTGATTGAGAATGTGACATTGACATTCAGAGAATATAGATATGTTTCCAATGTTCTTACTTGAAATTACGTACCTTTGCCCCCAATATAACGTTGTTGTTGTGCCACATGTCGTGTAGGGAGAGTAACACTAACACCTAAACTAAATTAACCAAAGTGCTAGTATATATAATAAAAATAGCAGGACTTTCTAGTGATCAGCTAGCATTAGTCACAAAACCAAAAACTATCCTGTTCCGTTTTTCTTCTTCTTAAAAAACAATACAGCAGAACTCATGAATTCAGCTAACTCCCACTCCCAGGTAGTGAATAAAGAACAACTTTCTTGGTCTGTTCAGACTTGCAAGACAGAGTGTTTGAATCCTTTAAAGGGAAGGCTTCATGCTTCCATTGGAGCACATGAGATTTTCAGATCAGAGGTACGTAATTAAATACAATTTTCACTCCATCTCATATATTCATCTAAATTACTTAGACACCAATGATACATTGAGAAGAAGAGGTTGAACGAATCTTCAATATAAAGTGCCAGTGCTACATAGATTACTTTGATAGTAATTCAACGTGATTCATCAGCATCACTTATGGTCTTAACTTTAAGTTATGCAGTTGTACAAACCAATCAAAAGTGTTTTTTTTTTTTTTTACTTCAAAATTGAAGCCATATGAATTTTTTTGACAGTGCCTTGTTATTGTGTTATGAAATGAAATTAGAAATAATTTTTGACTTGTTCTGAGACCATATTTTGTTTCCTTGGCCGACCATACCAGAATAGGACGAGGAATAGATACACCATAATATATCAATGATATCGTACACATACTTGTCTGATAGTATAACTATATGTTGATTTATACTGGTTTAGTCAATAGAATTGGAATTGTTCTCTAGGAAAATTATCTATAACTAAAACCATCTGCATTGTTTTCTACACTGAATATTCTTTCATAGTCAAGTATATTACTATCCATTTTGTCACAACTCTTAATATTACACTACATTTTTCAAGGCCTAGTCAAGCGAGGTTTAAAGATGTATTGAGATCCTCTCCATTTACGGGACAGTTCCAGTAAGAGAGAGATAGACTCATGGAGTAAAATAATATTATTTTATTTGATGTGTCTATCTCTCCCACCTAACCGCCCAATAACTAGAGAGTCTCAACTGCTTAAAGGTAAGGTGTTTTGTTAGTAATTCCTCGGGGCCAAAATTCTCGTCTCAGTTGGTGCCCATGAAATTTGAATTTAGAGCTAGTGCAATCAGAGAGTGTGTGCAGTCAACCGGTTGGAAAATCAGAGTCGTCCGATCAAGATCTAATAGTCTAGATTTGAAGTGCAATTTTTGATTTTTGCTTTTGAAATTGAAATCCGGACTGTTTGATCTTGATCAGATGACCTCAATATTACTGAATGCATTCTTTGCTTCTCTCTCAACTCCACACAAACTGAATCCATGAAATTTCCATATATAGTAAACTTAACTAAACACAATAGTTTATAATTTACAAACTAGGTAACATATGTAACAAAAAGTTGATCAATTTTTATCACTAAACACACCCTTTTTAATTTTGTTATTTCAGATGTGGAAAGCAGCATTGACAGAATTAGTAGCAACAACATCTCTAATATTCACCCTAACAACATCAATTATAACATGCTTAGACTCAAAAGAAACCAATCCTAAGCTTCTAATTCCATTTGTAGTTTTCATCATAGTTTTCTTATTCCTAATAGTAACAGTTCCTCTCTCTGGTGGTCACATGAGTCCTGTTTTCACATTCATAGCTGCTCTTAAAGGAGTCATTACTTTCACACGTGCACTCATTTACATCTTAGCACAATGCATAGGTTCAATAATTTGTTTCTTCATACTTAAGTGTGTGATGGATCCAAGATTAATAAATACATATTCATTGGGAGGTTGTGCAATTAGTGGCAAAGAAGTAAATTCAGGTATAAATCAACATAATGCTTTGATTTTGGAATTTTCTTGCACATTTGTGGTACTCTTTTTGGGTGTCACATTGGCTTTTGATAAGAAAAGATCTAAAGATTTGGGGTTACCAATTGTTTGCTTAGTGGTGGCAGGGTCTATGGCATTGGCAGTATTTGTGTCTATAACTGTAACTGGGCGGGCCGGTTATGCCGGTGTTGGGCTTAACCCAGCTAGATGTTTGGGTGCAGCATTGCTTCATGGAGGCCCATTATGGAATGGACATTGGGTTTTTTGGGTTGGCCCTTTTTTGGCCTGCTTAGTCTATTATAGTGTCTCTATTAATCTACCAAAGGAGGGTTTGGTTTTGGATGATGGAGAATATGATGATGCATTAAAGTTGGCTTTTGGTTCTTCAGGGAATATTCCTAACGGTGCCGTTTCAAATGATCTCACAATAGAAGGACATGTGTGAATTGAATAAAGATGATTTCATGACTTTTTTTGTTGTTGCCATTTTTTAATATAAAAAGTGGCATGAAGATGCATAATAATAAGGCAAGGAATCCCAACTATGTTGGCACCTATATTATCTATCATTTTTTTTTGCCACTGTATTAAACTATCCCATACTAATAAAAGTTGGTTTAAGGGAAGGAAAATGCTCTCTAATCCGCCTTTATTTTGAGTTTTTTTAAAAAATAAATATATATAGTGTATTGGAATAAATGAGCGGTCCATAAGGGTTTTTTAGGAACCCAAATTAGGCCCATTCGTCATATCTGACCCATGTGTTGGGAGAATTCAAAAATGCTAACAATACTCTCTTTAGTACGAGTACTAAATTAGTAGAACACACATAAATCTTAACCTATCACAAAGAGAATGCTAATGAGAATATTGGTAGCACTACTCTTAAGACAATTCCTCTCATTGAGCAAATGATTTTACTCATTCATTTTTGTCACCACACAAGCTAGCTTGTCAAAGGAGTTTGAACTTCCACACTTCTACGGAAGAACATTGACATCCACTATGTTATACACCTAGAGGGACCACTGACCTTCCGCTTCTACTTATTTGTCCAAAAAATATTAATTTGTTATACACTTTAAAGTCCTAACAAACGATTTCACACCTGCCATAAAAAAACGATTTCACACCTAATAACTTTTTTGTAACTCATTTCACACCTCATAACTTAGTGCAAATCATGTGTAAAAAGTTTTAGTACAAATCATCTGTAAGACCTAATTCAACCGAAAAATATCAAAATTGTTAGAAATTTGAATATTATGTCTCCTGGTTCAAACTCGAGACCTCAAAGTTGCGTGTGTGAATTTCTAATAATAGTGATCACTCAATCTATGTAAAAAAAATTAGTACTACAGTAAAGAGAAATATACAAAAATCTTTCACCTTAATTGAGAGAGCAATTTTGTAGACAACGATAAGAAAATACTTACGATTAATATATTTTTAATTTTGAAACTATAATAAAATGCTGTTAATGATTCAAAGAATTTTTTTAGATAAGCAAAAATTCATTAATAAAAGCGTACTCAAAACCCAAACAACAAGACTTTCATTGTTTATACACAAGAGCAATAAGCCACCCTCCAAGACAAAAGACAAAAAGAGAAAAAATAGAGTCTATCTAAGCTAATTCTCCTCTAGTCGAGATCATTCCAAAACATATACCAACAAATTGTCTACTATCATGTCTTCCGAACCTTCTTTCCTTAAGAACCACTCACCCTTGACAAAACGATGTTTCAACCTCTTTCAATTCCTTCCACCCTCTCCTTATATCAGATGTAGAACACGATGCAAAAACATTAACCACATCGATGAAATAATCATTAACCTCAACACAAATCCCTCAAAAACCAGTACTAGAAAACCAACAAATCAAGAACCAACCTGCCACGACGAAACAATACCACTCAAACTGTTGATTACCCCACAAAAGACTTAATTCTCTTTCAACCATAGCCTCCCTCTTAGTTTCTGGTAAGCAAATAAGATCAAACTTACCCGATCTGATAAGCGACAACGTTTGGCATCATCGCCCCACCCACACGAAGATTAAACGATAAGATACTCAAGGGTCACCATTATTGGCCACCCCCTTATCCCTTGCTACCCTGCTCTCTCCTTCTTCAATTAACTCGATATACTCCCCATCAAGCAAAGACCCCTCCACCCCTAACTTCTCAGTACCTTCCCACACCTTTCTAGCCACTACCTTATTTTGAAGGGCCCAGAAAAGTTTGTTACAGTTCTCAATACCTGTTGAAGAAATGGAATCAGAAAGGTCATGAACCGCAGGTGGAGTTTTGCCCATTCTTGGTTTTTTTTCTTTTCCGGACCCACTATCTTCAACTTAATTGGTTTCTTATGATACCTTCGTTTCCCCACTGGAATACTGCTAGGAACAACGTTCCTTGTTGGGCTTGAGTCTCTGATTTGAGATGAAGGAGATTCAACGTTGATGGGTCTTAAACTCGCCCCATTTGACTTCTCAATCTGGCCCCTCAAAATTAAATCTAAAGGTTGTTCTCTACCAATTGATTGTTCAACTGGATTGAGATTATCCACATGCACTGTTTCCTTCACAAAGCTAGAAATTGAATTTGAATTCAAGGAATGGGATCCCCAAATAAATGGAGTTTGACCATGCGCTCCTGACACATTAACTTCACGAGAATTCCTCCATGATGAGTGCAAACTGTTATCATCCATCATTTCCATAGTACCCCCCAGATTCACGCAAGGAATTAACAACAACATTTAATGCTTCGTCGCCACCGTCATCTTCTCCATGCTCGTCGGCGTTACCGGAAAAATATGAATAAAAAAATTCCTTCTCTGAACTTGTTGCATCATCATCATCTTGAACCTTGACACTCACATTACTCCATTGAAGAGGACCGCTTCAATCTTGCGCCACTTTAATATTAGTAGCACTACTCTTAAGACAATTCCTCTCATTGAGCAAATGATTTTACTCATTCATTTTTGTCACCACACAAGCTAGCTTGTCAAAGGAGTTTGAACTTCCACACTTCTACGGAAGAACATTGACATCCACTATGTTATACACCTAGAGGGACCACTGACCTTCCGCTTCTACTTATTTGTCCAAAAAATATTAATTTGTTATACACTTTAAAGTCCTAACAAACGATTTCACACCTGCCATAAAAAAACGATTTCACACCTAATAACTTTTTTGTAACTCATTTCACACCTCATAACTTAGTGCAAATCATGTGTAAAAAAGTTTTAGTACAAATCATCTGTAAGACCTAATTCAACTGAAAATATCAAAATTGTTAGGCTGAATATTATGTCTCGGGTTCAAACTCGAGACCTCAAAGTTGCGTGTGTGAATTTCTAATAATAGTGATCACTCAATCTATGTAAAAAAAATTAGTACTACAGTAAAGAGAAATATACAAAAATCTTTCACCTTAATTGAGAGAGCAATTTTGTAGACAACGATAAGAAAATACTTACGATTAATATATTTTTAATTTTGAAACTATAATAAAATGCTGTTAATGATTCAAAGAATTTTTTTTAGATAAGCAAAAAATTCATTAATAAGAGCACTAGATGTACTCAAAACCCAAACAACAAGACTTTCTCAAGAATTGTTTATACACATAAGAGCAATAAGCCACCCTCCAAGACAAAGACAAAAAAGAGAAAAAATAGAGTCTATCTAAGCTTATTTTCCTCTAGTCAAGAGATCATTCCGAGCTAAACATATACAAACAACTTGTCAGCCACAACTACTATCATGTCTTCTGAACATTCTTTCCCTTAAAGAACCACTCACCCTTGACAAAACGATGTTTCAACCCTTTCAATTCCTTCCACCCTCTCCTTATATCAGATGAAGAACACGATGCAAAAACATTAACCACATCGATGAAATAATCATTAACCTCAGCACAAATCCCTCAAAAACCAGTACTAGAAAACCAACAAATCAAGAACCAACCTGCCACGACGAAACAATACCACTCAAACTGTTTATTACCCCACAAAAGACTTAATTCTCTTTCAACCATAGCCTCCCTCTTAGTTTCTGGTAAGCAAATAAGATCAAACTTACCCGATCTGATAAGCGACACCGTTTGGCATCATCGCCCCACCCACACGAAGATTAAACGATAAGATACTCAAGGGTCACCATTATTGGCCACCCCCTTATCCCTTGCTACCCTGCTCTCTCCTTCTTCAATTAACTCGATATACTCCCCATCAGGCAAAGACCCCTCCACCCCTAACTTCTCAGTACCTTCCCACACCTTTCTAGCCACTACCTTATTTTGAAGGGCCCAAAAAAGTTTGTTACAGTTCTCAATACCTGTTGAAGAAATGGAATCAGAAAGGTCATGAACCGCAGGTGGAGTTTTGCCCATTCTTGGTTTTTTTTTCCGGACCCACTATCTTCAACTTAATTGGTTTCTTATGATACCTTTGTTTCCCCACTGGAATACTGCTAGGAACAACGTTCCTTGTTGGGCTTGAGTCTCTGATTTGAGATGAAGGAGATTCAACGTTGATGGGTCTTAAACTCGCCCCATTTGACTTCTCAACCTGGCCCCTCAAAATTAAATCTAAAGGTTGTTCTCTACCAATTGATTGTTCAACTGAATTGAGATTATCCACATGCACTGTTTCCTTCACAAAGCTAGAAATTGAATTTGAATTCAAGGAATAGGATCCCCAAATAAATGGAGTTTGACCATGCGCTCCTGACACATTAACTTCACGAGAATTCCTCCATGATGAGTGCAAACCGTTATCATCCATCATTTCCATAGTGCCCCCCAGATTCACGCAAGGAATTAACAACAACATTTAATGCTTCATCGCCACCGTCATCTTCTCCATGCTCGTCGGCGTTACCGGAAAAATATGGATAAAAAACTCCTTCTCTGAACTTGTTGCATCATCATCATCTTGAACCTTGGCACTCACATTACTCCATTGAAGAGGACCGCTTCAATCTTGCGCCACTTTAATATTAAACGACACATTTCTAATAGAGACCTGAAAGATTCTATTCACTGTTTCAGTTTCCTGAGTGCGAACCAAAAGATGAGCAACGTGTAACGACCTCTTCGTATCTGTGTTATCATCTGACTTGATATAAACTTCTACATAAGCTGAAAGTTTCCTAAAAAAACTCCACATTCCATGCATGAACCAGATTACCGTAGCATCTGAGTCAAGTTACCCATTCGGGATCCACATCTGACGGCTTCCATGGACGAATCCATTTGAACCATTGATACAACCATTCACGCGCATCATCAATAAAACCACTGAAGTCAACATCGTCCTTATCTCCTTCCAGAAGAACTAAGTTAGATCCCATAGGTGTTGCTTTGATTGAAAAAAAACCTTGCCGGATAAATTCATCTTGAATGGCGTAAGACTTTCCCGGGATAATAACCTCCCCTACCATCGCAAGAGAGAGATGTACGTCAATGGGAACAACACAAGACCATTCCCCTCGCTCGCCATGATCGCTGCTCCCCTTAAGCCCACCTATTTGCCTTCCTTAGAGGAATCCGCAGAAAAAACTTGGACCGTTGGAATGTTCTTCTTCCAAACTTGAAGAGGGACCTTTGGTCGATGCTCCGAAGTCACCTTAGGGTGTTGGTCATGATTAACCTTCCGTTGGAATCTAGGAATATTAACATGGATCTTGTCTCCTTCCACAAAAATAGTCCAGAATGATAGACATTCTTTCCGGTTCTTTGATGTCGTAAAAGCGAACAAAATCGAACCTCCTACCAATAACGTTCCTCCTTGCCGGAATAACCACCTCTTTTTAACGCCACCATGTTTAGAGAAAACCTCAAGCATGCCTCTAGCTCTACACCTCTCCGAGAAGTTGGAGAAGAAGAACGATGTGCACAACCCTACTTCTGGTGAGGCGATGTCCATTGTTTTTCTCCCCTTCCACCTGCCACCCGTCCTTTCCCTCCTATTCCTAATTGTCTGCCACCCTCCATTAGTTGTTTCTCTTTCAATATAGTTTATGCGGCCGCGGATTCCTCGATTTGAAAAACCCTCATTCATTCTACTGCTTCTACTGTGGTGTCCACATGAGAGAGTAACAGTGAAAAAAAAACCGGCGATCAGAGAATGGAGAGAGGAAACAGTTTATCTTGTAATTAAGACGGAAGGGAGTAATTCACGTTTTTGTTCCTTCAATGCCGATTATACACTGAGAAAAGGGAATAGGGTTTAGCCGCCACCGCCGCTGGTAGAGAGAAATCAAACGCATGTGACAGTGTATGATTCGAAGAATTTGCCTAAGTTCTCCTAAATCTCCTGAAACCCTCTTCCAATACATTTTTTAAGTTCATCCAAATTGGGGAATTTAGTTTTATGAAGAGAAATAAACTCTCCATTAAAGTTGATGGTTTATCCTTCCTTTCATCCTTCTTATTTTTTCAAGCCCCTCTCTTCCCTCTCCCCTCTTAACTCCCAAACAAACCCTTAGAATTTGATGAAGAGATGTTGAGAGAGACAATTCTATGAGTGTTTTTTTAACAATTCCATTAAATTTGTTTTTGTTATAGTCAAAAGTAGGTGTGTTCAAAACCGAACCAAACTAATAGAAAACCGCAAACCAAACCAAACAAAATCGAAAACGCAAAAAATCGCTTTTTTTGGTTCTGTTCGATTTTTTGTATTACTGAACCGCACGGTTCGGTTCGCCGTTTTGATTACCGAACCAAACCAAATTGAAAACCGCAAAAGTCGCTTTCTATTGGTCCTGTTCGTTTTTTTATTAGTGAACTGCGCGGTTCTGTTCGGTTCGCGGACCGAACCAAATCAAACCTCAAAATCCTGTATAAAAAAATAAAATTAGACAAAGCATCATGAACGCAAAATCCTGTTATACTTTCCTTTGTTTTTCTTACTATTCTTACAAAATAACTTGTACTATCTATCATTACTCATTATACTTTTCATTCCAAAATAAAAGTCATCAATATTTCCTAACATTTTGTCAAAAAAAGATATTTCCTAACATTTATTAATTCATTTGGTCATGCTTCATCTGCCACATTGAGTAAGTCAATCTACAACCTTTGAAATTTTGTTTTGTTTCGTCAAAAATTGAACAAATCCAAATTGCATTGGTTTAGTTTGTTTGGTTTGGTTTTTTTGGAAGCCAACCAAACCAAACCAACCACATCTATTTTTACATTGCGGTTGAGTTCACTTTTTTACTCAAAATCGAACTAACCTGCACCACAAACACCCTTAATCAAAAGGACACGTTTTTTTTCCTTTAGCATTTTATATTCCTCAGTCTTATCATTTGCAAAGCAACATCATTTGCAAAGCAACACTAGACAATAGTTATCTTTCTCTTATCTCTCGAAAGCATGTCAGCAGTGGCGGATCCACTTAAACTACTATGTGGGCAATTAACCCCATAGCCATAGACTAAAATTATGATTAGCATAAAATAAAAAAAATGCTGTCGCCCTCCTCTCTCTTTCTAGAATGCCGTGATTTGATTGCACTAAAGATATTCATTCTCCAATAATAATAGTGTTTCCAAACTCCCATGATACCTTATGATCTATTTCGCAAATGATAAATAGTACACCCTCTCAGCCTATTGGGAACATGCAATCTTGTAGGCTGAGACATTGATACGCATCAAGCCAATAAGTTATTATATGTAAATTCTCTCATTACAATTGATTTTTGGTCAATGACCTAATATTCTCGATCTAAGACATTTTTGATGAGTTGTACATGTTATAATAAATCCATCACAACCTAATAAGATGGATCCTTATAAGAATGTTAGGAATATATGAGTATATGAATCTCCGTCCATGATAAAGTATGTTGAGCCAACAATTAGAGATGTTTTTATAACTCAGTGAGGTAATTATCATTTTGATAAATTAGTTTTTCCAACATTAGAGGGTGATATAAGCAGCTGAAAATGAGTAATATTTATAATAAAATATTATTGTCTCATCTTGATCCTCTTAGCTACCAATGTGAACCAGAAGTTTAAAGAATATGAGTATTATTTAAAACAAAATATTATTATCTCATCTCAATTCTCTTAGCTACCAATGTGAACCGAAAGTTCAAAGAATAATTTATTTGCAAAATTTAGTAAATTATTCACCAGCTGCAACACTCAAATAAAAATTTATGTCCCAGTTGGACACTCAAATATCGCAAATGAATCTTAACCACGCATGAAGCGTGTAGATTGATTGGCTCCAAAGAATAAAAATCCTCGAACAATGAAATGAGCTTAAAAGCAAGATGGCCCAATAGAGGATATGGAAGCTCAAGACGAGTAATTTGACATAAATAGTTTTCAAGTTGCAGAAGAATTCATCAGG
This sequence comes from Oxytropis ochrocephala, assembly GCA_020916435.1. NCBI lineage: Eukaryota > Viridiplantae > Streptophyta > Magnoliopsida > Fabales > Fabaceae > Oxytropis > Oxytropis ochrocephala. The sequence continues at coordinate 73,783,105 of CM037094.1, read as the reverse complement.
TACCTGAAATTTATGGAAATGAGATCTCAATAAATTATGTCAATAATGAAATATGATGAAACCGAAACAAAGTCAATGTCAACAATTTTGATGTGTATAATATAGCACTAAATGTGATAAGTGATGAAGAGGATTATGAACCAAAGTCTAATAAGAGTTTAGATAAAACAAAGAAAAACAGAATTGAAGCGAAACTAAGCTTGCTTTGCAAAGCAAAAAGTTTTTTTGACTTCTAGTCTGCACACTTGAAGATGTAAAGCTAGTTAGACTTGTTGACTTCTAATCTCATGTGTTATAAACTGGATATCCTCTACGCGCAACTATAGACTAATCTCTCGAGCCGGGTAGGACCGCAATTGGCGGCAAAGCTCTCCCTCAAGCGATTTAACATTGCTGCATTCCCAAAACTGGATTCGATCCAGGACCTTGATTAAGCTGGAAGAGACTTCTACCATCACATCCAAGTACTATTCGGTAGATCCTAGTCTTATCTGTTTGCAATTCTTAGAACCAGATCTTAGTACTGTTAGTAGTTTGACCTTGACTTGCTGTTTAGTCAACAAGGTGTAATACCCCAATTTTGTCCGTCCTTTTTAACTTAAGCCAATTTCAGTTATCCAGCTCAACTAAATCGAAATACGATGTTTAAATTAGGCAGGCACGCGAATGATCGATCTTTTCGTGCGTTCTTCAATTTAATCTTTGTATTTGGGTTTAGTCGTACATAAGTAGGTCTGCCAAAAGTCATTTTTTTTCTCTCGAAATTTGGCTTGTCTTTTCAATTCAGGCTTAAGAGTGCAACTCTGAGTTAATTTTAGTGTTTTTAGTTAATGAGCTCATTTCTTCTATTTTTGGGTCTCGTCTTAGTGTATTTGTCTAGTCGGGCTCGTTCTCGTCTTTGTGTTTGGCCCGACTCCTTTTCTTATTATTATTTTGTGCAGTTAATTTATTTTGAGCATATATAATCCAAAAATGTCAAAAGAAATCTATTTAATTTTTATTACAACTTAGGAGAGTCAAATGTCCAAATGTCAGAAAAATACAAAAAATAATAACACAAAATGTACAAAAATAATTAAATCCGAAAATTACATAAAAAAATAAATAAATAACGATGCGTGCAAAAGAAATGCTGGGGTTCCAGTTTGCTCTCCAAGTAGCTGGGTCTGGTCCGCTCCACTCCAAACCTAAAAAACAGTCAAAGCCCATTCAAAGTCATTAATTACTAAACCTAGAATTTTAATATAAAAAGCAGTCAACAGCAGCAGGAAAAGGGACGAATTTCGAAGTAAAAATCACCAAAAAATATTAGGGTTTAACACTAAAACCCTAATCACCTAAAAATCATTTTCTGAGATCAGGGAAGGAAAAATCAAAGGGGAACCGCAGGCAGCAGCCAAACAACAGCAAAAGCATTGGACCACAGACAGTTCACAACAACAGATTTGTTTTTTTAATCTTCAGGAGATCAGGCTAGTAACTAAGTTACTGTTAAATCGTTTTTTTTGCAACTTTACCACTGTTTGTAATTTTAATTTCCATTGGTATGTCCGAATGAATAACCAGTCACAGATGTAGATCAATATGAAATAAAAAGGTTCAGATCTAGATCAAAAGTTACAAAACTAAATTAGGATAAAAAAAGGGGGACTTTCGTTCTTCATAGATCTGAGGTATAGAGTTTCTGGTTCTAAAAAATACAACGAAAGTGTAAGGTGGAATCATACCAAGTTTGGTTTCAAAAATGAGTAGAGAATCGAAATAGGAGTAGCAACGAAAACCAGATCAGGCCAGAAATAGAAGAATAGGAGAAAACAAAAAAACGCGTGAAGAGAGCGAACACGAAGCGTGGGTGTCGCCGTGAAGCCCTCCCCACCGCGAGCTTCGTCTTCTCCGCTTTTCTTCACCGGAAACCGCCGCGAGACACCCCCCCCCACGTTCGTGAAGCTCCGGCGAAACGCCGGTCATCTTCACCGAAACCAGTCACGTCGCCGGCCACCACAAACTAAAAAACATTTTTCTTTTCAAAAAAAACCAAAGCGGCTAACTCTCGTCAAGCGCCGCAACTAAAAAAATTCATTAAGTCTTTTCAATCAAGAGGCAAATTTGAGTATTTTCCAAATCAACACTTAAAGCCACACGCTTAATTAAAGGTTCCCTTTCAGTAGAAAGGAGGTGTGGGGTGCTAATACCTTCCCCACGCCTAACCGAGCCCCGAACCCAAATCTTCCGGTTTTCCAAAAGACCATCTGCCTTCCAAAAAGGTTTTTCTTCAATATTTTCCTTATAAAAAATATTGGTGGCGACTTCATTGTTTTAAAAAGTTGTAAACGAAGAAAAACCCATCGGGGACTTTTTCGGGCGCAACAGCTGGCGACTCCACTGGGGACCAAAAGAAAATTTTCAAAAGAGGGTCGAGCCTAATTAATTAAATATGTGATTTGTGTGTTTGATTTGAATATATTGTTTTGCCTCTATTCTTCTTATTTCTCATGCAAGCATTGTTGCATCCATATGCATTCGCTTCTTCCTCTTCTATGATTGTTTCCCCCGCTTATCTTCTTTGCTTGTATGCTTAGTTCCTCCATGCATTTCCCCCCATCTTGTCATGTTCCCTTCTTCTTTGCTCCCTTTCTTCAAGGTAAGCTCATGCATTTCTCCCCAATTCTATCATGATCCCCTCTTCTTGGCTCCCTTTCTTGAGGTAAGCAATGCAATTGGTTGTTGTTGAAACCCTAGGTTGGCTTATTTGATATTAAACCCTAGGGTAGACAACATATTCTTGCTTGCTTTTATCCGGGTATTGCGGGTTTTCATTTGCGGGTGGGGAGGGTAGCTATTTCTAGGTATCGTGCCTCAACACACACACACACACCTTATACTTGTGAGCGTTGAGTGGGGCCTAAAACCCAAGGTGCGAGCGAAAACCTAGGAGAGTGGGAGCGATTAGTGATCGCCATTCGTAGACCTTTGTGCATGTATGGCTCTCATGAAAGTTCCGCCCAAGAGTGCGCTTTGTCATGATGCCTCACACTCGGTAGCTTTCTCGATTATGGGTGTCATCATGAGAGAGACTTTAGCTCTTGGTTGCCATTGTGAGGAAGTGATTAGAACCTACATGGGAGGATTACCCTTTTAAATCGACTTTAGACCCTAGGATTCCCACCCTTCGTAGGACACAAGGGGCATACCAAATTGTGTGTTGCATTGTAATCTAGGCATGTTTTCAAAAAGGAGAAGGAGATTTTTCAAAAAAAGAAGAGAAAATAGAAAAAGAGCTGCCGTTGTAGCCTTTCTTTTGCTTGGTCCGTCTGAGGCAAAGACATGTGGTTCACCATTTTCAAAAAAAGAGAGAAAGAGCTGCCGTTGTAGCCTTTCCCTTACTAGGTCCATATGAAGCCACGTACGACCCGCATCTTCCAAAAAAAAACTTGAATCATTGCCAATAAAAACTCTTTCATTTATCTTGCATGCAGAGCATCATCATCATTTGCATACATCCTTGCATTACATAAAGCAAAATTTTCAAAAAAAAGGGGCAAAAAGCAAAACTTTCAAAAAAAATCATCATAGTCTTTTCTTTTACCGGACTATATGAGGTGATGTTCCCAAAATTTCAGTCACCAAACTCGGAAAAATGTTTTCATCTTATTTTTCCCATGCATGTCAAGTCGCATTATCGCCGTCATTTTCATATAAAGACATCACTTGCATTGCATAAAACAAAAACTTGATAAAATTCATACATGCATTTTTCTATATCTCATTAAGGTTTGTCAAGAGTGCATTCACCGCATGTGTGCGTTTCCATTCACTAAGGCTTTTTCCCCTAATTTTCTCGAAAGATCCAAAAAATCGTGCCTTATTAGGAGCGCGTCTCATGCATTATTGTTTTTCTTTTTCACACATCATAATACATTAACCTTTCATTTTGCCTGCAATTCCATTCAATAAAAAATCATGTCTTTCCATTGTGAGTATCATGCATTTCATTGCACAAAAAAAATGAAAACAAGAAAGCATCTCATTCATAATCATGAACAAAAATCATCATGTAGCATTCATGCATCATTTCATTAACCTCATCACTTTAGTTCAAATACATCATTCCTCCATACATGCATCTTTCAAAAAAGGGAAGAGGCATTGGCATTTCATACTTTGCCTTGCCTCTAAAAAATCATCATTTAGAAAAAAAAAACATCATTCTTGCATCATTCATCATCCAAAAATGCATTGGCATTTCATATTTCGTCTTGCATAAAAAGAAAACAAAAAAAAAACTTTTAGAATAATCATACTTTTCAAGTAAACATGTTTTCATGCATTTTCATCACGTATGCATCATAATGTTTTCATCCATGCATTGCATACAACAAAAATGTTGTGATGAGAGACGAGATGTTTTTGCAAAGTAATCTTTCTTTTTTGGAAAAGTTTACCCTCACTCATTTGCAAACTCAAAGTGTTCCAAGACCTCGATTTTTCATCATCAGCTCATTTGTATCTCCTTCAAAAAAAAAAAAGCATTGCATCTCATCCATTCCATGATAAAAGATCAAAACAGATTTATCAAAAAAGTTTTTATATCATGTTTTAACCAATGTTAACTCTCTGTGAAGCGTTCTTCTAGTAAGTATGCATGCCACGTGCAGTTTCTCTTGTTTGAGTCAGTCAATTTCCGTCATTTATCATCATTCCCCATCCAAGTCTAGCCCCGCCCCGTCCACCCATAAAGTGCATATTCTCTCCCATCGATGCATACTTGACTTTTTGGTTCATTCTCGCTAACACTTTAAGTCCTCCATGTTGGGGCAATTCTGTGATCACTAATTTTCCTTGTCAGTATCATATTCCTTTAGTGCAAGTCTTTCTAAAAAATATGTAAAAAAATAAAATAAAATAAGCTCGCTAGGTTGAAAACCCGCAAAGGGCGCCTAGCGAGAAAAGAGCGCCGGTGGATTGAAAACTTCATAAAGAGCGGCCCGTGCAAAAAAAATTAGGGCACAAAAAAAGGGGAAAAGAAAGGAGCAAGCACATGAAGGTAGATAAATTATTGTCCTAAAGTTAAGTCTTACGAGAAATAAGCAATCGGGATTTGAAATTAAGTTTGGTCATCTCTCCATACCCTCAAAAACCTAAAATCCCAAAAAAGTCCATTTCCTACCCCTCTTAAGCCAAAGATTCAAAATCACAAAAATACCCTTTGTTACCCATCTTAAGCCAAGAAAAGCCCAAGATATCTCCATCACTCTAGACAAGGGTTAATTCCACATCAAAGATGGTATATCATTTTCACCCTAGACGAAAGGAAAGAAAATTCACAAAAGGGGGGGAATAACAAAGTTTCAAAAATGAGAAATCCCAAAACAAAGAAAGGAAGACAAATGGAGTATAAATTAAGAGTCAATACATTTTGTCATGAAGCATAAGAGCTCCCCTTCCAAAAAGGCCCTCAAATTCAATGGGTTCAATCATTTCCCCTTTCAAAAAAGCCCTCAATACATTGGGTTTAACCATCTTTTCTTTCATAAAACCTTCAAACACCTCATCAAACCTAATAACCATTTCCTTCATAAACCATTGACCATCGGCCAACACCGAACAGGACCCATCCTCCCCATCAACCCCAAACACTTCATTAAGCTCAACCATCCCCTTCTCCACATCACAACCCTAAAAAGTCCATTCCGATCAATGACTAATTGCTTTCGTTCTCTCAAGTTTTAATCTTAGGACAAATAAGTTTATCCATTTACGACGTGTTTTGCTCAAAAAGAAAAAACAAACAAGCAGAAAAAAGAAAGCTGCTAAAAAAAAAAAACAATCAAAAAAGAAAGTTGGTAAAAAAGAGAGAAGGACTTGCACTCCAAGATGCATTCATTTTGCATTAAAACAAGGTTTAGTGGTCACCAAATGGAGCCTCTCCTCATACTAAAAAGTCAAAACTTTCATTGCATTTGAGTTGTTCTTAAATAGAACCAAAAGTGTGTACTAGGGGGCATTCCCTTCACCTCTCACTCCGCTCAACTTTGGGGAGGTTTGTTCATTGCCCACCCCATTCATATATCACCCTCAGTTCATAACCATCACCATAACTTTGTCGCCTTTCACAACCTCACTCAAAGAAACCGTTTGAAATGTCATTCGAAAGTGGGACAAGTGCGTTCCCATTCCTTCACCTCATTCATTCCTATAAAACCTCACCGGGGCAATCTCTCAACTGACTATCCTAAACAAGGCCTTGTCATTCTAATTGGGGCAGCTTTGTCCTTGTTATGACTGGGGCAACATCAAACTTTATGGGTTGAGACAAAATCTCTTTTGCTCCACCCTTCATTTCGAAAGCCGAAGCATTCCCAATTCATCATCTTCTACACCCCTAGTTGGTGTCACCACTAGACAGGGGCAAACTATTCACTCATCAAAGACCTGAATTGGAGCAATCTTGTATCTCTTGATCCCTCATGAGCTTCGGCAATAACCATGTCTGTCATTCCTTCACTTGCCATAAATGTCCATGCCCTAAACCAATTCCAAGTTAACTGACTCATTCATTCACATTTTCACTCCTATGCATGCTTACTAGACAATGCTTCAAAAGAGAGAACACAAGTTGTTTACGTGATATCTAAAATTCAGTCATCATGGAAAGAAAGAGAAAACAAGTGAGTTTGTTTGTAAATAAAAACCTTGAGAACACCGGAGTTTGAATCAAATTCAATTTTTCAACAGAATGGTCAATAATCATCTCAATTCCTTGCATCCAAAGTCTCACATCTCATCATCACAAAAATGTATACCTCTTGCATCTAGGCATTTCAATCTATTCATTATGGCATATGCATCAAAGCATTACATTTGCATCTTCACATTTTGTGCATTCATCACATAGAAAAAAGAAAAAAACGGTCCACGTCAGTTGCATCATACTAATACTTGCATTTCATAGAAGAAAATAGTAAAGAAGAAAAAGCAGAAATCTTTTCATTGCATTGGCATCATATTAATGCTAGCATTTCCATAAAAAGAACAAAAATCATTGCATCAAACATCAGAGCATTGCATCATATTAATGTTTGCATTTCATAGAAGAAGCAAAAAAGAAACAAACAGAAGTTAGAATAGGAGCATTCCATTCATCAAAGCATCAATCACCGCATACACTTGCATTCAAACATCAAAGCATTATGTTGATATTTGCATTTCATAAACTACAAAGAAGAAGCAAACACAAAAGAACACAACATCTTCATATCATTCCTCATTCTCATATCATCCATACCATTCATCACCCCATGGCATCAAACAGTACATTACGCTTTCAAATTCGCATCTCAGAAGAGCGAAAGAATAACAAAAGAAAAGAAGAGAATGAAAAATCAAACAGAAAAAGCATCCCACCAAAATCAATCATTGCATTCATATGCACCCAAATACCCAAGTGCATGCATTTCATGCACCATCCAAGAGAAAAGTTACTTCGGGCCAGAGAGTCCCAAAAATCTCATTTTTAGAAAATCACCATCAGCACTGAGTTAGTAAACACCCTCAGCACCGAGTTAGTAAACTCCATCAACACGGAGTTCGTAAACTCCATCAACCCAGAGTTCGTAAACTCCATCAACCCAGAGTTCGTAAACTCCATCAACCCAGAGTTCGTAAACTCCATCAACCCAGAGTTAGTGAACTCCCACAGAGTTAGTGAACTCCTTCCATAGATCACAACATCGTGTACGAGCACGCGATGGATCCATCAGACTTCGTTAAGTCCTTCGGATTAGTTGTGTCAGCCTAAGGCACAGCGTAAATACATTGATCAAATCAGTTCCGGACCTGATGTTGATCGGCCGCTCGAAAAGGCCACCCCCAGAGCTCGGACTCGACAAGAGTCCGTTAGAAGGTTTTAGGCAACCTCCGAATTCCCAATTTACCGCTTTTCCCAATTTACCGCTTTTTCCAATTTATTGCTTTCTCGTTAATGCGACAAGTGTTAACCCCCTCTCTCAAAAGGAAAATAACAAAAAGATTTGAACTTTTCTGAAGCGGACAAAATTAGTATTATTTCTATATCTTTATTTCCATTTCACCAACAAATATGAAAAGGCCAATTCATATTTTTTGGCGAAATGTGAAATAAGAGAGGCAGCAAAATAATACCTCAATTTTGTCCGTCCTTTTTAACTTAAGCCAATTTCAGTTATCCAGCTCAACTAAATCGAAATACGATGTTTAAATTAGGCAGGCACGTGAATGATCGATCTTTTCGTGCGTTCTTCAATTTAATCTTCGTATTTGGGTTTAGTCGTACATAAGTAGGTCTGCCAAAAGTCATTTTTTTTCTGTCGAAATTTGGCTTGTCTTTTCAATTCAGGCTTAAGAGTGCAACTCTGAGTTAATTTTAGTGTTTTTAGTTAATGAGCTTGTAACACCCTAAAAATTTTCCGCGCCTTAAATGCGAATTATACAAAACATTACATATCAGAGCATATCAGAGTAGCGGAAATATAACTTACAACTTGTATCAAGTCAAGTTATACAATATAGTACAAAGAAACAAAATAGAATATTATAAGCATAAATGCTCCGTATCCATCTTCCACACAAGCATCAACTGCCCGTGCTTCTTCCCTTTTCTTTTATCCTGTTTCTCTGAAAAAACCACATATGATAGGGTGAGACAACTTGCCTCGATGAGCTTTACCGTGACCCTAGCCACACTCATGAGCCAATTAAAACATAGACACGACAAGTTAGTACTTCTTTGGATCTCTTAGCAATTCTATTATATGAATTGCGAAACATAAAACATAGACACACGCAAGTTAACACTTACTGGATCTCTTAGCAATTCTATTATATGAATTGCCGAAACATGGTAATCCAAGAATGAATTACAATAAAGTTTTATTAATTTTAGTACACCACCAACAACCTAAAAGAAGCATGGGTGGACCCCGGTCATAGCCAATAAGTGTACAACTCTCAAAGGCGGAATAATCTTTTTAACATTGGGGCCTAGGGCCAGGGCTCATGACTGCCCTCCCCTAGCATACTAACACATAGAGGTCGTCACCTCAACTCGATATATTTATATATCGTAACATAACGGATAGAGCATATCATTTTCCGCAAGCATTATTTCAATTCCATTTAATTTATAATTATAGGTCTCATGGATAGGTTTAGATGATTTATAATCATCCCTAGCCAAAACATAAAAATAGAACATTTCGTTCGGTTTATTTTCCAAGACATAAGTCCACACACGTTCACTAGTTCGGTTTTTCGAAATAATAATATTAATCGTTATATCAAAACCACTTTGAATTTGTATCAAAATTCTAACAAAATTTCGGCAGAGTTTCCTCTGTAATACGGACATCCCAAAATAAATCATAATCACCTGAAAAACCAGTCCAGACATCATTTTATTCCAAAATCATTATTTCACACATATACAAAATTTTACGGTTTTCCAATAGATTTGAAAATTCAACCGATTCACACCCAACTTTAAAACACATCCAAACAAACAATATTCCACATAAATGCTCTAGGTGGTTAGGAAAAGGATTTAAAAGAAGTTTGGAGCCGAGCGGAGTGTCGAAGCGAAACATTGGACATTGGGGACATAGGAACTTCTCAACTTAGTCCCCAATTCCGTTCCGTTTCGTTCTCCGATCGATCCCAAACTGTATTTCAATCCTAAACAACCACGTACAGCCATACACACAAATATTCAAAACATAACAATCCAAAAATCAAATCATTATGGTTGCGTGTTAAATTTTCAAACGCGTCATTTTCGCAAAATAGCGTTTTTGACTCTAAAATTCTCGAAACTTCAAAATTTGAAAAATCATTCAAACATAGTTCAAAAACGATGTTTAAATTCCCTAAGCGAGTAAAACTCACCTCCTCGTGATGAAAATCACGAACCACCGAGACGTTCCGAAGCTCATGATCCCGAACTTCACGAACTCGCTCCGAACTCGCTCCAAAACCGGAACCGAACACTCCACGTCAGTTGTTGAGCTTCCAATCGTCCATACCAAGCTTCAATTTCGCTTAAATCTCCAGTTTCTCCAAATTGGAGCTTAAAACCCATTAATGGCAAAACAAAAACGGAAAGAAATTAGAGTGTGAAAGTGGTACCAATAGATAGATCTCGAAAAATGGAGAAGAACGGTACAAGAATCACTTACAACCGTTGAGTATTCGCGGAGAGTTCCATGTTTCTTCCTCACGCTTTTTCTCCCCTTTCTCTCTGGCTTCTCATCCTCTCTCTCTCTCTGTTTCTCACGCTCGTTTCCTTTCTATTCCTTTCTTATCTTTTTTTTTTTTTTTTTTTTTTTTTTTTTCGTGGGTTGGGCCTCCTTCACAAAAACAAACTCGGTTTACTTTCGGCACACCCCATGTTTTCTTCACATAACACAATCACATAGTTTACTCTTTATGTCAAATTCAATCCAAACGTGACTTATTATTTACTCGAATAATAATTCACTCGTTAATTTCGTAAATCGAAATTAACGAAACTAGGGATGTTACAATCACCCCAACTTGAAAAATTTTGTCCTCAAAATTTGACAAACATACCTCAAGAGTATATATACGGATATCTAATCCGCATATCGTCCTCTAATTCCCAAATAGCTTCCTCGAACCAGAAAACGATTACAAACTCCTTAAGCAATTGTAATTGTTCTCGTCCAAGCATTTTCTCTTCATGACCTAAGATATAACTTGGATTTGGTGAAATGACGAATTAGTCAAAGATCGATCGTTTCTAACTCCACGATTGGTCGGGATTAGAAGGTCTTTCCTCAATTAGGATACAGAAATACTTCATTTAAATTGAACAATGTCCAAGATAAAACTATACAATACTCCACTAGTACAATACACTCGAGAATCGAGTTCTTCGCCAAGAATGCTCTACCGGTAACAATGGTTGATGTAACTCTTACAATACAGGATCATCCGATCCAACTCTAGTGGTCTAATTCCTTTGTCAACATAATCCTTTTTGCCGACTCGTAGCTACCTTCAATTCTCAATGCATACCCAATAGTTTTCAATTTAAAATCATGAGTCGTAGAATCCTTCTCATGAGGACTTCTCTTACCAAGATGCATAAGCCCAATTGTAATTATGCATCAAAACACATGTTAAACCTTACACGAGGCGTTACTATAAATTTGGAATTCTAAGAAAAAGATCCGAAAGAATTAGAAGTGGAACAGGAATCAACTTCGCTTTCAACTCTAGAACATACTTCACCATCGAAATTTCATTCGAACGACTGACCTTTACAAGTTAACCGAATGAGTGAAATAACTCATCATGAGAATCTTCCGATAAACCTACTATACAAATCAATTAGTTCCAATAACTCCTTACTACGTGGACCGATAACGGTAACTCCCAATTCATCACAGCTTCATCCTTACTAGAATCTACTGCCATAACAGTCTGGATACCACATATCCTTGACATTTCACTTCAAACCTCCCGAAATCGCACTTCAGAGGTTTAGTGTACCACTTCTTTACTCGAAGTATATTCAGACAATGCGGAGATGTAAGTCACGATCCACCATAGTCTTAATGTATACCAAGATGTTATCAATGAGAATTTCAACAATTAGTCTAAGTGCGGGTGAAAAACTCGGTTCATGTAGTCCATGAATACCGTAGGAACATTAGTTAGACCAAAGAGCATTACTCACTCGTAATGTCCATATCTAGTATGGAAAGTCGTCTTGAGTAAACTAAAGCCCTAACATTTAATTAAAAGTAACCCGACCTTAAACCAATCTTTGAAAACACTATTGCACCTCGAAGTGATTAAGCAAATCATCTATACTTAGCAAGGATACTTATTCCCAAAAGTAACTTTGTCCATCTCAAGTAATTCATTCCCGATCTCCTGCTCCCATCTTTCTTTTCAATAATTAACACTAAGCACCCCAACTTGTGGGAAAACTAGGTCACATTACCTTTACTGTTTTATTAGATATCTTATTAGCACTTTGGGTTAAACTCACACTACTGATGTTCCTAATCGACTCACCAATGGGTAAAGGTTTTGTAAAAGTTCCTTGAAAACATTTGAATATGAAATAATCTTCCCACTTACCTATAGGAGTTTGTTTCTTCGCTAACCCGAAATACTAATAAAACATATCTTCACCTCGTGACTCATTCTTGAAACTCAATTCCGAGATCCTGGATGATCTCACACAAATGTATGGCCTTTCGAAACTCGGAAATCGGATGACTATTCCAACCAACCTTTCCTTTGAACTGAATCTATTATTCATTCACTTGGATTCCATCAACAATAGTGATACAATGATGTACCCATCTCCAATATCAAAACATTCTTTAGATTAGGGACTATTAATAATAGTATACCAATGTTACTAACTCAGGAACTAATCACGGTAGTTGCTAATGTAACTTGTGAACCAAAAATTTCATGCATTAAAAATGGATTACAGATCAAAGTCCTTTGACTTTATTTCATTGAATATAGACGAGTGATTGCCGAACTAACTACCTTCCAATCAAAACAACATTTCTTGACTGATCTGTTTGGAATAGCATAGTCTTAAATTACATTTTCTGTAGTTAAAACTTCGTTAAAAGTATCACAAATACTCCTTCAATTTGCGGCACCATACAGTTCCTGTTATAACTATTATATACTTCAGCAGCTTCATCATCATAGTCCTTAGGGTCATTAACTAAGGTATGGATCATAGGTCAAACAACTTTTCTAAAGCCAACCATTCTCTTGAATGGAGTCTAATACTCAAATATTCAAGCATAAAAGAATCTAACCACATAGATCCCTCGCTTGATACATAACCGCTTTCCTAGCTAAGTAGGACTTTCTCTAAGCGGAACGTTTATGTTTGGATTCATCACGAAGTCAAACCAGTTATTATAATCACCAAAGAAATAATCAAAATAGAAGGATTCTTCTACGGAATCAAACGGGCACAAGATGATGCTTCCAACGTTGATTCCGAGAACAATTCTCACCACTTAGTCATTCCTTTGGTCCCACAACTCTCCAGCACCACAAACGTTCAAACATAACCATAACCTCTTTAACGTATCCATTTGGCATGGAACATGTCTTGCTTAACAATAAGTAAGGTGTCTCACGTCACTTAATTCCGTCTTACTATAGAACAATAACACTTTAAGAGATTGAAAGTTCCACCCTTGGATATCTCGGTGACATACCACATAATCGTTAAGCTTTTGGAAGCTCCACCGATCGTGGAAAAGCTATAGCTACTAACAACCGTGTCCGGGAATAAATCCATTGGGAAACTATAATGAGTATCATCCTAAAACAGTGTTTAGGAATCTCATCTTAACTGCTGGAAGTTCTCTTTCCAATTCCCAAGCCTATAATAGGTTTATGTCCTACAACCGCTTTAGTACCAAACAACTTGGGATAATACAGAGATACAGTTCAGAATACCACTGAACAACTGATTCACAAACTACTCGGATGTGTAGACATTTTCGTTAGCTTTCCAACGCATCCCGAACATAAGAATCGGAGTTCCGATTAGAAGTTATAAATAAAACAAGTTGGTGAACTATCGAAATTTTCTCACATACCGAGACTAGCTTTCTCGAAATATATATATATATATATATATATATCAATCGGCTTGAATATAGTTTCCCTCACATGTGACATCTCATTTACCTTCTCATATCATTTCTTAGAATCACATAATGATCCATTGCATAACTTGATTGGAAACAAGTTTTCAGGAATAGATTAAAAAGATATTCCTCAAGTTCCTCTTCTGAAAGTTTAACATTAGAATTCCATATAGGTACCGGTCTTTCAATCCAAGAATCACTCTTTCCGAAATATTACCGTAACGGGGAATTATTTGAAACCCAGTACATGTTACCATCAAAATCACCTATTGATCTTATCTTGATTAGGACTTAGTTCAGAAACCGTAATCAAAACTAATTCGATCCGCATTGGGTTCTGTAGTCAATTCTGAGATTGCACTACAACTTACTAGATCGACTTCATAGCATTTCGCAGTATGGCTTTAAGGAAAAAGGAACCTTATCAATACTGCACTATCCGGAGGGAACCTCTAACTGCGCAATCTAAGTCGGGTTTATTCTATCCATAAAGTAAGGTTATATATAGGATAATATTTCCATAACTGCTAGACTGACTAATCAACGGTCAGGACCTCGGGTGCATCAATTAATCTTAACAGTCTTACGATCTCGCTATTATTACCGCTTTGAAGGCTTTTCTTAATTGTAGTTCCTGCGCAGAACCTACGATAACTTCCACGGCAATTTTTGCAATTGCACTGTTTCATCGATTGAACATTCGTCCCACCGTTTCTCGAACCAACTTGGCTGCCCATTACTTGCTGCGCAGAACACCAACTATAGCCCTTTGCTTTCGCTGCGTGCTCGATAAACCGAGAAGGCGGAAGTTCTACGGTGTAGGGTTTGGACATTTTCGGGGCGAGGCAACTAATCGTCATCATTCTCAGTAACTCACATGAAACATTGAGTGGATCCTGACTCAATACTTCACATAATATACTGAAAGGTTCTGACATTTAATTGTCTAAGTCCCTAGCTGACTTAATCTAACCTCTTGACCATACGGTCTCTAGGTCCGACTAGGTCGAACCGCTCACGATACCAAATGTAACACCCTAAAAATTTTCCGCCTTAAATGCGAATTATACAAAACATTACATATCGAGCATATCGGAGTAAGCGGAAATATAACTTACAACTTGTATCAAGTCAAGTTATACAATATAGTACAAAGAAACAAAATAGAATATTATAAGCATAAATGCTCCAGTATCCATCTTCCACACAAGCATCAACCGCCTGTGCTTCTTCCCTTTTCTTTTATCCTGTTTCTCTCCGAAAAACCACATATGATAGGGTGAGACAACTTGCCTCGATGAGCTTTACCGTGACCCCTAGCCACACTCATGAGCCAATTAAAACATAGACACACGACAAGTTAGTACTTATCGGATCTCTTAGCAATTCTATTATATGAATTGCGAAACATAAAACATAGACACAACAAGTTAACACTTACTGGATCTCTTAGCAATTCTATTATATGAATTGCCAAACATGGTAATCCAAGAATGAATTACAATAAAGTTTTATTAATTTTAGTACACCACCAACAACCTAAAAGAAGCATGGGTGGACCCGGTCATAGCCAATAAGTGTACAACTCTCAAAGGCGGAATAATCTTTTTAACATTGGGGCCTAGGGCGGGGCTCATGACCGCCTCCCTAGCATACTAACACATAGAGTCGTCACCTCAACTCGATATATTTATATATCGTAACATAACGGATAGAGCATATCATTTTCCATAAGCATTATTTCAATTCCATTTAATTTATAATTATAGGTCTCATGGATAGGTTTAGATGATTTATAATCATCCCTAGCCAAAACATAAAAATAGAACATTTCGTTCGGTTTATTTTCCAAGACATAAGTCCACACACGTTCACTAGTTCGGTTTTTCAAATAATAATATTAATCGTTATATCAAAACCACTTTGAATTTGTATCAAAATTCTAACAAAATTTCTGAGCAGAGTTTCCTCTCATGTACTGGACATCCCAAAATAAATCATAATCACACGAAAAACCAGTCCGGACATCATTTTATTCCAAAATCATTATTTCACACATATACAAAATTTTACGGTTTTCCAATAGATTTGAAAATTCAACCGATTCACACCCAACTTTAAAACACATCCAAACAAACAATATTCCACATAAATGCTCTAGGTGGTTAGGAAAAGGATTTAAAAGAAGTTTGGAGCCGAGCGGAGTGTCGGCGCGAAACATTGGACATTGGGGACATAGGAACTTCTCAACTTAGTCCCCAATTCCGCCTCCGTTTCGTTCTCCGATCGATCCCAAACAGTATTTCAATCCTAAACAACCACGCATACCCATACACACAAATATTCACCAAAACATAACAATCCAAAAATCAAATCATTATGGTTGCGTGTTAAATTTTCAAACGCGTCATTTTCGCAAAATAGCGTTTTTGACTCTAAAATTCTCGAAACTTCAAAATTTGAAAAATCATTCAAACATAGTTCAAAAACGATGTTTAAATTCCCTAAGCGAGTAAAACTCACCTCCTCGTGATGAAAATCACGAACCACCGAGACGTTCCGAAGCTCATGATCCCGAACTTCACGAACTCGCTCGAACTCGCTCCAAAACCGAACCAACACTCCACGTCAGTTGTTGAGCTTCCAATCGTCCATACCAAGCTTCAATTTCGCTTAAATCTCCAGTTTCTCCAAATTGGAGCTTAAAACCCATTAATGGCAAAACAAAAACGGAAAGAAATTAGAGTGTGAAAGTGGTACCAATAGATAGATCTCGAAAAATGGAGAAGAACGGTACAAGAATCACTTACAACCGCTTGAGTATTCGCGGAGAGTTCCATGTTTCTTCCTCACGTTTTCTCCCCACTTTCTCTCGCTTTCTCCCTCCTCTCTCTCTCTGCTTTCTCACGCTCTGTTTCCTTTCTATTCCTTTCTTATCTTTTTTTTTTTTTTTTTTTTTTTTTTCTTTGGGTGGGTTGGGCCTCCCTTCACAAAAACAAACTCAGTTTACTTTCGGCACACCCCCATGTTTTCTTCACATAACACAATCACATAGTTTACTCTTTATGTCAAATTCAATCCGAAACGTGACTTATTATTTACTCGAATAATAATTCACTCGTTAATTTCGTAAATCGAAATTAACGAAACTAGGGATGTTACAGAGCTCATTTCTTCTATTTTTGGGTCTCGTCTTAGTGTATTTGTCTAGTCGGGCCCGTTCTCGTCTTTGTGTTTGGCCCGACTCCTTTTCTTATTATTATTTTGTGCAGTTAATTTATTTTGAGCATATATAATCCAAAAATGTCAAAAGAAATCTATTTAATTTTTATTACAACTTAGGAGAGTCAAATGTCCAAATGTCAGAAAAATACAAAAAATAATAACACAAAATGTACAAAAATAATTAAATCCGAAAATTACATAAAAAAAATAATAAATAATGTAGCGGCAAAGAAGAAGAAATGCTGGGTTCAAAAAATGCTCTCTCCAAGTAGCTGGGTCTGGTCCGCTCCACTCCAAACCTAAAAACCAGTCAAAGCCCATTCAAAGTCATTAATTACTAAACCTAGAATTTTAATATAAAAGCAGTCAACAGCAGCAGGAAAAGGGAAGAATTTCGAAGTAAAAATCACCAAAAAAGATTAGGGTTTAACACTAAAACCCTAATCACCTAAAAATCATTTTCTGAGATCAGGGAAGGAAAAATCAAAGGGGAACCGCATGCAAAGAGACAAACAACGGCAAAAAGCATTGGACCACAAGCGATTCACAACAACAGATTCGTTTTTAATCTTGAGAGATCGGGCTAGTAACTAAGTTCTTTGTTAAATTGTTTTTTTGCAACTTTACCATCGCTTGTAATTTTAATTTCCATTGGTATGTCCGAATGAATAACCAATCCACGATGTAGATCAATATGAAATAAAAAGGTTCGAGATCTAGATCAAAAGTTACAAAACTAAATTAGGATAAAAAAGGGGACTTTCGTTCTTCATAGATCCGAGGTATAGAGTTTACGGTTCTAAAAATACAACGAAAGTGTAAGGTGGAATCATACCAAGTTTGGTTTCAAAAATGAGTAGAGAATCGAAATAGGAGTAGCAACGAAAAACCGATCGGGCCGTAAATAGAAGAATAGGAGAAAACAAAAAAAAAGCGTGAAGAGACGAACACAGGCGTGGGTGTCGCCGGCCGAAGCCCTCCCCACCGCGAGCCGTCGCTTTCTCCAACAGCTTCTTCACCGGAAACGCCGCGAGACACCCCACGCGTTAAGTGAAGCTCGTGGCTTGCCGGTCATCTTCACCGAAACCACCACGCCGCCCACCTTCTTCACCGCGGTGTGTTCCTCTCTCTTCCACCCACGAACGTCGCTCTCTCTCTCACCGAATGGAAGGCGAAATTTTCGCCATGATTTGTGGGGAGGGAACGCAGCTTCTTTGCTTCTTCTTTGGAAGGAGGGTAGGAAATTAGGTTGAATTGTTAAGTGGGCTTAAGTGATTGCACTCTTTTTTTATTTCTTTTAATGTCCAGATTACTTCTTGCACCACTCTACACGCGCCGCACTTCACCCACTCACTTAAGCCCAGTTTCGCATACTGGGCCCTCCTATGCGAACTGGGCTTGCTTTATACACCCCCTGTTTAGCTATACCACTCCCCGTAACTAATAACACCCCCCATTTTGCAATTTTCACCTTTTTCTCGTTTTTTAATTATTTTAACTCAAACATGTTTCATTAAATCAAAAACTTTGTTAGTAGTCTTGCGAAGCCTTTGCTTGCATGATTATTAACAATGAGGAACTAGTGGTGATCACTTGGAGCCTTTGCTCAACTGATCATTATGCCTAATTTTTCTAAAAACTTTCAATAAATCAAAAAACTTTGTTAATGGTTTTGCGAAGCCTCTGCTTGCATAATCATTAACAATGAGGAACTAGTGGTGATCACTTGGAGCCTTTGCTCAATTGACCATCATGAATGCCTAATTTTCCTAAAAAAAACTTTTCATTAAATCAAAAACTTTGTTATTGGTCCTGCGAAGCCTTTGCTTGCATGATTATTAACAATGGAGTGCTAATGGTGGTCACTTGGAGCCTTCGCTCAATTGATCATCATGAAAGCTCAGTTTTCACAATTAAGCAAAATAAAAACCTTCCCAGAACTACGTAGCTTTGAATTCTTCATCGCACCGGGAGATACGTAGGAGCGGATCCCCTCTGTCAAGCACAACAAACTAAAAAACATTTTTCCTTTCAAAAAAACCAAAGCGGCTAACTCTCGTCAAGCGCCGCAAATAAAAAAATTCATTAAGTCTTTTCAATCAAGAGGCAAATTTGAGTATTTTCCAAATCAACACTTAAAACCACACGCTTAATTAAAGGTTCCCTTTCAGTAGAAAGGAGGTGTGGGGTGCTAATACCTTCCCCACGCCTAACCGACCCCCGAACCCAAATCTTCCGGTTTTCCAAAAGACCATCTGCCTTTCAAAAAGGTTTTTCTTCAATATTTTCCTTATAAAAAATATTGGTGGCGACTTCATTGTTTTAAAAAGTTGTAAACGAAGAAAAACCCCTCGGAGACTTTTTCTGGCGCAACACAAGGGCTTTATTGTAATTTTGCAATTATTTTACTTTACTCTTTCTAAATACTGTTAGAGATTCAGTTTTGGCAGTTTTTGCCCTTCTCTCTTGTAACCGAATTCACTATATAGTGAACCTTTCAATCAATGCAAGAATAAGAGATTTCAATCAATTCAGTTTCTCTAGAGTAAATAGAATAACAAATTGGTATCACGAGCCCTACCTTGGGGCCTTGATCAAGAATTTCTCTGAAGAAATTTCAATTTCTTCAAGCTCGCTCAAGAATGGCGAATTCGAACAATGGAAATAAAAACAACTACATGCAGCCATCAATACCGAAACTTGATGGACACTATGAGCATTGGAGTTTACTCATGGAGAATTTCCTTCGACCAAAGGAGTATTGGTCGTTGATTGAGAATGGCGTTCAAGAAGCAACACCGGGAGTACTAGTGACAGAGGCGATACTGAAGAAAATCGATGAGTCTAAACTCAAAGATTTGAAGGCAAAAAACTACCTGTTTCAAGCAATCGATAGATCTACACTTGAAACAATTCTGAAGAAAGATACTGCGAAGCAAATTTGGGATTCTTTGAAGGCAAAATTCCAAGGCAATGCTCGGGCGAAGAGATCGACACTTCAAGCAGCAAGAAAGGAGTTTGAGGCGTGTGAAATGAAATCGAGTGAAACCATTAGTGAATATTACATTCCTCGAGTCATGCAAATTGCGAACAAGATGAGGATTCACGGCAACAAAATGGATGACGGTGTAGTTGTTGAAAAAATTTTGAGATCGCTCACCGAGAAGTATAATTACATGGCTTGCTCTATTGCAGAATCGAAGGATACAGAAAAGATGTCTGTAGATGAAGTCCATAGCTCCTTAATTGTTCATGAGCAAAATTATCTTCGGTTTGGAAAGAATTGCCCTGAAGAACAAGTTCTGAAAGTTGCAGTTCAAGAAAGAGGTCTTGCAAATGGCGGAGGTAGAGGAAGGGGAAGTTCCAGAGGAAGAGGTAGAGGAAGGCAATCGCGTGACACAGTAGAATGCTATAAATGCAAAAAACTAGGGCACTACAGGAACGAATGTCCTGAATGGGATAAAGAAACTAATGCTGCACACTACTTGAAGGGTGACAGTGAAGAATTGATGTTGCTACTGGTATCCTCAACTGATGATGAAAAACAGAACTCTCAGGTATGGCACATTGACTCAAGTTGTAGTGTTTATTGTGTAAATAATAGAACATTAGATGATAGTGTAGAAGAGACACTATTAATGGTAAATACTGAGAGTAAGGGAGATGATAGAGATTTGGTCTGGTATTTGGATTAGGGGTGCTCAAATCATATGAGTGGAGATAAAACTTGTTTTGAGAGTCTTGATGAATCTTTCAAACAGAGTGTAAGAATAGGAAATGGCATGAAATTGCAAATTGCTGGTAAGGGGAACATAAAAGTGAAGATGAATGGTATTACTCACCTTATATCAGATGTATTTTACAGTCCTGCACTCAAGAGTAATCTGTTGAGTATAGGACAACTCCAAGAAAATGGTCTCACTGTGTTGTTCAAAGGAGGAGAGGGAAATTGCAAAGTCTATCATCCTGAGAAAGGCCTCATACTGGAATCAAAGGTTGCATCAAATAGAATGTACAAGTTGTTTGCAAAGAACTTGGAAGATAAGAAGCACAACACCCCAAAATGTCTTCAAGCCTCAAGTGATGAAGTGACTCATTTGTGGCATTGCAGAATGGGACACTTGAGCAACCATGGATTGACTACTCTGCAGAAGCAGAGCATGGTAAGAGGTCTGCCAAGTATAGCACAAAAATGTGCACAATAAAATTGCCATGCACAACTCATTTCTTCAGAATGAGGAACTCATATCATATTCCCAAATATTAAAATACAAAATGAAGATTCAAGAATAAGTTTAAACGGTAAGGTTTTTTGTTTGGAAACTAAGTTAATTCTAAATTATCGTTAATCAACTACTCCCTCCGTTCCTTATTACTTGTCGCTTTTGGAGAAAAAAATTTGTTTCTATTTACTTGTCATTTTCAAAGTCCAATACAACATTTATTGTTGTTTTGTCAATAATGCCCTTAAGTATTTATTGTAGAGAGACAAATAGAAGAAATGAGATAATAAATGATTAAGGGTATTATGGGTAAAAGAGAACTAATTGTATCAAATGTAACAAAATTTATTGAGTTCATTGGTATGTGTAAAATGCCAAAAAACGACAAGTATATAGGAACGGCGTTTCAAAGTACAACACATCCATTGGTCATCTAGCCACTTAAAGGAGAATACATGTAGGCTTGAGCAATGATATTTGTTAAATTACATTCAGCCATTTAGAGAGAGGGTGAGTTCAAAATAAGAGTCAACCTCAAACATATATTTTATAACCTTTTGGTATTAGCCAATCATATCATTCCTTAATCATCATCTCATTCAATATTATATACTCATCATACTACTAGATGCACACTATTGATCATAGAATTTCAAGTCAAATAAGTTATGTTACTATGCCAAATAGATTAAGCATGAAAAGAAATTGGAATTGCATCAAAATCACACATCAATTGAATAAAATTACGCAAAAACATAAAACCCCAAAATGAGCCAAGCCACAATCACTAAGACATGATCACAATCTCAATTACAACATTACACATATCTTAATACAACAACAGCGACACATAGGCACAATTAAAGAAATCATTTCTTAAGTTAGCATTTATTCAACACGGCTTCCCCTTCTGTCCTCTACGCGACTCTGACAAAGAGGAAATCCTACGGTTTGAGGTACAAGGGTTTTCGGGGCAAATGAAATAAGTTGTCATTATTCTCAGTACCTTGTATGGAATACTGAGTTGATCAAGCTCAATGCTCCACACAATATACTGAGAGGTTCTGACGTTTGGTTACCAATGTCCCTAATTGACTTGATCTATCAACTCAACAACTCACACAATCACTAAGTTCGACTAGATCAAACTGCTCTGATACCCAAAATGTAACATCCCAAATTTTGGACGTCACAAAGTCTAGTATATTACATTTTGTAATTAATCACAGTTGCGCAACTCTAGGTTCGGATTAAAATATATTTTCATATACTACTTTCATTAATATTTATCATAAAAACTCCAGCATCATTGTGGTATATATAAAACCACTTACAATCTAGTAAATCGTTTTAATCCAAACTTAGGGAAGGATACAATCTAGTTACCTCTAACGGTAATATATGAACAATCATAGAAATCCATAGATGGATTCATGTCTCCATAAATATTAATGCCTTATAAACAATTAAAGGGTGAGATTACAATCTCAGTGAGTTCTTGCGTGACACCTCACCATATGTCTCTCATAGGCAATTAAAGTGTATGTTGAAACACTTATTATTTGCATGGTGGTAAATGGATAATGAGTGTATTTGTAGGGGGATAAATGGATAATGAGGATATTTGCAGGGAGTAACATATATTTACGCAGGGAGTAAATGGATAATGAACATATTTGCAAGGGAGTAACATATATTTACACTTAACGTTGTTAACAAAATCTAACAGCAGGGGGTAACTAGAAATAATTTATATTTGCAAGGTCTTTTTTAAAAGTTTTATTTTTACAGGGGGTAAATAGATAATTGGTATATTTGCAGGGGGGCAACATATATTTAAGCCTAAATTAAATCCAGCAAAACCAAAAAAAAATGGCAACAAGGAGATTCGAACACGGGAACAAAAAATTACAACCTCAAACCCCAACCAACAGACCAACAACAATTCGGTGATGACTTAACAGAATGATATGGAAATATATTTTGTAAATATATCTCACAGTTAAAAACTAGATTTTCCACCATTTTATATTCCTCCTTTTTGGTTCCCAATTATTCCCGATGTCAAAGTTAATTTCACAACCATTCAAAAACATTGTAACAACATCATATCACATAACAAACATCAATTACATACTATAATTTCCATTTCAACAATTCAACAAATCATCTTACATCATAATAATTTAGCTAAACATGACTTTAGAAGCAACAATGTCCAGAGTCTACACAATCTTAACCACATCATATCATATAATATATAATGGACACCTATTTTCTGTACAATTATAAATTTCAACATGTAAATGCACCCAAACACGTTCAAATAGATTTTCAACTCAACCATCATCATCATGCATTTACTCATCATTAATTGCATCATCTCATTTAAACCCTTAAACACATTGATTCAAAGTTTCTAAACACAACCACTATTAGAGCTAATGAGAAACTAAAGGAAATAATGCTAGGAGTGAAGAACTCACATTTAGAGCGGTTTTCATAAAATTAAGCAAGATAGCTTCCACAAACTTCAATTAATTCTCTAAGACTCCAACCTAACAATGCAAGCTTTAAAACCCTCAAATTAAATTGATGTTCTTATTTCAGCCACAACCTTCTACCCAAGTATCCAAAGTTTCATGCAAGCTTTGACAATTTGAATTCATCTCTTTACTAACTCACGCACGTTGACAGTGATGGTGAAGAAGATGTCGCTGAAGAATCTGATGTTGGGGTCAAAATTGAAGGGATTTTTGAAATGCAAGTGATAATGACTAATGAGGTGTTATATATGATGTTATAATTTCAGAGAACTCAGCAATGGAGTGAAGTTTGCACTCTTCCCCCTTTTCTCTCTCTCAAAGTCGAACAAAACTCCTCCCATTCTATCTGTCTTTTCTTTAAATTGTTTTTCTAAAATATAAAAATGAGAGAGGGAAAACTTATGTTTTTGTTTCAGCTATGTTTCTAAGGATGTGGGCTGATAATAGGTTTAGTGTTGGGTTTGACTAAAGACACCACAATTTACTTATACAATCCTTCCTAATATATACCTATTTGCTTTCTACTTATGATTCACTCACATACAATTGTGAAATTAAACCACTAATTAAACGCAAATAGAAAGGAGGCAAGAAATTAATAATCATAAAACATTACAAATAGCATCGCGATTAGTCGCTGTGAGCGGTGCTTCTTTGATATTACTTCGTGCGAGGTTTTTCATCGTACCCTAACCATGTCAATTTCGCTCCGCGAATAGCCAGAATAGTGGCGCGATTTGCTAATAATTCAAACACATTTAATACTAATAATTCACTCTAGGAATCAACATACCACTCATAAAATAAAGTTAGATTGGGTTAAAATTAAAACAAGTAAACTCATTCCTCAAGTGTTGACCTAATCCATATGATCCTTTTCATTCAAGCACAATGAACCTGGACACAACTCTGCAATGTATCAATACATAATATGTAATGCCTAGTTTCCAATGTATAATCATATGACACTACATCAAGATTTGTAAGGTAGCTGTAAGAAATGGTAAAAGTGGTCCAACAACATTAACGATCAAATGATGTAACACTTATAAACCGAAAACTATGCAACTAATTATAAGCATAATACAGTTAAGATAGCAGAAAATAAAATAAAATGGTCGATTATTTTGTTTGATATGAGTTTTTATTGTCATCTTTAATATTTTCACCATTTCACTCCAATGGAAGTTCTAGTGTTGTGAAGCAAGATATTATCTCACAACAGACAAATCATAGATCGATATTTAATTTAATCCCCCACTAATCTTCTTAAAATAAGGTAACTATGTGTGTTCTTTAAAAGTGTTGGAGAAATTATATATATTGAATATCTTTTTATTTAAAATTATAGGAACTATATATCAATTTGTTGTGTACGAAAAATGTGTTTAATAAAGTTGTCATTATGATGCATATAATATTATTCATACCCCATGCATATTGGAGAGTTGCTAGTGCAATTTATTACATAATCAAATTTATTTTCTTCTTGGATGGTGTTTGGTTGAAATCTTCAAACACTATTATTTTTTCTCCATACCTTGTGGTGATGTACAAACCATGTCCTTCGTGATATAATAGACTAATGCTTTTTGAAGTCAGAACAAAAAGTGAAATGTTAGAGGAATAATAATTAGAGACGCGTAATTTGTATAACAAGTAAGTTATTACTCAACTCAATACCATTAGTTACGGATATACTTCCAGTAGAGGCACTTCTTATTGTATTTACACTTATATTCTTTATAGCCCCTCTCTTTGCAAGGTTTCCTACAGTCCTTATTAACTTTACATGGAACTTCAATTTGCATAACTGACATGTAATGTAAAAATGGACTATTATTAATGTTATTGAAAGAGAATAGATGTATTATGAAAATGTAATGAAAGAAGGATTGATTGATAAGCTTACCTTGATTATTGCTACCCCATCCTTGCATAGCTGACATGTAATGTAAAAATGGACTATTATTAATGTTATTGAAAGAGAATAGATGTATTATGAAAAGGTAATGAAAGAAGGATTGATTGATAAGCTTACCTTGATCCTTTTTTGGT
This sequence comes from Oxytropis ochrocephala, assembly GCA_020916435.1. Classification (NCBI taxonomy): domain Eukaryota; kingdom Viridiplantae; phylum Streptophyta; class Magnoliopsida; order Fabales; family Fabaceae; genus Oxytropis; species Oxytropis ochrocephala. The sequence goes on along the minus strand of CM037094.1, from coordinate 73,757,353 downwards.
CTCGTCCCCCCTGGCCTCCGACGCCTCACATCTTCACTTTCATCTTCATCCCCCCAAATCGAATTGTTTTTTGAAAAACAATATCCATTGGTAAAAAGAAGAAATAGAAAAAAGAAGAGAATCAGTGCAGAAATAAACTTGAGACTTTTAGCCATTCTTTTTTACGTCTATTGTTACTAATCAACCCAAAATGAAAAAATTGCTTTATAGTGTAAACATAAGTTGTATTTTTTACGTTGCCCAAGTTGTATGTAGGATTTATTATATTGCATGCACGTCACCCTTTTTAATACAAAATATTTATTTTATGTCTTATTAATACATTAATAGGTCATTTTACCCCTTTAATCCAATTTTATGTTAAAAATGTTTGTTTAGCAATGACCATTTGAAAGGTTAAAATATTGTCAAAAAAAAATTGAAGGGTTAAAATAAAACTTAAAAACACACACAATATATGTGTGTGTGTGTGTGAGAGAGAGGGAGAGAGAGAGAGAGAGAGAGAGTTAGGATATATATTTATAAAGAAAGCTTATTCATAGTTTTCTATCTAATAGGTAAATTCCATCGAAGAGAGCAATTTACTAATAGTTAAATGTAGGATGTGGCTTTTCATATTTTTTATGATACAATGTGATTATTAATTTGCATTCTTATACTAAATTAAATAATTTCATTTTATGACCATTAAAAATGTAGAGTCAAATCATATAAAGACATGTTCATAGTGACTTTTTATTTCATCTTTTTTTACAACCTTTCATTTCATATAATATGTATATAATAGAATTCTGTTTTACATAGGAATTATATTATATTATGTTATGTTATATTATATTATATTATATTAAAGGTTAAATTATAGTTTTGGTTCCCCTATTTTGAAAAATCCGAATATTTGGTCTCCTAGTTAAAACTCGGACATTTAGTCCTCCTATTTTAAAAAACTCAGCACATTTAGTCTAAAGAGGGTTTTTAAGTTTTTATTGCTGACTTGGCTTCCTACCAAAAAAATTTGTTGGCGTGACAATCATTAAATGACATGACAGCTGACTCAGCTTGCACACTTCATCACACGCGTCATTTAATGAGACACGTGTACATCCACGCCAACGACTTATTATTTCATTATTATAACTAATTTAGATTTAGATTAGTAATAAAACATTAAAACAAATAATTAAATAACAAAATCAAAACTGCACAATTGTTTCAACAGAATTTAACAGAGCAATTGTGCTATTTTTAAACTGTTTCAACAGAATTTTACTGCATATTTAAATTGTTTCAACAGAATTTAACAGAGCAATTGTGCTATTTTTAAACTGCAAAAGCGCACAATTGTTCCATTTTTAAACTGCATAATTGTGCTATTTTTAGACCGCAAAAATGCCGATTGCCTACTCGTAATGAGTTTGGATTTGTGAGTTTGCAACATGCTGGAAAAGTCAAGCTTTAACAATACTTCCAAACAACTCCACATGAGCCTTAATCCACACCACAAAAGAATAAATTTTAAATCATAAAAATGCACAATCTGGCAAACCATTTCAAAGAGACTGCATATGCTATACTTCAAAATCATAAAAATGCACAATTTGATACAAATTCATTCCAAACTTTTTGAACCTCAAAATGATCAGTTAAACACCATAAGTTTGGTTTACAAGGTACTATCCCAAAATATTTAGTGGAAAACTATTATCACAAAAAATAAAATGGAACACCATATGTTTGCCATTACAACATATATATGCTTGCCATTACATCCATAATCCTTAAAATAGTATTACAAAAAATATAATCTGACTAAAAAGCTAGTTTTCCTAATCATTGAGTGTGTTGTGGTGCATCATTGTCTTGACTCATAACAGCTTGGAGTTGCTTGTTGCTCACTTCCTCCTACAAAGTGACTCCTCTTCCTCATCCTCTAGAAATTGCTCTTCATCTTCCCCTTGCAACTCATCTTCCTCTTGCAATTCCTTCCTCTTCTTTCCTCGCTGCTCCAACGCTTGGTATCTTCAACTCCTTCGCATCATGGTTTTACTTTCCATTTCTATTTCTAATTTCAATTAAAAGTGTTACTATTATTAATAGTTAATAATAATAATAATATAGTTTATTTAATTAATTTTATTATTAAAATATATAAAGTGATGTGGATTGCTTATGTGGCTTCATTAAAATACGTATATTATATTTCACTTAAATAAATTGCTAATTGTTATTACCAATTTCTATATTTCCATAAGAAAAATTCATTTTTATATCAATATAAATATAGTTAAATAATATTCCTCAAGAGCATCATTTGATAAGTCATGAGAAGCATTGTGGAGGATACCTGTGTGTTGCACGGATTGTTCTAATATTTATATTTAATTTTGTAAATTTTATATATTAAAATAAACAACTTATTAATATGAGTTATTTATATTAAAAATATAATATTATGTAGTTGAAAATTTTATATTAAACAATATTTATTTTAGCAAATATTGTAATATGGTGTAGGAGGTTTTAATATAAATAATTATCAACAATTTCTATGTTCTTAAATATTGAAATATTTTTTAAAAAAATGTATGTAAATATAAACCTTTATTAGTATCAAAAGAGTAGGATTTATTATATTGCATGCACGTCACACTTTTTTAATACAAAATATTTATTTTATGTCTTATTAATACATTAATAGGTCATTTTACCCCTTTAATCCAATTTTATGTTAAAAATGTTTGTTTAAGGTGTTTTGTTTTAAATGTGACACCCTCGAGTGGTCGACCGAAAGTTTTTACGCACTCTGATTTTCAAATTAATTAAATAGTAGTTATGTAGAAGGGGGTGTTACATTAGTGGTATCAGAGCAATAGTTCGGTCTGTCCGGCCAAGTTGTCGAGTCGTCGAGTCTATTAACCCTCGAGTCTTGGTACTCGTTCTAAGTTACAGTTATGTTGTTGTTTATTGCTGTCGAATGTTGTGAACGTTTAAGTCTTGTATTGTCTCGTTATGACCGTATAGTATTGCTCGGTGTGTTCTCTCGTGTCCCTTGTCGATCTTCGACAGAGACTTTATTGTGATTTTGTTTGTTTGTTTGCCGTTGAATGGATTGGACGTGATCTTGGGTATGAACTGGTTAGAGCATAACCAAGTCCGTATTAACTGTCGTAGCAAGTCGGTGAGTTTGGGAGTGATGAGTCCGTTCTGTTAACTGCTAGTCAGTGTCTAGGTTAGCGGAGATTTATATCTGGGAGGGTGTGAAGCTTTAAATTTTCGAGCACGAAAATATTCTAAGTGGGGGAGAGTTGTAACGCCCCAAATTTTATTAGAAATTATTTGGAGTTGAGTTGATAGGGTAGTGGACCAAATTGGAGAGTTTTTGGCATAGGGACCATGTTGAGAAGGACTAAAATTGATGTTAGAAATACTTAATATATGATGATGATGATTATTATTATTATTATTAATATTATTATTATTATTATTATTATTATTATTATTATTATTATTATTATTAAAGCAAGTTTCTAGGGAAAACCAAAGTGGTTATGGGAGGGAGGAAAAGTAGGAGGAAAAGTAGTGTATGGTTGGGAATTAAAAATCAAATAATAATAGGGTATTTAATTTAAATAAGGAGTGGGGTGTAGTAAATAAATGGGGAGTATTTTAGTTAAATAGGGAGGGATATGAGAAAGTAATTAAGGGTGTGCATTTAGGGCCCATTAGCGTTAAGTGGCCCAAATCCAATTAATAAAACCCTTGGGTCTTAGGAGAAACCCTCATTAGAGCAAAGAGATCAAAAATTAGAAAGTGAGAAGAGTGAGAGAGGAGAAGCGCGACGGCTAGGGAGAGAAAAAGGGGAAGTTGGCGTGAAGCTTGGAGAAGGGGGAAAGCTTGGAGTGTTGGTGTCTTGGAGGGGTTTTCTTGAGAGCTTTGGTGTCATCTTCTTCAATTAAAAAGGTAAGGGGGCTCTCTTTCGTAGTTAATAATTTATAGAACATGAAACCATAGGGATTAGGTGTTAGGAGAAATTGTATAATTGATTCTTGGTGTGCTTGAAGGATTGATTTGAATGACTATACTCATCGCTTTCATGTTTTATGTTGCTGTTGATGTTTGAAATAATATATAGGTTGCTATTTTTCATGTTTTATGTTGCTGTTGATGTTTGGAATAATATAAAGGTTGTTGTTTTTCATGTTTCATGGTGCTGTTTGCTGTTTTGGAAAATAAAAAGGGTGTTGTTTTTATGATTTATGTGCTGTTTGCTGTTTGGAAAATAAGGGGTTGCTGTTTTTCATAAATCAATGTTGCTGTTTTTTTTATTGAAATATGAGCTGTTGTTTTCTCTTAAAAATCATGTGTTGTTGCTGTTTTAATTGAAATATGAGCTGCTGTTTTCTTTATCAATTATGGCTGTTTTAACGCGAAAAATTCTGCTGTTTTCGGTGTCGTTTTATTCCTGTTTTGCTGCTGTCATGCGTTAAAGGACTGTTGTTTTCCCCTCTGTTTTACTGCTGTTTTTGGTGTTGTCACGCGCTCAAAGAGCTACTGTTTTCACTCCGTGCTGCCGCTGTTTTGAACTGAATTTTCTGCGGTCTATGTAAATGAAAGGGGCGTGCTAATGTGGCTGTTTTTATACATAAATAAAAGAAAACGGCTGATATTTTATTACTATCCTTGGAATTTAATTGTGTTGTTTTCCCAATTTTAAATGTGATGTTTCTTTCTAAAATCTAAAATGTGTTGTTACTAAAAATCTAAAGGTGTTGTTTTTCCTCAATTTTTAAATGTGGTGTTTATGATGATGCGGTGATATAATTGTGATGGTTATGACTGTGATGTTATGATGATGTTGTGATATAATTGTGTTGGTTTAGTCCCTGGCGTTGACTTTAGTCCTTTGGTGTTCTTTTAGTCCCTTAGGGTGTCGTTTTAGTCATTGTAGAGTTACTATTTATGGTGATGTATATTAATGGTGATTATATCATGGTGATGGGAGGTCTATGACTTCTTTTGGCGATTGGTGAGTATATAAATTATTGGTGAGCATATTTGTAACACCCCAAAATTAATTAAGGTGATTACTTAACTAATTTAATTAGGTGATTATTTAATTAATTTAATTAAGTGATTATTTGACTAATTTAATTAAGTAGTATTTTAGTTGGCCATATTTAAATAATAATAAGGTAATTAATTTAAGTAAGGAGGTGGGGTGTAGTAAATAAATGGTGAGTATTTTAGTTTAATGGGGAGTATTTTAATTAAATTGGGAGGAGGTATGTAAGTAGCTAGGGGGTGCAAATAAGGCCCATGGACCATTAGTAGGCCCATACCCAATTAAATAAACTTTGGGGGTAGGTTTTCCTCCTCATTTACAACCAAGAAAAGAAAAGGAAAGGGAGGACAAAGAACCATAAGTTCATGCAAATTGAGTGCTTGAGGGAGGGAAGGAGGAAAATCATCTTCTAGCTTTAGGTAAGTGTATTTGGTACCAATCTCTTTCATTTTTCTTCCTCTACCATTTAGTATAAGTTTCCTACACTAATTCCTCTCCATTTTCCTCTTACCATGGATGGGGTTTTTGGAGCTCAAAATATTGGGGAAGCTAGTTTGGTAGTTTTTGTGTTGTTGAAGGAGAGAGTGCTTGGGTTCTTCAATTTGGAGGTATGGGGGCTCTCTTTCATGGCTAATAATTTATAAACCTTGAAATCATAGAGATTAGGTGTTAGGAGTATTTATTTGATTGTTTAAGTTTTGTGTTAATTCTATGCTTATTGTTGTATTTGTATTTAATTGGTGATATCATGATGATTGATGTTGGAAATAAATGTGTTGTTAAATGTGCATGCCATACATATGTTTGATAAAATGCTTCAATGTGAAGAAATATGTGAATATATGATTTAATGATGTTGATTAAATGCCTAAGTGAGTGTTGTTAAAGTGAGTGTTGAATTGTTGAATAAAAGTGTGTTGAAGTGTTTATGGTGTGTGATAAGTGTTAAATAATAATGAGGTGGTTGGTTGATAATTAATATAATTGATTAAGAGAAATATTGGTGTTTGTTAGGAGTTTAATAAATTGTTTGAAATTAGAGTTTGGTTGAAGGGTATAGGTTGGTGTTGAGAAAATTGTATTAAGGTGCTAGGAAATAGTGGGGCGCCAAAGTGCTGGAAATGTGGCGCCTAGAGTACATGATGTTTCGGTTTGGAGGTGTGCTGGGGAGGGGGGGCGCCAATTCCCTAGGAATCTGGCGCCAGGTCTACTGTGTGTGGCTACGCTGAGTGCAACGCGTGCAGGGAGGGGGGGCGCCACTTGCTGGGAAATGTGGCGCCAGGGTCACTGTAGCGTGTCTGGGCGTGTGCAGGGGCGCCAATTCCCTGGGAATTTGGCGCCTGGTGTGTGGTTGTGCAGTGCCTGGGCCGTGTGTGTGTGCTGGGGCGCCATTTTGGCTGCCCCTTGGCGCCTGTTGGTGCCCAAGGGTGTCTAAGTGCTGTTTTGGTCCTTTGGTGTCAAATTAATCCTAATGGTGTCAAAATAGTCCCTAAGTGCTAAATTAATCTTTGGTGTGTCAAAATAGTCCCTCAGACTGATTGGTGCTATGTATAATATACTGAAGCCTATTATAATTAATATTTTGGAGTTATGTAAGGCGTTTTGATTAAATGTGGCACTCTCTTTGTGGTGCGTGGAAAAATATTATGTTTTTGAAAACTCTGATTTTTAAATCGACTAATTAATAGTATTTAGAAAGGGGGTGTTACATTAGTGGTATCAGAGCAGTTCGGTCCGTCCGGCCAAGTTTTCGAGTCTGTTAACCCTCGAGTCTTGGTACTCGTTTTAAATCATAATTAGGTTGCCGTTTATTACTGTTAACTTTGTTGGTTTTGTTCTTTCCTTGACATGTCTTGTAATTTATTTGGTGGATAGCAATTAAAATTTATTGAGGTATGTATACATGAAATATGTGACTGTTGGTTGTACCACTGATTTTGGTTGTTGCGACTGTTGTTTGTATCACTAAGATATGTGTGATTAAAAAAGTTCTAACGACGTCAAAGGAGTGAAAGTCATGACGACGCCTTCGCACTCCGGACTGCGTTAAAAATCTTTTAATGTGAAGAAAGTAGTTTTTGTGACCTTAATTAGTTGGTTGCATGAGTAGGAGGGATGATCACCCCAATCACTCATCCACAATGAAAGAGGCGACAATAACTCATGGTTATTATTAAATTTAGGTGCGTGCACTAATTTTAATTTGATTGATTGCTCGATTAGCTTATTAGGATATAAAAAGTAATTTTTATATGACCTAACCGTGGTAAGTATACACTGAACAATATTTGGAGATTGTTTGTTGAAAATTGTTGCACTTGACTGATGTCTCTGCTATAGGTTGATTGTTTTTGTGATGAATATGAGTTAAAATTTGATTTATGCTTAATTGTCTCGAAGTTAGTATGCTAAAATGAAATGTGGTGTAAGACTCTATTTTCATTAACTCAATTAAAGTTGCATGACTTGAAGTTTTGACATTTTCAACATTTTTTGCTTTGCCTTGTCTCGTGAGCATGATGTGATTCGTCAAAAATTAAATGATTAGCTTTCCTTACCTTCTGAGTTTATGTTGGAAATCAAATTTTGAACTAATAAGTAGTTGTTTATGTGGTTGCATGCTTGAGTGATAGTAAGGTTGAAGTTCGCATATAATTTCCTTTTTGACAAAACTGTGAGTTCTATGTTTTTGCAAAAACGGTACTTGGAAAATTTGGTGCTATTGGGAATGAATGGGATGTCAAATTAGGGTTGAATTTTGTTTCCAAGTTGTTCTAAGATTTTATTTCAAAATGAGACATTATTTCGGCTTTTGCACCAATTAGGTTGTGGTTAGGTGTTGTTTGAGAATTATGGGGTATTACACTAATTGCATGATTAGGTGAGTTAGAGTCCTTATGTTATATGAATGTGAGCCAATCTCAATTGTCAAGTTTTAGAAACAAATATATACAATTTTGGGTACCTTCTAACTGTGAATTACAATTGTGAAAATTTTGTTCGATTTATGACTTAACTGTAGCCTTGTTGTTGCTATTACTATTGTTATTTGTCACTTCTTGAAATTGTTTTACGTGGCTTATAAAATCTAATGATGAAAATTGTGCAACGGAATACCTTGTGTACTCCTATGCCTTGATTTGTTTTCCTTGCTAAGTGTCGACAAGGGTATTTAATTTCATTTGTTTAAACTAATATCAAGTCTTGTATCAAAACGATTGTATTATAAAGTATGTGTCGGTTATATTATTTCGTGATATGAAATCAATTCAATTTGATAGAATTATATGTTCCATGATGTTTTCTAGAGAAGTTGTAACATCGCATGTTAGCCAACCCTTAGGAATAAAGAAAATCGAAGAATATACCTATATGTTTAATCTGTTCGGAATTGTGTGTATAAATTAGTTGCATGATTGGTTATGCTTGTTTGGCGTTTGATGAAATGCAAAAGTATGTGATGATTATAATTGGTTTTGGTAATTGATCATGATGAGTTTTACTTGCTTAAGGTTTTGTGCTTAGAATGAAAGCATGATTGTTATACAACTTAGGAGTAGGAATGATGTCAGAATCAATGTCTTAGGTTGAGATTAATGGGGACCGGTAAGGCTATGCATACTTTTGCGAACTGTCTGAAAATGCTGTTTTTATAAAACTCGGTGTAGAATTATTAGTAATGGTGGCTGAATTATGATGGTTGTCTGTGTTGTTGAATTCATCGCTTTTGAGATGTTCGACATGAGTCCAAAGATTTGATGGATCGAGAACGTTTTACTAATTGAAAAATTATGTGGTTCGTCATTTCGAAAACTTAATTGAATGCTTGTTAATTTGCCACTGATTGGGTTGAATTCGAAGTTGTAGAACTCAAGTTATAGGTGAAACAAGTTAGGTTAAAATTCTGGCAAACAATCTGACATCGCTTTGATCTTTGAAAACGGCATCGGGGGCGCCACTTGCTGGGAAATGTGGCGCCGGTCATCAGAGCGTGTGGCAGGCGTGTGCGGGGCGCCAACTCCTCGGGAATTTGGCGCCCGTGTGTGGCCGTGCGCGATCGGCAGGCGTGTGTGTGTCTTTGGGCACCATTTTGGCTGCCCGCTTGCGCTGTTGGTGCCCAAGGGTGTCTAAGTGTTGTTTTGGTCCCTTGGTGTCAAATTAATCCTAATGGTGTCAAAATAGTCCCTAAGTGCTAAATTAATCTTTGGTGTGTCAAAATAGTCCCTAAGTGCTAAAATAATCTTTAGTGTGTCAAAATAGTCCCTAAATACTAAATTAATCCTTGCTGTGTCAAAATGGTCCCTGGTGTTGAAAAGGTCCTTAGGAGGTGATTTGGTCCTTAGGTGGGATTTAGTCCTTGGTGTGATATTTAATCTAATAAATGAGGTGCGTGGTGTTGTGGTGTTGATAAAGAGGTGATGTGGCTTCGCCAAAGAGGTGAGTTAAATATTGTTGTGGTAAATTGATTGTGTTGTGGTGCATTGTCATGGTGTCACATAAATCATGTGCATATAAAGCGGTGAGTGGGCTTCGCCAAAGAGGTGATGTGGCTTCGGCCAAAGAGGTGAGTACCCTAAGGGGTTATTGAGGTGATGATGGATCCACATGCATATTGCATTTCATACATTACATGCATGCTCTGGTGATTGATTGGATGTTCGTAAACTAATGGTGTATTTGGTGTTTGAATTGATTGCATATCCGTGTACCTATTCTCTTGTGTTTCTTGTTTTATTTATTATTATCTATGTATTGAGACTCACCCTACTGCGTCGTGTTGCCTCGTATGCCGGCAACCTGCAGGTGACGGTGACTAAAGGTGTTTAGAGATCTTCCTTCTAGTGTGGTCGAGTCGGCTCTGATACGTAGCAATCGGGGAAATATTTAGTAGTTGTTATTTTATATTGTTTTGAACCATTAGGTTAAGTTATTATCTTCCGCTGTTGTACTATTTATCCTCAGACTCCTGATTGGTGCTATGTATAATATACTGAAGCCTATTATAATTAATATTTTGGAGTTATGTAAGGCGTTTTGATTAAATGTGGCACTCTCTTTGTGGTGCGTGGAAAAATATTATGTTTTTGAAAACTCTGATTTTTAAATCGACTAATTAATAGTATTTAGAAAGGGGGTGTTACAATATTAATGCATTATTTTGGTGATTTGGTGTTTCTGGTGCATAGTCATGGTGTCGCATTATCATATGCATATTTTGGTGAATAGGCCTCGGCCTCTTAAATTATTTTGGTGAATGCCCTCAAGGCTATTTTGGTGATGGATCCACATGCATATGCCCGTGGAGTATTGGGTTGCATTTCATGCATTACATACATGTTCTGGTGACTGATTGAGTGTTCATAAATTGTTGGTGTATTTGGTGTAACTGTATTTCTGGTGTAACTGTATTAATGGCGTATATGAATTGATTGTATCTCTGGTGTGCCTATTCTACTGTGTTTCTTGTTTTATCTATTATTTTCTATGTATTGAGACTCACCTCTATCAAGCGTCGTGTTGCTTCGTATGTCGCAAGAACTGCAGTGTCGGTGGATCGAAGGTGACTAGAGATCCTTCTTCTAGTGTGTCGAGTCCTACTCGATACGTAGCACCGGGGGATGTTTATTTTGTTATTTCTTTATATTTTGAACTAAGATGTTAAGTTATTATTTTCCACTGCTGTAGTATTTTGTCCTCGGACATTGTTGGTGCTATGTATCATTTACTGAAGTTTATTTTTATTAATATTTTGGAGTTGTTTAAGGTGTTTTGTTTTAAATGTGACACTCTCGAGTGGTCGCACTGAAAGTTTTTACGCACTCTGATTTTCAAATTAATTAAATAGTAGTTATGTAGAAGGGGGTGTTACATTAAATCTCTTGAAGGAGAGCTCTATCGCCCATTGTTGTCCTACTTGGTTCGAGGGGTTAGTCCCTGCAGTTGCACACAAAGGATACCCGAGTTATACCAAAAAGAGTTTGGTCCATTCACTCGCTTCAAAAACAAAACAAATGCACTTCATAATTAGAGACAAAAATGTCGTATTTCAGTGTTGAACATTCATTTGTATTTGAATGTTCAATGAACATAGTAGAAAAAATTTAGACGCAGCACGTCATCCAATTTTTTATATTAAAACAAAACATTTTTCTATAGAACAATACTAGGGGCTAATCCCGTGCGATGCACATGTTTATACAAAAAATTTGTTTTTAAAATAATGTTACAGATAAATTTAAATATGTATAATTAGAAAGAAAGTAATAATAATTTTCATACAATTTATTAAGGTATAAACCGGGTATCCTATGCGCGCAACTGCAGAGACTAATCCCTCGAGCGGGGTAGGAACACAAATGGCGGCAAAGCTCTCCCTCAATTTATATAATGACAATTTACAATTGGGTTATAATGACAATATATATATTCAATATTAAATAGGGTGATATGTTATAAAGGATTGTAAAAATGAGAAGCTAAAGGGATTATAAAACCGTAAGTGTGTGAAGGTTAAAAGAATACAATTGGCTTTATAATGACAATTTATCTATGCAATAATAAACAGGTGATATATATCACAACTGATTGTAAGAGTGACGGGCAATGCATGCATAGTGGATATAAAATTAGATTTACAATTCATTTAACAATCAAATTTAATATCAAATATTATACTTACTAAATAAGGATAAATAAAGTGGAAAAAAAAATAAAGAGGTTAACAAAAACATACTTTTCTTTTTGAAACAACCAAAACATACTTAATTGCACAATATGTCTTCCTATTTTTTTCCCTGTCTTCCTATTTTTTCCCTTATGAAAATTAGAAAATAAATTTGGTTTACAAAACTTCACAATATAGTATTTAACACCTTTTTAATATTTTAAATAAATAGAATAATTTAACATATTTTTAATGTTTATAATTTTATTTAAATAATATATTAATTTGAATTTTAAAATTATATTTAGGGAGTCAGTAAAAAATGAATTGAAAATATATTGTGATATTTAATAATTATTGGGAAAGTGAGATTCATTTTAAATATTGGATGTCATATTGGTTGAGTGGACATTAATTAAGTAAAATAGGAATATTGAGATATAAGTTGGAAATTAAATAAAGATGATGTGGAGCATCCTAGAGCTTGGAAAAAAGCTTCCTTTATCATGAAATATTAACTACTTCTCTCTTGCAATAGACTAAATTAGGCAATAGTTATGTTATTTAGTTTAGAGCAACTTGAATATAATTTTGGCATACTTATCTAATTCATTGTTTAAATATATTATTCAAAAGTTTTATCTAACTTTAACATTAGTACAACTAAAAATTAAATTAAATTTTTTTATACTTACAAAGGAGCACGCTTTAAATGAATTCTATTAAATTTTAAAATAAGTAAGCACAATATGAATGCAAATTAGTAGACAATGTTTAAAATAGAAACAAAATGGAGTTTATGTTTCATTCATACCAAGTAAGTTTTTATTCATGTCATAGGTATGCAACATAATATAAACACATGCATGATTTAATTTCTTAAAAAAATTTTACTTTAATTTCATTAGTTATTTGTTGATAAAATTTGATTAATTAACATCCGATTTCCATAATAAATTTTTTCCATAAAATTGCAAGTTTTTTATTAAGTAATTTTATTTAATTTTATATTAAAAATTTAAAAGTCAATTTAACTTTATCTATGTCGTTGACTCTATAAAGCAAATAATAGACACTCTAACCTTTCAAAAGTAGGTTTGACTTGCAAGTTAAAAAGAATTAGTGAGATTTCACTAATAAGGGACTAAAACTTATGAAAAAATTTATCGTTTTCCTAGCATCCAAGTATTTTACAAATGCCTTTTAAACATCATAACATTTACAATTTGGATTCCTTTTTATTCATAGATTCAGCATACTTCTTTCCTTTGATTGAATATATATACAACATTACCTTCCACCAATTACCAATAAAATTTTAAACTACTACATGTAATGGCTCTGATCTCCAATTCCATGCATACCCCTATAATCTCCAAAACCTCCAACTCTCTCTTATCGACAATCCAATGCACCAATTACCTTCAACGCATCATTTGCTTATCAATTTGTTGCATGCATGTAGGGCACTCTTTGTTACACTTGTTGTCTGTGGGTAGACTATTAAAATAGTTTGAGATCAGTTGAAGTAATTACTTGTTAGTAGTCATGACTGTAGTTTGACTAAACCAGAATGTGTTAGTAGGTGAAAATGGTTGAAGATGCAAAAAGAGGAAGGGTGCACAAATGAGATGAAAAGGGGTACTATGTATAAATCCGGGGAATAAAAGTCTCTATATAAATGGATTATAAATCGTGAGTGTGAAGGTTACAAACTTTTTTTTGGTATAAACCGGGTATCCTATGCGCGCAACTGCAGAGACTAATCCCTCGAGCGGGGTAGGACCACAAATGGCGGCAAAGCTCTCCCTCGATTTATATAATGACAATTTACAATTGGGTTATAATGACAATATATATATTCAATATTAAATAGGGTGATATGTTACAAAGGATTGTAAAAATGAGAAGCTAAAGGGATTATAAAACCGTAAGTGTGTGAAGGTTAAAAGAATACAATTGGCTTTATAATGACAATTTATCTATGCAATAATAAACAGGTGATATATATCACAACTGATTGTAAGAGTGACGGGCAATGCATGCATAGTGGATATAAAATTAGATTTACAATTCATTTAACAATCAAATTTAATATCAAATATTATACTTACTAAATAAGGATAAATAAAGTGGAAAAAAGAGATAAAGAGGTTAACAAAAACATACTTTTCTTTTTGAAGCAACCAAAACATACTTAATTGCACAATATGTCTTCCTATTTTTTTCCTTGTCTTCCTATTTTTTCCCTTATGAAAATTAGAAAATAAATTTGGTTTACAAAACTTCACAATATAGTATTTAACACCTTTTTAATATTTTAAATAAATAGAATAATTTAACATATTTTTAATGTTTATAATTTTATTTAAATAATATATTAATTTGAATTTTAAAATTATATTTAGGGAGTCAGTAAAAAATGAATTGAAAATATATTGTGATATTTAATAATTATTGGGAAAGTGAGATTCATTTTAAATATTGGATGTCATATTGGTTGAGTGGACATTAATTAAGTAAAATAGGAATATTGAGATTTAAGTTGGAAATTAAATAAAGATGATGTGGAGCATCCTAGAGCTTGGAAAAAAGCTTCCCTTATCATGAAATATTAACTACTTCTCTCTTGCAATAGACTAAATTAGGCAATAGTTATGTTATTTAGTTTAGAGCAACTTGAATATAATTTTGGCATACTTATCTAATTCATTGTTTAAATATATTATTCAAAAGTTTTATCTAACTTTAACATTAGTACAACTAAAAATTAAATTAAATTTTTTTATACTTACAAAGGAGCACGCTTTAAATGAATTCTATTAAATTTTAAAATAAGTAAGCACAATATGAATGCAAATTAGTAGACAATGTTTAAAATAGAAACAAAATGGAGTTTATGTTTCATTCATACCTGTTAAGTTTTTATTCATGTCATAGGTATGCAACATAATATAAACACACTCATGATTTAATTTCTTAAAAAAAATTTACTTTAATTTCATTAGTTATTTGTTGGTAAAATTTGATTAATTAACATCCGATTTCCATAATAAATTTTTTCCATAAAATTGCAAGTTTTTTATTAAGTAATTTTATTTAATTTTATATTAAAAATTTAAAAGTCAATTTAACTTTATCTATGTTGTTGACTCTATAAAGCAAATAATAGACACTCTAACCTTTCAAAAGTAGGTTTGACTTGCAAGTTAAAAAGAATTAGTGAGATTTCACTAATAAGGGACTAAAACTTATGAAAAAATTTATCGTTTTCGTAGCATCCAAGTATTTTACAAATGCCTTTTAAACATCATAACATTTACAATTTGGATTCCTTTTTATTCATAGATTCAGCATACTTCTTTCCTTTGATTGAATATATATACAACATTACCTTCCACCAATTACCAATAAAACTTTAAACTACTACATGTAATGGCTCTGATCTCCAATTCCATGCATACCCCTATAATCTCCAAAACCTCCAACTCTCTCTTATCGACAATCCAATGCACCAATTACCTTCAACGCATCATTTGCTTATCAATTTGTTGCATGCATGTAGGGCACTCTTTGTTACACTTGTTGTCTGTGGGTAGACTATTAAAATAGTTTGAGATCGGTTGAAGTAATTACTTGTTAGTAGTCATGATCAGAGTGTGACTAAACCGAGAATGTGTTAGTAGGTGAAAATGGTTGAAGATGCAAAAAGAGGAAGGGTGCACAAATGAGATGAAAAGGGGTACTGTATAAATCCGGGAATAAAAGTCTCTATATAAATGGATTATAAATCGTGAGTGTGAAGGTTACAAACTTTTTTTTGGTATAAACCGGGTATCCTATGCGCGCAACTGCAGAGACTAATCCCTCGAGCCGGGTAGGACCACAAATGGCGGCAAAGCTCTCCCTCAATTTATATAATGACAATTTACAATTGGGTTATAATGACAATATATATATATTCAATATTAAATAGGGTGATATGTTACAAAGGATTGTAAAAATGAGAAGCTAAAGGGATTATAAAACCGTAAGTGTGTGAAGGTTAAAAGAATACAATTGGCTTTATAATGACAATTTATCTATGCAATAATAAACAGTGATATATATCACAACCGATTGTAAGAGTGACGGGCAATGCATGCATAGTGGATATAAAATTAGATTTACAATTCATTTAACAATCAAATTTAATATCAAATATTATACTTACTAAATAAGGATAAATAAAGTGGAAAAAAGAGATAAAGAGGTTAACAAAAACATACTTTTCTTTTTGAAGCAACCAAAACATACTTAATTGCACAATATGTCTTCCTATTTTTTCCTTGTCTTCCTATTTTTTCCCTTATGAAAATTAGAAAATAAATTTGGTTTACAAAACTTCACAATATAGTATTTAACACCTTTTTAATATTTTAAATAAATAGAATAATTTAACTTATTTTTAATGTTTATAATTTTATTTAAATAATATATTAATTTGAATTTTAAAATTATATTTAGGGAGTCAGTAAAAAATGAATTGAAAATATATTGTGATATTTAATAATTATTGGGAAAGTGAGATTCATTTTAAATATTGGATGTCATATTGGTTGAGTGGACATTAATTAAGTAAAATAGGAATATTGAGATATAAGTTGGAAATTAAATAAAGATGATGTGGAGCATCCTAGAGCTTGGAAAAAAAGCTTCCTTTATCATGAAATATTAACTACTTCTCTCTTGCAATAGACTAAATTAGGCAATAGTTATGTTATTTAGTTTAGAGCAACTTGAATATAATTTTGGCATACTTATCTAATTCATTGTTTAAATATATTATTCAAAAGTTTTATCTAACTTTAACATTAGTACAACTAAAAATTAAATTAAATTTTTTTATACTTACAAAGGAGCACGCTTTAAATGAATTCTATTAAATTTTAAAATAAGTAAGCACAATATGAATGCAAATTAGTAGACAATGTTTAAAATAGAAACAAAATGGAGTTTATGTTTCATTCATACCATTAAGTTTTTATTCATGTCATAGGTATGCAACATAATATAAACACACGCATGATTTAATTTCTTAAAAAAATTTACTTTAATTTCATTAGTTATTTGTTGGTAAAATTTGATTAATTAACATCCGATTTCCATAATAAATTTTTTCCATAAAATTGCAAGTTTTTTATTAATTAATTTTATTTAATTTTATATTAAAAATTTAAAAGTCAATTTAACTTTATCTATGTTGTTGACTCTATAAAGCAAATAATAGACACTCTAACCTTTCAAAAGTAGGTTTGACTTGCAAGTTAAAAAGAATTAGTGAGATTTCACTAATAAGGGACTAAAACTTATGAAAAAATTTATCGTTTTCCTAGCATCCAAGTATTTTACAAATGCCTTTTAAACATCATAACATTTACAATTTGGATTCCTTTTTATTCATAGATTCAGCATACTTCTTTCCTTTGATTGAATATATATACATCATAACATTTACAATTTGGATTCCTTTTTATTCATAGATTCAGCATACTTCTTTCCTTTGATTGAATATATATACATCATAACATTTACAATTTGGATTCCTTTTTATTCATAGATTCAGCATACTTCTTTCCTTTTTATTCATAAGTTACATTATCTATAGCTAAAGCTTCGTTAAAGTATCACAAACATTCCTCGTACTCTCCTTCAAATTTGCCGCACCATACAGTTTCTGTTATAACTTATTACATACTTCAGCAGCCTCATTATCACGGTCCTTATGATCATTAGCTAAGATATGGATCATATGTCAAACGACTTTTCTAAAGCCAACCATTCTCTTGAATGGAGTCTAAAACTCAATTACTCAAGCCTACGAGAATCTAACAACATAGATTCCTTGCTTGAAGCATAACCACTGTAACATCCCTAATTTCGTTAATTTCAAATTAAGAAACTAACGAGTGATTTATTATCCGAATAAATAATAAATCAAGTTTCGGATATGAGGTCGTTATGAAAGCAATTTATAATTGCTAGAGAAAATAATTTAAGTGCATAACTGAGTGGAAATTAGTACTCTAAGGGTATTTTAGTATTTATGCCACTCACGTTAAATGAGCTCTAGGGTACCAAAAATATCCAAATACTCCCTAATCCCCCACTTGTGTGCATTAAGAAAGGAGAAAGTAAAAGGGTTGAAAAGTCAAAGAAATAAAGAAAGAAAGAAAAAGGGATAAAAGAAAGGAAAGAATAGAAAAAAAAAAAAAGAGAAGAAAGGAAACAGAAACGTGAATGCAGAGAGAAAGAAAGCAAACCGAGAGAGTGAAGAGAAAGGGGGAGCGAAGGAGAGAAGGAGAAAAGGGGGGAGTTCTCCCTCAATTCTCCATGATTGTAAGTAATTATTGTCTCATCCTCTTCCATTTTTCTTCCTCTTTCCAATGATACAAATTTCATGAGCCAATTTCTCCTCAATCTCACTTTGCCATTTTTGACCCATTTAAGCTCAAAGTGGAGAAGATGGGGTTTTGAGCTTAATGGAAGCAAGATTAAGGCTTAGGAAGGCTTGGGTTGCGGTTTGGGACTGATTTGGAGTAGTTTCGGTTGTTGGGTCTCGGTTTGGAAGGCGTTGGAAGCTTAGGAGTGCATTACGTGGCTGATTGGTCCGATTGGGCAGTAGAGGGAGGTGGTTGTGCTGCTGGTTTTTCGATTGGGAGCCATTTGGAAGTGCTTGGAACGATTCGGGTTGAGTTCGTGAGGTTTCGGAGCGAGTTCGTGAAGTTCCGGAATCGTGAGCACTTCAAAGTTTTGGTTTTGTGTGATTTTCATCACACGAGGTGAGTTTTACTCACGTTTAGGGAATTTCAAATATTGTTTTTGTGTTATGTTTGAATAATTTCAAAATTTGGAGTTTCGAGAATTTTAGAGTCAAAAACGCTACTTTACGAGATTATGTATTTTTGAAACATAGAACGAAACAATATGATTTTGATTGTTGAATTGTATTGCCTGGACTGGAATATTTGTGTGTATGGCTGTACGTGGTTGTTTAGGATTGAAATACAGTTTGGGATCGATCGGAGAACGAAACGGAACGGAATTGGGCGTTAAGTCGAGAAGTTCCTATGTTCCCAATATCCAATGTTTCGTTTCGACGCTCCGTTCGGCTTCAAACTCCTTTTAAATCCTTTTCCTAACCACCTAGAGCATTTATGTGGAATATTGTTTGTTTGGATGTGTTTTAAAGTTGGGTGTGAATCGGTTGAATTTTCAAATCTATTGGAAAACCGTAAAATTTTGTATATGTGTGAAATAATGATTTTGGAATAAAATGATGTCTGGACTGGTTTTTCAGGTGATTATGATTTTTGGGATGTCCGTATTACAGAGGAAACTCTGCCGAAATTTTGTTAGAAATTTTGATACAAATTCAAAGTGGTTTTGAAATAACGATTAATATTATTATTATTTCGAAAAACCGTAATTAGTATACGAGTGAGGACATATGTTTTGGAAATTACTTTGAACAAAATGTTCATATCTATTTTATATTTGGCGCGGGATGATTAATATTCATCTAAACCGCCTTCTTTGAACAAAGTGTTCTATTTTATTTTTATAATTGGCGCGGGATGATAATGTTCATCTAAACCGGCCTACATTTGACGATATATAAAAATATCGAGTTGAGGTGACGACCTCTATGTGTTTAGTATGCTAGGGGAGGGCAGTCATGAGCCCTGGCCCTAGGCCCCAATGTTAAAAATTATTCCGCCTTTAGGAGTTGTACACTTATTGGCTATGACGGGGTCCACCCATGCTTCTGTTAGGTTGTTGGTGGTGTACTAAAAATTAATAAAACTTTATTGTAATTCATTCTTGGATTACCATGTGATTCCGCAATTCATATAACAGAATTGCTAAGAGATCCAGTAAGAACTAACTTGCTGTGTCTATGTTTTTAATTGGCTCATGAGTGTGGCTAGGGGTCACGGTAAAACTCACTGAGGCAAGTTGTCTCACCCTATCATATGTGGTTATTTTTACAGAGAACAGGATAAAAGAAAAAGGAAGAAGCACGGGCAATTGATGCTTGTGTGGAAGATGGATACGGAGCATTTATGCTTATGATATTCTATTTTGTTTCTTTGTACTATATTGTATAACTTGACTTGATACAAGTTGTAAGTTATATTTCCGCTACTCTGATATACTCTGATATGTAATGTTTCGAATAATTCGTGTTTAAGACGCGAAAAATTTTTAGGGTGTTACATTTGGTATCAGAGCGGTTCGACCTAGTTGGACCTAGAGACCGTATGGTCAAGAGGTTAAATTGAGTCAGCTAGGGACTTAGACAATTAAATGTCAGAACCTTTCAGTATATTATGTGAAGTATTGAGTCAGGATCCACTCAATGTTTCATGTGAGTTACTGAGAATTATGACAGTTAGTTGCCTCGGCCCCGGAAATGTCCAAACCCTACACCATAGGAATTTTGGCCTTCTCAGTTTATCAGAGCACGCAGCGAAAGCAAAGGGCTATAGTTGGTGTTCTGAAGTAAATAAAGGGCAGCCAAGTTGGTTCGAGGAAACGGTGGGCGAATGTTCAATCAGTGAACCAGGTGCAATTGTGAAATTGCAGTGGAAGTCATCGTAGGTTCTGCAGGGAACTACAATTAAGAAAAGCCTTCAGGCGGTAATAATGACAGTATCGTAAGACCTGTTAAGATTAATTGATGCACCCGAAATCCTGACTGTTGGTTAGTCAGTCTATCAGTTACTGAAATATTATTTCATAGTTAACCTTACATTATGGTTAGAATAAACCCCAGCTTAGATCGCAGTTAGAGACATTCTCTGGATAGCTGCGAGTATTGATAAGGTTCCTTTTTCCTTAAAAGCCATACTGCGAAATGCTATGAAGTCGATCTAGTAAGTTGTAGTGCAATCTCGGAATTGGCTCTGAGAACCCAATGCGGATCGAATTAGTTTTGGTTACGGTTTAACCAAGTCCTAATCAAGATAAGATCAATAGGTGATTTTGATGGTAACATGTACGGGGTTTCAAACAATTCCCGTTACGGTAATATTTCGGAAAGAGTGATTATTGGATTGAAAGACACGCACCTATATTGGATGCTAATGTTAAACTTTCGGATGAGGAACTTGAGGAATATCTTTTCAATCTATTTACTCGAAACTCGTGTCCAATCAAGTTATGCAATGGATCATTGCTTGATTTTGAGAAATGACGGCAGATAATGAAATGAGATGTCACATGTGAGGAAAATATATTCAAGATGATTGATATATATATTATGAGGAAGCTAGTCTCAGTTTGTGAGAAATTTTCGATAGTTCACCAACTTGATTTATTTATAACTTCTAATCCGGAACTCCGATTCTTATGTTCCGGGATGCGTTGGAAAGCTAACGAAAATGTTTACACATATGAGTAGTTTGTGAATTGGTTGTTCAGTGGTATTCTGAACTGTATCTCGGTATTATCCCAAGTTGTTTGGTACTAATGCGGTTGTCGAACATAAACCTATTATAGGCTTGGGAAGTTGAAAGAGGATTTTAAGTCATTAAGATGAGATTCCTAAACACTGTTTTAGGATGATACTCATTATAGTTTTCCTATGGACCTGTTCCCGGAAAAGGTTGTTAGCAGCTTTAGCTTTTCAACAGTCGGTAGAGTTGCCAAAAGCGAACGATTATGAGGTATGTCACCAGTATATCCAAGGGTGGAACATTCAATTTCTTAAAGTGTTGTTGTGCTATAGTAAGACGGAATTAAGTGAGCGTGAGACGCCTTACTTATTGTTAAGCAAGACATGTTCCATGCCAAATGGATACGTTAAAGAGGTTATGGTTATGTTTGAACGTTTATGGAGCTGGAGAGTTGTGGGACCAAAGGAATGACTAAAGTGGTGAGAATTGTTCTCGGAATCAACGTTGGAAGCATCATCTTGTGCCCGTTTGATTCCGTAGAAGAATCCTTCTATTTTGATTATTTCTTTGATGATTATAGTAACTGGTTTGACTTCGTGATGAATCCAAACATAAACGTTCCGCTTAGAGTAAGTCCTACTTAGCTAGGAAAGCAGTTATGTATCAAGCGAGGGATCTATGTTGTTAGATTCTTTTATGCTTGAGTATTTGAGTATTAGACTCCATTCAAGAGAATGGTTGGCTTTAGAAAAGTTGTTTGACATATGATCCATACCTTAGTTAATGCCCTAAGGACCATGAGGATGAAACTACTGAAGTATATAATAGTTATAACAGGAACTGTATGGTGCTGCAAATTTGAAGGAGTATTTGTGATACTTTTAACGAAGTTTTAACTACAGAAAATGTAACTTAAGACTAAGCTATTCCAAACAGATCAGTCAAGAAATGTTGTTTTGATTGGAAGGTAGTTAGTTCGGCAATCACTGTCTATATTCAATGAAATAAAGTCAAAGGACTTTGATCCAGAATCCATTTGTAATGCATGAAATTTTTGGTTCACAAGTTACATTAGCAACTACCGTGATTAGTTACTGAGTTAGTAACATTGGAATAATATTATTAATAGTCCCTAATCTAAAGAACATTTTGATATGTGGGATGGGTACATCCTTGTATCACTAGTGTTGATGGAATCCAAGTGAATGGATAATAGACTCAGTTCAATAAAATGGTTAGTTTTGGAATAGTCATCCGATTTCCGAGTTACGAAGGTCGTCCATGTGTGTGAAAATATCCGATTTCGAATCAAGTTTGAAGATCGAGTAACGAGTTGAAAATACGTCTTATTAGTATTTCGGGTTAGCAAAGAAACAAACTCCTATGGGTAAGTGGGAAGATTATTTCACATTCAAATGTTTCTAAGAAAAATTTTTACAAAACCGTTAACCATTTGTGAGATAGTCACGAATTCAGTAGTGACAGAGTTTAACCTGAAGTTCTAATAGTACAGTATTCCCATGAAATCGGAACGTGATATTACCTAGTTTTCCCACAAGTTGGGGTGCTCCTGTGTTACTTGTTGGAAAGAAAAGATGGGAGCAGGAGGTCGGGTATAAATTACCTCCAGTTGGATAAAGTTATGGTTAAGAATAAGTATCTATGTCGAGAATCTATGCTTAGGTTGTTTAGCTTCAAGGTGAAGCAGTGTTTTCAAAGATTGGTCTAAGGTCGGGTTATTCTAATTAAAAGTTAGGACTTAGGTATTCCGAAGATAGTTATCCATACTAGATATGGACATTACGAGTGAGTGATGCTCTTTGGTCTAACTAATGTTCCTACGGTATTCATGGATTACATGAACCGAGTTTTTCACCCGTATTTAGACTAGTTGTTGAAATTTTCACCGATAACATTTTGGTATACATTAAGACCATGTGGATCGTGATGTACATCTCTGCATTGTTCGGAATGTGCTCTGAGTAAAGAAGTGATGGGCTAAGCCATCGAAGTGTGATTCCTAGATAACTGTAGTGAAATTTTTGGAACATGTGGTCTTCAGCCTGTTGTGGCAGAAAATACTAGTAATGATGAAGTCGTGATGAATTGGGAGTTACCGTTGTTATCGATCCACGAAGTAAGGAGTTTATGGTAACTAATTGATTTGTATAATAGGTTTATCGGAAGATTCTCACAGTAGTTATTTCACCCATTCGGTTAACTTGTAAAGGTCGGCAGTTTGAATGGGATTTTGATTGTGAGGAAGATTTCTAGAGTGGTAAGAGGGATTGATTTCTTTTCAATCTTTATTCTTCTGAATCCGTCCCTGAGTTCTAAATTTACAATGACGCTTTGGAAAGGATTTAGTATGTGTTTGATGCTGAATTAACAAGAAGTAGTTTAAGTATTCACGTAAGAGAAGCCTCATGAGAAGGATTCTCCGATTCATGATTTTAAATAGGAAACTATTGTGTATGCCTTGAGAACTGAAGATAGCTCTGAGCCGACAAAAAGGGTTATGTTGACAAAAAGGTATAAACCACTAGAGTTGGATCTGATGATCCTGTATTGTAAGAGTTACATCAACCATTGTTACCGGTAGAGCATTGCCGGCGAAGAACTCAGTTCTCGAGTGTATTGTACTAGTAGAGTATTGTATAGTTTTATCTTGGGTATTGTTCAATTTAAATGAAGTATTTCTGTATCCTAATTGAGGAAAGACCTTCTAATCCCATCAAAACTGTGGAGTTAGAAACGATCGATCTTTGACTAATTCGTCATTTCAGCCAAATCCAAGTCCTATCTTAGGTCCTGAAGAGAAAATGCTTCGGACGAGAACAATTATAATTGCTTGAGGAGTTGTAATCGTTTTTCGGTTCAGGAAGCTATTTGGGAATTGGAGGACGATATGCGGACTAGATATCCGTATATATACTCTTGAGGTATGTTTGTCAAATTTTGAGGACAAAATTTTTCAAGTTGGGGTGACTGTAACATCCCTAATTTCGTTAATTTCAAATTAAGAAACTAACGAGTGATTTATTATCCGAATAAATAATAAATCAAGTTTCGGATATGAGGTCGTTATGAAAGCAATTTATAATTGCTAGAGAAAATAATTTAAGTGCATAACTGAGTGGAAATTAGTACTCTAAGGGTATTTTAGTATTTATGTCACTCACGTTAAATGAGCTCTAGGTACCAAAATATCCAAATACTCCATAATCCCCCACTTGTGTGCATTAAGAAAGGAGAAAGTAAAAGGGTTGAAAAGTCAAAGAAATAAAGAAAGAAAGAAAAAGGGATAAAAGAAAGGAAAGAATAGAAAAAAAAAAAGAAAAGAAAGGAAACGAAACGTGAGCAGGGGAGAGAAAGAGAAGCAAACCGAGAGAGTGAAGAGAAAGGGGAAACGAAGGAGAGAAGGAGAAAAGGGGGAGTTCTCCTCAATTCTCCATGATTGTAAGTAATTCTTGTCTCATCCTCTTCCATTTTTCTTCCTCTTTCCAATGATACAAATTTCATGAGCCAATTTCTCCTCAATCTCACTTTGCCATTTTTGACCCATTTAAGCTCAAAGTGGAGAAGATGGGGTTTTGAGCTTAATGGAAGCAAGATTAAGGCTTAGGAAGGCTTGGGTTGCGGTTTGGGGCCCGATTTGGAGTAGTTTCGGTTGTTGGGTCTCGGTTTGGAAGGCGTTGGAAGCTTAGGAGTGCATTACGTGGCTGATTGGTCCGATTGGGCGATGAGGGAGGTGGTTGTGCTTCTGCTGGTTTTTCGATTGGGAGCCATTTGGAAGTGCTTGGAACGATTCGGGTTGAGTTCGTGAGGTTTCGGAGCGAGTTCGTGAAGTTCCGGAATCGTGAGCACTTCAAAGTTTTGGTTTTGTGTGATTTTCATCACACGAGGTGAGTTTTACTCACGTTTAGGGAATTTCAAATATTGTTTTTGTGTTATGTTTGAATAATTTCAAAATTTGGAGTTTCGAGAATTTTAGAGTCAAAAACGCTACTTTACGAGATTATGTATTTTTGAAACATAGAACGAAACAATATGATTTTGATTGTTGAATTGTATTGCCTGGACTGGAATATTTGTGTGTATGGTCATGCGTGGTTGTTTAGGATTGAAATACAGTTTGGGATCGATCGGAGAACGAAACGGAACGGAATTGGGCGTTAAGTCGAGAAGTTCCTATGTTCCCAATATCCAATGTTTCGTTTCGACGCTCCGTTCGGCTTCAAACTCCTTTTAAATCCTTTTCCTAACCACCTAGAGCATTTATGTGGAATATTGTTTGTTTGGATGTGTTTTAAAGTTGGGTGTGAATCGGTTGAATTTTCAAATCTATTGGAAAACCGTAAAATTTTGTATATGTGTGAAATAATGATTTTGGAATAAAATGATGTCTGGACTGGTTTTTCAGGTGATTATGATTTTTGGGATGTCCGTATTACAGAGGAAACTCTGCCGAAATTTTGTTAGAAATTTTGATACAAATTCAAAGTGGTTTTGAAATAACGATTAATATTATTATTATTTCGAAAAACCGTAATTAGTATACGAGTGAGGACATATGTTTTGGAAATTACTTTGAACAAAATGTTCATATCTATTTTATATTTGGCGCGGGATGATTATATTCATCTAAACCGGCCTTCTTTGAACAAAGTGTTCTATTTTATTTTTATAATTGGCGCGGGATGATAATGTTCATCTAAACCGGCCTACATTTGACGATATATAAAAATATCGAGTTGAGGTGACGACCTCTATGTGTTTAGTATGCTAGGGAGGCGGTCATGAGCCACGGCCCTAGCCCCAATGTTAAAAATTATTCCGCCTTTAGGAGTTGTACACTTATTGGCTATGACGGGGTCCACCCATGCTTCTGTTAGGTTGTTGGTGGTGTACTAAAAATTAATAAAACTTTATTGTAATTCATTCTTGGATTACCATGTGATTCCGCAATTCATATAACAGAATTGCTAAGAGATCCAGTAAGAACTAACTTGCTGTGTCTATGTTTTTAATTGGCTCATGAGTGTGGCTAGGGGTCACGGTAAAACTCACTGAGGCAAGTTGTCTCACCCTATCATATGTGGTTATTTTTACAGAGAACAGGATAAAAGAAAAAGGAAGAAGCACGGGCAATTGATGCTTGTGTGGAAGATGGATACGGAGCATTTATGCTTATGATATTCTATTTTGTTTCTTTGTACTATATTGTATAACTTGACTTGATACAAGTTGTAAGTTATATTTCCGCTACTCTGATATACTCTGATATGTAATGTTTCAAATAATTCGTGTTTAAGACGCGAAAAAATTTTTAGGGTGTTACAACCGCTTTCCTAGCTAAGTAGGACTTACCAGAAGATTTTGAACTTCATTCGATCACACTGCCTTGTGGACTACTCTGAGCGAAACGTTTATGTTTGGATTCATCACGGAGTCAAACTAGTTATTATAATCATCAAAGAAATAGTCAAAATAGAAGGATTCTTCCACGGAATCAAACGGGCACAAGATAATGCTTCCAACGTTGATTCCGAGAACAATTCTCACCACTTTAGTCATTCCTTTGGTCCCATAACTCTCCAGCTCCACAACCATTCAAACATAACCATAACCTCTTTAACGTATCCATTTGGTATGGAACATGTCTTGCTTAACAATAAGTAAGGTGTCTCACGCTCACTTGATTCCGTCTTACTATAGAACAACATCACTATGAGAGATTGAAAATTCCACCCTTGGATATACTGGTGGCATACCTCATAATCGTTCGCTTTTGGAAACTCTACCGACTGTTGAAAAGATAAAGCTACTAACAACCTTTTCCAGGGAATAGGTCCATTGGAAAAACTATAATGAGTATCATCCTAAAACAGTGTTTAGGAATCTCATCTTAACGACTGGAAGTTCTCTTTCCACTTCCCAAGCCTTTAATGGGTTTATGTCCTACAACCGCTTCAAAATTTAACAAATTGGGTAAAGTAGAAGTACATTTCAGAATACCATTGAACAATTAGTTCAAATCCTACTCGGATGTGTAGACATTTTCGTTAGCTTTCCAACGCATCACAGAACATAAAAATCTGAGTTCCGTATTAGAAGTTATGAGTAAAACAAGTCGGAGAACTGACGAAAATTTCTCACATACCGAGACTGGCTTGCTCATACTATATCCCAATCAGCTTGAATATATTTTCCCTCACATGTGACATCTCATGTTCCTTACTGCAATCATTTCTTAGAAGCAAATAACGGTCCATTGCATAACTTGATTGGAAGCGAGTTTTCAGGAATAGATTGAAAAGATGTTCCTCAAGTTCCTCTTCTGAAAGTTTAACAATAGCATCCCATATAGATGCAGGTCTTTCAATCCAATAATCACTCTTTCCGAAATATTGCCATAACGGGGAATTGTTTGAAACCCAGTATATGTCACCATCAAAATCCCCTACTGATCTCTTCATGATTGAGACTTGGTTCTGAAACCGTGATCAGAACTAATTCTATCAGCATTGGGTTCTGTAGCCAATACTGAGATTGCACTACTGACAATATATCGTCTTCATAGCATTTCATAAGGCGGCTTTGAGGAAAAGAACATGGTCAAGACTCGCAGCTATCCGGAGAATGTCTCTAACTGCGATCTAAGTTGGGGTTTATTCTAACCATAAGGTAATGTTAACTATGAAATAATGTTTCCATAACTGCTAGACTGACTAATCAACGGTCAGGATCTCGGGGTGCCAGTTAACCTTAACCGGTCTTACAATACGGTCATTATTACTGCCTAAAGGCTTCTCTTAATTGTAGTTCCCTGTAGGACCTACAATAACTTCCACTGCAATTCTACAATTGCACCTGGTTCACCGATTGAACATTCGCCCACCGTTTCTCGAACCAACTTGGCTGCCCATTACTTGCTTGAACACCAATCGTAGCCCTTGCTTCCGCCATGCGTGCTGCTCATAAACCGAGAAGGCGTAATTCCTATAGTTTAGGATTTGGACATTTTTGGTGAGGCAAATAAGCATCATTGTTCTCGATAACTCACATGAAACATTGAGTGGATCCTGACTCAATACTTCACATAATATACTGAAAGGTTCTGACATTTAATTGTCTAAGTCCCTAGCTGACTCTATCTAACCTCTTGACCATAAGGTCTCTACGTCCGACTAGGTCGAACGGCTCTGATACCAAAATGTAACACCCTAGTATTTCTAAACAATAGAAATACCAAAACATACATATTAGCTTACATCAGAGTATAAATTTCTTTACTTAGATATGAATCTCTACAAGGAAATCGGAAACCAATAAATAACTTAAACAAATTTAAGTCATAAAAGCGATACAAAAGTAACAAGGAAAACATAAAGACGGAAGGGAAGACTAAATATTCAATCTTACAATCCCGAGCATGCCACCTACTCGTGCCATACAACCTTCTTCTTCCCTGTTAATCTGAAAAGCAACAACATTTGTAGGGTGAGATAACAAATCTCAGTGAGTCTTACCGTGACCCCTTACCTATCACTCGGTCCATTTATAAAACATTAATTAATTTCTTGATTTAATAAATAAACCATGCACGTTACTAATTGCACAATACCGACTGCACATCTGCTAATCCCGGTAAACAGTGCATTCATAACGTCAAAACAATTGTACCATACCGACTGCACATCTGCTAATCCCGGCACAGTACATTAATTCTCTTTAGCATAACACCGACTGCACATCTGCTAATCCCGGTGAACCCTATCGCTGAAGGCCTAGGTTTAGGGGCTCATGACTTCCCCCTCCTAGTATGCTATCCGGTGGGTCGTCACCCAGACTAGACATAATATATATATATATCAGACATAATTTACTCTATGATATAAATTCATATCATACGGTTCTTCTTATGAACCTGCATAACCAGTCCAAACACCAAATTTTGTTCTTAAAACAATTGTTCCCACACGTATACTAGATTTGTCGGTTTTTCGAAATATTCAAATCATTAACCGTTATTTCAAAACCACTTTGAATTTGCATAAAAATTTCCAACAAAATTTCGGCAGAGTTTCCTCTGAAATATGGACATCCAGAAATAGTATAATTACCTGTAAAACCAGTCCAGACATATATTCCAGTCAATTCAGTCCACATATCAGCATATAAAATGACAATTTAACCGAAAAACGTAATCTTTCCGAAAAACGATTTTTGACTCAAAAATTAACGAAACCCGAAATTTCGAAAATCATTTAAACATAACACATAAACACATTTTAAAAATTCCCTAACGTGAGTAAAACTCACCTCGTGTGATGAAAATCACACAATACCGAAGCTTGGCGAAATTCACGATCTCGAAACTTCACGAACTCGCTCCGAAACTTCACGAACTCGAACCCGGATCGTTCCAAGCACTTCCAAACAGAAAACCAGCAGCTCCTACTGTACCAATCAATTCCAAAACCGAATTCCAGCTCCTCAAACCGAAACCAACAGCCCCAAATTCTTCTGTGGCTTCAATCGACTCAAATCCACCATAAAACTCGTACCCAACACTCCCAAGCAAGTAGTTGAGCTTCCCACGAGCAATACGAAGCTTCCAAGTCACCCAATTTCGATTTTTCTCCACTTTGAGCTCTCGAGTTGAAATGAGAGAGATCTTGTTGTTCCTTCCCTCTCCACCTTCGCCCTTCTCTTCTCCCTCTCTCTCGGTTTCACGTTTCTCTCTCTCTCTCTATTCTTTTCTTTCTTTTCTCTTCTCTGTTCTTTCTTTCCTTTTTATTCTTTCTTTCATTTACTTTCACACAAGTGAGAGTTAAGAGAGTATTTGGATATTTTTGGTATCCTAGAGCTCATTTAACATGAGTGGTATAATTCCTAAAATACCCTTAGAGTACTAATTTCCACTCAGTTATGCATTTAAATTATTTTCTCTAGCAATTATAAATTGCTTTCGTAACAACCTCATATTCGTGACTTGATTTATTACCTTTTTTTTTTGGTGAAACTTGATTTATTACCTATTCAAGTAATAAATCATTCGTTAAATTTCTTAATTTGAAATTAACGAAATTAGGGATGTTACAATCACCCCAACTTGAAAAATTTTGTCCTCAAAATTTGACAAACATACTTCAAGAGAACATATACAGATATCTAATCCGCATATCGTCCTCCAATTCCCACATAACATCCTCGGCCGAAAACGATTACAAACAACCTAAATAATCGTAATTGTTCTCGTCCGAAGTGTCTACTCTCCATGATCTAAGATATGACTTGGATATGGCTAAAATGACGAATTAATCAAAGATCCATCCATTCTAACTCAACGGTTGATGAAATTCTTACAATACATGATCGTTAGATCCAACTCTAGTGGTTTATTCCTTTTGTCATTATAACCCCTTTTTGTCGACTCAGAGTTACCCTCAATTCTCCCTACATAACCAATAGTTTTCCATTTCAAATCATGAGTCGGAAAAATCCTTCTCATGAGACTTCTCTTGCATGAATACATAAACTACTACTTGTTGATTCCGCATAAAAACACATTATAAACCCTTCCCAAGGCGTCACTGTAAATTTAAAACCCAGGGACGGATTCAGAAGAATAAAGATTGAAGCAGAATTCAGCCTGCCTTTCAACTCTAGAAACATTCTTCACCATCGAAATTTCATTCAAACGACTGACCTTTATGAGTTAACCGAATGAGTGAAATGACTACTGTGAGAATCTTCCGATACCCTACTATACAAACCAATTAGTTTCCCATCCTTTTGTACCCAACCAACACTTTAACCACCGCACCACTTACTTCTGTTACTGACGACGGTCGCTCCAAATCCAATACAACTTTTTCTTTTACAAAGCTCTACTGCTACACCTGATTGGGACACCACATGTTCCCAAAATTTCACTACCGACACTCATAATTCATACTTCTAGGGTTTAACCTATCACTTCTCCTCTGAGAGTATATTCAGAACAACGCGGAGATGTAAATCATATTCTATAGTGGTCTTAATGTATACTAAGATGTTATCAATGAAAATTCAACAACTAGTCTAAGTACGGGTGTAAAACCTCGGCTCATGCAATCCATGAATACCGTAGGAGAATTAGTTAGGCCGAAGGGCATCACTACTCCCTTGTAATGTCCATATCTAGTATGGAAAGCTGTCTTCGGAATAACTAAAGCTCTAACCTTGAATTTAAAGGTAACCCACCTTAGACCAATCTTTGAAAACAACTGCTTTGCACCACTCAAGTGATTAAGCAAATCACTTATTCTTGGCAAGGATACTTATTCCTAATAGTAACTTTGTCCGCTTTGAGTAATTCATACCCAACCTCTGCTCCCATCTTTCTTTTCAATAATTAACACGGAAACACCCTGAACTTGTGGGAAGACTAGGTAACATTACCTTTCTGTCCTCTACGGTGTTCATAATCGACTCACCAATGGGTAAAGGTTTTGTATAAGTTTTCTTGAAAGCGTTTGAATATAAAATAATTTTCCCACTTACCCATGGGTGTTTGCTTTTTGCTAACCCGACATATTAATAAGACATATCTTCACCTCGTGACTCATTCTTGAAACTCAATTCCAAAATCCGGATAATCTTTCTAAACCCATAAGTCGGATGACTACTCTAGAACCAACCATTCCTTGATTGAATCTATTATTCATTCACTTAGATTCCATCAATAATAGTGATACAAGGATGTACCTATCACAAATATCAAAATATTCTTTAGATTAGGGATTTATTAATAATATTATACAAATGTTACTAACTCAAAGTAATCATTAATGGTAGTAACTAATAACGATAAGAGTTGCTAATGTAACTAACCGCTTTCCTAGCTAAGTAGGACTTACGGAAGATTTTGAACTTCATTCGATCACACCGCCTTGTGGACTACTCGAGCTAAACGTTTATGTTTGGATTCATCACTTGAGTCAAACTAGTTATTATAATCATCAAAGAAATAGTCAAAATAGAAGGATTCTTCCACGGAATCAAACGGGCACAAGATAATGCTTCCAACGTTGATTCCGAGAACAATTCTCACCACTTTAGTCATTCCTTTGGTCCCATAACTCTCGGCTCCACAACCATTCAAACATAACCATAACCTCTTTAACGTATCCATTTGGTATGGAACATGTCTTGCTTAACAATAAGTAAGGTGTCTCACGCTCACTTGATTCCGTCTTACTATAGAACAACATCACTATGAGAGATTGAAAATTCCACCCTTGGATATCTTTGGTGGCATACCTCATAATCGTTAAGCTTTTGGAAACTCTCACCGATCGTTGAAAAGATAAAGCTACTAACAACCTTTTCCGGAATAGGTCCATTGGAAAAACTATAATGAGTATCATCCTAAAGCAGTGTTTAGGAATCTCATCTTAACGACTGGAAGTTCTCTTTCCACTTCCCAAGCCTTTAATGGGTTTATGTCCTACAACCGCTTCAAAATTTAACAAATTGGGTAAAGTAGAAGTACATTTCAGAATACCATTGAACAATTAGTTCAAATCCTACTCGGATGTGTAGACATTTTCGTTAGCTTTCCAACGCATCACGAACATAAAAATCGAGTTCGTATTAGAAGTTATGAGTAAAACAAGTCGGAGAACTGACGAAAATTTCTCACATACCGAGATCGGCTTGCTCATACTATATCCCAATCAGCTTGAATATATTTTCCCTCACATGTGACATCTCATGTTCCTTATCGCAATCATTTCTTAGAAGCAAATAACGGTCCATTGCATAACTTGATTGGAAGCGAGTTTTGAGAATAGATTGAAAAGATGTTCCTCAAGTTCCTCTTACGAAAGTTTAACAATAGCATCCCATATAGATGCAGTCTTTCAATCCAATAATCACTCTTTCCAAATATTGCCATAACGGGAATTGTTTGAAACCCAAAGATATGTCACCATCAAAATCCCCTACTGATCTCTTCATGATTGAGACTTGGTTCTGAAACCGTGATCAGAACTAATTCTATCAGCATTGGGTTCTGTAGCCAATACTGAGATTGCACTACAGCTTAATATATCGTCTTCATAGCATTTCATAAGGCGGCTTTGAGGAAAAGAACATGGTCAAGACTCGCAGCTATCCGGAGAATGTCTCTAACTGCGATCTAAGTTGGGGTTTATTCTAACCATAAGGTAATGTTAACTATGAAATAATGTTTCCATAACTGCTAGACTGACTAATCAACGGTCAGGATCTCGGGGTGCCAGTTAACCTTAACCGGTCTTACAATACGGTCATTATTCGCTTAAAGGCTTCTCTTAATTGTAGTTCCTGTAGGACCTACAATAACTTCCACTCGCAATTCTACAATTGCACTGGTTCACCGATTGAACATTCGCCCACCGTTTCCTCGAACCAACTTGGCTGCCCATTACTTGCTTCAGAACACCAACTGTAGCCCTTTGCTTCCGCTGCGTGCTCTGATAAACTGAGAAGGCCAGAATTCCTATAGTTTAGGATTTGGACATTTTCGGGGCTGAGGCAAATAACTGTCATTGTTCTCGATGAACTCACATGAAACATTGAGTGGATCTCACTCAATACTTCACATAATATACTTGAAAGGTTATTTTTTAATTGTCTAAGTCCAATAGAGAGAAGACTTATCTAACCTCTTGACCATATTTGGTGGTGGTCTCTTTTTTTCCGACTAGAATTTATGAATGGAGTTGCAAAAGCGGTTTGAAGATACCAAAATGTAACACCCTAGTATTTCTAAACAATAGAAATACCAAAACATACATATTAGCTTACATAACATTATAAATTTCTTTACTTAGATATGAATCTCTACAAGGAAAAAACAAAACAATAAATAACTTAAACAAATTTAAGTCATAAATCGATACAAAAGTAACAAGGAAAACATAAAGACATACCGTTGATTTTGGACTAAATATATAATCTTAAGCCCGCCCAAAATATCGAGCATGCCCCACCCACTGCGTGCCTATACAACCTTCAACCTCTTCTTCCCTGTTAATCAAAAGCAACAACATTTGTAGGGTGAGATAACAAATCTCGATGAGTCTTACCGTGACCCACTTACCTATCACTCGGTCCATTTATAAAACATTAATTAATTTCTTGATTTAATAAATAAACCATGCACGTTACTAATTGCACAATACCGATCGCACATCCGCTAATCCCGTGCGATGCATTCATAACGTCAAAACAATTGTACCATACCGATTGCACATCCGCTAATCCCGCACAATTACATTAATTCTCTTTAGCATAACACCGATCGCACATCTGCTAATCCCGGTGAACCCTATCATTGAAGGCCTAGGTTTAGGGCTCATGACTTCCCCTCTAGTATGCTATCCGGTGGGTCGTCACCCGGACTAGACATAATATATATATATATATCAGACATAATTTACTCTATGATATAAATTCATATCATACGGTTCTTCTTATGAACCTGCATAACCAGTCCAAACACCAAATTTTGTTCTTAAAACAATTGTTCCCACACGTATACTAGATTTGTCGGTTTTTCGAAATATTCAAATCATTAACCGTTATTTCAAAACCACTTTGAATTTGCATAAAAATTTCCAACAAAATTTCTGCAGAGTTTCCTCTGAAATATGGACATCCAGAAATAGTATAATTACCTCTAAAACCAGTCGAGACATATATTCCAGTCAATTCAGTCCACATATCAGCATATAAAATGACAATTTAACCGAAAAACGTAATCTTTCCGAAAAACGATTTTTGACTCAAAAATTAACGAAACCCGAAATTTCGAAAATCATTTAAACATAACACATAAACACATTTTAAAAATTCCCTAACGTGAGTAAAACTCACCTCGTGTGATGAAAATCACACAATACACAAAAGCTTGGCGAAATTCACGATCTCGAAACTTCACGAACTCGCTCAGAAACTTCACGAACTCGAACCCGGATCGTTCCAAGCACTTCCAAACAGAAAACCAGCAGCTCCTACTGTACCAATCAATTCCAAAACCGAATTCCAGCTCCTCAAACCGAAACCAACAGCCCCAAATTCTTCTGTGGCTTCAATCGACTCAAATCCACCATAAAACTCGTACTCCACACTCCCAAGCAAGTAGTTGAGCTTCCCACGAGCAATCTGAAGCTTCCAAGTCACCCAATTTCGATTTTTCTCCACTTTGAGCTCTCGAGTTGAAATGAGAGAGATCTTGTTGTTCCTTCCTCTCCCCTTCGCCCTTCTCTTCTCCCTCTCTCTCGGTTTCACGTTTCTCTCTCTCTCTCTATTCTTTTCTTTCTTTTCTCTTCTCTGTTCTTTCTTTCCTTTTTATTCTTTCTTTCATTTACTTTCACACAAGTGAGAGTTAAGAGAGTATTTGGATATTTTTGGTATCCTAGAGCTCATTTAACATGAGTGGTATAATTCCTAAAATACCCTTAGAGTACTAATTTCCACTCAGTTATGCATTTAAATTATTTTCTCTAGCAATTATAAATTGCTTTCGTAACAACCTCATATTCGTGACTTGATTTATTACCTATTCAAGTAATAAATCATTCGTTAAATTTCTTAATTTGAAATTAACGAAATTAGGGATGTTACACAACGCATCATTTGCTTATCAAATTAAGAAATTAACGAGTGGATTGTTATGTGAAAAATAATGAGACACATTTTAAAATGAGATTGTCTCGGAATTAATGAGTCCTCGTCAAGTTATAGGATTAAATAGTTTTATTGATTAAATGGTGTTAATTGGATGTGAGAGTTTTGGGGTAAAAATAGGATTAGTGAGATTTGTGAGCCAAAGGCATTTAGGCTTTTCACCCAATTAGACCCTTGACCCACTTATACCCTTATAGTCAAAGTAAAATAAGAAAAGTGAAACAAAAAGAGAAAAGAAAGAAAGAAAGGTAAGGAACAGAGAGAGACCGTGAGAGTGAAGAGAAAAGTTAGAAAATAAAATAAGAAAGAGAAAATAAAAGGAAGAAAGAGAAATAAGAAAGGAGAAGAAAAAGGAATCAGAGAAAGTAAGAAACAGAGAGAAAAGAGAGAGACCCGAGAGAAGAAGAAGGGAGGTGACGAAGGAGAAGGAAAAAGGAGAGGGAAGATCTCTCTCAATTCTTCACTTGGTAAGGGGCTTTTGGTACCGTTCTCTTCCATTTTTCCTCCTCTTTCTAATGGTGTAATTTGTATCCCCTAATTTCTACTCGTTTTCGTTTTACCATTGTTGAAGTTTTGGAGCTCTAGTGGAAGAAAACGAAAATTTGGAGCTGTGGTTTCGGTTTAGAGCTGTGAATTCGGTTTAGAGCTGTTGATTTCGGTTTATAGGAGCTTGGATCTAAGTTTGGGTTGAGTTCGTGTGTTTGGAACGGTTGAGTTTCGCTCCGTTTCGGTATTTCGTGATTTTCATCACGATAGGTGAGTTTTACTCACGTTTAGGGAATTTAAATGTTGTTGGTGTGTTATGTTTAGAGAGTTTTCAAAATCTCGAGTTTCGTGAATTTTCGAGTCAAAAACAATATTTTACGAAAATCCCGTATGTTTGAAATTTAGAACGAAATCATACTGTTTTGCTTGTTGGACTGTGATGCTGGACTGGAATATATATTGTCTGTTGTGGTTGAAATTGGATTGAAACATAGTTTGGGTTCGATCGGAGAACGAAACGGAACGGAAATTGGGCACTAAGTTGAGAAGTTCCTATGTTCCCAATATCCAATGTTTCGTTTCGACGCTCCGTTCGGCTTCAAACTTCTTTCAAATCCTTTTCCTAACCACTCATATCTTATATGGTTTTCAGTTGTGGGTCTGTGTCAGTCGAATTTATAAATCTTTTGGAAAACCGTAAATTTTGTATATGTGCGGGAATTAATGATTTTTGAACAAAATTGATGTCTGGACTGGTTATACAGGTAAATGTATTATTTTGGGATGTCCATATTTCAGAGGAAGCTCTGCCGAATTTTGGTTAGAACTCTTTGATACATATCCAAAGTGGTTTTGAATTAAGCAGTTAAAGTTGTGAATATTTCAAAACCGTAAAACCTAGAGTACGTGTGGGAACCAAATGTTTTATAACTTAAATGTTGATTGGATTGATTTCATGAATTCATTGATATTATAACCTATCATAGAATGAGTTATGGTTGTATATATATGTAAAGTATATTGAACATAGTTGACGGCCCAATGCGGGTACGGTATTTAATTATATCGATTATGGGTGACGACCCAAGAGGATAGTACACTAGGGAGAGGGAAGTCATGAGCCCTCGAGCTAGGCCCATATGAGGTTGTTCACTGTGAGTGGATTGGGTTCACCGCAAACCGAAGAAAAGAAAAATGGTTTAAGGTGTTGTACTAGATTATGTAAGAGGATAGTGAATAACCATCAAAAATTGGGTTATGAACTATAGATAAGTAATTTATATTGTACATAGTCATTAAGAATTGGACTATTGTTAGTGATTGACTGTATATTGTAATTTATAAATGGACCGAGTGATGGGTAAGGGGTCGCGGTAATACTCACTGAGATATGTTATCTCACCCTACAAATGTTGTTGTTTTCAGATATGCAGGGGAAGCGTAAAGCAAACAGGCATGATTAGATGTTGTGGCTTGGAGATTTGTAGACATAGTAGCTTAGACTATGTTATTTAGTTTGCCTCTGTATTTTCTGGAACTTAGTTTATAACTTGCTTGTTAAGTTGTAAAACTAATCTATTTTACCCTTGTCTTTGGATATTGAGTATTTTGTTGTAATGTTTAAGTGATACTTAAGTACTTATGTTATTGTACCCTAAGTACCTTAAGTTGGAAATAACTCTTTGATTGGAATTCGAGAGTTTTGTATTATTCAATATCTCAGACAGGGGCATATTTTACTCTGAATGAATGCTAATGGTGCATTTTTTTTGTATTTCTATTTTTAAGAAATACTAGGGTGTTACAAAAACCGTAAGTGTGTGAAGGTTAAAAGAATACAATTGGCTTTATAATGACAATTTATCTATGCAATAATAAACAGGTGATATATATCACAACTGATTGTAAGAGTGACGGGCAATGCATGCATAGTGGATATAAAATTATATTTACAATTCATTTAACAATCAAATTTAATATCAAATATTATACTTACGAAATAAGGATAAATAAAGTGGAAAAAAGAGATAAAGAGGTTAACAAAAACATACTTTTCTTTTTGAAGCAACCAAAACATACTTAATTGCACAATATGTCTTCCTATTTTTTTCCTTGTCTTCCTATTTTTTTCCCTTATGAAAATTAGAAAATAAATTTGGTTTACAAAACTTCACAATATTGTATTTAACACCTTTTTAATATTTTAAATAAATAGAATAATTTAACATATTTTTAATATTTATAATTTTATTTAAATAATATATTAATTTGAATTTTAAAATTATATTTAGGAGTCAGTAAAATGAATTGAAAATATATTGTGATATTTAATAATTATTGGGAAAGTGAGATTCATTTTAAATATTGGATGTCATATTGGTTGAGTGGACATTAATTAAGTAAAATAGGAATATTGAGATTTAAGTTGGAAATTAAATAAAGATGATGTGGAGCATCCTAGAGCTTGGAAAAAGCTTCCTTTATCATGAAATATTAACTACTTCTCTCTTGCAATAGACTAAATTAGGCAATAGTTATGTTATTTAGTTTAGAGCAACTTGAATATAATTTTGGCATACTTATCTAATTCATTGTTTAAATATATTATTCAAAAGTTTTATCTAACTTTAACATTAGTACAACTAAAAATTAAATTAAATTTTTTATACTTACAAAGGAGCACGCTTTAAATGAATTCTATTAAATTTTAAAATAAGTAAGCACAATATGAATGCAAATTAGTAGACAATGTTTAAAATAGAAACAAAATGGAGTTTATGTTTCATTCATACCTGTTAAGTTTTTATTCATGTCATAGGTATGCAACATAATATAAACACACGCATGATTTAATTTCTTAAAAAAAATTTACTTTAATTTCATTAGTTATTTGTTGGTAAAATTTGATTAATTAACATCCGATTTCCATAATAAATTTTTTCCATAAAATTGCAAGTTTTTTATTAAGTAATTTTATTTAATTTTATATTAAAAATTTAAAAGTCAATTTAAATTTATCTATGTTGTTGACTCTATAAAGCAAATAATAGACACTCTAACCTTTCAAAAGTAGGTTTGACATGCAAGTTAAAAAGAATTAGTGAGATTTCACTAATAAGGGACTAAAACTTATGAAAAAATTTATCGTTTTCGTAGCATCCAAGTATTTTACAAATGCCTTTTAAACATCATAACATTTACAATTTGGATTCCTTTTTATTCATAGATTCAAAGATACTTCTTTCCTTTGATTGAATATATATACAACATTACCTTCCACCAATTACCAATAAAACTTTAAACTACTACATGTAATGGCTCGATCTCCAATTCCATGCATACCCTATAATCTCCAAAACCTCCAACTCTCTCTTATCGAAAATCCAATGCACCAATTACCTTCAACGCATCATTTGCTTATCAATTTGTTGCATGCATGTAGGGCACTCTTTGTTACACTTGTTGTCTGTGGGTAGACTATTAAAATAGTTTGAGATCAGTTGAAGTAATTACTTGTTAGTAGTCATGACTGTAGTGTGACTAAACCAGAATGTGTTAGTAGGTGAAAATGGTTGAAGATGCAAAAAGAGGAAGGGTGCACAAATGAGATGAAAAGGGGTACTGTGTATAAATCCGGGGAATAAAAGTCTCTATATAAATGGATTATAAATCGTGAGTGTGAAGGTTACAAACTTTTTTTTTCGTATAAACCGGGTATCCTATGCGCGCAACTGCAGAGACTAATCCCTCGAGCGGGGTAGGACCACAAATGGCGCCTCAATATATATAATGACAATTTACAATTGGGTTATAATGACAATATATATATATTCAATATTAAATAGGGTGATATGTTACAAAAGATTGTAAAAATGAGAAGCTAAAGGGATTATAAAACCGTAAGTGTGTGAAGGTTAAAAGAATACAATTGGCTTTATAATGACAATTTATCTATGCAATAATAAACAGGTGATATATATCACAACTGATTGTAAGAGTGACGGGCAATGCATGCATAGTGGATATAAAATTAGATTTACAATTCATTTAACAATCAAATTTAATATCAAATATTATACTTACTAAATAAGGATAAATAAAG
The DNA here is from genome assembly GCA_020916435.1 of Oxytropis ochrocephala. Classification (NCBI taxonomy): domain Eukaryota; kingdom Viridiplantae; phylum Streptophyta; class Magnoliopsida; order Fabales; family Fabaceae; genus Oxytropis; species Oxytropis ochrocephala. The sequence goes on along the minus strand of CM037094.1, from coordinate 73,716,875 downwards.
TGGAAAAAAGAGTTTGGTCCATTCACTCGCTTCAAAAACAAAACAAATGCACTTCATAATTAGAGACAAAAATGTCGTATTTCAGTGTTGAACATTCATTTGTATTTGAATGTTCAATGAACATAGTAGAAAAAATTTAGACGCAGCACGTCATCCAATTTTTTATATTAAAACAAAACATTTTTCTATAGAACAATATTAAAATATTTAACATGATTGATACATGTCTATAGCAATACAAAACAATTGTCACCTCAATTGCATGATTCAGTAAAGATCCAAATTTTTATTTTTGCGTATTTGATTAAAATGTTACGCATTTTTATATTTCATATCAGAAAAAATGGAATTTAACCATCTCAAAAAAATAACCTTAAAATTCAGAAGTATCATATAGAAAAGGAGGGAGGTGAAGAGTCACAGATTTGAAGCTGGAGAGTGAGGTAGCTAGCAATTGAGAGTTTGCATATTCAAATCTAGCGTAGATTTGTTTCTCAATGACAAACTGTTGCGGTTGTTCCGCTGGTGGTGAAAGAAGATCGAGAGATGAAGGATGACGACTGAGATAGGAAGAAAGGGAAAAATGAGCGTGAGGGAGATGGAAATCACGCATTTGCCTATTGAGTGATTGAATCGCTACATGTCACTTAGTTGTTGTTATCATTGTCTACGCGTCGCACTATTTTCACATTTTGTGGTGGGACTGTGAAAGGAGAAGAGGACACAACTTTAGAGCAAGAGCCTTTGGGAGATTAAAGAGTTTCAAAAAAAAAAAAAAAAAACCAGAGAGCGCAGCAAGTTGGTTATAGAGAGAGGGTGGGGTACACCCAGGTTGAAAAATGGAAATGGAATTAAATAACTCTTACTTTAGTTCAAAAATTATAGAGTTGAATTTAAAATAATAGGGAGATTCCAAATAATAAGTTTATTTTTTTCCAATTTTTTGTTTTATTCTTATTTTCATTTTTTAGTGGAATTACTCAAGTGAGCATTTTTTTTCCATTTTAAATTTAACCTCAATATATATTACTAAACTATTTTGCAATGCTAACATTGTTTCATAAAACAAACAACTATTTTGCAATGAATGTAATGAAATACTGAATGCAGATATAATATAATATAATATAATATAATATAATATATAATGTAATATAATATAATATATATTAATCATTTTGGCTTAAGAATTACTAACATGCGCTATGTGACACCCATTTTCTACCCCATAATTTACACGCCATTTATCGAGTAATTCTTTTTTCGCAAAATATTAATTTAAGCGATAGAAAAGAAATGCCACATCGTCATTAACAAAACTCGTCAAATGCACTCATTAAGTTTGTGCAACCAACATCCGTCATGAAAATTAAACTCCAAAAATACGTCACAGCGGAATAAAACAATAACTCACTAATACCACTCAAACACGTCTCACATCATCGATATAATCATTAAACAATTAACTAAGTAATTAACAAAATCCAACCATGCCCCCTAGATGTTATAATATTTATAAGAATCTATACATTTAATTCACCAATCTTTTGAACTTGAGCCGTTTGATTTTAATCCAATGGTGAGACCATTCATAATTTTTTTGTCTTTCACCAGAGTGATGAGTTCCACGGATCACACTCAACTTTGAGTTCGAACTTGAGAGGTAGCGTTAAAGAAGCGGTTGAAATTGTCAAAACTTTGTGTAAAAAAAAAAAAAAGAAATTGTAAAAACCATTTATATTGTGATAATTCAAATAATTACACTGATTTTTATACTGTGAAAATGATCAGTCTTCTAATGATACTTTGAAATTATAAAAATGTAACAAGAAATTGGACTCAGGATTTAATTTGAAATAATAATATAATTTGTTTGAAAAGTATGAATCACAAAAAAGTACAACAACAGTAATCTCAATGCCTTTTTTAATAGGATGGAGATGTGTTTTTAAATAGTATCATGACATGCTAATTAATTATTATGTGGCAAGTTCTACTATGTACTAGTTTACCTTTGCATTGGTTTGTTGTAATGGCAAACATATATATTATAAAAATACATAGATACAAGGGATATCAAAACCATACAAAAGAGCCAGAATACATAAGTAAGTTCGAGAAAAAACTAACAATAAAAGTTATTTAGAAATATACAAAAACAACTCTGCTCACCACTCATAGTAAATGCATGGAGTTACTCCACATCTCGCTAGAAACAATCTCCAACACAAAACTTTGATTGTCTCTAGGACAAATTAAAGGTCAAAAGTTTTGCATTGGTTGCTGTGGAAAAAGCTAGAAAGAAATAGAAATTATCTCCTTGTTTGGTAGGAAGTGAATATAATATGGAATAAGCTCGAAGATATCTATGTCTTAGACACTAGTATTATACCGGCCCGTGCATCCGCACTGTATTGTTTATATATTGCTATGAAGTCATAATAGTTTAGATGTTATAATATTTATAAGAATCTATACATCTTATTGGCTTTTTGGTATCTTTTTAGTCTACATCAAACTAACAGCTAGAAAGTTGTAAGCAACTGATAACCATTTAACAATATGGAAAAGCTAGTCTGTCATTTAAAATTGGAAATCAAAAGCTAATATGTATAATATTGGGAAGCAATTGATATTCATTAAAACCAAATAAAAGAAATTCAAAATCAGCTACAAACGGTCCTATATTAATGTATTTGGCCATTACAATACAAAATTTCCTGTTCTTGGGAGCACGTATATATATGTATGTAGCTTTTCAGTGTCTCAAAAACCTGATTCATTTGAATTAAAAATGTCATAGAATTGAAAGCAAGGTAGTGATTAAGAATTTGTAAGTGTAGTTGTGTTTCTTAATTGAAATAACAATACTTTTATAAACACTACAATATGAACATTTATTCAGTATAAATCATTTTAAAATATAGATGAAATTTACAATTGCTAGATGTTTTGAACACTTGAAATGGCTACATACAGTTGACCGTGACTAAATACATGTCTAGCTAGGTGGGTTTATTCCCACAGATGCCAATGATTATCCTTGTGATTTGTTGATAGTTATAGTATATGAAACAATTATGGGAAACTGTCATCTAGTCATCTTGAATGGCCAAGTTGATTGAGAATGTGACATTGACATTCAGAGAATATAGATATGTTTCCAATGTTCTTACTTAAAATTACGTACCTTTGCCCCCAATATAACGTTGTTGTTGTGCCACATGTCGTGTAGGGAGAGTAACACTAACACCTAAACTAAATTAACCAAAGTGCTATATATAATAAAAATAGCAGCACTTTCTAGTGATCAGCTAGCATTAGTCACAAAACCAAAAACTATCCTGTTCCGTTTTTCTTCTTCTTAAAAAACAATACAGCAGAACTCATGAATTCAGCTAACTCCCACTCCCAGGTAGTGAATAAAGAACAACTTTCTTGGTCTGTTCAGACTTGCAAGACAGAGTGTTTGAATCCTTTAAAGGAAGGCTTCATGCTTCCATTGGAGCACATGAGATTTTCAGATCAGAGGTACGTAATTAAATACAATTTTCACTCCATCTCATATATTCATCTAAATTACTTAGACACCAATGATACATTGAGAAGAAGAGGTTGAACGAATCTTCAATATAAAGTGCCAGTGCTACATAGATTGATTACTTTGATAGTAATTCAACGTGATTCATCAGCATCACTTATGGTCTTAACTTTAAGTTATGCAGTTGTACAAACCAATCAAAAGTGTTTTTTTTTTTTTTACTTCAAAATTGAAGCCATATGAATTTTTTTGACAGTGCCTTGTTATTGTGTTATGAAATGAAATTAGAAATAATTTTTGACTTGTTCTGAGACCATATTTTGTTTCCTTGGCCGACCATACCAGAATAGGACGAGGAATAGAGACACCATAATATATCAATGATATCGTACACATACTTGTCTGATAGTATAACTATATGTTGATTAATACTGGTTTAGTCAATAGAATTGGAATTGTTCTCTAGGAAAATTATCTATAACTAAAACCATCTGCATTGTTTTCTACACTGAATATTCTTTCATAGTCAAGTATATTACTATCCATTTTGTCACAACTCTTAATATTACACTACATTTTTCGAGGCCTAGTCAAGCGAGGTTTAAAGATGTATTGAGATCCTCTCCATTTACGGGACAGTTCCAGTAAGAGAGAGATAGACTCATGGAGTAAAATAATATTATTTTATTTGATGTGTCTATCTCTCTCCTCTCTTAACCGCCCAATAACTAGAGTGTCCAATCCGCTTAAAGGTAAGGTGTTTTGTTAGTAATTCCTCGGGGCCAAAATTCTCGCCTCGCTTGGTGCCCATGAAATTTGAATTTAGAGCTAGTGCAATCGAGAGAGTGTGTGCAATCAATCGGTTGGAAAATCGAGTCGCCCGATCAAGATCTAATAGTCTAGATTTGAAGTGCAATTTTTGATTTTTGCTTTTGAAATTGAAATCGGATCGCTTTGATCTTGATCGATGACCTCAATATTACCGAATGCATTATCGCACGCCTCTCTCTCAACTCCACACAAACTGAATCCATGAAATTTCCATATATAGTAAACTTAACTAAACACAATAGTTTATAATTTACAAACTAGGTAACATATGTAACAAAAAGTTGATCAATTTTTATCACTAAACACACCCTTTTTAATTTTGTTATTTCAGGATGTGGAAAGCAAAGATTGACAGAATTAGTAGCAACAACATCTCTAATATTCACCCTAACAACATCAATTATAACATGCTTAGACTCAAAAGAAACCAATCCTAAGCTTCTAATTCCATTTGCGCTTTCATCATAGTTTTCTTATTCCTAATAGTAATGAGTCCTCTCTCTCTGGTGGTCACATGAGTCCTGCTTTCACATTCATAGCTGCTCTTAAAGGAGTCATTACTTTCACACGTGCACTCATTTACATCTTAGCACAATGCATAGGTTCAATAATTTGTTTCTTCATACTTAAGTGTGTGATGGATCCAAGATTAATAAATACATATTCATTGGGAGGTTGTGCAATTAGTGGCAAAGAAGTAAATTCAGGTATAAATCAACATAATGCTTTGATTTTGGAATTTTCTTGCACATTTGTGGTACTCTTTTTGGGTGTCACATTGGCTTTTGATAAGAAAAGATCTAAAGATTTGGGGTTACCAATTGTTTGCTTAGTGGTGGCAGGGTCTATGGCATTGGCAGTATTTGTGTCTATAACTGTAACTGGGCGGGCCGGTTATGCCGGTGTTGGGCTTAACCCAGCTAGATGTTTGGGTGCAGCATTGCTTCATGGAGGCCCATTATGGAATGGACATTGGGTTTTTTGGGTTGGCCCTTTTTTGGCCTGCTTAGTCTATTATAGTGTCTCTATTAATCTACCAAAGGAGGGTTTGGTTTTGGATGATGGAGAATATGATGATGCATTAAAGTTGGCTTTTGGTTCTTCAGGGAATATTCCTAACGGTGCCGTTTCAAATGATCTCACAATAGAAGGACATGTGTGAATTGAATAAAGATGATTTCATGACTTTTTATACACATGTTTTTAATTAAGAACACACTTTAAAGTCCTAACAAACGATTTCACACCTGCCATAAAAACGATTTCACACCTAATAACTTTTTGTAACTCATTTCACACCTAATAACTTAGTGCAAATCATGTGTAAAAAAGTTTTAGTACAAATCATCCGTAAGACCTAATTCAACTGAAAATATCGAAATTGTTAGGCTGAATATTATGTCTCGGGTTCAAACTCGAGACTTCAAAGTTGCGTGTGTGAATTTCTAATAATAGTGACCACTCAATCTAAGTAAAAAAAATTAGTACTACAATAAAGAGAAATATACAGAAATCTTTCACCTTAATTGAGAGAGCAATTTTGTAGACAACGATAAGAGAATGCTTACGATTAATATATTTTTAATTTTGAAACTATAATAAAATGTTGTTAATGATTCAAAGAATTTTTTTTAGATAAGCAAAAAATTCATTAATAAGAGCATTAGATGTACTCAAAACCCAAACAACAAGACTTTCTCAAGAATTGTTTATACACATAAGAGCAATAAGCCACCCTCCAAGACAAAGACAAAAAAGAGAAAAAATAGAGTCTATCTAAGCTAATTCTCCTCTAGTCAAAAGATCATTCCGAGCTAAACATATACCAACAAATTGTCAGCCAAAACTACTATCATGTCTTCTGAACCTTCTTTCCCTTAAAGAACCACTCGCCCTTGACAAAACGATGTTTCAACCCTTTCAATTCCTTCCACCCTCTCCTTATATCAGATGTAGAACACGATGCAAAAACATTAACCACATCGATGAAATAATCATTAACCTCAACACAAATCCCTCAAAAACCAGTACTAGAAAACCAACAAATCAAGAACCAACCTGCCACGACGAAACAATACCACTCAAACTGTTGATTACCCCACAAAAGACTTAATTCTCTTTCAACCATAGCCTCCCTCTTAGTTTCTGGTAAGCAAATAAGATCAAACTTACCCGATCTGATAAGCGACAACGTTTGGCATCATCGCCCCACCCACACGAAGATTAAACGATAAGATACTCAAGGGTCACCATTATTGGCCACCCCCTTATCCCTTGCTACCCCGCTTCTCTCCTTCTTCAATTAACTCGATATACTCCCCATCAAGCAAAGACCCTCCACCCCCTAACTTCTCAAGACCTTCCCACACCTTTCTAGCCACTACCTTATTTTGAAGGGCCTGTAAAGTTTGTTACTGATTCTCAATACTGTTGAAGAAATGGAATCAGAAAGGTCATGAACCGCAGTGGAGTTTTGCCCATTCTTGGTTTTTTTTCTTTTAGGACCCACTATCTTCAACTTAATTGGTTTCTTATGATACCTTCGCTTTCCCCAACTCGAATACTGCTAGGAACAACGCCTTGTTGGGCTTGAGTCTCTCGATTTGAGATGAAGGAGATTCAACATTGATGGGTCTTAAACTCGCCCCATTTGACTTCTCAATCGCCCTCAAAATTAAATCTAAAGGTTGTTCTCTACCAATTGATTGTTCAACCGATCGAGATTATCCACATGCACCTTTGCTTCCTTCACAAAGCTAGAAATTGAATTTGAATTCAAGGAATGGGATCCCCAAATAAATGGAGTTTGACCATGCGCTCCTGACACATTAACTTCACGAGAATTCCTCCATGATGAGTGCAAACTGTTATCATCCATCATTTCCATAGTACCCCCCAGATTCACGCAAGGAATTAACAACAACATTTAATGCTTCGTCGCCACCGTCATCTTCTCCATGCTCGTCGGCGTTACCGGAAAAATATGAATAAAAAATTCCTTCTCTGAACTTGTTGCATCATCATCATCTTGAACCTTGACACTCACATTACTCCATTGAAGAGGACCGCTTCAATCTTGCGCCACTTTAATATTAAACGACACATTATTAATAGAGACCTGAAAGATTCTATTCACTGTTTCAGTTTCCTGAGTGCGAACCAAAAGACGAGCAACGTCTAACGACCTCTTCGTATCTGTGTTATCATCTGACTTGATATAAACTTCTACATAAGCTGAAAGTTTCCTTAAAAAACTCCACATTCCATGCATGAACCAGAATACCGTAGCATCTGAGTCAAGTTACCCATTCGGGATCCACATCTGACGGCTTCCATGGACGAATCCATTTGAACCATTGATACAACCATTCACGCGCATCATCAATAAAACCACTGAAGTCAACATCGTCCTTATCTCCTTCCAGAAGAACTAAGTTAGATCCCATAGGTGTTGCTTTGATTGAAAAAAAACCTTGCCGGATAATTCATCTTGAATGGCGTAAGACTTTCCCGGGATAATAACCTCCCCTACCATCACAAGAGAGAGATGTACGTCAATGGGAACAACACAAGACCATTCCCCTCGCTCTCCATGATCGCTGCTCCCTTTAAGCCCACCTACTTTGCCTTCCTTAGAGGAATCCGCAGAAAAAACTTGGACCGTTGGAATCTTCTTCTTCCAAACTTGAAGAGGGACCTTTGGTCGATGCTCCGAAGTCACCTTAGGGTGTTGGTCATGATTAACCTTCCGTTGGAATCTAGGAATATTAACATGGATCTTGTCTCCTTCCACAAAAATATTGTCCAGAATGATAGACATTCTTTCCGGTTCTTTGATGTCGTAAAATCGAACAAAACCGAACCTCCTACCAATAACGTTCCTCCTTGCCGGAATAACTACCTCTTTAACGCTACCATGTTTAGAGAAAACCTCAAGCATGTCTCTAGCTCTACACCTCTCCGGGAAGTTGGAGAAGAAGAACGATGTGCACAACCCTACTTCTGGTGAGGCGATGTCCATTGTTTTTCTCCCCTTCCACCTGCCACCCGTCCTTTCCCTCCTACTCCTAATTGTCTGCCACCCTCCATTAGTTGTTTCTCTTTCAATATAGTTTATGCGGCCGCGGATTCCTCGATCTGAAAAACCCTCATTCATTCTGCTGCTTCTACTGTGGTGTCCACATGAGAGAGTAACAGTGAAAAACAAATCGGCGATCAGAGAATGGAGAGAGGAAACAGATTATCTTGTAATTAAGACGGAAGGGAGTAATTCACGTTTTTGTTCCTTCAATGCCGATTATACACTGAGAAAAGGGAATAGGGTTTAGCCGCCACCGCCGCTGGTAGAGAGAAATCAAACGCATGTGACAGTGTATGATTCAAAGAATTTTGCCTAAGTTCTCCTAAATCTCCTGAAACCCTCTTCCAATACATTTTTTAAGTTCATCCAAATTGGGGAATTTAGTTTTATGAAGAGAAATAAACTCTCCATTAAAGTTGATGGTTTATCCTTCCTTTCATCCTTCTTATTTTTTCAAGCCCCTCTCTTCCCCCTCCCCTCTAAACTCCCAAACAAACCCTTAGAATTTGATGAAGAGATGTTGAGAGAGACAATTCTATGAGTGTTTTTTTTAACAATTCCATTAAATTTGTTTTTGTTATAGTCAGAAGTAGGTGTGTTCAAAGTCGAACCAAACTAATAGAAAACCATAAACCAAACCAAACAAAATCGAAAACGCAAAAAATCGCTTTTTTTTTGGTCCTGTTCGATTTTTTGTATTACTGAACCGCGCGGTTCGGTTCGCCGTTTTGATTACCGAACCAAACCAAATTGAAAACCGCAAAAGTCGCTTTCTATTGGTCCTGTTCGTTTTTTTTATTAGTGAACTGCGAACCAAATCAAACCTCAAAATCCTGTATAAAAAAATAAAATTAGACAAAGCATCATGAACGCAAATTCTATTATATTTTCCTTTGTTTTTCTTACTATTCTTACAAAATAACTTGTACTATCTATCATTACTCATTATACTTTTCATTCCAAAATAAAAGTCATCAATATTTCCTAACATTTTGTCAAAAAAAGATATTTCTTAACATTTATTAATTCATTTGGTCATGCTTCATCTGCCACATTGAGTAAGTCAATCTACAACCTTTGAAATTTTGTTTTGTTTCGTCAAAAATTGAACAAATCCAAATTGCATTGGTTTAGTTTGTTTGGTTTGGTTTTTTTGGAAGCCAACCAAACCAAACCAACCACATCTATTTTTACATTGCGGTTGAGTTCACTTTTTTACTCAAAATCGAACCAACCTGCACCACAAACACCCTTAATCAAAAGGACACGTTTTTTTTCCTTTAGCATTTTATATTCCTCAGTCTTATCATTTGCAAAGCAACATCATTTGCAAAGCAACACTAGACAATAGTTATCTTTCTCTTATCTCTCGAAAGCATGTCAGCAGTGGCGGATCCACTTAAACTACTATGTGGGCAATTAACCCCATAGCCATAGACTAAAATTATGATTAGCATAAAATAAAAAAAATGCTGTCGCCCTCCTCTCTCTTTCTAGAATGCCGTGATTTGATTGCACTAAAGATATTCATTCTCCAATAATAATAGTGTTTCCAAACTCCCATGATACCTTATGATCTATTTCGCAAATGATAAATAGTACACCCTCTCAAATTTATTGGGAACATGCAATCTTGTAGGTCGAGACATTGATACGCATCAAGCCAATAAGTTATTATATGTAAATTCTCTCATTACAATTGATTTTTGGTCAATGACCTAATATTCTCGATCTAAGACATTTTTGATGAGTTGTACATGTTATAATAAATCCATCACAACCTAATAAGATGGATCCTTATAAGAATGTTAGGAATATATGAGTATATGAATCTCCGTCCATGATAAAGTATGTTGAGCCAACAATTAGAGATGTTTTTATAACTCAGTGAGGTAATTATCATTTTGATAAATTAGTTTTTCCAACATTAGAGGGTGATATAAGCAGCTGAAAATGAGTAATATTTATAATAAAATATTATTGTCTCATCTTGATCCTCTTAGCTACCAATGTGAACTAGAAGTTTAAAGAATATGAGTATTATTTAAAACAAAATATTATTATCTCATCTCAATTCTCTTAGCTACCAATGTGAACCGAAAGTTCAAAGAATAATTTATTTGCAAAATTTAGTAAATTATTCACCAGCTGCAACACTCAAATAAAAATTTATGTCCCAGTTGGACACTCAAATATCGCAAAATGAATCTTAACCACGCATGAAGCGTGTAGATTGATTGGCTCCAAAGAATAAAAATCCTCGAACAATGAAATGAGCTTAAAAGCAAGATGGCCCAATAGAGGATATGGAAGCTCAAGACGAGTAATTTGACATAATTAGTTTTCAAGTTGCAGAAGAATTCATCAGGTACCTGAAATTTATGGAAATGAGATCTCAATAAATTATGTCAATAATGAAATATGATGAAACCGAAACAAAGTCAATGTCAACAATTTTGATGTGTATAATATAGCACTAAATGTGATAAGTGATGAAGAGGATTATGAACCAAAGTCTAATAAGAGTTTAGATAAAACAAAGAAAAACAGAATTGAAGCGAAACTAAGCTTGCTTTGCAAAGCAAAAAGTTTTTTTGACTTCTAGTCTGCACACTTGAAGATGTAAAGCTAGTTAGACTTGTTGACTTCTAATCTCATGTGTTATAAACTGGATATCCTCTACGCGCAACTATAGACTAATCTCTCGAGCCGGGTAGGACCGCAATTGGCAGCAAAGCTCTCCCTCAAGCGATTTAACATTGCTGCATTCCCAAAACTGGATTCGATCCAGGACCTTGATTAAGCTGGAAGAGACTTCTACCATCACATCCAAGTACTATTCGGTAGATCCTAGTCTTATCTGTTTGCAATTCTTAGAACCAGATCTTAGTACTGTTAGTAGTTTGACCTTGACTTGCTGTTTAGTCAACAAGGTGTAATACCCCAATTTTGTCCGTCTTTTTAACTTAAGCCAATTTCGCTTATCCACTTTCAACTAAATCGAAATACGATGTTTAAATTAGGCGAGCACGCGAATGATCGATCTTTTCGTGCGCTTCTTCAATTTAATCTTTGTATTTGGGTTTAGTCGCACATAAGTAGGTCCGCTAAAAGTCATTTTTTTCTCTCTCAAATTTGGCTTGTCTTTTCAATTCGAGCTTAAGAGTGCAACTCGAAGTTAATTTTAGTGTTTTTAGTTAATGAGCTCATTTCTTCTATTTTTGGGTCTCGCCTTAGTGTATTTGTCTAGTCGGGCTCTGCTCGTCTTTGTGTTTGGCCCGACTCCTTTTCTTATTATTATTTTGTGCAGTTAATTTATTTTGAGCATATATAATCCAAAAATGTCAAAAGAAATCTATTTAATTTTTATTACAACATAGGAGAGTCAAATGTCCAAATGTCAGAAAAATACAAAAAATAATAACACAAAATGTACAAAAATAATTAAATCCGAAAATTACATAAAAAAATAAATAAATAATGTATGCGCGGCAAAGAAATTGGGGTTCCAAAGAAATGCTCTCCAAGTAGCTGGGTCTGGTCCGCTCCACTCCAAACCTAAAAAACAGTCAAAGCCCATTCAAAGTCATTAATTACTAAACCTAGAATTTTAATATAAAAAGCAGTCAACAGCAGCAGGAAAAGGGACGAATTTCGAAGTAAAAATCACCAAAAAATATTAGGGTTTAACACTAAAACCCTAATCACCTAAAAATCATTTTCTCGAGATCGGGAAGGAAAAATCAAAGGGGAACCGCAGCAAAGAAACCAAACAACAAAGAAAAGCATTGGACCACGCATACCACAACAACAGATTTGTTTTTTTAATCTTCAGAGATCGTGCTAGTAACTAAGTTATTGTTAAATCGCTTTTTTGCAACTTTACCATCGCTTGTAATTTTAATTTCCATTGGTATGTCCGAATGAATAACCAATCCACGTATGTAGATCAATATGAAATAAAAAGGTTCAGATCTAGATCAAAAGTTACAAAACTAAATTAGGATAAAAAAAGGGGGACTTTCGTTCTTCATAGATCTGAGGTATAGAGTTTCTGGTTCTAAAAAATACAACGAAAGTGTAAGGTGGAATCATACCAAGTTTGGTTTCAAAAATGAGTAGAGAATCGAAATAGGAGTAGCAACGAAAACCGATCGGGCGTAAAATAGAAGAATAGGAGAAAACAAAAAAACGCGTGAAGAGACGAACTCGAAGCGTGGGTGTCGCGTGAAGCCCTCCCCACCGCAGCTTCGTCTTCTCCCCGCGCTTTCTTCACCGGAACCGCCCGCGATACACCCCACGTTCGTGATGCTCCGCGAAACGCCGGGGTCATCTTCACCGAAACCGATCCACGCCGCCGCCACCTTCTTCACCGCGGCGTGTTCCTCTCTCTTCCACCCACGAACGCCGCTCTCTCTCACGAAATGGAAGGCGAAATTTTCGCCATGATTTGTGGGGGGAACGCAGCTGGCCGCTCTTTCTTTGGAAGGGAGGGTAGGAAATTAGGGTTGAATTGTTAAGTGGGCTTAAGTGATTGCACTTTTTTTTTATTTCTTTTAATGTCCGATTACTTCTTGCACCACTCACGATTAATGCGCGCACCCACTCACTTAAGCCCGCCCGCATATCGGGCCCTCCTATGCGAACCGGGCTTGCTTTATACACCCCCTGCTTAGCTATACCACTCCCGTAACTAATAACACCCCCCATTTTGCAATTTTCACCTTTTTCTCGTTTTTTTAATTCTTTTAACTCAAACATGTTTCATTAAATCAAAAACTTTGTTAGTAGTCTTGCGAAGCCTTTGCTTGCATGATTATTAACAATGAGGAACTAGTGGTGATCACTTGGAGCCTTTGCTCAACTGATCATCACAAATGCCTAATTTTTCTAAAAACTTTCAATAAATCAAAAAACTTTGTTAATGGTTTTGCGAAGCCTCTGCTTGCATAATCATTAACAATGAGGAACTAGTGGTAATCACTTGGAGCCTTTGCTCAATTGACCATCATGAATGCCTAATTTTCCTAAAAAAACTTTTCATTAAATCAAAAACTTTGTTATTGGTCCTGCGAAGCCTTTGCTTGGATGATTATTAACAATGGAGTGCTAATGGTGGTCACTTGGAGCCTTCGCTCAATTGATCATCATGAAAGCTCAGTTTTCACAATTAAGCAAAATAAAAACCTTCCCAGAACTACGTAGCTTTGAATTCTCCATCGCACCAGGAGATACGTAGGAGCGGATCCCCTCCGTCAAGCACCACAAACTAAAAAACATTTTTCTTTTCAAAAAAAACCAAAGCGGCTAACTCTCGTCAAGCGCCGCAACTAAAAAAATTCATTAAGTCTTTTCAATCAAGAGGCAAATTTGAGTATTTTCCAAATCAACACTTAAAGCCACACGCTTAATTAAAGGTTCCCTTTCAGTAGAAAGGAGGTGTGGGGTGCTAATACCTTCCCCACGCCTAACCGAGCCCCGAACCCAAATCTTCCGATTTTCCAAAAGACCATCTGCCTTCCAAAAAGGTTTTTCTTCAATATTTTCCTTATAAAAAATATTGGTGGCGACTTCATTGTTTTAAAAAGTTGTAAACGAAGAAAAACCCATCGGGGACTTTTTCGGGCGCAACAGCTGGCGACTCCACTGGGGACCAAAAGAAAATTTTCAAAAGAGGGTCGAGCCTAATTAATTAAATATGTGATTTGTGTGTTTGATTTGAATATATTGTTTTGCCTCTATTCTTCTTATTTCTCATGCAAGCATTGTTGCATCCATATGCATTCGCTTCTTCCTCTTCTATGATTGTTTCCCCCGCTTATCTTCTTTGCTTGTATGCTTAGTTCCTCCATGCATTTCCCCCCATCTTGTTATGTTCCCTTCTTCTTTGCTCCCTTTCTTCAAGGTAAGCTCATGCATTTCTCCCCAATTCTATCATGATCCCCTCTTCTTGGCTCCCTTTCTTGAGGTAAGCAATGCAATTGGTTGTTGTTGAAACCCTAGGTTGGCTTATTTGATATTAAACCCTAGGGTAGACAACATATTACTGTTTGCTTTTGTCTGGACTGTTCTGGGTTTTCATTTGCAGGTGGGGAAGGGTAGCTATTTCTAGGTATCGTGCCCTCAACACACACACACACCTTATACTTGTGAGCGTTGAGTGGGGCCTAAAACCCAAGGTCTGAACGAAAACCTAGGAGAGTGGGAACGATTAGTGACTGCCATTCGTAGACCTTTGTCTGTATGGCTCTCATGAAAGTTCCGCCCAAGAGTGCGCTTTGTCATGATGCCTCACACTCGGTAGCTTTCTACGATTGTGGGTGTCATCATGAGAGAGACTTTAGCTCTTGGTTGCCATTGTGAGGAAGTGATTAGAACCTACATGGGAGGATTACCCTTTTCGTCGACTTTAGACCCTAGGATTCCCACCCTTCGTAGGACACAAGGGGCATACCAAATTGTGTGTTGCATTGTAATCTAGGCATGTTTTCAAAAAAGGAGAAGGAGATTTTTCAAAAAAAAGAAGAGAAAATAGAGAAAGAGCTGCCGTTGTAGCCTTTCTTTTGCCGGTCCGTACGGGGCAGCATGTGGTTCACCATTTTCAAAAAAAGAGAGAAAGAGCTGCCGTTGTAGCCTTTCCCTTACTAGGTCCATATGAAGCCACGTACGACCCGCATCTTCCAAAAAAAAACTTGAATCATTGCCAATAAAAACTCTTTCATTTATCTTGCATGCAGAGCATCATCATCATTTGCATACATCCTTGCATTACATAAAGCAAAATTTTCAAAAAAAAGGGGCAAAAAGCAAAACTTTCAAAAAAAATCATCATAGTCTTTTCTTTTACCGGACTATATGAGGTGATGTTCCCAAAATTTCAGTCACCAAACTCGGAAAAATGTTTTCATCTTATTTTTCCCATGCATGTCAAGTCGCATTATCGTCATCATTTTCATATAAAGACATCACTTGCATTGCATAAAACAAAAACTTGATAAAATTCATACATGCATTTTTCTATATCTCATTAAGGTTTGTCAAGAGTGCATTCACCGCATGTGTGCGTTTCCATTCACTAAGGCTTTTTCCCCTAATTTTCTCGAAAGATCCAAAAAATCGTGCCTTATTAGGAGCGCGTCTCATGCATTATTGTTTTTCTTTTTCACACATCATAATACACTAACCTTTCATTTTGCCTGCAATTCCATTCAATAAAAAATCATGTCTTTCCATTGTGAGTATCATGCATTTCATTGCACAAAAAAAATGAAAACAAGAAAGCATCTCATTCATAATCATGAACAAAAATCATCATGTAGCATTCATGCATCATTTCATTAACCTCATCACTTTAGTTCAAATACATCATTCCTCCATACATGCATCTTTCAAAAAAGGGAAGAGGCATTGGCATTTCATACTTTGCCTTGCCTCTAAAAAATCATCATTTAGAAAAAAAAACATCATTCTTGCATCATTCATCATCCAAAAATGCATTGGCATTTCATATTTCGTCTTGCATAAAAAGAAAACAAAAAAAAAACTTTTAGAATAATCATACTTTTCAAGTAAACATGTTTTCATGCATTTTCATCACGTATGCATCATAATGTTTTCATCCATGCATTGCATACAACAAAAATGTTGTGATGAGAGACGAGATGTTTTTGCAAAGTAATCTTTCTTTTTTGGAAAAGTTTACCCTCACTCATTTGCAAACTCAAAGTGTTCCAAGACCCTCAGTTTTTCACATCAATAGCTCATTTGTATCTCCTTCAAAAAAAAAGCATTGCATCTCATCCATTCCATGATAAAAGACTGAAACAGTTTATCAAAAAAGTTTTTATATCATGTTTTAACCAATGTTAACTCTCTGTGAAGCGTTCTTCTAGTAAGTATGCATGCCACGTGCAGTTTCTCTTGTTTGAGTCAGTCAATTTCCGTCATTTATCATCATTCCCCATCCAAGTCTAGCCCCGCCCCGTCCACCCATAAAGTGCATATTCTCTCCCATCAGTGCATACTTGACTTTTTGGTTCATTCTCGCTAACACTTTAAGTCCTCCATGTTGGGGCAATTCTGTGATCACTAATTTTCCTTGTCAGTATCATATTCCTTTAGTGCAAGTCTTTCTAAAAAATATGTAAAAAAATAAAATAAAATAAGCTCGCTAGGTTGAAAACCCGCAAAGGGCGGCCTAGGCAGAAAAGAGCGCCCGGTGGATTGAAAACTCGCAAAGAGCGGCCCAGGCAAAAATTAGGGCACAAAAAAAGGGGGAAAAGAAAGGAGCAAGCACATGAAGGTAGATAAATTATTGTCCTAAAGTTAAGTCTTACAGAAATAAGCAATCGGGATTTGAAATTAAGTTTGGTCATCTCTCCATACCCTCAAAAACCTAAAATCCCAAAAAAGTCCATTTCCTACCCCTCTTAAGCCAAAGATTCAAAATCACAAAAATACCCTTTGTTACCCATCTTAAGCCAAGAAAAGCCCAAGATATCTCCATCACTCTAGACAAGGGTTAATTCCACATCAAAGATGGTATATCATTTTCACCCTAGACGAAAGGAAAGAAAATTCACAAAAGGGGGGGAATAACAAAGTTTCAAAAATGAGAAATCCCAAAACAAAGAAAGGAAGACAAATGGAGTATAAATTAAGAGTCAATACATTTTGTCATGAAGCATAAGAGCTCCCCTTCCAAAAAGGCCCTCAAATTCAATGGGTTCAATCATTTCCCCTTTCAAAAAAGCCCTCAATTCATTGGGTTTAACCATATTTTCTTTCATAAAACCTTCAAACACCTCATCAAACCTAATAACCATTTCCTTCATAAACCATTGACCATCGGCCAACACCGAACAGGACCCATCCTCCCCATCAACCCCAAACACTTCATTAAGCTCAACCATCCCCTTCTCCACATCACAACCCTAAAAAGTCCATTCCGATCAATGACTAATTGCTTTCGTTCTCTCAAGTTTTAATCTTAGGACAAATAAGTTTATCCATTTACGACGTGTTTTGCTCAAAAAGAAAAAACAAACAAGCAGAAAAAAGAAAGCTGCTCAAAAAAAAAAACAATCAAAAAAGAAAGTTGGTAAAAAAGAGAGAAGGACTTGCACTCCAAGATGCATTCATTTTGCATTAAAACAAGGTTTAGTGGTCACCAAATGGAGCCTCTCCTCATACTAAAAAGTCAAAACTTTCATTGCATTTGAGTTGTTCTTAAATAGAACCAAAAGTGTGTACTAGGGGCATTCCTTCACCTCTCACTCCGCTCAACTTTGGGGAGGTTTGTTCATTGCCCACCCCATTCATATATCACCCTCAGTTCATAACCATCACCATAACTTTGTCGCCTTTCACAACCTCACTCAAAGAAACCGTTTGAAATGTCATTCGAAAGTGGGACAAGTGCGTTCCCATTCCTTCACCTCATTCATTCCTATAAAACCTCACCGGGCAATCTCTCAACCGACTATCCTAAACAAGGCCTTGTCATTCTAATTGGGGCACTTTGTCCTTGTTATGACTGGGGCAACATCAAACTTTATGGGTTGAGACAAAATCTCTTTTGCTCCACCCTTCATTTCAAAGCCAAGCATTCCCAATTCATCATCTTCTACACCCCTAGTTGGTGTCACCACTAGACAGGGCAAACTATTCACTCATCAAAGACCTGAATTGGAGCAATCTTGTATCTCTTGATCCTCATGAGCTTCTGCAATAACCATGTCTGTCATTCCTTCACTTGCCATAAATGTCCATGCCCTAAACCAATTCCAAGTTAATCGACTCATTCATTCACATTTTCACTCCTATGCATGCTTACTAGACAATGCTTCAAAAGAGAGAACACAAGTTGTTTACGTGATATCTAAAATTCAGTCATCATGGAAAGAAAGAAAAACAAGTGAGTTTGTTTGTAAATAAAAACCTTGAGAACACCTGGAGTTTGAATCAAATTCAATTTTTCAACGTAGATGGTCAATAATCATCTCAATTCCTTGCATCCAAAGTCTCACATCTCATCATCACAAAAATGTATACCTCATGCATCTAGGCATTTCAATCTATTCATTATGGCATATGCATCAAAGCATTACATTTGCATCTTCACATTTTGTGCATTCATCACATAGAAAAAAGAAAAAAACGGTCCACGTCAGTTGCATCATACTAATACTTGCATTTCATAGAAGAAAATAGTAAAGAAGAAAAAGCAGAAATCTTTTCATTGCATTGGCATCATATTAATGCTAGCATTTCCATAAAAAGAACAAAAATCATTGCATCAAACATCAGAGCATTGCATCATATTAATGTTTGCATTTCATAGAAGAAGCAAAAAAGAAACAAACAGAAGTTAGAATAGGAGCATTCCATTCATCAAAGCATCAATCACCGCATACACTTGCATTCAAACATCAAAGCATTATGTTGATATTAGCATTTCATAAACTACAAAGAAGAAGCAAACACAAAAGAACACAACATCTTCATATCATTCCTCATTCTCATATCATCCATACCATTCATCACCCCATGGCATCAAACAGTACATTACGCTTTCAAATTCGCATCTCAGAAGAGCGAAAGAATTACAAAAGAAAAGAAGAGAATGAAAAATCAAACAGAAGAAGCATCCCACCAAAATCAATCATTGCATTCATATGCACCCAAATACCCAAGTGCATGCATTTCATGCACCATCCAAGAGAAAAGTTACTTCGGGCCAGAGAGTCCCAAAAATCTCATTTTTAGAAAATCACCATCAAGACTTGTTAGTAAACACCCTCAAAGACCGAAGTTAGTAAACTCCATCAACACGGAGTTCGTAAACTCCATCAACCCAGAGTTCGTAAACTCCATCAACCCAGAGTTCGTAAACTCCATCAACCCAGAGTTCGTAAACTCCATCAACCCAGAGTTAGTGAACTCCCACAGAGTTAGTGAACTCCTTCCATAGATCACAACATAGTGTATGCGAGCACGCGATGGATCCATCGACTTCGTTAAGTCCTTCTGGATTAGTTGTGTCACCGACCTAAGGCACGCGTAGAAAATACATTGATCAAATCGATTCCCCGACCTGATGTTGATCGGCCGCTCGAAAAGGCCACCCTCAGAGCTCGGACTCGACAAGAGTCCGTTAGAAGGTTTTAGGCAACCTCCGAATTCCCAATTTACCGCTTTTCCCAATTTACCGCTTTTTCCAATTTATTGCTTTCTTACGCGACAAGTGTTAACCCCTCTCTCAAAAGGAAAATAACAAAAAGATTTGAACTTTTCTGAAGCGGACAAAATTAGTATTATTTCTATATCTTTATTTCCATTTCACCAACAAATATGAAAAGGCCAATTCATATTTTTTGGCGAAATGTGAAATAAAGAGGGGCAGCTGTAATACCTCAATTTTGTCCGTCCTTTTTAACTTAAGCCAATTTCAGTTATCCAGCTCAACTAAATCGAAATACGATGTTTAAATTAGGCAGGCACGTGAATGATCGATCTTTTCGTGCGTTCTTCAATTTAATCTTCATATTTGGGTTTAGTCGTACATAAGTAGGTCTGCCAAAAGTCATTTTTTTTCTGTCGAAATTTGGCTTGTCTTTTCAATTCAGGCTTAAGAGTGCAACTCTGAGTTAATTTTAGTGTTTTTAGTTAATGAGCTCATTTCTTCTATTTTTGGGTCTCGTCTTAGTGTATTTGTCTAGTCGGTCCCGTTCTCGTCTTTGTGTTTGGCCCGACTCCTTTTCTTATTATTATTTTGTGCAGTTAATTTATTTTGAGCATATATAATCCAAAAATGTCAAAAGAAATCTATTTAATTTTTATTACAACTTAGGAGAGTCAAATGTCCAAATGTCAGAAAAATACAAAAAATAATAACACAAAATGTACAAAAATAATTAAATCCGAAAATTACATAAAAAAAATAATAAATAATGAAAGCAAAGCAAAGAAGAAATCTGGGTTCCAAAGTTGCTTCTCTCAAAGTAGTTGTCCAGTCCGCTCCACTCCAAACCTAAAAACCAGTCAAAGCCCATTCAAAGTCATTAATTACTAAACCTAGAATTTTAATATAAAAGCAGTCAACAGCAGCAGGAAAAGGGAAGAATTTCGAAGTAAAAATCACCAAAAAAGATTAGGGTTTAACACTAAAACCCTAATCACCTAAAAATCATTTTCTGAGATCAGGGAAGGAAAAATCAAAGGGGAACCGCAGCAAAGCAAACAAAAACAACAAAGAAAAGCATTGGACCACAGGCAGTTCACAACAACAGATTCGTTTTTTTAATCTTCAGGAGATCAGGCTAGTAACTAAGTTACTGTTAAATTGTTTTTTTTGCAACTTTACCACTGTTTGTAATTTTAATTTCCATTGGTATGTCCGAATGAATAACCAGTCACAGATGTAGATCAATATGAAATAAAAAGGTTCAGATCTAGATCAAAAGTTACAAAACTAAATTAGGATAAAAAAAGGGGACTTTCGTTCTTCATAGATCTGAGGTATAGAGTTTCTGGTTCTAAAAAATACAACGAAAGTGTAAGGTGGAATCATACCAAGTTTGGTTTCAAAAATGAGTAGAGAATCGAAATAGGAGTAGCAACGAAAACCAGATCAGGCCAGAAATAGAAGAATAGGAGAAAACAAAAAAAACGTGAAGAGACGAACCTGGAAGCGTGGGTGTCGCCGGCGAAGCCCTCCCCCCACCGCAGGCTTCGTCTTCTCCGACGCTTCTTCACCGGAAACCGCCGCGAGACACCCCCCCCCACGTTCGTGAAGCTCCGGCGAAACGCCGGTCATCTTCACCGAAACCAGTCACGTCGCCGGCCACCTTCTTCACCGCGGTGTGTTCCCTCTCTCTTCCACCCACGAACGTCGCTCTCTCTCTCACCGAAATGGAAGGCGAAATTTTCGCCATGATTTGTGGGGGGAGGGAACGCAGCGGCTGCTGCTTGCTGCTGGAAGGGAGGGTAGGAAATTAGGGTTGAATTGTTAAGTGGGCTTAAGTGATTGCACTCTTTTTTTTATTTCTTTTAATGTCCAGATTACTTCTTGCACCACTCTGATTAATGCGCGCACCCCCCACCTCACTTAAGCCCAGTTTCGCATACTGGGCCCTCCTATGCGAACTGGGCTTGCTTTATACACCCCCTGTTTAGCTATACCACTCCCCGTAACTAATAACACCCCCCATTTTGCAATTTTCACCTTTTTCTCGTTTTTTTAATTATTTTAACTCAAACATGTTTCATTAAATCAAAAACTTTGTTAGTAGTCTTGCGAAGCCTTTGCTTGCATGATTATTAACAATGAGGAACTAGTGGTGATCACTTGGAGCCTTTGCTCAACTGATCATCACAAATGCCTAATTTTTCTAAAAACTTTCAATAAATCAAAAAACTTTGTTAATGGTTTTGCGAAGCCTCTGCTTGCATAATCATTAACAATGAGGAACTAGTGGTGATCACTTGGAGCCTTTGCTCAATTGACCATCATGAATGCCTAATTTTCCTAAAAAAAACTTTTCATTAAATCAAAAACTTTGTTATTGGTCCTGCGAAGCCTTTGCTTGCATGATTATTAACAATGGAGTGCTAATGGTGGTCACTTGGAGCCTTCGCTCAATTGATCATCATGAAAGCTCAGTTTTCACAATTAAGCAAAATAAAAACCTTCCCAGAACTACGTAGCTTTGAATTCTTCATCGCACCGGGAGATACGTAGGAGCGGATCCCCTCCGTCAAGCACAACAAACTAAAAAACATTTTTCCTTTCAAAAAAACCAAAGCGGCTAACTCTCGTCAAGCGCCGCAAATAAAAAAATTCATTAAGTCTTTTCAATCAAGAGGCAAATTTGAGTATTTTCCAAATCAACACTTAAAACCACACGCTTAATTAAAGGTTCCCTTTCAGTAGAAAGGAGGTGTGGGGTGCTAATACCTTCCCACGCCTAACGACTTTCGAACCCAAATCTTCCGATTTTCCAAAAGACCATCTGCCTTTCAAAAAGGTTTTTCTTCAATATTTTCCTTATAAAAAATATTGGTGGCGACTTCATTGTTTTAAAAAGTTGTAAACGAAGAAAAACCCCTCGGAGACTTTTTCTGGCGCAACACAAGGGCTTTATTGTAATTTTGCAATTATTTTACTTTACTCTTTCTAAATACTGTTAGAGATTCAGTTTTGGCAGTTTTTGCCCTTCTCTCTTGTAACCGAATTCACTATATAGTGAACCTTTCAATCAATGCAAGAATAAGAGATTTCAATCAATTCAGTTTCTCTAGAGTAAATAGAATAACAAATTGGTATCACGAGCCCTACCTTGGGGCCTTGATCAAGAATTTCTCTGAAGAAATTTCAATTTCTTCAAGCTCGCTCAAGAATGGCGAATTCGAACAATGGAAATAAAAACAACTACATGCAGCCATCAATACCGAAACTTGATGGACACTATGAGCATTGGAGTTTACTCATGGAGAATTTCCTTCGACCAAAGGAGTATTGGTCGTTGATTGAGAATGGCGTTCAAGAAGCAACACCGGGAGTACTAGTGACAGAGGCGATACTGAAGAAAATCGATGAGTCTAAACTCAAAGATTTGAAGGCAAAAAACTACCTGTTTCAAGCAATCGATAGATCTACACTTGAAACAATTACAAGAAAAAGATATCATAAGCAAATTTGGGATTCTTTGAAGGCAAAATTCCAAGGCAATGCTCGGGCGAAGAGATCGACACTTCAAGCAGCAAGAAAGGAGTTTGAGGCGTGTGAAATGAAATCGAGTGAAACCATTAGTGAATATTACATTCCTCGAGTCATGCAAATTGCGAACAAGATGAGGATTCACGGCAACAAAATGGATGACGGTGTAGTTGTTGAAAAAATTTTGAGATCGCTCACCGAGAAGTATAATTACATGGCTTGCTCTATTGCAGAATCGAAGGATACAGAAAAGATGTCTGTAGATGAAGTCCATAGCTCCTTAATTGTTCATGAGCAAAATTATCTTCGGTTTGGAAAGAATTGCCCTGAAGAACAAGTTCGAAAGTTGCGCTTCAAGAAAGAGGTCTTGCAAATGGCGGAGGTAGAGGAAGGGGAAGTTCCAGAGGAAGAGGTAGAGGAAGGCAATCGCGTGACACAAAGAGAATGCTATAAATGCAAAAACTAGGGCACTACAGAACGAATGTCCCGAATGGGATAAAGAAACTAATGCCGCACACTACTTGAAGGTCGACAAAGTGAAGAATTGATGTTGCTCTTTGGTATCCTCAACCGATGATGAAAAACAGAACTCTCGTGTATGGCACATTGACTCAAGTTGTAGTGTTTATTGTGTAAATAATAGAACATTAGATGATAGTGTAGAAGAGACACTATTAATGGTAAATCTTGAGAGTAAGGAGATGATAGAGATTTGGTCCGTATTTGGATTAGGGGTGCTCAAATCATATGAGTGGAGATAAAACTTGTTTTGAGAGTCTTGATGAATCTTTCAAACAGAGTGTAAGAATAGGAAATGGCATGAAATTGCAAATTCTTTGGTAAGGGGAACATAAAAGTGAAGATGAATGGTATTACTCACCTTATATCGATGTATTTTACAAATCCGCACTCAAGAGTAATCTGTTGAGTATAGGACAACTCCAAGAAAATGGTCTCACTGTGTTTGTTCAAAGGAGGAGAGGGAAATTGCAAAGTCTATCATCCCGAGAAAGGCCTCATCTTTGGAATCAAAGGTTGCATCAAATAGAATGTACAAGTTGTTTGCAAAGAACTTGGAAGATAAGAAGCACAACACCCCAAAAATGTCTTCAAGCCTCAAGTGATGAAGTGACTCATTTGTGGCATTGCGAGAATGGGACACTTGAGCAACCATGGATTGACTACTCTGCAGAAGCAGAGCATGGTAAGAGGTCTGCCAAGTATAGCACAAAAATGTGCACAATAAAATTGCCATGCACAACTCATTTCTTCAGAATGAGGAACTCATATCATATTCCCAAATATTAAAATACAAAATGAAGATTCAAGAATAAGTTTAAACGGTAAGGTTTTTGTTTGGAAACTAAGTTAATTCTAAATTATCGTTAATCAACTACTCCTCCGTTCCTTATTACTTGTCGCTTTTGGAGAAAAAAATTTGTTTCTATTTACTTGTCATTTTCAAAGTCCAATACAACATTTATTGTTGTTTTGTCAATAATGCCCTTAAGTATTTATTGTAGAGAGACAAATAGAAGAAATGAGATAATAAATGATTAAGGGTATTATGGGTAAAAGAGAACTAATTGTATCAAATGTAACAAAATTTATTGAGTTCATTGGTATGTGTAAAATGCCAAAAAACGACAAGTATATAGGAACGGCGTTTCAAAGTACAACACATCCATTGGTCATCTAGCCACTTAAAGGAGAATACATGTAGGCTTGAGCAATGATATTTGTTAAATTACATTCAGCCATTTAGAGAGAGGGTGAGTTCAAAATAAGAGTCAACCTCAAACATATATTTTATAACCTTTTGGTATTAGCCAATCATATCATTCCTTAATCATCATCTCATTCAATATTATATACTCATCATACTACTAGATGCACACTATTGATCATAGAATTTCAAGTCAAATAAGTTATGTTACTATGCCAAATAGATTAAGCATGAAAAGAAATTGGAATTGCATCAAAATCACACATCAATTGAATAAAATTACGCAAAAACATAAAACCCCAAAATGAGCCAAGCCACAATCACTAAGACATGATCACAATCTCAATTACAACATTACACATATCTTAATACAACAACAGCGACACATAGGCACAATTAAAGAAATCATTTCTTAAGTTAGCATTTATTCAACACGGCTTCCCCTTCTGTCCTCTACGCGACTCTGACAAAGAGGAAATCCTACGGTTTGAGGTACAAGGGTTTTCGGGGCAAATGAAATAAGTTGTCATTATTCTCAGTACCTTGTATGGAATACTGAGTTGATCAAGCTCAATGCTCCACACAATATACTGAGAGGTTCTGACGTTTGGTTACCAATGTCCCTAATTGACTTGATCTATCAACTCAACAACTCACACAATCACTAAGTTCGACTAGATCAAACAGCTCTGATACCAAAATGTAACATCCCAAATTTTGGACGTCACAAAAGTCTAGTATATTACATTTTGTAATTAATCACGATTCTTAAACTCTAGGTTCGGATTAAAATATATTTTCATATACTACTTTCATTAATATTTATCATAAAAACTCCAAAGATCATTGTGGTATATATAAAACCACTTACAATCTAGTAAATCGTTTTAATCCAAACTTAGGAAGGATACAATCTAGTTACCTCTAACGGTAATATATGAACAATCATAGAAATCCATAGATGGATTCATGTCTCCATAAATATTAATGCCTTATAAACAATTAAAGGGTGAGATTACAATCTCAAAGAGTTCTTCACGTGACACCTCACCATATGTCTCTCATAGGCAATTAAAGTGTATGTTGAAACATTTATTATTTGCATGGTGGTAAATGGATAATGAGTGTATTTGTAGGGGATAAATGGATAATGAGGATATTTGCAGGAGTAACATATATTTACTGTGAGGAGTAAATGGATAATGAACATATTTGCAAGGGAGTAACATATATTTACACTTAACGTTGTTAACAAAATCTAACAGCAGGGGGTAACTAGAAATAATTTATATTTGCAAGGTCTTTTTTAAAAGTTTTATTTTTACAGGGGGTAAATAGATAATTGGTATATTTGCAGGGGGGCAACATATATTTAAGCCTAAATTAAATCCAGCAAAACCAAAAAAAAATGGCAACAAGGAGATTCGAACACGGGAACAAACAATTACAACCTCAAACCCCAACCAACAGACCAACAACAATTCGGTGATGACTTAACAGAATGATATGGAAATATATTTTGTAAATATATCTCACAGTTAAAAACTAGATTTTCCACCATTTTATATTCCTCCTTTTTGGTTCCCAATTATTCCCGATGTCAAAGTTAATTTCCACAACCATTCAAAAACATTGTAACAACATCATATCACATAACAAACATCAATTACATACTATAATTTCCATTTCAACAATTCAACAAATCATCTTACATCATAATAATTTAGCTAAACATGACTTTAGAAGCAACAATGTCCAGAGTCTACACAATCTTAACCACATCATATCATATAATATATAATGGACACCTATTTTCTGTACAATTATAAATTTCAACATGTAAATGCACCCAAACACGTTCAAATAGATTTTCAACTCAACCATCATCATCATGCATTTACTCATCATTAATTGCATCATCTCATTTAAACCCTTAAACACATTGATTCAAAGTTTCTAAACACAACCACTATTAGAGCTAATGAGAAACTAAAGGAAATAATGCTAGGAGTGAAGAACTCACATTTAGAGCGGTTTTCATAAAATTAAGCAAGATAGCTTCCACAAACTTCAATTAATTCTCTAAGACTCCAACCTAACAATGCAAGCTTTAAAACCCTCAAATTAAATTGATGTTCTTATTTCAGCCACAACCTTCTACCCAAGTATCCAAAGTTTCATGCAAGCTTTGACAATTTGAATTCATCTCTTTACTAACTCACGCACGTTGACAGTGATGGTGAAGAAGATGTCATTGAAGAATCGATGTTGGGGTCAAAATTGAAGGGATTTTTGAAATGCAAGTGATAATGACTAATGAGGTGTTATATATGATGTTATAATTTCAGAGAACTCAAAGCAATGGAGTGAAGTTTGCACTCTTCCCCCTTTTCTCTCTCTCTCAAAGTCGAACAAAACTCCTCCCATTCTATCTGTCTTTTCTTTAAATTGTTTTTCTAAAATATAAAAATGAGAGAGGGAAAACTTATGTTTTTGTTTCAGCTATGTTTCTAAGGATGTGGGCTGATAATAGGTTTAGTGTTGGGTTTGACTAAAGACACCACAATTTACTTATACAATCCTTCCTAATATATACCTATTTGCTTTCTACTTATGATTCACTCACATACAATTGTGAAATTAAACCACTAATTAAACGCAAATAGAAAGGAGGCAAGAAATTAATAATCATAAAACATTACAAATAGCATCGCGATTAGTCGCTGTGAGCGGTGCTTCTTTGATATTACTTCGTGCGAGGTTTTTCATCGTACCCTAACCATGTCAATTTAAGGCTCGCGAATAGCGAAATAGTGGCGCGATTTGCTAATAATTCAAACACATTTAATACTAATAATTCACTCTAGGAATCAACATACCACTCATAAAATAAAGTTAGATTGGGTTAAAATTAAAACAAGTAAACTCATTCCTCAAGTGTTGACCTAATCCATATGATCCTTTTCATTCAAGCACAATGAACCTGGACACAACTCTGCAATGTATCAATACATAATATGTAATGCCTAGTTTCCAATGTATAATCATATGACACTACATCAAGATTTGTAAGGTAGTCAGTAAGAAATGGTAAAAGTGGTCCAACAACATTAACGATCAAATGATGTAACACTTATAAACCGAAAACTATGCAACTAATTATAAGCATAATACGCTTAAGATAGCGTAAAAATAAAATAAAATGGTCGATTATTTTGCTTTGATATGAGTTTTTATTGTCATCTTTAATATTTTCACCATTTCACTCCAATGGAAGTTCTAGTGTTGTGAAGCAAGATATTATCTCACAAAGACAAATCATAGATCGATATTTAATTTAATCCCCACTAATCTTCTTAAAATAAGGTAACTATGTGTGTTCTTTAAAAGTGTTGGAGAAATTATATATATTGAATATCTTTTTATTTAAAATTATAGGAACTATATATCAATTATTGTGTACGAAAATGTGTTTAATAAAGTTGTCATTATGATGCATATAATATTATTCATACCCCATGCATATTGGAGAGTTGCTAGTGCAATTTATTACATAATCAAATTTATTTTCTTCTTGGATGGTGTTTGGTTGAAATCTTCAAACACTATTATTTTTTCTCCATACCTTGTGGTGATGTACAAACCATGTCCTTCGCATATAATAGACTAATGCTTTTTGAAGTCAGAACAAAAAGTGAAATGTTAGAGGAATAATAATTAGAGACGCGTAATTTGTATAACAAGTAAGTTATTACTCAACTCAATACCATTAGTTACGGATATACTTCCAAAGAGAGGCACTTCTTATTGTATTTACACTTATATTCTTTATAGCCCCTCTCTTTGCAGAGTTTCCTACAATCCTTATTAACTTTACATGGAACTTCAATTTGCATAACTGACATGTAATGTAAAAATGGACTATTATTAATGTTATTGAAAGAGAATAGATGTATTATGAAAATGTAATGAAAGAAGGATTGATTGATAAGCTTACCTTGATTATTGCTACCCCATCCTTGCATAGCTGACATGTAATGTAAAATGGACTATTATTAATGTTATTGAAAGAGAATAGATGTATTATGAAAAGGTAATGAAAGAAGGATTGATTGATAAGCTTACCTTGATCCTTTTTTGGTCTCGTCCCCCCTGGCCTCCGACGCTCTACATCTTCACTTTCATCTTCATCCCCCCAAATCGAATTGTTTTTTGAAAAACAATATCCATTGGTAAAAAGAAGAAATAGAAAAAAGAAGAGAATCAGTGCAGAAATAAACTTGAGACTTTTAGCCATTCTTTTTTACGTCTATTGTTACTAATCAACCCAAAATGAAAAAATTGCTTTATAGTGTAAACATAAGTTGTATTTTTTACGTTGCCCAAGTTGTATGTAGGATTTATTATATTGCATGCACGTCACCCCTTTTTAATACAAAATATTTATTTTATGTCTTATTAATACATTAATAGGTCATTTTACCCCTTTAATCCAATTTTATGTTAAAAATGTTTGTTTAGCAATGACCATTTGAAAGGTTAAAATATTGTCAAAAAAAAATTGAAGGGTTAAAATAAAACTTAAAAACACACACAATATATGTGTGTGTGTGTGTGAGAGAGAGGGAGAGAGAGAGAGAGAGAGAGAGTTAGGATATATATTTATAAAGAAAGCTTATTCATAGTTTTCTATCTAATAGGTAAATTCCATCGAAGAGAGCAATTTACTAATAGTTAAATGTAGGATGTGGCTTTTCATATTTTTATGATACAATGTGATTATTAATTTGCATTCTTATACTAAATTAAATAATTTCATTTTATGACCATTAAAAATGTAGAGTCAAATCATATAAAGACATGTTCATAGTGACTTTTTATTTCATCTTTTTTTACAACCTTTCATTTCATATAATATGTATATAATAGAATTCTGTTTTACATAGGAATTATATTATATTATGTTATATTATATTATATTATATTAAAGGTTAAATTATAGTTTTGGTTCCCCTATTTTGAAAAATCCGAATATTTGGTCTCCTAGTTAAAACTCGGACATTTAGTCCTCCTATTTTAAAAAACTCAGCACATTTAGTCTAAAGAGGGTTTTTAAGTTTTTATTGCTGACTTGGCTTCCTACCAAAAAAATTTGTTGGCGTGACAATCATTAAATGACATGACAGCTGACTCAGCTTGCACACTTCACTGTCACGTCATTTAATGAGACACGTGTACATCCACGTCAACAGCTTATTATTTCATTATTATAACTAATTTAGATTTAGATTAGTAATAAAACATTAAAACAAATAATTAAATAACAAAATCAAAACTGCACAATTGTTTCAACAGAATTTAACAGAGCAATTGTGCTATTTTTAAACTGTTTCAACAGAATTTTACTGCATATTTAAATTGTTTCAACAGAATTTAACAGAGCAATTGTGCTATTTTTAAACTGCAAAACTGCACAATTGTTCCATTTTTAAACTGTACAATTGTGCTATTTTTAGACTGCAAAAATGCTGATTGCCTACTCAGAATGAGTTTGGATTTGTGAGTTTGCAACACAAAGCTGGAAAAGTCAAGCTTTAACAATACTTCCAAACAACTCCACATGAGCCTTAATCCACACCACAAAAGAATAAATTTTAAATCATAAAAATGCACAATCTGGCAAACCATTTCAGCAGACCAGAATATGCTATACTTCAAAATCATAAAAATGCACAATTTGATACAAATTCATTCCAAACTTTTTGAACCTCAAAATGATCAGTTAAACACCATAAGTTTGGTTTACAAGGTACTATCCCAAAATATTTAGTGGAAAACTATTATCACAAAAAATAAAATGGAACACCATATGTTTGCCATTACAACATATATATGCTTGCCATTACATCCATAATCCTTAAAATAGTATTACAAAAAATATAATCTGACTAAAAAGCTAGTTTTCCTAATCATTGAGTGTGTTGTGGTGCATCATTGTCTTGACTCATAACAGTTGGAGTTGCTTGTTGCTCACTTCCTCCTACAGTGACTCCTCTTCCTCATCCTCTAGAAATTGCTCTTCATCTTCCCCTTGCAACTCATCTTCCTCTTGCAATTCCTTCCTCTTCTTTCCTCGCTGCTCCAACGCTTGGTATCTTCAACTCCTTCGCATCATGGTTTTACTTTCCATTTCTATTTCTAATTTCAATTAAAAGTGTTACTATTATTAATAGTTAATAATAATAATAATATAGTTTATTTAATTAATTTTATTATTAAAATATATAAAGCTGATGTGGATTGCTTATGTGGCTTCATTAAAATACGTATATTATATTTCACTTAAATAAATTGCTAATTGTTATTACCAATTTCTATATTTCCATAAGAAAAATTCATTTTTATATCAATATAAATATAGTTAAATAATATTCCTCAAGAGCATCATTTGATAAGTCATGAGAAGCATTGTGGAGGATACCTGTGTGTTGCACGGATTGTTCTAATATTTATATTTAATTTTGTAAATTTTATATATTAAAATAAACAACTTATTAATATGAGTTATTTATATTAAAAATATAATATTATGTAGTTGAAAATTTTATATTAAACAATATTTATTTTAGCAAATATTGTAATATGGTGTAGGAGGTTTTAATATAAATAATTATCAACAATTTCTATGTTCTTAAATATTGAAATATTTTTTAAAAAAATGTATGTAAATATAAACCTTTATTAGTATCAAAAGAGTAGGATTTATTATATTGCATGCACGTCACACTTTTTTAATACAAAATATTTATTTTATGTCTTATTAATACATTAATAGGTCATTTTACCCCTTTAATCCAATTTTATGTTAAAAATGTTTGTTTAAGGTGTTTTGTTTTAAATGTGACACCCTCGAGTGGTCGCACTGAAAGTTTTTACGCACTCTGATTTTCAAATTAATTAAATAGTAGTTATGTAGAAGGGGGTGTTACATTAGTGGTATCAGAGCAATAGTTCGGTCTGTCCGGCCAAGTTGTCGAGTCGTCGAGTCTATTAACCCTCGAGTCTTGGTACTCGTTCTAAGTTACAGTTATGTTGTTGTTTATTGCTGTCGAATGTTGTGAACGTTTAAGTCTTGTATTGTGCATTATGACCGTATAGTATTGCTGGTGTGTTCTCTCTGTCCCTTTGTCGATCTTCGACAGAGACTTTATTGTGATTTTGTTTGTTTGTTTGCCGTTGAATGGATTGGACGTGATCTTGGGTATGAACTGGTTAGAGCATAACCAAGTCCGTATTAACCGTGTCGTAGCAAGTCGGTGAGTTTGGGAGTGATGAGTCCGCTCATTAATCGCTAGTCGATTGTCTAGGTTAGCGGAGATTTATATCCGGGAGGGTGTGAAGCTTTAAATTTTCGAGCACGAAAATATTCTAAGTGGGGAGAGTTGTAACGCCCCAAATTTTATTAGAAATTATTTGGAGTTGAGTTGATAGGGTAGTGGACCAAATTGGAGAGTTTTTGGCATAGGGACCATGTTGAGAAGGACTAAAATTGATGTTAGAAATACTTAATATATGATGATGATGATTATTATTATTATTATTAATATTATTATTATTATTATTATTATTATTATTATTATTAAAAGCAAGTTTCTAGGGAAAACCAAAGTGGTTATGGGAGGGAGGAAAAGTAGGAGGAAAAGTAGTGTATGGTTGGGAATTAAAAATCAAATAATAATAGGGTATTTAATTTAAATAAGGAGTGGGGTGTAGTAAATAAATGGAGAGTATTTTAGTTAAATAGGGAGGGATATGAGAAAGTAATTAAGGGTGTGCATTTAGGGCCCATTAGCGTTAAGTGGCCCAAATCCAATTAATAAAACCCTTGGGTCTTAGGAGAAACCCTCATTAGAGCAAAGAGATCAAAAATTAGAAAGTGAGAAGAGTGAGAGAGAGAAAGCGCGACGGCTAGGGAGAGAAAAAGGGGAAGTTGGCGTGAAGCTTGGAGAAGGGGGAAAGCTTGGAGTGTTGGTGTCTTGGAGGGGTTTTCTTGAGAGCTTTGGTGTCATCTTCTTCAATTAAAAAGGTAAGGGGGCTCTCTTTCGTAGTTAATAATTTATAGAACATGAAACCATAGGGATTAGGTGTTAGGAGAAATTGTATAATTGATTCTTGGCGTGCTTGAAGGATTGATTTGAATGACTATACTACTGTTTTCATGTTTTATGTTGCTGTTGATGTTTGAAATAATATATAGGTTGCTATTTTTCATGTTTTATGTTGCTGTTGATGTTTGGAATAATATAAAGGTTGTTGTTTTTCATGTTTCATGGTGCTGTTTGCTGTTTTGGAAAATAAAAAGGGTGTTGTTTTTATGATTTATGTGCTGTTTGTTCTTTGTTTGGAAAATAAGGGGTTGCTGCTTTTCATAAATCAATGTTGCTGTTTTTTTTATTGAAATTGAGCTGTTGTTTTCTCTTAAAAATCATGTGGTGTTCTCTGTTTTAATTGAAATATGAGCTGCTGTTTTCTTTATCAATTATGGCTGTTTTAACGCGAAAAATTCTGCTGTTTTCGGTGTCGTTTTATTCCTGTTTTGCTGCTGTCATGCGTTAAAGGACTGTTGTTTTCCCCTCTGTTTTACTGCTGTTTTTGGTGTTGTCACGCGCTCAAAGAGCTACTGTTTTCCGTCGTCGCGCTTTGCTTTTGACCGAATTTTCTGCGGTCTATGTAAATGAAAGGGGCGTGCTAATGTGGTCTGTTTTTATACATAAATAAAAGAAAACGACTGATATTTTATTACTATCCTTGGAATTTAATTGTGTTGTTTTCCCAATTTTAAATGTGATGTTTCTTTCTAAAATCTAAAATGTGTTGTTACTAAAAATCTAAAGGTGTTGTTTTTCCTCAATTTTTAAATGTGGTGTTTATGATGATGCGGTGATATAATTGTGATGGTTATGACTGTGATGTTATGATGATGTTGTGATATAATTGTGTTGGTTTAGTCCCTGGCGTTGACTTTAGTCCTTTGGTGTTCTTTTAGTCCCTTAGGGTGTCGTTTTAGTCATTGTAGAGTTACTATTTATGGTGATGTATATTAATGGTGATTATATCATGGTGATGGGAGGTCTATGACTTCTTTTGGCGATTGGTGAGTATATAAATTATTGGTGAGCATATTTGTAACACCCCAAAATTAATTAAGGTGATTACTTAACTAATTTAATTAGGTGATTATTTAATTAATTTAATTAAGTGATTATTTGACTAATTTAATTAAGTAGTATTTTAGTTGGCCATATTTAAATAATAATAAGGTAATTAATTTAAGTAAGGAGTGGGGTGTAGTAAATAAATGGTGAGTATTTTAGTTTAATGGGGAGTATTTTAATTAAATTGGGAGGAGGTATGTAAGTAGCTAGGGGGTGCAAATAAGGCCCATGGACCATTAGTAGGCCCATACCCAATTAAATAAACTTTGGGGGTAGGTTTTCCTCCTCATTTACAACCAAGAAAAGAAAAGGAAAGGGGAGGACAGCAACCATAAGTTGCGCAGCTGAGTGCTTGAGGGAGGGAAGGAGGAAAATCATCTTCTAGCTTTAGGTAAGTGTATTTGGTACCAATCTCTTTCATTTTTCTTCCTCTACCATTTAGTATAAGTTTCCTACACTAATTCCTCTCCATTTTCCTCTTACCATGGATGGGGTTTTTGGAGCTCAAAATATTGGGGAAGCTAGTTTGGTGGTTTTTGTGTTGTTGAAGGAGAGAGTGCTTGGGTTCTTCAATTTGGAGGTATGGGGGCTCTCTTTCATGGCTAATAATTTATAAACCTTGAAATCATAGAGATTAGGTGTTAGGAGTATTTATTTGATTGTTTGAGTTTTGTGTTAATTCTATGCTTATTGTTGTATTTGTATTTAATTGGTGATATCATGATGATTGATGTTGGAAATAAATGTGTTGTTAAATGTGCATGCCATACATATGTTTGATAAAATGCTTCAATGTGAAGAAATATGTGAATATATGATTTAATGATGTTGATTAAATGCCTAAGTGAGTGTTGTTAAAGTGAGTGTTGAATTGTTGAATAAAAGTGTGTTGAAGTGTTTATGGTGTGTGATAAGTGTTAAATAATAATGAGGTGGTTGGTTGATAATTAATATAATTGATTAAGAGAAATATTGGTGTTTGTTAGGAGTTTAATAAATTGTTTGAAATTAGAGTTTGGTTGAAGGGTATAGGTTGGTGTTGAGAAAATTGTATCAAGGTGCTAGGAAATAGTGGGGGGGGGGGGGCGCCAAAGTGCTGGAAATGTGGCGCCTAGAGTACATGATGTTTCGGTTTGGAGGTGTCTTTGGGGGGGCGCCAATTCCTAGGAATCGCGCCAGTCTCATCGTGTGGCTACGGCCCGAGTGCAACGCGCGCGGGAGGGGGCGCCACTTGCTTGGAAATGTGGCGCGGTGGTCATCATGGCGTGTCCGGGCGCGTCAGTGGCGCCAATTCCACAGGAATTTGGCGCTGGTGTGTGGTTGTGCGATTCACAGGCCGTGTGTGTGTGCTGGGGCGCCATTTTGGCTGCCCCTTGGCGCCTGTTGGTGCCCAAGGGTGTCTAAGTGCTGTTTTGGTCCTTTGGTGTCAAATTAATCCTAATGGTGTCAAAATAGTCCCTAAGTGCTAAATTAATCTTTGGTGTGTCAAAATAGTCCCTCAGACTGATTGGTGCTATGTATAATATACTGAAGCCTATTATAATTAATATTTTGGAGTTATGTAAGGCGTTTTGATTAAATGTGGCACTCTCTTTGTGGTGCGTGGAAAAATATTATGTTTTTGAAAACTCTGATTTTTAAATCGACTAATTAATAGTATTTAGAAAGGGGGTGTTACATTAGTGGTATCAGAGCAGTTCGGTCCGTCCGGCCAAGTTGTCGAGTCTGTTAACCCCCGAGTCTTGGTACTCGTTTTAAATCATAATTAGGTTGCCGTTTATTACTGTTAACTTTGTTGGTTTTGTTCTTTCCTTGACATGTCTTGTAATTTATTTGGTGGATAGCAATTAAAATTTATTGAGGTATGTATACATGAAATATGTGACTGTTGGTTGTACCACTGATTTTGGTTGTTGCGACTGTTGTTTGTATCACTAAGATATGTGTGATTAAAAGAGTTCTAACGACGTCAAAGGAGTGAAAGTCATGACGACGCCTTCGCACTCCGGACTGCGTTAAAAATCTTTTAATGTGAAGAAAGTAGTTTTTGTGACCTTAATTAGTTGGTTGCATGAGTAGGAGGGACTGATCACCCCAATCACTCATCCACAATGAAAGAGGCGACAATAACTCATGGTTATTATTAAATTTAGGTGCGTGCACTAATTTTAATTTGATTGATTGCTCGATTAGCTTATTAGGATATAAAAAGTAATTTTTATATGACCTAACCGTGGTAAGTATACACTGAACAATATTTGGAGATTGTTTGTTGAAAATTGTTGCACTTGACTGATGTCTCTGCTATAGGTTGATTGTTTTTGTGATGAATATGAGTTAAAATTTGATTTATGCTTAATTGTCTCGAAGTTAGTATGCTAAAATGAAATGTGGTGTAAGACTCTATTTTCATTAACTCAATTAAAGTTGCATGACTTGAAGTTTTGACATTTTCACTGTTTCAGTTTGCCTTGTCTCGTGAGCATGATGTGATTCGTCAAAAATTAAATGATTAGCTTTCCTTACCTTCTGAGTTTATGTTGGAAATCAAATTTTGAACTAATAAGTAGTTGTTTATGTGGTTGCATGCTTGAGTGATAGTAAGGTTGAAGTTCGCATATAATTTCCTTTTTGACAAAATCTGTGAGTTCTATGTTTTTGCAAAAAGCGGTACTTGGAAAATTTGGTGCTATTGGGAATGAATGGGATGTCAAATTAGGGTTGAATTTTGTTTCCAAGTTGTTCTAAGATTTTATTTCAAAATGAGACATTATTTCGGCTTTTGCACCAATTAGGTTGTGGTTAGGTGTTGTTTGAGAATTATGGGGTATTACACTAATTGCATGATTAGGTGAGTTAGAGTCCTTATGTTATATGAATGTGAGCCAATCTCAATTGTCAAGTTTTAGAAACAAATATATACAATTTTGGGTACCTTCTAACTGTGAATTACAATTGTGAAAATTTTGTTCGATTTATGACTTAATCTGTAGCCTTGTTGTTGCTATTACTATTGTTATTTGTCACTTCTTGAAATTGTTTTACGTGGCTTATAAAATCTAATGATGAAAATTGTGCAACGGAATACCTTGTGTACTCCTATGCCTTGATTTGTTTTCCTTGCTAAGTGTCGACAAGGGTATTTAATTTCATTTGTTTAAACTAATATCAAGTCTTGTATCAAAACGATTGTATTATAAAGTATGTGTCGGTTATATTATTTCGTGATATGAAATCAATTCAATTTGATAGAATTATATGTTCCATGATGTTTTGTAGAGAAGTTGTAACATCGCATGTTAGCCAACCCTTAGGAATAAAGAAAATCGAAGAATATACCTATATGTTTAATCTGTTCGGAATTGTGTGTATAAATTAGTTGCATGATTGGTTATGCTTGTTTGGCGTTTGATGAAATGCAAAAGTATGTGATGATTATAATTGGTTTTGGTAATTGATCATGATGAGTTTTACTTGCTTAAGGTTTTGTGCTTAGAATGAAAGCATGATTGTTATACAACTTAGGAGTAGGAATGATGTCAGAATCAATGTCTTAGGTTGAGATTAATGGGGACCGGTAAGGCTATGCATACTTTTGCGAAATCGTCTGCGAAAATGCTGTTTTTATAAAACTCGGTGTAGAATTATTAGTAATGGTGGCTGAATTATGATGGTTGTGCGTGTTGTTGAATTCATTTGTTTTGAGATGTTCGACATGAGTCCAGTACTTCATGGATCGAGAACGTTTTACTAATTGAAAAATTATGTGGTTCGTCATTTCGAAAACTTAATTGAATGCTTGTTAATTTGCCACTGATTGGGTTGAATTCGGAGTTGTAGAACTCAAGTTATAGGTGAAACAAGTTAGGTTAAAATTACGCAAACAATCTGACACTGTTTGATCTTTTGAAAAATCGTATGCGGGGGTGCCACTTGCTGGGAAATGTGGCGCCAGGGTCACTGTAGCGTGTCTGGGCGTGTGCAGGGGCGCCAACTCCCTGGGAATTTGGCGCCAGGTGTGTGGCTGTGCAGTGCCTGGGCCGTGTGTGTGTGCTGGGGCACCATTTTGGCTGCCCCTTGGCGCCTGTTGGTGCCCAAGGGTGTCTAAGTGTTGTTTTGGTCCCTTGGTGTCAAATTAATC
This sequence comes from Oxytropis ochrocephala, assembly GCA_020916435.1. Classification (NCBI taxonomy): domain Eukaryota; kingdom Viridiplantae; phylum Streptophyta; class Magnoliopsida; order Fabales; family Fabaceae; genus Oxytropis; species Oxytropis ochrocephala. Next base: position 73,678,621 of record CM037094.1, on the reverse strand, counting down.
CTAATGGTGTCAAAATAGTCCCTAAGTGCTAAATTAATCTTTGGTGTGTCAAAATAGTCCCTAAGTGCTAAAAGAATCTTTAGTGTGTCAAAATAGTCCCTAAATACTAAATTAATCCTTGCTGTGTCAAAATGGCCCCTGGTGTTGAAAAGGTCCTTAGGAGGTGATTTGGTCCTTAGGTGGGATTTAGTCCTTGGTGTGATATTTAATCTAATAAATGAGGTGCGTGGTGTTGTGGTGTTGATAAAGAGGTGATGTGGCTTCGGCCAAAGAGGTGAGTTAAATATTGTTGTGGTAAATTGATTGTGTTGTGGTGCATTGTCATGGTGTCACATAAATCATGTGCATATAAAGCGGTGAGTGGGCTTCGGCCAAAGAGGTGATGTGGCTTCGGCCAAAGAGGTGAGTACCCTAAGGGGTTATTGAGGTGATGATGGATCCACATGCATATTGCATTTCATACATTACATGCATGCTCTGGTGATTGATTGGATGTTCGTAAACTAATGGTGTATTTGGTGTTTGAATTGATTGCATATCTGGTGTACCTATTCTACTGTGTTTCTTGTTTTATTTATTATTATCTATGTATTGAGACTCACCTCATCGCGTCGTGTTGCCCTCGTATGCCTAAGAACTGCGCAGTGACGGTGACTAAAGGTGTTTAGAGATCTTCCTTCTAGTGTGGTCGAGTCGGCTCTGATACGTAGCACCGGGGGGAAATATTTAGTAGTTGTTATTTTATATTGTTTTGAACCATTAGGTTAAGTTATTATCTTCCGCTGTTGTACTATTTATCCTCAGACTGATTGGTGCTATGTATAATATACTGAAGCCTATTATAATTAATATTTTGGAGTTATGTAAGGCGTTTTGATTAAATGTGGCACTCTCTTTGTGGTGCGTGGAAAAATATTATGTTTTTGAAAACTCTGATTTTTAAATCGACTAATTAATAGTATTTAGAAAGGGGGTGTTACAATATTAATGCATTATTTTGGTGATTTGGTGTTTCTGGTGCATAGTCATGGTGTCGCATTATCATATGCATATTTTGGTGAATAGGCCTCGGACTCTTAAATTATTTTGGTGAATGCCCTCAAAGCTATTTTGGTGATGGATCCACATGCATATGCCCGTGGAGTATTGGGTTGCATTTCATGCATTACATACATGTTCTGGTGACTGATTGAGTGTTCATAAATTGTTGGTGTATTTGGTGTAATCAGTATTTCTCGTGTAATCAGATTAATGGCGTATATGAATTGATTGTATCTCTGGTGTGCCTATTCTACTGTGTTTCTTGTTTTATCTATTATTTTCTATGTATTGAGACTCACCCTACTGCGTCGTGTTGCTTCGTATGTCGGCAACTGCAGTGTCGGTGGATCAAAGGTGACTAGAGATCCTTCTTCTAGTGTGTCGAGTCGGCTCTGATACGTAGCACCGGGGGATGTTTATTTTGTTATTTCTTTATATTTTGAACTAAGATGTTAAGTTATTATTTTCCACTGCTGTAGTATTTTGTCCTCGGACATTGTTGGTGCTATGTATCATTTACTGAAGTTTATTTTTATTAATATTTTGGAGTTGTTTAAGGTGTTTTGTTTTAAATGTGACACTCTCGAGTGGTCGCACTGAAAGTTTTTACGCACTCTGATTTTCAAATTAATTAAATAGTAGTTATGTAGAAGGGGGTGTTACATTAAATCTCTTGAAGGAGAGCTCTATCGCCCATTGTGGTCCTACTTGGTTCGAGGGGTTAGTCCCTGCAGTTGCACACAAAGGATACCCGAGTTATACCAAAAAGAGTTTGGTCCATTCACTCGCTTCAAAAACAAAACAAATGCACTTCATAATTAGAGACAAAAATGTCGTATTTCAGTGTTGAACATTCATTTGTATTTGAATGTTCAATGAACATAGTAGAAAAAATTTAGACGCAGCACGTCATCCAATTTTTTATATTAAAACAAAACATTTTTCTATAGAACAATACTAGGGGCTAATCCCGTGCGATGCACATGTTTATACAAAAAATTTGTTTTTAAAATAATGTTACAGATAAATTTAAATATGTATAATTAGAAAGAAAGTAATAATAATTTTCATACAATTTATTAAGGTATAAACCGGGTATCCTATGCGCGCAACTGCAGAGACTAATCCCTCGAGCGGGGTAGGAACACAAATGGCGGCAAAGCTCTCCCTCAATTTATATAATGACAATTTACAATTGGGTTATAATGACAATATATATTCAATATTAAATAGGGTGATATGTTATAAAGGATTGTAAAAATGAGAAGCTAAAGGGATTATAAAACCGTAAGTGTGTGAAGGTTAAAAGAATACAATTGGCTTTATAATGACAATTTATCTATGCAATAATAAACAGGTGATATATATCACAACTGATTGTAAGAGTGACGGGCAATGCATGCATAGTGGATATAAAATTAGATTTACAATTCATTTAACAATCAAATTTAATATCAAATATTATACTTACTAAATAAGGATAAATAAAGTGGAAAAAAAATAAAGAGGTTAACAAAAACATACTTTTCTTTTGAAGCAACCAAAACATACTTAATTGCACAATATGTCTTCCTATTTTTTCCTTGTCTTCCTATTTTTTCCTTATGAAAATTAGAAAATAAATTTGGTTTACAAAACTTCACAATATAGTATTTAACACCTTTTTAATATTTTAAATAAATAGAATAATTTAACATATTTTTAATGTTTATAATTTTATTTAAATAATATATTAATTTGAATTTTAAAATTATATTTAGGGAGTCAGTAAAAAATGAATTGAAAATATATTGTGATATTTAATAATTATTGGGAAAGTGAGATTCATTTTAAATATTGGATGTCATATTGGTTGAGTGGACATTAATTAAGTAAAATAGGAATATTGAGATATAAGTTGGAAATTAAATAAAGATGATGTGGAGCATCCTAGAGCTTGGAAAAAAGCTTCCTTTATCATGAAATATTAACTACTTCTCTCTTGCAATAGACTAAATTAGGCAATAGTTATGTTATTTAGTTTAGAGCAACTTGAATATAATTTTGGCATACTTATCTAATTCATTGTTTAAATATATTATTCAAAAGTTTTATCTAACTTTAACATTAGTACAACTAAAAATTAAATTAAATTTTTATACTTACAAAGGAGCACGCTTTAAATGAATTCTATTAAATTTTAAAATAAGTAAGCACAATATGAATGCAAATTAGTAGACAATGTTTAAAATAGAAACAAAATGGAGTTTATGTTTCATTCATACCTGTTAAGTTTTTATTCATGTCATAGGTATGCAACATAATATAAACACATGCATGATTTAATTTCTTAAAAAAATTTTACTTTAATTTCATTAGTTATTTGTTGGTAAAATTTGATTAATTAACATCCGATTTCCATAATAAATTTTTTCCATAAAATTGCAAGTTTTTTATTAAGTAATTTTATTTAATTTTATATTAAAAATTTAAAAGTCAATTTAACTTTATCTATGTCGTTGACTCTATAAAGCAAATAATAGACACTCTAACCTTTCAAAAGTAGGTTTGACTTGCAAGTTAAAAAGAATTAGTGAGATTTCACTAATAAGGGACTAAAACTTATGAAAAAATTTATCGTTTTCCTAGCATCCAAGTATTTTACAAATGCCTTTTAAACATCATAACATTTACAATTTGGATTCCTTTTTATTCATAGATTCAGCATACTTCTTTCCTTTGATTGAATATATATACAACATTACCTTCCACCAATTACCAATAAAATTTTAAACTACTACATGTAATGGCTCTGATCTCCAATTCCATGCATACCCCTATAATCTCCAAAACCTCCAACTCTCTCTTATCGACAATCCAATGCACCAATTACCTTCAACGCATCATTTGCTTATCAATTTGTTGCATGCATGTAGGGCACTCTTTGTTACACTTGTTGTCTGTGGGTAGACTATTAAAATAGTTTGAGATCAGTTGAAGTAATTACTTGTTAGTAGTCATGACTGTAGTTTGACTAAACCAGAATGTGTTAGTAGGTGAAAATGGTTGAAGATGCAAAAGGAGGAAGGGTGCACAAATGAGATGAAAAGGGGTACTATGTATAAATCCGGGGAATAAAAGTCTCTATATAAATGGATTATAAATCGTGAGTGTGAAGGTTACAAACTTTTTTTTGGTATAAACCGGGTATCCTATGCGCGCAACTGACAGAGACTAATCCCTCGAGCGGGGTAGGACCACAAATGGCGGCAAAGCTCTCCCTCAATTTATATAATGACAATTTACAATTGGGTTATAATGACAATATATATATTCAATATTAAATAGGGTGATATGTTACAAAGGATTGTAAAAATGAGAAGCTAAAGGGATTATAAAACCGTAAGTGTGTGAAGGTTAAAAGAATACAATTGGCTTTATAATGACAATTTATCTATGCAATAATAAACAGGTGATATATATCACAACTGATTGTAAGAGTGACGGGCAATGCATGCATAGTGGATATAAAATTAGATTTACAATTCATTTAACAATCAAATTTAATATCAAATATTATACTTACTAAATAAGGATAAATAAAGTGGAAAAAAGAGATAAAGAGGTTAACAAAAACATACTTTTCTTTTTGAAGCAACCAAAACATACTTAATTGCACAATATGTCTTCCTATTTTTTTCCTTGTCTTCCTATTTTTTTCCCTTATGAAAATTAGAAAATAAATTTGGTTTACAAAACTTCACAATATAGTATTTAACACCTTTTTAATATTTTAAATAAATAGAATAATTTAACATATTTTTAATGTTTATAATTTTATTTAAATAATATATTAATTTGAATTTTAAAATTATATTTAGGAGTCAGTAAAAATGAATTGAAAATATATTGTGATATTTAATAATTATTGGGAAAGTGAGATTCATTTTAAATATTGGATGTCATATTGGTTGAGTGGACATTAATTAAGTAAAATAGGAATATTGAGATTTAAGTTGGAAATTAAATAAAGATGATGCGGAGCATCCTAGAGCTTGGAAAAAAGCTTTCTTTATCATGAAATATTAACTACTTCTCTCTTGCAATAGACTAAATTAGGCAATAGTTATGTTATTTAGTTTAGAGCAACTTGAATATAATTTTGGCATACTTATCTAATTCATTGTTTAAATATATTATTCAAAAGTTTTATCTAACTTTAACATTAGTACAACTAAAAATTAAATTAAATTTTTTATACTTACAAAGGAGCACGCTTTTAAATGAATTCTATTAAATTTTAAAATAAGTAAGCACAATATGAATGCAAATTAGTAGACAATGTTTAAAATAGAAACAAAATGGAGTTTATGTTTCATTCATACCTGTTAAGTTTTTATTCATGTCATAGGTATGCAACATAATATAAACACACGCATGATTTAATTTCTTAAAAAAAATTTACTTTAATTTCATTAGTTATTTGTTGGTAAAATTTGATTAATTAACATCCGATTTCCATAATAAATTTTTTCCATAAAATTGCAAGTTTTTTATTAATTAATTTTATTTAATTTTATATTAAAAATTTAAAAGTCAATTTAACTTTATCTATGTCGTTGACTCTATAAAGCAAATAATAGACACTCTAACCTTTCAAAAGTAGGTTTGACTTGCAAGTTAAAAATAATTAGTGAGATTTCACTAATAAGGGACTAAAACTTATGAAAAAATTTATCGTTTTCGTAGCATCCAAGTATTTTACAAATGCCTTTTAAACATCATAACATTTACAATTTGGATTCCTTTTTATTCATAGATTCAGCATACTTCTTTCCTTTGATTGAATATATATACAACATTACCTTCCACCAATTACCAATAAAACTTTAAACTACTACATGTAATGGCTCTGATCTCCAATTCCATGCATACCCCTATAATCTCCAAAACCTCCAACTCTCTCTTATCGACAATCCAATGCACCAATTACCTTCAACGCATCATTTGCTTATCAATTTGTTGCATGCATGTAGGGCACTCTTTGTTACACTTGTTGTCTGTGGGTAGACTATTAAAATAGTTTGAGATCGGTTGAAGTAATTACTTGTTAGTAGTCATGATCAGTGTGACTAAACCGAGAATGTGTTAGTAGGTGAAAATGGTTGAAGATGCAAAAAGAGGAAGGGTGCACAAATGAGATGAAAAGGGGTACTGTGTATAAATCCGGGGAATAAAAGTCTCTATATAAATGGATTATAAATCGTGAGTGTGAAGGTTACAAACTTTTTTTGGTATAAACCGGGTATCCTATGCGCGCAACTGCAGAGACTAATCCCTCGAGCGGGGTAGGACCACAAATGGCGGCAAAGCTCTCCCTCAATTTATATAATGACAATTTCAAATTGGGTTATAATGACAATATATATATATATTCAATATTAAATAGGGTGATATGTTACAAAGGATTGTAAAAATGAGAAGCTAAAGGGATTATAAAACCGTAAGTGTGTGAAGGTTAAAAGAATACAATTGGCTTTATAATGACAATTTATCTATGCAATAATAAACAGGTGATATATATCACAACTGATTGTAAGAGTGACGGGCAATGCATGCATAGTGGATATAAAATTAGATTTACAATTCATTTAACAATCAAATTTAATATCAAATATTATACTTACTAAATAAGGATAAATAAAGTGGAAAAAAAAGATAAAGAGGTTAACAAAAACATACTTTTCTTTTTGAAGCAACCAAAACATACTTAATTGCACAATATGTCTTCCTATTTTTTTCCTTGTCTTCCGATTTTTTCCCTTATGAAAATTAGAAAATAAATTTGGTTTACAAAACTTCACAATATAGTATTTAACACCTTTTTAATATTTTAAATAAATAGAATAATTTAACATATTTTTAATGTTTATAATTTTATTTAAATAATATATTAATTTGAATTTTAAAATTATATTTAGGGAGTCAGTAAAAAATGAATTGAAAATATATTGTGATATTTAATAATTATTGGGAAAGTGAGATTCATTTTAAATATTGGATGTCATATTGGTTGAGTGGACATTAATTAAGTAAAATAGGAATATTGAGATATAAGTTGGAAATTAAATAAAGATGATGTGGAGCATCCTAGAGCTTAGAAAAAAGCTTCCTTTATCATGAAACTAGGGGAAAACCCCGTGCGATGCACGTGTTGCTATAATATTTTTTTATTAAATCTTATGAAATTTATATATAAAAATATATCATTTTCTAATGCAATATATATATATATATATATATATATATATATATATATATATATATAACTATAAAAACATGAAATCCTTTATTTTTTGCACATTTTATTTTTTTCTTCTGAAAGTCCACTCAAATCCAAAGTTGTCTTCTTTAAATAGTTGTTTGTTGTTACAACTGTTTAAAACTCTACATCTTTCACTCATATTTTACTACCTCTTCCAACTTTGAGTTTTTTTATTTTATTTTTAAATTACTCCATTATTGATTACTATTAATCTATCAGGTGAGTCTTAATTTTAATTGCCTTTTGGTGGCTCTAAATTAGTATGGTTAGTACTAATTATTTTAGTTGATTTTTAATATAGAGATTGTTACAGTTTTTTTATTCTATAAACATATCTAAGTTATAAAATTAATAATTAACAAATATTTTAATAGTAAATTCATGGTATTTTAAACCTATTAAAACCCAACATTTTAAATAAATAAAAAATCGAACAATTATTTAATCAACCATAGTGATATTTGTTGCGATAATTGAAACATCTAAAGTTCTAAAAACTAAATCTAATTTTTTTCAATCATACAATTTTTTCAAACTTCTCTTTCGACCACTTTTTATTCCGTATAAGTTGACTCATCTTCATTAGATTCGACGTTGCAATTATTTGAAACAAATATTTAATTGATAAATGAAATATAAAGTTGAATATTATGCATTACAAATCACATTCACCTTATTCTGGCCCTAGGAAAAGTTTCATGTTGGAAATTTAATAAAACTTTGATAGTTGATCTAATTAAGTCCTTTTTATTGTCTTAATTCTCAATATGAAATCTAAATCCTTTATATTGTCTTATTTCTAATTATGAAATTTATGATATTCTATCATGAAATTGTTAGTTGGTCAATAAGAAAACTGAATAGCATAATACAATAAATTTGGTAATACTAAATATTTTACATTCTTGTAATATATTCATGAATCTATGCCATTATTTCTCCCAAAGGAAGTATGTATGTGGCTGGTCTAAAAGGTTTTGAAAAAATTTGAATTAGAAAAGTTTGCAATAAAGTATATTGTAAGAAAGAAAAATTATAGAATTCATACATTCTCGTCAATGAGTAGCAGCATACTTGAATGAGTCCATTCCGCTTTTTCATGGGTGTTGAGAGTGTCCTATGGTCAAAATTATCTTTTTTATTTTGCATGCAGTTTTTGTGGATGATGGATTGTTTAGAAAGAAAACACTATTTTATTTCTAATAGTGAAAATATTTAAAGTGTTTATATAGGAACTTATGTTCAATTAACACCTAACCTCTTGTGAGGATGCATTTGAATGGAAATGGTTAACTATATGGTTTAAATAGAAAAGACTGTTCATAAAAGCTTTATTGTTTTATTAAAGAATTATTAAGTTATGTAAGTAGTAGATGGTGGAATATAAACCTTTTGGATGACATCGGTTACTATTTGTATGGAATTTTTAATTGTGTGAATGATTAATATTAAACAACTAATCATGACCCATAAGAATTTTATAGATCAATTTGATGAATGCACAAAAAATGTTAAATTGATAATAAACATTAGGTCAAATTGTTTTTCTATACATTCATATGTGTAGATTTTTTTTTCATCAAAGCAATCATATGTATAGATTAGTTCATGGTAACATGAAAAAACACAATGGTAAAACATGATATTGGACGCCAAAGGGAAAAAATGAGACAGTTCATTTATTTTTACGATAGTGTTTTTTTTCTTATAATAATTAATATTTGTTTTTGTGCAATAAAATAGCAAGTAAATAATTTATTATATAATTTTAGTTTCATCTATTTTTAATTTTGATTTTATAAAATATTTTCAATATATTATTAAAAAAAGAAGGATTTGTTGGGTGGATTTTAAATCAAGAAAAAGAAAATATATTGTACTAATTATATTAATTTAGAGACACTAAAAGGCAACTAAAATAATAACTACTAATCATAAATATTGAAGAGTTTTGACTAAAAAAAATATTGATGAGTAATCAATAAGAGATACATTTAAAAAAAAAAACAGAGAGAGAGGAAAGGTCACCAACGATCAAGCCTCCTTTATCACTTTTTTTTTTAATTTGCACTAAATGTTTTAAAAGACAAATTCATATGATTCTAATCTTTTAAATTGATCTAAACTATTATAATTATAAAAAGTGTTTACTAAACTAATTTATATTAATCTATTTTAGTAATAATATAATTTATTTGCTACAGAAGTATGTTGTTTCAAATGGTACATTGATATTTATCTATCTTTAAATTTTTTTGAAAATAAAAAAATTAAATGTAAGTAAAAACTTCATCTCATTAATTTATAATGAATAATAATTAACAAATTTATTATTAATATTAAATTGTACAAAAAATAAAAATAAAAAAAATAAAATCTTAATATCATTAGTTTAGAAGGGACATTAACGAACATGCATTTGTGAATGTTCAAAGAACATATTATAAAAACTTTTAGATACAAAGCCTCATCCAATTTCATGGAACCTATTAAAACTAAACAATTTTTTGAAGAACAATATTAAAATTTAAAATAATCCATACATGTCAATAGCTTGGCAAAAATTGTTCCTCAACCGCATTACTCACTAACTAATCCAAATTATTATGTCTATAACTTTTGACAACATTACTCACTAAACAATTGTTCCTCAACCGCATTACTCACTAAAAAATTGTTCCTCAACTGTATGTCTATGTCTATAACTTTTGACAACATTAGAATTGTCTACAACATGAAGCTCAAATCCTTTGATTTGCCTTTCTAATTTCTCCTATCCATGTAAACTTCATTTTTCCTCCATTGACTGCAATTTGGAACCTATAACAAACTCAATACCTAATCAACAATCAATAAAAGCTTAAGAATAAAAGACAAATTTATACAACTTTTTGGAACTCCATATACTACAATACATTTCTTCAAGCTAGAATATTGATGATGTAAAAACCAAATAAAAAAACAGTCACATAAGTGATGTAACACTCAAAAAAAGTGATGTAAAAATGGAAAGATGAGGGGTGACCTCTTTTCTTAGGTATATATAGTATTTTGAAAAGAAGAATTTAAGTGATGGAAAATGAAAGGATTGTAACTAATCTCTATTAAAAACCAACACTAATAATTAGTACTAATGAAAATAATAATTTAGAGACACCAAAAGGCAAAAAAAATCAAAACATCAAGTAATTAATTAAGAGTAATCAATAAGGGAGAAATTTTTTTTAAAATAAAAATAACAAAGGAAGAAAAACTCACAATTCAATAGTCAAGTTTGTGTGTAGAAAATTATGTATAAATAAGTACTTGTTGTAATAATAATGAAAATTCCTTATGAAAATAATTAGAGGAATAAATTTGGTCTACTAAAGTTCACAATATAGACATAGAATTTCATTTTTTTGTAGGGAAAAGAAATGAAGTTTATAGAAAATGTAGTATTTAGTTAACATCTTTTTAATGTTTTTAATAAAATGAATTTAACATTTGCTAAATGTTTATAAAAAAATTAAAATCAAGAAAAAGGTAATATGAATATTTTTTGGTTCAGAAAAGTTAATTGAATATATATATATATATATATATTGTGATGTTTAAGAAGTATTGATAAAGTTAGATTTATATTGATTTAAAAATTGAATGTCATAAATGTTTAGTGGATATTAATTAAGTAAAAAAGAATGTTGAGATTTAAGTTGGAAAATAAATTGAAATGATGTGGAGCATCCTAGAGCTTGGAAAAAAGCTTCCTTTAGATATTTATATAGATATTAACTATTTCTCTCTTGCAATAGACTAAATTAGGCAATAGTTATGTTATTTAGTTTAGAGCAACTTGAATATAATTTTGGCATACTTATCTAATTCATTGTTTAAATATATTATTCAAAAGTTTTATCTAACTTTAACATTAGTAGAACTAAAAATTAAATTAAATTTTTTTATACTTACAAAGGAGCACGCTTTAAATGAATTCTATTAAATTTTAAAATAAGTAAGCACAATATGAATGCAAATTAGTAGACAATGTTTAAAATAGAAACAAAATGGAGTTTATGTTTCATTCATACCTGTTAAGTTTTTATTCATGTCATAGGTATGCAACATAATATAAACACACGCATGATTTAATTTCTTAAAAAAATTTTACTTTAATTTCATTAGTTATTTGTTGGTAAAATTTGATTAATTAACATCCGATTTCCATAATAAATTTTTTCCATAAAATTGCAAGTTTTTTATTAATTAATTTTATTTAATTTTATATTAAAAATTTAAAAGTCAATTTAACTTTATCTATGTCGTTGACTCTATAAAGCAAATAATAGACACTCTAACCTTTCAAAAGTAGGTTTGACTTGCAAGTTAAAAAGAATTAGTGAGATTTCACTAATAAGGGACTAAAACTTATGAAAAAATTTATCGTTTTCCTAGCATCCAAGTATTTTACAAATGCCTTTTAAACATCATAACATTTACAATTTGGATTCCTTTTTATTCATAGATTCAGCATACTTCTTTCCTTTGATTGAATATATATACAACATTACCTTCCACCAATTACCAATAAAACTTTAAACTACTACATGTAATGGCTCTGATCTCCAATTCCATGCATACCCCTATAATCTCCAAAACCTCCAACTCTCTCTTATCGACAATCCAATGCACCAATTACCTTCAACGTGTAACACCCTAGTATTTCTAAACAATAGAAATACCAAAACATACATATTAGCTTACATCAGAGTATAAATTTCTTTACTTAGATATGAATCTCTACAAGGAAATCGGAAACCAATAAATAACTTAAACAAATTTAAGTCATAAACTGATACAAAAGTAACAAGGAAAACATAAAGACGTAAGGAAGACTAAATATTCAATCTTACTCATCCGAGCATGCCACCTACTCGTGCCATACAACCTTCTTCTTCCTCCTGTTAATCTGAAAAGCAACAACATTTGTAGGGTGAGATAACAAATCTCGATGAGTCTTACCGTGACCCTTACCTATCACTCGGTCCATTTATAAAACATTAATTAATTTCTTGATTTAATAAATAAACCATGCACGTTACTAATTGCACAATACCGACTGCACATCTGCTAATCCCAGAAATGATTGCATTCATAACGTCAAAACAATTGTACCATACCGACTGCACATCTGCTAATCCCGGCACAGTACATTAATTCTCTTTAGCATAACACCGACTGCACATCTGCTAATCCCGGTGAACCCTATCGCTGAAGGCCTAGGTTTAGGGGCTCATGACTTCCCCCTCCTAGTATGCTATCCGGTGGGTCGTCACCCATACTAGACATAATATATATATATATCAGACATAATTTACTCTATGATATAAATTCATATCATACGGTTCTTCTTATGAACCTGCATAACCAGTCCAAACACCAAATTTTGTTCTTAAAACAATTGTTCCCACACGTATACTAGATTTGTCGGTTTTTCGAAATATTCAAATCATTAACCGTTATTTCAAAACCACTTTGAATTTGCATAAAAATTTCCAACAAAATTTCGGCAGAGTTTCCTCTGAAATATGGACATCCAGAAATAGTATAATTACCTGTAAAACCAGTCGAGACATATATTCCATCAATTCACCACATATCAAAGATATAAAATGACAATTTAACCGAAAAACGTAATCTTTCCGAAAAACGATTTTTGACTCAAAAATTAACGAAACCCGAAATTTCGAAAATCATTTAAACATAACACATAAACACATTTTAAAAATTCCCTAACGTGAGTAAAACTCACCTCGTGTGATGAAAATCACACAATACCGAAGCTTGGCGAAATTCACGATCTCGAAACTTCACGAACTCGCTCCGAAACTTCACGAACTCGAACCCGGATCGTTCCAAGCACTTCCAAACAGAAAACCAGCAGCTCCTACTGTACCAATCAATTCCAAAACCGAATTCCAGCTCCTCAAACCGAAACCAACAGCCCCAAATTCTTCTGTGGCTTCAATCGACTCAAATCCACCATAAAACTCGTACCCAACACTCCCAAGCAAGTAGTTGAGCTTCCCACGAGCAATACGAAGCTTCCAAGTCACCCAATTTCGATTTTTCTCCACTTTGAGCTCTCGAGTTGAAATGAGAGAGATCTTGTTGTTCCTTCCCTCTCCACCTTCGCCCTTCTCTTCTCCCTCTCTCTCGGTTTCACGTTTCTCTCTCTCTCTCTATTCTTTTCTTTCTTTTCTCTTCTCTGTTCTTTCTTTCCTTTTTATTCTTTCTTTCATTTACTTTCACACAAGTGAGAGTTAAGAGAGTATTTGGATATTTTTGGTATCCTAGAGCTCATTTAACATGAGTGGTATAATTCCTAAAATACCCTTAGAGTACTAATTTCCACTCAGTTATGCATTTAAATTATTTTCTCTAGCAATTATAAATTGCTTTCGTAACAACCTCATATTCGTGACTTGATTTATTACCTATTCAAGTAATAAATCATTCGTTAAATTTCTTAATTTGAAATTAACGAAATTAGGGATGTTACACAACGCATCATTTGCTTATCAAATTAAGAAATTAACGAGTGGATTGTTATGTGAAAAATAATGAGACACATTTTAAAATGAGATTGTCTCGAATTAATGAGTCCTCGTCAAGTTATAGGATTAAATAGTTTTATTGATTAAATGGTGTTAATTGGATGTGAGAGTTTTGGGGTAAAAATAGGATTAGTGAGATTTGTGAGCCAAAGGCATTTAGGCTTTTCACCCAATTAGACCCTTGACCCACTTATACCCTTATAGTCAAAGTAAAATAAGAAAAGTGAAACAAAAGAGAAAAGAAAGAAAGGTAAGGAACAGAGAGAGAGATCGTGAGAGTGAAGAGAAAAGTTAGAAAATAAAATAAGAAAGAGAAAATAAAAGGAAGAAAGAGAAATAAGAAAGGAGAAGAAAAAGGAATCGGAGAAAGTAAGAAAGCAGAGAAAAGAGAGAGACCCGAGAGAAGAAGAAGGGAGGTGACGAAGGAGAAGGAAAAAGGAGAGGGAAGATCTCTCTCAATTCTTCACTTGGTAAGGGGCTTTTGGTACCGTTCTCTTCCATTTTTCCTCCTCTTTCTAATGGTGTAATTTGTATCCCCTAATTTCTACTCGTTTTCGTTTTACCATTGTTGAAGTTTTGGAGCTCTAGTGGAAGAAAACGAAGATTTGGAGCTGTGGTTTCGGTTTAGAGCTGTGAATTCGGTTTAGAGCTGTTGATTTCGGTTTATAGGAGCTTGGATCTAAGTTTGGGTTGAGTTCGTGTGTTTGGAACGGTTGAGTTTCGCTCCGTTTCGGTATTTCGTGATTTTCATCACGATAGGTGAGTTTTACTCACGTTTAGGGAATTTAAATGTTGTTGGTGTGTTATGTTTAGAGAGTTTTCAAAATCTTGAGTTTCGTGAATTTTCGAGTCAAAAACAATATTTTACGAAAATCCCGTATGTTTGAAATTTAGAACGAAATCATACTGTTTTGCTTGCTGGACTGTGATGCTGGACTGGAATATATATTGTCTGTTGTGGTTGAAATTGGATTGAAACATAGTTTGGGTTCGATCGGAGAACGAAACGGAACGGAAATTGGGCACTAAGTTGAGAAGTTCCTATGTTCCCAATATCCAATGTTTCGTTTCGACGCTCCGTTCGGCTTCAAACTTCTTTCAAATCCTTTTCCTAACCACTCATATCTTATATGGTTTTCGGTTGTGGAGTCCAGTGTCGATCGAATTTATAAATCTTTTGGAAAACCGTAAATTTTGTATATAAAAGTGGAATTAATGATTTTTGAACAAAATTGATGTCCTGGATCAAGTTATACAGTAAATGTATTATTTTGGGATGTCCATATTTCAGAGGAAGCTCTGCCGAATTTTGGTTAGAACTCTTTGATACATATCCAAAGTGGTTTTGAATTAAGCAGTTAAAGTTGTGAATATTTCGAAAAACCGTAAAACCTAGAGTACGTGTGGGAACCAAATGTTTTATAACTTAAATGTTGATTGGATTGATTTCATGAATTCATTGATATTATAACCTATCATAGAATGAGTTATGGTTGTATATATATGTAAAGTATATTGAACATAGTTGACGGCCCAATGCGGGTACGGTATTTAATTATATCGATTATGGGTGACGACCCAAGAGGATAGTACACTAGGGAGAGGGAAGTCATGAGCCCTCGAGCTAGGCCCATATGAGGTTGTTCACTGTGAGTGGATTGGGTTCACCGCAAACCGAAGAAAAGAAAAATGGTTTAAGGTGTTGTACTAGATTATGTAAGAGGATAGTGAATAACCATCAAAAATTGGGTTATGAACTATAGATAAGTAATTTATATTGTACATAGTCATTAAGAATTGGACTATTGTTAGTGATTGACTGTATATTGTAATTTATAAATGGACCGAGTGATGGGTAAGGGGGTCGCGTAATACTCAATCGAGATATGTTATCTCACCCTACAAATGTTGTTGTTTTCAGATATGCAGGGGAAGCGTAAAGCAAACAGGCATGATTAGATGTTGTGGCTTGGAGATTTGTAGACATAGTAGCTTAGACTATGTTATTTAGTTTGCCTCTGTATTTTCTGGAACTTAGTTTATAACTTGCTTGTTAAGTTGTAAAACTAATCTATTTTACCCTTGTCTTTGGATATTGAGTATTTTGTTGTAATGTTTAAGTGATACTTAAGTACTTATGTTAT
Source organism: Oxytropis ochrocephala (assembly GCA_020916435.1). Taxonomy (NCBI): domain Eukaryota; kingdom Viridiplantae; phylum Streptophyta; class Magnoliopsida; order Fabales; family Fabaceae; genus Oxytropis; species Oxytropis ochrocephala. The sequence goes on along the minus strand of CM037094.1, from coordinate 73,662,536 downwards.
TGTACCCTAAGTACCTTAAGTTGGAAATAACTCTTTGATTGGAATTCGAGAGTTTTGTATTATTCAATATCTCAGACAGGGGCATATTTTACTCTGAATGAATGCTAATGGTGCATTTTTTTTGTATTTCTATTTTTAAGAAATACTAGGGTGTTACAAAACCGTAAGTGTGTGAAGGTTAAAAGAATACAATTGGCTTTATAATGACAATTTATCTATGCAATAATAAATGTGTGATATATATCACAACCGATTGTAAGAGTGACGGGCAATGCATGCATAGTGGATATAAAATTATATTTACAATTCATTTAACAATCAAATTTAATATCAAATATTATACTTACGAAATAAGGATAAATAAAGTGGAAAAAAGAGATAAAGAGGTTAACAAAAACATACTTTTCTTTTTGAAGCAACCAAAACATACTTAATTGCACAATATGTCTTCCTATTTTTTTCCTTGTCTTCCTATTTTTTTCCCTTATGAAAATTAGAAAATAAATTTGGTTTACAAAACTTCACAATATTGTATTTAACACCTTTTTAATATTTTAAATAAATAGAATAATTTAACATATTTTTAATATTTATAATTTTATTTAAATAATATATTAATTTGAATTTTAAAATTATATTTAGGAGTCAGAAAAAATGAATTGAAAATATATTGTGATATTTAATAATTATTGGGAAAGTGAGATTCATTTTAAATATTGGATGTCATATTGGTTGAGTGGACATTAATTAAGTAAAATAGGAATATTGAGTTTTAAGTTGGAAATTAAATAAAGATGATGTGGAGCATCCTAGAGCTTGGAAAAAAGCTTCCTTTATCATGAAATATTAACTACTTCTCTCTTGCAATAGACTAAATTAGGCAATAGTTATGTTATTTAGTTTAGAGCAACTTGAATATAATTTTGGCATACTTATCTAATTCATTGTTTAAATATATTATTCAAAAGTTTTATCTAACTTTAACATTAGTACAACTAAAAATTAAATTAAATTTTTTTATACTTACAAAGGAGCACGCTTTAAATGAATTCTATTAAATTTTAAAATAAGTAAGCACAATATGAATGCAAATTAGTAGACAATGTTTAAAATAGAAACAAAATGGAGTTTATGTTTCATTCATACCTGTTAAGTTTTTATTCATGTCATAGGTATGCAACATAATATAAACACACGCATGATTTAATTTCTTAAAAAAAATTTACTTTAATTTCATTAGTTATTTGTTGGTAAAATTTGATTAATTAACATCCGATTTCCATAATAAATTTTTTCCATAAAATTGCAAGTTTTTTATTAAGTAATTTTATTTAATTTTATATTAAAAATTTAAAAGTCAATTTAACTTTATCTATGTTGTTGACTCTATAAAGCAAATAATAGACACTCTAACCTTTCAAAAGTAGGTTTGACATGCAAGTTAAAAAGAATTAGTGAGATTTCACTAATAAGGGACTAAAACTTATGAAAAAATTTATCGTTTTCGTAGCATCCAAGTATTTTACAAATGCCTTTTAAACATCATAACATTTACAATTTGGATTCCTTTTTATTCATAGATTCAGCATACTTCTTTCCTTTGATTGAATATATATACAACATTACCTTCCACCAATTACCAATAAAACTTTAAACTACTACATGTAATGGCTCTGATCTCCAATTCCATGCATACCCCTATAATCTCCAAAACCTCCAACTCTCTCTTATCGAAAATCCAATGCACCAATTACCTTCAACGCATCATTTGCTTATCAATTTGTTGCATGCATGTAGGGCACTCTTTGTTACACTTGTTGTCTGTGGGTAGACTATTAAAATAGTTTGAGATCAGTTGAAGTAATTACTTGTTAGTAGTCATGACTGTAGTGTGACTAAACCAGAATGTGTTAGTAGGTGAAAATGGTTGAAGATGCAAAAAGAGGAAGGGTGCACAAATGAGATGAAAAGGGGTACTGTGTATAAATCCGGGGAATAAAAGTCTCTATATAAATGGATTATAAATCGTGAGTGTGAAGGTTACAAACTTTTTTTTGGTATAAACCGGGTATCCTATGCGCGCAACTGCAGAGACTAATCCCTCGAGCGGGGTAGGACCACAAATGGCGGCAAAGCTCTCCCTCAATTTATATAATGACAATTTACAATTGGGTTATAATGACAATATATATATATATATATATTCAATATTAAATAGGGTGATATGTTACAAAGGATTGTAAAAATGAGAAGCTAAAGGGATTATAAAACCGTAAGTGTGTGAAGGTTAAAAGAATACAATTGGCTTTATAATGACAATTTATCTATGCAATAATAAATGTGTGATATATATCACAACTGATTGTAAGAGTGACGGGCAATGCATGCATAGTGGATATAAAATTAGATTTACAATTCATTTAACAATCAAATTTAATATCAAATATTATACTTACTAAATAAGGATAAATAAAGTGGAAAAAAAAGATAAAGAGGTTAACAAAACATACTTTTCTTTTGAAGCAACCAAAACATACTTAATTGCACAATATGTCTTCCTATTTTTTCCTTGTCTTCCGATTTTTTCCCTTATGAAAATTAGAAAATAAATTTGGTTTACAAAACTTCACAATATAGTATTTAACACCTTTTTATTATTTTAAATAAATAGAATAATTTAACATATTTTTAATGTTTATAATTTTATTTAAATAATATATTAATTTGAATTTTAAAATTATATTTAGGAGTCAAGAAAAATGAATTGAAAATATATTGTGATATTTAATAATTATTGGGAAAGTGAGATTCATTTTAAATATTGGATGTCATATTGGTTGAGTGGACATTAATTAAGTAAAATAGGAATATTGAGATATAAGTTGGAAATTAAATAAAGATGATGTGGAGCATCCTAGAGCTTAGAAAAAAGCTTCCTTTATCATGAAATATTAACTACTTCTCTCTTGCAATAGACTAAATTAGGCAATAGTTATGTTATTTAGTTTAGAGCAACTTGAATATAATTTTGGCATACTTATCTAATTCATTGTTTAAATATATTATTCAAAAGTTTTATCTAACTTTAACATTAGTACAACTAAAAATTAAATTAAATTTTTTTATACTTACAAAGGAGCACACTTTAAATGAATTCTATTAAATTTTAAAATAAGTAAGCACAATATGAATGCAAATTAGTAGACAATGTTTAAAATAGAAACAAAATGGAGTTTATGTTTCATTCATACCAAGTAAGTTTTTATTCATGTCATAGGTATGCAACATAATATAAACACACGCATGATTTAATTTCTTAAAAAAATTTTACTTTAATTTCATTAGTTATTTGTTGGTAAAATTTGATTAATTAACATCCGATTTCCATAATAAATTTTTTCCATAAAATTGCAAGTTTTTTATTAAGTAATTTTATTTAATTTTATATTAAAAATTTAAAAGTCAATTTAACTTTATCTATGTCGTTGACTCTATAAAGCAAATAATAGACACTCTAACCTTTCAAAAGTAGGTTTGACTTGCAAGTTAAAAAGAATTAGTGAGATTTCACTAATAAGGGACTAAAACTTATGAAAAATTTATCGCTTTCCTAGCATCCAAGTATTTTACAAATGCCTTTTAAACATCATAACATTTACAATTTGGATTCCTTTTTATTCATAGATTCAGCATTCTTCTTTCCGTTGATTGAATATATATACAACATTACCTTCCACCAATTACCAATAAAACTTTAAACTACTACATGTAATGGCTCGATCTCCAATTCCATGCATACCCCTATAATCTCCAAAACCTCCAACTCTCTCTTATCGACAATCCAATGCACCAATTACCTTCAACGCATCATTTGCTTATCAATTTGTTGCATGCATGTAGGGCACTCTTTGTTACACTTGTTGTCTGTGGGTAGACTATTAAAATAGTTTGAGATCAGTTGAAGTAATTACTTGTTAGTAGTCATGATCAGTAGTGTGACTAAACCGTAATGTGTTAGTAGGTGAAAATGGTTGAAGATGCAAAAGAGGAAGGGTGCACAAATGAGATGAAAAGGGGTACTGTATAAACCGGGAATAAAAGTCTCTATATAAATGGATTATAAATCGTGAGTGTGAAGGTTACAAACTTTTTTTTTCGTATAAACCGGGTATCCTATGCGCGCAACTGCAGAGACTAATCCCTCGAGCGGGGTAGGACCACAAATGGCGGCAAAGCTCTCCCTCAATATATATAATGACAATTTACAATTGGGTTATAATGACAATATATATATATTCAATATTAAATAGGGTGATATGTTACAAAAGATTGTAAAAATGAGAAGCTAAAGGGATTATAAAACCGTAAGTGTGTGAAGGTTAAAAGAATACAATTGGCTTTATAATGACAATTTATCTATGCAATAATAAACAGGTGATATATATCACAACTGATTGTAAGAGTGACGGGCAATGCATGCATAGTGGATATAAAATTAGATTTACAATTCATTTAACAATCAAATTTAATATCAAATATTATACTTACTAAATAAGGATAAATAAAGTGGAAAAAAGAGTTTGGTCCATTCACTCGCTTCAAAAACAAAACAAATGCACTTCATAATTAGAGACAAAAAATGTCGTTTCACAGTGTTGAACATTCATTTGTATTTGAATGTTCAATGAACATAGTAGAAAAAATTTAGACGCAGCACGTCATCCAATTTTTTATATTAAAACAAAACATTTTTCTATAGAACAATATTAAAATATTTAACATGATTGATACATGTCTATAGCTATACAAAACAATTGCCACCTCAATTGCATGATTCAGTAAAGATCCAAATTTTTATTTTTGCGTATTTGATTAAAATGTTACGCATTTTTATATTTCATATCAGAAAAAATGGAATTTAACCATCTCAAAAAATAACCTTAAAATTCGAAGTATCATATAGAAAAGGAGGGAGGTGAAGAGTCACAGATTTGAAGCTGGAGAGTGAGGTAGCTAGCAATTGAGAGTTTGCATATTCAAATCTAGCGTAGATTTGTTTCTCAATGACAAACTGTTGCGGTTGTTCCGCTGGTGGTGAAAGAAGATCGAGAGATGAAGGATGACGACTGAGATAGGAAGAAAGGGAAAAATGAGCGTGAGGGAGATGGAAATCACGCATTTGCCTATTGAGTGATTGAATCGCTACATGTCACTTAGTTGTTGTTATCATTGTCTACGCGTCGCACTATTTTCACATTTTGTGGTGGGACTGTGAAAGGAGAAGAGGACACAACTTTAGAGCAAGAGCCTTTGGGAGATTAAAGAGTTTCAAAAAAAAAACACAGAGGCGCAGCAAGTTGGTTATAGAGAGAGGGTGGGGTACACCCAGTTGAAAAATGGAAATGGAATTAAATAACTCTTACTTTAGTTCAAAAATTATAGAGTTGAATTTAAAATAATAGGGAGATTCCAAATAATAAGTTTATTTTTTTCCAATTTTTTGTTTTATTCTTATTTTCATTTTTTAGTGGAATTACTCAAGTGAGCATTTTTTTTCCATTTTAAATTTAACCTCAATATATATTACTAAACTATTTTGCAATGCTAACATTGTTTCATAAAACAAACAACTATTTTGCAATGAATGTAATGAAATACTGAATGCAGATATAATATAATATAATATAATATAATATAATATAATGTAATATAATATATATTAATCATTTTGGCTTAAGAATTACTAACATGCGCTATGTGACACCCATTTTCTACCCCATAATTTACACGTCATTTATCAGAGTAATTCTTTTTCGCAAAATATTAATTTAACTGATAGAAAAGAAATGCCACATCGTCATTAACAAAACTCGTCAAACTGCACTCATTAAGTTTGTGCAACCAACATCCGTCATGAAAATTAAACTCCAAAAATACGTCACAGCGGAATAAAACAATAACTCACTAATACCACTCAAACACGTCTCACATCATCGATATAATCATTAAACAATTAACTAAGTAATTAACAAAATCCAACCACGCCCCCTAGATGTTATAATATTTATAAGAATCTATACATTTAATTCACCAATCTTTTGAACTTGAGCCGTTTGATTTTAATCCAATGGCTGAGACCATTCATAATTTTTTTGTCTTTCAGCCAGAGTGATGAGTACCACCGGACACACTCAACTTTGAGTTCGAACTTGAGAGGTAGCGTTCGTAAGCGGTTGAAATTGTCAAAACCTGTGTAAAAAAAAGAAATTGTAAAAACCATTTATATTGTGATAATTCAAATAATTACACTGATTTTTATACTGTGAAAATGATCAGTCTTCTAATGATACTTTGAAATTATAAAAATGTAACAAGAAATTGGACTCAGGATTTAATTTGAAATCATAATATAATTTCTTTGAAAAGTATGAATCACAAAAAAAGTACAACAACAGTAATCTCAATGCCTTTTTTAATAGGATGGAGATGTGTTTTTAAATAGTATCATGACATGCTAATTAATTATTATGTGGCAAGTTCTACTATGTACTAGTTTACCTTTGCATTGGTTTGTTGTAATGGCAAACATATATATTATAAAAATACATAGATACAAGGGATATCAAAACCATACAAAAGAGCCAGAATACATAAGTAAGTTCGAGAAAAAACTAACAATAAAAGTTATTTAGAAATATACAAAAACAACTCTGCTCACCACTCATAGTAAATGCATGGAGTTACTCCACATCTCGCTAGAAACAATCTCCAACACAAAACTTTGATTGTCTCTAGGACAAATTAAAGGTCAAAAGTTTTGCATTGGTTGCTGTGGAAAAAGCTAGAAAGAAATAGAAATTATCTCCTTGTTTGGTAGGAAGTGAATATAATATGGAATAAGCTCAAGATATCTATGTCTTAGACACTAGTATTATACCGGCCCGTGCATCCGCACTGTATTGTTTATATATTGCTATGAAGTCATAATAGTTTAGATGTTATAATATTTATAAGAATCTATACATCTTATTGGCTTTTTGGTATCTTTTTAGTCTACATCAAACTAATGACTAGAAAGTTGTAAGCAATGATAACCATTTAACAATATGGAAAAGCTAGTCTGTCATTTAAAATTGGAAATCAAAAGCTAATATGTATAATATTGGGAAGCAATTGATATTCATTAAAACCAAATAAAAGAAATTCAAAATCAGCTACAAACGGTCCTATATTAATGTATTTGGCCATTACAATACAAAATTTCCTGTTCTGCTTCACCTTGGGAGCACGTATATGTATGTAGCTTTTCAGTGTCTCAAAAACCTGATTCATAATGTTAAGAAATGTTAATAATCCCTTCATTTGAATTAAGAAATGCAAGGTAGTGATTAAGAATTTGTAAGTGTAGTTGTGTTTCTTAATTGAAATAACAATACTTTTATAAACACTACAATATGAACATTTATTCAGTATAAATCATTTTAAAATATAGATGAAATTTACAATTGCTAGATGTTTTGAAACCCTTCTTTGCTTTGAACAGTTGACCGTGACTAAATACATGTCTAGCTAGGCGGGTTTATTCCCACATATGCCAATGATTATCCTTGTGATTTGTTGATAGTTATAGTATATGAAACAATTATGGGAAACTGTCATCTAGTCATCTTGAATGGCCAAGTTGATTGAGAATGTGACATTGACATTCAGAGAATATAGATATGTTTCCAATGTTCTTACTTAAAATTACGTACCTTTGCCCCCAATATAACGTTGTTGTTGTGCCACATGTCGTGTAGGGAGAGTAACACTAACACCTAAACTAAATTAACCAAAGTGCTATATATAATAAAAATAGCAGCACTTTCTAGTGATCAGCTAGCATTAGTCACAAAACCAAAAACTATCCTGTTCCGTTTTTCTTCTTCTTAAAAAACAATACAGCAGAACTCATGAATTCAGCTAACTCCCACTCCCAGGTAGTGAATAAAGAACAACTTTCTTGGTCTGTTCAGACTTGCAAGACAGAGTGTTTGAATCCTTTAAAGGGAAGGCTTCATGCTTCCATTGGAGCACATGAGATTTTCAGATCAGAGGTACGTAATTAAATACAATTTTCACTCCATCTCATATATTCATCTAAATTACTTAGACACCAATGATACATTGAGAAGAAGAGGTTGAACGAATCTTCAATATAAAGTGCCAGTGCTACATAGATTGATTACTTTGATAGTAATTCAACGTGATTCATCAGCATCACTTATGGTCTTAACTTTAAGTTATGCAGTTGTACAAACCAATCAAAAGTGTTTTTTTTTTTTTTTACTTCAAAATTGAAGCCATATGAATTTTTTTGACAGTGCCTTGTTATTGTGTTATGAAATGAAATTAGAAATAATTTTTGACTTGTTCTGAGACCATATTTTGTTTCCTTGGCCGACCATACCAGAATAGGACGAGGAATAGAGACACCATAATATATCAATGATATCGTACACATACTTGTCTGATAGTATAACTATATGTTGATTAATACTGGTTTAGTCAATAGAATTGGAATTGTTCTCTAGGAAAATTATCTATAACTAAAACCATCTGCATTGTTTTCTACACTGAATATTCTTTCATAGTCAAGTATGTTACTATCCATTTTGTCACAACTCTTAATATTACACTACATTTTTCGAGGCCTAGTCAAGCGAGGTTTAAAGATGTATTGAGATCCTCTCCATTTACGGGACAGTTCCAGTAAGAGAGAGATAGACTCATGGAGTAAAATAATATTATTTTATTTGATGTGTCTCTCTCTCTCCTCAAACCGCCCAATAACTAGAGAGTGTCTCAATCCGCTTAAAGGTAAGGTGTTTTGTTAGTAATTCCTCGGGGCCAAAATTCTCGTCTCGATTGGTGCCCATGAAATTTGAATTTAGAGCTAGTGCAATCGAGAGTGTGTGCAAATCAATCGGTTGGAAAATCAGAGTCGTCGATCAAGATCTAATAGTCTAGATTTGAAGTGCAATTTTTGATTTTTGCTTTTGAAATTGAAATCCGGACTGTTTGATCTTGATCGATGACCTCAATATTATCGAATGCACATCGCACGCCTCTCTCTCAACTCCACACAAACTGAATCCATGAAATTTCCATATATAGTAAACTTAACTAAACACAATAGTTTATAATTTACAAACTAGGTAACATATGTAACAAAAAGTTGATCAATTTTTATCACTAAACACACCCTTTTTAATTTTGTTATTTCGGATGTGGAAAGCAAGATTGACAGAATTAGTAGCAACAACATCTCTAATATTCACCCTAACAACATCAATTATAACATGCTTAGACTCAAAAGAAACCAATCCTAAGCTTCTAATTCCATTTGCAGTTTTCATCATAGTTTTCTTATTCCTAATAGTAACAGTTCCTCTCTCTGGTGGTCACATGAGTCCTGCTTTCACATTCATAGCTGCTCTTAAAGGAGTCATTACTTTCACACGTGCACTCATTTACATCTTAGCACAATGCATAGGTTCAATAATTTGTTTCTTCATACTTAAGTGTGTGATGGATCCAAGATTAATAAATACATATTCATTGGGAGGTTGTGCAATTAGTGGCAAAGAAGTAAATTCAGGTATAAATCAACATAATGCTTTGATTTTGGAATTTTCTTGCACATTTGTGGTACTCTTTTTGGGTGTCACATTGGCTTTTGATAAGAAAAGATCTAAAGATTTGGGGTTACCAATTGTTTGCTTAGTGGTGGCAGGGTCTATGGCATTGGCAGTATTTGTGTCTATAACTGTAACTGGGCGGGCCGGTTATGCCGGTGTTGGGCTTAACCCAGCTAGATGTTTGGGTGCAGCATTGCTTCATGGAGGCCCATTATGGAATGGACATTGGGTTTTTTGGGTTGGCCCTTTTTTGGCCTGCTTAGTCTATTATAGTGTCTCTATTAATCTACCAAAGGAGGGTTTGGTTTTGGATGATGGAGAATATGATGATGCATTAAAGTTGGCTTTTGGTTCTTCAGGGAATATTCCTAACGGTGCCGTTTCAAATGATCTCACAATAGAAGGACATGTGTGAATTGAATAAAGATGATTTCATGACTTTTTATACACATGTTTTTAATTAAGAACACACTTTAAAGTCCTAACAAACGATTTCACACCTGCCATAAAAAAACGATTTCACACCTAATAACTTTTTTGTAACTCATTTCACACCTAATAACTTAGTGCAAATCATGTGTAAAAAAGTTTTAGTACAAATCATCCGTAAGACCTAATTCAACTGAAAATATCGAAATTGTTAGGTTGAATATTATGTCTCGGGTTCAAACTCGAGACTTCAAAGTTGCGTGTGTGAATTTCTAATAATAGTGACCACTCAATCTATGTAAAAAAAATTAGTACTACAATAAAGAGAAATATACAGAAATCTTTCACCTTAATTGAGAGAGCAATTTTGTAGACAACGATAAGAAAAACCTTACGATTAATATATTTTTAATTTTGAAACTATAATAAAATGTTGTTAATGATTCAAAGAATTTTTTTTAGATAAGCAAAAAATTCATTAATAAGAGCACTAGATGTACTCAAAACCCAAACAACAAGACTTTCTCAAGAATTGTTTATACACATAAGAGCAATAAGCCACCCTCCAAGACAAAGACAAAAAAGAGAAAAAATAGAGTCTATCTAAGCTTATTCTCCTCTAGTCAAGAGATCATTCCGAGCTAAACATATACCAACAACTTGTCAGCCAAAACTACTATCATGTCTTCTGAACCTTCTTTCCCTTAAAGAACCACTCGCCCTTGACAAAACGATGTTTCAACCCTTTCAATTCCTTCCACCCTCTCCTTATATCAGATGTAGAACACGATGCAAAAACATTAACCACATCGATGAAATAATCATTAACCTCAGCACAAATCCCTCAAAAACCAGTACTAGAAAACCAACAAATCAAGAACCAACATGCCACGACGAAACAATACCACTCAAACTGTTGATTACCCCACAAAAGACTTAATTCTCTTTCAACCATAGCCTCCCTCTTAGTTTCTGGTAAGCAAATAAGATCAAACTTACCCGATCTGATAAGCGACAACGTTTGGCATCATCGCCCCACCCACACGAAGATTAAACGATAAGATACTCAAGGGTCACCATTATTGGCCACCCCCTTATCCCTTGCTACCCTGCTCTCTCCTTCTTCAATTAACTCGATATACTCCCCATCAAGCAAAGACCCCTCCACCCCTAACTTCTCAGTACCTTCCCACACCTTTCTAGCCACTACCTTATTTTGAAGGGCCCAAAAAAGTTTGTTACAGTTCTCAATACCTGTTGAAGAAATGGAATCAGAAAGGTCATGAACCGCAGGTGGAGTTTTGCCCATTCTTTTTTTTTCTTTTCCGGACCCACTATCTTCAACTTAATTGGTTTCTTATGATACCTTCGTTTCCCCACTGGAATACTGCTAGGAACAACGTTCCTTGTTGGGCTTGAGTCTCTGATTTGAGATGAAGGAGATTCAACGTTGATGGGTCTTAAACTCGCCCCATTTGACTTCTCAATCTGGCCCCTCAAAATTAAATCTAAAGGTTGTTCTCTACCAATTGATTGTTCAACTGAATTGAGATTATCCACATGCACTGTTTCCTTCACAAAGCTAGAAATTGAATTTGAATTCAAGGAATGGGATCCCCAAATAAATGGAGTTTGACCATGCGCTCCTGACACATTAACTTCACGAGAATTCCTCCATGATGAGTGCAAACTGTTATCATCCATCATTTCCATAGTACCCCCCAGATTCACGCAAGGAATTAACAACAACATTTAATGCTTCATCGCCACCGTCATCTTCTCCATGCTCGTCGGCGTTACCGGAAAAATATGAATAAAAATTCTTTCTCTGAACTTGTTGCATCATCATCATCTTGAACCTTGGCACTCACATTACTCCATTGAAGAGGACCGCTTCAATCTTGCGCCACTTTAATATTAAACGACACATTTCTAATAGAGACCTGAAAGATTCTATTCACTGTTTCAGTTTCCTGAGTGCGAACCAAAAGATGAGCAACGTCTAACGACCTCTTCAGTATCGTGTTATCATCCGACTTGATATAAACTTCTACATAAGTGAAAGTTTCCTTAAAAACTCCACATTCCATGCATGAACCGAATCACCGTAGCATCCGAGTCAAGTTACCCATTCGGGATCCACATCTGACGGCTTCCATGGACGAATCCATTTGAACCATTGATACAACCATTCACGCGCATCATCAATAAAACCACTGAAGTCAACATCGTCCTTATCTCCTTCCAGAAGAACTAAGTTAGATCCCATAGGTGTTGCTTTGATTGAAAAAAAACCTTGCCGGATAATTCATCTTGAATGGCGTAAGACTTTCCCGGGATAATAACCTCCCCTACCATCGCAAGAGAGAGATGTACGTCAATGGGAACAACACAAGACCATTCCCCTCGCTCTCCATGATCGCTGCTCCCTTAAGCCCACCTACTTTGCCTTCCTTAGAGGAATCCGCAGAAAAAACTTGGACCGTTGGAATCTTCTTCTTCCAAACTTGAAGAGGGACCTTTGGTCGATGCTCAGAAGTCACCTTAGGGTGTTGGTCATGATTAACCTTCCGTTGGAATCTAGGAATATTAACATGGATCTTGTCTCCTTCCACAAAAATATTGTCCAGAATGATAGACATTCTTTCCGGTTCTTTGATGTCGTAAAGCGAACAAACCGAACCTCCTACCAATAACGTTCCTCCTTGCTGGAATAACCACCTCTTTAACGCTACCATGTTTAGAGAAAACCTCAAGCATGTCTCTAGCTCTACACCTCTCCGGGAAGTTGGAGAAGAAGAACGATGTGCACAACCCTACTCGCGGCGGCGATGTCCATTGTTTTTCTCCCTTCCACCGCCACCCGCCCTTTCCCTCCTACTCCTAATTGTCTGCCACCCTCCATTAGTTGTTTCTCTTTCAATATAGTTTATGCGGCCGCGATTCCTCGATCTGAAAAACCCTCATTCATTCTGCTGCTTCTACTGTGGTGTCCACATGAGAGAGTAACAGTGAAAAACAAATCGGCGATCAGAGAATGGAGAGAGGAAACAGTTTATCTTGTAATTAAGACGGAAGGGAGTAATTCACGTTTTTGTTCCTTCAATGCCGATTATACACTGAGAAAAGGGAATAGGGTTTAGCCGCCACCGCCGCTGGTAGAGAGAAATCAAACGCATGTGACAGTGTATGATTCAAAGAATTTTGCCTAAGTTCTCCTAAATCTCCTGAAACCCTCTTCCAATACATTTTTTAAGTTCATCCAAATTGGGGAATTTAGTTTTATGAAGAGAAATAAACTCTCCATTAAAGTTGATGGTTTATCCTTCCTTTCATCCTTCTTATTTTTTCAAGCCCCTCTCTTCCCCCTCCCCTCTAAACTCCCAAACAAACCCTTAGAATTTGATGAAGAGATGTTGAGAGAGACAATTCTATGAGTGTTTTTTTAACAATTCCATTAAATTTGTTTTTGTTATAGTCAGAAGTAGGTGTGTTCAAAGTCGAACCAAACTAATAGAAAACCATAAACCAAACCAAACAAAATCGAAAACGCAAAAAATCGCTTTTTTTTTGGTTCTGTTCGATTTTTTGTATTACTGAACCGCGCGATTCGGTTCGCCGTTTTGATTACCGAACCAAACCAAATTGAAAACCGCAAAAGTCGCTTTCTATTGGTCCTGTTCGTTTTTTTATTAGTGAACTGCGAACCAAATCAAACCTCAAAATCCTGTATAAAAAAATAAAATTAGACAAAGCATCATGAACGCAAAATTCTGTTATACTTTCCTTTGTTTTTCTTACTATTCTTACAAAATAACTTGTACTATCTATCATTACTCATTATACTTTTCATTCCAAAATAAAAGTCATCAATATTTCCTAACATTTTGTCAAAAAAAGATATTTCTTAACATTTATTAATTCATTTGGTCATGCTTCATCTGTCACATTGGGTAAGTCAATCTACAACCTTTGAAATTTTGTTTTGTTTCGTCAAAAACTGAACAAATCCAAATTGCATTGGTTTAGTTTGTTTGGTTTGGTTTTTTTTGAAACCAACCAAACCAAATCAACCACATCTATTTTTACATTGCGGTTGAGTTCACTTTTTTACTCAAAATCGAACCAATATGCACTACAAACACCCTTAATCAAAAGGACACGTTTCTATTCTTTTAGCATTTTATATTCCTCAGTCTTATCATTTGCAAAGCAACACTAGACAATAGTTATCTTTCTCTTATCTCTCGAAAGCATGTCAGCAGTGGCAGATCCACTTAAACTACTATGTGGGCAATTAACCCCATAGCCATAGACTAAAATTATGATTAGCATAAAATAAAAAAAATGCTGTCGCCCTCCTCTCTCTTTCTAGAATGCCGTGATTTGATTGCACTAAAGATATTCATTCTCCAATAATAATAGTGTTTCCAAACTCCCATGATACCTTATGATCTATTTCGCAAATGATAAATAGTACACCCTCTCAGCCTATTGGGAACATGCAATCTTGTAGGCTGAGACATTGATACGCATCAAGCCAATAAGTTATTATATGTAAATTCTCTCATTACAATTGATTTTTGGTCAATGACCTAATATTCTCGATCTAAGACATTTTTGATGAGTTGTACATGTTATAATAAATCCATCACAACCTAATAAGATGGATCCTTATAAGAATGTTAGGAATATATGAGTATGTGAATCTCCGTCCATGATAAAGTATGTTGAGCCAACAATTAGAGATGTTTTTATAACTTAGTGAGGTAATTATCATTTTGATGAATTAGTTTTTCCAACATTAGAGGGTGATATAAGCAGCTGAAAATGAGTAATATTTATAATAAAATATTATTATCTCATCTTGATCCTCTTAGCTACCAATGTGAACCAGAAGTTTAAAGAATATGAGTATTATTTAAGACAAAATATTATTATCTCATCTCGATTCTCTTAGCTACCAATGTGAACCGAAAGTTCAAAGAATAATTTATTTGCAAAATTTAGTAAATTATTCACCAGCTGCAACACTCAAATAAAAATTTATGTCCCAGTTGGACACTCAAATATCGCAAATGAATCTTAACCACGCATGAAGCGTGTAGATTGATTGGATCCAAAGAATAAAAATCCTCGAACAATGAAATGAGCTTAAAAGCAAGATGGCCCAATAGAGGATATGGAAGCTCAAGACGAGTAATTTGACATAATTAGTTTTCAAGTTGTAGAAGAATTCATCAGGTAGCTGAAATTTATGGAAATGAGATCTCAATAAATTATGTCAATAATGAAATATGATGAAACCGAAACAAAGTCAATGTCAACAATTTTGATGTGTATAATATAGCACTAAATGTGATAAGTGATGAAGAGGATTATGAACCAAAGTCTAATAAGAGTTTAGATAAAACAAAGAAAAACGGAATTGAAGCGAAACTAAGCTTGCTTTGCAAAGCAAAAAGTTTTTTTGACTTCTAGTCTGCACACCTGAAGATGTAAAGCTAGTTAGACTTGTTGACTCCTAATCTCATGTGCTATAAACTGGATATCCTCTACGCGCAACTATAGACTAATCCCTCGAGCCGGGTAGGACCGCAATGGGCGACAAAGCTCTCCCTCAAGCGATTTAACATTGCTGCATTCCCAAAACTGGATTCGATCCAGGACCTTGATTAAGCTGGAAGAGACTTCTACCATCACATCCAAGTACTATTCGGTAGATCCTAGTCTTATCTGTTTGCAATTATTAGAACCAGATCTTAGTACTGTTAGTAGTTTGACCTTGACTTGCTGTTTAGTCAACAAGGGCTTTATTGTAATTTTGCAATTGTTTTACTTTACTCTTTCTAAATACTGTTAGAGATTCAGTTTTGGCAGTTTTTGCCCTTCTCTCTTGTAACCGAATTCACTATATAGTGAACCTTTCAATCAATGCAAGAATAAGAGATTTCAATCAATTCAGTTTCTCTAGATTAAATAGAATAACAAATTGGTATCACGAGCCCTACCTTGGGGCCTTGATCAAGAATTTCTCTGAAGAAATTTCAATTTCTTCAAGCTCGCTCAAGAATGGCGAATTCGAACAATGGAAATGAAAACAACTACATGCAACCATCAATACCGAAACTCGATGGACACTATGAGCATTGGAGTTTACTCATGGAGAATTTCCTTCGATCAAAGGAGTATTGGTCGTTGATTGAGAATGGCGTTCAAGAAGCAACACCGGGAGTACCAGTGACAGAGGCGATACTGAAGAAAATCGATGAGTCTAAACTCAAAGATTTGAAGGCAAAAAACTAGCTGTTTCAAGCAATCGATAGACCTACACTTGAAACAATTCTGAAGAAAGATACTGCGAAGCAAATTTGGGATTCTTTGAAGGCAAAATTCCAAGGCAATGCTCGGGCGAAGAGATCGACACTTCAAGCAGCAAGAAAGGAGTTTGAGGCGTGTGAAATGAAATCGAGTGAAATTTAGTGAATACATTCCTCGAGTCATGCAAATTGCGAACAAGAAGAGGATTCACGGTAACAAAATGGATGACGGTGTAGTTGTTGAAAAAATCTTGAGATCGCTCACCGAGAAGTATAATTACATGGCTTGCTCTATTGCAGAATCGAAGGATACAGAAGAGATGTCTGTAGATGAAGTCCATAGCTCCTTAATTGTTCATGAGCAAAATTATCTTCGGTTTGGAAAGAATTGCCCTGAAGAACAAGTTCTGAAAGTTGCAGTTCAAGAAAGAGGTCTTGCAAATGGTGGAGGTAGAGGAAGGGGAAGTTCTAGAGGAAGAGGTAGAGGAAGGCAATCGCGTGACACAGTAGAATGCTATAAATGCAAAAAAACTAGGGCACTACAGGAACGAATGTCCTGAATGGGATAAAGAAACTAATGCTGCACACTACTTGGAGGCTGACAGTGAAGAATTGATGTTGCTATTGGTATCCTCAACTGATGATGAAAAACAGAACTCTCAGGTATGGCACATTGACTCAAGTTGTAGTGTTTACTGTGTAAATAATAGAACATTAGATGCTAGTGTAGAAGAGACACTATTAATGGTAAATACTGAGAGTAAGGGAGATGATAAAGATTTGGTCTGGTATTTGGATTAGGGTTGTTCAAATCATATGAGTGGAGATAAAACTTGTTTTGAGAGTCTTGATGAATATTTCAAACAGAGTGTAAGAATAGGAAATGGCATGAAATTGCAAATTGCTGGTAAGGGGAACATAAAAGTGAAGATGAATGGTATTACTCACCTTATATCAGATGTATTTTACATTCCTGCACTCAAGAGTAATTTGTTGAGTATAGGACAACTCCAAGAAAATGGTCTCACTGTGTTGTTCAAAGGAGGAGAGGGAAATTGCAGAGTCTATCATCCTGAGAAAGGCCTCATACTAGAATCAAAGGTTGCATCAAATAGAATGTACAAGTTGTTTGTAAAGAACTTGGAAGATAAGAAGCACAACACCCCAAAATGTCTTCAAGCCTCAAGTGATGAAGTGACTCATTTGTGGCATTGCAGAATGGGACACTTGAGCTACCATGGATTGACTACTCTGCAGAAGCAGAGCATGGTAAGAGGTCTGCCAAGTATAGCACAAAAATGTGCACAATAAAAGTGCCATGCACAACTCATTTCTTCAGAATGAGGAACTCATATCATATTCCCAAATATTAAAATACAAAATGAAGATTCAAGAATAAGTTTAAACTGTAAGGTTTTTTGTTTGGAAACTAAGTTAATTCTAAATGGAGTATATGTCTTGAAAATACAAGTTTGAAGAGGTAAATGCAGACTTTATAACGTAGAGAGGATAAATGTCAAGGCGTTTCAAAGTACAACACATCCATTGGTCATCTAGCCACTTAAAGGAGAATACATGTAGGCTTGAGCAATGATATTTGTTAAATTACATTCAGCCATTTAGAGAGAGGGTGATTTCAAAATAAGAGTCAACCTCAAACATATATTTTATAACCTTTTGGTATTAGCCAATCATATCATTCCTTAATCATCATCTCATTCAATATTATATACTCATCATACTACTGGATGCACACTATTGATCATAGAATTTCAAGTCAAATAAGTTATGTTACTATGCCAAATAGATTAAGCATGAAAAGAAATTGGAATTGCATCAAAATCACACATCAATTGAACAAAATTACGCAAAAACATAAAACCCCAAAATGAGCCAAGCCACAATCACTAAGACATGATCACAATCTCAATTACAACATTACACATATCTTAATACAACAACAGCGACACATAGGCACAATTAAAGAAATCATTTCTTAAGTTAGCATTTATTCAACACTGCTTCCCCTTCTATCCTCTACGTGACTCTGACAAAGAGGAAATCCTACGGGTTGAGGTACAAGGGTTTTCGGGGCAAATGAAATCAGTTGTCATTATTCTCAGTACCTTGTATGGAATACTGAGTTGATCAAGCTCAATGCTCCACACAATATACTGAGAGGTTCTGACGTTTGGTTACCAATGTCCCTAATTGACTTGATCTATCAACTCAACAACTCACACAATCACTAAGTTCGACTAGATCAAACAGCTCTGATACCAAAATGTAACATCCCAAATTTTGGACGTCACAAAGTCTAGTATATTACATTTTGTAATTAATCAGAGTTGCGCAACTCTAGGTTCGGATTAAAATATATTTTCATATACTACTTTCATTAATATTTATCATAAAAACTCCACCATCATTGTGGTATATATAAAACCACTTACAATCTAGTAAATCGTTTTAATCCAAACTTAGGGAAGGATACAATCTAGTTACCTCTAACGGTAATATATGAATAATCATAGAAATCCATAGATGGATTCATGTCTCCATAAATATTAATGCCTTATAAACAATTAAAGGGTGAGATTACAATCTCAGTGAGTTCTTGCGTGACACCTCACCATATGTCTCTCATAGTCTTTTATTTATATGTTCTTCCTCTTTAGCATAATCCATAAGAAATCTGATAAATACTATCGAACTCAGCGGAGAACCCGTACTCAACGTTAAGTATAACAATCGGGGCCTTGAACTCATGAGACATGACCTCTCATTCCAAGTATGCTAGCTACTTAGTCTTGTGATGTGGCGTGTATTTTATGTATAAACCATCAGTTTGTTATACTCATCTTTGTGTTCTCTCTCGTTTAGGCAAAACGATAACAAAATAATCAATCTTCATAGGAACTATAAAGGTCATTCAAGTATCATCGAACCATTATATAATCATGTTAAATATGTATCATATAACTTTAGTTGAATTAAGATTAGCATTGGATAGAATGGCACCCAATGGAAGAGAAAAAAACTAAATGGAAATGAGACAATCAATGTGAGTGTTTTTGTTGTTGTTGGAAGATATCAACCACTTTGACAAAGAAGAAGACGTTGATGAAGAACGCACTTGAAGAAATTCAAAGTGTGTATTGTGTACACACTAACCTTTAGGTTCAAATCACCCCCACCAACAAATGATTATTAGATGCAATAGGGATCAATAGCGATTTCCCTTCAGGATACTTTGAATAAATAGCGATTTCCCTTCAGGATACTTTGAATACCTTGATGTAATTTGCACTATTACAACAAACCTATCTTTTGATAATAGTTTACAAAATTATGTTTCTTATATTTCACTCATGCATTAGAGAAATACAAGATGATTTAGAGTAATGTAAATAAGATAGGTTTGGTCTATAATCGTAACCAAATTGCGTGTGTTTATGTCCCCAAGTGTCTCTCTATTTATAGAGAATTTCATGCACTTAGTGAAGAGAAACAACTATTCAAATGATTCTGTCAATGAACGGTTAAGTTCCCGTAAAAATGAATAAGTATCACATTAGTCGTGTTGGTATAGTGGTTAGTGTCCGTTCGCGTGCTCGAATCCCATCGGTTGCAGAATTGCACCGTTTCATTAATTTTTAGTTTTAGCCGTTATTAAATTAAAGGCTTAAATATATGTTACCCCCCTGCAAATATTCCAATTATCCATTTACCCCCCTGTAAAAATAAAACTTTTAAAAAAGGTCTTGCAAATATAAATTATTTCTAGTTATCCCCTGCTGTTAGATTTTGTTAACAGCGTTAAGTGTATGTTGAAACACTTATTATTTGCAGGGTGGTAAATGGATAATGAGTGTATTTGCAGGGGGATAAATGGATAATGAGGATATTTGCAGAGAGTAACATATATTTACGCAGGGGGGTAAATGGATAATGAACATATTGACAGGGGAGTAACATATATTTACACTTAACGCTGTTAACAAAATCTAACAGCAGGGGGTAACTAGAAAT
Source organism: Oxytropis ochrocephala (assembly GCA_020916435.1). Lineage (NCBI taxonomy): Eukaryota > Viridiplantae > Streptophyta > Magnoliopsida > Fabales > Fabaceae > Oxytropis > Oxytropis ochrocephala. The sequence goes on along the minus strand of CM037094.1, from coordinate 73,642,075 downwards.
AATTTATATTTGCAAGGTCTTTTTTAAAAGTTTTATTTTTACAGAGGGGTAAATAGATCATTGGTATATTTGCAGGGGGGCAACATATATTTAAGCCTAAATTAAATCCAGCAAAACCAAAAAAAAATGGCAACAAGGAGATTCGAACACGGGAACAAACAATTACAACCTGAAACCCCAAAAAACAGACCAACAACAATTCGATGATGACTTAACAGAATCATATGGAAATATATTTTGTAAATATATCTCACAGTTAAAAACTAGATTTTCCACCATTTTATATTCCTTTTTGGTTCCCAATTATTCCCGATGTCAAAGTTAATTTCCACAACCATTCAAAAACATTGTAACAACATCATATCACATAACAAACATCAATTACATACTATAATTTCCATTTCAACAATTCAACAAATCATCTTACATCATAATAATTTAGCTAAACATCACTTTAGAAGCAACAATGTCCAGAGTCTACACAATCTTAACCACATGATATCATATATAATGGACACCTATTTTCTGTACAATTATAAATTTCAACATGTAAATGCACCCAAACACGTTCAAATAGATTTTCAACTCAACCATCATCATCATGCATTTACTCATCATTAATTGCATCATCTCATTTAAACCCTTAAACACATTGATTCAAAGTTTCTGAACACAACCACTATTAGAGCTAATGAGAAACTAAAGGAAATAATGCTAGGAGTGAAGAACTCACATTTAGAGCGGTTTTCATAAAATTAAGCAAGATAGCTTCCACAAACTTCAATTAATTCTCTAAGACTCCAACCTAACAATGCAAGCTTTAAAACCCTCAAATTAAATTGATGTTCTTATTTCAGCCACAACCTTCTACCCAAGTATCCAAAGTTTCATGCAAGCTTTGACAATTTGAATTCATCTCTTTACTAACTCACGCACGTTGACAGTGATGGTGAAGAAGATGTCGCTGAAGAATCTGATGTTGGGGTCAAAATTGAAGGGATTTTTGAAATGCAAGTGATAATGAGGTGTTATATATGATGTTATAATTTCAGAGAACTCAGCAATGGAGTGAAGTTTGCACTCTTCCCCCTTTTCTCTCCTTCTATCTGTCTTTTCTTTAAATTGTTTTTCTAAAATATAAAAATGAGAGAGGGAAAACTTATGTTTTTGTTTCAGCTATGTTTCTAAGGATGTGGGCTGATAATAGGTTTAGTGTTGGGCTTGACTAAAGACACCACAATTTACTTATAAAATCCTTCCTAATATATACCTATTTGCTTTCTACTTATGATTCACTCACATACAATTGTGAAATTAAACCACTAATTCAATGCAAATAGAAAGGAGGCAAGAAATTAATAATCATAAAACATTATTAATAGCATCGCGATTAGTCGCTGTGAGCGGTGCTTCTTTGATATTACTTCGTGCGAGGTTTTTCATCGTACCCTAACCATGTCGATTTCGCTAATAATTCAAACACATTTAATACTAATAATTGACTCTAGGAATCAACATACCACTCATAAAATAAAGTTAGATTGGGTTAAAATTAAAACAAGTAAACTCATTCCTCAAGTGTTGACCTAATCCATATGATCCTTTTCATTCAAGCACAATGAACCTGGACACAACTCTGCAATGTATCAATACATAATATGTAATGCCTAGTTTCCAATGTATAATCATATGACACTACATCAAGATTTGTAAGGTAGCTGTAAGAAATGGTAAAAGTATGCAACTAATTATAAGCATAATACAGTTAAGATAGCAGAAAATAAAATAAAATGGTCAGTTATTTTGCTGATATGAGTTTTTATTGTCATCTTTAATATTTTCACCATTTCACTCCAATGGAAGTTCTAGTGTTGTGAAGCAAGATATTATCTCACAACGGACAAATCATAGATCGATATTTAATTTAATCCCCCACTAATCTTCTTAAAATAAGGTAACTATGTGTGTTCTTTAAAAGTGTTGGAGAAATTATATATATTGAATATCTTTTTATTTAAAATTATAGGAACTATATATCAATTATTGTGTACGAAAATGTGTTTAATAAAGTTGTCATTATGATGCATATAATATTATTCATACCCCATGCATATTGGAGAGTTGCTAGTGCAATTTATTACATAATCAAATTTATTTTCTTCTTGGATGGTGTTTGGTTGAAATCTTCAAACACTATTATTTTTTCTCCATACCTTGTGGTGATGTACAAACCATGTCCTTCGCATATAATAGACTAATGCTTTTTTGAAGCTGTAACAAAAAGTGAAATGTTAGAGGAATAATAATTAGAGACGCGGTAATTTGTATAACAAGTAAGTTATTACTCAACTCAATACCATTAGTTACGGATATACTTCCAGCAGAGGCACTTCTTATTGTATTTACACTTATATTCTTTATAGCCCCTCTCTTTGCAAGGTTTCCTACAGTCCTTATTAACTTTACATGGAACTTCAATTTGCATAACTGACATGTAATGTAAAAATGGACTATTATTAATGTTATTGAAAGAGAATAGATGTATTATGAAAATGTAATGAAAGAAGGATTGATTGATAAGCTTACCTTGATTATTGCTACCCCATCCTTGCATAGCTGACATGTAATGTAAAAATGGACTATTATTAATGTTATTGAAAGAGAATAGATGTATTATGAAAAGGTAATGAAAGAAGGATTGATTGATAAGCTTACCTTGATCCTTTTTTGGTCTCGTCCCCCCTGGCCTCCGACGCTCTACATCTTCACTTTCATCTTCATCCCCCCAAATCGAATTGTTTTTTGAAAAACAATATCCATTGGTAAAAAGAAGAAATAGAAAAAAGAAGAGAATCAGTGCAGAAATAAACTTGAGACTTTTAGCCATTCTTTTTTACGTCTATTGTTACTAATCAACCCAAAATGAAAAAATTGCTTTATAGTGTAAACATAAGTTGTATTTTTTACGTTGCCCAAGTTGTATGTAGGATTTATTATATTGCATGCACGTCACCCTTTTTTAATACAAAATATTTATTTTATGTCTTATTAATACATTAATAGGTCATTTTACCCCTTTAATCCAATTTTATGTTAAAAATGTTTGTTTAGCAATGACCATTTGAAAGGTTAAAATATTGTCAAAAAAAAATTGAAGGGTTAAAATAAAACTTAAAAACACACACAATATATGTGTGTGTGTGTGAGAGAGAGGGAGAGAGAGAGAGAGTTAGGATATATATTTATAAAGAAAGCTTATTCATAGTTTTCTATCTAATAGGTAAATTCCATCGAAGAGAGCAATTTACTAATAGTTAAATGTAGGATGTGGCTTTTCATATTTTTTATGATACAATGTGATTATTAATTTGCATTCTTATACTAAATTAAATAATTTCATTTTATGACCATTAAAAATGTAGAGTCAAATCATATAAAGACATGTTCATAGTGACTTTTTATTTCATCTTTTTTTACAACCTTTCATTTCATATAATATGTATATAATAGAATTCTGTTTTACATAGGAATTATATTATATTATGTTATATTATATTATATTATATTATATTAAAGGTTAAATTATAGTTTTGGTTCCCCTATTTTGAAAAATCCGAATATTTGGTCTCCTATTTTAAAACTCGGACATTTAGTCCTCCTATTTTAAAAAACTCAGCACATTTAGTCTAAAGAGGGTTTTTAAGTTTTTATTGCTGACTTGGCTTCCTACCAAAAAAATTTGTTGGCGTGACAATCATTAAATGACATGAGAGCTGACTCAGCTTGCACACTTCATTGTCACGTCATTTAATGAGACACGTGTACATCCACGTCAACAACTTATTATTTCATTATTATAACTAATTTAGATTTAGATTAGTAATAAAACATTAAAACAAATAATTAAATAACAAAATCAAAACTGAATAATAAAGCTAGAACCCTAATTTTTACGATCTCACCGTCTTCTTCATCACTCCCTCTTCTTCTTCTTCTTCATCGCCTCTTCTTCTAAACTCACATTCTTCTCATTTTTGTTCTTCTCCACCATATGTCTAGTGATATACTGATGTAATGAATAATGTTTCTTAGATATTTATGTTTGTATTTTGGTTAATGCATTATGTAATGAATGAACATATGTTTGTAATTAATTATGTTATGAATTGAATCTGCTAGAATATGTTTATAAGCAGATTTTTGTAATGAATTGAATGTGTATGCAGTATAAACGTGTAGCACTAGCATGCCATTGCAGTATGCTTAAATTTGTTATTGCATAACTGCTTGAATCTGTCCATTGTAGCTAGCATAACAGAATTTTTTACTGCATAATTGCTTCAATCTGTCCATTCCATTGCAGTATAGCAGAATTTTTTACTGCATATTTAAATTGTTTCAACAGAATTTATGAGCAATTGTGCTATTTTTAAATCAGCAAAAACTGCACAATTGTTCCATTTTTAAACTGTACAATTGTGCTATTTTTAGACTGCAAAAATGCTGATTGCCTACTCAGAATGAGTTTGGATTTGTGAGTTTGCAACACAAAGCTGGAAAAGTCAAGCTTTAACAATACTTCCAAACAACTCCACATGAGCCTTAATCCACACCACAAAAGAATAAATTCTAAATCATAAAAATGCACAATCTGGCAAACCATTTCAGCAGACCAGAATATGCTATACTTCAAAATCATAAAAATGCACAATTTGATACAAATTCATTCCAAACTTTTTGAACCTCAAAATGATCAGTTAAACACCATAAGTTTGGTTTACAAGGTACTATCCCAAAATATTTAGTGGAAAACTATTATCACAAAAAATAAAATGGAACACCATATGTTTGCCATTACAAAATATATATGCTTGCCATTACATCCATAATCCTTAAAATAGTATTACAAAAAATATAATCTGACTAAAAAGCTAGTTTTCCTAATCATTGAGTGTGTTGTGGTGCATCATTGTCTTGACTCATAACAGTTGGAGTTGCTTGTTGCTCACTTCCTCCTACAGTGACTCCTCTTCCTCATCCTCTAGAAATTGCTCTTCATCTTCCCCTTGCAACTCATCTTCCTCTTGCAATTCCTTCCTCTTCTTTCCTCGCTGCTCCAACGCTTGGTATCTTCAACTCCTTCGCATCATGGTTTTACTTTCCATTTCTATTTCTAATTTCAATTAAAAGTGTTACTATTATTAATAGTTAATAATAATAATAATATAGTTTATTTAATTAATTTTATTATTAAAATATATAAAGCTGATGTGGATTGCTTATGTGGCTTCATTAAAATACGTATATTATATTTCACTTAAATAAATTGCTAATTGTTATTACCAATTTCTATATTTCCATAAGAAAAATTCATTTTTATATCAATATAAATATAGTTAAATAATATTCCTCAAGAGCATCATTTGATAAGTCATGAGAAGCATTGTGGAGGATACCTGTGTGTTGCACGGATTGTTCTAATATTTATATTTAATTTTGTAAATTTTATATATTAAAATAAACAACTTATTAATATGAGTTATTTATATTAAAAATATAATATTATGTAGTTGAAAATTTTATATTAAACAATATTTATTTTAGCAAATATTGTAATATGGTGTAGGAGGTTTTAATATAAATAATTATCAACAATTTCTATGTTCTTAAATATTGAAATATTTTTTAAAAAAATGTATGTAAATATAAACCTTTATTAGTATCAAAAGAGTAGGATTTATTATATTGCATGCACGCACCCTTTTTTAATACAAAATATTTATTTTATGTCTTATTAATACATTAATAGGTCATTTTACCCCTTTAATCCAATTTTATGTTAAAAATGTTTGTTTAAGGTGTTTTGTTTTAAATGTGACACCCTCGAGTGGTCGCACTGAAAGTTTTTACGCACTCTGATTTTCAAATTAATTAAATAGTAGTTATGTAGAAGGGGGTGTTACATTAGTGGTATCAGAGCAATAGTTCTGGTCCTGTCCAAGTTGTCGTCAGTCGTCGAGTCTATTAACCCTCGAGTCTTGGTACTCGTTCTAAATTCTGCTTATGTTGTTGTTTATTGCTGTCGAATGTTGTGAACGTTTAAGTCTTGTATTGTCTGTTATGACTGGTATAGTATTGCCTGGTGTGTTCTCTGTGTCCCTTGTCGATCTTCGACAGAGACTTTATTGTGATTTTGTTTGTTTGTTTGCCGTTGAATGGATTGGACGTGATCTTGGGTATGAACTGGTTAGAGCATAACCAAGTCCGTATTAACTGTCGTAGCAAGTCGGTGAGTTTGGGAGTGATGAGTCCGCTTCAATTAATCGCTAGTCGTGTCTAGGTTAGCGGAGATTTATATCTGGGAGGGTGTGAAGCTTTAAATTTTCGAGAACGAAAATATTCTAAGTGGGGGAGAGTTGTAACGCCCCAAATTTTATTAGAAATTATTTGGAGTTGAGTTGATAGGGTAGTGGACCAAATTGGAGAGTTTTTGGCATAGGGACCATGTTGAGAAGGACTAAAATTGATGTTAGAAATACTTAATATATGATGATGATGATTATTATTATTATTATTATTAATATTATTATTATTATTATTATTAAAAGCAAGTTTCTAGGGAAAACCAAAGTGGTTATGGGAGGAGGAAAAGTAGGAGGAAAAGTAGCGTATGGTTGGGAATTAAAAATCAAATAATAATAGGGTATTTAATTTAAATAAGGAGTGGGGTGTAGTAAATAAATGGGGAGTATTTTAGTTAAATAGGGAGGGATATGAGAAAGTAATTAAGGGTGTGCATTTAGGGCCCATTAGCGTTAAGTGGCCCAAATCCAATTAATAAAACCCTTGGGTCTTAGGAGAAACCCTCATTAGAGCAAAGAGATCAAAAATTAGAAAGTGAGAAGAGTGAGAGAGGAGAAGCGCGACGGCTAGGGAGAGAAAAAGGGGAAGTTGGCGTGAAGCTTGGAGAAGGGGGAAAGCTTGGAGTGTTGGTGTCTTGGAGGGGTTTTCTTGAGAGCTTTGGTGTCATCTTCTTCAATTAAAAAGGTAAGGGGGCTCTCTTTCGTAGTTAATAATTTATAGAACATGAAACCATAGGGATTAGGTGTTAGGAGAAATTGTATAATTGATTCTTGGTGTGCTTGAAGGATTGATTTGAATGACTATACTACTGTTTTCATGTTTTATGTTGCTGTTGATGTTTGAAATAATATATAGGTTGCTATTTTTCATGTTTTATGTTGCTGTTGATGTTTGGAATAATATAAAGGTTGTTATTTTTCATGTTTCATGGTGTTGTTTGCTGTTTTGGAAAATAAAAAGGGTGTTGTTTTTATGATTTATGTGCTGTTTGCTGTTTGGAAAATAAGGGGTTGCTGTTTTTCATAAATCAATGTTGCTGTTTTTTTATTGAAATATGAGCTGTTGTTTTCTCTTAAAAATCATGTGCTGTTGCTGTTTTAATTGAAATATGAGCTGCTGTTTTCTTTATCAATTATGGTTGTTTTAGCGCGAAAAATTCTGCTGTTTTCGGTGTCGTTTTATTCCTGTTTTGCTGCTGTCATGCGTTAAAGGACTGCTGTTTTCCCCTCTGTTTTACTGTTGTTTTTGGTGTTGTCACGCGCTCAAAGAGCTACTGTTTTCACTCCGTGCTGCCGCTGTTTTGAACTGAATTTTCTGCGGTCTATGTAAATGAAAGGGGCGTGCTAATGTGGCTGTTTTTATACATAAATAAAAGAAAACGGCTGATATTTTATTACTATCCTTGGAATTTAATTGTGTTGTTTTCCCAATTTTAAATGTGATGTTTCTTTCTAAAATCTAAAATGTGTTGTTACTAAAAATCTAAAGGTGTTGTTTTTCCTCAATTTTTAAATGTGGTGTTTATGATGATGCGGTGATATAATTGTGATGGTTATGACTGTGATGTTATGATGATGTTGTGATATAATTGTGTTGGTTTAGTCCCTGGCGTTGACTTTAGTCCTTTGGTGTTCTTTTAGTCCCTTAGGGTGTCGTTTTAGTCATTGTAGAGTTACTATTTATGGTGATGTATATTAATGGTGATTATATCATGGTGATGGGAGGTCTATGACTTCTTTTGGCGATTGGTGAGTATATAAATTATTGGTGAGCATATTTGTAACACCCCAAAATTAATTAAGGTGATTACTTAACTAATTTAATTAGGTGATTATTTAATTAATTTAATTAAGTGATTATTTGACTAATTTAATTAAGTAGTATTTTAGTTGGCCATATTTAAATAATAATAAGGTAATTAATTTAAGTAAGGAGTGGGGTGTAGTAAATAAATGGTGAGTATTTTAGTTTAATGGGGAGTATTTTAATTAAATTGGGAGGAGGTATGTAAGTAGCTAGGGGGTGCAAATAAGGCCCATGGACCATTAGTAGGCCCATACCCAATTAAATAAACTTTGGGGGTAGGTTTTCCTCCTCATTTACAACCAAGAAAAGAAAAGGAAAGGGGAGGACAAAGAACCATAAGTTCACAAGCAATTGAGTGCTTGAGGGAGGGAAGGAGGAAAATCATCTTCTAGCTTTAGGTAAGTGTATTTGGTACCAATCTCTTTCATTTTTCTTCCTCTACCATTTAGTATAAGTTTCCTACACTAATTCCTCTCCATTTTCCTCTTACCATGGATGGGGTTTTTGGAGCTCAAAATATTGGGGAAGCTAGTTTGGTGGTTTTTGTGTTGTTGAAGGAGAGAGTGCTTGGGTTCTTCAATTTGGAGGTATGGGGGCTCTCTTTCATGGCTAATAATTTATAAACCTTGAAATCATAGAGATTAGGTGTTAGGAGTATTTATTTGATTGTTTGAGTTTTGTGTTAATTCTATGCTTATTGTTGTATTTGTATTTAATTGGTGATATCATGATGATTGATGTTGGAAATAAATGTGTTGTTAAATGTGCATGCCATACATATGTTTGATAAAATGCTTCAATGTGAAGAAATATGTGAATATATGATTTAATGATGTTGATTAAATGCCTAAGTGAGTGTTGTTAAAGTGAGTGTTGAATTGTTGAATAAAAGTGTGTTGAAGTGTTTATGGTGTGTGATAAGTGTTAAATAATAATGAGGTGGTTGGTTGATAATTAATATAATTGATTAAGAGAAATATTGGTGTTTGTTAGGAGTTTAATAAATTGTTTGAAATTAGAGTTTGGTTGAAGGGTATAGGTTGGTGTTGAGAAAATTGTATTAAGGTGCTAGGAAATAGTGGGGGGCGCCAAAGTCTTTGAAATGTGGCGCCTAGAGTACATGATGTTTCGGTTTGGAGGTGTCTTTGAGGGGGGCCAATTCCCTAGGAATCTGGCGCCAGGTCTACTGTGTGTGGCTAGGTTGAGTGCAACGCGCGTGGAGGGGGCGCCACTTGGCGGGAAATGTGGCGCCAGTGGTCATCATGGCGTGTCCGGGCGTGCAGGGCGCCAATTCCACGGGAATTTGGCGCTGGTGTGTGTGTTGTCAAATGCCTCGGCGTGTGTGTGTCTTTGGGCGCCATTTTGGCCGCCCTTGGCGCTGTTGGTGCCAAGGGTGTCTAAGTCTTTTTTTGGTCCTTGGTGTCAAATTAATCCTAATGGTGTCAAAATAGTCCCTAAGTGCTAAATTAATCTTTGGTGTGTCAAAATAGTCCCTAAGTGCTAAAATAATCTTTAGTGTGTCAAAATAGTCCCTAAGTACTAAATTAATCCTTGGTGTGTCAAAATGGTCCCTGGTGTTGAAAAGGTCCTTAGGAGGTGATTTGGTCCTTAGGTGGGATTTAGTCCTTGGTGTGATATTTAATCTAATAAATGAGGTGCGTGGTGTTGTGGTGTTGATAAAGAGGTGATGTGGCTTCAGCCAAAGAGGTGAGTTAAATATTGTTATGGTAAATTGATTGTGTTGTGGTGCATTGTCATGGTGTCACATAAATCATGTGCATATAAAGCGGTGAGTGGGCTTCACCAAAGAGGTGATGTGGCTTGGCCAAAGAGGTGAGTACCCTAAGGGGTTATTGAGGTGATGATGGATCCACATGCATATTGCATTTCATACATTACATGCATGCTCTGGTGATTGATTGGATGTTCGTAAACTAATGGTGTATTTGGTGTTTGAATTGATTGCATATCTGGTGTACCTATTCTACTGTGTTTCTTGTTTTATTTATTATTATCTATGTATTGAGACTCACCCTACTGCGTCGTGTTGCCTCGTATGCCGGCAACCTGCAGGTGACGGTGACTAAAGGTGTTTAGAGATCTTCCTTCTAGTGTGGTCGAGTCGGCTCTGATACGTAGCACCGGGGGGAATATTTAGTAGTTGTTATTTTATATTGTTTTGAACCATTAGGTTAAGTTATTATCTTCCGCTGTTGTACTATTTATCCTCAGACTGATTGGTGCTATGTATAATATACTGAAGCCTATTATAATTAATATTTTGGAGTTATGTAAGGCGTTTTGATTAAATGTGGCACTCTCTTTGTGGTGCGTGGAAAAATATTATGTTTTTGAAAACTCTGATTTTTAAATCGACTAATTAATAGTATTTAGAAAGGGGGTGTTACATTAGTGGTATCAGAGCAGTTCGGTCCGTCCGGCCAAGTTGTCGAGTCTGTTAACCCTCGAGTCTTGGTACTCGTTTTAAATCATAATTAGGTTGCCGTTTATTACTGTTAACTTTGTTGGTTTTGTTCTTTCCTTGACATGTCTTGTAATTTATTTGGTGGATAGCAATTAAAATTTATTGAGGTATGTATACATGAAATATGTGACTGTTGGTTGTACCACTGATTTTGGTTGTTGCGACTGTTGTTTGTATCACTAAGATATGTGTGATTAAAAGAGTTCTAACGACGTCAAATGAGTGAAAGTCATGACGACGCCTTCGCACTCCGGACTGCGTTAAAAATCTTTTAATGTGAAGAAAGTAGTTTTTGTGACCTTAATTAGTTGGTTGCATGAGTAGGAGGGACTGATCACCCCAATCACTCATCCACAATGAAAGAGGCGACAATAACTCATGGTTATTATTAAATTTAGGTGCGTGCACTAATTTTAATTTGATTGATTGCTCGATTAGCTTATTAGGATATAAAAAGTAATTTTAATATGACCTAACCGTGGTAAGTATACACTGAACAATATTTGGAGATTGTTTGTTGAAAATTGTTGCACTTGACTGATGTCTCTGCTATAGGTTGATTGTTTTTGTGATGAATATGAGTTAAAATTTGATTTATGCTTAATTGTCTCGAAGTTAGTATGCTAAAATGAAATGTGGTGTAAGACTCTATTTTCATTAACTCAATTAAAGTTGCATGACTTGAAGTTTTGACATTTTCAGTGTTTCAGTTTGCCTTGTCTCGTGAGCATGATGTGATTCGTCAAAAATTAAATGATTAGCTTTCCTTACCTTCTGAGTTTATGTTGGAAATCAAATTTTGAACTAATAAGTAGTTGTTTATGTGGTTGCATGCTTGAGTGATAGTAAGGTTGAAGTTCGCATATAATTTCCTTTTTGACAAAACTGTGAGTTCTATGTTTTTGCAAAAACGGTACTTGGAAAATTTGGTGCTATTGGGAATGAATGGGATGTCAAATTAGGGTTGAATTTTGTTTCCAAGTTGTTCTAAGATTTTATTTCAAAATGAGACATTATTTCGGCTTTTGCACCAATTAGGTTGTGGTTAGGTGTTGTTTGAGAATTATGGGGTATTACACTAATTGCATGATTAGGTGAGTTAGAGTCCTTATGTTATATGAATGTGAGCCAATCTCAATTGTCAAGTTTTAGAAACAAATATATACAATTTTGGGTACCTTCTAACTGTGAATTACAATTGTGAAAATTTTGTTCGATTTATGACTTAACTGTAGCCTTGTTGTTGCTATTACTATTGTTATTTGTCACTTCTTGAAATTGTTTTACGTGGCTTATAAAATCAAATGATGAAAATTGTGCAACGGAATACCTTGTGTACTCCTATGCCTTGATTTGTTTTCCTTGCTAAGTGTCGACAAGGGTATTTAATTTCATTTGTTTAAACTAATATCAAGTCTTGTATCAAAACGATTGTATTATAAAGTATGTGTCGATTATATTATTTCGTGATATGAAATCAATTCAATTTGATAGAATTATATGTGTCATGATGTTTTCTAGAGAAGTTGTAACATCGCATGTTAGCCAACCCTTAGGAATAAAGAAAATCGAAGAATATACCTATATGTTTAATCTGTTCGGAATTGTGTGTATAAATTAGTTGCATGATTGGTTATGCTTGTTTGGCGTTTGATGAAATGCAAAAGTATGTGATGATTATAATTGGTTTTGGTAATTGATCATGATGAGTTTTACTTGCTTAAGGTTTTGTGCTTAGAATGAAAGCATGATTGTTATACAACTTAGGAGTAGGAATGATGTCAGAATCAATGTCTTAGGTTGAGATTAATGGGGACCGGTAAGGCTATGCATACTTTTGCGAACTGTCTGAAAATGCTGTTTTTATAAAACTCGGTGTAGAATTATTAGTAATGGTGGCTGAATTATGATGGTTGTCTGTAATGTTGAATTCACTATTTTGAGATGTTCTGACACGAGTCCAAAGATTTCGTTGGATCGAGAACGCTTTTACTAATTGAAAAATTATGTGGTTCGTCATTTCGAAAACTTAATTGAATGCTTGTTAATTTGCCACTGATAGGTGAAACAAGTTAGGTTAAAATTCTGGCAAACAATCTGGACACCTTTTTTTGATCTTTTGAAAACCGATGCATCAGCGCCACTTGCTGGAAATGTGGCGCCAGGGTCATCAGAGCGCGTGTGCAGGCGTGTGCGGGCGCCAATTCCACGGGAATTTGGCGCCAGTGTGTGTGGTGCGCAGCGTGCACGGGCCGTGTGTGTGTGCTGGGGCACCATTTTGGCTGCCCCTTGGCGCCTGTTGGTGCCCAAGGGTGTCTAAGTGTTGTTTTGGTCCCTTGGTGTCAAATTAATCCTAATGGTGTCAAAATAGTCCCTAAGTGCTAAATTAATCTTTGGTGTGTCAAAATAGTCCCTAAGTGCTAAAATAATCTTTAGTGTGTCAAAATAGTCCCTAAGTACTAAATTAATCCTTGCTGTGTCAAAATGGTCCCTGGTGTTGAAAAGGTCCTTAGGAGGTGATTTGGTCCTTAGGTGGGATTTAGTCCTTGGTGTGATATTTAATCTAATAAATGAGGTGCGTGGTGTTGTGGTGTTGATAAAGAGGTGATGTGGCTTCGGCCAAAGAGGTGAGTTAAATATTGTTGTGGTAAATTGATTGTGTTGTGGTGCATTGTCATGGTGTCACATAAATCATGTGCATATAAAGCGGTGAGTGGGCTTCGGCCAAAGAGGTGATGTGGCTTCGGCCAAAGAGGTGAGTACCCTAAGGGGTTATTGAGGTGATGATGGATCCACATGCATATTGCATTTCATACATTACATGCATGCTCTGGTGATTGATTGGATGTTCGTAAACTAATGGTGTATTTGGTGTTTGAATTGATTGCATATTTGGTGTACCTATTCTACTGTGTTTCTTGTTTTATTTATTATTATCTATGTATTGAGACTCACCCTACTGCGTCGTGTTGCCTCGTATGCCGGCAACCTGCAGGTGACGGTGACTAAAGGTGTTTAGAGATCTTTCTTCTAGTGTGGTCGAGTCGGCTCTGATACGTAGCACCGGGGGGAAATATTTAGTAGTTGTTATTTTATATTGTTTTGAACCATTAGGTTAAGTTATTATCTTCCGCTGTTGTACTATTTATCCTCAGACTGATTGGTGCTATGTATAATATACTGAAGCCTATTATAATTAATATTTTGGAGTTATGTAAGGCGTTTTGATTAAATGTGGCACTCTCTTTGTGGTGCGTGGAAAAATATTATGTTTTTGAAAACTCTGATTTTTAAATCGACTAATTAATAGTATTTAGAAAGGGGGTGTTACAATATTAATGCATTATTTTGGTGATTTGGTGTTTCTGGTGCATAGTCATGGTGTCGCATTATCATATGCATATTTTGGTGAATAGGCCTCGGCCTCTTAAATTATTTTGGTGAATGCCCTCAAGGCTATTTTGGTGATGGATCCACATGCATATGCCCGTGGAGTATTGGGTTGCATTTCATGCATTACATACATGTTCTGGTGACTGATTGAGTGTTCATAAATTGTTGGTGTATTTGGTGTAACTGTATTTCTGGTGTAACTGTATTAATGGCGTATATGAATTGACTGTATCTCTGGTGTGCCCATTCTACTGTGTTTCTTGTTTTATCTATTATTTTCTATGTATTGAGACTCACCCTACTGCGTCGTGTTGCTTCGTATGTCGGCAACCTGCAGGTGTCGGTGACTGAAGGTGACTAGAGATCCTTCTTCTAGTGTGTCGAGTCGGCTCTGATACGTAGCACCGGGGGATGTTTATTTTGTTATTTCTTTATATTTTGAACTAAGATGTTAAGTTATTATTTTCCACTGCTGTAGTATTTTGTCCTCGGACATTGTTGGTGCTATGTATCATTTACTAAAGTTTATTTTTATTAATATTTTGGAGTTGTTTAAGGTGTTTTGTTTTAAATGTGACACTCTCGAGTGGTCGCACTGAAAGTTTTTACGCACTCTGATTTTCAAATTAATTAAATAGTAGTTATGTAGAAGGGGGTGTTACATTAAATCTCTTGAAGGAGAGCTCTATCGCCCATTGTGGTCCTACTTGGTTCGAGGGGTTAGTCCCTGCAGTTGCACACAAAGGATACCCGAGTTATACCAAAAAGAGTTTGGTCCATTCACTCGCTTCAAAAACAAAACAAATGCACTTCATAATTAGAGACAAAAATGTCGTATTTTCAGTGTTGAACATTCATTTGTATTTGAATGTTCAATGAACATAGTAGAAAAATTTAGACGCAAAGACGTCATCCAATTTTTATATTAAAACAAAACATTTTTCTATAGAACAATACTAGGGGCTAATCCCGTGCGATGCACAGGTTTATACAAAAAATTTGTTTTTAAAATAATGTTACAGATAAATTTAAATATGTATAATTAGAAAGAAAGTAATAATAATTTTCATACAATTTATTAAGGTATAAACCGGGTATCCTATGCGCGCAACTGCAGAGACTAATCCCTCGAGCGGGGTAGGACCACAAATGGCGGCAAAGCTCTCTCTCAATTTATATAATGACAATTTACAATTGGGTTATAATGACAATATATATATATTCAATATTAAATAGGGTGATATGTTACAAAGGATTGTAAAAATGAGAAGCTAAAGGGATTATAAAATCGTAAGTGTGTGAAGGTTAAAAGAATACAATTGGCTTTATAATGACAATTTATCTATGCAATAATAAACAGGTGATATATATCACAACTGATTGTAAGAGTGACGGGCAATGCATGCATAGTGGATAAATAAAGTGGAAAAAAGAGATAAAGAGGTTAACAAAAACATACTTTTCTTTTTGAAGCAACCAAAACATACTTAATTGCACAATATGTCTTCCTATTTTTTTCCTTGTCTTCCTATTTTTTTCCCTTATGAAAATTAGAAAATAAATTTGGTTTACAAAACTTCACAATATAGTATTTAACACCTTTTTAATATTTTAAATAAATAGAATAATTTAACATATTTTTAATGTTTATAATTTTATTTAAATAATATATTAATTTGAATTTTAAAATTATATTTAGGGAGTCAGTAAAAAATGAATTGAAAATATATTGTGATATTTAATAATTATTGGGAAAGTGAGATTCATTTTAAATATTGGATGTCATATTGGTTGAGTGGACATTAATTAAGTAAAATAGGAATATTGAGATATAAGTTGGAAATTAAATAAAGATGATGTGGAGCATCCTAGAGCTTGGAAAAAAGCTTCCTTTATCATGAAACTAGGGGAATACCCGTGCGATGCACGGGTTGCTATAATATTTTTTATTAAATCTTATGAAATTTATATATAAAAATATATCATTTGCTAATGCAAATTTTATATATATATATATATATATATATATATATATATATATATATATATATATTACAAACTGTAAAAACATGAAACCCTCTACTTTTTGTACACTTTATTTTTTTCTTGTGAAAGTCACTTTTTTCTTCTACTTTTATGTACATTTTGTTTTTTTGTTCTAATTTTTTTTTGCCCAACTATCCACTCAAATCCAAAGTTGTCTTCTTTAAATTGTTGTTTGTTGTTATAACTGCTTAAAATTCTACATCTTTCACTCATATTTTACTACATTTTCCAGCCATTATTTTTTTGTTTTTTTAAATTACTCCATTAATGATTACTATTAATCTATCAGGTAAGTCTTAATTTTAATTGCCTTTTGGCGGCTCTAAATTAGTATGGTGAGTACTAATTATTTTAGTTGGTTTTTATTATAAAGATTGTTACAGTTTTTTTAATTTTATTCTATAAACATATCTAAGTTACATATCTAAGTTATAAAATTAACAATTAAGAAATATTTTAATAGTAAATTCACAGTATTTTAAACCTATTAAAACCCAACATTTCAAATAAAAAAATTGAACAATTATTTAATCAACCATAGTGATATTTGTTGTGATAATTGAAACATCAGTTCTAAAAACTAAATCTAAAAATCATACAAATTTTTTGAATTTCTCTTTTGACCAATTTTTGTTTCGTATAAGTTGACTCATCTTCATTAGATTCGAAGTTGCAATTATTTGAAACAAATATTTAATTGACAAATGAAATATAAAGTTGAATATTATGCATTACAAATCACATTCACCTTATTCTTATCCTAGGAAAAGTTTCATGTTGGAAATTTAATAAAACTTCGATGGTTGACCTAATTAAGTCCTTTATATTGTCTTATTTCTCAATATGAAATCTAAATCCTTTATATTGTCTTATTTCTAATTATGAAAATTATGATATTCTATCATGAAATTGTTAGTTAATTGGTCAATAAGAAAAGTGAATAGCATAATACAATAAAGTTGGTAATATTAAATATTTTACATTCTTGTAATATATTCATGAATCTATGAACATTATTTCTCCCAAAGGAAGCGTGTGTGGCTGATCTAAAAGGTTTTGAAAAAATTTGAATTAGAAAAGTTTGCAATAAAGTATATTGTAAGAAAGAAAATTGTAGAATTATCCTTTTTATGAGTCCATTCCGCTTGAATAAGGTGAATGTGATTTGTAATGCATAATATTCAACTTTATATTTCATTTATCAATTAAATATTTGTTTCAAATAATTGCAACTTCGAATCTAATAAAGATGACTCAACATACTTGAATGAGTCCATTCCGCTTTTTCATGGATGTTGAGAGTGTCCCATGGTTGAAATTATCCTTTTTATTTTGCATGCAGTTTTTGTGGATGATGGATTGTTTAGAAAGAAAACACTATTTTATTTCTAATGGTGAAAATATTTAAAGTGTTTATATAGGAACTTATGTTCAATTGACACCTAACCTCTTGTGAGGATGCATTTGAATGGAAATGACTAACTATATGGTTTATATAGAAAAGACCGTTTATTAAACCTTTTGGATGATATCAGTTACTATTTGTATGGAAATTTTTATTGTGTGAATGATTAATATTAAACAACTAATCATGACCCATAAGAATTTTATAGATCAATTTGATGAATGCACAAAAAAGGTTAAATTGATGATAAACATTAGGTCAACAAAAGTAATACCAATAGACACATTTTAATATGACAATATTAGAGATGGTGAGTTAGTTGATTTTTTTTTTACGACAAATACATTGTTTTTCTGTACATCCATATGTGTAGATTTTTTTTATCAAAGCAATCATATGTATAGATTAGTTCATGGTAACATGAAAAAACGCAATGGTTAAACACGATATTGGACGCCAAAGGGAAAAAATGAAACAGTACATTTATTTTACGATAGTGTTTTTTTTCTTATAATACTTACTATTTGTTTTTGTGCAATCAAATAGCAAGTAATAATTAATTGCACAACTTTAGTTTCAACTATTTTTAATTTTGATTTTATAAAATTATTTTCAGTATATTATTAAAAAAGAAGGCTTTGTTGGGTGGATTTTAAATCAAGAAAATGAAAAGATTATAACCAATCTCCATTAAAACCCAACTAAAATATATTGTACTAATTATATTAATTTAGAGACACTAAAAGGCAACTTAAATAATAGCTACTAATCATAAATATTGATGAGTTTTGACTTAAATAAATATTGATGAGCAATCAATAAGAAATACATTTTTTTTTAAAAAAAGAGAGAGAGGAAAGGTCACCAACGATCAAGTCTTCTTTATAATGTTTTTTAATTTGCACTAAATGTTTTAAAAGACAAATTCATATGATTCTATTCTTTTAAATTGATCTAAACTATTATAATTATAAAAAGTGTTTACTCAACTAATTTATATTAATCTGTTTTAGTAATAATATGATTTATTTGCTATAGACGTATATTGTTTCAAATGGTACATTGATATTTATATATCTTTAAAAAAATTGGAAATAAAAAATTAAATGTAAGTAAAAATGTAACACCCTCATATTTCTATCTATTAGAAATACTAAAGTGTACAACTTAGCATACATCGAGAGATAATATTTCTGTTTAGATTTACATCTTACCGTAATAGCGGAAACGATACATAACTTAAAACAAATTTAAGTTACAAATCAGATACAAAGATACAAGGGAAAAACCATAAATAGAACTAGAAGAACTACGTCTTCAATTTCTTCTCGTGCACGTCATCTACTCGTGCCGTAAAGGAACTTCTTTCCTGTTTCTCTGTAAAAACAACAACATTTGTAGGGTGAGATAACAAATCTCGGTGAGTCTTACCGTGACCCTCACCTATCACTCGGTCCATTTATAAAACACTTATCCTTTCAAATAGATTATTTATGATGCACCCAATCCCTCGCCGAATTGGTCAATAGCGTTGGAAGTTTCTTCTCAACCTAAGTACGCCTTGACGCACCCAATTCCTTGCCGAATTGGTCAATAGCATTGAGAATTTCATTCCAACCTAAGTACACCCATTTATTAGTAATTCAATATGAATTACAATACACAATCAATCAATGGTAATCCGGTAAATAAATTACATTAGAGTTCATAACCCAATTCTTGATGGCTATGTACAATTTAAATTACTTATCTATAGTTCATAGCCCAATTCTTGATGGCTATGTACTATCCTCTTTATTAATCTAGTACAACACCTTAAACCATTTTTCTTTTCTTCTGGTTTGCGGTGAACCCAATCCACTCACAAAGAACAACCTCATATGGGCCTAGCTCGAGGGCTCATGACTTCCCTCTCCCTAGTGTACTATCCTCTTGGGTCGTCACCCATAAACGATATATTTCAATATCATACCCG
The DNA here is from genome assembly GCA_020916435.1 of Oxytropis ochrocephala. Classification (NCBI taxonomy): domain Eukaryota; kingdom Viridiplantae; phylum Streptophyta; class Magnoliopsida; order Fabales; family Fabaceae; genus Oxytropis; species Oxytropis ochrocephala. Next base: position 73,622,602 of record CM037094.1, on the reverse strand, counting down.
CATTGGGCCGTCTCCTATACACAATATAATTTAGACATCATACACGCATTGGGCCATTTTCTATATTCGATATAATTCATATACCGAAAACATAATTATATCTATGATATGTTATTATACCATACTAGAACAATCAAGAACCTATATCACGGTCCAATCATCACTTTATATTCAAAAGTTTGATTCTCACACGTATACTATGTTTCTGAAATATTCGTAACATTAACCGCTTAATTCAAAACCGCTTTGAGTTCGATCAAAATTTCTAACGAAAATTCGGCAGAGTTTCCTCTGAAATATGGACATCCCAAAAATAATAATCACCTGAAAAACCAGTCCAGACATCAATTTGTTCAAAAATCATTAATTTTACACATATACAAAAATTTACGGTTTTTCCAATAGCTTTGAAAATTCAACCGAATCACACCAACGACTTTAAAACACATTCAAACAAACAATATTCCACATAATCCAGTCCAAACATATCAATTCAAAAATCAAAGCATTATGGTTTCGTTTTAAATTTTCAAACACGCGTCATTTTCGTAACATAGCGTTTTTGACTCTAAAATTCTCGAAACTTCGAAATTTGAAAATCATTCAAACATGGTTCAAAAACGATGTTTAAAATTCCCTAAGCGAGTAAAACTCACCTATCGTGATGAAAATCACGAAGTACCGAACTCTAAGAAATTCTACGGTTCCCACAACACGAACACGATCCCAAAACGAGCTCCGATCACCACCGAACGAACACCGACAGCCCCCACTATTATCTTTTGCTTCCAATCGATCCAATCTACAATAAATTAGCACAAGATCAGTTATTGAGCTTCCTACATCCAATATCCAGCTTTAATTTCGCAAAAACTCAATTTTTCCTCAATTTGAGCTTCAATGGTAACTTGACATTGAGTAGGAATTAGGGGTTAAAAGTGGTACCAATAGAAAGAGGAAGGAAAATGGAAGAGAAAGAGACCAAAAGCCCTTACCTAGTGTTCAATTGAGAGAGATCTTGCCCAAATTCCTTCTCCTCCATCGCCACCTTCCTTCTTCCTTCTCTCTCGGTTTCTCGCTTTTCTCTCTCTGTCTCGATGGCTTTCTTTCTTTCTTAATTCCTTTTCTTTCTTTTATTTCTTTCTTAATTTCTATCACAAGTGTGGAATGAGAGAGTATTTTGGATACTTTTTGTGTCTCGGAGATCATTTAACGGAAGTCGTATAAATCCTAAAATACCCTTAGAGTACTAATTTCCACTCAGTTTATGCATTTAAATTATTGTCTCCGGCAATTATAAATTGCTTTCGTCAGAACCTCATATCCGTGACTTGATTTATTACCTATTCGAGTAATAAATCACTCGTTAATTTCTTAATTTGAAATTAACGAAATTAGGGATGTTACAATCACCCCAACTTTTAAAAATTTTGTCCTCAAAATTTGCGAAAACATAACCCAATAAAATAGATATGGATTTCCAGTCCATATGCCATCTACCAAACACATACTTGAAGTATATCTTCAAGAGTCTGATTAGTTCGTTCTGCTCGACCATCAATCTGGAGATGATTAGCCGTACTGACGTACATTTTAATTCCTAAAGCCTCCTTTAAACTTTAAGTTGTGATCTGACACCATCTTTGCAAAAATTCCATGCAATCTGATGATATGTTTCATATACACTTCTACTAACTTGGATACTTTAAAATGTTCCTAACGGAATATAGTGAGCGGATTTGGTCAATCGATCCACACTACCCCATTAGCATCGTCACCGACTGGCCCTCTTGGCCCACTATAACAAAATCCATAGAGGTATCTTCCCATTTCCACATTGGAACCTCCAATGGTTGCAACTTGCTTGCAGGTTTCCCGTGCTCTGCTCTAATCCTTCGTCGAGTCAAGCTCTTAGCTACAATTTCCATAATACCTGATTTCATACCTGGCCACTCTCTCGATTCAAATAAGAATCCTTAAACTGGTAATTTATTAATTAAATTACAATAACTGGCAATTCATTATCCGAATTGCAATAATAACTGGTAATTCGTAATATGAATTACAATAGCATCTTGGTGGATCCAGGGTGAACTGAATACTAGCTCCGATAAACTCCCTCAAAAATCTGACTCTTCTCATTAATAACGTTGGGTACACAATCCTACCATCGGACAGATAATACTACCACTGTCTTGGGTATAATTTGGTAATCATTTCTGAGATTGTAGCTCAACACCAACCCCTAGGCCTTCACCGATTAGATTTCTCAAAGCGTTCGAAATTCGAACGTGCCTTAACACTATCCGACTCTTCTCTGCTGCCACTTTGAGATTCAATTCTCTAAAAGATCCCAACAATGTCATTTCGTGGATGGTCAATTCCACCGTGTGAATAGATTTCCTACTCCATGGGTCTGTTACAACATTGGTTTTCCAAAATAATACTTTAATGAAATGAACGAATTAGACATATTCAGAGGATACAAACTCTGCATTTGGTGTTAAACATACTCAAGCTTTTCGATATTTACCAATCTCAACACATAGCCTGTCTTAGACCTTACATCGAGAGACAGAGCTCCTAGCTTCATAGGTTAGCAACTCCTTTTCGTTTATTATCTTAACAGAGAGTAGCGAAATGGTCTATACAACTTATAATAAGTACGGTTACAAACCAAAACATACTCATATAAGGGAAACATAACATGGAATAAGACATATAGTCTCATTCAACTTCATTGATACTTTGCCTACTTGATTGTTATTCACCGTTATGATCGAAAGCGGATATTTCAACCTGTTGTGATCACTAAAGACTTTACAACTAGACCCATAAAGATAGTGTCTCCGATTCTTTCTTTGCGTAAACTATAGCCGCTGCCAACTCCTAATCATGAGTTGAATACTCTTCTTCATGTGGCTCCAACTATTTAGATGCATAAGCTACCACCGATTTTCCGAATAATCACACTTTCTAACCCCTCCCGATGCGTCCATCAGAACTTTGGATTTCCAAATGACGGACCGGAGAATTAAGATTGGAGCAAAAGTAAATTGCGATTACAACTCTAGGAAGCATCCTTCCAAATCGTCATTCCAAATAAATTGTTGGCCCTCGCGAGCTAACGAGATAAGAGGAAAAACTAACTATTAGAATCCTTGAATAATTCTTCGATAATAACCAAAAAGTCCTAAAACTTCGACTTCACATTCTTTGCCGCTAGGATCGACCGCAATTCCTGCCCGAGAAATCATGTGATCCAAGATCTCCATTTCTGTCATCCAGAAGTCACTCTGCGATGGCTTGGCATATAACTTCTTCTCTTGAAGTAACCTCGAAACAATACGGAGATGTTGCACAAGCTCCTTAATAGTCTTTGAGTACACCCAAATACCATCCATGATTACCACCACGCTTCTCATCACACTCGACTCGATCCGATTATATCATGACCTTAGATCAATTCTTTGAGAAAGCAACCGCACCTTGAAGTTGGTTAAGTAAATCATTTACCCTTGACAATAGATATCTATTCTGGATAGCCACTTGTTCAGCTAACGATAATTGATACACAACCTCATACTCCCATCATTCTAGTTGACATGTAATGCAGGAGCACCACCTGGAGAGACGTTCAGTCGAATAAATTCCTTCGAAGTTAATTCTCCAAGTTGGGGTTCAGTTCATTTGATTCTAAGGAAGACATTCAGTAAGAAGCTATGGCTATTGGTTCCGTACCTGGAACTAATTCTATAGAAAACTTTATCCGGAAATACATCTAGGAAAATTCATTGATAACTTGAACAGATGATAAATACAAACCAGTTCCAGTAGTTGCAGACAACACAAAAATAAAAACTTCCGCACATAGAAATAAAGACTTGCTATCTGGAGGGAAAAGTCTAACCACTTCCTTAATGGTCTGAAACAATCCACAAATTCAGCAGAGAACCAAATGGTTCGGTCGAAACAATCTTCTGAAACATCGGTTCAGCGGTAGGAGACACAAATAATCCTACCCGATTTACATAAGCTATAAGGATAAACAACGGGTAGCTTTATTGTCATACAATATGCTAACATATTTATCACCGAGGAAACTTGTACCCTTCTAAAGATTACCCTCAGGCTTGATTGTCTGAGCTTTAAGAGTTCCTAATTTAGCATTACCGTGCATAATGACCCTCCTCCTTGCAACAGGAGCACAGATTTAATCCCCAATGACATTTAACACAATTATACTCTTACCATAGGACACTTGCTAGGCTTTGAGGAATCCAGTTTTGATGACTTGCTAAACCAAAGCGGATAATTATTCACGATAATGAAAACTAAATCCTTGTTCCATATCACCTCAAAGACCTTCCAGTAACTCTAGTCATATTCCGGACATCTTCTCAAAGAGCATACATACTTCCAATATATAGAATTGATCTAATCTCTCAACATAGCAAAGATACTTCCTAACCGACATAACACTCGCTTTAAATTAATACGTTACGCTGTTTACGCAGTCTCTACGAATCAAGGAAACGAATCGATTCGTAAATCGTTCCTTGAAATGATTCCGAGTAAAAGGAATACCTTAGGTTTGCATCCCAAAGATGAGTGTTAGTCTACTCGGAATGTGCATCCTCATCCGAGCATTCGTAGAATAAATCACTTTCCTTCCTCGTTACATGACAAGGTGGTGAGAATTCTTTCCATGACGCTCTCCGGTACATGTCACCATCAAAATCACCTCTTGCGCTTTATCTTGATTGAGACTTGGTTCAAAAACCGTGATCATAACTAACTCGATCAACATTGGGTTCCGTAGCCAATACAGAGATTGCACTACAACCTACTAGGTCGGCTTCATAGCATTTCGCAATATGGCGTAAAGGAAAAAAAAAAAAAAAAAAAAACATGATCAAGACTCGCAAACTATCCAAAAGGATATCTCTAATCATGATCTAAGTTGGGGTTTACTCTAACCATAAGGTAAGGTTATTGTAAAACAATATTTCGGTAACTGATAGACCGGCTAATCAATGATTAGGATTCCGGGGTGTCCGCTAATCTTAACAGATCTTACGATACTGTCATTATTCCCGCCTAAAGGCTTTTCTTAATTGTAGCTCTTTGTATGACCTACAATAACTTCCACTGCAATTCTACAATTGCACTTGGTTCATCGATTGAACATTCGCCCACAATTTCTCGAACCAATTTAGCTGCCTTTGCTTACTTTCAAAACACCAACTGTAGCCCTTTGCTTCCGCTATGCGTGCTCGATAAAAGCGAAAGGCCAAAATTCCTATGGTGTAGGGTTTGGACATTTTCGGGGCTAAGGCAACCAATCGTTATCATTCCCAGTACCTTGCATGAAAAATTGAGTTGATCAAGCTCAAAGCTTCACATAACATACTGGAAGGTTCTAACAATTGCCTGTCACAGTCCCTAAGTGACTCTATCTAACCTCTTGACCATAAGGTCTCTACGTCCGACTAGGTCGAACCGCTCTGATACCAAAATGTAACACCCTCATATTTCTATCTATTAGAAATACTAAAGTGTACAACTTAGCATACATCAGAGATAATATTTCCTGTTTAGATTTACATCTTACCAGAATAGCGGAAACGATACATAACTTAAAACAAATTTAAGTTACAAATCAGATACAAAGATACAAGGGAAAAACCATAAATAGAACTAGAAGAACTACGTCTTCAATTTCTTCTCGTGCACGTCATCTACTGCGTGCGTAAAGGAACTTCTTTCCCCTGTTTCTCTGTAAAAACAACAACATTTGTAGGGTGAGATAACAAATCTCGGTGAGTCTTACCGTGACCCTCACCTATCACTCGGTCCATTTATAAAACACTTATCCTTTCAAATAGATTATTTATGATGCACCCAATCCCTCGCCGAATTGGTCAATAGCGTTGGAAGTTTCTTCTCAACCTAAGTGCGCTGACGCACTCCAATTCCTTGCCGAATTGGTCAATAGCATTGAGAATTTCATTCCAACCTAAGTACACCCATTTATTAGTAATTCAATATGAATTACAATACACAATCAATCAATGGTAATCCGGTAAATAAATTACATTAGAGTTCATAACCCAATTCTTGATGGCTATGTACAATTTAAATTACTTATCTATAGTTCATAGCCCAATTCTTGATGGCTATGTACTATCCTCTTTATTAATCTAGTACAACACCTTAAACCATTTTTCTTTTCTTCTGGTTTGCAGTGAACCCAATCCACTCACAGTGAACAACCTCATATGGGCCTAGCTCGAGGGCTCATGACTTCCCTCTCCCTAGTGTACTATCCTCTTGGGTCGTCACCCATAAACGATATATTTCAATATCATACCCGCATTGGGCCGTCTCCTATACACAATATAATTTAGACATCATACACGCATTGGGCCATTTTCTATATTCGATATAATTCATATACCGAAAACATAATTATATCTATGATATGTTATTATACCATACTAGAACAATCAAGAACCTATATCACGGTCCAATCATCACTTTATATTCAAAAGTTTGATTCTCACACGTATACTATGTTTTACGAAATATTCGTAACATTAACCGTTTAATTCAAAACCGCTTTGAGTTCTCAGATCAAAATTTCTAACGAAAATTCGTGAGTTTCCTCTGAAATATGGACATCCCAAAAATAATAATCACCAAAAAACCAGTCCAGGACATCAATTTGTTCAAAAATCATTAATTTTACACATATACAAAAATTTACGGTTTTTCCAATAGCTTTGAAAATTCAACGAATCACACCAACGACTTTAAAACACATTCAAACAAACAATATTCCACATAATCCAGTCCAAACATATCAATTCAAAAATCAAAGCATTATGGTTTCGTTTTAAATTTTCAAACACGCGTCATTTTCGTAACATAGCGTTTTTGACTCTAAAATTCTCGAAACTTCGAAATTTGAAAATCATTCAAACATGGTTCAAAAACGATGTTTAAAATTCCCTAAGCGAGTAAAACTCACCTATCGTGATGAAAATCACGAAGTACCGAACTCTAAGAAATTCTACGGTTCCCACAACACGAACACGATCCCAAAACGAGCTCCGATCACCACCGAACGAACACCGACAGCCCCCACTATTATCTTTTGCTTCCAATCGATCCAATCTACAATAAATTAGCACAAGATCAGTTATTGAGCTTCCTACATCCAATATCCAGCTTTAATTTACAAGAAAAACTCAATTTTTCCTCAATTTGAGCTTCAATGGTAACTTGACATTGAGTAGGAATTAGGGGTTAAAAGTGGTACCAATAGAAAGAGGAAGGAAAATGGAAGAGAAAGAGACCAAAAGCCCCTTACCTAGTGTTCAATTGAGAGAGATCTTGCCCAAATTCCTTCTCCTCCATCGCCACCTTCCTTCTTCCTTCTCTCTCGGTTTCTCTTTTTTCTCTCTCTCTGTCTCGATGGCTTTCTTTCTTTCTTAATTCCTTTTCTTTCTTTTATTTCTTTCTTAATTTCTATCACAAGTGTGGAATGAGAGAGTATTTTGGATACTTTTTGTGTCTCGGAGATCATTTAACTGAAGTCGTATAAATCCTAAAATACCCTTAGAGTACTAATTTCCACTCGGTTTATGCATTTAAATTATTGTCTCCTAAATTATAAATTGCTTTAAATCGAAACCTCATATCCGTGACTTGATTTATTACCTATTCGAGTAATAAATCACTCGTTAATTTCTTAATTTGAAATTAACGAAATTAGGGATGTTACAAAAAACTTCATCTCATTAATTTATAATGAATAATAATTAATAATAAATTTATTATTAATATTAAGTTATACACAAAATTAAAAAAAACAAAAAAACAAAATCTTAATATCATTAGTTTAGAAGGGACATTAACGAACATGCATTTGTGAATGTTCAAAAAACATATTATAAAAAACTTTTAGATACAACGCCTCATCCAATTTCATGGAGCCTATTAAAACTAAACAATATTATAATTAAACATAATCTGTACATGTCTATAGTTTGGCAAAAAAATTGTTCCTCAACTGCATTACTCACTAACTAATTCAAATTATTTTGTTGTCTTTTTGACAACATTAGAATGTCTACAACATGAAGCTCAAATCCTTTGCTTTGCCTTTCCAATTTCTTCTATCCATGTAAACTCCATTTTTCCTCCCTTGACTGCAATTTGAAACCTATAACAAACCCAATACCTAATCAACAATCAATAAAATCTTAAGAATAAAAGACAAATTTATACAACTTTTTGGAACTCCAACTACTACAATGCATTTTTTCAAGCTAGAATATTGGTGATGTAAAAACCAAAAAAAAAAAATAATAATCACATAAGTGATGTAACAACCAAAAAAAGTGTAAAAATGAAAAGATAAGAGGTGCCCTCTCTTCTTAGGTATATATAATATTTTGAAAAGAAGAATTTAAATGATGGAAAATGAAAGGATTGTAACTAATCTCTATTAAAAACAAACTCTAATAATTAGTACTAATGAAAATAATAATTTAGAGACACCAAAAGGCAGAAAAAATCAAAACATCAAGTAATTAATTAAGAGTAATCAATAAGAGAGAACTTTTTTTAAAATAAAAATAACAAAGGAGGAAAAACTCACAATTCAATAGTCAAGTTTGTGTGTAGAAAATTATGTATAAATAAGTACTTGTTGTAATAATAATGAAAATTCCTTATGAAAATTAGAAGAATAATTTTGCTCTACTAAAGTTCACAATATAGACATAGAATTTCGTTTTTTGTAGGCAAAAAAATGAAGTTTATATATAGAAAATGTAGTATTTAATTAACATCTTTTTAATGTTTTTAATAAAATGAATTTAACATTTTTGAAATGTTTATAAAAAAATTAAAATCAAGAAATAGATAATGTGAATATTTTGTGGTTCAGAAAAGTTAATTGAAAATATATTGTGATGTTTAAGAAGTATTGATAAAGTTAGATTTATCTTGATTTAAAAATTGAAAGTCATTAAGGTTTAGTGGATACTAATTAAGTAAAAAAAGAATGTTGAGATTTAAGTTGGAAAATAAATTGAAATGATGTGGAGCATTCTAGAGCTTGGAAAAAAGCTTCATTTAGAGATTTACTAGAGGAATGCCCGTGCGTTGCACGGGTTGTTATAATTTTTCAAATTTAATTTATTAACTTTTTTCATAAAATATATAATTAAAAGTATAAATCATGTTTTTTAAGAGTTAGTATAATATATAACATAAATATGAGTTAAATTTTTTAGATAAATTATAAATTTTAGACGTTCCTTATAGAGTGTATGTGGTTTATAATATAAATAATTGTTAATAGTTTTTATGAGATTATCTGTTTCGAAATATTATTTTATTATTAAAGTGAAATGAATAGAGAAAGTTCTTTCAAAATTGTTGAGAAAAATTATTTTATTCCTTTTCATAGATAGATAGATATGTTATAAATATTTGTAAATACATTTTCATGTTAATTAATTTTTAACTTAATACAATATTTTTCATTATATTTAATAAGAAGATTATAATACTATTTAATATGTGGAATTTAGTGGCGTAAATTTAAAATATAGATAGATAAATATCTATGGTGAAAGATAAATCATAGAAAGCAAAAAGTTACTACTCTTTCTTATTTTCATCGCCAATTAATAATTCATAAATTGAAATTTAAAATAAAATGAAATTAAGAGAAATATATGGTATTTAGTATTTAAAATTGAATTTAGAAAACAATAATAATAAACAAATACATTATCTATTATTTATTTTTACAATAATATGAAGAAGATTTAAGAGAAATATATGGTATTTAGTATTTACAATATTAAATAGAATTATTATTTTAAAAAATAATGATAATAATTTTTTCTACAATGTATAATCTAAAAGGTTAAACATATTTTTGGTCTTTAAAATTTTTACAAATTATGCTTTTAGTCCCTATAAAAAGTTTTACTCACTTTTATTCCCCACATTTTTCTCCGTCAATGCTTTTAGTCTTATAAATTTTAATTGGGGTCTTTTAGAGCATCTCTAAGCGCTATTATAAGTCATAAGGGACGAAAAGCATTGACAGGGTACATGTGGGGACTAAAAGTGAGTGAATTTTTTTATAGGGACTAAAATCAAAAATTGCAATTTTTTAGGAACTAAAAACATATTTAACTTCCTTCAAAAAAAACATATTTAACTCTAATATTAATAAGCAATAGGTTATCAATACACAATCTTGTATAAAACTTATATTAGAGAAAACATCTCATTCAAAATAATAATCAATATTTTATTTAGTTTATTTTACACTCATTTATTTTATCATTTATGTAATTATATCTACTTAACTTAATGTTGCAAATAAAAAAAGTAAAATGCAGGTGTATCATAATCTTTAAAATTTATCTAAACTATTTAATTAATAATATTCAGTTTCATCTAATTATTTTAAAGAAAACTATTAAAATAATAAATTTTGGTAAATATTATAATATGTATTTTAATTATTCTTTAAGCTTTTTTCTTAAAATATAATTGATAAGTATTAGTATAACGATCTAGGCAATCAAGAAGACACCAAAGAGCAAGAAATAACTAAAGTAAAAACCAAATGCATTATTAAATTACCCACTACAATTTAACACTAATAACACACTAAGTTTTATTTAATGTAGTCATGTCTATTAATTGAATCAGTTATCACCCCCATCAGCATAACGAAATCACTTGTTGAATACAAATAAACAAAGCAAGAAAAAAAATACCATCATCAGAATTTGTAGCCTTATCTTTTTATCCTCCAAGCCTTATTATATATTGACAAAATAGATCTAGAAGTCGGTGTAAACATGATTACAAAAAATCAATTTATAATCTACACAAACACACATGTTTCTAAAATAGCTAGAATCTTCTATAGACAGTCTGGGGAACTCTTATTAAAAGTTTTTTACGGATTCAATTACCGATTTTCAAATTGACACGACCCAAAAGGAACTTCCGAAACTCACACAAACAACCTAGAAAAATCTATAATTTTATCACCTACAATATAAATCTCCATGAGAAGCATTGGATAAAGAACAATATATACAACAATCACATATAGATCTAAAGTAATTTGATCGCCTACAATTAACTCTTCATGAGAAGCATCACACAAACAAAACAACAATATTCAACAATCACAAATTGAGAATAACTCTCCCAACTTGCAAGGAAATGAAAAAAATGAAGTGACTCAAACTTAAAGAACATCAAAAACAAACTCACTACACTAATGACACTAACTCAACATAAAAGGGGAATGAAATTAAGAGGAGTAGGTAGGGTGTGTGAGTGTGTAGAGTTTATATAGTTAGTAAGAATGTGACTTTTATAGTCCAATAGTTATAAGTGATTAATAATAGTAATATAATATTAATGTCATCAGTTTTTTTAGGCCTAGTGGAAATTAAAATAGTGGTTATAAATGCTTTTCAAATAGTGTATTTTTTTAGGAATACAAATAGTGTTTATTTATAAATGTAAAGCACAATTTATTTAAAAACGTAAAAGACAAAAAATTTCTTTTGTGTGAAACCTTAAATCACAAAGTGATAATAATAATAATAATAATAATAATATAATAATAATATATAAAGACAATAGTAATTTGATTGAAATTATTATTATAATTATGTTAATATATTACATATAGTTAGTTTATTTTTGATAAAGTGGATGGAATATCTACCGTCAAAGAAAAAGTGGATGAAATATGTATGTGGTTGCAAGTCTTAATTAAATAATAAATAAAAACATTATTACAACTTAATATGGGATGTTACAAAAATAAAGTGTCTGAATTTAATACTATAATTATATACTTTATATACTTTAATATATTATAATTAGTTCTTTAGATAAGAGATTAAGTTGTTGGAAATGTCAAAGAAAAATGGGATGAAATATGAGATTAAGTTAATAGATTAGAATATATCACGTTTTGAAACTATTGTTTTTTTTAAAACCATTCATATTCCTGATTAAAAATGTAATATAAAAAAAAACTCAAATAAAGTATAAGAAAACTATTAAAACAAAATTTATTTAATAAACCCAAAGTAACCAAAAGTTTTCTTTTTGACCAAAAGTAACCCAAAGATTAACCATCGCCCAGTATTCTTTTTTCCTTTCTAAAAATAAAAGAGTAAAATACACTATTCTTACAACAAAAAATCCATGAAAATTATAAATAAATATAAATATAAAAGTGAACACAATTTTTCTTAAAAAGATATGAAGCTAAAGTATACGTTTTTTTAATGTTTCATGTGGTTTTTATTTTTATAAATAATAAAATAATGCTCAATTCTCCTAGTCATCAAACTTTATGTCTTTATATTTTTATTCAACTCATATCAATACACTTATTGTCTTTAATTATATAATAACTGAAAAAATATAAAGGGTCTTAACAATTTAGCCTTAATATGTAATATTTAATATAAGTCTCCTTATATTTGTAAATTATAAAAAGATATTAATATAATTGAAAATCTAATTAAAATATTAATGAGGATGATGTGGAGCATCTTAGAGGCTTGGAAAAAAGCTTCCTTTAGATATTTACTAGGGGATAATCCCGTGCGATGCACGGGTTTATATAAATATTATTTTAGAAAATATTAAAGATATAATTTAAATACATATGATTAGAATGAAAGGAATAATAATTTTCATACCATTTAATATAATTTAGTTTAGTATTATATGATGTTAATAAATATTCTAAGAACCAATCTCAAAAAAAAAATATATATATTATAAGAACCATAAATATTGTAATGATAAAAGGTAATGAAAATAGAAATTTAAAGAACCTAGATTATTCACCATTTTCATAAGAATATTTTAAAATTACAATGAATTATCAACCAATTCTCTCTTCCAAAGACCAAATTAGTCAATACTTATGTTATCTAATTTAGAGTAACATGGATATAATTACGACATACTTATCTAATTAATCTATATATTAAAACAACTTGCTTTTTAATATTTTCAAAGGAGTGGCCTTTCATTTGAATAAATTATTCTATAAAAATTAAAAATAAGTAAGTACCATATAAATGTAAATTAGTAGACAATATTTACAAATAGAAACAAACAAAATTATATAACAGATTATAAAAAGTGAATAATTTTTTTTTTTGTAGAAATAATGCTAAGGAGTTTATCTTTGAACGCCTAAGTTGTTTTTACCATATTCACTTAATATAATATTTTTTGGGTTTGAATAATTGCTGGCTAATAAATAAAAATGAACTTCGGTTAGCATAATATAAGCACACATGATTCAATTTATTAAAGAAAATATTAATTTATTTAAATGAAATTGAGAAGACTATCTTTTTAACTGAATTTATAACATTTGTATACTCATACTAAATTTAATCATAACCCTAAATATATAAAAATAATTGTAATGATAGTTAAACTGAAAATATATGTTAAAACTTTGATTAATGCATGAGTTAATATTGTAATGTCATTTAAATAATGAATAATTTGAATACAATGGTTTCATTTCCCACTATTAGTTAACAAATTCTCTTTATTTTTTTTCAAAAGTTAGCGTAAAAACTACAACAAAAACAAAATTGATGATTAATTGTACAAAAATTCAAAATTCAATAGGTAATTGTGTACCAATTATTAATAAATATAGAACTATTTTAATTAGATGAAAAAGAGAGCGGAGTAGTCTAAAGGTTCCATTTGAAAGAATGAATAGACGACAAAGAAAATGATTATTATTATCAACTTCACCAATCTAAAGATAATAATAGAAATCAAGTACATATAATAGAAATCAAACTAAAATCCCATAACCATCTTTATTTTCATTTACAAAAAAAACTATAGTGCGACAACTTTTGTCTCTTCCAAGTCCTATACCAATAATTTGTTGGCTACCATACATAGTAGTAGTTCTTTCGTTATCCTCTATTAATTTATTTTTACCACTTACGTTTCAAAAAAATGGCTATAACAAAGAGTGACACACATAAATGTGAAAGTTGATCCTACTATCCATCAAGAGGAGAGGCTTAATACATTCAATGATAGTAGGAACACACTCTTCATCAATTAATAGAGGATAGCAAAAGAGAATCGAAAGCTAAAAATCTATCCCAAATTTGTGATTTGATAGTGAAACATTGAAGAAATACAAACAAAGAGTGAAGAGACGATAAGGAGAGAAAACAAAAGTGCTAAATGAACTAATAGTTTGATGACTACCATACATAGTAGTAGCTCTTTTGCTATCCTCTATTAATTTATTCTTACCATTTACTTAATAAAAAAATAGCGCCTATCACAATAGTGACACATAAATTTGAAAGTTGGTCATACTCTTCATCAAGAGGAGATGTTTAGTATATTCAAGGATAGAAGAAAGCTAGACTACTAATTTCAGAATGATAGAATCAAAAGCTAAAAATGGCTATAAAATGAGAATGTGAGTGAGAAAGTAAGGTGTCATCTATTTACCTCCCATATATGCAATTCACCTTTATATATATATATATATATATATATATATATATATATATATATATATATATATATATATATTGGAAAACTAACCAATGGAAAAGAGGAAAAGGAAGAGTTAGACAATAAAAACTATGTAAATTAAAAGTCTTATTATTTAACAATTATTTGAGAAATTCAAATAGTAATAAATATTAGAATGGCATGGGTTAAGAAATCGATCAAATAAAATTAATGATACATTAATATTGTAATTCAATTTAGAGTCTACCCAAAAGCCCATCGGTTTATGTTCGGAGGATCAATTGAAACTATCATGGACATGCTTCATGTAAATAACAAAAACCACAAATTAGATTCCCATGTAACAAAAAAGTCGTCATATATATTATCCACTTTTTTGGCAAATTAATATTACTGTTTTTTCAACAAATATATATAGGAAATGAAGTATAAATTTGGAAATTAAGATGAACATAAATAACTATTTTAATAATTATAATATTTCCAAAATTAAAAGAATAATGAAACAACATTTACTTTTAAAATGAGTTCATTTAGAATAAAATAATCAATCAATATAACTACTCAATATCGAGATTGTAATATACAATTTGTAAAGTTAATATGGTATTAGAATCAATAAAAATTAACAAAAGGAAAAAGCTGTTATTTAAATTTTTTGGTCAAAAAAAAAGCCGTTATTTATTTAAGTTCTGCGTTAATAGTGTGAATTAAAGTGTCTTTCATATGAAATTTATAAATATATATTAAGAACATGAGAATCACTCTAGAGTTTAAACTGAAGATGCTTGTTAAAAATTTGAATAATGTATGAGTTAATATTGTAATGCCATTTAAATAATGAATAGTTTCATTTCCCACTACTATTTAATATATAGTTAAAAATATAATTGAAAAATAAATGAGGATGATCTGGAGCATCCTAGAGCTTGGAAATATAGTATTTTATATAGATTTTATACAAATATATACATAAGTTGTCGATATAAATTATGTATTTTAAAAATATAGTATTACATTAATATATTGTTGAATTTTTATTTATGCCATATTCTTATATAGTGTATTGTTTTTAATATGCACAATTGTCCAAATTTTAGTGAGCTTAATTGTTGAAAATAAAATCTTACTAAACTTCATTTTACTTAGTAATAATAAATGTCATCTGAATTTATGAGCATGAATTTTAATAATAAAGACATGTGAAAATAATATAAATAATAATAATATTTTTGATATAGCATTTTTAATATGTGTAAGACAAAGAATAAAAATAATAATGATAATAATTGAAGATCAATACTAATGAGAATATTTTTGATATAACATATAGCCTAAATAAACACTACGTAAAAAAATTCTTTATGTTTAAAAACAAAAATAATGGTTTAAAATGTGAAAGTTTAAGGATGAAAATAATGAGATTTTATATTTCTTTTAAAATATTAGAATAAAAATAACTAAGTTATACTAAGAAAGTGATCATAATATATTGATAAACATGTTTGGAAGTGACTTACATTTGTAATGTGCGTCTTGCATTTGCTTTTCTCTTATAATGTTATTCTATTTTTATTTTCTTCTTCCAAATTTCAGTGACATCCTCTAAATATTATTATTATATTAAGCTTGGATGAGTTTAAATTAAATAAGTTAATGGTTGTGTATGAATAAATATAAATCATAGAAATTAGGAAGTAACTACTCTTTATTTTATTTTTCTTTATTTCTTTGTTTATTCATCAATTAATAATTCATAAATATTAATTAAAACAAAATTTGAAACTTAAAAGAAAAGTGATAATAAGGAATTTAGATTTAATAGGAAACTTAGAAAGAGAAAACAATCAAAATCAAATCTTTATTTTTATTCTTTATAATGATATGAAAAATATATGGCCATTATTCACAATATGAAATGAAAGATTTATTTTATTATAATTGTTTTTTATGCAACTTATAATCTAAATAAGCTACATAAAGTGGAGAGTAAACATATAATATTTGTAAAAGAATTGAAACATTTAAATCAAGCTTTATTTGGTTGTTTTTACCTCAAGCACTATTCTTATTTAAAATTAACCATTTTAGATGTGAATTTGTAAATAAAAAGTATTAGATAGAATATATACTAAAGGCATTAGATATGATGATAGTTGAAGAAAATGATATTTTTTTTCCTTTGTGATATAGAGAAGAGACACCTAATGTAATTTCCTTCTTAGAAGTGACACCAAAGGTTATGAAGTTTCAAGGAACATATGCAACTCATTTAGATCTAGCAAATCATACAATTTTACAAAACTATGAAATTAAACATTTTTTTTTGACAAAAATTAAACATTTTTATAAAGAACAATATTAAAATATACATAATTTCTTAATGCCTATAACTTTACAAAAATCGCGTTGCTTATTTGTTAACTTCAAACTATCTAGAACACAATTTTTTTTACCCTTTTTGTGATTTCTACATCTTGTGAAACTTGCTCCTTTCTTCTACTCCTTGTTTTTTATATGATTATTGCACCTAATGTAATTTCTTCTTAGAAGTGACACTGAAGGTTATGAAGGCTCAAGGAACATATGCAACTCATTTAGATCTAGCACATCATACAATTTTACAATACTATAAAATTTAATATTTTTCTAAAGAACAATATTAAACTATACATCATTTCTCAATGCCTATAACTTTACAAAAATTGTTGTCTATTTGTCAACTTCAAACTATCAAGAACATGAAATTCTTTATCCTTTTGCGAATTCTACGTCTCGTGCAACTTGCTCCTTTCTTCTACTCCTTGTTTTCTATATGATTCTTGCACCTAATGTAATTTCCTTCTTAGAAGTGACACCAAAGATTATGAAGGCTCGTGGAACATATGTAACTCATTTAGATCTAACACATCATACAATCATACAAAAAATTAAACATTTTTCTTAAGAACAATATTAAAATATACATAATTTCTCAATGTCTATAACTTTACAAAAATCATTGCCTATTTGTCAACTTAAAACCCAAGTAAGAACATAAAAATCTTTACCCTTTTTGTGCATTCTACACCTTCTTGTGAAACTTGCTCATTTCTTCTACTTCTTATTTTTATATGATTCTTTTTTCAAAACCTCTACCCTAACCATCCAAAGATCTCTCCTTTAAATAGTCATTTCTTGTTATAATTAGTTTAAACTCTATTTCTTCCACTCATATTCCACTAACTCATGAGTTTATTGTAAATTAAAGTAATAATTCATGTAAATGTGAAAATCATCCATTCAATGCATAATGGTTACATAAAAAAGAATTTTGAAGGTCAACTTATTATTTCTTATTTCATCTAAACTATTATAATTGATAAATATATTTATTAGTTCAATTAATTTAAATTTGGACCAATTCTAATAATAATATAATTTCTATGTAAATAAATATATAAATTAAAAAAAACATTTAGAATAAATAGTAATAAATATAAAAAACAAAACAATAAAAAGTAACTAATATAAGAACATAAAATTGAGTTTAGAATGAACACATAATTGAGCTCATAAGTCTCATGAATTGAGAATGAACATTGATTAATATAAAAAAAATCTTGTTTTTTTATATTCAATTATATATCAAAAATTAAAATTAAAGTCTCATTTATACAAAAATTATGATTAAATATAATATAATGTGTAAATTTATTACTATGTTGGAATTTATTAGTAGTAGTGGGTTGGACACAAAGGTAGGAATTAATAAATAATAAAAGAGAAGTTTTTTAATAGACAAAAATAAAAGCAAAAATTCAAGAATTATTGTGGAGGCTCCATTGGGGATTCTTTTACTTATATGTATAGATAGATATAGATATAGATAAACATTTCCCTTCATTGTGTTATGAATAATTTTATGTTTAATTCCTATTAGCAATCCATAACCGTAGGTTTTTATTCTTCTTGAGAATGCTCATAGGCATCACCAAATATTTTATTCCACTAAAAGTAGCATTTAATAATAATAAGTTAGTGGTAATAATGAATTTAAGTCTTCTTTAATTGTAAATTATAAATAAATATTAATAAAATTAAAAATTTATTAAAAAATAAATGGAAATGATGTGGAGCATCCTAGAGCTTGGAAAAAAGCTTCCTTTAGATATTTATATAGACTAGAGGAATGCCCGTGCGTTGCACGGGTTGTTATATTTTTTCAAATTTAATTTATTAACTTTTTTTCATAAAATATACAATTAAAAGTATAAATCATGTTTTTTAAAAGTTAGTATAATATATAATATAAATATGAGTTAATTTTTTTAGATAAATTATAAATTTTAGACGTTCCTTATATAGTGTATGTGGTTTGTAATATAAATAATTGTTAATAGTTTTTATGAGATTATCTGTTTCGAAATATTATTTTATTATTAACGTTAAATGAATAGAGAATGTTCTTTCAAAACTGTTGAGAAAAATTGTGGAACTTCCTTTGGGGATTTCTTTTCATAGATGGATATGGTATAAATATTTGTAAATACATTTTCATGTTAATTAGTTTTTAACTTAATACAATATTTTTCATTATATTTAGTAAGAAGATTATATACTATTTAATATGTGAAATTTAGTGGCGTAAATTTAAAATATAGATAGATAAATATCTATGGTGAAAGATAAATCATAGAAAGCAAAAAGTTATTGCTCTTTCTTATTTTCATCACCAATTAATAATTCATAAATTGAAATTTAAAATAAAATGAAATTCAACATAAAAGTGAAGTTAAAGAATTTTGATTTAAAATTGAATTTAGAAAACAATAATAATAAACAAATACATTCTCTATTATTTATTTTTACAATAATATGAAGAAGATTTAAAAGAAATATATGGTATTTAGTATTTACAATATTAAATAGAATTATTATTTTAAAAAATAACGATAATAATTTTTTCTACAATGTATAATCTAAAAGGTTAAACATATTTTTGGTCTTTAAAAATTTTACAAATTGTGCTTTTAGTCCCTATAAAAGTTTTACTCACTTTTATTCCCCACATTTTCTTCCGTCAATGCTTTTAGTCTTATAACTTTTAATTGGGGCCTTTTAGAGCATCTCTAAGCGCTATTATAAGTCATAAGGGACTAAAAGCATTGACAGGGTACATGTGGGGACTAAAAGTGAGTGAATTTTTTATAGGGACTAAAATCAAAAATTGCAATTTTTTAGGAACTAAAAACATATTTAACTTCCTAAAAAAAACATATTTAACTCTAATATTAATAAACAATAGGTTATCAATACACAATCTTGTATAAAAATTATATTAGAGAAAACATCTCATTCAAAATAATAATCAATATTTTATTTAGTTTATTTTACACTCATTTATTTTATCATTTATGTAATTATATCTACTTAACTTAATGTTGCAAATAAAAAAAGTAAAATGCACGTGTATCATAATCTTTTTAAATTTATCTAAACTATTTAATTAATAATATTCAGTTTCATCTAATTATTTTAAAGAAAATTATTAAAATAATAAATTTTGGTAAATATTATAATATGTATTATAATTATTCTTTAAGCTTTTTTCTTAAAATATAATTGATAAGTATTAGTGTAACGGTCTAAGCAATCAAAAAGACACCAAGGAGCAAGAAATAACTAAAGTAAAAACCAAATGCATTATTAAATTACCCACTACAATTTAACACTAATAACACACTAAGTTTTATTTAATGTAGTCATGTCTATTAATTGAATCAGTTATCACCCCCATCAGCCTAACAAAATCACTTGTTGAATACAAATAAACAAACCAAAAAAAAAAATACCATCATTAGAATTTGTAGCCTTATCTTTTTATCCACCAAGCCTTATTATATATTGACAAAATAGATCTAGAAGTCAGTGTAAACATGATTACAAAAAGATCAATTTATAACCTACACAAACACACATGTATCTAAAATAGCTAGAATCTTCTATAGACAAATGCAGGGAACTCTTATTAAAAGTTTTCTACGGATTCAATTACCGATTTTCAAACCGACACGACCCAAAAAAAGGAAGTTCCAAACTCACACAAACAACCTAGAAAAGTCTATAATTTTATCACCTACAATATAAATCTCCATGAGAAGCATTGGATAAAGAACAATATATACAACAATCACATATAGATTTAAAGTAATTTGATCGCCTACAATTAACTCTTCATGAGAAGCATCTCACAAACAAAACAACAATATTCAACAATCACAAATTGAGAATAACTCTCCCAACTTGCAAGGAAATGAAAAAAAATGAAGTGACTCAAACTTAGAGAACATCAAAAACAAACTCACTACACTAATGACACTAACTCAAGATAAAAGGGGAATGAAATTAAGAGGAGTAGGTAGGGTGTGTGAGTGTGTAGAGTTTATATAGTTAGTAAGAATGTGACTTTTAGAGTCCAATAGTTATAAGTGATTAATAATAGTAATATAATATTAATGTCATCAGTTTTTGTAGGCCTAGTGGAAATTAAAATAGTGGTTCTAAATGCTATTCAAATAGTGTATTTTTTTTAGGAATACAAATAGTGTTTATTTATAAATGTAAAGCACAATTTATTTAAAAACGTAAAAGACAAAAAATTTCTTTTGTGTGAAACCTTAAATCACAAAGTGATAATAATAATAATATAATAATAATAATATATAAAGACAATAGTAATTTGATTGAAATTATTATTATAATTATGTCAATATATTACATATAGTTAGTTTATTTTTGATAAAGTGGATGGAATATCTACCGTCAAAGAAAAAGTGGATGGAATATGTATGTGGTTGCAAGTCTTAATTAAATAATAAATAAAACTTAATATGGGATGTTACAAAACATAAAGTGTCTGAAATTAATATTATAATTATATACTTTATATACTTTAATATATTATAATTAGTTCTTTAGATAAGAGATTAAGTTGTTGGAAATGTTAAAGAAAAAGGGGATGAAATATGAGATTAAGTTAATAGATTAGAATATATGACGTTTTAATGTTAACTGAAATTAATGTTAATACTTATTTAATAGATTAGAATATATGAGATTAAGTTAACTGAAATTAATGTTAATACTTATTTATTTTGAAGTTCATAAAAATTAATGAGGATGATGTGGAGCATCTTAGAGGCTTGGAAAAAAGCTTCCTTTAGATATTTTTATAACAACTGAAATTAATCGCAAAAAAGTTGCACGAATTGTTATATTTTTATTTTATTTTATGAAGTTCATATATAAAAATAAATAAGTTGTTAATATACATTATGTATAATAAAAATTTATATCAATATGTTGTGTCATATTTTATATTTTAAAATTATTTATTTTAGGTAATACTCTTATAGGTCGTATATATATTTAAATATAAAATAATCGCAAATAATTATTATGAGATAATTGTTGAAAATATAATTTTATAAAAATAAAATTAATTTTAGAAAGTCATTGAATACTTAAGGACTTATTCAATAAGATGGTTCATAAAAAAACATAGTTAAGATCCTTCAAAAAAAATAAAAAAATAAAACATGGTTAAGAATAAAGTGGAGTATAATAGTGTTATTACATATAAGAAAAATGAAAAGAAACATATTTTCAGTGTAACAAAACGAAAAGTAAGAAATTAAAATATGATTAGTATAATCATCTTAAATTATATTAAACTTTTTGAATGCTTGCAAAATCAACATGAACAAAGATTCTTAATTTAAAGAAAAATGAGAATATGTTGGATATTTTTTTTTACAAAGTTTGTGGGATAGATTTTAACATATAAAAGTTTTTTTTTAACTCATAATCTTTAAAATCAATTAATATGAAAAGATTGAAAATCAATATCTGTTACAAAGTAGACTATAGTTATTATACTACTAACCATACTAATTTAGAAGACTTATACAATAAATTTTAAAGCGTATATTAAATATTATTTTAATTTAAATACATAAATGTAATACATAAATTCTAAAACTGACAAAAACTCTACCTCTTCCACCCATATTCTACTAACTCATGAGTTTGTTGTCAAATAAAGAAATTATTCACATGAACATGAAATCCCATCCTTTCAATGTATAATTGTTACTAAAAGAGAATTCTAAAGGTCAACTAATTATTTTTATTTCAAAAACAACTTATATTAGTTTTGATTAAAAAGAGAAAAACATGTACATTGTAATATTTTTAAATCATCTAATTCATTATATTTGGTAAATATATTATTCAACTAATTTAGATTTGTATCATTTCTAATTAAATAATGTCTTTCTAAATAAAGATATAATTTTAAAAAATACTTTGAGATTTATCTATCTATCTATCTATCTATATATATGTGTGTGTGTGTGTGTGTGTGTGAAAAAATGGAAAAAATAAATAAAAACTTCATCTCATAAGTCTCATGAATTTATTTCGAATGAATAGATATTAATAGAAAATAGAAAATTGATTTTTGATGTTTAATTGTATATTTAAAATTAAAATGAAAGTCTTCCTTACGTATATTAAAAATTTAAATATTAGATTGAATAAAATATAAGTTATAAATTATTATTTTTATCAAAATTATATTTATATCAAATTGGAGATGATTTATGAATTTATTTGTCTTTTTCCTCTTGGATAATTTTCCACCAAGGGTCTCTTCATAAATATCAGGATCATTCACTTCTCTCACAAATGATTGTCTATTGGAAGTAGCATCAAGGAATAACATAGAGGATCAAAACCATTGGAAGAAACATCTCAAATAGAAAGCAGCATGCGTTATTATGAAATAATTTTTTTTGGATGCAAATGCCCAAAAATTCTATTAAATACTTATTTGGAAAAAACAACGAAGAAAATTCATAACAAAATTTCAATTATAGTTTCACCATACAATCAAGAAAATTACAATTAACTGTTGAAGATATATTCCAATCTAAGAATAGATAGTTGAGTCTATTTACTGAACATACAAATATGATCATGAAACGTGAAACCTATAACAATTTCAATGCTAAATTAACAATCAATAAAAGCCTAAGAAAAAATGACAAATTTACATGGAATTTTTTGGAACTCCAACTACTGTAATGCAATTCTTCAAGCTTGGTTATTAGTGATGTAACAACCAAAAAGTGTTGTAAAAAGTGAAAAGATAAGTGGTGATCACTCTTCTCAATTTTTTTAGGTATTTATAGTATATCTAAAGTCAAGGAAAATAAAAAGATTCTAATGAATGTCTATTATAATAATAATAATAATAATAATAATAATAATAGTAATTAATAATTAATACTAATAACAATAATAATTAATACTAATAACAATAAAAGGCAACCAAAATCAAACATGAAATAGTGGATGAATAAGGGATGAGTTTTTTTGGAAATAAGGGAGGGAAGTTCAAAAATTAAGCTTACTTTAGTTAGAGATGTATAGGTAGATGGAATATTAAGTGGTTTCCAATTCCAAGCGTATTATCTCATTATGCACTGTTGAACCATGCATACCTCAAGTTAAATTTGAAAGTTGTTAATTGCAAAATATATATATATATATATATATATATATATATATATATATATATATTGAAAGTTGTTAAATTTGAATAAATTAATAATTTATTTAAATTAACAATAAAATAACATGTTATTTTATAACTAAAATTAAGCTATTAAAATTTATTAATTTTTTAATATTCCACTAAGAGCATCATTTAATAAGTTAGTGGCAATTATGTTCATTGAATTAAAGTCGGATTTATGTGTTAATTATAAATAAATATTATAATAAACAAAAATCATGATATGCATTGTGGAGGCTCTATTGGGGATTTCTTTACATAGATAGATAGATAGATATAGATAATATATAGGTAATTCATAGAAACATAGACATAATTTTATCTAAATATAAAAAGCTTATTTTACATGAGATTTTTATTTATATTTACCAATTATAATAGTTTAGATGAAATAAGAAATTATTAGTTGACCTTTAATATTTTTCTATGATAAAATTATGCATTTAAAAGGAGGGGTTTTACTTAAATAATAGTTAAATACTATTCCACTAAGAGTATCATCTAATAAGCTAGTGGTTATCATGAATTGAAGTCTCATTTATGTGGAAATTAGAAATAAATATTAATATAGTTAAAAATCTAATTGAAAAACAAAGGAAAATGATGTGGAGCATCCTAAAGCTTGGAAAAAAGCTTCATTTAGAGATTTACTAGGGGCTAATCCCGTGCGATGCACGAGTTTATATAAAAATTTGTTTTTAAAATAATGTTACAGATAAATTTAAATATGTATAATTAGAAAGAAAGTAATAATAATTTTCATACAATTTATTAAGATATTAAATTTTAAACAAACATAGAGAAAATGAAAATTAATTTTTAAATATTTTAGTTTAGTATTATATGATGTTAATAAATATTATACCAATAAGAACTATAAATATTGTAATGATATTAGTTGAAGCAAATTAAATTTAAGGAACTTAGACTATTCACCATTTTCATATTAATGTTTTAGAATTATCATGAAATATTAACTACTTCTCTCTTGCAATAGACTAAATTAGGCAATAGTTATGTTATTTAGTTTAGAGCAACTTGAATATAATTTTGGCATACTTATCTAATTCATTGTTTAAATATATTATTCAAAAGTTTTATCTAACTTTAACATTAGTACAACTAAAAATTAAATTCAATTTTTTTATATTTACAAAGGAGCACGCTTTAAATGAATTCTATTAAATTTTAAAATAAGTAAGCACAATATGAATGCAAATTAGTAGACAATGTTTAAAATAGAAACACAATGGATTTTATGTTTCATTCATACCTCTTAAGTTTTTATTCATGTCATAGGTATGCAACATAATATAAACACACGCATGATTTAATTTCTTAAAAAAAATTTACTTTAATTTCATTAGTTATTTGTTAGTAAAATTTGTTTAATTAACATCCGATTTCCATAATAAATTTTTTCCATAAAATTGCAAGTTTTTTATTAAGTAATTTTTTTTAATTTTATTTTAAAAATTTAAAAGTCAATTTAACTGTATCTATGTCGTTGACTCTATAAAGCAAATAATAGACACTCTAACCTTTCAAAAGTAGGTTTGACTTGCAAGTTAAAAAGAATTAGTGAGATTTCACTAATAAGAGACTAAAACTTATGAAAAAATTTATCGTTTTCCTAGCATCCAAGTATTTTACAAATGCCTTTTAAACACCATAACATTTACAATTTGGATTCCTTTTTATTCATAGATTCAAAGATACTTCTTTCCTTTGATTGAATATATATACAACATTACCTTCCCCAATTACCAATAAAACTTCAAACTACTACATGTAATGGCTCGATCTCCAATTCCATGCATACCCCTATAATCTCCAAAACCTCCAACTCTCTCTTATAGACAATCCAATGCACCAATTACCTTCAACACATCATTTGCTTATCAATTTGTTGCATGCATGTAGGGCACTCTTTGTTTGTCTGTGGGTAGACTATTAAAATGGTTTGAGATCAGTTGAAGTAATTACTTGTTAGTAGTCATGATCAGAGTGTGACTAAACCGTAATGTGTTAGTAGGTGAAATGGTTGAAGATGCAAAAAGAGAAAGGGTGCACAAATGAGATGAAAAGGTCTACTGTATAAAAGCCGGGAATAAAAGTCTCTATATAAATGGATTAGAAATCGTGAGTGTGAAGGTTACAAACTTGTTTTTGGTATAAACCGGGTATCCTATGCGCAAGAATCTAGAGAGACTAATCCTCGAGCCGGTAAAGACCACAAATGGCGGTAAAGCTCTCCTCAATTTATATAATGACAATTTACAATTGGCTTATAATGACAATTTATATATTCAATATTAAATAGGGTGATATGTTACAAAGGATTGTAAAATGAGAAGTTAAATGGATTATAAAACCGTAAGTGTGTGAAGGTTAAAAGAATACGATTGGCTTATAATGACAATTTATCTATGCAATAATAAACGGGTGATATATATCACAACCGATTGTAAGAGTGACAGTAATGCATGCATAGTGGATCTAAAATTAGATTTACAATTCATTTAACAATCAAATTTAATATCAAATATTATACTTACTAAATAAGGATAAATAAAGTGGAAAAAAGAGATAAAGAGGTTAACAAAACATACTTTTCTTTTTGAAGCAACAAAAACATACTTAATTGCACAATATGTCTTCCTATTTTTTTCCCTTATGAAAATTAGAGAATAAATTTTGTTTACAAAACTTCACAATATAGTATTTAACACCTTTTTAATATTTTAAATAAATAGAATAATTTAACATATTTTTAATGTTTATAATTTTATTTAAATAATATATTAATTTGAATTTTAAAATTATATTTAGGAGTCAGTAAAAATGAATTGAAAATATATTGTGATATTTAATAATTATTGGGAAAGTGAGATTCATTTTAAATATTGGATGTCATATTGGTTGAGTGGACATTAATTAAGTAAAATAGGAATATTGAGATATAAGTTGGAAATTAAATGAAGATGATGTGGAGCATCCTAGAGCTTGGAAAAAAGCTTCATTTAGATATTTACTAGGGGATAACCCCGTGCGATGCACGGGTTTATAAAAAAAATGCTTTTAATTTTTTTTTAAAGATATAATTTAAATATGTATAATTTAAAATAAATGAATAACAAAATTATATACTTTATTAAGATAATAAAATTTAAACATATATAGATAAAATGAAAATCCATTTTAATATAATGTAGTTTAGTAGTATATAATGTTAATAAATATTATAAGGACTATAAATATTGTATGATATTAGTAGAAGGAAATAAAAAAATTTAAGGATCTTATATTATTCACCATTTTCATATTAATGTTTTAGAATTAGGATGGATTATTAATCACTTCTCTCTTGCAATTGTCCAAATTAGACAATACTTATATTATCTAATTTAGAGTAACTTGGATATAATCTTGGCATAGTTATCTAATTAAATGCGTTTATTTATAATTATTCAAAAGTTTTACCCAACTTTAAAATTAGTACAACTATATATTTAAAAACAACATTTTTTTTATATTTTTAAAGGAGCACGCATTCATTTAAATAAAGGATTCTAAAAAAATTAAAAATAATAGTAGAATGAAAAATAGTAGAAAATGATCAATGTAACCTTAATTTTTATCATTAGAAAATATAACACTCATTTTATTTCTCAATGTAATTGCCTCTTTGCCTTACTATTATTCAATGTAATTGCCTCTTTGCCTTAAGGTTCACAATTAATTGCCTCTTTTGCAACATGAGCTTCACCTTCTTTTTGTATAGACTTTCATGGTTTCACCTATAGCTCGATATGAATAAATTCAGATGATGCGCGGCCAAACTAATAGACCTCCATCTCAAACATTTCACTTTGAGCTTCATCCTTTATCAAGATCACAGCCTCTTGTTGTGAGTTTTTTTTTCATCCAAAATCCATGCGTTTTTGCATATATAGTAGCACACCCTATCTCTTGAAGGTACCCGAGCAAAAGTGATTTCTAATAGTCAAGACAAAGAAGACAAATGCTAAAATGTTGGTATATATATCAAAATATGAATCACCAAAAAAAGTGAAAAAAAATCTTTTTTTTATTTATAAAAACACAAAGATCATATAGAGCATAAGTGATGAATAAGAGCAAGAATGATGGAACCAACAAAATGTAAAACCCGACAAAAATATCATAGTTTTTGGCTTTTATGTATGCATTGGTGGGTAAAATTGTGTTTTGTTTTTAAAAAATAAGTGATGGAATAACCAAAACAATGAAGAGATCACATGGAAGGGTAGGAATTGAGATGTATATATATGGACAAATTTTAAGGCATCCGTTTTTTTTTAAGTAGTAACCTATTCCTAGAAGTTCAAAAGGCAAGAACAATGGATAAAAATTAATAAATGGGAAAAAACAGTTTTTTAATAGTAAATTGTATATATAAAAAAGACCGTTTACATTATTTTTAAAAGAACAATAATAATAATATTAATATTAATAATAATAATAATAATATTAATAATAAATGATAAAACTTTTTTTATATTATCAATGCACATAAATTCATGATTTTTATGCTTTATAAAATATCTTATTAATGTTATAAATATCATTAGTCTTTTAGCTTACCATGAATTCTATATAGTTGCAATTGTTTTTTTGCTCACTCTAAATTTTCTTTATGTATATAATCAAATTATAAACGAATAATAATACAAATAGAAATAGAAATAATGAGGAGCATTGTGTAGGCTCCAAAGAAATAATGGGGAAAATTAACATAATTCATACATGTCTATTGCTTGACGAAAAAATTGTTTTTCAACTGCATGACGCACTAACTAATCTAAATTTTTCTTTTTGTCTTTTTGACTACTTTAGAATTGTCTAGAACATGAAGTTCAAATCCTGTGTGCTTTGTCTTTTCAATTTCTTACAGATCGATATAAGCTCCATTTTCCCTTACTTGACTGCAATTTGAAACCTATAACAAACTCAATACTTAATCAATAAAAGCTTATAAATAAAAGACAAATTTACACAAAAAAAATTTAGAAATCCAAATACACAAAAAGTATTTGTGATAAAAAAATTAAAATTTTTACATAAGTGATGTGACAACCAAACAAAAGTGAATGAAAAGATAAGTGGTGACCTCTCTACTTAGGTATTTATAAGATTTCTCAAGAAAATTGAAAAGATTATAGGCTTTAAAAAAATGAAAATATTATAACAAATCTCTTCTAAAACCAACTATAATAATTAGTACTAATCAAAATAATAATTTAGAGACACCAAAAGGTAACAAAAATCAAAACATTAAGTAATGAATTAAGTGTAAGGACTAAAGGAGAAAGCTTTTTATAAAGTGAGTTTTCTCCCTTTTTATGCTACTAACCTAGATATTTAATTTTGTCGTGTTAAAAAACTTAGATATATAAAAATATCATGCTAAAAAAGAAGACATAAAAATATAGATATATATAGATTATATTATATTATATTATAAGTTACAAAACTATGAAAATTTAGCACATAATTTCAGAAGATTTATTCCAACCAAAATTTAGAGAGAAGCTTAAAGAAATGATCCACCTGTTAGGTAAAAGGTATCGACGTGTATCTTCTTTGCACATAGATGAGGGGAATGCTTCAGAAATCGTCCAAGAACCATTTACATGGAGTACTTCTATTCAATTATGTAATTGTCGGTGTGGAAGATAGTATTGACATGAGTAGCGTACCTCTAAAGTAGTACTCACTTGAAATGTTGAAACAATTGCTATGCCCTTATTGACGCCAAGGATTGTGTTACCCCCTAGACAAAGGAAGAGTATAAGATAACAAAAGAGGTACCACCAGAAAGTTAGCACAATAATCTAGAAAATAAAGATACATAAAAGTGGAGAGTAAATAAAATGCTTAGATTGAAACCAAAAGAGACATAAAAATTTGCAGAACAACAATTATATATATATATATATATATATATATATATATATATATATATATATATGCAAATAATATATGAATAAATGAAACTTTAGTCTAACATGGTAGAGATTTCTTTTTCTATTCTTATGCTTACTTCAAACCTAGTAGTAGAGAGTTTAGAGGCAAGCACCAAAGTGATCAACTACTCAATAAACCGAGTCCGAATGGTAGGGAGGGTACATAATGTTGAAGCAATCTTTATAGTAGTCAAATATTTGCAAAGAAAATGAATGTGAATAATTATAGTTTAAGTGGATTTTAATTGATATTAATGGTGAATATGAAAAGCCTAATTACATAGAGTTTCAGTTTTTAGGAAACTGAATAAACCAATAATAGTATACATCTTTTTTGGTTTGCTTAATATTGTGTAATAGTTTATATATGAGTAAATAAGAAGTTATAGATAATAAATGTATTTGGGCGCTTTTCTTTTTGAAAACTTATTTGGGAAGTTATTTTGATATTTTATTTTTATTTCATAAATTTCAAGCACACACATATATAAAAATTCAATTGGAATATAAATAACTACTTTAAGAATTAAAAAAATTAACAAAGTTACATAAGAAAATTAAAAGATAATATAGTTTTTTTATTTTACGTGAAATTAGAGTTGTTAAATTCTACACATGAAGAAAGCTGAATTGTTACTCAACCATAGGAATTCCATAATATTAAAAGTAACACATACTCAATCATGCTTAAGAGTAAATGAGTAGTATCGGTTAAGGAATTTGTATGGTTTTTTTCTTACAAAAACTATTTGATTAGTAATTTAGTATTTTACTTTTGTTTCATGAATTGCATGTATATATATATATATATATATATATATATATATATATATATATATATATATATATATAAAAATGGTAAAAATGTTAGTTTTAATTGTATCAATAGCTAATTCAATAATTAACAAAATTAATTGCAAAAATTAAAAGAAAATATATTTGCTGAAATCTTAAGATGAAAATTTTGAATTGTTAACTACAAAAAGTTGAAATCTAAAGAAATTTTCTTTATTGTTTTAGAAAAATTTATATAGTAGAGAACACAATAAAATTTCAACTTATAAATTTTATTAAATATAGGAACATCATTTCCATAAGAAAATATAATTTTCATATAAATACAAAAACATTTAATTAATATTCCACTAAGAGAATTATTTAATAAGTTAGTGGTAACTAATTGCTTTCATTAAAATTAAAGTCCTCTTTCCCCCTAAATTAAAAATAAATATTTTAATAGACAAAAATCTTGAGAAAAATTGTGGAGCTTCCTTTGGGGATTCATCTCATAGATTTTGAAATAAATAATTATACTTAATTATCAGTGGTTAGGTAATAATAAACTATACATAAAATAAAATAAAAACAATAAATAAATAAAAGAATATGAGTAGGATCTCCACTATAGCTTAATTAAGATGAGAAGAAAGTTGTTATTAATTAAGGAAAAAAGAATGTTGATATTTAAATTGAAAAATAAATGAAGATGATGTGGAGCATCCTAGAGCTTGGAAAAAAGCTTCCTTTAGATATTTATATAGATATAGATATAGATATTAACTACTTCTCTCTTGCAATAGACTAAATTAGGCAATAGTTATGTTATTTAGTTTAGAGCAACTTGAATATAATTTTGGCATACTTATCTAATTCATTGTTTAAATATATTATTCAAAAGTTTTATCTAACTTTAACATTAGTACAACTAAAAATTAAATTAAATTTTTTTATACTTACAAAGGAGCACGCTTTAAATGAATTCTATTAAATTTTAAAATAAGTAAGCACAATATGAATGCAAATTAGTAGACAATGTTTAAAATAGAAACAAAATGGAGTTTATGTTTCATTCATATCTGTTAAGTTTTTATTCATGTCATACGTATGCAACATAATATAAACACAGGCATGATTTAATTTCTTAAAAAAATTTTACTTTAATTTCATTAGTTATTTGTTGGTAAAATTTGATTAATTAACATCCGATTTCCATAATAAATTTTTTCCATAAAATTGCAAGTTTTTTATTAAGTAATTTTATTTAATTTTATATTAAAAATTTAAAAGTCAATTTAACTTTATCTATGTCGTTGACTCTATAAAGCAAATAATAGACACTCTAACCTTTCAAAAGTAGGTTTGACTTGCAAGTTAAAAAGAATTAGTGAGATTTCACTAATAAGGGACTAAAACTTATGAAAAATTTATCGCTTTCCTAGCATCCAAGTATTTTACAAATGCCTTTTAAACATCATAACATTTACAATTTGGATTCCTTTTTATTCATAGATTCAACATACTTCTTTCCTTTGATTGAATATATATACAACATTACCTTCCACCAATTACCAATAAAACTTTAAACTACTACATGTAATGGCTCTGATCTCCAATTCCATGCATACCCCTATAATCTCCAAAACCTCCAACTCTCTCTTATCGACAATCCAATGCACCAATTACCTTCAACGCATCATTTGCTTATCAATTTGTTGCATGCATGTAGGGCACTCTTTGTTACACTTGTTGTCTGTGGGTAGACTATTAAAATAGTTTGAGATCAGTTGAAGTAATTACTTGTTAGTAGTCATGACTGTAGTGTGACTAAACCAGAATGTGTTAGTAGGTGAAAATGGTTGAAGATGCAAAAAGAGGAAGGGTGCACAAATGAGATGAAAAGTGGGTACTGTGTATAAATCCGGGAATAAAAGTCTCTATATAAATGGATTATAAATCGTGAGTGTGAAGGTTACAAACTTTTTTTTTTTTTTTGTATAAACCGGTATCCTATGCGCGCAATCGAGAGACTAATCCTCGAGCGGGTAGGACCACAAATGGCGGCAAAGCTCTCCTCAATTTATATAATGACAATTTACAATTGGGTTATAATGACAATATATATATATATATATATATATATATATATATATATATATATATATATATATATTCAATATTAAATAGGGTGATATGTTACAAAGGATTGTAAAATGAGAAGCTAAAGGGATTATAAAACCGTAAGTGTGTGAAGGTTAAAAGAATACAATTGGCTTTATAATGACAATTTATCTATGCAATAATAAATGTGTGATATATATCACAACCGATTGTAAGAGTGACGGGCAATGCATGCATAGTGGATATAAAATTAGATTTACAATTCATTTAACAATCAAATTTAATATCAAATATTATACTTACTAAATAAGGATAAATAAAGTGGAAAAAAGAGTTTGGTCCATTCACTCGCTTCAAAAACAAAACAAATGCACTTCATAATTAGAGACAAAAATGTCGTATTTCAGTGGTTGAACATTCATTTGTATTTGAATGTTCAATAAACAAGTAGAAAAAAATTTAGACGCAGCACGTCATCCAATTTTTTATATTAAAACAAAACATTTTTCTATAGAACAATATTAAAATATTTAACATGATTGATACATGTCTATAGCTATACAAAACAATTGCACTAGTGGAAAAAATGCATTTTATATCAACAATTCATATCGGTTAAAAAGGACCTGATATTAAAAATGACGCGGTGGCAGTTTTGTAATTATTTTTACAATATTTATATCTGTTGCCTCTCAAACCGATATAGAAAACGCTAATTTAAGTCTTTCATATCGGGTTTATGCTATAACCGTTATAGAAAACGCTAATATACTAAAGAAAAAGAAGTGAAAATGCTCATCCAACAAAACCCTCTCACAACCTCGCTCTCTCTCAACGAAACCCTCTCACAACCTCGCTCTCTCTCAACGAAACCTCGCTCTCTCTCAACGAAACCTCGCACTCTAAGCTCTCTCCCTATTCGATTGAAACCCGAAACGAGAGATGAAGAAACCCAGAAACCAAAAACGAAGAAACCCATAAACCCTCGATTGATGCCCGAAACCCGTAAACCCCAATCTCGCTCCAAGATTTTGTTTGGTCTCGTTTTCGCTTTGTGAAATCGGAAGCTCAAGAGGAATGAGTTTGGTTTCGCTTCAAGATTTTTTTGGCATTCTCGTGTCGACTTTGATCTTTCATTTAAGTTAAATATTTAGAATTTATTTTTTGCCTCTTGATTCATCCTCATAAATCTCCATCTTCCTTCTCTTGATTACATATTGCAATGTCTCTCTATTCAGGGTTGGAGTCTTCAAAATGGGTAGGTGTTTTTGGAGAGGTTTGGTCTAGATGAGTGGAAAGAGCACCATGTGTTTGTGAAATTGTATATGAGAAACGGAGGAAATAATGTAAGAGTGGAGAGGTTTTGTTTTGTTGTGAGGAGAGAGCAGAGGGATAATATAAGGATATAAGAGAAAGGGGAATGATTATACTGATTTGAGGTTTGTTTGTATGCTTAAGTGTAATATGCAGGTCTCTTCTTTTTCTCCTCTCTCTCTAGAATATGTTTCGATCCGCTTCTACCGCTTTGATTTAAACCAATTTCAGTTAAATTCTGCCATTTTTTTAGGGTTTGGCTTCGTGATTGTTTAGATCTGCAATTTCCTTTGAGCTCTCTTCAAATGCTATGTTACGTAAAGAGTTATGATCATGATGATGTTGTTTAGGTGAAATAGATGTAATAGCTTGGTGTTGTGGTTCTTTCAAGTTGAAGTATATTGATGATTTTAGTAAAAGAATGTTTGTTGTCTGAAGTTTTGAGATGTTGTTTTTTTACTGTATTGATTTGCAGTTTCTTTGATCAAGTCCTTTGGATTTGTTCTAACAGTGTTTCACTATGTTGGAGTTGGAGTTGGAATTAGGATTGTTTACTTGCTTGTTAGTTACATTTGTGTTTGTAATGTTTGAATCGTTTATTGGTTTCAGATTGACCCTGCCAAGTACAAGAGTATCTCTTCTGGATTTGGAGTTTTGTTCAAGGAGCAGGGAGTCAAGGGCTTTTTCTGTGGTTGATGATTTTGGAGAAGAATTTGCTTCTCTTCTCTTGAGAGGCGAGCCAAAATTTCTGACCAAAGAATGCCTGCAAAGACACCAGAGTGATAAATGTTCAGAAAAGGCACAGATATAATTTGACAACAAGAAGGACCTGTTGTTAATTTGATTCTCTTTAGTTTTGCCAACAATAAAAGAATAGTTACTTTCTTCACCTCATAGGGTTATATACTTATACTATAAGTATATCGTAGTTACTTTCTTCATCTTAAGTAATAAGTAAATATTTTGATTTGCAGGTGTAAAGACATGCTTCTTTCCTTGTGGAACATTTTCAAAGATTGCTCTTTATTTGCAACTAATAGGCCAATATGTAAGTTACCAATAACACTAGTGTGTTAGCTTTAAATGATGAATCTATATCTGAATTCTGTTTCGCTTTGCGTTTATTTTTTGCTAATAAGGTTAACATTTGACTTGATCTAGTTTATTTTAAGATCATAATATTATATGCATTTGGTTTAGATTTTTCACCTCAGATAAAGTGTTGTTCATGGTTGCCATGACTTTGTCGCGCAATCTAAAGCGATAAATCGATAATAGTCTTTATCAACTTAATCAAGGTTTAGAACACATCGTGTCTTTGCCGCTTTAACTTCAATTTTCTGCTTCTTGACCTGCAGAAGTATGTAATGACTTGCTGGCCTATTCATTAGTTTTATCCTGCTGTTGCTATACTTGCTGTATGAGGAGGAAGCTTCGGAAGATGTTGAACATCACGGTAATGTTACCTTCCAATTTAAAGCTTTTATTGTGTTGAAATAAGGAGATGGTTTTTATTTGAAGCTATCATTTTTTCGTGTTTGTAATGCATCCATTTGACGTTGGTGATCGATGTGTTATAGACGGTGTTGAGGTAATTCACAACACCCAAATTTAATATCATTGTTTGAGATTTTCTTATTAATGCCTTCCATTTAACCGATGACTATTGGTTGAAGAAATGAATATATTGACAACGATATTCTTGAAGCTTAATAATGAAAAGGTGTACTATCCAAACTCGGTCCCGCCACAAAACCAATTAGTAATTATTACGAAGTCCAAATATGGGTGACAAGGTGGAGTTCTCGATCGATTTTATGACGCCAAATGGTGAGAAAATCGGGTACTTAAGGAAAAATACAGAGGTAAGCTAATGACAGAAATTTTACCACCAAATTGTAACTATTTTTATTGCCGTCTCTAGTAGATTTCTATACTTTTCTTTGTTCTAATGCCTTTTTTGTTTAAAATCAGGTACTTGGAGAGAAATCCACAATCATCGGCATCCTACTATGGGCTTAGTAGTGAAGGAGATTGAGGATGTAAATAAGATTAAGATGGGTCTTTTATTACTCACACAATGAACTTTCAAGAGTTTGGTGAGAAGACCAAAAGGAGAAGTGAACTTGTGATGGAACTAAAGAAAATATTTGAAGAGCTAAATATTAGATACAATCTTCTTCCTCAAAGTGTTCATCTCGCATGAGATAGAATAGAACCAAATACCAAGACATTCCATTGATGCCCTTTGTGTTTGTTTGGTCCATCAAATACCATCGAACTTTTCTCTTGTTTCTCATGTTTTGTTGTATGGAGGTTTAGCTTCTCTTTTCTCACATGGAACATAATTGTATTTCCTCTCTTTTTGTTTCTTGCAAAGGTTATTATATAGTAAATGAAATAGATCTCGAGGCCCAAAATGAAGGGCTTCATCAGAATCGAACATGAAAGAGATCTTATTTTTAGCTTTGAGTCAACTTAATTTTTCCCCATTTTCTCACTTTAATTTATATATATTATAGGATTATCCCTAGTAATTATAGGATGAGTTTAGTTGGCTTACTTGATTCTTGTGTAGTGAGTTAGTTATCCAATGCTTTTTAGTGGTTAGTAAAATATAGATAGTGTGTGTATTAGATTCATTTTTTGTATTTGGATATGGATATTGAGTATAATTTGAGATCTTTGTATTTTTATATAAATATTGTATTTGTTGTGATTTTGTTGTTTGCTGTATATCCAATTGAGGAATTTTTTTTTTTTTAAAAAAAAAAAAGACTTTTCATATCGGTTCCTTTAAATAACCGATATAAAAAGTGATTTTCAATATCGGTTCAACTAAGAAACCGATATAAAAAAAGCGTTTTATAGGTTTAAAAACTGACTTTCCATAACGGTTCTACTGGGAACCGATATAAAAAACATTTTCCATATCGGTTAAAGAACCGATATAGAAAGCGTCTGTTTTTAATATCCCCTTTATCTATATCGGTTACGGAACCGATATGAAAAGCCTTTTTTAACCGATATAAAAAGCCATTTGTATTTGAATGTTCAATGAACATAGTAGAAAAAATTTAGACGCAGCACGTCATCCAATTTTTTATATTAAAACAAAACATTTTTCTATAGAACAATATTAAAATATTTAACATGATTGATACATGTCTATAGCTATACAAAACAATTGTCACCTCAATTGCATGATTCAGTAAAGATCCAAATTTTTATTTTTGGGTATTTGATTAAAATGTTACGCATTTTTATATTTCATATCAGAAAAAATGGAATTTAACCATCTCAAAAAAATAACCTTAAAATTCAGAAGTATCATATAGAAAAGGAGGGAGGTGAAGAGTCACAGATTTGAAGCTGGAGAGTGAGGTAGCTAGCAATTGAGAGTTTGCATATTCAAATCTAGCGTAGATTTGTTTCTCAATGACAAACTGTTGCGGTTGTTCCGCTGGTGGTGAAAGAAGATCGAGAGATGAAGGATGACGACTGAGATAGGAAGAAAGGGAAAAATGAGCGTGAGGGAGATGGAAATCACGCATTTGCCTATTGAGTGATTGAATCGCTACATGTCACTTAGTTGTTGTTATCATCGTCTACGCGTCGCACTATTGTCACATTTTGTGGTGGGACTGTGAAAGGAGAAGAGGACACAACTTTAGAGCAAGAGCCTTTGGGAGATTAAAGAGTTTCAAAAAAAAAACACAGAGGCGCAGCAAGTTGGTTATAGAGAGAGGGTGGGGTACACCCAGTTGAAAAATGGAAATTGAATTAAATAACTCTTACTTTAGTTCAAAAATTATAGAGTTGAATTTAAAATAATAGGGAGATTCCAAATAATAAGTTTATTTTTTTCCAATTTTTTGTTTTATTCTTATTTTCATTTTTTCGTGGAATTACTCAAGTGAGCATTTTTTTTCCATTTTAAATTTAACCTCAATATATATTACTAAACTATTTTGCAATGCTAACATTGTTTCATAAAACAAAAAACTATTTTGCAATGAATGTAATGAAATACTGAATGCAGATATAATATAATATAATATAATATAATATAATATAATATAATATAATATAATATAATATAATATAATATAATATAATATAATGTAATATAATATATATTAATCATTTTGGCTTAAGAATTACTAACATGCGCTATGTGACACCCATTTTCTACCCCATAATTTACACGTCATTTATCAGAGTAATTCTTTTTCGCAAATATTAATTTAACTGATAGAAAAGAAATGCCACATCGTCATTAACAAAACTCGTCAAACTGCACTCATTAAGTTTGTGCAACCAACGTCCGTCATGAAAATTAAACTCCAAAAATACGTCACAGCGGAATAAAACAATAACTCACTAATACCACTCAAACACGTCTCACATCATCGATATAATCATTAAACAATTAACTAAGTAATTAACAAAATCCAACCACGCCCCCTAGATGTTATAATATTTATAAGAATCTATACATTTAATTCACCAATCTTTTGAACTTGAGCCGTTTGATTTTAATCCAATGGCTGAGACCATTCATAATTTTTTTGTCTTTCAGCCAGAGTGATGAGTACCACCGGACACACTCAACTTTGAGTTCGAACTTGAGAGGTAGCGTTCGTAAGCGGTTGAAATTGTCAAAACCTGTGTAAAAAAAAGAAATTGTAAAAACCATTTATATTGTGATAATTCAAATAATTACACTGATTTTTATACTGTGAAAATGATCAGTCTTCTAATGATACTTTGAAATTATAAAAATGTAACAAGAAATTGGACTCAGGATTTAATTTGAAATAATAATATAATTTGTTTGAAAAGTATGAATCACAAAAAAGTACAACAACAGTAATCTCAATGCCTTTTTTAATAGGATGGAGATGTGTTTTTAAATAGTATCATGACATGCTAATTAATTATTATGTGGCAAGTTCTACTATGTACTAGTTTACCTTTGCATTGGTTTGTTGTAATGGCAAACATATATATTATAAAAATACATAGATACAAGGGATATCAAAACCATACAAAAGAGCCGAATACATAAGTAAGTTCGAGAAAAAACTAACAATAAAAGTTATTTAGAAATATACAAAAACAACTCTGCTCACCACTCATAGTAAATGCATGGAGTTACTCCACATCTCGCTAGAAACAATCTCCAACACAAAACTTTGATTGTCTCTAGGACAAATTAAAGGTCAAAAGTTTTGCATTGGTTGCTGTGGAAAAAGCTAGAAAGAAATAGAAATTATCTCCTTGTTTGGTAGGAAGTGAATATAATATGGAATAAGCTCAAGATATCTATGTCTTAGACACTAGTATTATATATGCCCGTGCATCCGCATTTGTATTGTTTATATATTGCTATGAAGTCATAATAGTTTAGATGTTATAATATTTATAAGAATCTATACATCTTATTGGCTTTTTGGTATCTTTTTAGTCTACATCAAACTAACAGCTAGAAAGTTGTAAGCAACTGATAACCATTTAACAATATGGAAAAGCTAGTCTGTCATTTAAAATTGGAAATCAAAAGCTAAAATGTATAATATTGGGAAGCAATTGATATTCACTAAAACCAAATAAAAGAAATTCAAAATCAGCTACAAACGGTCCTATATTAATGTATTTGGCCATTACAATACAAAATTTCCTGTTCTGCTTCACCTTGGGAGCACGTATATGTATGTAGCTTTTCAGTGTCTCAAAAACCTGATTCATAATGTTAAGAAATTTTAATAATCCCTTCATTTGAATTAAGAAATGCAAGGTAGTGATTAAGAATTTGTAAGTGTAGTTGTGTTTCTTAATTGAAATAACAATACTTTTATAAACACTACAATATGAACATTTATTCAGTATAAATAATTTTAAAATATAGATGAAATTTACAATTGCTAGATGTTTTGAAACCCTTCTTTGCTTTGAACAGTTGAAATGGCTACATACAGTTGACCGTGACTAAATACATGTCTAGCTAGGCGGGTTTATTCCCACAGATGCCAATGATTATCCTTGTGATTTGTTGATAGTTATAGTATATGAAACAATTATGGGAAACTGTCATCTAGTCATCTTGAATGGCCAAGTTGATTGAGAATGTGACATTGACATTCAGAGAATATAGATATGTTTCCAATGTTCTTACTTGAAATTACGTACCTTTGCCCCCAATATAACGTTGTTGTTGTTGTGCCACATGTCGTGTAGGGAGAGTAACACTAACACCTAAACTAAATTAACCAAAGTGCTATATATAATAAAAATAGCAGGACTTTCTAGTGATCAGCTAGCATTA
This sequence comes from Oxytropis ochrocephala, assembly GCA_020916435.1. Lineage (NCBI taxonomy): Eukaryota > Viridiplantae > Streptophyta > Magnoliopsida > Fabales > Fabaceae > Oxytropis > Oxytropis ochrocephala. The sequence goes on along the minus strand of CM037094.1, from coordinate 73,581,813 downwards.
GTCACAAAACCAAAAACTATCCTGTTCCGTTTTTCTTCTTCTTAAAAAACAATACAGCAGAACTCATGAATTCAGCTAACTCCCACTCCCAGGTAGTGAATAAAGAACAACTTTCTTGGTCTGTTCAGACTTGCAAGACAGAGTGTTTGAATCCTTTAAAGGGAAGGCTTCATGCTTCCATTGGAGCACATGAGATTTTCAGATCAGAGGTAATTAAATACAATTTTCACTCGATCTCATATATTCATCTAAATTACTTAGACACCAATGATACATTGAGAAGAAGAGGTTGAACGAATCTTCAATATAAAGTGCCAGTACTACATAGATTACTTTGATAGTAATTCAACGTTATTCATCAGCATCACTTATGGTCTTAACTTTAAGTTATGCATGCAGTTGTACAAACCAATCAAAAGTGTCTCTTTTTTTTTACTTCAAAATTGAAGCCATATGAATTTTTTTGACAGTGCCTTGTTATATATTGTGTTATGAAATGAAATTAGAAATAATTTTTGACTTGTTCTGAGACCATATTTTGTTTCCTTAATTGGCCGACCATACCAGAATAGGACGAGGAATAGAGACACCATAATATATCAATGATATCGTACACATACTTGTCTGATAGTATAACTATATGTTGATTAATACTGGTTTAGTCAATAGAATTGGAATTGTTCTCTAGGAAAATTATCTATAACTAAAACCATCTGCATTGTTTTCTACACTGAATATTCTTTCATAGTCAAGTATATTACTATCCATTTTGTCACAACTCTTAATATTACACTACATTTTTCGAGGCCTAGTCAAGCAAGATTTAAAGATGGATTGAGATCCTCTCCATTTACGGGACAGTTCCAGTAAGAGAGAGATAGACTCATGGAGTAAAATAATATTATTTTATTTGATGTGTCTATCTCTCTCCTACTGAAACTGTCAAATAACTAGAGAGGTCTGAATCCGTTTAAAGGTAAGGTGTTTTGTTAGTAATTCCTCAGGGGCCAAAATTCTCGTCTCAATTGGTGCCCATGAAATTTGAATTTAGAGCTAGTGCAATCAGAGAGTGTGTGCAGTCAACCGGTTGGAAAATCAGAGTCGTCCGATCAAGATCTAATAGTCTAGATTTGAAGTGCAATTTTTGATTTTTGCTTTTGAAATTGAAATCCGGACTGTTTGATCTTTGTAACACCCTCATATTTCTATCTAGTAGAAATACTAAAGTGTACCTATTTAGAATACATCAGAGATACAATTCCTGCTTAGATTTACAATCTTTACAAGAATAGCGGAAACGATACATAACTTAGAATAAATTCAAGTTATATAAATCGAATACAAAGATAACAGGAAAAACATAACTAATAATAGAAGAACTACGCCTTCCATTTCCTTCTCGAGCACTCCATCCACTCGTGTCATAAATGATCTTCTTTCCTGCTACTCAAAAAACAACAACATTTGTAGGGTGAGACAACTTGTCTCAGTGGAGTCTTACCGTGACCCTTTACCTATCACTCGGTCCAATTATAAAACATTTTTCCTTTCATAAAAAAATTATTTATGACGCACCCAATCCCTTGCCGAATTGGTCAATAGCGTTGGAAGTTTCCTCTCAACCTAAGTACACCTTGGCGCACTCCAATTCCTTGCCGAATTGGTCAATAGCATTGAGAGTTTCCTTCCAACCTAAGTACGCCCATTTATTAGTAATTCAATATGAATTACAATACACAATCAATCACCGTAATCCGATAAATAAATTTCATTAGAGTTCATAATCTAATTCTTGATGGCTATGTACAATTTAAATTAGAAACTATAGTTCATAACCCAATTCTTGATGGTTATGACTATCCTCTTACATAATCTAGTACAACACCTTAAACCATTTTTCTTTTTTCTTCTTTTGCGGTGAACCCAATCCACTCACAAAGAACAACCTCATATGGGCCTAGCTCGAGGGCTCATGACTTCCTCTCCCTAGTGTACTATCCTCTTGGGTCGTCACCCATAATCGATATAATTAAATACCGTGCACGCATTGGGCCGGGTCAACTACGTTCGATATACTTTACATATATAAACAACCATAACTCATTCTATGATAGGTTATAATATCAATGAATTCATGAAATCAATCCAAGCAACATTTAAGTTATAAAACATTTGGTTCCTACACGTATTTGCTAGGTTTTACGGTTTTTCGTAATATTCATAACATTAACCGCTTAATTCAAAACCACTTTGAATTTGCATAAAAATTTATAACGAAAATTCGCAGTAGAGTTTCTCTCGTAATACTGGGACATCCCGAAATAGTATATTACCCGAAAAACCACCCAGACATCATTTTATTCCAAAATCATTAATTTCGTACATATACAAAATTCTACGGTTTTCCAATAGATTTGAAAATTCAACCGATTCACACCCAACTCTAAAACACATCCAAACAAACAATATTCCACGTAATCCAGTCCAAACATATCAATTCAAAAATCAAAGCATTATGGTTTCGTTTTAAATCTTCAAACACGCGTCATTTTCGTAAAATAAGCGTTTTTGACTTCTAAAATTCTCGAAACTTCAAATTTGAAAATCATTCAAACATAGTTCAAAACGATGTTTAAAATTCCCTAAGCGAGTAAAAAAACTCACCTATCGTGATGAAAATCACGAACAATCAAACTCTCCGCTCTCGATCGACACATAACACACGAACACGCTTCGGATCCGCTCCAAACCCGGAACCGAACACTCCACATCAGTTGTTGAGCTTCCAATCATCAATTCCAAGCTTCAATTTCGCTTAAATCCATAAATCCCCAATTTTGAGCTTCAAAACCCATTAATGGTAACTTGAGTTAGAGAAGAAATTAGGGTGTGAAAGTGGTACCAATAGATAGAGGACGGAAAATGGGAGAAAACGAGCTATAAAGCCCCTTTACCCGGTGTTGAATCGAGTGAGATCTTCTCATTTCTTTTTCTCCTCTTCCTCACGTTTTCTCCTCTTCTCTCTCTCGGCACTCTCTCTGTTCTCTTTCTTTTCTCCTTTTTCTTATTTCTTTCTTTCACTTAATGGGCTTTCTTTTTTTTTTTTTTTTTTTTTTTTTTAAACAAAGGAACATTGGGCCATAACTTGGGTTGGGCCTTAAATAAAATTCCTTCCTACACCCCTCTAGTTACTCCACACACTATCACATAGTTCAACCCACAATACAATTAAATCATATACTTTAGCAATTATAAATCGCCTTCCCGACAACCTCATATTCGTGACTTGATTTATTATTTATTCGGATAATAAATCACTCGTTAATTTCTTAATTTGAAATTAACGAAATTAGGGATGTTACAGTCACCCCAACTTGAAAAATTTTGTCCTCAAAATTTGACAAACATACCTCAAGAGTATATATACGGATATCTAATCCGCATATCGTCCTCTAATTCCCAAATAGCTTCCTGAACCGAAAAACGATTACAAACTCCTTAAGCAATTGTAATTGTTCTCGTCCGAAGCATTTTCTCTTCATGACCTAAGATATAACTTGGATTTGGCTGAAATGACGAATTAGTCAAAGATCGATCGTTTCTAACTCCACAGTTGCCTGGGATTAGAAGGTCTTTCCTCAATTAGGATACAAGAAACACTTCATTTAAATTGAACAATTCCCAAGATAAAACTATACAATACTCCACTAGCACCATACACTCGAGAACTGAGTTCTTCGCCGGCAATACTCTACCGGTAACAATGGTTGATGTAACTTTTACAATTCAGAATCATCAGATCCAACTCTAGTAGTCTACTCCTTTTGTCAACATAACCCTTTTTATCGACTCAGAGCTATCTTCAGTTTTTCACTATATACACAGAATTTGCCCATTACTAATCATGAGTTAGATAATTCTCCTCATGAGGCTTCTCTTACATGGGTGCACAACTACCTCTTGTTGATTCAACATCAAACACATACTAAACCCTTTCCAAGGCGTCATTGTAATTTTAGAACTCGGGGCCAGATTCGTAAGAGTAAAGATTGAAGCGTAACTCAACCTCGCTTTTCAACTCTAGAACATACTTCATCATCGAAATTTCATTCCAACGACTGACCTTTACAAGTTAACCGAATGGGAGGAATAACCACTGTGAGAATCTTCCGATAAACCTACTATACAAATCAATTAGTTCCAATACTCCTTACTTCTGTAGCTGAAGACGACAACTTCCCAATTCACTACAGCTTCACCATTACTAGTATTTTCTGCCACAACAGGCTGAAGACCACATGTTCCAAAAATTTCACTACAGTTATCTAGGAATCACACTTCGATGGCTTAGCCCATCACTTCTTTACTCAGAGCACATTCCGAACAATGCAGAGATGTACATCACGATCCACATGGTCTTAATGTATACCAAAATGTTATCGGTGAAAATTTCAACAATTAGTCTAAGTACGGGTGAAAAACTCGGTTCATGTAGTCCATGAATACCGTAGGAACATTAGTTAGACCAAAGAGCATTACTCACTCGTAATGTCCATATCTAGTATGGATAACTATCTTCGGAATATCTAAGTCCTAACTTTTAATTAAAATAACCCGACTTTAGACCACACTTTGAAATCACTGCTTCACCTTGAAGCTAAACAACCTAAGCATAGATTCTTATTCTTAACCATAACTTTATCCAACTGGAGGTAATTTATACCCGACCTCCTGCTCCCATCTTTTCTTTCCAACAAGTAACACAGGAGCACCCCAACTTGTGGGAAAACTAGGTAATATCATGTTCCGATTTTATGGGATACCGTACTATTAGAACTTTGGGTTAAACTCCGTTACTAATGATTTCATGACTATCTTACAAATGGGTAACGGTTTTGTAAAAATTTTCTTGGAAACATTTGAATGTGAAATAATCTTCCCACTTACCCATAGGAGTTTGTTTCTTTGTTAACCCGACATACTAATGAGACGTATTTTCACCTTGTGACTCAGTCTTTGAATCTCAATTCCTAAATCCGGATATTTTCACACACCTGGACGGCCTTTCAGAACCTATAAGTCAGATGACTATTCCAACCAATCATTCCCTTGAATTGAAATCTACTATTCATTCACTTAGAATCCATCAACAATGGTGATACAAGGACGTACCCATCCCAAATATCAAAATGTTCTTTAGATTAGGGACTATTAATAATATTATACCAATGTTACTAACTCAGTAACTAATCACAGTAGTTGCAAATCTAACTTGTGAACCAAAATTTCATGCATTACACATGGATTACAGATCAAAGTCCTTTGACTTTATTTCATTGAATATAGACGAGTAATTTCCGAACTAGCCACTTTCCAATCAAAACAACATTTCTTGACTGATCTGTTTGGAATAGCATAGTCTTAAGTTACATTTTTTTGTAGTTAAAGCTTCGTTAAAATATCACAAATATTCCTCGTACTCTTCTTCAAATTTGGAGCACCATACAGTTTCTGTTATAACTATTATATACTTCGGTAGCCTCATCATCATGGTCCTTATGATCATTAGCTAAGATATGGATCATGTCAAATGACTTTTCTAAAGCCAACCATTCTCTTGAATGGAGTCTAAAACTCAATTACTCAAGCCTACGAGAATCTAACAACATAGATTCCTTGCTTGAAGCATAACCGCTTTCCTAGCTAAGTAGGACTTACTAGAAGATTTTGAACTTCATTCGATCACACTGCCTTGTGGACTACTCTAAGCGAAACGTTTATGTTTGGATTCATCACTGAGTCAAACTAGTTATTATAATCATCAAAGAAATAGTCAAAATAGAAGGATTCTTCCACGGAATCAAACGGGCACAAGATAATGCTTCCAACGTTGATTCCGAGAACAATTCTCACCACTTTAGTCATTCCTTTGGTCCCATAACTCTCCAGCACCACAAACGTTCAAACATAATCATAACCTCTTTAACGTATCCATTTGGTATGGAACATATCTTGCTTAACAATAAGTAAGGTGTCTCACGTCCACTTAATTACGCCTTACTATATAGCACAACAACACTTTAAGAAATTGAATATTCCACCCTTGGATATCTTCGCGACATACCTCATAATCGTTAGCTTTTGGCAACTCTACCGACTGTTGAAAAGCTAAAGCTGCTAACAACCTTTTCCGGGGAATAGGTCCATAGGAAAACTATAATGAGTATCATCCTAAAACAGTGTTTAGGAATCTCATTTTAACTACTGGAAGTTCTCTTTCCAATTCCCAAGCCTATAATAGGTTTATGTCCTACAACCGCTTTAGTACCAAACAACTTGGGATATTACCGAGATACAGTTCAGAATACCACTGAACAACTGATTCACAAACTACTCAGATGTGTAGACATTTTCGTTAGCTTTCCAACGCATCCCGGAACATAAGAATCGGAGTTCCGGATTAGAAGTTATAAATAAGACAAGTTGGTGAACTATCGAAAATTTCTCACAAACTGAGACTAGCTTCCTCATAATATATATATCAATCATCTTGAATATATTTTCCCTCACATGTGACATCTCATTTCATTACTGCCGTCATTTCTCACAATCAAGCAACAGTCCATTGCATAACTTGATTGGACACGAGTTTCCAGAAATAGATTGAAAAGATATTCCTCAAGTTCCTCATCTGAAAGTTTAACATTAGAATTCCATATAGGTACCGGTCTTTCAATCCAAGAATCACTCTTTCCGAAATATTACCGTAACGGGGAATTATTTGAAACCCAGTACATGTTACCATCAAAATCACCTGTTGATCTTATCTTGATTAGGACTTGGTTCAGAAACCGTAACCAAAACTAATTCGATCCGCATTGGGTTCTGTAGCCAATTCTGAGATTGCACTACAACTTACTAGATCGGCTTCATAGCATTTCGCGTATGTCTTTAAGGAAAAATGAACCTTATCAATACTCGCACTATCCGGAGAATGTCTCTAACTGCAATCTAAGCTGGGGTTTACTCTATCCATAAAGTAAGGATATATATGGAATAATATTTCCATAGCTGCTTAGACTGACTAATCAACGGTCAGGACCTCGGGTGCATCCATTAATCTTAGCAGGTCTTACGATACTGTCATTATTACCGCCTGAAGACTTTTCTTAATTGTAGTTCCCTGCAGAACCTACGATGACTTCCACTGCAATTTCACAATTGCACCTGGTTCACTGATTGAACATTCGCCCACCGTTTCCTCGAACCAACTTGGCTGCCCTTTATTTACTTCAGAACACCAACTATAGCCCTTTGCTTTCGCTGCGTGCTCTGATAAACTGAGAAGGCCAAAATTCCTATGGTGTAGGGTTTGGACAATTTCGGGGCCGAGGCAACTAACTGTCATCATTCTCAGTAACTCACATGAAACATTGAGTGGATCCTGACTCAATACTTCACATAATATACTGAAAGGTTCTGACATTTAATTGTCTAAGTCCCTAGCTGACTTAATCTAACCTCTTGACCATACGGTCTCTAGGTCCGACTAGGTCGAACCGCTCTGATACCAAAATGTAACACCCTCATATTTCTATCTAGTAGAAATACTAAAGTGTACCTATTTAGAATACATCAGAGATACAATTCCTGCTTAGATTTACAATCTTTACAAGAATAGCGGAAACGATACATAACTTAGAATAAATTCAAGTTATATAAATCGAATACAAAGATAACAGGGAAAAACATAACTAATAATAGAAGAACTACGTCTTCCATTTCCTTCTCGAGCACTCCATCCACTCGTGTCATAAATGATCTTCTTTCCCTGCTACTCTGAAAAACAACAACATTTGTAGGGTGAGACAACTTGTCTCAGTGAGTCTTACCGTGACCCCTTACCTATCACTCGGTCCAATTATAAAACATTTTTCCTTTCATAAAAAAATTATTTATGACGCACCCAATCCCTTGCCGAATTGGTCAATAGCGTTGGAAGTTTCCTCTCAACCTAAGTACACCTTTGCGCACTCCAATTCCTTGCCAAATTGGTCAATAGCATTGAGAGTTTCCTTCCAACCTAAGTACGCCCATTTATTAGTAATTCAATATGAATTACAATACACAATCAATCACCGTGTAATCCGATAAATAAATTACATTAGAGTTCATAATCTAATTCTTGATGGCTATGTACAATTTAAATTAGAAACTATAGTTCATAACCCAATTCTTGATGGTTATGACTATCCTCTTACATAATCTAGTACAACACCTTAAACCATTTTTCTTTTCTTCGGTTTGCGGTGAACCCAATCCACTCACAGTGAACAACCTCATATGGGCCTAGCTCGAGGGCTCATGACTTCCCTCTCCCTAGTGTACTATCCTCTTGGGTCGTCACCCATAATCGATATAATTAAATACCGTACCCGCATTGGGCCGTCAACTACGTTCGATATACTTTACATATATAAACAACCATAACTCATTCTATGATAGGTTATAATATCAATGAATTCATGAAATCAATCCAAGCAACATTTAAGTTATAAAACATTTGGTTCCCACACGTACTCTAGGTTTCACGGTTTTTAAGTAATATTCATAACATTAACCGCTTAATTCAAAACCACTTTGAATTTGCATAAAAATTTATAACGAAAATTCGGCAGAGTTTCCTCTGTAATACGGACATCCCGAAATAGTATATTACCTGAAAAACCAGTCCAGACATCATTTTATTCCAAAATCATTAATTTCGTACATATACAAAATTCTACGGTTTTCCAATAGATTTGAAAATTCAACCGATTCACACCCAACTCTAAAACACATCCAAACAAACAATATTCCACGTAATCCAGTCCAAACATATCAATTCAAAAATCAAAGCATTATGGTTTCGTTTTAAATCTTCAAACACGCGTCATTTTCGTAAAATAGCGTTTTTGACTCTAAAATTCTCGAAACTTCGAAATTTGAAAATCATTCAAACATAGTTCAAAAACGATGTTTAAAATTCCCTAAGCGAGTAAAACTCACCTATCGTGATGAAAATCACGAACAACCAAAACTCTCCGGCTCGCTCGATCGACACATAACACACGAACACGCCGGATCCGCTCCAAACCCGGACCTAACACTCCACATCGGTTGTTGAGCTTCCAATCATCAATTCCAAGCTTCAATTTAAGCTTAAATCCATAAATCCCCAATTTTGAGCTTCAAAACCCATTAATGGTAACTTGAGTTAGAGAAGAAATTAGGGTGTGAAAGTGGTACCAATAGATAGAGGACGGAAAATGGGAGAAAACGAGCTATAAAGCCCCTTACCCGGTGTTGAATCGAGTGAGATCTTCTCATTTCTTTTTCTCCTCTTCCTCACGTTTTCTCCTCTTCTCTCTCGGCACTCTCTCTGTTCTCTTTCTTTTCTCCTTTTTCTTATTTCTTTCTTTCACTTAATGGGCTTTCTTTTTTTTTTTTTTTTTTTTTTTAAAACAAAGGAACATTGGGCCATAACTTGGGTTGGGCCTTAAATAAAATTCCTTCCTACACCCCTCTAGTTACTCCACACACTATCACATAGTTCAACCCACAATACAATTAAATCATATACTTTAGCAATTATAAATCGCCTTCCCGACAACCTCATATTCGTGACTTGATTTATTATTTATTCGGATAATAAATCACTCGTTAATTTCTTAATTTGAAATTAACGAAATTAGGGATGTTACAATCTTGATCAGATGACCTCAATATTACTGAATGCATTACTGCACAGTCTCTCTCTCCAACTCCACACAAACTGAATCCATGAAATTTCCATATATAGTAAACTTAACTAAACACAATAGTTTATAATTTACAAACTAGGTAACATATGTAACAAAAAGTTGATCAATTTTTATCACTAAACACACCCTTTTTAATTTTGTTATTTCGGATGTGGAAAGCAAAGATTGACAGAAATTAGTAGCAACAACATCTCTAATATTCACCCTAACAACATCAATTATAACATGCTTAGACTCAAAAGAAACCAATCCTAAGCTTCTAATTCCATTTTCGCCATTTCATCATAGTTTCTTATTCCTAATAGTAACAGCTTCCTCTCTCTGGTGGTCACATGAGTCCTGCTTTTCACATTCATAGTCGCTCTTAAAGGAGTCATTACTTTCACACGTGCACTCATTTACATCTTAGCACAATGCATAGGTTCAATAATTTGTTTCTTCATACTTAAGTGTGTGATGGATCCAAGATTAATAAATACATATTCATTGGGAGGTTGTGCAATTAGTGGCAAAGAAGTAAATTCAGGTATAAATCAACATAATGCTTTGATTTTGGAATTTTCTTGCATATTTGTGGTACTCTTTTTGGGTGTCACATTGGCTTTTGATAAGAAAAGATCTAAAGATTTGGGGTTACCAATTGTTTGCTTAGTGGTGGCAGGGTCTATGGCATTGGCAGTATTTGTGTCTATAACTGTAATCAAGGCGGGCGGTTATGCCGGTGTTGGGCTTAACCCAGCTAGATGTTTGGGTGCAGCATTGCTTCATGGAGGCCCATTATGGAATGGACATTGGGTTTTTAGGTTGGCCCTTTTTGGCCTGCTTAGTCTATTATAGTGTCTCTATTAATCTACCAAAGGAGGGTTTGGTTTTGGATGATGGAGAATATGATGATGCATTAAAGTTGGCTTTTGGTTCTTCAGGGAATATTCCTAACGGTGCCGTTTCAAATGATCTCACAATAGAAGGACATGTGTGAATTGAATAAAGATGATTTCATGACTTTTTATACACATGTTTTTAATTAAGAACACACTTTAAAGTCCTAACAAACGATTTCACACCTGCCATAAAAAACGATTTCACACCTAATAACTTTTTTGTAACTCATTTCACACCTAATAACTTAGTGCAAATTGCGTCAAAAAAAAAAAAAACTTAGTGCAAATCATGTGTAAAAAAGTTTTAGTACAAATCATCCGTAAGACCTAATTCAACTGAAAATATCGAAATTGTTAGGCTGAATATTATGTCTCGGGTTCAAACTCGAGACTTCAAAGTTGCGTGTGTGAATTTCTAATAATAGTGACCACTCAATCTATGTAAAAAAAATTAGTACTACAATAAAGAGAAATATACAGAAATCTTTCACCTTAATTGAGAGAGCAATTTTGTAGACAACGATAAGAGAATGCTTACGATTAATATATTTTTAATTTTGAAACTATAATAAAATGTTGTTAATGATTCAAAGAATTTTTTTTAGATAAGCAAAAAATTCATTAATAAGAGCACTAGATGTACTCAAAACCCAAACAACAAGACTTTCTCAAGAATTGTTTATACACATAAGAGCAATAAGCCACCCTCCAAGACAAAGACAAAAAAGAGAAAAAATAGAGTCTATCTAAGCTAATTCTTCTCTAGTCAAGAGATCATTCCGAGCTAAACATATACCAACAAATTGTCAGCCAAAACTACTATCATGTCTTCTGAACCTTCTTTCCCTTAAAGAACCACTCGCCCTTGACAAAACGATGTTTCAACCCTTTCAATTCCTTCCACCCTCTCCTTATATCAGATGTAGAACACGATGCAAAAACATTAACCACATCGATGAAATAATCATTAACCTCAACACAAATCCCTCAAAAACCAGTACTAGAAAACCAACAAATCAAGAACCAACCTGCCACGACGAAACAATACCACTCAAACTGTTGATTACCCCACAAAAGACTTAATTCTCTTTCAACCATAGCCTCCCTCTTAGTTTCTGGTAAGCAAATAAGATCAAACTTACCCGATCTGATAAGCGACAACGTTTGGCATCATCGCCCCACCCACACGAAGATTAAACGATAAGATACTCAAGGGTCACCATTATTGGCCACCCCTTATCCCTTGCTACTACCGCTTTCTCTCCTTCTTCAATTAACTCGATATACTCCCATCAAGCAAAGACCCTCCACCCCTAACTTCTCAAGACCTTCCCACACCTTTCTAGCCACTACCTTATTTTGAAGGGCCTGAAAAGTTTGTTACTGATTCTCAATACACCGTTGAAGAAATGGAATCAGAAAGGTCATGAACCACAGGTGGAGTTTTGCCCATTCTTGGTTTTTTTTCTTTTCCGGACCCACTATCTTCAACTTAATTGGTTTCTTATGATACCTTCGTTTCCCCACTGGAATACTGCTAGGAACAACGTTCCTTGTTGGGCTTGAGTCTCTGATTTGAGATGAAGGAGATTCAACGTTGATGGGTCTTAAACTCGCCCCATTTGACTTCTCAATCTGGCCCCTCAAAATTAAATCTAAAGGTTGTTCTCTACCAATTGATTGTTCAACTGGATTGAGATTATCCACATGCACTGTTTCCTTCACAAAGCTAGAAATTGAATTTGAATTCAAGGAATGGGATCCCCAAATAAATGGAGTTTGACCATGCGCTCCTGACACATTAACTTCACGAGAATTCCTCCATGATGAGTGCAAACTGTTATCATCCATCATTTCCATAGTACCCCCCAGATTCACGCAAGGAATTAACAACAACATTTAATGCTTCGTCACCACCGTCATCTTCTCCATGCTCGTCGGCGTTACCGGAAAAATATGAATAAAAAATTCCTTCTCTGAACTTGTTGCATCATCATCATCTTGAACCTTGACACTCACATTACTCCATTGAAGAGGACCGCTTCAATCTTGCGCCACTTTAATATTAAACGAAACATTATTAATAGAGACCTGAAAGATTCTATTCATCGTTTCGATTTCTGAGTCTTGAACCAAAAGACGAGCAACGCCTAACGACCTCTTCGTATCTCGTGTTATCATCTGACTTGATATAAACTTCTACATAAGCTGAAAGTTTCCTTAAAAAACTCCACATTCCATGCATGAACCAGAATACCGTAGCATCTGAGTCAAGTTACCCATTTGGGATCCACATCTGACGGCTTCCATGGACGAATCCATTTGAACCATTGATACAACCATTCACGCCGCATCATCAATAAAACCACTCAAGTCAACATCGCCCTTATCTCCTTCCGTAAGAACTAAGTTAGATCCCATAGGTGTTGCTTTGATTGAAAAAAACCTTGCCGGATAATTCATCTTGAATGGCGTAAGACTTTCCCGGATAATAACCTCCCTACCATCGCAAGAGAGAGAGATGTACGTCAATGGGAACAACACAAGACCATTCCTCGCTCTCCATGATCGCCGCTCTCCTTTAAGCCCACCTACTTTGCCTTCCTTAGAGGAATCCGCAGAAAAAACTTGGACCGTTGGAATCTTCTTCTTCCAAACTTGAAGAGGGACCTTTGGTCGATGCTCCGAAGTCACCTTAGGGTGTTGGTCATGATTAACCTTCCGTTGGAATCTAGGAATATTAACATGGATCTTGTCTCCTTCCACAAAAATATTGTCCAGAATGATAGACATTCTTTCCGGTTCTTTGATGTCGTAAAAGCGAACAAAACCGAACCTCCTACCAATAACGTTCCTCCTTGCCGGAATAACCACCTCTTTAACGCTACCATGTTTAGAGAAAACCTCAAGCATGTCTCTAGCTCTACACCTCTCCGGGAAGTTGGAGAAGAAGAACGATGTGCACAACCCTACTTCTGGTGAGGCGATGTCCATTGTTTTTCTCCCCTTCCACCTGCCACCCGTCCTTTCCCTCCTACTCCTAATTGTCCGCCACCCTCCATTAGTCATTTGTTTCTCTTTCAATATAGTTTATGCGGCGCAGATTCCTCGATCCGAAAAACCTCATTCATTCTGCTTTGCTTCTACGTGGTGTCCACATGAGAGAGTAATGATGAAAAACAAATCGCGATCGAGAATGGAGAGAGGAAACAGCTTTATCTTGTAATTAAGACGGAAGGAGTAATTCACGTTTTTGTTCCTTCAATGCCGATTATACACCGAGAAAAGGGAATAGGGTTTAGCCGCCACCGCCATGGCCCAGAGAGAAATCAAACGCATGTGACAAAGTTGTATGATTCAAAGAATTTTGCCTAAGTTCTCCTAAATCTCCTGAAACCCTCTTCCAATACATTTTTTAAGTTCATCCAAATTGGGGAATTTAGTTTTATGAAGAGAAATAAACTCTCCATTAAAGTTGATGGTTTATCCTTCCTTTCATCCTTCTTATTTTTTCAAGCCCCTCTCTTCCCCTCCTCTAAACTCCCAAACAAACCCTTAGAATTTGATGAAGAGATGTTGAGAGAGACAATTCTATGAGTGTTTTTTTTAACAATTCCATTAAATTTGTTTTTGTTATAGTCAGAAGTAGGTGTGTTCAAAGTCGAACCAAACTAATAGAAAACCATAAACCAAACCAAACAAAATCGAAAACGCAAAAAATCGCTTTTTTTGGTTCTGTTCGATTTTTTGTATTATCAAACGCGGTTTCGGTTCGCCGCTTTGATTACCGAACCAAACCAAATTGAAAACCGCAAAAGTCGCTTTCTATTGGTCCTGCTTCGCTTTTTTATTAGTGAATCATGAACCAAATCAAACCTCAAAATCCTGTATAAAAAAATAAAATTAGACAAAGCATCATGAACGCAAATTCTATTATATTTTCCTTTGTTTTTCTTACTATTCTTACAAAATAACTTGTACTATCTATCATTACTCATTATACTTTTCATTCCAAAATAAAAGTCATCAATATTTCCTAACATTTTGTCAAAAAAAGATATTTCTTAACATTTATTAATTCATTTGGTCATGCTTCATCTGTCACATTGGGTAAGTCAATCTACAACCTTTGAAATTTTGTTTTGTTTCGTCAAAAACTGAACAAATCCAAATTGCATTGGTTTAGTTTGTTTGGTTTGGGTTTTTTTTGAAACCAACCAAACCAAATCAACCACATCTATTTTTACATTGCGGTTGAGTTCACTTTTTTACTCAAAATCGAACCAACCTGCACCACAAACACCCTTAATCAAAAGGACACGTTTCTATTCCTTTAGCATTTTATATTCCTCAGTCTTATCATTTGCAAAGCAACACTAGATCAGTTATCTTTCTCTTATCTCTCGAAAGCATGTCAGCAGTGGCGGATCCACTTAAACTACTATGTGGGCAATTAACCCCATAGCCATAGACTAAAATTATGATTAGCATAAAATAAAAAAATGCTGTCGCCCTCCTCTCTCTTTCTAGAATGCCGTGATTTGATTGCACTAAAGATATTCATTCTCCAATAATAATAGTGTTTCCAAACTCCCATGATACCTTATGATCTATTTAGCAAATGATAAATAGTACACCCTCTCAAATTTATTGGGAACATGCAATCTTGTAGGTCGAGACATTGATACGCATCAAGCCAATAAGTTATTATATGTAAATTCTCTCATTACAATTGATTTTTGGTCAATGACCTAATATTCTCGATCTAAGACATTTTTGATGAGTTGTACATGTTATAATAAATCCATCACAACCTAATAAGATGGATCCTTATAAGAATGTTAGGAATATACGAGTATATGAATCTCCGTCCATGATAAAGTATGTTGAGCCAACAATTAGAGATGTTTTTATAACTCAAGAGGTAATTATCATTTTGATGAATTAGTTTTTCCAACATTAGAGGGTGATATAAGCAGCTGAAAATGAGTAATATTTATAATAAAATATTATTATCTCATCTTGATCCTCTTAGCTACCAATGTGAACCAGAAGTTTAAAGAATATGAGTATTATTTAAAACAAAATATTATTATCTCATCTCGATTCTCTTAGCTACCAATGTGAACCGAAAGTTCAAAGAATAATTTATTTGCAAAATTTAGTAACTTATTCACCAGCTGCAACACTCAAATAAAAATTTATGTCCCAGTTGGACACTCAAATATCGCAAATGAATCTTAACCACGCATGAAGCGTGTAGATTGATTGGCTCCAAAGAATAAAAATCCTCGAACAATGAAATGAGCTTAAAAGCAAGATGGCCCAATAGAGGATATGGAAGCTCAAGACGAGTAATTTGACATAATTAGTTTTCAAGTTGCAGAAGAATTCATCAGGTACCTGAAATTTATGGAAATGAGATCTCAATAAATTATGTCAATAATGAAATATGATGAAACCGAAACAAAGTCAATGTCAACAATTTTGATGTGTATAATTGTTGCGCCCGAAAAAGTCCCCGAGGGGTTTTTCTTCGTTCACAACTTTTCAAAACAATGAAGTCGCCACTAATATTTTTTATAAGGAAAATATTGAAGAAAAACCTTTTTGGAAGGCAGGTGGTCTTTTGAAAAACCGGAAGATTTGGGTTCGGGGGTCGGTTAGGCATGGGGAAGGTATTAGCACCCCACACCTCCTTTCTACTGAAAGGGAACCTTTAATTAATGTGTGGTTCTAAGTGTTGATTCGGAAAATACTTAAATTTGTCTCTTGATTGAAAAAGACTTATTGAAAATTTTTATTTGCGGCGCTTGACGAGGGTTAGCCGCTTTGGTTTTTTTGGAAGGGAAAATGTTTTTGGTTCGTTATGCTTGACGGAGGGGATCCGCTCCTACGTATCTCCAGGTGCGATGGAGAATTCAAAGCTACGTAGTTCTAGGTTTTTGGTTTTATTTTGTATCTTGTTTAATTGTGAAAACTGAGCTTTCATGATGATCAATTGAGTGAAGGCTCCAAGTGACCACCATTAGTACTCCATTGTTAATAATCGTGCAAGCAAAGGCTTCGCAGGACTACTAACAAAGTTTTTTTGATTTATTGAAAAATCTTTTAGACAAATTAGGCATTCGTGATGATCAATTGAGCAAAGGCTCCAAGTGATCATCACTAGGTCCTTATTGTTAATGATCATGCAAGCAAAGGCTTCGCATGACCACTAACAAGGTTTTTTTAATTTATTGAAAGTCTTTCGAAAAATTAGGCATTCGTGATGATCAATTGAGCAAAGGCTCCAAGTGATCATCACTAGGTCCTCATCGTTAATGATCATGCAAGCAAAGGCTTCGCATGACCATTAACAAAGTTTGATTTATTGAAAAAAAAATTTATTTGGGTTAAAAGAATTAAAAAACGAGAAAAAGGTGAAAAATTGCAAAATGGGGGTGTCATTAGCTGCAGGGCGTGGTATAGTTAAACTGGGGGTGTAAAACGTAAGCCCAGTTCGCATAGGAGGGCCCAGTATGCGAAACTGGGCTTAAGTGAGGGGAGGGGCACGCGTGGAATCAGGGGGTGTTAATAGTATTTTGAATATTAAAGATAAATTAAAAATAAAATGAATTTTAGGAGACAGTATATAAGACCCATTAACAAAAAAAACCTAACCCTAAAAACAGTTCCTCCCTTCCCATTCCCCAGGTCACATGCAAACCCCACTCTTCACGTAGAGAGGGATTTTTCTAGCGAGCTTCTCGCCGGAATTCACGGAGGAGAGATAGAGGGCGGATTTTCCGGCGGTTTTTTAGGAGAGTGAGAGAGAGAGGGAGTGCAGGCTGGGATCGGTGAGAGAGAGAGGACGACGGCTGAGGGTTCGTCGGTTTCGGTGGTTGCAACGGTGGGAGAAGGGACCGGAGGTGGGTGTGGCTCGGTTTTGGATGGTTGCTGGTTCGGTTTTGGGGGGAGAAAGCTCGGTTTGGGGTGGTTTGAGAGAGAGGAAACGAAATGAGGGAGAGAGAGGGACGGTGGTTGGGTTGCTGCAATGGTGGCGGCTTCCACCCTGTGATTTGTTTTGCCTGATCTTCCCTCCTATTTCTAATATTAATTTTTCTGATCTGTTCCACCATTAGAGAACTTAAAATTTAATCAAGAATCTGCTCTTGTTTTACAGTTGTTTTTGGTTCTGGTTCTGTCTTAAGAGTTTTCATTTTTGGGTCCATTAATTTGATTCTAAGTCCTTAATTTTATTTACAGTATCAAGTCAAAATGTAAATACAAATAGCTTTGAAGAAAAAAAAAACTAATCAGTTCTAGAAACTCGATGCCTTCCAATCTCGATCCATATATACATTTTTTTGAAAGCGCTTATAATATTTACATATCCGACGCAAGAAGTTAAAAAATGAAAATACCAAAAGACTTGACCAACCTGGTTTCAGCTTCTGCCTTTTATGTTTATGCTTTCTAGTTAACTGACTGCTACGATTTGCCGCTTATGATTCTGCCGGTCAACTCTCTTGTGCTTCTCAGATCTTAAAGGTGTTTAGGTGATTAGGGTTTCGATGTGAAACCCTAATCTTTTTTTCTGTGATTTCTGACTGTCTCCTCTTTGACTGTGATTGTACTGCTTATTTATATTGAAAATTTAGGTCTAGGCATTAATTGCATTTGACCGGGCTTGACTGGGCTTCTGCAGATTGGGCTTGCTGAGAAGTTTTGGAGAGCAATGACAGACCCAAAGATTACTAATTGCTCTTAATGTTTACTTATTATTTTTTATTTTCCTTTTTTCTATGTTTATTGTATTTTGGACTTTTTGGACAAGCAATTGTAATATTAACTTTATTCCTGATTTTATTATATATTTTTTAGTATTATTATTTTTGTGTTTTTGGACATATTGGACTCTTGGACATTCTTAAATTGTAAATAAAATTAAATAGATTTTTTTGGCATTTTGACTATATATATTACTGAAAATAAACTAAATGAAAAAATAAAAATAATGAAGAGAAGAAATTGGACCAAATACAAAAGTGAATCTGCCCAACTAAATGAACATGCTAGAACGAGACCCGAATAGAAAAAATAGGCCCGTTAAACAATAAACGCTAAAAATTAACTTGGAACCACATTTGTGGGCCCAAGCTAAAATGATAAGCCCAATAGTGAGAAAAGCGACTTAAATAAGCCCACTTAGGTTCGATTAGGCCCAAATATCGAGATTAAACTGAAGAATGCGCAAAAAGATCGATCATTCACGCCGCATGCCCGACTTAAGTAACGGTATTTCAAAGTAATTGAACAGATAATTGAATTTGGCTTAAAATTAAAAACACTATTCTAACTACTTGTAACCGAGTGATCTCGAAAAACAAGTTGAATAAAGCAAGTGACAAAAGAAGTGACAAAATTGGGGTATTATAGTTGCCTCTCTTTTTATTTCACATTTCAAAAATATGAATTGGCCTTTTCATATTTGTTGGTGAAATGGAAATAAAGATATAGAAATAATACTAATTTTGTCCGCTTGAAAATTTTTTGTTATTTTCCTTTTGAGAGAGGGTTAACACTTGTCGATTAACGAAAGCAATAAATTGGAAAAAGCGGTAAATTGGGAAAAGCGGTAAATTGTGAAAAGCGGTAAATTGGGAATTCGGAGGTTGCTCGAAATCTTCTAACGGACTCTTGTCGAGTCCGAGCTCGGGTGGCTTTTTCGAGCGGCCGATCAACATCGTGTCCGAATCGATTTGATCAATGGATTTACGCTGTGCCTTAGGGTCGACACAACTAATCCGGCGACTTAACGGTCCCGATGGATCCATCGCGTGCTCGCATAATGATGTTGTGATTCGTGGAAGGAGTTCACTAACTCGTGGGAGTTCACTAACTCTGGGTTGATGGAGTTTACGAACTCTGGGTTGATGGAGTTTACGAACTCTGGGTTGATGGATTTTACGAACTCTGGGTTGATGGAGTTTACGAACTCTGGGTTGATGGAGTTTACGAACTCTGTGCTGATGGTGATTTTCTAAAAATGAGATTTTTGGGACTCTCTGGCCCGAAGTAACTTTTCTCTTGGATGGTGCATGAAATGCATGCACTTGGGTATTTGGGTGCATATGAATGCAATGATTATTTTGGTGGGATGCTTCTTCTGTTTGATTTTTCATTCTGTTCTTTTCTTTTGTTATTCTTTCGCTCTTCTGAGATGCGAATTTGAAAGCGCAATGTACTGTTTGATGCCATGGGGTGATGAATGGTATGGATGATATGGGAATGATGAATGAAGATGTTGTGTTCTTTTGTGTTTGCTTCTTCTTTGTAGTTCATGAAATGCAAATATCAACATAATGCTTTGATGTTTGAATGCAAGTGTATGCGGTGATTGATGCTTTGATGAATGGAATGCTCCTATTCTAACTTCGGTTTGTTTCTTTTTTGCTTCTTCTATGAAATTCAAACATTAATATGATGCAATGCTCTGATGTTTGATGCAATGATTTTTGTTCTTTTTCTTTTATGGAAATGCTAGCATTAATATGATGCCAATGCAATGAAAAGATTTCTGCTTTTTCTCCTTTACTATTTTCCTCTATGAAATGCAGGTATGAATATGGTGCAACTGACGTGGAACGCTTTTTTTTTTTTGCTATGTGATGAATGCAAAAATGTGAAGATGCAAATGTAATGCTTTGATGCATATGCCATAATGAATAGATTGAAATGCCTAGATGCATGAGGTAAACATTCTTGTGATGATGAGATGCGAGACTTGAGATGATTATTGACCATTCTGTTGAAAAATTGAATTTGATTCAAACTCCAGTGTCCTCAAGGTTTTTATTTACAAACAAACTCACTTGTTTTCTCTTTCTTTCCATGATGACCGAATTTTAGATATCACGTAAACAACTTGTGCTCTCTTTTTTTGAGCATTGTCTAGTAAGCATGCATAGGAGTGCAAATGTGAACGAATGAGTCGATTAACTTGGAATTGGTTTGGGGCATGGACATTTATGGCAAGTGAAGGAATGATGACATGGTTATTGCCGAAGCTCATGAGGATCAAGAGATACAAGATTGCCCCAATTCAGTCTTTGATGAGTGAATAGCTTGCCCCTGTCTAGTAGTGGTGACAACAACTAGGGGTGTAGAAGATGATGAATTGGGAATGCTTCGGCTTTTGAAATGAAGGGTGGAGCAAAGAGATTTTGTCTCAACCCATAAAGTTTGATGTTGCCCAGACCATAACAAGGACAAAGTCGCCCCAATTAGAATGACAAGGCCTTGTTTGGGATAGTGAGTTGAGAGATTGCCCCGTGAGGTTTTATAGGAATGAATGAGGTGAAGGAATGGGAACGCACTTGCCCCGCTTTCAATGACATTTCAAATGGTTTCTTTGAGTGAGGTTGTGAAAGGCAACAGTTATGGGTGATGGTTATGAACCGAGGGTGATATATGAATGGGGTGGGCAATGAACAAACCTCCCAAAGTTGAGTGGAGTGAGAGGTGAAGAGAATGCCCCTAGTACACACTTTTGGATTCTCTTTAAGAACAACTCAAATGCAATGAAAGTTTTGACTTTTTGGTATGAGGAGAGGCTCCACTTGGTGACCACTAGACCTTGTTTTAATGCAACATGAATGCATCTTGGAGTGCAAGTCCTTTTTTTTTTTACCAACTTTCTTTTTTGATTGTTTTTTTTTTTGAGCAACTTTCTTTTTTCTGCTTGTTTGTTTTTTCTTTTTGAGCAAAACATGTCGTAACTGGATAAACTTATTTGTCCTAAGATTAACACTTGAGAGAACGAAAGCAATTAGTCATTGATTGGAATGGACTTTTTAGGGTTGTGATGTGGAGAAGGGGATGGTTGAGCTTAATGAAGTGTTTGGGGTTGATGGGGAGGATGGGTCCTGTTCGGTGTTGGCCGATGGTCAATGGTTTATGAAGGAAATGGTTATTAGGTTTGATGAGGTGCTTGAAGGTTTTATGAAAGAAAAGATGGTTAAACCCAATGAATTGAGGGCTTTTTTTTTTGAAAGGGGAAATGATTGAACCCATTGAATTTGAAGGCCTTTTTGGAAGGGGAGCTCTTATGCTTCATGACAAAATGTATTGACTCTTAATTTATACTCCCTTTGTCTTCCTTTCTTTGTTTTGGGATTTCTCCTTTTTGAAACTTTGTTATTCCCCTCCTTTTGTGAATTTTCTTTCCTTTCATCTAGGGTGAAAATGATATACCATCTTTGATGTGGAATTAACCCTCGTCTAGGGTGATGGAGATATCTTGGGCTTTTCTTGGCTTAAGATGGGTAACAAAGGGTATTTTTGTGATTTTGAATCTTTGGCTTAAGAGGGGTAGGAAAAGGATTTTTTTTGGGATTTTAGGTTTTTGAGGGTATGGAGAGATGACCAAACTTCATTTCAAATCCCGATTGCTTATTTCTGTAAGACTTAACTTTAGGACAATAATTTATCTACCTTCATGTGCTTGCTCTTTTCTTTTCCTCCCTTTTTGTGCCCTAATTTTTGCTGGACCGCTCTTGCGAGTTTTCAATCCACCGGCGCTCTTTTTTTCGCTAGGCCGCCCTTTGCGGGTTTTCAACCTAGCGAGCTTATTTTATTTTATTTTATTTATTATATATATATTTTTTAGAAAGACTTGCACTAAAGGAATATGATACTGACAAGGAAATTAGTGATCACAGAATTGCCCCAGCATGGAGGACTTAAAGTGTTAGCGAGAATGAACCAAAAAGTCAAGTATGTACTGATGGGAGAAAATATGCGCTTTAGGGGTGGACGGGGCGGGATTAGACTTGGATGGGGAATGATGATAAATGAAGGAAATTGACTGACTCAAACAAGAGAACCTGCACGTGGCATGCATACTTACTAGAAGAACGCTTCACAGAGAGTTAACATTGGTTAAAACATGATATAAAAACTTTTTGATAAACTGTTTCAGTTCTTTTATCATGGAATGGATGAGATGCAATGCCTTTTTTTGAAGGAAATACAAATGAGCTATTGATGTGAAAAACCGAGGGCCTTGGAACACCTTGAGTTTGCAAATGAGTGAGGGTAAACTTTTCCAAAAAAGAAAGATTACTTTGCAAGAACATCTCGTCTCTCATCACAACATTTTTGTTGTATGCAATGCATGGATGAAAACATTATGATGCATACATGATGAAAATGAAATGCATGAATGCATGTTCACTTGAAAAGTGTGATTATTCTAAAAGTTTTTTTTTTGGTTTTTTATTTTTTATTTTTATGCAAGACGAAATATGAAATGCCAATGCATTTTTGGATCATGATGCAAGAATGATGCTTCTTTTCAAAATGATTTTTATAGAGGCAAAACAAGATATGAAATGCCGATGCTTCCTTTTCTTTTGAAAGATGCAGGAATGATGCTTTTTCTAAATGATGATTTTTAGAGGCAAGGCAAAGTATGAAATGCCAATGCCCCTTCCCTTTTCTTTTGAATGATGAAAGATGCAAGAATGGTGATATGAGGCAACTGATTGTCGTTACTCGAGTAACCCGCATGAAACATTGAGTGGATCCTGACTCAATACTTCACACAATATATTGAAACGTTTCGACAATTAGTTGACTCAACTTAATTTCCTACTTGAAAATAAAACACGTGTGACTGGGTCAAAGTGCCCTGATATCGTAGAGTAACATCTCAAATTTGTAGTCGACAAACAAATTTGAGATATAACCTTCGCTGCTCAAAGGTGCACTTCTACCCATTAAGCCATCACATGAGAAAATTTTTCTTTGTTTCAAAGGATGCATGCGGGGAGATGATGTATTCGAACAAAGTGATGAGGTTAATGAAATGATGCATGAGTGCCACATTGACGTGATATCTGCACTATTTGATGATGATTTTTTGTACCTGTACCCGGATGGATGTGATGCTTATGCAATGCGGATGATAATTGCTTCTTGCTTTATTTTGTTTTTATGCAATGAAATGCATGATACTCACAATTATTTTTAACGCGTGGAAATGCATGCAAAATGAGAGGTTAATGTATTATTTTTTCATGATGTGTGAAAAAGGAAAACAATAATGCATGAGACGCGCCCCTAATAAGACACGATTTTTTGGATTTTTCGAGAAAATTAGGGGACAAAGCCTTAATGAATGGAAACGCACACGTGCGGAGAATGCACTCCTGACAAACCTTAATGAGATAGAGAAAAATGCATGTATGAATTTTATCAAGTTTTTGTTTTATGCAATGCAAATGATGTCTTTATATGAAAATGACGGCGATAATGTGACTTGACATGCATGTAAAAAATAAGATGAAAACATTTCTTCGAGTTTGGTGACTGAAATTTTGGGAACATCACCTCCCCTTTTTTTTTGAAAGTTTTGCTTTTTGATTCCATGTTGCTTCTTACACACCTATGACAAGGTTCAGTGTTATGTTGCGATCTCCGACAAATAAACTTTAATGCATGAAGAATGCAAATGACAATTTTTTTTCAAGATTTTGTTAGATGCAAATGCAATGATGCAAAAGGATGTGAATGCGAAATGACATGGAAAAATAGTAATAAAATGAGGTTTAATTGGTGGTACTTTGAACATTTTCGAAGATACACGCTGCATGCCACCTCATGTAGGTGTTTATGAAAGAAAGATTGCAACTTTCGAAATAAATTTTGAAAAAAAGGAATGCTTAAGCTAAATGCAACAAACAAAGGCGTGCCCCCGTGTCCTACGAATGGTGGGAATCCTAGGGTCTAAAGTCGACGAAAAGGGTAATCCTCCCATGTAGGTTCTAATCACTTCCTCACAATGGCAACCAAGAGCTAAAGTCTTTCTCATGATGACACCCACAATCGTAGAAAGCTACCGAGTGTGAGGCATCATGACAAAGCGTACTCTTGGCGCGAAACTTTCATGAGAGCCATACGCACAAAGGTCTACGAATGGCGATCACTAGTCGCTCCCACTCTCTAGGTTTTTGTTCGGACCTTGGGTTTTAGGCCCCACTCAACGCTCACAAGTATAGGGTGTGAAGTGTGTGTTGAGGCACGATACTTAGGAATAACTACCCTTCCCCACCCGCAAATGAAAACCTGCAGCAGTCCGGACAAAAGCAAACAATAGCATGTTGTCTACCCTAGGGTTTAATATCAAATAAATCACCTAGAGTTTCAACAAAGAACTAATTGCATTGCTTACCTCAAGAAAGTGAGCTAAGAAGGGGAACATGATAAGAGTGGGGGGAATGCATGGAGGAACTAAGCATGCAAGCAAAGAAGATAAGACGGAAAACAATCATATCAGAGGAAGAAGCGAATGCATATGAATGCAACAATGCTTGTATGAGAAAGAAGGAGAATAGAGGCAAAACAAAATATTCAAATCAAACACACAAATCACATATTTAATTAATTAGGCTCGACCCTCCTTTTTTTTAAAAAAATTTGGTCCCCAGTGGAGTCGCCAGCTGTTGCGCCCGAAAAAGTCCCCGAGGGGTTTTTCTTCGTTCACAACTTTTCAAAACAATGAAGTCGCCACCAATATTTTTTATGAGGAAAATATTGAAGAAAACCTTTTGGAAGGCAGGTGGTCTTTTGAAAAACCTAAGATTTGGGTTGAGGCTCGGTTAGGCATGGGAAGGTATTAGCACCCCACACCTCCTTTCTACTGAAAGGGAACCTTTAATTAATGTGTGGTTCTAAGTGTTGATTCGGAAAATACTTAAATTTGCCTCTTGATTGCAAAAGACTTATTGAAATTTTTTATTTGCGGCGCTTGACGAGGGTTAGCCGCTTTGGTTTTTTTGGAAGGGAAAATGTTTTTGGTTCGTTATGCTTGACGGAGGGGATCCGCTCCTACGTATCTCCCGGTGCGATGGAGAATTCAAAGCTACGTAGTTCTAGGTTTTTGGTTTTATTTTGTATCTTGTTTAATTGTGAAAACTGAGCTTTCATGATGATCAATTGAGCGAAGGCTCCAAGTGACCACCATTAGTACTCCATTGTTAATAATCGTGCAAGCAAAGGCTTCGCAGGACTACTAACAAAGTTTTTTTGATTTATTGAAAAATATTTTAGACAAATTAGACATTCGTGATGATCAATTGAGCAAAGGCTCCAAGTGATCATCACTAGATCCTCATCGTTAATGATCATGCAAGCAAAGGCTTCGCATGACCACTAACAAGGTTTTTTAATTTATTGAAAGTCTTTCGAAAAATTAGGCATTCGTGATGATCAATTGAGCAAAGGCTCCAAGTGATCATCACTAGGTCTCATCATCGTTAATGATCATGCAAGCAAAAAGGCTTCGCATGACCATTAACAAAGTTTGATTTATTGAAAAAAATTAGTCAAGTTAAAAAGAATTAAAAACGAGAAAAAGGTGAAAAATTGCAAAATGGGGGTGTCATTAGTCATTGCGGGCGTGGTATAGTTAAACCGGGGTGTAAAACGTAAGCCCGGTCGCATAGATAGAGGCCCAAAGATGCGGCCGGGCTTAAGTGAGGGGAGGGCACGCGTGGAATCGGGGGTGTTAATAGTATTCTCGATATTAAAGATAAATTAAAAATAAAATGAATTTTAGGAGACAAAGATATAAGGCCCATTAACAAAAAAACCTAACCCTAAAAGCAGTTCCTCCTTCTCATTCCCTCATCTGCATGGCAAGCAACCACTCTTCACGTGAGAGGATTTTTCTAGCGAGCTTCTCGCCGGAATTCACGGAGGAGAGATAGAGGGCGGATTTTCCGGCGGTTTTTTAGGAGAGTGAGAGAGAGAGGGAGTGCAGGCTGGGATCGGTGAGAGAGAGAGGACGACGGGTGGGGTTGGCTTCGGTTTTGGTGGTTGCGACGGTGGGAGAAGGGACCTGAGGTGGGTGTGGCTCTCGGTTTTGGATGGTTCTTTGGTTCGGTTTGGGGGAGAAAGCTCGGTTTGGGGTGGTTTGAGAGAGAGGAAACGAAATGAGGAGAAAGAGGACGGTGGTTGGAGTTCTTTGCAATGGTGGCGCTTCCACCACCGTGATTTGTTTTTCCCGATCTTCCTCCTATTTCTAATATTAATTTTTCTGATCTGTTCCACCATTAGAGAACTTAAAATTTAATCAAGAATCTGCTCTTGTTTTACAGTTGTTTTTGGTTCTGGTTCTGTCTTAAGAGTTTTCATTTTTGGCTCCATTAATTTGATTCTAAGTCCTTAATTTTATTTACAGTATCAAGTCAAAATCTAAATACAAATAGCTTTGAAGAAAAAAAAAACTAATCAGTTCTAGAAACTCGATGCCTTCCAATCTCGATCCATATATACATTTTTTTGAAAGCGCTTATAATATTTACATATCCGACGCAGGAAGTTAAAAAATGAAAATACCAAAAGACTTGACCAACCTGGTTTCAGCTTCTGCCTTTTATGTTTATGCTTTCTAGTTAACTGACTGCTACGATTTGCCGCTTATGATTCTGCCGGTCAACTCTCTTGTGCTTCTCAGATCTTAAAGGTGTTTAGGTGATTAGGGTTTCGATGTGAAACCCTAATCTTTTTTTCTGTGATTTCTGACTGTCTCCTCTTTGACTGTGATTGTACTGCTTATTTATATTGAGACCGGGCTTGACTGGGCTTCTGCAGATTGGGCTTGCTAAGAAGTTTTGGAGAGCAATGACAGACCCAAAGATTACTAATTGCTCCTAATATTTACTTATTATTTTTTATTTCCCTTTTTTCTATGTTTATTGTATTTTGGACTTTTTGGACAAGCAATTGTAATATTAACTTTATTCCTGATTTTATTATATATTTTTTAGTATTATTATTTTTGTGTTTTTGGACATATTGGACTCTTGGACATTCTTAAATTGTAAATAAAATTAAATAGATTTTTTTGGCATTTTGACTATATATATTACTGAAAATAAACTAAATGAAAAAAATAAAAATAATGAAGAGAAGAAATTGGACCAAATACAAAAGTGAATCGGGCCCAACTAAATGAACATGCTAGAACGAGACCCGAATAGAAAAAATATGCCCGTTAAACAATAAACGCTAAAAATTAACTTGGAACCACATTTGTGGGCCCAAGCTAAAATGATAAGCCCAATAGTGAGAAAAGCGACTTAAATAAGCCCACTTAGGTTCGATTAGGCCCAAATATCGAGATTAAACTGAAGAATGCGCGAAAAGATCGATCATTCACGCGCATGCATGGCTTAAGTAACGGTATTTCAGTGTAATTGAACAGATAATTGAATTTGGCTTAAAATTAAAAAAACACTATTCTAACTACTTGTAACCGAGTGATCTCGAAAAACAAGTTGAATAAAGCAAGTGACAAAAAGAAGGCAGACAAAATTGGGGTATTACAATAATATAGCACTAAATGTGATAAGTGATGAAGAGGATTATGAACCAAAGTCTAATAAGAGTTTAGATAAAACAAAGAAAAACGGAATTGAAGCGAAACTAAGCTTGCTTTGCAAAGCAAAAAGTTTTTTTGACTTCTAGTCTGCACACCTGAAGATGTAAAGCTAGTTAGACTTGTTGACTCCTAATCTCATGTGTTATAAACTGGATATCCTCTACGCGCAACTATAGACTAATCCCTCGAGCCGGGTAGGACCGCAATGGGCGACAAAGCTCTCCCTCAAGCGATTTAACATTGCTACATTCCCAAAACTGGATTCGATCCAGGACCTTGATTAAGCTGGAAGAGACTTCTACCATCACATCCAAGTACTATTCGGTAGATCCTAGTCTTATCTGTTTGCAATTATTAGAACCAGATCTTAGTACTGTTAGTAGTTTGACCTTGACTTGCTGTTTAGTCAACAAGGGCTTTATTGTAATTTTGCAATTGTTTTACTTTACTCTTTCTAAATACTGTTAGAGATTCAGTTTTGGCAGTTTTTGCCCTTCTCTCTTGTAACCGAATTCACTATATAGTGAACCTTTCAATCAATGCAAGAATAAGAGATTTCAATCAATTCAGTTTCTCTAGATTAAATAGAATAACCAATTGGTATCACGAGCCCTACCTTGGGGCCTTGATCAAGAATTTCTCTGAAGAAATTTCAATTTCTTCAAGCTCGCTCAAGAATGGCGAATTCGAACAATGGAAATGAAAACAACTACATGCAACCATCAATACCGAAACTTGATGGACACTATGAGCATTGGAGTTTACTCATGGAGAATTTCCTTCGATCAAAGGAGTATTGGTCATTGATTGAGAATGGCGTTCAAGAAGCAACACCGGGAGTACCAGTGACAGAGGCGATACTGAAGAAAATCGATGAGTCTAAACTCAAAGATTTGAAGGCAAAAAACTACCTGTTTCAAGCAATCGATAGACCTACACTTGAAACAATTACAAGAAAGATATCATGAAGCAAATTTGGGATTCTTTGAAGGCAAAATTCCAAGGCAATGCTCGGGCGAAGAGATCGACACTTCAAGCAGCAAGAAAGGAGTTTGAGGCGTGTGAAATGAAATCGAGTGAAACCATTAGTGAATACATTCCTCGAGTCATGCAAATTGCGAACAAGATGAGGATTCACGGTAACAAAATGGATGACGGTGTAGTTGTTGAAAAAATCTTGAGATCGCTCACCGAGAAGTATAATTACATGTCTTGCTCTATTGCAGAATCGAAGGATACAGAAGAGATGTCTGCAGATGAAGTCCATAGCTCCTTAATTGTTCATGAGCAAAATTATCTTCGGTTTGGAAAGAATTGCCCTGAAGAACAAGTTCGAAAGTTGCGATTTCAAGAAAGAGGTCTTGCAAATGGTGGAGGTAGAGGAAGGGGAAGTTCTAGAGGAAGAGGTAGAGGAAGGCAATCGCGTGACACAATAGAATGCTATAAATGCAAAAAAACTAGGGCACTACAGGAACGAATGTCCTGAATGGGATAAAGAAACTAATGCTGCACACTACTTGGAGGCTGACAGTGAAGAATTGATGTTGCTATTGGTATCCTCAACTGATGATGAAAAATAGAACTCTCAGGTATGGCACATTGACTCAAGTTGTAGTGTTTACTGTGTAAATAATAGAACATTAGATGATAGTGTAGAAGAGACACTATTAATGGTAAATACTGAGAGTAAGGGAGATGATAAAGATTTGGTCTGGTAATTGGATTAGGGGTGCTCAAATCACATGAGTGGAGATAAAACTTGTTTTGAGAGTCTTGATGAATATTTCAAACAGAGTGTAAGAATAGGAAATGGCATGAAATTGCAAATTGCTTTGTAAGGGAAATAAAAGTGAAGATGAATGGTATTACTCACCTTATATCAGATGTATTTTACATTCCTGCACTCAAGAGTAATTTGTTGAGTATAGGACAACTCCAAGAAAATGGTCTCACTGTGTTGTTCAAAGGAGGAGAGGGAAATTGCAGAGTCTATCATCCTGAGAAAGGCCTCATACTAGAATCAAAGGTTGCATCAAATAGAATGTACAAGTTGTTTGTAAAGAACTTGGAAGATAAGAAGCACAACACCCCAAAATGTCTTCAAGCCTCAGTGATGAAGTGACTCATTTGTGGCATTGCAGAATGGGACACTTGAGCAACCATGGATTGACTACTCTGCAGAAGCAGAGCATGGTAAGAGGTCTGCCAAGTATAGCACAAAAATGTGCACAATAAAAGTGCCATGCACAACTCATTTCTTCGAATGAGGAACTCATATCATATTCCCAAATATTAAAATACAAAATGAAGATTCAAGAATAAGTTTAAACTGTAAGTTTTTTTGTTTGGAAACTAAGTTAATTCTAAATGGAGTATATGTCTTGAAAATACAAGTTTGAAGAGGTAAATGCAGACTTTATAACGTAGAGAGGATAAATGTCAAGGCGTTTCAAAGTACAACACATCCATTGGTCATCTAGCCACTTAAAGGAGAATACATGTAGGCTTGAGCAATGATATTTGTTAAATTACATTCAGCCATTTAGAGAGAGGTGATTTCAAAATAAGAGTCAACCTCAAACATATATTTTATAACCTTTTGGTATTAGCCAATCATATCATTCCTTAATCATCATCTCATTCAATATTATATACTCATCATACTACTAGATGCACACTATTGATCATAGAATTTCAAGTCAAATAAGTTATGTTACTATGCCAAATAGATTAAGCATGAAAAGAAATTGGAATTGCATCAAAATCACACATCAATTGAACAAAATTACGCAAAAACATAAAACCCCAAAATGAGCCAAGCCACAATCACTAAGACATGATCACAATCTCAATTACAACATTACACATATCTTAATACAACAACAAATGACACATAGGCACAATTAAAGAAATCATTTCTTAAGTTAGCATTTATTCAACACTGCTTCCCCTTCTGTCCTCTACGCGACTCTGACAAAGAGGAAATCCTACGGGTTGAGGTACAAGGGTTTTCGGGGCAATTGAAATCAGTTGTCATTATTCTCAGTACCTTGTATGGAATACTGAGTTGATCAAGCTCAATGCTCCACACAATATACTGAGAGGTTCGGCGTTTGGTTACCAATGTCCCTAATTGACTTGATCTATCAACTCAACAACTCACACAATCACTAAGTTCGACTAGATCAAACAGCTCTGATACCAAAATGTAACATCCCAAATTTTGGACGTCACAAAGTCTAGTATATTACATTTTGTAATTAATCAGAGTTGCGCAACTCTAGGTTCGGATTAAAATATATTTTCATATACTACTTTCATTAATATTTATCATAAAAACTCCACCATCATTGTGGTATATATAAAACCACTTACAATCTAGTAAATCGTTTTAATCCAAACTTAGGGAAGGATACAATCTAGTTACCTCTAACGGTAATATATGAATAATCATAGAAATCCATAGATGGATTCATGTCTCCATAAATATTAATGCCTTATAAACAATTAAAGGGTGAGATTACAATCTCAATGAGTTCTTGCGTAACACCTCACCATATGTCTCTCATAGTCTTTTATTTATATGTTCTTACTCTTTAGCATAATCCATAAGAAATCTGATAAATACTATCGAACTCAGCGGAGAACCCGTACTCAACGTTAAGTATAACAATCGGGGCCTTGAACTCATGAGACATGACCTCTCATTCCAAGTATGCTAGCTACTTAGTCTTGTGATGTGGCGTGTATTTTATGTATAAACCATCAGTTTGTTATACTCATCTTTGTGTTCTCTCTCGTTTAGGCAAAACGATAACAAAATAATCAATCTTCATAGGAACTATAAAGGTCATTCAAGTATCATCGAACCATTACATAATCATGTTAAATATGTATCATATAACTTTAGTTGAATTAAGATTAGCATTGGATAGAATGGCACCCAATGGAAGAGAAAAAAACTAAATGGAAATGAGACACCGAATGTGAGTGTTTTTTGTTGTTGGGAAGATACTGCACCACTTTGACAAAGAAGAAGACGTTGATGAAGAACGCACTTGAAGAAATTCAAAGTGTGTATTGTGTACACACTAACCTTTAGGTTCAAATCGCCCCACCAACAAATGATTATTAGATGCAATAGGGATCAATAGCGATTTCCCTTCGTGATACTTTGAATAAATAGCGATTTCCCTTCGTGATATACTTTGAATACCTTGATTTAATTTGCACTATTACAACAAGCCTATCTTTTGATAATAGTTTACAAAATTATGTTTCTTATATTTCACTCATGCATTAGAGAAATACAAGATGATTTAGAGTAATGTAAATAAGAGAGGTTTGGTCTATAATCAGAACCAAATTCGTGTGTTTATGTCCCCTAAGTGTCTCTCTATTTATAGAGAATTTCATGCACTTAGTGAAGAGAAACAACTATTCAAATGATTCTGTCAATGAACGGTTAAGTTCCCGTAAAAATGAATAAGTATCACATTAGTCGTGTTGGTATAATGGTTAGTGTCCGTTGCTCTCCTCTGCGTGGTCGCGTGCTCGAATCCCATCGGTTGCAGAATTGCACCGTTTCATTAATTTTTAGTTTTAGCCGTTATTAAATTAAAGGCTTAAATATATGTTACCTCCCTGCAAATATCCTCATTATCCATTTATCCCCCTGTAAAAATAAAACTTTTAAAAAAGGTCTTGCAAATATAAATTATTTCTAGTTATCCCCTGCTGTTAGATTTTGTTAACATATATTTACGCAGGGGGGTAAATGGATAATAAACATATTGACAGGGGAGTAACATATATTTACACTTAACGCTGTTAACAAAATCTAACAGCAGGGGGTAACTAGAAATAATTTATATTTGCAAGGTCTTTTTTAAAAGTTTTATTTTTACAGGGGGGTAAATAGATAATTGGTATATTTGCAGGGGGGCAACATATATTTAAGCCTAAATTAAATCCAAAAAACCAAAAAAATGGCAACAAGGAGATTCGAACACAGAACAACAAACAATTACAACTCAAAACCCCAACAAATGGACCAACAACAATTCGGTGATGACTTAACAGAATCATATGGAAATATATTTTGTAAATATATCTCATAGTTAAAAACTAGATTTTCCACCATTTTATATTCCTCCTTTTTGGTTCCCAATTATTCCCGATGTCAAAGTTAATTTCCACAACCATTCAAAAACATTGTAACAACATCATATCACATAACAAACATCAATTACATACTATAATTTCCATTTCAACAATTCAACAAATCATCTTACATCATAATAATTTAGCTAAACATGACTTAATTTAGAAGCAACAATGTCCAGAGTCTACACAATCTTAACCACATCATATCATATCATATATAATGGACACCTATTTTCTGTACAATTATAAATTTCAACATGTAAATGCACCCAAACACGTTCAAATAGATTTTCAACTCAACCATCATCATCATGCATTTACTCATCATTATATTGCATCATCTCATTTAAACCCTTAAACACATTGATTCAAAGTTTCTGAACACAACCACTATTAGAGCTAATGACAAACTAAAGGAAATAATGCTAGGAGTGAAGAACTCACATTTAGAGCGGTTTTCATAAAATTAAGCAAGATATAGCTTCCACAAACTTCAATTAATTCTCCGCGGCTCCGCAAATAGCCAAAATAGTGGCGCGATTTGCTAATAATTCAAACACATTTAATACTAATAATTGACTCTAGGAATCAACATACCACTCATAAAATAAAGTTAGATTGGGTTAAAATTAAAACAAGTAAACTCATTCCTCAAGTGTTGACCTAATCCATATGATCCTTTTCATTCAAGCACAATGAACCTGGACACAGTTCTGCAATGTATCAATATATAATATGTAATGCCTAGTTTCCAATGTATAATCATATGACACTACATCAAGATTTTGTAAGGTAGCTGTAAGAAATGGTAAAAGTGGTCCAACAACATTAACGATCAAATGATGTAACACTTATAAACCGAAAACTATGCAACTAATTATAAGCATAATACAGTTAAGATAGCAGAAAATAAAATAAAATGGTCAGTTATTTTGCTGATATGAGTTTTTATTGTCATCTTTAATATTTTCACCATTTCACTCCAATGGAAGTTCTAGTGTTGTGAAGCAAGATATTATCTCACAACGGACAAATCATAGATCGATATTTAATTTAATCCCCCACTAATCTTCTTAAAATAAGGTAACTATGTGTGTTCTTTAAAAGTGTTGGAGAAATTATATATATTGAATATCTTTTATTTAAAATTATAGGAACTATATATCAATTATTGTGTACTGAAAAATGTGTTTAATAAAGTTGTCATTATGATGCATATAATATTATTCATACCCCATTCATATTGGAGAGTTGCTAGTGCAATTTATTACATAATCAAATTTATTTTCTTCTTGGATGGTGTTTGGTTGAAATCTTCAAACACTATTATTTTTCTCCATACCTTGTGGTGATGTACAAACCATGTCCTTCGCATATAATAGACTAATGCTTTTTGAAGTCAGAACAAAAAGTGAAATGTTAGAGGAATAATAATTAGAGACGCGGTAATTTGTATAACAAGTAAGTTATTACTCAAC
Source organism: Oxytropis ochrocephala (assembly GCA_020916435.1). Taxonomy (NCBI): domain Eukaryota; kingdom Viridiplantae; phylum Streptophyta; class Magnoliopsida; order Fabales; family Fabaceae; genus Oxytropis; species Oxytropis ochrocephala. The sequence goes on along the minus strand of CM037094.1, from coordinate 73,547,054 downwards.
TCAATACCATTAGTTACGGATATGCTTCCAAAGAGAGGCACTTCTTATTGGGTTTACACTTATATTCTTTATAGCCCATCTCTTTGCAAGGTTTCCTCTGATCCTTATTATCTTTACATGGAACTTCAATATTCATAACTGACATGTAATGAAAAAATGGACTATTATTAATGTTATTGAAAGAGAATAGATGTATTATGAAAAGGTAATGAAAGAAGGATTGATTGATAAGCTTAGCTTGATCATTCCTACCCCATCCATTTCTCTCTTTTGGTCTCGTTCCCCCGCCTCCTCCGGCGCTCTACATCTTCACCTTCATCTTCATCCCCAAATCGAATTGTTTTTTGAAAAACAATATCCATTGGTAAAAAGAAGAAATAGAAAAAAAGAAGAGAATCAGTGCAGAAATAAACTTGAGACTTTTAGCCATTCTTTTTTACGTCTATTGTTACTAATCAACCCAAAATGAAAAAATTGCTTTATAGTGTAAACATAAGTTGTATTTTTTACGTTGCCCAAGTTGTATGTAGGATTTATTATATTGCATGCACGTCACCCTAGCTTTTTTAATACAAAATATTTATTTTATGTCTTATTAATACATTAGTAGGTCATTTACCCCTTTAATCCAATTTAATGTTAAAAATGTTTGTTTAGCAATGGCCATTTTAAAGGTTATAATATTGTCAAAAAAAATTTGAAGGGTTAAAATAAAACTTAAAAACACACACAATATATGTGTGTGTGCGTGTGAGAGAGAGGGAGAGAGAGTTAGGATATATATTTATAAAGAAAGCTTATTCATAGTTTTCTATCTAATAGGTAAATTCCATCGAAGAGAGCAATTTACTAATAGTTAAATGTAGGATGTGGCTTTTCATATTTTTTATGATACAATGTGATTATTAATTTGCATTCTTATACTAAATTAAATAATTTCATTTTATGACCATTAAAAATGTAGAGTCAAATCATATAAAGACATGTTCATAGTGACTTTTTATTTCATCTTTTTTTACAACCTTTCATTTCATATAATATGTATATAATAGAATTCTGTTTTACATAGGAATTATATTATATTATGTTATATTATATTATATTATATTATATTATATTAAAGGTTAAATTATAGTTTTGGTTCCCCTATTTTGAAAAATCCGAATATTTGGTCTCCTGTTTTAAAACTCGGACATTTAGTCCTCCTATTTTAAAAAACTCAGCACATTTAGTCTAAAGAGGGTTTTTAAGTTTTTATTGCTGACTTGGCTTCCTACCAAAAAAATTTGTTGGCGTGACAATCATTAAATGACATGACAGCTGACTCAGCTTGCACACTTCACTGTCACGTCATTTAATGAGACACGTGTACATCCACGTCAACAGCTTATTATTTCATTATTATAACTAATTTAGATTTAGATTAGTAATAAAACATTAAAACAAATAATTAAATAACAAAATCAAAACTGAATAATAAAGCTAGAACCCTAATTTTTACGATCTCACCGTCTTCTTCATCACTCCCTCTTCTTCTTCTTCTTCTTCTTCATCGCCTCTTCTTCTCAACTCACATTCTTCTCATTTTCGTTCTTCTCCACCATATGTCTAGTGATATACTGATGTTATGAATAATGTTTCTTAGATATTTATGTTTGTATTTTGGTTAATGCATTATGTAATGAATGAAGCATATGTTTGTAATTAATTATGTTATGAATTGAACCTGCTATAATATGTTTATAAGCAGATTTTTGTAATGAATTGAATGTGTATGCAGTATAAACGTGTAGCACTAGCATGCCATTGCAGTATGCTTAAATTTGTTATTGCATAACTGCTTGAATCTGTCCATTGCAGCATAACAGAATTTTTTACTGCATAATTGCTTCAATCTGTCCATTCCATTGCAGTATAGCAGAATTTTTTACTGCATATTTAAATTGTTTCAACAGAATTTAACAGAGCAATTGTGCTATTTTTAAACTGCAAAACTGCACAATTGTTCCATTTTTAAACTGTACAATTGTGCTATTTTTAGACAGCAAAAATGCTGATTGCCTACTCAGAATGAGTTTGGATTTGTGAGTTTGCAACACAAAGCTGGAAAAGTCAAGCTTTAACAATACTTCCAAACAACTCCACATGAGCCTTAATCCACACCACAAAAGAATAAATTCTAAATCATAAAAATGCACAATCTGGCAAACCATTTCAGCAGACCAGAATATGCTATACTTCAAAATCATAAAAATGCACAATTTGATACAAATTCATTCCAAACTTTTTGAACCTCAAAATGATCAGTTAAACACCATAAGTACTATCCCAAAATATTTAGTGGAAAACTATTATCACAAAAAATAAAATGGAAAACTATTATCACAAAATTAATATCAATTTAATTTGAAGTCACAAAATTAGAGCAATTTCTTTATAATGAATTTTAAAATTAGAAATATAATGCAATATTCATAGAGTTTGGTGCATGCCTTAGGCACTTGTATGTACCCAAGAGAACTTAGATGAGATGGTAGAGGTCTTTTTTAACTTAACCAATGTCTTCAGATCGAATCCAGCCTTGGGTGCCAGTAGTGTTAAATCTCTTGAAGGAGAGCTCTATCGCCCATTGTGGTCCTACTTGGTTCGAGGGGTTTGTCCCTGCAGTTGCACGCAAAGGATACCCGAGTTATACCAAAAAGAGTTTGGTCCATTCACTCGCTTCAAAAACAAAACAAATGCACTTCATAATTAGAGACAAAAATGTCGTATTTCAGTGTTGAACATTCATTTGTATTTGAATGTTCAATGAACATAGTAGGAAAAATTTAGACGCAGCACGTCATCCTATTTTTTATATTAAAACAAAACATTTTTCTATAGAACAATATTAAAATATTTAACATGATTGATACATGTCTATAGCTATACAAAACAATTGTCGCCTCAATTGCATGATTCAGTAAAGATCCAAATTTTTATTTTTGCGTATTTGATTAAAATGTTACGCATTTTTATATTTCATATCAGAAAAATTGGAATTTAACCATCTCAAAAAAATAACCTTAAAATTCAGAAGTATCATATAGAAAAGGAGGGAGGTGAAGAGTCACAGATTTGAAGCTGGAGAGTGAGTAGCTGGCAATTGAGAGTTTGCATATTCAAATCTAGAGTAGATTTGTTTCTCAATGACAAATCATATGCGCGTTGTTCATTGGTGGTGAAAGAAGATCGAGAGATGAAGGATGACGATCGAGATAGGAAGAAAGGGAAAAATGAGCGTGAGGAGATGGAAATCACACATTTGCCTATTGAGTGATTGAATCGCTACATGTCACTTAGTTGTTGTTATCATCGTCTACGCATCGCACTGTTGTCACATTTTGTGGTGGGACTGTGAAAGGAGAAGATGACACAACTTTAGAGAGCCTTTGGGATATTAAAGAGTTTTAGAAAAAAAAACAGAGGCGCAGCAAGTTGGTTTTAGAGAGAGGGTGGGGTACACCCAGTTGAAAAATGGAAATGGAATTAAATAACTCTTACTTTAGTTCAAAAATTATAGAGTTGAATTTAAAATAATAGGGAGATTCCAAATAATAAGTTATTTTTTTTCCAATTTTTTGTTTTATTCTTATTTTCATTTTTTAGTGGAATTACTCAAGTGAGCATTTTTTTTCCATTTTAAATTTAACCTCAATATATATTACTAAACTATTTTGCAATGCTAACATTGTTTCATAAAACAAAAAACTATTTTGCAATGAATGTAATGAAATACTAAATGCAGATATAATATAATGTAATATAATATATATTAATCAATTTGGCATAAGAATTACTAACATGCGCTACCTTTATTTTATATAACACGCACTACTATTTGATCTCTTGTTTTATGTTGGTTATTTAATTAAAACTATGTACAATACTATATAATTTTTCAATAACCATAATCTGTGCATCGCACAAACATTATGAATTTATTTGGCGTCAAAGACAACACAACAATTGACTTCAAATACAACTCAGGTGTATATTTCACATTTAGCATTCATTTGAAAAGTTTTGGCAACCAATGTGTGTGTACTCACTGATAACTCTATTTTATAGAGTTATTTACGCTTTTAAAACTAACTAAATTGTGAGAATCTCAATTATATGTTTGTTAAACAAGGAAATACAAAAGAAAATCAGCATTTTTAGAAAAGGAGAAGTTTGAGATACATCATGGCAACTTGAGTCAGGGTTCCAGCTCCCCTGAGTAGGCTCAAACATCAACTCAGCATGTTTCTCCTACATTGCATAACCACAAAACATAATGATAATTAGGTCTCCATTAATTAAGAAAAGAACTAAATACAATAGAAATCAAGTTGCATAATTACCTGAGTCATTTTAGCGCGCTCGTCAACAAACTCCTTGTTATCCTTCCTCAAATGAGTGGCTCTATGCAGCTCAGGAATAGTGAGAGGGCGACCAGCCTTCCTAGACTGTAAAAATGAAACAAATTTCAATTTATATGTAAACTAAAAAGTAAAACAAAATTTTAAAATAGCTTACCAGTCTATTAGCATGATGAGGCAGGTTGACAGAGCCAAGGCAATGAAGCGAGCCACCCCTTTCTGATTGCCCTATTCGCTTGGCTTTTTCAACTTTCCCTTTCCATGTGTCTTTTTCCATTCACCTTGTATTGTTTCCAAACATCTTCACTCATATACTTTGGGCATTCATTTTTGGCTCTCAATTTGTAACACCAGTCTGATAATTGCTTGGACATTCTAATCCAAAAAACCCTCTTGACCTCCTCCTCATCTTCAGGTTTCCAAGCCACTATGGTCTATATTAAACAAAATCAAAACATGTATTAGTGAATATATTAACCATTAAACAATAAATTAAAATCAACAACATAAGAAATGACATAAGGTATTGATCATCACATAAGGTATTGATTGGTTCAACTTCAATTAACTCATTGACACCTGACATTTCATCCACTTGATAAGCAACCTCATCCCCCACATCAGTGGCTTCAATGTGACCCCGTGGTTTTGTCTTAATTGCAACACACCATCCTCTGCGAGTTGATGGGTATTGAACATAATACACCTGTCTAACATTTTCAGGCATGATAAAAGGATCATAAAGCTTATACCTCTTATCCATTTGAATGTCGACCGTATTACATTTTGGATTCAATTTCGTTCCTTTAACCGATGGATCAAACCAACTGCAATAAAACAAAACTTTTCTCTTTTCATAGTCTAAATACAAGTATTCAAGCTCATATATGCGTTGGATGACACCGTAGTAGTCATCTTCACCTCCTCTTGTTTCCCCTTTAACATATACACCACTATTAATGGTTTGTTTTCCCTCACTCCATGATTGAGTGTCAAATTTATAACCGTTAACGAGGTACGTGTGCCACTCACTAACTTCACGAAAAGGACCATTAGCTAAGTTCCTCAAGTGTTGGATTAGGGGAGTTGGTTCCGCTTCATAAACCTAATTAATAACATATGGAAAAAAATATAAGTAATGTCTCATATCTACTTTAAACGTTTGGCATTAAAATATTATTTTATTTACTTACTCTAGCCTTAAACCAGATTGGAAAACTTTCATGTATACGAACAAAAGACTCTTCGGCCGGTATACCCTCAATTTGTAAGAATGCGCTGGAATGTTGTAATTGAAAGTTGATCAAACCATGATTTAACTTCATACTCTAAAGGTGTAAAGATTAAAGACTAAATTGAAAGCACACTTACTCAAGATATGGTTTAACTTCAGTGCAATTGATCAAGACATGAACATGTGCTGATGTCCACTCCTTTTGTGATAACCAATGAGTCTTCTTCTTTCCCGAGGGGCGACCGGGTTTGTTAAACACAGATAAAGTGAGTGAGTCTCTATCTTCTTCAACCTCTATTTCGTTTCTATTATTTGTTGACAACATAAAGTTGTTGAAATAATGAGAACAGAAATAAATGGTTTCACGGTGCAAGTAAGCTGTGCAGATAGATCCTTCGACTCTAGCTTTATTCTTCACAGATCGTTTATAATCACCCATTAATCTAAACGTATGGAGGAAGTGGAGTTAATTAAACAAATAGTCATACTAAATATGAAATTTAGTTAAAATGTTGAAATTATTAATTACCTCTCAAATGGATACATCCACCTATAATGAACGGGTCCACCAAGCATTGCTTCATATGCAAGGTTAACCGGAAGATGCTCCATCGAATCAAAGAAACCAGGAGGAAGTATTCTATCCAACTTACAGATAATGAAAGGAATATTTTGCTCCATCTTAATAAGATCATTCTTTCTCAATGTTGAAGAACATATATTCTTAAAAAATTGGCTCACTTCAGTTAGTGGTTCCAAAACACACTTTGGCAATGAGTTGAAAGCAATTGGAAGTTTACACTCCATGAATACATGACAATCATGACTTTTCATCCCGTGAATCTTCCCGGTATTCACATCTGCACATCTTGCAAGATTAGAAGAATAGCCATCTGGCATCCTCAATCCTTTCAACCATCGACAAACATCTTTTGCTTCTTCGGGTGTTAGATAATAATTGGCTTTGGGTTTTAGCATTTTGCCATTAGCCAATAGCACCAAATTCAAATTAGATCGAATGTTGGTATTGCTACAGTATAGAGCGGCATCTAACCTAGCCTTATTGTTGTCTTTGGTTTTATCTTTCACATTCATCACAGTGTAAAATATGTTGTCAAAGAAATTCTTCTCAGTGTGCATAACATCGAGATTGTGTCTCAATAGATTATCTTTCCAATATGGGAGATTCCAAAATATGCTTCTTTTTGTCCAGTTATGATCCCGTCCATATCCATCCACTCGGGGGAGCTCACCTACCTCTGCGGCTTGTGGCAAATTCATAACTCTACTCCATATTTCATCTGATGTCAACAAAGGCGGCAGGCCATCTCTTTCAACTACCCCTTTCTTGAATGCCCTCGTGTTCTTTCTAAACACATGATCTGGCTGTAAGAATCTACGATCCGAGTCAAACCAAGAACTCTTTCCCCGTGCTTTCAAATGGAAACGCTTTTGTGTGTTCCATGCGGTGGGGCATGCTAATTTACCATGAGTTCCCCAACCCGACAACATACCATAAGCTGGGAAGTCATTAATTGTCCACATCAATGCCGCTCTCATCAAAAAAATTCTTCTTTTTTGCTGCATCATATGTCCAAACACCCTTCCACAATCTCTTGAGATCATCAATTACAGGTTCCAAAAAGATATCTATGTTAGCTTTTGGATTTTTTGGACCAGTATCGAGACAAGTCAAAACATAAACGGTTTAGTCATGCACATCTCGGAGGAAGATTGTAAGGGGTAACAATGACCGGCCAACAAGAGTAGGGAGAAGATGATGCTTGGATATATGGAGTAAATCCATCAGAGCACAAGCCAAGTCGAATATTTCGTGGGTCTGAGGCAAAATCCGGATGGACTCGATCAAAGTGTTTCCACGCCTCACCATCAGATGGATGGCGTAAAATATCTGAGGTATGTCTATTCTCATAATGCCAAGTCATTTTCTTCGCAATTTCAGCCGATGCAAACATTCTTTGCAACCTTGGAACAATAGGCAAATAGAACATCGACCTTACAGGAATGGGTTTATAGTTACCTTTGTCTCCTTTACGAACATGATACCTCGACTTTCCATAGAATCTGCACGCTTGTAGCGCCGAATCGGTTTTACCAAATTCGTTGTCGTAAAACAACATGTGCCCATCCTCACAACAGTCAATCTTCTTATATTCCAATCCCAACTTTGAAACTAACATTTTTGCTTCATAATAACTTTTGGCAAATTATCCTTATTAGGTGTCCTGCTTCAACATCATTTGAGTCACAAAATTTAAACCCAATTCGTAAATATTGCTCATGGACTTGAGAGCTAAAAGCTTCACACACATAGATAATTTTGACTCTGGCGAGCCTTCAAACAACAGTGTGTTTGCCTCTTTTAACACGCAATAAAATCTTTGTGCTTCTTCATTTGGAGCTTCATCATGATCGTCATATTGAGGCTCATCAAATGGTACATTCACCCCAAGACCATCACAAATCATGTTTTCCATCATCGATCGAAATTGCTCATTAGCTGGAACACGAAAACTAGAACTACTTGAAGCCCCTAAGTCAAAATTTGGAAGTCGTTCTCCATGGTCCTCCCATAAAAACTCTTCAGCCCCTAAATTGCTCATGTTGCCACGCTACCCATAAAAACTCTTCAACCCCTTTAACAAAAGTTTCTTTCAAAAAAGATCTTCCTGGATATAACCTATCATACACCCAACCACAATTTAATTGATTCCAATTCATCTACACACATTTTAAAAAAGCGAGTTAGATTCCCATAAAAATTCCCAACATATAACATATCAAAGTAGTGGCATCGATATTATCTCGGTGGAAATGATTTCGAGCCGAATATGGGGGTCAAGGACAGCACAAAACCCTTTTCCATCCAAGTAGTGAAGGAAGTTATTTCGAACTCCCAACCTTACCGTTGTTAGAATTGTCTCTCAATGGAGATGATTTCGAGCAAAATATGGGGGTGAGTGAAACAACACCTCACCCTTTTCCATCAACAACACAATAAAAACATCCGATATAGTCATCTAACCTAGGGGTCATCAAACATCAAAACAACTATTTAACACAATTTCAATTTCAAAATTAACGTACACTTTACAACAATTATCAATTCCAAATTAACAAACATACACTTCTCATTTAACATCTCCAACAACATACACTTATCATACATTATTATTCAACATAATAACAATCCTAAACACTAATATCAATCAAATTCATAAAGAAAAATAATATTTCAATAACTTCAAATCAAATTCCTAAACACTATTATTACTTTCTAAATAAAAATCATTCCTAAACACTAATATAATCAAATCAATTTCTAAACATTTCAAAAATCATTCCTATACACAAATGTCAATATCTATCTTAAACATTAAAATCAAATAAATTTTCAAACATTCTAAAAATCAATCCTAAACACTAAAATCAAAATTAAAGAAACACTAACCGTTTTGAGTCACGAATCCAACGATCTCTTGGCGTTACGGTGACGATGTGCACTCCGGTGCGTTGGTGAGCAACAAATCGTTCCTATGGGTGAGGAAAGAAAGAAAAATCATTAGAGGGAGTTAGAGAGGGAAGTTCGGAGAGAAAGAGAGAGAAAGAGTGAGAAAAAACAAACCTTAAGTGATGGTGGAGGAAGTGGTGGCGGCGTGGACGGTGGTGGAGGTGGTGGTGGCGAAAATGGAGAGATATGGGTGGTGGTGGTGTTGGGGTCGGAATAGGAAAGGAGAGAAATGAGTGAGAGAAGAGAAAGAAGTGGGAGGAGGAAAGGTAAGCTTCGGTTAGATTAAAAAAGTTAGCGAGGGAAATTTTATTTTAGCGAGGGAATTATATTAGCGAGGGAAGTTTTGATTTAGCGAGGGAATTATTACATTTAGCGAGGGAATTCAAAAACGAGTTATGTGGTACAGCTGTGTTTAAATTTAGCGACGGAAATATAAATTTTAGCGAGGGAAATATTAAAAAAAAAAAAAAAACAGCGCAGCTTTAGCGACGGCCTTATCCGTCGCTAATTCCCTCGGTATAGCATTTTTAGCGACCCTTCTCCATTCCCTCGCTAATTTCCCTCGCTAATACTGTTTTTTTTGGTAGTGCAAGAGCACTTAGATGAGGTGGTAGAGGTCTCTTTCAACTTAACTAATGTCTTGAGATCGAATCCAGCCTTGGGTGCCAGTAGTGTTAAATCTCTTGAATGAGAGTTCTATCGCCCATTGTGGTCCTACTTGGTTTGAGGGGTTAGTCCCTGCAGTTGCACGCAAAGGATACCCGAGTTATACCAAAAAGAGTTTGGTCCATTCACTCGCTTCAAAAACAAAACAAATGCACTTCATAATTAGAGACAAAAATGTCGTATTTCAGTGTTGAACATTCATTTGTATTTGAATGTTCAATGAACATAGTAGAAAAAATTTAGACGCGGCACGTCATCCAATTTTTTATATTAAAACAAAACATTTTTCTATAGATAAATATTAAAATATTTAACATGATTGATACATGTCTATAGCTATACAAAACAATTGTCGCCTCAATTGCATGATTCAGTAAAGATCCAAATTTTTATTTTTGCGTATTTGATTAAAATGTTACGCATTTTTATATTTCATATCGAAAAAATTGAATTTAACCATCTCAAAAAAATAACCTTAAAATTCAGAAGTATCATATAGAAAAGGAGGGAGGTGAAGAGTCACAGATTTGAAGCTGGAGAGTGAGGTAGCTAGCAATTGAGAGTTTGCATATTCAAATCTAGCGTAGATTTGTTTCTCAATGACAAACTGTTGTGGTTGTTCCGCTGGTGTGAAAGAAGATCGAGAGATGAAGGATGACGACTGAGATAGGAAGAAAGGGAAAAATGAGCGTGAGGGAGTTGGAAATCACGCATTTGCCTATTGAGTGATTGAATCGCTACATGTCACTTAGTTGTTGTTATCATCGTCTACGCGTCGCACTTTTGTCACATTTTGTGGTGGGACTGTGAAAGGAGAAGAGGACACAACTTTAGAGCAAGAGCCTTTGGGAGATTAAAGAGTTTCAAAAAAAACACAGAGGCGCAGCAAGTTGGTTATAGAGAGAGGGTGGGGTACACCCAGTTGAAAAATGGAAATGGAATTAAATAACTCTTACTTTAGTTCAAAAATTATAGAGTTGAATTTAAAATAATAGGGAGATTCCAAATAATAAGTTTATTTTTTTCCAATTTTTTGTTTTATTCTTATTTTCATTTTTTAGTGGAATTACTCAAGTGAGCATTTTTTCCATTTTAAATTTAACCTCGATATATATATTACTAAACTATTTTGCAATGCTAACATTGTTTCATAAAACAAAAAACTATTTTGCAATGAATGTAATGAAATACTGAATGCAGATATAATATAATGTAATATAATATATATTAATCATTTTGGCTTAAGAATTACTAACATGCGCTACCTTTTTTTATATAACACGCATACTACAAGAAAATCGCTTGTTTTATGTTGTTTATTTAATTAAACTATGTACAATACTATATAACTTTTCAATAACCATAATCTGTGCATCGCACAAACATTATGAATTTATTTGGCGTCAAAGACAACACAACAATTGACTTCAAATACAACTCAGACGTATATTTCACATTTAGCATTCATTTGAAAAGTTTTGGCAACCGATGTGTGTGTGTACTCACTGATAACTCTATTTTATATAGAGTTATTTACGCTTTTAAAACTAACTAAATTGTGAGAATCTCAATTATATGTTTGTTAAACAAGGAAATACAAAAGAAAATCACCATTTTTAGAAAAGGAGAAGTTTGAGATACATCATGGCAACTTTATATATTTTGTGGTATTTTTATGTGTTTGTTAAATTGCTACAGCAATAGACCCTGCAATGATCGCTCCTGCAATATGGTTGGAAGCATTTACCCTGCATCGCTAACAGCAACGATCGCCCCAGCAATCTTCATAACACAGAATGTCCCAGCAATCACATGATGATGTCATGGTGCGTCAAAAGTTAGGCAAATGACAAAGTGGGAGATTGCAGTGCCTAACCTAAACTCCGTAGCTCACAAGAGTCATCCTCCAAAGTGACATTTGTCCTCACCTCATTGGACATATTCTCTTGATATGATGGGTGGTCACTTCAAGCTTTTTGTATGAGTTGGAAAAAGTAAAACCTTACTTCATCTTGAAGTAACCTTGTTGCCCAAGACTACTCACATCATGAAGCCTATAAATACTGTTAGGAATTTATGCAGCAGAAGCTTGCAAAACCAATGCAACAGTGACACGGTTTGCAGACAAACAACCAGAAATGATTCAAGATTATCAAAACAATGTTACAGATTTTGTTCTTCGATCGAGATCAATCCTATATCGTCTAACAAGTAAAACGCACAAAGATTTAGAGGTCAATTTCACTAGGATTCTGAAATTGATCTTAAATCCCCAATTTCAAACCGATGAACCCTAAAACGCAATTACGAACCCTAAAACCAAAATTGATCAAATTGCAGAGAAATTAAAGAACGCAGGGAACGTGTTTACCAGTTCAAATCAATTGATGCTTACATCCGGGGACCAAGCCAAATTGCTTGTCCATTTGCATTAGATCTTGAATTGAAGGTTTACACAATTGAATATGAACTCCCAATGGTGTTTCCCCCTCACAACCCATTCCCCACGATTTCCCAGTCACTCACCACACGGTCAATTACTGTTAGTTCTCATTACAATCATTCGAGCTAGCTATTTATAGAATTACAAGTTTTGGCGCCTAACTTGCTATTCAAGTAACTAACCAACTAACTCTTGAAACCGATAGTAACCAACTTCCAAGTTGCTTCTGGTGTCTTGATGTTTGATCTGTAATGCCACGTAGGATCCACCTCAGGTGTGAGCTAACCAATAGAAGTGCCACATATACAACAATCTCCACCTTGGCACTTCAAACCCCAATGCAAATGACTTAACTTCAAGCAATGTAACTTGGTCCAAAACCTCCACTTAGCCACAATCAACATTCAACAGGTCCAAGCAGTGCTTGAACTTGGCTAAGGAACAACCTTGGTGATGAAATCAGCGGGGGTCAGTATCTTTATGAATTTTCTTAATGACCACCTTGCCTTCAGCAATGATATCTTTTATCCAATACAACCTTGTATCAATGTGTTTTGTCCTTTTGTGGAATGTTTGATTCTTGCATAGATGGATTGCACTCTGATTATCACAGTGTATTGTCACACTGTCTTGCCTTATTCCAAGTTCATTCACAATCCCTCTAAGCAACAGAGCTTCTTTTACTGCATCTGTTATACCAATATATTCAGCCTCAGTTGTTGAGAGAGCCACTACATGTTGTAGAGAGGCTTTCCAACTCACTGTGTTACCATATAAAGTGAACACATACCCAGTCAAGGAACTTCTTTTGTCACGGTCACCAGTAAAGTCTGAATCAACATATCCAATTACTCCACCTTGAGCTACATCCTCTTTCCTATACCTTAATCCGAGTTTGCAGCTCCCTTTGAGGCACCTTAGAATGTTCTTGACAGCTAGCCAATGTTGTTGGCCTGGATTTGCCAAATACCTGCTGACTAAGCTTAGAGAGTAAGCCAAGTCAGGTCTTGTACACACCATTGAGTACATTAGGCTACCAACAGCACTAGCATATGGGGTTGCTTCCATTTCCTTCATTTCTTGCTCAGTGCTAGGACTGTCACTCTTAGACAGTTTGAACTGTGAACCAATGGGTACATTTGTTGGTTTTGCAGACAACATATTGTACCTATTTAGTACCTTCTGAATGTAGCCACCTTGTGTAATTGACAAGCCTTCATTCCTATCAATTTCCATTCCAAGTATCTTCTTTGCTTGACCTAAATCCTTCATTTCAAATTCTTTCATTAGAAGCTCTTTAAGCTTGCTAATTTCTTTCTTACTCTTGCTAGCAATTAGCATATCATCTACATATAGAAGTAAATAGATATAGTTTGATTCATCTATTTTTCTATAGTAGACACAACTGTCAAAGTTGCTCCTCTTGTACCTTATGTTCAACATATAGTTGTCAAACCTCTTGTACCATTGCCAAAACTGGATTCGATCCAGGACCTTGATTAAGCTGGAAGAGACTTCTACCATCACATCCAAGTACTATTCGGTAGATCCTAGTCTTATCTGTTTGCAATTCTTAGAACCAGATCTTAGTACTGTTAGTAGTTTGACCTTGACTTGCTGTTTAGTCAACAAGGGCTTTATTGTAATTTTGCAATTGTTTTACTTTACTCTTTCTAAATCTTTATTAGAGATTCGGTTTTGGCAATTTTTGCCCTTCTCTCTTATGTAATTCACTATATAGTGAACCTTTCAATCAATGCAAGAATAAGAGATTTCAATCAATTCAGTTTCTCTAGAGTAAATAGAATAACAAATTGGTATCACGAGCCCTACCTTGGGGCCTTGATCAAGAATTTCTCTGAAGAAATTTCAATTTCTTCAAGCTCGCTCAAGAATGGCGAATTCGAACAATGGAAATGAAAACAACTACATACAACCATCAATACTGAAACTTGATGGACACTATGAGCATTGGAGTTTACTCATGGAGAATTTCCTTCAATCAAAGGAGTATTGGTCGTTGATTGAGAATGGCATTCAAGAAGCAACACCGGGAGTACCAGTGACAGAGGCGATACTGAAGAAAATCGATGAGTCTAAACTCAAAGATTTGAAGGCAAAAAACTACATGTTTCAAGCAATCGATAGACCTACACTTGAAACAATTCTGAAGAAAGATACTGCGAAACAAATTTGGGATTCTTTGAAGGCAAAGGTCCAAGGCAATGCTCGGGCGAAGAGATCGACACTTCAAGCAGCAAGAAAGGAGTTTGAAGCGTGTGAAATGAAATCGAGTGAAACCATTAGTGAATACATTCCTCGAGTCATGCAAATTGCGAACAAGATGAGGATTCACGGTAACAAAATGGATGACGGTGTAGTTGTTGAAAAAATCTTGAGATCGCTCACCAAGAAGTATAATTACATGGCTTGCTCTATTGCAGAATCGAAGGATACAAAAAAGATGTCTGTAGATGAAGTCCATAGCTCCTTAATTGTTCATGAGTAAAATTATCTTCGGTTTGGAAAGAATTGCCCTGAAGAACAAGTTTTGAAAGTTGCAGTTCAAGAAAGAGGTCTTGCAAATGGTGGAGGTAGAGGAAGGGGAAGTTCCAGAGGAAGAGGTAGAGGAAGGAAATCGCGTGACACAGTAGAATGCTATAAATGCAAAAAACTAGGGCACTACAGGAACGAATGTCCTGAATGGGATAAAGAAACTAATGTTGCACACTACTTGGAGGCTGACAGTTAATAATTGATGTTGCTATTGGTATCCTCAACTGATGATAAAAACCAGAACTCTTAGGTATGGCACATTGACTCAAGTTGTAGTGTTTACTGTGTAAATAATAGAACATTAGATGATAGTGTAGAAGAGACACTATTAATGGTAAATACTGAGAGTAAGGGAGATGATAAAGATTTGGTCTGGTATTTGGATTAGGGGTGCTTAATTCATGAGTGGAGATAAAACTTGTTTTGAGAGTCTTGATGAATATTTCAAACAGAGTGTAAGAATAGGAAATGGCATGAAATTGCAAACTGCTGGTAAGGGGAACATAAAAGTGAAGATGAATGGTATTACTCACCTTATATCAGATGTATTTTACATTCTTGCACTCAAGAGTAATCTGTTGAGTATAGGACAACTCCAAGAAAATGGTCTCACTCTGTTGTTCAAAGGAGGAGAGGGAAATTGCAGAGTCTATCATCCTGAGAAAGGCCTCATACTGGAATCAAAGGTTGCATCAAATAGAATGTACAAGTTGTTTGTAAAGAACTTGGAAGATAAGAAGCACAACACCCCAAAATGTCTTCAAGCCTCAAGTGATGAAGTGACTCATTTGTGGCATTGCAGAATGGGACACTTGAGCAACCATGGATTGACTACTCTGCGAAGGCGAGCATGGTAAGAGAGTCTGCCAAGTATAGCACAAAAATGTGCACAATAAAAGTGCCATGCACAACTCATTTCTTCAGAATGAGGAACTCATATCATATTCCCAAATATTAAAATACAAAATGAAGATTCAAGAATAAATTTAAACTGTAAGGTTTTTTGTTTGGAAACTAAGTTAATTCTAAATGGAGTATATGTCTTGAAAATACAAGTTTGAAGAGGTAAATGCAGACTTTATAACGTAGAGAGGATAAATGTCAAGGCGTTTCAAAGTACAATGTAACATCCCTAATTTTTAAATTTCGATTTATGGAAATTAACGAGTGATTTATTACTCGAATAGGTAATAAATCAAGTCACGGATATGAGACTGTTACGAAAGCCATTTATAATTGCTAGAGAAAATAATTTAAATGCATAACTGAGTGGAAATTAGTACTCTAAGGGTATTTTAGGATTTATACGACTTAGTTAAATGATCTCCGAGACACAAAAGTATCCAAAATACTCTCTCATTCCACACTTGTGATAAAGAATTGAAAGAAAAGGAAAGAGAGGAATAAAAGAAGAAAAAAAAAATAAAATAAGAAGGAAACGTGAAACAGAGAGTGAACCGTGAGAAGAGGAAGAATGGGTATGGAGGAAGAAGAGGAAAAATGGAAGCCTTAAACTCATCAAAACACAATTCTTCCTTCACCAAAAATGATCTCCTCATCATCCTCTTCGATTTGGTACCAAAATCATCATCAACAACTCACACTCTCTCACTTTGCCATTTTCGAATTTGAAGCTCAAAATGGAGGTTTTGTTGTTCAAGCTCAAAGGAAAGTTTTGGATGGTGTTTGGGAGTAATTTCAAGGTGGATTGCACAAGTGTTGGAGTTTGATTTGGGGTTTTGAATAACTAAGAGGTTAGGGTTCAATTTTGAATTATGTGTGAATAGTAATTTCAAAGTTGAAGATGATGAATAGTGGTTGTTAATTCAAGAAATGACTTAAGAGTTTGATTGGTGATTGTGTAGGAAAAGTTTGGAGATTTCGATTCGGAGCTATCCTCAGACGAAGTGAAGAATTCGGTATTTGATCAAATAAGAGGTCTCGTGATCGAGTGGAAAGCTTTAGGAGCGGATTCGGAGTCGCCGGGAGCGTGTTATGGATTTGGGAAGCGTTAGTGTGTTTATGTCGGAAACGCATTCTCGCGAAAGATTTGGTATTTCGTGATTGTCATCACGAGAGGTGAGTTTTACTCGCTTAGGGAATTTTAAACATCGTTTTTGAACTATGTTTGAATGATTTTCAAATTCGAAGTTTCGAGAATTTTAGAGTCAAAAACGCTATTTTACGAAAATGACGCGTGTTTGAAAATTTAAAACGAAACCATAATGCTTTGATTTTTGAATTGATATGTTTGGACTGGATTATGTGGAATATTGTTTGTTTGGATGTGTTTTAAAGTTGGGTGTGAATCGGTTGAATTTTCAAATCTATTGGAAAACCGTAAAATTTTGTATATGTACGACATTAATGATTTTGGAATAAAATGAGGTCTGGACTGGTTTTTCAGGTAAATATTATTTTTGGGATGTCCGTATTACAGAGGAAACTCTGCCGAAATTTTGTTAGAAATTTTGATACAAATTCAAAGTGGTTTTGAAATAACGATTAATATTATTATTATTTCGAAAAACCGAACTAGTGAACGTGTGTGGACTTATGTCTTGGAAAATAAACCGAACGAAATGTTCTATTTTTATGTTTTGGCTAGGGATGATTATAAATCATCTAAACCTATCCATGAGACCTATAATTATAAACTATATGGAATTGAAATAATGCTTATGGAAAATGATATGCTCTATCCATATGTTATTTACGATATATAAATATATCGAGTTGAGGTGACGACCTCTATGCGTTAGTATGCTAGGGGAGGGCAGTCATGAGCCCTGGCCCTAGGCCCCAATGTTAAAAAGAATTATTCCGCCTTTGAGAGTTGTACACTTATTGGCTATGACCGGGGTCCACCCATGCTTCTTTTAGGTTGTTGGTGGTGTACTAAAATTAATAAAACTTTATTGTAATTCATTCTTGGATTACTATGTGATTCCATAATTCATATAATAGAATTGCTAAGAGATCCAGTAAAGTATTAACTTGTCGTGTCTATGTTTTATGTTTCTACAATTCATATAATAGAATTGCTAAGAGATCCATAGTAAGTATTAACTTGTCGTGGTGTCTATGTTTTATGTTTCGGCAATTCATATAATAGAATTGCTAAGAGATCCAGTAAGTATTAACTTGCTGTGTATATGTTTTAATTGGCTCATGAGTGTGGCTAGGGGTCACGGTAAAGCTCACTGAGACAAGTTGTCTCACCCAATATATTGTGGTTATTTTACGAGAAACAGGGGAAAGAGGAAAGCTAAGAAGCACGGCTAGTTGAAGCTTGTGTTGAAGATGGCTAAGGAGCATTTATGCTTATGTATTTCCGTTTGTGTTTCTTTGTATTTTGGCTGTATAACTTGTATTGATACAAGTTGTATATTATGTTCCGCTACTCTGATATATTCGGATATGTAATATTAGCATTGCAATCGCGAAAAATTTTCAGGGTGTTACATTTGGTATCAGAGCGGTTCGACCTAGTCGGACGTAGAGACCTTATGGTCAAGAGGTTAGATAGAGTCACTTAGGGATTGTGACAGGCAATTGTTAGAACCTTCCAGTATGTTATGTGAAGCTTTGAGCTTGATCAACTCAATTTTTCATGCAAGGTGCGGGGAATGATAACGATTGGTTGCCTTAGCCCCAAAATGTCCAAACCCTACACTATAGGAATTTTGGCCTTTCGGTTTATCGAGCACGCAAATGCGAAAGCAAAGGGCTATAGTTGGTGTTCGAGAAGCAAGCAAAGCGATGGACAGCCTAGTTGGTTCGAGGAAACGGTGGGCGAATGTTCAATCAGTGAACCAGGTGCAATTGCAAAAAAATTGCCGTGGAAGCTATCGTAGGTTCTGCAGGGAACTACAATTAAGAAAAGCGTTGAGCGATAATAATGACGATGATCGTAAGACCTGTTAAGATTAATTGATGCACCCGAGGTCCCGACCGCTGATTAGTCGATCCTAGCGATTATGGAAATATTATCCTATATATAACCTTACTTTATGGATAGAATAAACCCCGACTTAGATTGCGGTTAGAGGTTCCTCCGGATAGCGCAGTATTGATAAGGTTCCTTTTTCCTTAAAGCCATATTGCGAAAATGCTATGAAGCCGACCCTAGTAGGTTGTAGTGCAATCTCTGTGATTGGCTACGGAACCCAATGTTGATCGAGTTAGTTATGATCACGGTTTTTGAACCAAGTCTCAATCAAGATAAGAGCGATGGTGATTTTTGATGGTGACATGTACCGGAGTAGACGTCATGGAAAGAATTCTCACCACCTTGTCATGTAACGAGGAAGGAAAGTGATTTATTCTACGAATGCTCTGATGAGGATGCACATTCCGAGTAGACTAACACTCATCTTTGGGATGCAAACCTAAGGTATTCCTTTTACTCGGAATCATTTCAAGGAACGATTTACGAATCGATTCGTTTCCTTCAGATTCGAGACTGTAAACAGCGTAACGTATTAATTTAAAGCGAGTGTTATGTCGGTTAGGAAGTATCTTTGCTATGTTGAGAGATTAGATCAATTCTATATATTGGAAGTATGTATGCTCTTGAGAAGATGTCCGGAATATGACTAGAGTTACGGAAGGTCTTTGAGGTGATATGGAACAAGGATTTAGTTTTCATTCTCGTGAATAATTATCCGGCTTTGGTTTAGCAAGTCTTGAAAATGGATTCCTCAAAGCCTAGCAAGTGTCCTATGGTAAGAGTATAATTGTGTTAAATGTCATTGGGGATTAAATCGTGCTCTGTTGCAAGGAGGAGGTCATTATGCACGGTAATGCTAAATTAGGAACCCTTAAAGCTCGGACAATCAAGCTTTGAGGTAATCTTTAGAAGGGTACAAGTTTCCTCGGTGATAAATATGTTAGCATATTGTATGACAATAAAGCTACCCGTTGTTTATCCTTATAGCTTATGTAAATCGGGTAGGATTATTTGTGTCTCCTCATCACAACCGATGTTTCGAGAAGATTGTTTCGACCGAACCATTTGGTTCTCTCTTTGAATTTGTGGATTGTTTGGACCATTAAGGAAGTGGTTAGACTTTTCCCTCCGGATGGCAAGTCTTTATTTCTATGTACGGAAGTTTTTATTTTTGTGTTGTCTGCAACTACTGGAATTGGTTTGTATTTATCATCTGTTCAAGTTATCAATGAATTTTCCTAGATGTATTTCCGGATAAAGTTTTCTATAGAATTAGTTCCGTGTACGGAACCAATAGCCATAACTTCTTCGAATGTCTTCCTTAGAATCAAATGAATCCGAACCCCAACTTGGGAATTAACCTCAAAGGGATTTATTTGACCGAACGGTTCTCTATGTGGTACTCCTGTACTACGTGTTAACAAGAATGATGAGAGTATGAGGTTGTGTAGCGATTATCGTTAGCTGAACAAGTGGCTATCTAGAATAGATATCTATTGTCAAGGGTAAATGATTTACTTAATCAACTTCAAAGTGTGGTTGCTTTCTCAAAGAATTGATCTAAGATTAGGATATAAACAGATCAGAGTGCGCAGCTGAAGTGTGGTGGTAATTATGGAGGAGAATTAGGTGTACTCAAAGACTATTGAGGAGCGTATTTTCGTAATGTTCTAAGTTTACTCAAAGTGAAGAAGTATAGTGCTAAATCTTCTAAGTGGGATTTTGTAATGACAAAGGTCAAAACTGCGTTGGATTAAGAACGCCCAACATCGGTGATTAAAGGCGTAAGTTCTTAGGACTTGCTGGTTATTATCGAAGAATTATTCAAGGATTCTAATAGTTAGTTTTTCCTCTTATCTCGTTAGCTCATGCGAGGGCCAACAATTTATTTGGAATGACGATTTGGAAGGATGCTTCCTAGAGTGGTAATCGCAATTTACTTTTGCTCCAATCTTAATTCTCCCGGTCCGTCATTTGGAAATCCAAAGTTCTGATGGCGCGCATCGGGGAGGGGTTAGAAAGTGTGATTATTCGGAAAATCAGGTGGTAGCTTATGCATCTAAATAGTTGGAGCCACATGAAGAAAAGTATTCAACTCATGATTAGGAGTTGGCAGCTATAGTTTACGCAGTAAAGAATCGAAGACACTATCTTTATGGGTCTAGTTGTAAAGTCTTTAGTGATCACAACAAAGTTGAAATATCCGCCGATCATAACGAGCTGAATAACAATCAAGTAGGCAAAGTATCAATGAAGTTGAATGAGACTATATGTCTTATTCCATGTTATGTTTCCCTTATATGAGTATGTTTTGGTTTGTAACCGTACTTATTATAAGTTGTATAGACCATTTCGGCTACTCCTGTTAAGATAATAAACGAAAGGGAGTTGCTAACCTATGAAGCTAGGAGCTCTGTCTCTGATGTAAGGTCTAAGACAGGCTATGTGTTGAGATTGGTAAATATCGAAAAGCTTGAGTATGTTTAACATCCGAAACAGAGTTTGTATCCTTTGAATATGTCTAATTCGTTCATTTCATTAAAGTATTATTTTGGAAAACCAATGTTGTATGAGACCCCATGGAGTAGGAAATCTATTCACACGGTGGAATTGACCATCCACGAAATGACATTGTTGGGATCTTTTAGAGAATTGAATCTCAAAGTGGCAGCAGAGAAGAGTCGGATAGTGTTAAGGCACGTTCGAATTTCGAATGCTTTGAGAAACCTAATCGGTGAAGGCCTAGGGGTTGGTGTTGAGCTACAATCTCAGAAATGATTACCAAATTATACCCAAGACAGTGGTAGTATTATCTGTTCCGATGGTAGGGTTGTGTACCCAACGTTATTAATGAGAAGAGTCAGATTTTTGAGGGAGTTTATCGGAGCTAGTATTCAGTTCACCCTGGATCCACCAAGATGCTATTGTAATTCATATTACGAATTACCAGTTATTATTGCAATTCGGATAATGAATTGCCAGTTATTGTAATTTAATTAATAAATTACCAGTTTAAGGATTCTTATTTGAATCGAGAGAGTGGCCAGGTATGAAATCAGGTATTATGGAAATTGTAGCTAAGAGCTTGACTCGACGAAGGATTAGAGCGAGCACAGAAACCCGCAAGCAAGTTGCAACCATTGGAGGTTCCAATGTGGAAATGGGAAGATACCTCTATGGATTTTGTTATAGTTGGCCAAGAGGCAAGTCGGTAACGATGCTAATGGGGTAGTGTGGATCGATTGACCAAATCCGCTCACTATATTCCGTTAGGAACATTTTAAAGTATCCAAGTTAGTAGAAGTGTATATGAACCATATCATCAGTTGCATGGAATTTTTACAAAGATGGTGTCGATCACAACTTAAAGTTTAAAGGAGGCTTTAGGAATTAAAGTGTACGCGTCGAGCGAACTAATTAGACTCTTGAAGATATACTTCAAGTATGTGTTATGGTAGCTGGGGAGAAATGGAAAACTCCATTGTAATGGAAGGAAGACAATTAGAATTGGAAATAGTGATAAGGTAATCTTGTAAGTATCTCCAAATTATCTATCTTGGCTAAGCATGAACAAGGCGAAAGGCACCTTGGGCGAGGGCGATTGCAATGGTCAAAGTGGTGACCAATGGAGATCCGGTAGATGGCATATGGACTGAAAATCCATATCTCTTTTATTGGGTTATGTTTTATAAAATTTTGAGGACAAAATTTTTAAAAGTTGGGGTGATTGTAACATCCCTAATTTTTAAATTTCGATTTATGGAAATTAACGAGTGATTTATTACTCGAATAGGTAATAAATCAAGTCACGGATATGAGATATTCATTTAAAGCCATTTATAATTGCTAGAGAAAATAATTTAAATGCATAAGCGAGTGGAAATTAGTACTCTAAGGGTATTTTAGGATTTATACGACTTAGTTAAATGATCTCCGAGACACAAAAAGTATCCAAAATACTCTCTCATTCCACACTTGTGATAAAGAATTGAAAGAAAAGGAAAGAGAGGAATAAAAGAAGAAAAAAAAAAAAATAAGAAGGGAACGTGAAACAGAGAGTGAACCGTGAGAAGAGGAAGAATGGGTATGGAGGAAGAAGAGGAAAAATGGAAGCCTTAAACTCATCAAAACACAATTCTTCCTTCACCAAAAATGATCTCCTCATCATCCTCTTCGATTTGGTACCAAAATCATCATCAACAACTCACACTCTCTCACTTTGCCATTTTCGAATTTGAAGCTCAAAATGGAGGTTTTGTTGTTCAAGCTCAAAGGAAAGTTTTGGATGGTGTTTGGGAGTAATTTCAAGGTGGATTGCACAAGTGTTGGAGTTTGATTTGGGGTTTTGAATAACTAAGAGGTTAGGGTTCAATTTTGAATTATGTGTGAATAGTAATTTCAAAGTTGAAGATGATGAATAGTGGTTGTTAATTCAAGAAATGACTTAAGAGTTTGATTGGTGATTGTGTAGGAAAAGTTTGGAGATTTCGATTAGGAGCTATCCGGTGCAGTGAAGAATTCGGTATTTGATCAAATAAGAGGTCTCGTGATCGAGTGGAAAGCTTTAGGAGCGGATTAGGGAGTCGCGGAACGTGTTATGGATTTGGGAAGCGTTCGTGTGTTTATGTCGGAAACGCATTCTCGCGGAAAGATTTGGTATTTCGTGATTGTCATCACGAGAGGTGAGTTTTACTCGCTTAGGGAATTTTAAACATCGTTTTTGAACTATGTTTGAATGATTTTCAAATTCCGAAGTTTCGAGAATTTTAGAGTCAAAAACGCTATTTTACGAAAATGACGCGTGTTTGAAAATTTAAAACGAAACCATAATGCTTTGATTTTTGAATTGATATGTTTGGACTGGATTATGTGGAATATTGTTTGTTTGGATGTGTTTTAAAGTTGGGTGTGAATCGGTTGAATTTTCAAATCTATTGGAAAACCGTAAAATTTTGTATATGTACGACATTAATGATTTTGGAATAAAATGAGGTGCAGGACTGGTTTTTCAGTAAATATTATTTTTGGGATGTCCAGTATTACGGAGGAAACTCTGCTAAATTTTGTTAGAAATTTTGATACAAATTCAAAGTGGTTTTGAAATAACGATTAATATTATTATTATTTCGAAAAACCGAACTAGTGAACGTGTGTGGACTTATGTCTTGGAAAATAAACCGAACGAAATGTTCTATTTTTATGTTTTGGCTAGGGATGATTATAAATCATCTAAACCTATCCATGAGACCTATAATTATAAACTATATGGAATTGAAATAATGCTTGCGGAAAATGATATGCTCTATCCGTTATGTTACGATATATAAATATATCGAGTTGAGGTGACGACCTCTGTGCGTTAGTATGCTGTGGGAGGCGGTCATGAGCCCTGGCCCTAGGCCCCAATGTTAAAAAGAATTATTCCGCCTTTGAGAGTTGTACACTTATTGGCTATGACCGGGGTCCACCCATGCTTCTTTTAGGTTGTTGGTGGTGTACTAAAATTAATAAAACTTTATTGTAATTCATTCTTGGATTACTATGTGATTCCGCAATTCATATAATAGAATTGCTAAGAGATCCAGATAGTATTAACTTGCGTGTCTATGTTTTATGTTTCTATAATTCATATAATAGAATTGCTAAGAGATCCATAAGTATTAACTTTTGTGTCTATGTTTTATGTTTCGGCAATTCATATAATAGAATTGCTAAGAGATCCAGTAAGTATTAACTTGCTGTGTATATGTTTTAATTGGCTCATGAGTGTGGCTAGGGGTCACGGTAAAGCTCACTGAGACAAGTTGTCTCACCCAATATATTGTGGTTATTTTACTGAGAAAGCAGGGGAAAGAGGAAAGCTAAGAAGCACGGCTAGTTGAAGCTTGTGTTGAAGATGGCTAAGGAGCATTTATGCTTATGTATTTCCGTTTGTGTTTCTTTGTATTTTGGCTGTATAACTTGTATTGATACAAGTTGTATATTATGTTCCGCTACTCTGATATATTCGGATATGTAATATTAGCATTGCAATCGCGAAAAATTTTCAGGGTGTTACATACAACACATCCATTGGTCATCTAGCCACTTAAAGGAGAATACATGTAGGCTTGAGCAATGATATTTGTTAAATTACATTCAGCCATTTAGAGAGAGGGTGAGTTCAAAATAAGAGTCAACCTCAAACATATATTTTATAACCTTTTGGTATTAGCCAGTCATATCATTCCTTAATCATCATCTCATTCAATATTATATACTCATCATACTACTAGATGCACACTATTGATCATAGAATTTCAAGTCAAATAAGTTATGTTACTATGCCGAATAGATTAAGCATGAAAAGAAATTGGAATTGCATCAAAATCACACATCAATTGAACAAAATTACGCAAAAACATAAAACCCCAAAATGAGCCAAGCCACAATCACTAAGACATGATCACAATCTCAATTACAACATTACACATATCTTAATACAACAACAAATGACACATAGGCACAATTAAAGAAATCATTTCTTAAGTTAGCATTTATTCAACACTTGTTTCCCTTACTCGTCCTCTCTACGACTCGACAAAGAGAAATCCTACGAGTTGAGGTACAAGGGTTTCGGGGCAAATGAAATCGGTTGTCATTATTCTCGATACCTTGTATGGAATCTTGAGTTGATCAAGCTCAATGCTCCACACAATATACCGAGAGGTTACGGCGTTTGGTTACCAATGTCCCTAATTGACTTGATCTATCAACTCAACAACTCACACAATCACTAAGTTCGACTAGATCAAACTGCTCTGATACCAAAATGTAACATCCCAAATTTTGGACGTCACAAAGTCTAGTATATTACATTTTGTAATTAATCAGAGTTTCGCAACTCTAGGTTCGGATTAAAATATATTTTCATATACTACTTTCATTAATATTTATCATAAAAACTCCACCATCATTGTGGTATATATAAAACCACTTACAATCTAGTAAATCGTTTTAATCCAAACTTAGGGAAGGATACAATCTAGTTACCTCTAACAGTAATATATGAACAATCATAGAAATCCATAGATGGATTCATGTCTCCATAAATATTAATGCCTTATAAACAATTAAAGGGTGAGATTACAATCTCAGTGAGTTCTTGCGTGACACCTCACCATATGTCTCTCATAGTCTTTTATTTATATGTTCTTCCTCTTTAGCATAATCCATAAGAAATCTGATAAATACTATCGAACTCAATGAGAACCCGTACTCAACGTTAAGTATAACAATCGGGGCCTTGAACTCATGAGACATGACCTCTCATTCCAAGTATGCTAGCTACTTAGTTTTGTGATGTGGCGTGTATTTTATGTATAAACCATCAGTTTGTTATACTCATCTTTGTGTTCTCTCTCGTTTAGGCAAAACGATAACAAAATAATCAATCTTCATAGGAACTATAAAGGTCATTCAAGTATCATCGAACCATTATATAATCATGTTAAATATGTATCATATAACTTTAGTTGAATTAAGATTAGCATTGGATAGAATGGCACCCAATGGAAGAGAAAAAAACTAAATGGAAATGAGACATCGAATGTGAGTGTTTTTTGTTGTTGGGAAGATATTGCACCACTTTGACAAAGAAGAAGACGTTGATGAAGAACGCACTTGAAGAAATTCAAAGTGTGTGTATTGTGTACACACTAACCTTTAGGTTCAAATCGCCCCCACCAACAAATGATTATTAGATGTAATAGGGATCAATAGCGATTTCCCTTCAGGATACTTTGAATACCTTGATGTAATTTGCACTATTACAACAAGCCTATCTTTTGATAATAGTTTACAAAATTATGTTTCTTATATTTCACTCATGCATTAGAGAAATACAAGATGATTTAGAGTAATGTAAATAAGAGAGGTTTGGTCTATAATCAGAACCAAATCCGTGTGTTTATGTCCCCTAAGTGTCTATCTATTTATAGAGAATTTCATGCACTTAGTGAAGAGAAACAACTATTCAAATGATTCTGTCAATGAACGGTTAAGTTCCCGTAAAAATGAATAAGTATCACATTAGTCGTGTTGGTATAGTGGTTAGCGTCCGTTGCTCTCCTCTGCGTGGTCGCGTGCTCGAATCCCATCGGTTGCAGAATTGCACCGTTTCATTAATTTTTAGTTTTAGCCGTTATTAAATTAAAGGCTTAAATATATGTTACCCCCTGCAAATATTCCAATTATCCATTTACCCCCCTGTAAAAATAAAACTTTTAAAAAAGACCTTGCAAATATAAATTATTTCTAGTTATCCCCTGCTGTTAGATTTTGTTAACAGCGTTAAGTGTATGTTGAAACACTTATTATTTGCAGGGTGGTAAATGGATAATGAGTGTATTTGCAGGGGGATAAATGGATAATGAGGATATTTGCAGGGAGTAAAATATATTTACGCAGGGGGGTAAATGGATAATGAACATATTTGCATGAGAGTAACATATATTTACACTTAGTGTTGTTAACAAAATTTAACAGCTAGAAATAATTTATATTTGCAAGGTCTCTGTTAAAAGTTTTATTTTTACAAGGGGGTAAATAGATAATTGGTATATTTGCAGGGGGACAACATATAATTAAGCCTAAATTAAATTCAGCAAAACCAAAAAAAATGGCAACAAGAAGATTCGAACACGGGAACAAACAATTACAACCTCATACCCCAACCAACAGACCAACAACAATTCCGTGATGACTTAACAGAATCATATGGAAATATATTTTGTAAATATATATCTCACAGTTAAAAACTAGATTTTCCACCATTTTATATTCCTCCTTTTTGGTTCCCAATTATTCCCGATGTCAAAGTTAATTTCCACAACCATTCAAAAACATTGTAACAACATCATATCACATAACAAACATCAATTACATACTATAATTTCCATTTCAACAATTCAACAAATCATCTTACATCATAATAATTTAGCTAAACATGACTTTAGAAGCAACAATGTCCGAGTCTACACAATCTTAACCACATCATATCATATCATATATAATGGACACCTATTTTCTGTACAATTATAAATTTCAACATGTAAATGCACCCAAACACATTCAAATAGATTTTCAACTCAACCATCATGCATTTACTCATCATTATATTGCATCATCTCATTTAAACCCTTAAACACATTGATTCAAAGTTTCAAACACAACCACTATTAGAGCTAATGACAAACTAAAGGAAATAATGCTAGGAGTGAAGAACTCACATTTAGAGCGGTTTTCATAAAATTAAGCAAGATAGCTTCCACAAACTTCAATTAATTCTCCATGGCTCATGAAATAGCCAAAATAGTGGCGCGATTTGCTAATAATTCAAACACATTTAATACTAATAATTGACTCTAGGAATCAACATACCACTCATAAAATAAAGTTAGATTGGGTTAAAATTAAAACAAGTAAACTCATTCCTCAAGTGTTGACCTAATCCATATGATCCTTTTCATTCAAGCACAATGAACACGACACAACTCTGCAATGTATCAATACATAATATGTAATGCCTAGTTTCCAATGTATAATCATATGACACTACATCAAGATTTTGTAAGGTAGCTGTAAGAAATGGTAAAAGTGGTCCAACAACATTAACGATCAAATGATGTAACACTTATAAACCGAAAACTATGCAACTAATTATAAGCATAATACGATTAAGATAGCAGAAAATAAAATAAAATGGTCAGTTATTTTGCTGATATGAGTTTTATTGTCATCTTTAATATTTTCACCATTTCACTCCAATGGAAGTTCTAGTGTTGTGAAGCAAGATATTATCTCACAACGGACAAATCATAGATCGATATTTAATTTAATCCCCCACTAATCTTCTTAAAATAAGGTAACTATGTGTGTTCTTTAAAAGTGTTGGAGAAATTATATATATTGAATATCTTTTTATTTAAAATTATAGGAACTATATATCAATTATTGTGTACGAAAATGTGTTTAATAAAGTTGTCATTATGATGCATATAATATTATTCATACCCCATTCATATTGGAGAGTTGCTAGTGCAATTTATTACATAATCAAATTTATTTTCTTCTTGGATGGTGTTTGGTTGAAATCTTCAAACACTATTATTTTTTCTCCATACCTTGTGGTGATGTACAAACCATGTCCTTCGCATATAATAGACTAATGCTTTTTTGAAGCTGTAACAAAAAGTGAAATGTTAGAGGAATAATAATTAGAGACGCGGTAATTTGTATAACAAGTAAGTTATTACTCAACTCAATACCATTAGTTACGGATATGCTTCCAGCAGAGGCACTTCTTATTGGGTTTACACTTATATTCTTTATAGCCCATCTCTTTGCAAGGTTTCCTACAGTCCTTATTAACTTTACATGGAACTTCAATATTCATAACTGACATGTAATGAAAAAATGGACTATTATTAATGTTATTGAAAGAGAATAGATGTATTATGAAAAGGTAATGAAAGAAGGATTGATTGATAAGCTTACCTTGATCATTCCTACCCCATCCTTGCATAACTGACATGTAATGTAAAAATGGACTATTATTAATGTTATTGAAAGAGAATAGATGTATTATGAAAAGGTAATGAAAGAAGGATTGATTGATAAGCTTACCTTGATCCTTTTTTGTTCTCGTTCCCCTTGGCCTCCGACGCTCTACATCTTCACCTTCATCTTCATCCCCCCAAATCGAATTATTTTTTGAAAAACAATATCCATTGGTAAAAAGAAGAAATAGAAAAAAGAAGAGAATCGGTCTGAAAATAAACTTGAGACTTTTAGCCATTTTTTTTACGTCTATTGTTACTAATCAACCCAAAATGAAAAAATTGCTTTATAGTGTAAACATAAGTTGTATTTTTTACGTTGCCCAAGTTGTATGTAGGATTTATTATATTGAATGCACGTCACCCTTTTTTAATACAAAATATTTATTTTATGTCTTATTAATACATTAATAGGTCATTTTACCCCTTTAATCCAATTTTATGTTAAAAATGTTTGTTTAGCAATGACCATTTGAAAGGTTAAAATATTGTCAAAAAAAATTGAAGGGTTAAAATAAAACTTAAAAACACACACAATATATGTGTGTGTGTGTGAGAGAGAGGGAGAGAGAGAGAGAGTTAGGATATATATTTATAAAGAAAGCTTATTCATAGTTTTCTATCTAATAGGTAAATTCCATCGAAGAGAGCAATTTACTAATAGTTAAATGTAGGATGTGGCTTTTCATATTTTTTATGATACAATGTGATTATTAATTTGCATTCTTATACTAAATTAAATAATTTCATTTTATGACCATTAAAAATGTAGAGTCAAATCATATAAAGACATGTTCATAGTGACTTTTTATTTCATCTTTTTTACAACCTTTCATTTCATATAATATGTATATAATAGAATTACATTTTTACATAGGAATTATATTATATTATGTTATATTATATTATATTATATTATATTATATTAAAGGTTAAATTATAGTTTTGGTTCCCTATTTTGAAAATTACAGAATATTTGGTCTCTGTTTTAAAACTCGGACATTTAGTCCTCCTATTTTAAAAAACTCAAAGCACATTTAGTCTAAAGAGGGTTTTTAAGTTTTTATTGCTGACTTGGCTTCCTACCAAAAAAATTTGTTGGCGTGACAATCATTAAATGACATGACAGCTGACTCAGCTTGCACACTTCATTGTCACGTCATTTAATGAGACACGTGTACATCCACGTCAACAGCTTATTATTTAATTATTATAACTAATTTAGATTTAGATTAGTAATAAAATATTAAAACAAATAATTAAATAACAAAATCAAAACTGAATAATAAAGCTAAAACCCTAATTTTTACGATCTCGCCGTCTTCTTCTTCATCGCCTCTTCTTCTCAACTCACATTCTTCTCATTTTCGTTCTTCTCCACCATATGTCTAGTGATATAATGATGTAATGAATAATGTTTCTTAGATATTTATGTTTGTATTTTGGTTAATGCATTATGTAATGAATGAAGCATATGTTTGTAATTAATTATGTTATGAATTGAATCTGCTAGAATATGTTTATAAGCAGATTTTTTTAATGAATTGAATGTGTATGCAGTATAAACGTGTAGCACTAGCATGGGATTTGTTTATGCTATTAGCGAGGGATTTTTTGATGATTAGCGAGGGAATATTTTTTTTATTTTAAAATTCATACTTTTTTGGTTATCATAAATATGCAACTTCATATTTCTAAAATACTCAAGTAAAATCCATAATCAATCTAAAATGTGCATAATGTAAATAATCCAAATCGAAAGCAACAACATAATCCAAATAGACAACAATAACATAATCCAAATCAATATGGGGAAGAGGGATGATCAGGATGATCAGACGACTGTGGCCTCAAGCTATTAAAGAGAGCAAACAACCTCTCCTGCTCATGCTGCATCCTCAACTGGTTTGCTTGCATCTCTGCAATAGTCTGATCCTTCCTCTGCTGCTCAGCCATCAAATGCTCCACCTGCTGCTTGAGCTGATGTGTCTCAGCTGATGAAGCATTGGAACTACTATACCTGGTGTCATAGTGATCAGCAAAATTCACAAGTCTTGCCAAGGGCCCCGCACCATACAACATTTTTATTTGACTTGCCTCATCCTTCTTCCGCTTTTTGTTTGCCAAAGCCATCATCTCGGGGAAAGTGGACCAAGTGAGTCGGGGTTCCAAATCCACCACGAGTAGGCTCAAACATCAACTCAAAGATGTTTCTCCTACATTGCATAACCACAAAACATAATGATAATTAGGTCTCCATTAATTAAGAAAAAAACTAAATACAATAGAAATCAAGTTGCATAATTACCTGAGTCATTTTAGCGCGCTCGTCAACAAACTCCTTGTTATCCTTCCTCAAATGAGTGGCTCTATGCAGCTCAGGAATAGTGAGAGGGCGACCAGCCTTCCTAGACTGTAAAAATGAAACAAATTTCAATTTATATGTAAACTAAAAAGTAAAACAAAATTTTAAAATAGCTTACCAGTCTATTAGCATGATGAGGCAGGTTGACAGAGCCAAGGCAGTGAAGCGAGCCACCCTTTTCTGATGCCCTATTCTGCTTGGCTTTTTCAGCTTTCCCTTTCCATGTGTCTTTTTCCCATTCAGCCTTGTATTGTTTCCAAACATCTTCACTCATATACTTTGGGGATTCATTTTTGGCTCTCAATTTGTAACACCAGTCTGATAATTGCTTGGACATTCTAATCCAAAAAACCCTCTTGACCTCCTCCTCATCTTCAGGTTTCTGTAACACCCCTTTTCTACCTTTCAAATTACACGTCATTATCAGAGTAATTTCCTTTTCAAAATATTAATTTAATTGATAGAAAAGAAATGCTACCTCGTCATAACAAAAAAACCTCATCATTTGCACTTTAAAAAGTTTGTGCAAAGAAAACCACCGCCATAAAAAAATTAAACTCCAAAACAAAAGGAATTTTTCATCACAATGAATAAGAATCATCCTCGCCAAAACCACTCAAACACGCCGCACATCAACCATAAAATCATTAATCGCTTTAATTAATAAACTAACAAACTTAAACTACGCCCCTAGGTGCTACAAAGATCGTCGAGCGACTCACGCACATCCCAACGGCTATCAAAGAAGGCAGCAGGACCTTCACTCGGGACTACCTGCAGCGTTGCCACAAAAGAGAAACATTCCAAGCAGAAGGGGTGAGAATTTCAATAAAACATAATCAGGTACATAATAGAGAAATGAGAGCAGTCAATCACACGGTATCATCATCATCACCACATCATAATCATACAACACCAGCTCCAATCTCAAACAGCAACAATTCACAGTCATGATTATGTATGAAAATGCAACCCACACGCGGCATATGCATGATGGTACCATACTGCGTCATAATAAGAGGCCAAGCCTATTCGTCATAAGAGGCCAAGCCTATTCGTCATAGTATGCACATGCCATGAGACTCTGTGAACACATATGCAATTCATCAAACACTCACCTGGAGTAATCATCATCACCATCATAAAACACTCATAGAGTGTATTCGTCATATTCGTCAAAATCATATAGCAACATCATCATAATCACTCATAGAGTGAACTCGTCATATTCACAAAATCATATAGCAACATCATCATAATCACTCATAGAGTGAACTCGTCATATTCACCAAAATCATATAGCAACATCATCATAATCACTCATAGAGTGAACTCGTCATATTCGTCAAAATCATATAGCAACATCATCATCACAGTCATACTTTTTCTCATCATCATTGAGCATATATATATATATATATATATATATATATATATATATATATATATATATATATATATATATATATATATATATATATATTTCATTGTCTTTTAGCTTAGTGTGTTATAAAATAGTGAACTGATTGACTATGGGATTACTCAGGTAACTGATACTACTTGCAATAGGCATTGGCCACCTTTACAAGACTCTTAGTGATGCCCTTGTAAATACACCAGTGAAATAAATTCTGACCTTAGTGGTAAACCACAGTCTAGCCATAGTCAATTAGCACACTAGTAGTATAACATTTCACCGAGACTCATTTATATAAACATAGCATCACAAATTTTTATTTGTATTAACGGCAACACAAAACAGTTTACTCTGCCTTAAAAATAGAATATTCAGTTAGGCCTCTGAATAAGCTTTCCAACGCATCTTAGAACACCTCAATCGGGTTCCCGGTTCGCAAGATATCAATTTTTCAAAAACGTGACAGTATTTTAAAGAAAACAGTGAGAAAACAGTGAAAAATCTTTCCAACGCTTAGATGACTCGCGCCGAGAAAAACAGCGAGAAAGTCGAGCGCGATCGGGCGCGATTGGCAGAAATCAGGCTGCTGCGCAAGCGCGCACTTGCGCCGGAGAGCGCCACTCAAGCGCAGGCGAGGCGCGAATGGGCAGCAGCAGTGCACTGTGTAGGAATTTCAGATCATAACACCAAAATGCACGTTTTATTCACCAAAATCAGTCATCAAATACTTCCAATGCATCGAATTCATCAAAACAACACCAAAATTCTTCAACAATATGAATTCATCAAACATCATCAATTTCATCAATAATATCAATTCATCAAACATCATCAATTTCATCAAAATCAACCAAACCCTTCAACAATACGAAATCATCAAACATCATCAATCTCATCAATAATATCAATTCATCAAACATCATCAATTTCATCAAAATCAACCAAACCCTTCAACAATACGAAATCATCAAACATCATCAATCTCATCAATAATATCAATTCATCAAACATCATCAATTTCATCAAAATCAACCAAACTCTTCAACAATACGAAATCATCAAACATCATCAATCTCAGCCACAAAATCAAATCCCACAAACCCCACAAAACCCCACTATATACTCAATCATGTTAAACCGAAACGCTCACCCTTACCTCTTAAACGTAAGCTCCGAAGAAGACGATTGAAGGCACCACACGTAACCACAAAGAACACACGAGCCAAATCCTTGAGAACTGCGCAAATTCTTCTTCTCCCTCCCTCTCCTAGCGCCGCGCAACCCTTCCCCTCCCTTGCTCTCTCTCAATTTCGTTTTCCTCTCTAATGAATTGTGTGTGAGGGTTTCGCATAACCCTTGGGGTTAAGCTGTGGGCCTTTCACGCATTGGGCTCACAGCTACACCCCCCACTACTACTCGATCCCACTCCTACACAAAACATGATATTTCCCTCTTAATTTAATTAACTCACGCTTCAACTAAAATTAATAATTCAACTAATCAAATTAATTAAACTAATTAAATTATTTTATTTTATTTTTCGTGGTGTTACAACTCTCCCCCCCTTAAAAGAATTTCGTCCTCGAAATTCCAACGATTCCTAGCCAACCACAACAAAAGTATTCCTCTACTAGAAGTCCTTGTTGTTCTAAGGGTTGTTATCCGTTATTCAATATTCCGTCTCGAAATGTCTGAACTCAACTAGAGTTCCCTAGAGCAATGCACACATCTCTACACTCTAACTCTGTACTAAAACTATTATCTCGAAGTCATCAAAGTTTAACTCGACTACCCAACACAATCAATCTGCTATTAGGATAAGATAGTCTCAGCGACAATCACTATGAGTTTATTCAATGAAACCCCCATATCCTAAAGCTCACTTTTTAAGCTTGAAAGCCAAGTCGTATCTTATACAAGTAATTAATCTACTTTTCACAATTACTAATCATTCTATAGTAGGCTTGATAGAAGCAACATTTCTAAAAGTTCCCAACAAGGCATGGTTTACTACAGCTCCTAAGTCTCAACTTAAGGTACGTATTCTCATCTCTTACCTCCCAAAACTATGTACTTTTAGTCCATGCACAAAAAGCTGCCAAAACTCCAATAAGAACACCAAAACCAAAATAAGGTTGGGAGGAATTCTCGTTTTACAATACACGTAAAGTACATAAACATTTATAACGAACACAATTATCTAGAAATTAAGAATCAACATACACTTAATCATAATATAACAAGGAGGCTATAAAGCGTATTGTCCCTAACCCTCTTATCCAATTAACATATGACTTTGCTATTTTTAAGAAAAATTAAAATAGAACGTGTAAATCTACCGAGACAGTTAGTGGCATGCACCCCATGAAATATAATTAAGCCACGCGTACAAAACACTCATAAATTATGACTTACTCTAGAAGTTCTTGATACATCAAGTTGATCCATAGTAAAAACCCAAGAACAGTTTTAGACTCTCATTAGAAAGAACAAACATCCATCATAGATAATACAATTATTCAATGCACCTCTTTTTTTTTTTTAGTTAACCCACTTAGAAAAATTCACAAAAATCAATTAAACTATTTAAGTTTGTTAGCATGCACTTAGTACAATCTGTGTTATATTAGGTAAAACATGTTCCAAATATTCTACAGGTGTAGTACAAACTACTCTATAAACAAGTAGGTTCATAATGGTGCATGTCGAGGACAGCTAAACACATAAGAAAACTAATGAAGTAAATAATATAGAAATATAGCTAACATTTAAACCTCAATATACATCTCACTCACAAAAATAAAATAAATCAGTAATTGTAGCATATAGATGAGGAAATTATATCATACTTATAGTAATCAAAACATCACAACACGGTACTTATAAAGTGACAAATAACATAAAAGATTTTGTATAAGAATAGTATCCTTTACTTAAATGAATGAAATACATTGTAAACATTCAATAAAATGGTTTAACCAATATTACAAATTGTTACACAAAATATCACGTGTTGTAGCATCACAGCTACCTCGTATCACTCACTCGTCCACAACTCATCAAATAATAAAAACATCGTCTCTAAGACAAAAGGACAACCCCATTCACTTACTCTTATTCTCAACATAACGATAAATTGAAAAATATAGAAACAATGCCTATAAAGTTTAATACAACGGCATACTCAATTCAAGGACACGACGCGTCACCAATAAATAAATCGCACTCTACAAAGACGACAATAGCAACTCAAGCAACATAAAACCAAAGACTTTAATTTTTGGGAAAACGTGACGTCCATTTTTAGTAAACACCTCGTAAGATTTTGGGTAAACAATTGTGCTTAAAATCGAGTATACAATACATTTAATTTGTGAGAACGATGACAAAACCGTAACCTTTTTATTTATAATAACAAAGAATATTCACACCCTTTTTTATTTATAAAACAAAGAGAAAATTTAATTCAAAACGGCAACAAGAAGAAGTGAAAAAAAAGAGCGACCGCTTCTACAAGAAAAAACCCCATCAAAAACAACAAAAAAACAAAGGTGAAAACAAAGAACATTAATA
Source organism: Oxytropis ochrocephala (assembly GCA_020916435.1). Classification (NCBI taxonomy): domain Eukaryota; kingdom Viridiplantae; phylum Streptophyta; class Magnoliopsida; order Fabales; family Fabaceae; genus Oxytropis; species Oxytropis ochrocephala. The sequence goes on along the minus strand of CM037094.1, from coordinate 73,510,315 downwards.
AGGTGTAAACAAAGTGGTCTTTTAGTGCGCAACAACAAAGAAACACGGAGTGAAAATAATACTTCCTTTTAGCGCGCAATAAAGAAAAAAAAAGAACTTTACAACATGAAAATAAATACCATTTTCATAAAATCAGCAATACGCTTATTTCATAAAAACAAAGAACTCATTTTATAAACATAAACCGCAACACATCAACTCATTTTTAAGCAAACAACAAAGATTTTTATGTAGCGAGATAGCAAAGATTTTGTTTTGAAAAACATCAAGACAACAACTCTTTTAGTTGGCAAACAACAAAGACTTTAAATTGACAACACAAAGAAAGACTTGTATTCTTTTCAAAACAAAGAACAAAGATACAATTTAAGTCACCACACATAACATTTTCTCAATTCATTCCCAATTCCATTTACCATCTAAACACACAATTCAATCACCACACACAACTCAACATTCAATTAAAACTAGAACATATCATACATCATATCTCAATTCAATTTCAAGGTACTCAATCACATGCCCTCAATCATTTAGGTATATGGAAATTGATCTTAACCCCCATCAAATTACCCAACTCACAATTTCAGTCTTCCATCTCATATAATAATCTCATCACAATCGATTTCCTCAAGCCTTAACTACCCATACACCCACCAAAATCCATTATTAACGTCCGACTCACCCTCACACAAACACTTTATACTTAATTAAAATAAATTAAACGCATTTGTGAGCATAAACCAATTAAACCTATTTTAATAGAATCCCACAGACAGTCTCAATACAATTCTATTCTTTAGTCATAAAACCACATATCACAAATAATGTATAGGTGACAACTAAAATTCAAATCATAGAAGTTCAAATTTATATAAATTCGAGTTTCAAAAGCACGAAAGCAACCAACAAATGACTACGATACAAACTTCACACCAGAGAGCATAACGAACATGACACATGGTCTAGTAAGAGACCGTGCTCTATGAAAACCTCTCCGAGAGAAATGAGTCATTCGGGATCTAGGTGAGATTCTAACATTATACCAGCTCTGACTGCAATACTCTTTTCTAGGAATATCTACCACTCATCCTATTATCTCAAGAACTTCACCAACTAAGTTGGCCACCCTCCTAGTTACCAAGTATCAAACAAGCAATGCATGAAACTCTACTCGTAGTTCCCCAATCTCAAACACAATAGACAATACAACAAATCCTAAGTTAGGACCGACTGCACTACAAAGATAAACAACGAGCTTAGAACTAAAAGACTCTATGACCGGACAACTTGGTCGGACAGACCGAACTGCTCTGATACCACTATTGTAACACCCTTTTTCTACCCCTCAAATTACACGTCATTATCAGAGTAATTTCCTTTTCAAAATATTAATTTAATTGATAGAAAAGAAATGCTACCTCGTCATAACAAAAAAAACCTCATCATTTGCACTTTAAAAAGTTTATGCAGCAAAACCACCGTCATAAAAATTAAACTCCAAAACAAAAGGAATTTTTCATCAAAGCGGAATAAGAATCATCCCTCGCCAAAACCACTCAAACACGTCGCACATCAACCATAAAATCATTAATCAGTTAATTAACAAACTAACAAACTTAAACTACGCCCCCTAGGTGCTACAGTATCAGAGAGCGACTCGACAGACATCCCAACAGCTATCAAAGAAGGCAGCAGGACCTTCACTCGGGACTACCTGCAGCGTTGCCACAAAAGAGCAACATTCCAAGCAGAAGGGGTGAGAATTTCAATAAAACATAATCAGGTACATAATAGAGAAATGAGAGCAGGAAATCACACGGTATCATCATCATCACCACATCATAATCATACAACACCAGCTCCAATCTCAAACAGCAACAATTCACAGTCATGATTATGTATGAAAATGCAACCCACACGCGGGCATATGCATGATGGTACCATACTCGTCATAATAAGAGGCCGAAGCCTATTCGTCATAAGAGGCCGAAGCCTATTCGTCATAGTATGCACATGCCATGAGACTCTTTGAACATATGTGCAATTCATCAAACACTCACCTGGAGTAATCATCATCACCATCATAAAACACTCATAGAGTGTATTCGTCATATTCGACAAAATCATATAGCAACATCATCATAATCACTCATAGAGTGAACTCGTCATATTCGTCAAAATCATATAGCAACATCATCATAATCACTCATAGAGTGAACTCGTCATATTCGTCAAAATCATATAGCAACATCATCATAATCACTCATAGAGTGAACTCGTCATATTCGTCAAAATCATATAGCAACATCATCACAGTCATACTTTTTCTCATCATCATTGAGCATATATATATATATATATATATATGTATGTATATAATTCAGTTGTCTTTTAGCTTAGTGTGTTATAAAATAGTGAACTGATTGACTATGGGATTACTCAGGTAACTGATACTACTTGCAACAGGCATTGGCCACCTTTACAAGACTCTTAGTGATGCCCTTGTAAATACACCAGTGAAAGAAATTCTGACCTTAGTGGTAAACCATAGTCTAGCCATAGTCAATTAGCACACTAGTAGTATAATATTTCATCGAGACTCATTTATATAAACATAGCATCACAAATTTTTATTTGTATTAACGGCAACACAAAACAGTTTACTCTGCCTTAAAAATAGAATATTCAGTTAGGCCTCTGAATAAGCTTTCCAACGCATCTTAGAACACCTCAATCGGGTTCCCTGTTACGCAGATATCAATTTTTTCAAAAACATTACAACACTTTACTTTTAGGCACACAGCAGCATTTCATTCGTATAACAGCTACCACAAAACATTTTATTTTGCCTTAAAAATAGAATATTCAGTTAGGCCTCTGAATAAGCTTTCCAACGCATCTTAGAACACCTCAATCGGGTTCCCGGTTCGCAAGATATCAATTTTTCAAAAACGTGATGATATTTTAAAGAAAAAAGTGAGAGAAAAGATGGACTCGCGCCGAGCGCGAGTCGAGCGCGACTGGGGCGCGATTGGGCGAAAATCAGGTGCTGCGCAGCGCACTTGCGCCGAGCGCCACTCAAGCACAAAGCGGGCGCGAATGGGCAGCAGCGATTACCACCGCACAAGAATTTCGATCATAACACCAAAATGCACGTTTTATTCACCAAAATCACTCATCAAATACTTCCAATGCATCAAATTCATCAAAACAACACCAAAATTCTTCAACAATATGAATTCATCAAACATCATCAATTACATCAATAATATCAATTCATCAAACATCATCAATTTCATCAAAATCAACCAAACCCTTCAACAATACGAAATCATCAAACATCATCAATCTCATCAATAATATCAATTCATCAAACATCATCAATTTCATCAAAATCAACCAAACCCTTCAACAATACGAAATCATCAAACATCATCAATCTCATCAATAATATCAATTCATCAAACATCATCAATTTCATCAAAATCAACCAAACCCTTCAACAATACGAAATCATCAAACATCATCAATCTCATCAATAATATCAATTCATCAAACATCATCAATTTCATCAAAATCAACCAAACTCTTCAACAATACGAAATCATCAAACATCGTCAATCTCAGCCACAAAATCAAATCCCACAAACCCCACAAAACCCCACTATATACTCAATCATGTTAAACCGAAACGCTCACCCTTACCTCTTAAACGTAGCTCAAGAAGACGATTGAAGGCACCACACGTAACCACAAAGAACACACGAGCCAAATCCTTGAGAACCTGCGAAATTCTTCTTCTCCCTCCCTCTCCTAGTGCCGCGCAACCCTTCCCCTCCCTTGCTCTCTCTCAATTTCGTTTTCCTCTCTAATGAATTGTGTGTGAGGGTCTCGCATAACCCTTGGGGTTAAGCTGTGGGCCTTTCACGCATTGGGCTCACAGCTACACCCCCCACTAATACTCGATCCCACTCCTACACAAAACATGATATTTCCCTCTTAATTTAATTAACTCACGATTCAACTAAAATTAATAATTCAACTAATCAAATTAATTAAACTAATTAAAATATTTTATTTTATCTTTCGGGGTGTTACAGTTTCCAATCCACTATGGTCTATATTAAACAAAATCAAAACATGTATTAGTGAATATATTAACCATTAAACAATAAATTAAAATCAACAACATAAGAAATGACATAAGGTATTGATCATCACATAAGGTATTGATTGGTTCAACTTCAATTACCTCATTGACACCTGACATTTCATCCACTTGATAAGCAACCTCATCCCCCACATCAGTGGCTTCAATGTGACCCCGTGGTTTTGTCTTAATTGCAACACACCATCCTCTGCGAGTTGATGGGTATGGAACATAATACACCTGTCTAACATTTTCAGGCATGATAAAAGGATCATAAAGCTTATACCTCTTATCCATTTGAATGTCGTATCATTACATTTTTGGATTCAATTTCGTTCCTTTAACCGATGGATCAAACCAACCGCAATAAAACAAAACTATTCTCTTTTCATAGTCTAAATACAAGTATTCAAGCTCATATATGCGTTGGATGACACCGTAGTAGTCATCTTCACCTCCTCCTGCTTTCCCTTTAACATATACACCACTATTAATGGTTTGTTTTCCTCACCCATGATTGAGTGTCAAATTTATAACCGTTAACGAGGTACGTGTGCCACTCACTAACTTCACGAAAAGGACCATTAGCTAAGTTCCTCAAGTGTTGGATTAGGGGAGTTGGTTCCGCTTCATAAACCTAATTAATAACATATGGAAAAAGATATAAGTAATGTCTCATATCTACTTTAAACGTTTGGCATTAAAATATTATTTTATTTACTTACTCTAGCCTTAAACCAGTTGGAAAACTTTCATGTATACGAACGTAAGACTCTTCGGCCAGATACCCTCAATTTGTAAGAATGCTACTTGAAATGTTGTAATTGAAAGTTGATCAAACCATGATTTAACTTCATACTCTAAAGGTGTAAAGATTAAAGACTAAATTGAAAGCACACTTACTCAAGATATGGTTTAACTTCATCAAAGCAATTGATCAAGACATGAACATGTGCTTGATGTCCACTCCTTTTGTGATAACCAATGAGTCTTCTTCTTTCCCGAGGCGCGACCGGGTTTGTTAAACACGAGATAAAGTGAGTGAGTCTCTATCTTCTTCAACCTCTATTTCGTTTGTATTATTTGTTGACAACATAAAGTTGTTGAAATAATGAGAACAGAAATAAATGGTTTCACGGTGCAAGTAAGTTGCGCAGATAGATCCTTCGACTCTAGCTTTATTCTTCACAGATCGTTTATAATCACCCATTAATCTAAACGTATGGAGGAAGTGGAGTTAATTAAACAAATAGTCATACTAAATATGAAATTTAGTTAAAATGTTGAAATTATTAATTACCTCTCAAATGGATACATCCACCTATAATGAACGGGTCCACCAAGCATTGCTTCATATGCAAGGTGAACCGGAAGATGCTCAATCGAATCAAAGAAACCAGGAGGAAGTATTCTCTCCAACTTACAGTTAATGAAAGGAATATTTTGCTCCATCTTAATAAGATCATTCTTTCTCAATGTTGAAGAACATATATTCTTAAAAAATTGGCTCACTTCAGTTAGTGGTTCCAAAACACACTTTGGCAATGAGTTGAAAGCAATTGGAAGTAAACACTCCATGAATACATGACAATCATGACTTTTCATCCCGTGAATCTTCCCGGTATTCACATCTGCACATCTTGCAAGATTAGAAGAATAGCCATCTGGCATGCATCCTCAATCCTTTCAACCATCGACAAACATCTTTTGCTTCTTCGGGTGTTAGACAATAATTGGCTTTGGGTTTTAGCATTTTGCCATTAGCCAATGGCACCAAATTCAAATTAGATCGAATGTTGGTATTGCTCAAAGATATAGAGTGGCATCTAACCTAGCCTTATTGCTGTCTTTGGTTTTATCTTTCACATTCATCACAGTGTAAAATATGTTGTCAAAGAAATTCTTCTCAGTGTGCATAACATCGAGATTGTGTCTCAATAGATTATCTTTCCAATATGGGAGATTCCAAAATATGCTTCTTTTGTCCAGCTTATGATCCCGTCCATATCCATCCACTCGGGGGAGCTCACCTACCTCTGTGGCTTGTGGCAAATTCATAACTCTACTCCATATTTCATCTGATGTCAACAAAGGCGGCATGCCATCTCTTTCAACTACCCCTTTCTTGAATGCCCCCGTGTTCTTTCTAAACACATGATCTCAAGCGGTAGAGAATCTACGATGCGAGTCAAACCAAGAACTCTTTCCTCGCACTTCAAACAGAACGCTTTTGTGTGTTCCATGCAGTGGGGGCATGCTAATTTACCATGAGTTCCCCAACCCGACAACATACCATAAGCTGGGAAGTCATTAATTGTCCACATCAATGCCGCTCTCATCAAAAAATTCTTCTTTTTTGCTGCATCATATGTCCAAACACCCTTCCACAATCTCTTGAGATCATCAATTACAGGTCCAAAAAGATATCTATGTTAGCTTTTGGATTTTTTGGACCAGGTATCAGACAAGTCAAAAACATAAACGGTTTAGTCATGCACATCTCAGGAGGAAGATTGTAAGGGGTAACAATGACCGCCAACAAGAGTAGGGGAGAAGATGATGCTTGGATATATGGAGTAAATCCATCGAGCACAAGCCAAGTCGAATATTTCGTGGGTCCGAGGCAAAATCCGGATGGACTCGATCAAAGTGTTTCCACGCCTCACCATCGATGGATGGCGTAAAATATCCGAGGTATGTCTATTCTCATAATGCCAAGTCATTTTCTTCGCAATTTCAGCCGATGCAAACATTCTTTGCAACCTTGGAACAATAGGCAAATAGAACATCGACCTTACAGGAATGGGTTTATAGTTACCTTTGTCTCCTTTACGAACATGATACCTCGACTTTCCACAGAATCACGACGCTTGTAGCGCCGCGACGGTTTTACCAAATTCGTTGTCGTAAAACAACATGTGTCCATCCTCGCAATACCAATCTTCTTATATTCCAATCCCAACTTTGAAACTAACATTTTTGCTTCATAATAACTTTTTGGCAAATTATCCTTATTAGGTGTCCTGCTCAACATCATTTGAGTCACAAAATTTAAACCCAATTAAGAAATATTGCTCATGGACTTGAGAGCTAAAAGCTTCACACACATAGATAATTTTGACTCATGAGCCTTCAAACAACGGTGTGTTTGCCTCTTTTAACACGCGATAAAATCTTTGTGCTTCTTCATTTGGAGCTTCATCATGATCGTCATATTGAGGCTCATCAAATGGTACATTCACCCCAAGACCATCACAAATCATGTTTTCCATCGATCGAAATTGCTCATTAGCCGAACACTAAAACTAGAACTACTTGAAGCCCCTAAGTCAAAATTTGGAAGTCGTTCTCCATGGTCCTCCCGCGTTAGTGTGGTATTCGCAAATATAGTGCAAGTATACACGTCGTACAAGTAATAAAGTGAATATAAGTAAGAGATCGTTCCCACGAGGATTGGTTGTACTTTCAAAGTTCAAGTCTTAAAAACACAAGTGAAACAAGTAACAAATCGGCACTAAAAGTTGGTGTTAAAACTAGGAACATAAATAAAACAAGTAAATAAGATAGTGGTTGTGAATATGGATGAGAATGAGTTGGATTGTTGCATGCAAGTAAATCCTCTCTAGTCGGACGTTATAACGCTTACTCGTTATTACATACAAATGTTATTCACGTATAGACGCTACCACGCCCCGACGCATAGAAAAAGAGTCGTGCTTTTCAAAGACAAAACGCCGAGCTTCAAGTACTAGAATGTCCTATGTCTAGGTTCTAAGTAGGCTGCTCCTGTATTTTAAGCACCCACAAAGAATGTTCTATGAACTATTATCCGCTCTATGTCTAGACTTAGATAAAAATGCCTAAATGTCTTTAGTGCACCTTTTAGCTTCATATAAATCTTTGAGTTCTTTTCATAGACCATGTCCATACTCTATGAATCTACCTATTTTAAGAGGCCAACCTCAAAACAAGTTTGGAAATATTATCATGCAAAGATTTAAAACATGTAAGCGTCAATACTTCATAACATTTAACTAGAAATTCATTACATGCAAAACAACAACCCAACTACAAAATGTTTAGCTCATGCTGAGCATCTTTACAGAAAGATAAGGAGTTAAAATCCAAATACCAAACATAGAGGAAAAGATACCGAGTGTGCAACAGATACGCCTAAGTAACTTTCCCCGCATGCGATCTGTAGAGAGCGTTATAACGTCTGAGCTTCACACAGTAGTGGTTATGACTGGAAATGGAGTTGAGTAGAGTTCAAAAACCGAAGTCTGTGTCCAGAACTTCGTTTTGAGAACTCTTTCTGAACAATGGAGGAAGGTAGATGATGAATGTATGGACTGGTATGATGCAGGTGTGTGTATATTTTTAGAGAGAGACAAGTCTTCAATTAAATAGCCAAATGGGTCACATGTTGCTGATGTCATTTGCCCACCTACCAAGCCTGTTTGCACTTCGAATCGACATCAGATGCGGTGCTACGGTCGGCCATCCTTGTCAGCACATGGGGAATAGAAGATCTTCTGACTTTCTGAATCTTTAACCATCATTGCTAGTGCGCCATAACTGAGATATTTCACTCTTGCTCTGCTGCCTTTCTACTGAGCGTGGTGAGGGGCGTTGCGGCGTTCGGCTTTTTTCGCACAAACACAAGAAGCATCAAAATGCTCACAAAGGCACCAATTGGTGCCAAAATGCACAGAACTCGTAATTTAGCCCCTAGCTAACTAAGAAACAATAAACTAACGTAAAACTAATAGAATCAACCTACTATTGCTAGAGAACTTGCATGATTTATCTTTGAATAAGTATAAATAACTCATATAAATATGAGTTATCACACCCCAAACTTAAATCATTGTTTGTCCTCAAGCAATCAAGACAAAACAAAATTAACAAATGCATGCAAATCAACTACACCAAAGAAAGTTACATTCTACTCAACCATTTGATTAAAAATCATTCTCAAGGGGCTAATTCTCTACACACTCACGCACCAATGCACATTTAAATTCTAGATTCATTACTGCTCAAAGTGAGTGTGTGATCTCTGCATTAATTCCATTCCTAGCTAGGTTCAGAAACTATTCTGCTCAAAGTGAGGGTTAATTTAAAGCATGACAAAGGGTCTTACTTGGGTGCTAGGACTAGATTAGTGCAACTATTTTTCTGACTCACACACGCAAATGATCGCAACCCCCACATCGAAAGCAGCTCCCTTTTATTTGCTCCACTTTGGAGTTCTTTCTTTTTTTCTTTCTTTTCTTCTCTTTTTTTTTTTTTTACTTCATATATTGGGTTGCCCAGTATTTGTTTCAGGGTATTGCAGCAAAACACAAAGCACTTGTGGATTTTCCACTTATTTACAACAACACACTCTTTTTGGTCTTTTTGGAGTTAGACGTTATAACGTTTATAGGTGGGACGCTATAACGTTTGAAACACAAAACACAACACACACGGCATACGTTATAACGTTACGGGTAGACGTTACAACGTTGCACTCACACTACACCGCACTAACCATCCTACGCCTTTGCACCCACTTTAGTACAACTTGATATACCCCCTAAACTTAGCTTCTACTGCTACTCTCGCTTTTAATCAAGTTTTACAATCACCATAGTCAGCCAAAACTAGCTTCAGCATAAAATATTCCCTAGCTAACTAGATTTTTCCTCAAAACAGAGTTTGTGTGGGAGCAGCAATCAATTCTATTCATCTAAACATGCATCAGCTACTCACACATACACATTCATCACTAGATTTAGCCCAAAGAGAATTATTTTCAATGCTTAACAGAGTGAGAACACAAACTGATTTTGCATTTGATTTCATGCTTGTACAAAACAGAAACAAAAACTTAGAACATTGGAATTCTCCCCCCCACACTTAAAGTTGAGCAGTGTCCCCACTGCTCAATGATTAAAATCTTTTGTTTGTTTGTTTTTTTTTATTGGGGGGAGGAACAATCAAACAGAACATAAACACACAAACTACTAAAATTAAAAATTAAAATTACTACTGCTAAAAATTAAAGGGCTAACTTACTTGTTCAAAGTGCCAGACCTGAGCCTTCCGCTCTGCCTAGTAGGGATGCCTGCTTGACCGGTCGCCTTCTTCTTTTCCTTCTTCTTTTTCATTTAAACCTTGCCCAGACAACAAACGTGACAACGTCCTTGGTACACCGAGACGTTATAACGTCTACCACACTTGACTCTCTCCTTTCTTCACTTTTTCATTCCTACAAAACAAAAATTAAAAGACACAAAAAGTGTTGGTTAATCAAAAATCATTGGGTTGCCTCCCAAGAGCGCTTGCTTTAAGAGTCTTCAGCCAGACTTCCTCTTTAGTGTTAGAGGTCTTGAAGCTCGGTGGAGACTTTGTCCCTCACCACATGTGCTCCATAGTATTTCTTCACCCTTTCATCATTGATCTTCTTGTGGAACAAGTGGTTTCTTCAAACATATTCACTATCTTGTTAGGATACACCTTCACCAACTTGAAAGGTCTTGATCGCCTAGATTTGAGCTTCTTAGGTAAAGATTTAAGCCTTGAGGTGGATGATAAAACTTGTCCCCATTCAATGAGCTTTCTTCTTTGAACTGCTTTGGTGAATTTTGGTGGTTTGGTGGCAATGAGCCGAGGTGAAGATTGCGGACTTAGGTTTTTCTTAGCCTTCTACCTTATGTCTTGGTGAATTACCAACCGCAACCACCTCTTCATTTGGAACCAATCGCTTAGAAGACGTTACAACGGCAGATGTTATAACGCCGATGAGTCTCCTTTCTTTTTGCCGAGGTTGTTGTAATGGTTCTTTTTCTGGTTCAGGTTGAGTGGGGGGTGGTTGTGGAATGGGCTGGTCTTGTGGTTTAGATTGTGGTGTTTTGGGGGTATTTTGGTCATGAGTGAATGGTTCTTTAGGTGAGGGTTGGGGTTGTTTGGCTTTTGGTGATGGAGGTTTGGGCTTGGCTGCTTTGGATTGTTTTTGAACCACATGGTCAAGGGCAACCACATAAGAACATTCTTCCGTGTGAGGCTCGATACTTGAGTGTGTTGAGAACATTGAACTTGACTTCTTGGTCATTGACTCTCATGATCAATTCTCCTTTCTGCACATCAATGATTGTCCTTCCAGTAGCTAGGAATGGTCTCCCCAGAATGATAGGAACTTCTTTATCTGCATCAAAATCTAAAATAACAAAATCCACTGGAAACACAAACTTGTCAACTTTAATCAAAACATCTTCTAATATGCCCTCAGGATATACTCTACTCTTATCAGCTAAAGTGAGACTTAAAGAAGTAGGTCCGCGCTTCCTATACCAAGTTTATCATATATGGATTTGGGCATCAAGTTGATACTTGCTCCCAAGTCACATAGAGCTTTGCCAATGTAAAAATCTCCAATGGAGCATGGTATAGTAAAACTGCCAGGATCCTTGAGTTTTCTAGGGAGTTTATTCTGCATAATTAAGCTACATTCTTCAGTTAAAGCAACAGTTTCGAACTCCCCTAGCCTTCTTCTCTTGGTGATGATGTCCTTCAGGAACTTGGCATAGTTTGGCATCTGCTTTGTAGAGCTTCTACCAAAGGAAGGTTGATGTGTAGCTTCTTGAGCATCTCCATGAACTTGCTTTGAATTGCTTGTCTTCATGTGCTTTCTTTAATCTTTGAGGATAGGGTGGAGGAGGATATTCGTGTACAAGCCTAGGCACGCCTTTGATTCCTGGTTCAAAAGTAGACGTTGTAACGTCTGGTTTAGACATCACAATATCTCAAGTATCCTTCTCTTTTTCTCCACTTGTGCTCGCCACCTTCCCTTTCTTTTTCCTTCTCTCGCACCTCTTTCTCCACAGGCATAGTTGGTTCAGTATTCAAGCACCACTTCTCAATGAGATAGCATTTATCTGTGCATTCACCCCATTATTACCATTTGGATTGGATGATGGTGTTTCAAAGAGTAGATGGGAGAGATCCATTCGCCTTTGGTGAGAGTGAAGCTATCTGCCCAATTTTGTTTTCCAGAGTTTTGATTGAAGACTCATGAGTTTGCAAAGTTGTCTTACAATCACTTATGAAGCTTTTCATCATGGCCTCCAAGTTGCTATTGTTATTATTCTGCACATACTGCCTCTGTTGTTGCTGTTGTTGAGGAGGAAATCCTGTGTTCTGGGATACAAAGTTTACAGACTGAGTGGGTTCAACAAATTTGCAGAGAGTCCGCCTTTCGAGCGTGGCCACGTTTTGAGTATTCATGGTTTTAATCATGTTGGTCAGGGTAGCAACCTGAGCAGAAAGAGCAGTTATTTCATGGACACCAGCTCTCTTTCCAGGAGTAAATCTATCAGATGGCCAATGTGAGTTATGGGTGGCTATGTCATCAATAAGCTTGCATGCCTCAGAGAGAGACATGTTCAGAATGACACCACCTGATGAAGCATCAAGTATCAACCTAGTGGGCTGATCTAGACCATTATAGAAAGTCTCCATTTGGATCACCACAGGAATGCCATGGTGTGGGCACATTCTTAGTAATTCCTTCCACCTCTCCCAAGCTTCAAATAATGATTCCCCTTCCCTTTGTTTGAAGGAAGTGATATCATTCCTTAGCTTAGCATTTTTGTTGGGAGGGAAGTATTTTGCAAGAAACTTCTCAGCTAGCTCATCCCAAGTGTGAATTGAATTTGGCTCCAAGGAGTTCAACCAACTTTTGGCCTTATCCTTAAGAGAATATGGGAAGAGCTTCAGTCTGAAAGCATCCTCTGAGACTCGTGGATGATAAAATTGCCGCACACATCCAAAAATTGCCTTAGGTGTGCATAGGGATCTTCTTGAGGAAACCTCCAAATTGCCCCTGCTTTGCGGCATTTGGAACATCATTGGCTTGAACTCAAAGTGACCAGTGATGAAGGGTTGGTCTTGCAATGCCTGTTTGTAGATGAGCGAGGATTAAGCACAAAGATAATCACGCATAGGTCCTGTCCCTCGCTCATTGACCATGTCTTGTGGTCCCGCATTGATGAGTTCTTTGCCTTTGCCGTTGTTCATCATCAACAACTATTGTTTCAGTATGAGTTTGTGGTCCACGACCATGTCCTCTACCTCCTCTTGGTGTATGTCCACCTCTAGAACCAGTGTTATGATCGGACATGGTTGGGTGTTGTTCTTTGTTGTTGTTGCCTCCTTCTTAACCTTTGTCGTCTCCTTAGTTGTCCGAAAGTTCTTTCAGTTCCGGATCAAACTCGGTGCAGAGATTCACTCCTTGGTTGAGCTTGAACTAGAGCTTGCGTTGGAACTAAGCATACTGTTTAACGCGTCTACCTGCTCAAACACGTAAACAACAAACAACACAAGAAAATTCTTTCAACTTGTGTTCTAATACTTTTGAACAATAAAAGTTACTACAATCCCTTAACAATTGGCGCCAAAAACTTGTTGCGTTCGTGTGGTATTCGCAAATATAGTGCAAGTATACAAGTCGTATAAGTAATAAAGTGAATATAAGTAAGAGATCGCTCCCACGAGGATTGGTTGTACTTTCAAAGTTCAAGTCTTAAAAACACAAGTGAAACAAGTAACAAATCGGCACTAAAAGTTGGTGTTAAAACTAGGAACATAAATAAAACAAGTAAATAAGATAGTGGTTGTGAATATGGATGAGAATGAGTTGGATTGTTGCATGCAAGTAAATCCTCTCTAGTCGACGTTATAACGCTTACTCGTTATTACATACAAATGTTATTCTCAGATAGACGTTACCACGCCCCAACGCTGTTGTAAAAGAGTCGTGGCTTTTCAAAGACAAAACGCCGAGCTTCAAGTACTAGAATGTCCTATGTCTAGGTTCTAAGTAGGCCTGCTCCTGTATTTTAAGCACCCACAGCAATGTTCTATGAACTATTATCCGTTCTATGTCTAGACTTAGATAAAAATGCCTAAATGTCTTTAGTGCACCTTTTCGTTCATATAAATCTTTGAGTTCTTTTCATAGACCATGTCTGTACCTATGAATCTACCTATTTTAAGAGGCCAACCTCAAAACAAGTTTGGAAATATTATCATGCAAAGATTTAAAACATGTAAGCGTCAATACTTCATAACATTTAACTAGAAATTCATTACATGCAAAACAACAACCCAACTACAAAATGTTTAGCTCATGCTGAGCATCTTTACAGAAAGATAAGGAGTTAAAATCCAAATACCAAACATAGAGGAAAAGATACTGAGTGCAACAGATACGCCTAAGTAACTTTCCCCGCATGCACCAGAGACGTTACAACGCCCGAGCTTCACAAAGAGTGGTTATGACCGGAAATGGAGTTGAGTAGAGTTCAAAACTGAAGTCTGTGTCCAGAACTTCGTTTTGAGAACTCTTTCTGAACAATGGAGGAAGGTAGATGATGAATGTATGGACTGGTATGATGCAGGTGTGTGTATATTTTTTCTAGAGAGAGACAAGTCTTCAATTAAATAGCCAAATGGGTCACATGTTGCTGATGTCATTTGCCCACCTACCAAGCCTGTTTGCACTTCTCGAACCGACATCAGATATGCGGTTACTACGGTCGTCATCCTTGTCGAAGACATGGGGAATAGAAGATCTTCCGACTTTCTCGAATCTTTAACCATCATTGCTAGTGCGCCATAATCGAGATATTTCACTCTTGCTCTCCTGCCCTTCTACAGACGTGGTGAGGGACGTTGCGACGTTCGGCTTTTTACTGCACAAACACAAGAAGCATCAAAATGCTCACAAAGGCAATTACTAAAAATAAGAATAAAATAAGAAAAAGAAACATTTTTTGAAACCATTAATAACCATTTTTGGGATTTGAAAGAATTCATAAACCTTTAATACACCTCCTTTGAAAAAATTCATAAACCTTTAACCTTTTTTGAAATAATTAATAAACCCTTAACCTCACCTCTTTTTAAAAAATTCATAATAAAAAAATAAGAATAAAATAAGAAAAATATACATTTTTTGAAAAAATGCATAAACCTTTAACGCCACCTCCTTTGAAATAATTAATAACTTTTGAGAAATAATTACTAAAAATAAGAATAAAATAAGAAAAAGAAACATTTTTTGAAAAGAAACATTTTTTGAAACCATTAATAACCATTTTTGGAATTTGAAAAAATTCATAAACCTTTCATCACCCCCCATGATATTTCACAGATTAATACAACAGTTTTATAAATCAGTAATAGTAATAAACATTTATTTCAAAAGAGGTGAAATTCATAAACCCTGAATCTCACCTCTTTTGAAATAATTCATAAACTTTGAAAGAATTCATAAACCTTTAATACCACCTCCCGTGAAAGAATTCATAAACCTTTCATCACCTCCCGTGAAAGAATTCATAAACTTTGAAAGAATTCATAAACCTTTCATCACCTCCCGTGATATTTCAAAGATTAATAAAATAAAATAGTTAATAATATAAAATAAGAAAAATAAAACATCTTTTGAAACACTTACAAAACCCAGACTTCTTTCCTTATAAATACAAGAAAAATAAATGCGAAAAAAGATGAATTTGTTAAATTTTTTAAAAAACTTAAAAACCATTTTTTCAAAATTTTCATAAACCTTTAATACCACCTCCACCACCTCCCGTGAAATAATTGTTCATAAAAAGAAATTAAGAAAAATAAAACCCTTTTTAAAACACTTAAAACCCTTTTAAAGTGTTTTAATAAAAATTGTTTGAAACTATTCAAATTCATATTCATAAATCTTTCATCACCTCCCGGGATATTTCACAGATTAATACAACAGTCTAAGAAGAGGTGGAATAGAATAAGAAATATATGTTATGTATATATTTATATATGGAATATGTATAATATGTATAATAATAATATATATTACTATTAGACTATTAGACTGGTTCTGGTTTAGATCATCCTTAACCCGATAATTAAAATTCATTTTCATTTTTGAGATTCTATAATATTGAATAGATTCTATAAAATTAGTATTAATTAGTGATCTCAGTTCAATAAGTCCTTTCTTTCTTGATGAATTGTTGGCACCTGTCCTACATTTTATCTCTGTGGACCGAAGAATAGCAAGGAGGTCAACCTGTTTCCAATATATAACGTGGGTTCTGGCAATGCAATGTGGTTGGACTCTCATGTCGATCCGAATTAATCATCCCTTACTACGGAGATTCATCTTTACCACAAGGGGCAAGAGGATAGCAAGTTACAAATTCTGTCTTGGTAGGACATGTATTTTTTTTACTATATTTTATTTTACTAGTAGTAATAATAGAATATAGTAAAAAACATTTTTTTTTCAAAAGAGGTGAGATTCAGGGTTTATGAATCTCACCTCTTTTGAAAAAAAATTAAGCAAAATAATAAACGAAACAAAATACGAATAAGTAAAATAAAAACCGAACCAAAATACGAATATGAATTTTAAAAAATGAATAAACCCTGAGCCTCACTTCTTTACTTCTTATTTGGCGCGCGGGAAGCCGAGAGCCAGAGAGCTGTGGATTTGAGTTCTTGCTTGTTGAATAAAAAAAAAGCCTGAAAAAGATGGATTATTTTGTGAAAGAATTTTTGGACCTATAAAAAGTGGGATTTGTGCTTGTGGAAATTATCGAGTAATCTCCGTACCTTATTCTTAGTCTGCTCTAAAAGCAGCCAGTGAGTCGATGTATTATGGAGTGAAATCAGCTCGAATGGTTTGTAGAGGAACCCTACCTTCTCTGATCCATTCTACACGTGCAATTTCTTTTCCGTCGATTCTAGTACAGTCCTCGTAATAGTTTCAATGAAATGACTATTCCGTCTAACTAATAGTCATTTTCTAGACCTTCTAGGTCGTTACACTTTTTGAAGCTCGGATGGTACTGGGTTTTCATTTCTTATGCAGTCAGGAGTGGGGCGTGCTAGCAGGAAGTCCGGTAATGCTAAAATCAAACCTTGCTCATCCATCAGCTCCTCTCGTAGATCGGTGCGGTTTTACGAAGCGTCTAAGCACAGTTCACTCGCGTTGATCAATCAAGAGCTAACAAGTGGTAGAGAACTAAATAATTTTAAAATAGATTGAGTGTCGCGAAAGACTGGGATGGGAAACAAAACGGAATGTACCGGATTTTTAGCACGTGCAACCATCAAACCAGAGATATGACACTTCTAAGATCTTGGACTGAAGCCTGGCTCAAGTACTTTTCATTTCTTACGACATTTTCAAATTTATCATTTTTTATATATCGCAATGGACGAATCCATCGTTGATAATCAAGATCCCCTTGCGCCCTACAACCCGAAAGTGACTCTCTATCAAAGCACCTGCGGTGGGCTAAGCGCAAGGAGCTGCTATCTTCTTATTATTATATTATACGATAACGAGATTGGAATAACGGGATTGGTCCCAAGCCGAATCCAAGTACCGGTGCTTGCTATCAGTAGAAGTATCAGCCTTCGGTTCCTTTTCGCTAGTAAGATCCATACAAAAACAAGTGCGTCTCACTGTCACGGGAATAGACAGAGAGCGATTGGAAGCCTTATGCTCCGCCCGCGGTGCTAAACTCTAAACTAAAGTTGGTTGGTGAGCCCAGTGATAGGAGACTATCTAGCTTGGTTCGGAGAGCACTTGTTGGGATTAGGAGGATGCCTGAACTGGCTGAATCCCTACTCTACTAGTCACCGATGTTGGTGCTTTTTTGTAAAGGCATATCCTCGCCTGGGACAATAACTGACGATAGATAGCGGGAGGTCCTAGTTCTAACTAGGACTGTCATAGGAGCTAAAAGCAACTCAAGTTAGAGGAGCGGTTTTCCCAACCTCTCTGGAGTTCCTTGGTTCTCACTCCTTCTTCTTCCTTTTTCTTTGCCTAGGGCTACACGGCACTAACTTTCTGACTTGTTTTTTGCGAGTGAAGTTCCTCTCCTTTTAGATGTGCATTCCCGATCTTTTTAGTCTCTTGAATATTCGATTTCGAGTTAAGAGGCCACTAACCAACTCCTTAAAGAAATACAAGAGCTTCTCCCTAGAAGTACCCATCGAGTCGAGCAATTGCTCCATTGATCAATAATTTCGATTTTTGGGAAGTATGGTAGTCATCCAATAAGAAGGGTTTACTTTTTTTCAAATGACCTATTTGAAGACATGTTAACAGATAAGCCTCATAAGCAACATAATGCTCGATAACAACATACTTAATTCTAAAAACATCACTATCTTTTGGTTGCAAGAACCTTTTTCTCGCCGGCAGGTAGTTGACTTGCCTGCAGGATCCTCTCTCACTTCGATCTCTATTGGCCTGATTTCAATACCTTCTGGGATACTGATCATGCTTTTTCTTTCCTAGGAGCTATCCTTGTCTTTACCGCTCTAGCAACTTTAGGTAATATCTAAGCCTCATCCTCATGCCGTGGAGGAGATCAATATGAATCGCCACCTGAAACCTAGGCCTTGGTCAAGCGCGCTAGCGCGCTTGACTTGGAGGTTCGCGCATCCTCTTGGTTTTTATAAAAAAAAAACGCTCCTTCGAGGCCAGCTGATGGCATTCAATATCCACTAATCGTTGTTTCCGAATACGGTGTGCGGTTGACATCTCTTCTAATTCGTCGATACGAGAAGCAAATTGTTGTGTGAAGGAATCAATATCTCGACATAAGCCAAGAGGCAGATCTTGTGCCACTCCACCTGGTCGGAAGAACCTACTGACTGTAATGAATGGCTCTTCATCAATTTCACACCTAAGCATAAGCTCTTCAAATCGAGCCAAATAGTCAGACACATTAGACGTTGATTGCCTAAGATTTCACAACTGTTCAACCGATTTACCTAGAGTTCGGGTATTGAACAAGCGGGTGGCAACTTGCCCGATAAGAAAAGTAGCCCGGCCCGAGTGGAGTGAAAAAGTGCTTTTTTTAGTAGCTTTGGAGTTATAGTTGTAGCTAGGAGTTGCTAGCAGCTATGAGTTCCGAGTTGACGAGCTAGGAGAGTCGCTTAGATAGTATGCCTCGACCGGAAGACAGTCTCTCTCACAGTAGGGATGCTCTAAGGTTCGAATTACTATCTCTCGCTTGTCATCATCTTTTGTCCCTGTATAGAACATCCCAAACTTCGCTCCCACCGGCCTGGTGATGGAAATAGACTGACTCTACGGAGATATTCGTGTTACTTCGCTCAATGCCGGTTTGTACACGAATCGTGAGTTATACCGAGTACTCGATGAAATTATAGACCACTTCAAATCTTCGCTTTGAGAGGATAATCAACTCCTTACGGTCGATAACTACGCACCTTGCCTCGCATTAAGATTTAAAACTTGTCGTCAAAAAGGCAATCAATCGAATCAAGAAAAAATGGAAATCTTTTCCGTTGTCGGGGTCCTCTTCCTTACCATCAAGCCGATCATATTAAGATTACGTGTTTGTGTTATATACGCAATTATATGTTGCTGGTTCGGTGAAGGCTCCAAGTAGTTTGTATTCCTCTCCCCTCGCACTAACGCTAGTTGCGCCGCTAACCTCTGGGTCGTAGAGCCTACGTGCGGGTCTTTTTCCATCTTAAAGCCGGATTAGGAAGAGTGCCTCAACTACGATCAATCATATATCATCATAATAATAAACAATACAAAAAGAAATGGATTCTCCCGACTCGAGAGCGAGGCAAGTCGTAACGGGTGATACGATTCAAGACCAAGTCGAGACTCATCGGACGCCTCGCAGAGCGACTCTCAACGAGGACGTTGATACTTTTTGAAATCTAATTATTGGAATAATTGGAACTATTGTATCAAGTTTTTTGCTAATAATTTCGATTAGAAATGTATTTTGCAGCATTTGACTCCGTACCACTGAACGATTTAGCCGCACATTTGAAAAATAGCCTAAAATGATCTTTTTTATGGTTATGCCGGCGATGATAGGTGGATCTGGTAATTGGTTTGTTTCAATTCTGATAGGTGCACCTGACATGGCATTTCCACGATTAAATAATATTTCATTCTGGTTGTTGCCGCCAAGTCTCTTGCTCCTATTAAGCTCACCTTAGTAGAAGTGGGTAGCGGAACCGGGTGGGCTGGTCTATCCGCCTTTAAGTGGTATTACCAGCCATTCTGGAGGAGCAGTTGATTCAGCAATTTCTAGTCTTCATCTATCTGGTGTTTCATCCATTTTAGGTTCTATCAATTTTAGTTCATCGTCCATCCTCTTCAAATTCAAAAGAGAATCTCGAAGAACTAGCCTATAGATGTGTACCTTATTTGATAGATCTAAGCACACTAGGAGTTTCCTAACACTCAGAGGACTACGTTCATTCTAGTTCACTACATACTAATAAAAACCCGCCCATACACTATATGTCTCCCATACCTATGTCTCGATCTATTAGAAAGATGTGACTCTAAAAAAAGTTCCGTCTATGGAGCCTAAAGCTTAAACCATGGCAAGAAGCGTAGAAGTTGGCCTAGTCTCTTGCCCACCCTTCGCTTTCTTCTCAGGCCAAGTTGAGGCGCTCAACGGTTCTTCGACCTACCACCTTTCTTTTTCAAGGTTGAGCTTGTTCAATTGAAGCGGCTAAGCTTAGGCGCAAGACAATCCTCGACGATATGAATTGTTTTCCATGAAGAAAATTTGGCTCGGCATTTAGTCAAGTAGGTCAAGCCGAGTCAAGTCGAGGCTAGCCAAGAGAAAAGTAAAACCCTCGCTTCACCACTTCCAAGACATCAAATCCAATGATAGAAGAATTGATCTCTTTGGAGAAAGGTTTTAAGGAAGTTAATCAATAGGAGAAGGTATCTTATGGCTTAGGGAAGGCCCCAGCTGATTGATCTAGGATTACCCGAGACGAACTGTCGAGTTATATCCATAAATTCATATAATTGTCAAACTCAACTACCATTAAGACTAATCCAATGAATTCGTCATATAGGCCCAGAGGACTTGAAAGAGCTTCCTTAGGATTCAAAGTCGTAAGTCTTTCGCTTGCCTAAGGTTAAGGGAAGCCGTCTGGGAATTTAGCATACGCCGTAGTGTGGCTACTAGTTCCAGCAGTATTGGTGTCTAATCTCTTCTTCGGGATGGTTCGTGCAGGGAATAATGCTTTGACAACTTTGCTCGTGTCCACTATACACAATTGGCAAGGCGACCCAGCTTGTCAAGTCAAGTACTCTTCGATAGGGCGAAGGCTATCTGCTGCGTCCCATAGTTGTCCATGGTCCTCCTATGGTGAACAAAAAGATGAACCCTACAGCAAATAACGCGCATTCACTCATAGGACGACCATCATGTACTTGTACTCAAGTGACGATGAACACCGAGACTAACAAACCGAGGAGACGATCTCCTGTACCCATGAAGAGTAGATTACCACCTCACACCGCTCGTGGGCTTTTATGATTACACTACTCACGAATCTATCTATCCAATTTCCATCCTATTTCATCCGATCCAGGATGTAATATGGTTACGAAGGATGACGCAGATCCATTTTTCTTCCGGTAGTGGAAGGCGAGATGTAGGCCTATCGAAAATCAGCAAATCCTTGTTTTTAGTTATTAGGTTAAGCGTGAGCAGCGTGGGCATGAAGCTAGCAGCAGCGAATGAGCGATTTCGGATCGTGATAAAAAGGTATGAAGTATATGATTATATCAGCAGATGTGTGTGTAACTTGATCTTCTCCGCAAGAGAAGTCGCGACTGTTGTCATAGTCAACAAGGTTGAAACCTTCATAGCTCCAACCTAGGTTAGGGGGTCGTTAGACCGCCGCTTACTAAGCGCTGGTTCTATCCCGGCCGCTAGTCCAACTTCTTGAGCAGCCGAGATATTGAACAACGAACATTTGAGCAAGCTACCTTGCCTAACCCTCAGATGCACTGGAGCCATTCTAAAAAGGGAGAAATTAGCACTACTTGGTGAAATAGGTTCTTTTAGAATCAATTTCAAACCATCTGCTAGAGGTTGTAACAATCTGAACTCATAGTTCTAACTAGGACTGTCATAGGAGCTAAAAGCAACTCAAGTTAGAGGAGCGGTTTTCCACTCTTAACCGTTGAAAAAGAAAATAAGTATGTTCTCACGGCCAGCTGAGCTTAATAGGAGCAAGAGACTTGGCGGCAACAAACGAGAATGAAATATTATTTAATCGTGGAAATGCCATGTCGTGCACCTATCGACCCGAATCGAACAGACCAATTACCGATCCACCTATCATCGCGGCATAACCATAAAAAGATCATTAAAAAGCGTGAGTCGTTTCTTTTCGATAAATGACGTCGTATCTCCTGGTCCGAGTGGAACCAAGGCTCTGGCCGATTTAAATAATAAATAGATATGACCTCTAAGATAAGGTGAGACCTCATGCTTGTAGCTTCTCTTCTTACTACTCACTACTTATTCGATTACCAGCGTTGATCACGGCTGTAGGATAGGAGCGAGATATAGCTACACCTAATTCCAGACCGGTTAATCAGAAATCCCTCGAATGGTACCACAATCTGTTCGACGTACAACAATGTGTTGAACCACTTCAACAAGTCTACGTGTAAGATATCCAGCATCTGATGTTCGTACAGCGTTAAGTAGGAAGGCTAGGTCTATTGTTGTTGTAGTAGAAGCTACAGGTTGTCAACTGACGTTCTGTTCCAGCTTGAAAGTGAAGACGAATCCATATTAGATTATAGGCACAAGAAGTTCCTTATGCGTCCGAGTCTGGGCATTCATATGTTCAGAACGGCTACTTACCAACAGAGGATAGCGAGGTACAAGGACTCGATTCTATGTCCAAACATCACATGCCAGCAAATGTGGTCACCATCATAGGTACTCAAGATATTGTGTCTGGAGAGGTGGATAGATAGGACTACTAGTTGCTCGATCGGGGCGTTATTCCCATCTGAATCGAAAAATCACGAAATCTTCGAATTAGAGATTTAGAAACAAATTTTTAGTCGAAATTAGATTCGAGCATTCTTATAACTCTTCAAGCCCGGAGATGGTAAGATGGTTTCTTGTAATTTTGGGAACTCTAAAAAACTCGCACCAGCGTGCCATGATCGAGTATGAAATAGCTGAGATTGTACCCTCGAAAACGAAGTCTTTGAGCGATTGACTTCTGGACAAGATTAGGTCGGAGAGAGCGCACGAGAAACTCATTCCGCTTCTTCTTTGAGTCGTCGGACTTATCCACCAAGGGATTCGTGGAATTTCTATGGATTGCGTTGGGGGAAATCTACGTGGACGTATCGAACCGAAATAAGATCTCAGATTGACATCTTGATAAACTAATTTACCATAATAATAATCATCGAACCAACTTGAATCGAACTACGATTCGGACGAGTCTTCCAAATCGGATTTCCTTTTCGTGCCATACTTGATAATGTAAAATTAAGGCTATCGCGAAGCTACCTGGAGAGCTAACTGCCAAGAAGCAACAGGGACCTACTACCTACAGGCAGAGACAGGACAGCAAACTCTCCACGGAACAGATTGGACAAACCAACCATAACGCAACGCTCAAACAACGACAGCTTCCATTTAGGTTGCCGGATAAATTATATATTGTCTTTAAGCTGGCTAGCCGTAGAACACATTCTATAAAGGCTGGAAAGACCTGCGGGATATAGGATCTCGCGACTGTTCATATATAATCATGGCACGCTGGTGCGAGTTTTTTAGAGCAAGAGAAGAATATTGGAGAGGAGAAAGCCTCTTCGAGACAAGAGCATCTAGAGCAATGGCTAGCCAGCAAGGTATTCTTATACGCGCGTGCAAGAGATTCAGATTAAGTGGCGATGACTTGTCACAAAGACAAAGAGTTCGCGCGAAATCGGCGAAGCTTCTAAGCACTCCTGAACGGAATGGACCCACTATGAGAACATAGTAATGGAGAAGGTTATAGCCGAAATAGGATTCGTTTTGGCTAGAGCGCCCAAATCTGCTATATATTTGACACGGGTTTGCCGTAATGCTAAAACTATGGAAAAGGCACCGCTTTAACTCTAGCAGCGTATGTGCCTAGATTAGGGACTAGCGCCGCCACTTGACTCTTTCCTATATGGATGGGAAGCATAAAGGAATTCTTCTATGACTCTAGGCTCAAGGCCATGGATCACTCTTATTATAGAGAAATCAGGTAATTGAACGAACTATATCATGCGAGTTATAGCAGTCCTAGGGAATTTGTTCGGTGTCGTTGGCAACAGCAACTTCCTTATCAACACAATTCTAAGATCTGTGACTGATTCTAACATTCGGCTTCATGAACGAAGCCGAGTCTGACAAGAAAAAGAGAACAAGATCAGTCGGAGGCTGTCTCATTCAACTACATTTGTTCCTGTAATCCATAGCCTAACCTATTCTTCCTCTTTCGACGAGCAAGGATGCGGAGTAAGTGAGAAAGAGATTCACCTTCGCGACCAGATGCCAATTGGTGCCAAAATGCACAGAACTCGTAATTTAGCCCCTAGCTAACTAAGAAACAATAAACTAACAGAAAACAAATAGAATCAACCTACTATTGCTAGAGAACTTACATGATTTATCTTTGAATAAGTATAAATAACTCATATAAATATGAGTTATCACCTCCCAAATAAAATAATTTGGCTTAAACCCGTTACGATACAAGTGCTCCCTAATTTCATCATCAGTACTAATAGGTACACCATTGCAATTAAGGCATGGACATCTAACCCCTCCTTCATTTTTAGCCTTCTCATGTTGCCACGCTACCCATAAAAACTCTTCAACCCCTTTAACAAAAGTTTCTTTCAAAAGAGATCTTCCCGGATATAACCTATCATACACCCAACCACAATTTAATTGATTCCAATTCATCTACACGCATTTAAAAAAGCGAGTTAGATTCCCATAAAAATTCCCAACATATAACATATCAAGTTAGTGGCATCGATATTATCTCGGTGGAAATGATTTCGAGCCGAATATGGGGGTCAAGGACAAAGACAAAACCCTTTTCCATCCAAGTAGTGAAGGAAGTTATTTCAACTCCCAACCTTACCAAGTTAGAATTGTCTCGCAATTATCTCAATGGAGATGATTTCGAGCAAAATATGGGGGTGAGTGAAATAGCACCTCACCCTTTTTCCATCAACAACACAATAAAAACATCTGATATAGTCATCTAACCTAGGGTTCATCAAACATCAAAACAACTATTTAACACAATTTCAATTTCAAAATTAACGTACACTTTACAACAATTATCAATTCCAAATTAACAAACATACACTTCTCATTTAACATCTCCAACAACATACACTTATCATACATTATTATTCAACATAATAACAATCCTAAACACTAATATCAATCAAATTCATAAAGAAAAATAATATTTCAATAACTTCAAATCAAATTCCTAAACACTATTATTACTTTCTAAATAAAAATCATTCCTAAACACTAATATAATCAAATCAATTTCTAAACATTTCAAAAATCATTCCTAAACACAAATGTCAATATCTATCTTAAACACTAAAATCAAATAAATTTTCAAACATTCTAAAAATCAATCCTAAACACTAAAATCAAAATTAAAGAAAAACTAACCGCTTTGAGTCACGAATCCAACGATCTCTTGGCGTTACGGTGACGATGTGCACTCCGGTGCAAGCAGTGAGCAACAAATCGTTCCTATGGGTGAGGAAAGAAAGAAAAATCATTAGAGGAGTTAGAGAGGGAAGTTCGGAGAGAAAGAGAGAGAAGAGTGAGAAAAACAAACCTTAAGTGATGGTGGAGGAAGTGGTGGCGGCGTGGACGGTGGTGGAGGTGGTGGTGGCGAAAATGGAGAGATATGGGTGGTGGTGGTGTTGGGGTCGGAATAGGAAAGGAGAGAAATGAGTGAGAGAAGAGAAAGAAGTGGGAGGAGGAAAGGTAAGCTTCGGTTAGATTAAAAAAGTTAGCGAGGGAAATTTTATTTTAGCGAGGGAAATTTTGATTTAGAGAGGGAATTATTACATTTAGCGAGGGAATTCAAAAACGAGTTATGTGGTACAGCTGTGTTTAAATTTAGCGACGGAAATATAAATTTTAGCGAGGGAAATATTAAAAAAAAAACAGCGCAGCTTTAGCGACGGCCTTATCCGTCGCTAATTCCCTCGGTATAGCATTTTTAGCGACCCTTCTCCATTCCCTCGCTAATTTCCCTCGCTAATACTGTTTTTTTGTAGTGCAAGAGCACTTAGATGAGGTGGTAGAGGTCTCTTTCAACTTAACCAATGTCTTGAGATCGAATCCAGCCTTGGGTGCCAGTAGTGTTAAATCTCTAGAATGAGAGTTCTATCGCCCATTGTGGTCCTACTTGGTTTGAGGGGTTAGTCCCTGCAGTTGCACGCAAAGGATACCCGAGTTATACCAAAAAGAGTTTGGTCCATTCACTCGCTTCAAAAACAAAACAAATGCACTTCATAATTAGAGACAAAAATGTCGTATTTCAGTGTTGAACATTCATTTGTATTTGAATGTTCAATGAACATAGTAGAAAAAATTTAGACGCGGCACGTCATCCAATTTTTTATATTAAAACAAAACATTTTTCTATAGATAAATATTAAAATATTTAACATGATTGATACATGTCTATAGCTATACAAAACAATTGTCGCTTCAATTGCATGATTCAGTAAAGATCCAAATTTTTATTTTTGCGTATTTGATTAAAATGTTACGCATTTTTATATTTCATATCAGAAAAAATGGAATTTAACCATCTCAAAAAAATAACCTTAAAATTCGAAGTATCATATAGAAAAGGAGGAGGTGAAGAGTCACGATTTGAAGTCGAGAGTGAGGTAGCTAGCAATTGAGAGTTTGCATATTCAAATCTAGCGTAGATTTGTTTCTCAATGACAAACTGTTGCGGTTGTTCCGCTGGTGTGAAAGAAGATCGAGAGATGAAGGATGACGACTGAGATAGGAAGAAAGGGAAAAATGAGCGTGAGGGAGATGGAAATCACGCATTTGCCTATTGAGTGATTGAATCACTACATGTCACTTAGTTGTTGTTATCATCATCTACGCGTCGCACTGTTGTCACATTTTGTGGTGGGACTGTGAAAGGAGAAGAGGACACAACTTTAGAGCAAGAGCCTTTGGGAGATTAAAGAGTTTCAAAAAAAAACACAGAGGCGCAGCAAGTTGGTTATAGAGAGAGGGTGGGGTACACCCAGTTGAAAAATGGAAATGGAATTAAATAACTATTACTTTAGTTCAAAAATTATAGAGTTGAATTTAAAATAATAGGGAGATTCCAAATAATAAGTTTATTTTTTTCCAGTTTTTTGTTTTATTCTTATTTTCATTTTTTAGTGGAATTACTCAAGTGAGCATTTTTTCCATTTTAAATTTAACCTCGATATATATTACTAAACTATTTTGCAATGCTAACATTGTTTCATAAAACAAAAAACTATTTTGCAATGAATGTAATGAAATACTGAATGCAGATATAATATAATGTAATATAATATATATTAATCATTTTGGCTTAAGAATTACTAACATGTGCTACCTTTTTTTATATAACACGCATACTACAAGAAAATCGCTTGTTTTATGTTGTTTATTTAATTAAAACTATGTACAATACTATATAATTTTTCAATAACCATAATCTGTGCATCGCACAAACATTATGAATTTATTTGGCGTCAAAGACAACACAACAATTGACTTCAAATACAACTCAGACTTATATTTCACATTTAGCATTCATTTGAAAAGTTTTGGCAACCGATGTGTGTGTGTACTCACTGATAACTCTATTTTATATAGAGTTATTTACGCTTTTAAAACTAACTAAATTGTGAGAATCTCAATTATATGTTTGTTAAATAAGGAAATACAAAAGAAAATCAGCATTTTTAGAAAAGGAGAAGTTTGAGATACATCATGGCAACTTTATATATTTTGTGGTATTTTTATGTGTTTGTTAAATTGCTACAGCAATAGACCCTGCAATGATCGCTCCTGCAATATGGTTGGAAGCATTTACCCTGCATCGCTAACAGCAACGATCGCCCCAGCAATCTTCATAACACAGAATGTCCCAGCAATCACATGATGATGTCATGGTGCGTCAAAAGTTAGGCAAATGACAAAGTGGGAGATTGCAGTGCCTAACCTAAACTCCGTAGCTCACAAGAGTCATCCTCCAAAGTGACATTTGTCCTCACCTCATTGGACATATTCTCTTGATATGATGGGTGGTCACTTCAAGCTTTTTGTATGAGTTGGAAAAAGTAAAACCAAACTTCATCTTGAAGTAACCTTGTTGCCCAAGACTACTCACATCATGAAGCCTATAAATCTTTGTTAGGAATTTATGCGTGAGGCTTGCAAAACCAATGCAACAGCGATGACGGTTTGCGGACAAACAACGAAAAATGATTCAAGATTATCAAAACAATGTTACAGATTCTGTTCTTCGATCGAGATCAATCCTATATCGTCTAACAAGTAAAACGCACAAAGATTTAGAGGTCAATTTCACTAGGATTCTGAAATTGATCTTAAATTCCCAATTTCAAACCGATGAACCCTAAAACGCAATTACGAACCCTAAAACCAAAATTGATCAAATTGCAGAGAAATTAAAGAACGCAGGGAACATGTTTATCCAGTTCAGCATCAATTTGATGCTTACATCTGGGGGACCAAGCCAAATTGCTTGTCCATTTGCATTAGATCTTGAATTGAAGGTTTACACAATTGAATATGAACTCCCAATGGTGTTTCCCCCTCACAACCCAATTCCCACGATTTCCCAGTCACTCACCACACAGTCCAATTCTGTTAGTTCTGTTACAATCATTCAGAGGTAGCTATTTATAGAATTACAAGTTTTGGCGCCTACCTTGCTATTCAAGTAACTAACCAACTAACTCTTGAAATCGATAGTAACCAACTTCCAAGTTGCTTCTGGTGTGCTGATGTTTGATCTGTAATGCCACGTAGGATCCACCTCAGGTGTGAGCTAACCAATAGAAGTGTCACATATACAACAATCTCCACCTTGGCACTTCAAACCCCAATGCGAATGACTTAACTTCAAGCAATGTAACTTGGTCCAAAACCTCCACTTAGCCACAATCAACATTCAACAGGTCCAAGCAGTGCTTGAACTTGGCTAAGGGAACAACCTTGGTGATGAAATCAGCAGGGTTGTGTGCTGTATGAATTTTCTTAATGACCACCTTGCCTTCAACAATGATATCTTTTATCAAATACAGCCTTGTATCAATGTGTTTTGTCCTTTCGTGGAATGTTTGATTCTTGCATAGATGGATTGCACTCTGATTATCACAGTGTATTGTCACACTGTCATGCCTTATTCCAAGTTCATTCACAATCCCTCTAAGCCACAGAGCTTCTTTTACTGCCTCTGTTATACCAATATATTCAGCCTCAGTTGTTGAGAGAGCCACTACATGTTGTAGAGAGGCTTTCCAACTCACTGTGTTACCATATAAAGTGAACACATACCCAGTCAAGGACCTTCTTTTGTCACGGTCACCAGTAAAGTCTGAATCAACATATCCAATTACTCCACCTTGAGCTACATCCTCTTTCCTATACCTTAATCCGAGTTTGCAGCTCCCTTTGAGGTACCTTAGAATGTTCTTGACAGCTAGCCAATGTTGTTGGCCTGGATTTGCCAAATACCTGCTGACTAAGCTTAGAGAGTAAGCCAAGTCAGGTCTTGTACACACCATTGAGTACATTAGGCTACCAACAGCACTAGCATATGGGGTTGCTTCCATTTCCTTCATTTCTTGCTCAGTGCTAGGACTGTCACTCTTAGACAGTTTGAACTGTGAATCAATGGGTACATTTGCTGGTTTTGCAGACAACATATTGTACCTATTCAGTACCTTCTGAATGTAGCCACCTTGTGTAATTGACAAGCCTTCATTCCTATCAATTTCCATTCCAAGTATCTTCTTTGCTTGACCTAAATCCTTCATTTCAAATTCTTTCATTAGAAGCTCTTTAACTATGAAGCCCCGATACTCCAAAATAGGCAACGTACCGGTATCGGATACGTATCCGATACTGATACGTATCGGATACGCCCGGATACGTATCCTGGGAGTATCCTGGAATTTATATTTATTTTTAAAACAGAAAAATACACGATACGTTTCAGATACACGAGGGACACGTTCGGGATACGGCGCCATTATCGGATACGCAAGCGGGATACGCACGGAAAGGCGGATCAAACATATGGGATACTTCCATGTGTTTCTTAAAAACTCACGTTTCTTTCCCCGCTTTCTTTACCTTAAAAATATATTTAATAATAAATTAATAAAATAATAACTTTGAAAAGTAAAAACAAAACAAAGCCCTAATTTTATAATCAGTACATTGAAAACGTGGTGGTGGTGGAGAGAAATTGGGAAACGAACGGCTTCTTTTAGATATGACTTATGATGTAATTTTTTGGCTATATATTTTAAGTTGTATATCTTTTGTGACATGTTCGTAGGAGGAACAATAGACATTTAACTATGCTTACCCATTTTGATCACAAATATTTTTTTTGTAAATGTGATCATATCTATTGAATATTATGAGCAATTGTCAGTTAGTAAAGTGAATTATCTTTAGTTAGGTTTTATATTTTTAAATTTTAATTTAATTTTTTATTGAAGTATCCCTGCCGTATCGTATCTTGATTTTCAAAAATTTTCCGTATCCGCGTATCGTATCGTATCGTATCCCGTATCGTATCCCGTATCGGGGCTTCATAGCTCTTTAAGCTTGCTAATTTCTTTCTTACTCTTGCTAGCAATTAGCATATCATCTACATATAGAAGTAAATAGATATAGTTTGATTAAGCTCTTGTACCATTGCCAAAACTGGATTCGATCCAGGACCTTGATTAAGCTGGAAGAGACTTCTACCATCACATC
The DNA here is from genome assembly GCA_020916435.1 of Oxytropis ochrocephala. Classification (NCBI taxonomy): domain Eukaryota; kingdom Viridiplantae; phylum Streptophyta; class Magnoliopsida; order Fabales; family Fabaceae; genus Oxytropis; species Oxytropis ochrocephala. The sequence continues at coordinate 73,479,217 of CM037094.1, read as the reverse complement.
CAAGTACTATTCGGTAGATCCTAGTCTTATCTCATTTGCAATTCTTAGAACCGGATCTTAGTCTCATTAGTAGTTTGACCTTGACTTGCTGTTTAGTCAACAAGGGCTTTATTGTAATTTTGCAATTGTTTTACTTTACTCTTTCTAAATACTGTTAGAGATTCAGTTTTGGCAATTTTTGCCCTTCTCTCTTGTAACCGAATTCACTATATAGTGAACTTTCAATCAATGCAAGAATAAGAGATTTCAATGAATTCAGTTTCTCTAGAGTAAATAGAATAACAAATTGGTATCACGAGCCCTACCTTGGGGCCTTGATCAAGAATTTCTATGAAGAAATTTCAATTTCTTCAAGCTCGCTCAAGAATGGCGAATTCGAACAATGGAAATGAAAACAACTACATGCAACCATCAATATCGAAACTTGATGGACACTATGAGCATTGGAGTTTACTCATGGAGAATTTCCTTCGATCAAAGGAGTATTGGTCGTTGATTGAGAATGGCGTTCAAGAAGCAACACCGGGAGTACCAGTGACAGAGGCGATACTGAAGAAAATCGATGACTCTAAACTCAAAGATTTGAAGGCAAAAAACTACCTATTTCAAGCAATCGATAGACCTACACTTGAAACAATTCTGAAGAAAGATACTGCGAAGCAAATTTGGGATTCTTTGAAGGCAAAATTCCAAGGCAATGCTCGGGCGAAGAGATCGACACTTCAAGCAGCAAGAAAGGAGTTTGAGGTGTGTGAAATGAAATCGAGTGAAACCATTAGTGAATACATTCCTCGAGTCATGCAAATTGCGAACAAGATGAGGATTCACGGTAACAAAATGGATGACGGTGTAGTTGTTGAAAAAATCTTGAGATCGCTCACCGAGAAGTATAATTACATGGCTTGCTCTATTGCAGAATCGAAGGATACAGAAAAGATGTCTGTAGATGAAGTCCATAGCTCCTTAATTGTTCATGAGCAAAATTATCTTCGGTTTGGAAAGAATTTCCCTGAAGAACAAGTTTTGAAAGTTGCAGTTCAAGAAAGAGGTCTTGCAAATGGTGGAGGTAGAGGAAGGGGAAGTTCCAGAGGAAGAGGTAGAGGAAGGAAATCGCGTGACACAGTAGAATGCTATAAATGCAAAAAACTAGGGCACTACAGGAACAAATGTCCTGAATGGGATAAAGAAACTAATGTTGCACACTACTTGGAGGCTGACAGTGAAGAATTGATGTTGCTATTGGTATCCTCAACTGATGATGAAAAACATAACTCTCAGGTATGGCACATTGACTCAAGTTGTAGTGTTTACTATGTAAATAATAGAACATTAGATGATAGTGTAGAAGAGACACTATTAATGGTAAATACTGAGAGTAAGGGAGATGATAAAGATTTGGTCTGGTATTTGGATTAGGGGTGCTCAAATCATATGAGTGGAGATAAAACTTGTTTTGAGAGTCTTGATGAATATTTCAAACAGAGTGTAAGAATAGGAAATGGCATGAAATTGCAAATTGCTGGTAAGGGGAACATAAAAGTGAAGATGAATGGTATTACTCACCTTATATCAGATGTATTTTACATTCTTGCACTCAAGAGTAATCTGTTGAGTATAGGACAACTCCAAGAAAATGGTCTCACTGTGTTGTTCAAAGGAGGAGAGGGAAATTGCAGAGTCTATCATCCTGAGAAAGGCCTCATACTGGAATCAAAGGTTGCATCAAATAGAATGTACAAGTTGTTTGTAAAGAACTTTGAATACTGATGTAATTTGCACTATTACAACAAGCCTATCTTTTGATAATAGTTTACAAAATTATGTTTCTTATATTTCACTCATGCATTAGAGAAATATAAGATGATTTAGAGTAATGTAAATAAGAGAGGTTTGGTCTATAATCAGAACCAAATCCGTGTGTTTATGTCCCCTAAGTGTCTCTCTATTTATAGAGAATTTCATGCACTTAGTGAAGAGAAACAACTATTCAAATGATTTTGTCAATGAACGGTTAAGTTCCCGTAAAAATGAATAAGTATCACATTAGTCGTGTTGGTATAGTGGTTAGCGTCCGTTGCTCTCCTCTGCGTGGTCGCGTGCTCGAATCCCATCGGTTGCAGAATTGCACCGTTTCATTAATTTTTAGTTTTAGCCGTTATTAAATTAAAGGCTTAAATATATGTTATCCCCCTGCAAATATTCCAATTATCCATTTACCCCCTGTAAAAATAAAACTTTTAAAAAAGGTCTTGCAAATATAAATTATTTCTAGTTATCCCCTGTTGTTAGATTTTGTTAACAAATATTAAGTGTATGTTGAAACACTTATTATTATTTGCGGGGTGGTAAATGGATAATGAATGAGTGTATTTGAGGGGATAAATGGATAATGAGGATATTTGCAGGGAGTAACATATATTTACGCAGGGGGTAAATGGATAATGAACATATTTGCAGGGGAGTAACATATATTTACACTTAATGCTGTTAACAAAATCTAACAGCTAGAAATAATTTATATTTGCAAGGTCTCTTTTAAAAGTTTTATTTTTACAAGGGGGTAAATAGATAATTGGTATATTTGCAGGGGGACAACATATATTTAAGCGTAAATTAAATTCAGCAAAACCAAAAAAATGGAAACAAGGAGATTCGAACACGGGAACAAACAATTACAACCTCAAACCCCAACCAACAGACCAACAACAATTCCGTGATGACTTAACAGAATCATATGGAAATATATTTTGTAAATATATATCTCACAGTTAAAAACTAGATTTTCCACCATTTTATATTCCTCCTTTTTGGTTCCCAATTATTCCCGATGTCAAAGTTAATTTCCACAACCATTCAAAAACATTGTAACAACATCATATCACATAACAAACATCAATTACATACTATAATTTCCATTTCAACAAATCATCTTACATCATAATAATTTAGCTAAACATGACTTTAGAAGCAACAATGTCCAGAGTCTACACAATCTTAACCACATCATATCATATCATATATAATGGACACCTATTTTGTGTACAATTATAAATGGGCTTTACTTTTCCCACACCCCCTCCTACTCTAAACACACCCCCTCACCCTACACATTTACCAAACTAACCCCACTTACAATTCAATTTCCCCCTCTATCCCTCTCCCTCTTCTTCTCCAACACCCAAAAACACTCCCTCTCCAACACCCAAACCTCCCCTCTCTCCACTCCAAAACCCACCCATCCCTCTCCCTCATCATTCACTCCCATTCAACTACCCATCATTGGCAACTAGCTCAAGGTAATACCCTACCAAACATTTTTCATTTTGGTTCTGTTTTGAGTTTTTTACGCCATTTTTTTTTCTGCAAACGCGCTCAGTTCGAACAGGGTCGTTCGAACATGTTCGCATGAACGTGTTCGAACAAGTGTTAATCGGGTGAATTTGCTTTGTTCGAATGACCTCATTCGAACATGTTCGCATGAGTCCTGTTCGAACAGACGTATGACAAAGAATCGATAAGTTGCAGCTTCTCGTCTTGTGTTTTTGTTTTTAAATGGATGAAAATGAGGGTGCATCCGGAGCGATTGAGTTGTCAATCGTAGAAGCCGAGATGTCAATCGTCGCAGCTTGACATCTCAACTGACGTCGTCGAATCCCAAGACTTTACTAGTTCCTTCAAAGTGATGATACGGTAAGAATGGATTAGTTGTTTTAATTTTATCGAATTATTCAAATTATGTAATCGACACTTAGTAATTGAATTTCGCTTATTTCCTACTCGTGAGGAGTCACGACTTGGAGTGCGCGTGCGGTTGGGAAATCTCTTGGGATGGTGATTGTTATAGGAAGATCTGACACCGGACGACGATCAGGTAAACAATATTGCATGTTGATTTGTGACAAAGCTGGATCATATAAGACAAATGTTGAGGAAGGCACAAACACTAGAAAATGTTGTTGTCCCTTCAGACTGAAAGGGAAATTTATTAAGAAGCTTGGAGGATGGATTTTGAGGGTTATGAATGGAACTCATAACCATGGCATGGTTACTTATCATGATGGACGTCCGTACATTGGTAGGTTAACTTCAGAAGAGAAGGAACTAGTGGCTAGAATGACTAGGAATCATACTCGGCCTAAATTGATCCTTAATGAGCTGAAATTGATGAAGCCTGATGATAACTATACGGTTGTGAAACAAATATACAATTGTCGTCAAAGGCAACGGTCGGCTATGCGTGAGGGTAGGACTGAGCTCCAACAACTCATGTTTTATTTGCAACGCGATAATTATGTTTACTGGACTCGACTTGCCGAAGGAACTACGGTTGTGAAAGACATCTTTTGGGCCCATCCAGATTCTATTGAGCTTCTAAACACCTTCCCAATTGTTTTGTTGATTGATTCCACATATAAAACCAACCGGTACAGATATCCGTTGGTTGAGATCGTTGGTGTGACCTCAACTGAGAAGACTTACTCTGCTGCCTTTGCTTATGTCAATTGGGAGAGGATGGATAACTTTGCATGGGTTCTTGAGAAATTGAGGGGTTTATTTAGGAAACAGGATGAACTTCCGCAAGTCATACTTACTGACAGAGACACAGGTATGATGAATGCTCTGTCAGCAATATTTCCAACATCTGCAAACTTGTTGTGCCAATTTCACATTAAGAAAATGTGAGGCCAAAGCAAGGCTCATTGTGAAAGACCAAGCTATTGTTAATGACATTATGGGTGCATTTCTATCTCATTGTCCATGCGAAGACTACTAAGAGTATGATTATGAGTTGGGTCTATTTAACGACTTGGCAGGACCTTATCCCAGTTTCATACAGTATGTGAAGACCACCTGGCTAGACCCCTTCAAGGAAAAGTTTATTGATGCATGGATAAATAAGCATATGCACCTTGGCAACACTACCACCAACAGAGTTGAGTCTGCACACTCTCACTTGAAGAAAATATTACGAGACAAAGAGGGAGATTTGTGCAAGTGCTGAGATGGAATGCAGACCATGCTTAGGATACAACATTCTGACCTTAAAATGCACTTCGAGCATAGTTTGAGTAGAGTGAAAGTTCAACACTTGAAGAAGAAGATTTTTGATGAAATTAAGGGTTTAGTTTCATCTAATGCTATAGACCATATTTTGAGTGAGATGCAAAGCAGATCGATCCGCTTCGATTAACCCATCATTATGTCGATGCACACTCGTGACTACACACGGACTACCATGTGCATGTGAGCTTTCAAGGTATGATGTACACTCATCTTGTTATTTTGTCTATAAACTCAACATTATATGGGTTGTCACTAAATCAATGTCGCTTTTTTTTGTAGGGTTATGATGGGTCGCACTCCAATTCCGTTGAGCATGATTCACCAACATTGGCGAGGGTTGAATTTCAAAATACGCATGCATGAGGCAATGGATGATGAGTTGAGTGTAGACATTGAACTTGAAGCTATCGTAAGAAGGTTTGAGGCATCCGATCACGGGGGTAGAGAGTTATGATTAAGGCAAAAGCACGTGAATTGGCATTCCCGCATACCGACTTCTATGTGTCCACCTCCTGGATACGATCATTACAAAGGAGCACCAAAAAAATATAAGAAAGGGAATGTTGATTACTCAACAAAGCGAGACAAGTCATTTTGGGAACATGTAGATGACAAATTTGACTCCCCGGTGGTTCATCTAGTGGATGTTTTGCTCACCTCGTAAACAACCTACTCCCCCCCAAAGTAGGAGTGGAACGCCTACAAACCCATACAATTCTGGTTCAACTACTACTCCTACTTTGTCAACGTGTCCAGCACCTAATCCATCACAAAGCAAAAAGAGAACTCAAGCTGACAGTGCTACTACAATCCCTACTCCTCCACTACATAAGAAACCAACACCCACACCTATTGTTACAAAAAGTCACTCATCACTCATTGTTTCAAAAGCTCTTACTTTGACACCGGCTTTTGTTCTTACAATCGAATCCTATTGTTACAGATGCTGCAGTTATGGATGTATTTAATACATACATAATAGGGATGCCGGCATACATGCGTCCCTATGTTGAAAAAATTGTTAATGTGGTTGGGGATGGTAACTGTGGATTCCGGTGTATTGCAGCATTTCTTGGAAGGGGTGAGGAGGCTTGGCGATCAATCGAATCGATCCGATGGAGGAGTTTAACCAATACAATGACTTCTACACTCGACTGTATGGTGGTATTAGTAAGGTCACATTTTTGTTGAAGTCGTTGTTGAGGGCACATCATGGGAACAATGTTGAAGATAATTGGATGACTATACCGGATATGGGGTATCCGATCGAATAAGTACAAAGTTGTCCCGAGTTGTTGGTCACCTCATTGTTGTTACACAATTTTTCCTTCAATGTTGCGCCATTCGTAAGTGCCCGATAGCTTCAACATTCTATTGGTACTGAACACAAACACTTTGTACAGTAAAGTGTCTTCTATTTAGATTCAGTAGTCATTCCAAAACATTACATTAACATTATGTTTTTTGTTGTCTTTTGAAGATCTTTATGAAGCCCGTAAGTCCAATGCCCCCGCTGGATTTGATGTGGATGACTAATAGGGCACCCATAGCAAAGGGTGGGACTCGCTTTTTATTAGCCGAATGCAAAAGTGGAAGTGTTTGCTCATACAATCACAACCCCCCCATCCCCTTCCTTGTGTAGATTTAAGTAAAGATACTGATGGTAGTCAATGTTAAATTAGATTTATAATTTTGGTACACAACTTTGTATATGACTCTTGGTAGACAACTTTTGCAATCACCAACACTGTGATTCTGTAGACAACTTTTGAAGTCAATGTTAAGTTAGAGACATCTCTCTTGTATTATGCAGAGATTCTCTGTAATAATTCTGCTCAATGCATTCAAAACTTTAAACTGGAAATAAACCATCACTGTGTTTCTGTTTCTGCAAGTTTCTGTTTCTGCATAACACTAGTTCGAATGACACCATTCAACGCGCTCGCTCAAACGCAACCATTCGAACAGGTTCGAATAAAGCAATTCGAGGCAGCAATAACACATCCTCACACACACAGTTGGCAATATTCCTTAACACGCATGAGGTCGTTCGAACCGGTTCGAACGATCTCCTTCGAACATCAAAAATTCCTTAACACGCATGAGTTTGTTCGAACAGGTTCGCCCAACGTCGTTCGAACAGTCACTTAAACCACGCCACACGAGCGTCCCACGCGAGGTCATTTTTGGAAAAAAAAAGATTAGGGGCGTGCGAGAAGTAGGAGGGGGTGTGGGAAAAGTAAAAGCCTTATAAATTTCAACATGTAAATGCACCCAAACACGTTCAAATAGATTTTCAACTCAACCATCATCATCATGCATTTACTCATCATTAATTACATCATCTCATTTAAACCCTTAAACACATTGGTTCAAAGTTTCTGAACACAACCACTATTAGAGCTAATGAGAAACTAAAGGAAATAATGCTAGGAGTGAAGAACTCACATTTAGAGCGGTTTTCATAAAATTAAGCAAGATAGCTTCCACAAACTTCAATTAATTCTCCGCGGCTCCGCAAATAGCCAAAATAGTGGCGCGATTTGCTAATAATTCAAACACATTTAATACTAATAATTGACTCTAGGAATCAACATACCACTCATAAAATAAAGTTAGATTGGGTTAAAATTAAAACAAGTAAACTCATTCCTCAAGTGTTGACCTAATCCATATGATCCTTTTCATTCAAGCACAATGAACCTGGACACAACTCTGCAATGTATCAATACATAATATGTAGTGCCTAGTTTCCAATGTATAATCATATGACACTACATCAAGATTTGTAAGGTAGCTGTAAGAAATGGTAAAAGTGGTCCAACAACATTAACGATCAAATGATGTAACACTTATAAACCGAAAACTATGCAACTAATTATAAGCATAATACAGTTAAGATAGCAGAAAATAAAATAAAATGTTCAGTTATTTTGCTGATATGAGTTTTTATTGTCATCTTTAATATTTTCACCATTTCACTCCAATGGAAGTTCTAGTGTTGTGAAGCAAGATATTATCTCACAACGGACAAATCATAGATCGATATTTAATTTAATCCCCCACTAATCTTCTTAAAATAAGGTAACTATGTGTGTTCTTTAAAAGTGTTGGAGAAATTATATATATTGAATATCTTTTATTTAAAATTATAGGAACTATATATCAATTATTGTGTACGAAAATGTGTTTAATAAAGTTGTCATTATGATGCATATAATATTATTCATACCCCATTCATATTGGAGAGTTGCTAGTGCAATTTATTACATAATCAAATTTATTTTCTTCTTGGATGGTGTTTGGTTGAAATCTTCAAACACTATTATTTTTCTCCATACCTTGTGGTGATGTATAAACCATGTCCTTCGTGATATAATAGACTAATGCTTTTTGAAGTCAGAACAAAAAGTGAAATGTTAGAGGAATAATAATTAGAGACGCGTAATTTGTATAACAAGTAAGTTATTACTCAACTCAATACCATTAGTTACTGGATATGCTTCCAGCAGAGGCACTTCTTATTGTATTTACACTTATATTCTTTATAGCCCCTCTCTTTGCAAGGTTTCCTCTACATTCTTATTAACTTTACATGGAACTTCAATTTCCATATCTGACATGTAATGTAAAAATGGACTATTATTAATGTTATTGAAAGAGAATAGATGTATTATGAAAAGGTAATGAAAGAAGGATTGATTGATAAGCTTACATTGATCATTTTTGGTCTCGTTCCCCTACCTCCGACGCCTACATCTTCACCTTCATCTTCATCCCCCCAAATCGAATTGTTTTTTGAAAAACAATATCCATTTGTAAAAAGAAGAAATAGAAAAAAGAAGAGAATCAGTGCAGAAATAAACTTAAGACTTTTAGCCATTCTTTTTTACGTCTATTGTTACTAATCAACCCAAAATGAAAAAATTGTTTTATAGTGTAAACATAAGTTGTATTTTTTACGTTGCCCAAGTTGTATGTAGGATTTATTATATTGCATGCATGTCACCCTTTTTTAATACAAAATATTTATTTTATGTCTTATTAATATATTAATAGGTCATTTTACCCCTTTAATCCAATTTAATGTTAAAAATGTTTGTTTAGCAATGACCATTTGAAAGGTTAAAATATTGTCAAAAAAAAAAATTTGAAGGGTTAAAATAAAACTTAAAAACACACACAATATATGTGTGTGCATGTGTGATAGAGAGGAGAGAGAGTTAGGATATATATTTATAAAGAAAGCTTATTCATAGTTTTCTATCTAATAGGTAAATTCCATCGAAGAGAGCAATTTACTAATAGTTAAATGTAGGATGTGGCTTTTCATATTTTTTATGATACAATGTGATTATTTACTTGCATTCTTATACTAAATTAAATAATTTCATTTTATGACCATTAAAAATGTAGAGTCAAATCATATAAAGACATGTTCATAGTGACTTTTTATTTCATCTTTTTTTACAACCTTTCGTTTCATATAATATGTATATAATAGAATTCTGTTTTACATAGGAATTATATTATATTATGTTATATTATATTATATTATATTAAAGGTTAAATTATAGTTTTGGTTCCCCTATTTTGAAAAATCCGAATATTTGGTCTCCTGTTTTAAAACTCGGACATTTAGTCCTCCTATTTTAAAAAACTCAGCACATTTAGTCTAAAGAGGAATTTTAAGTTTTTATTGCTGACTTGGCTTTCTACCAAAAAAATTTGTTGGCGTGACAATCATTAAATGACATGACAGCTGGCAGCTTGCACACTTCACCACCACGTCATTTAATGAGACACGTACATCCACGCCAACAACTTATTATTTCATTATTATAACTAACTAGTAAGCGATGACTCCGCGCGATGCACGGTATCATTACATTTTGCAAATGTTAAATGAGGGATTAAAACAAAGTACTCTAAATGCTGCAAATACGTCAGGAATATATCTACCTCTCACCACATGCACTAAAGAGCGAAATAATTTGTTCTGATGATATACAAATAGTTGGTATTGTTATTAGTTGGTTGGACAAAATAATACTTTATCACTGGTTAAAATTTATGTAGCTCCAATTAAAGTATTTGGTCTCAATTTTAAAGTCATGTCAATTGTAAAAGAATGTTATATTTTTATTATATATAAAATTATAAAATAATTTATGAATTTATTTTGGATATCTTATTTTCTGGTGAATAGATTTTTTTTAATATCAGAGTTATATAAGTAATGATAAAAATAGATCATTTTTATCCATTTCGATTAAGAAGTATTAAGAAAGAGAATAAATTAGCTAAATAATAAAGTAGTTTTACTAAACTAACCCTATTTATTAATAAATACCTATTTGATAGTGAATTTTTTTGGTAGAAATCAGAGATTATCTGTGCGCAACTGTAGGACTAATCCTCTAGCTGGGTAGGACCACAATGGACGGTAAAACTCTCTTTTAAGAGATTTAATACTGCTGCATGCTCAAGGTTGGATTCGAACCAAATACCTTGTTTGATATTGAATTGGGTTAATGATATATAAGTTACACAAAAAATTAAATGCCTCTTACTATATATAATTAATGAGGGCTAAGTTGAAAAGATTTAATTTAATTAATGATGCATTAAAATGATAAAACAATATTTAACTTCAATTCTTTTATAGTGGCGGCTAAAGCGAATATTAATTTGAAACACATGGATTGTTTTTTAGTTATTGAGAGATTAACAAAAAAAAAAGCTTCTATGTCTTAAATTTTATAAACATTAAGAAAAAAAAACTTCGAGTAATGACATTCATTTCAGATCTCCTAAGAACGGTTGACCTTTTGAAGTTTAACTTCCATGCATGAGGGGTTGACCGATATTCCCTTGTGTAGCGACCATAAAATCCAGGAAAGGATTCCTCGAAGGTTCAAAAATGAAGCCGCCACCGAATTCTAGTTTAAGGGCAAATTCGGAAAATTCCTTTTAGGTTTAAGATAAGGTTGAGTTTAGGGTTCGGGAGTCGTTATATAACAAAATAGAGGTGTGTAGTGCGGTGCGGTTGATGTTGTTTGATTTCCAAAGTATTTATAATACGAAATGAAGAGATTTCTGGCCGTAATAATATCAGAATAAACGAGATGTAATGATTGCGTACAAAAAAATCATTGTAAAACCGTTTCTACAGATTTATTTGTCTTTGAACTCAGAATTCAGAATAATATTGTCCCTAAAACTCAAATTTTTGAAGGAATATGAATCGATGCACGGGGAGCAATTTTGTTTTAAAATATCTAATTGAATAAAAATTTGGAAGGAAATAAATATATAGGATGTTTGGATGAAAAATGTAATATTGATTATATGTAAAGTGTTAAAACATGGTATGAAATATTGATTTTAAATCAACATGATTTTTGTCAAAATATTAAAGATCGTTAGTTGTTTGTGCTGTAAGAAAAAATATCAATATTTTTATGGAGATAATACCTAATATCGTGATCGCAATTCAATACCGCATTTTCACAGAAAAAATAAATAAATAAATTGCAAGTTGTAACTATTTATTTTACAATGTTTTTAAAACCGACCGAAGATTGAATCGCGCGAGCTTCGATCATGGTTCAATTGGTTCACTCGGTTCAACCATGGTTGCACCGTATGAGTAATAATTAAATAAAAAATAGGAACGGTATTAAAGCGCTTGAATTGCGCTTCAATCCGGCCCATCGGCTCTGGCCGTTCAACCGCACTTTGGTTCAACAGAGGTAGTGAGGTTGAACCAACCACTGTGTCGCCCAGCCTCCTTGCTCAACTCGGTTGAACCGTCACCGATTCGCCCTGGCTTCTAAAAACATTGTTATTTTATGTATTTTTTTATAACAAATTACACTTATTACAATTTGTGATGAAATCCAATTTAAATTGTATACAATGTTTATTTAATAATTTAAATATAACAAATTAGTTTTTTAGCATTTTATATATTTTCATGAAAATATTCCATTTTTTCGCTTATAATAGTATTCCTTGATGTACAAATAAATATTGGCTAATATGATTTTACAGTTGACAAATATTTATTTTCATTAAATTTGAAATTGACAAATTAATTGAATTCAAATTTTTTGAAGTATAATGATATTTGAATCACAAAAATTTCGGTTATGTATTACCACAATGAATACCAAGTTTATTTTATTTAATTTGGTCAAATCGTATGCAATTTTTATGTTGTTAAGGATTGTAAATTAAATAGAGATGAGTCATATTCATTCTTTTCAAAGTTCATTTTGTAATGCGTCAAAAAAATTCATTCATGTAACGCTTAGCTGACCAATTACATGATTTTGTGGTGCTAAGTCATATGTATTAATGTATATTAATGCACATTAATACATATTTTATTTTGATATTCAGAAATTAACATAGGGCGAAACATGGTTTCATGTTGTATATGTTTGAAAATATCCGAATATCGTAAATCAATTCATCAATTCATATGCAACAAATATGGGATAGCAGCTTGGAATTCAATTTTTGTAAAACGTAGATAATATAAATATAAATTTATGCATTAAAAATTGACAAAAATGATTTTACAATTGGAAAATGTTAGAAAATATTCATTTTCATGGAAGTTTAAATGGATAATTTTCTCATGATAAAATGAATAAATATATAAGACTTCTTGGGAAAAAATCAACTACAAAAACATAACTATATATCATAAAAGGATATAGATAAAATACAATACATGTATAGGCGTTGGATCACCACAATCGATGCTTATTATAAAATTGAAAAACAACATATTTGATCAATACAAAAACAAAGAAGACCATTGTGGTCAAAGAGTCGGATTTTGAGACCGCACCTATAAAACAATTAGAATGATCATCAAAGATAAACAACATATTATAAAGTCAATGGAACTTTAACAAATTAAAAAATATATTTATACCACAAATTAAACCACTTAAGCACTAATTGCTAGCACAATGAAATCAAATTCTCATTAAAAAATTGAAAAATAAATTTCAGAAATATGATTATTAGTTAACTACTAAATAGATATGAGTTTGGTGATCAAATAGTATTGGACACACGAATAGAGAAGTAGATGTATTCATCTTGTTCTCGGTGATGAAGATCACACAATGTTACCAAAATAAAAATAAAAATTCATCAAATTCATGGACAACTACCTCCATTTTGATCATGAAAAAATTTGAAAAACAAAATGAAAGTATTTACCATAAATATGCAACATCCGAAAGTATTTACCTCCATTTTGATCATGAAAAAATTTGAAAAACAAAATGAAACTACCTCCATTTTTGTTAATATTATTAATAGGTTAAATTATAGTTTTGGTTCCCCTATTTTGAAAATTCCGAATATTTGGTCTCCTGTTTTAAAACTCGGACATTTAGTCCTCCTATTTTAAAAAACTCAGCACATTTAGTCTAAAGAGGGTTTTTAAGTTTTTATTGCTGACTTGGCTTCCTACCAAAAAAATTTGTTGGCGTGACAATCATTAAATGACATGACAAATTGACTCAAATTTTGCACACTTTCATTGTCACGTCATTTAATGAGACACGTGTACATCCACGCCAACAAATTTTTATTATTTCATTATTATAACTAATTTAGATTTAGATTAGTAATAAAACATTAAAACAAATAATTAAATAACAAAATCAAAACTGAATAATAAAGCTAGAACCCTAATTTTTACGATCTCACCGCTCTTCTTCTTCATCGCCTCTTCTTCTCAACTCACATTCTTCTCATTTTTGTTCTTCTCCACCATATGTCTAGTGATATATTGATGTAATGAATAATGTTTCTTAGATATTTATGTTTGTATTTTGGTTAATGCATTATGTAATGAATGAAGCATATGTTTGTAATTAATTATGTTATGAATTGAATCGCTAGAATATGTTTATAAGCGCATTTTTGTAATGAATTGAATGTGTATGCAAAGATAAACGCAGTAGCACTAGCATGCCATTGCAAAGATGCTTAAATTTGTTATTGCATAATCGCTTGAATCATCCCATTGCAAAGATAACGTAATTTTTTATCGCATAAGTGCTTCAATCTGGCCCATTCCATTGCAAAGATAGCGTAAATTTTTGCTGCATATTTAAATTGTTTCAACAGAATTTAACAGAGCAATTGTGCTATTTTTAAATCAGCAAAATCGCATAAATTGTGCCATTTTTAAATTGTACAATTAATTGTGCTATTTTTAGATCGCAAAAATGTTGATTGCCTACTCGTAATCGGGCTGATTTGTGAGTTTGCAACACACCGAAAAGTCAAGCTTTAACAATACTTTCAAACAACTCCACATGAGCCTTAATCCACACCACAAAAGAATAAATTCTAAATCATAAAATGCACAACTGGGTAAACCATTTCAGCAGACACTGCATATGCTATACTTCAAAATCATAAAATGCACAATTTGATACAAATTCATTCCAAACTTTTTGAACCTCAAAATGATCGCTTAAACACCATAAGTACTATCCCAAAATATTTAGTGGAAAACTATTATCACAAAAATAAAATGGAAAACTATTATCACAAAATTAATATCAATTTAATTTGAAGTCACAAAATTAGAGCAATTTCTTTATAATGAATTTTAAAATTAGAAATATAATGCAATATTCATAGAGTTTGGTCCATGCCTTAGGCACTTGTATGTACCAAGAGAACTTAGATGAGATGATAGAGGTCTCTTTTAACTTAACCAATGTCTTCAGATCGAATCCAAATTTGGGTGCCAAGTAGTGTTAAATCTCTTGAAGGAGAGCTCTATCGCCCATTGTGGTCCTACTTGGTTCGAGGGGTTAGTCCTCGCAGCTTGCACGCAAAGGATACCCGAGTTATACCAAAAAGAGTTTGGTCCATTCACTCGCTTCAAAAACAAAACAAATGCACTTCATAATTAGAGACAAAAATGTCGATTTCAAATGTTGAACATTCATTTGTATTTGAATGTTCAATGAACATAGTAGAAAAAATTTAGACGCAAAGACGCCATCTTATTTTTTATATTAAAACAAAACATTTTTCTATAGAACAATATTAAAATATTTAACATGATTGATACATGTCTATAGCTATACAAAACAATTATCGCCTCAATTGCATGATTCAAGAAAGATCCAAATTTTTATTTTTGCGTATTTGATTAAAATGTTACGCATTTTTATATTTCATATCAGAAAAATTGGAATTTAACCATCTCAAAAAAATAACCTTAAAATTCAGAAGTATCATATAGAAAAGGAGGGAGGTGAAGAGTCACAGATTTGAAGCTGGAGAGTGAGGTAGCTGGCAATTGAGAGTTTGCATATTCAAATCTAGCGTAGATTTGTTTCTCAATGACAAATCATTGCGCGTTGTTCACTGGTGGTGAAAGAAGATCGAGAGATGAAGGATGACGACCGAGATAGGAAGAAAGGGAAAATGAGCGTGAGGAGATGGAAATCACGCATTTGCCTATTGAGTGATTGAATCGCTACATGTCACTTAGTTGTTGTTATCATCGTCTACGCATCGCACTGTTGTCACATTTTGTGGTGGGACTGTGAAAGGAGAAGATGACACAACTTTAGAGAGCCTTTGGGAGATTAAAATTGGAATTGCATCAAAATCACACATCAATTGAACAAAATTACGCAAAAACATAAAACCCCAAAATGAGCCAAGCCACAATCACTAAGACATGATCACAATCTCAATTACAACATTACACATATCTTAATACAACAACAAATGTACACATAGGCACAATTAAAGAAATCATTTCTTAAGTTAGCATTTATTCAACATCGCTTCCCTTCCGTCCTCTACGCGACTGACAAAGAGGAAATCCTACGGGTTGAGGTACAAGGGTTTTCGGGCAAATGAAATCAAGAAATATTATTCTCGCACCTTGTATGGAATAATCGAGTTGATCAAGCTCAATGCTCCACACAATATAATCGAGAGGTTCTGACGCTTGGTTACTAATGTCCCTAATTGACTTGATCTATCAACTCAACAACTCACACAATCACTAAGTTCGACTAGATCAAACAAACTGATACCAAAAATGTAACATCCCAAATTTTGGACGCCACAAAGTCTAGTATATTACATTTTGTAATTAATCGTAGTTGCGCAACTCTAGGTTCGGATTAAAATATATTTTCATATACTACTTTCATTAATATTTATCGTAAAAACTCCACCATCATTGTGGTATATATAAAACCACTTACAATCTAGTAAATCGCTTTAATCCAAACTTAGGGAAGGATACAATCTAGTTACCTCTAACGGTAATATATGAATAATCATAGAAATCCATAGATGGATTCATGTCTCCATAAATATTAATGCCTTATAAACAATTAAAGGGTGAGATTACAATCTCAATGAAGTTCTTCACGTAACACCTCACCATATGTCTCTCATAGTCTTTTATTTATATGTTCTTCCTCTTTAGAATAATCCATAAGAAATCGATAAATACTATCGAACTCAAATGAGAACCCGTGACTCAACGTTAAGTATAACAATCGGGCCTTGAACTCATGAGACATGACCTCTCATTCCAAGTATGCTAGCTACTTAGTCTTGTGATGTGGCGTGTATTTTATGTATAAACCATCGCTTTGTTATACTCATCTTTGTGTTCTCTCTCGTTTAGGCAAAACGATAACAAAATAATCAATCTTCATAGGAACTATAAAGGTCATTCAAGTATCATCGAACCATTACATAATCATGTTAAATATGTATCATATAACTTTAGTTGAATTAAGATTAGCATTGGATAGAATGGCACCCAATGGAAGAGAAAAAACTAAATGGAAATGAGACAATCGAATGTGAGTGTTTTTTGTTGTTGGGAAGATATTGCACCACTTTGACAAAGAAGAAGACGTTGATGAAGAACGCACTTGAAGAAATTCAAAGTGTGTATTGTGTACACACTAACCTTTAGGTTCAAATCGCCCCCACCAACAAATGATTATTAGATGCAATAGGGATCAATAGCGATTTCCCTTCAGGATACTTTGAATAAATAGCGATTTCCCTTCAGGATACTTTGAATACCTTGATTTAATTTGCACTATTACAACAAGCCTATCTTTTGATAATAGTTTACAAAATTATGTTTCTTATATTTCACTCATGCATTAGAGAAATACAAGATGATTTAGAGTAATGTAAATAAGAGAGGTTTGGTCTATAATCGTAACCAAATTGCGTGTGTTTATGTCCCCAAGTGTCTCTCTATTTATAGAGAATTTCATGCACTTAGTGAAGAGAAACAACTATTCAAATGATTCTGTCAATGAACGGTTAAGTTCCCGTAAAAATGAATAAGTATCACATTAGTCGTGTTGGTATAGTGGTTAGTGTCCGTTGCTCTCCTCTGCGTGGTCGCGTGCTCGAATCCCACTCGGTTGCGCACTGCACCGCTTTCATTAATTTTTAGTTTTAGCCGTTATTAAATTAAAGGCTTAAATATATACCCTCCTCGCAAATATTCCAATTATCCATTTACCCCCTCAGTAAAAATAAAACTTTTAAAAAGGTCTTGCAAATATAAATTATTTCTAGTTATCCCCTCAACGTTAGATTTTGTTAATGCAATGCTAAGTGTATGTTGAAACACTTATTATTTGCAGTGTGGTAAATGGATAATGAGTGTATTTGCAGGGGATAAATGGATAATGAGGATATTTGCAGGAGTAACATATATTTACGCAGTGGGGGTAAATGGATAATGAACATATTGACAGGGGAGTAACATATATTTACACTTTAACGTCATTAACAAAATCTAACAAATAGGGGTAACTAGAAATAATTTATATTTGCAAGGTCTTTTTTAAAAGTTTTATTTTTACAGGGGGTAAATAGATAATTGGTATATTTGCAGGGGGCAACATATATTTAAGCCTAAATTAAATCCAAAGAAACCAAAAAAATGGCAACAAGGAGATTCGAACACTGAACAAACAATTACAACCTCGAAACCCCAACAAATGTACTCAACAACAATTCGGTGATGACTTAACAGAATCATATGGAAATATATTTTGTAAATATATCTCACAGCTTAAAAACTAGATTTTCCACCATTTTATATTCCTCCTTTTGGTTCCCAATTATTCCCGATGTCAAAGTTAATTTCACAACCATTCAAAAACATTGTAACAACATCATATCACATAACAAACATCAATTACATACTATAATTTCCATTTCAACAATTCAACAAATCATCTTACATCATAATAATTTAGCTAAACATGACTTAATTTAGAAGCAACAATGTCCGTAGTTTACACAATTTTAACCACATCATATCATATCATATATAATGGACACCTATTTTCTCAGATAATTATAAATTTCAACATGTAAATGCACCCAAACACGCTCAAATAGATTTTCAACTCAACCATCATCATCATGCATTTACTCATCATTATATTGCATCATCTCATTTAAACCCTTAAACACATTGATTCAAAGTTTCAACACAACCACTATTAGAGCTAATGACAAACTAAAGGAAATAATGCTAGGAGTGAAGAACTCACATTTAGAGCGGTTTTCATAAAATTAAGCAAGATATAGCTTCCACAAACTTCAATTAATTCTTCATGGCTCCGCAAATAGCCAAAATAGTGGCGCGATTTGCTAATAATTCAAACACATTTAATACTAATAATTGACTCTAGGAATCAACATACCACTCATAAAATAAAGTTAGATTGGGTTAAAATTAAAACAAGTAAACTCATTCCTAAAGTGTTGACCTAATCCATATGATCCTTTTCATTCAAGCACAATGAACTCGACACAACTCGCAATGTATCAATACATAATATGTAATGCCTAGTTTCCAATGTATAATCATATGACACTACATCAAGATTTTGTAAGGTAGTCAGAAGAAATGGTAAAAGTGGTCCAACAACATTAACGATCAAATGATGTAACACTTATAAACCGAAAACTATGCAACTAATTATAAGCATAATACGCTTAAGATAGCGTAAAATAAAATAAAATGGTCGGCTTATTTTGTCGATATGAGTTTTTATTGTCATCTTTAATATTTTCACCATTTCACTCCAATGGAAGTTCTAGTGTTGTGAAGCAAGATATTATCTCACAACGGACAAATCATAGATCGATATTTAATTTAATCCCCACTAATCTTCTTAAAATAAGGTAACTATGTGTGTTCTTTAAAAGTGTTGGAGAAATTATATATATTGAATATCTTTTTATTTAAAATTATAGGAACTATATATCAATTATTGTGTACTAAAAATGTGTTTAATAAAGTTGTCATTATGATGCATATAATATTATTCATACCCCATTCATATTGAGAGTTGCTAGTGCAATTTATTACATAATCAAATTTATTTTCTTCTTGGATGGTGTTTGGTTGAAATCTTCAAACACTATTATTTTTCTCCATACCTTGTGGTGATGTACAAACCATGTCCTTCACATATAATAGACTAATGCTTTTTTGAAGCTGTAACAAAAAGTGAAATGTTAGAGGAATAATAATTAGAGACGCGGTAATTTGTATAACAAGTAAGTTATTACTCTACTCAACTCAATACCATTAGTTACGGATAGGCTTCCAAAAGAGGCACTTCTTATTGGGTTTACACTTATATTCTTTATAGCCCATCTCTTTGCAAGGTTTCCTACAAATTCTTATTATCTTTACATGGAACTTCAATATTCATAGCTGACATGTAATGAAAAAATGGACTATTATTAATGTTATTGAAAGAGAATAGATGTATTATGAAAAGGTAATGAAAGAAGGATTGATTGATAAGCTTAGCTTGATCATTCCTACCCCATCCATATCTCTCTTTTGGTCTCGTTCCCCCTGGCCTCCGACGCTCTACATCTTCACCTTCATCTTCATCCCCCCAAATCGAATTGTTTTTTGAAAAACAATAACCATTGGTAAAAGAAGAAATAGAAAAAAGAAGAGAATCAGTGCAGAAATAAACTTGAGACTTTTAGCCATTCTTTTTTACGTCTATTGTTACTAATCAACCCAAAATGAAAAAATTGCTTTATAGTGTAAACATAAGTTGTATTTTTTACGTTGCCCAAGTTGTATGTAGGATTTATTATATTGCATGCACGTCACCCTAGCTTTTTTAATACAAAATATTTATTTTATGTCTTATTAATACATTAATAGGTCATTTTACCCCTTTAATCCAATTTAATGTTAAAAATGTTTGTTTAGCAATGGCCATTTTAAAGGTTAAAATATTGTCCAAAAAAATTTGAAGGGTTAAAATAAAACTTAAAAACACACACAATATATGTGTGTGTGCGTGTGAGAGAGAGGGAGAGAGAGTTAGGATATATATTTATAAAGAAAGCTTATTCATAGTTTTCTATCTAATAGGTAAATTCCATCGAAGAGAGCAATTTACTAATAGTTAAATGTAGGATGTGGCTTTTCATATTTTTTATGATACAATGTGATTATTAATTTGCATTCTTATACTAAATTAAATAATTTCATTTTATGACCATTAAAAATGTAGAGTCAAATCATATAAAGACATGTTCATAGTGACTTTTTATTTCATCTTTTTTTACAACCTTTCATTTCATATAATATGTATATAATAGAATTCTGCTTTTTACATAGGAATTATATTATATTATGTTATATTATATTATATTATATTATATTAAAGGTTAAATTATAGTTTTGGTTCTCTATTTTGAAAATTCAATATTTGGTCTCTGTTTTTAAAACTCTGGACATTTAGTCCTCCTATTTTAAAAAACTCAGCACATTTAGTCTAAAGAGGGTTTTTAAGTTTTTATTGTTGACTTGGCTTCCTACCAAAAAATTTGTTGGCGTGACAATCATTAAATGACATGACAAATGACTCACTTTGCACACTTCATTGTCACGCTATTTAATGAGACACGTGTACATCCACGCCAACGACTTTTATTATTTCATTATTATAACTAATTTAGATTTAGATTAGTAATAAAACATTAAAACAAATAATTAAATAACAAAATCAAAACTGAATAATAAAGCTAGAACCCTAATTTTTACGATCTCACCGTCTTCTTCTTCATCGCTTCTTCTTCTTCAACTCACATTCTTCTCATTTTTGTTCTTCTCCACCATATGTCTAGTGATATACTCGATGTAATGAATAATGTTTCTTAGATATTTATGTTTGTATTTTGGTTAATGCATTATGTAATGAATGAAGCATATGTTTGTAATTAATTATGTTATGAATTGAATCGCTAGAATATGTTTATAAGCGATTTTTGTAATGAATTGAATGTGTATGCAAGATAAACGCAGTAGCACTAGCATGCCATTGCAAAGATGCTTAAATTTGTTATTGCATAACCGCTTGAATCATCCCATTGCAAAGATAACGTAATTTTTTATCGCATAAGTGCTTCAATCATCCATTCCATTGCAAAGATAGCGTAAATTTTTGCCGATATTTAAATTGTTTCAACAGAATTTAACAGAGCAATTGTGCTATTTTTAAATCGCAAAAATCGCATAATTGTGCCATTTTTAAACTGTATAATTAATTGTGCTATTTTTAGATCGCAAAAATGCAGATTGCCTACTCGTAATCGGTTTGATTTGTGAGTTTGCAACACACCGAAAAGTCAAGCTTTAACAATACTTTCAAACAACTCCACATGAGCCTTAATCCACACCACAAAAGAATAAATTCTAAATCATAAAATGCACAATCGCAAACCATTTCAAAGAGACACTGCATATGCTATACTTCAAAATCATAAAATGCACAATTTGATACAAATTCATTCCAAACTTTTGAACCTCAAAAGGATCGCTTAAACACCATAAGTACTATCCCAAAATATTTAGTGGAAAACTATTATCACAAAAATAAAATGGAAAACTATTATCACAAAATTAATATCAATTTAATTTGAAGTCACAAAATTAGAGCAATTTCTTTATAATGAATTTTAAAATTAGAAATATAATGCAATATTCATAGAGTTTGGTCCATGCCTTAGGCACTTGTATGTACCCAAGAGAACTTAGATGAGATGATAGAGGTCTCTTTTAACTTAACCAATGTCTTCAGATCGAATCCAAATTTGGGTGCCGTAGTGTTAAATCTCTTGAAGGAGAGCTCTATCGCCCATTGTGGTCCTACTTGGTTCGAGGGGTTAGTCCATGCAACAGCACGCAAAGGATACTCGAGTTATACCAAAAAGAGTTTGGTCCATTCACTCGCTTCAAAAACAAAACAAATGCACTTCATAATTAGAGACAAAAATGTCGATTTCAAAGGTTGAACATTCATTTGTATTTGAATGTTCAATGAACATAGTAGAAAAAATTTAGACGCAAAGACGTCATGCTATTTTTTATATTAAATCAAAACATTTTTCTATAGAACAATATTAAAATATTTAACATGATTGATACATGTCTATAGCTATACAAAACAATTATCGCCTCAATTGCATGATTCAAGAAAGATCCAAATTTTTATTTTTATGTATTTGATTAAAATGTTACGCATTTTTATATTTCATATCGTAAAAATTGGAATTTAACCATCTCAAAAAATAACCTTAAAATTCGTAAGTATCATATAGAAAAGGAGGGAGGTGAAGAGTCACAGATTTGAAGTCGAGAGTGAGGTAGTCGGCAATTGAGAGTTTGCATATTCAAATCTAGCGTAGATTTGTTTCTCAATGACAAATCATTATGCGTTGTTCACTGGTGGTGAAAGAAGATCGAGAGATGAAGGATGACGACCGAGATAGGAAGAAAGGGAAAATGAGCGTGAGGGAGATGGAAATCACGATTTGCCTATTGAGTGATTGAATCGCTACATGTCACTTAGTTGTTGTTATCATCGCTCACGATCGCACCGTTGTCACATTTTGTGGTGGGATGTGAAAGGAGAAGATGACACAACTTTAGAGAGCCTTTGGGAGATTAAAATTGGAATTGCATCAAAATCACACATCAATTGAACAAAATTACGCAAAAACATAAAACCCCAAAATGAGCCAAGCCACAATCACTAAGACATGATCACAATCTCAATTACAACATTACACATATCTTAATACAACAACAAATGGCACATATAGGCACAATTAAAGAAATCATTTCTTAAGTTAGCATTTATTCAACACCGCTTCCCTTCTCGCCTCTACGCGACTGACAAAGAGGAAATCCTACGGGTTGAGGTACAAGGGTTTTCGGGCAAATGAAATCGCTTGTCATTATTCTCGCACCTTGTATGGAATAATCGAGTTGATCAAGCTCAATGCTCCACACAATATAATCGAGAGGTTCGACGCTTGGTTACCAATGTCCCTAATTGACTTGATCTATCAACTCAACAACTCACACAATCACTAAGTTCGACTAGATCAAACAGCTCTGATACCAAAATGTAACATCCCAAATTTTGGACGTCACAAAGTCTAGTATATTACATTTTGTAATTAATCAGAGTTGCGCAACTCTAGGTTCGGATTAAAATATATTTTCATATACTACTTTCATTAATATTTATCGTAAAAACTCCACCATCATTGTGGTATATATAAAACCACTTACAATCTAGTAAATCGTTTTAATCCAAACTTAGGGAAGGATACAATCTAGTTACCTCTAACGGTAATATATGAATAATCATAGAAATCCATAGATGGATTCATGTCTCCATAAATATTAATGCCTTATAAACAATTAAAGGGTGAGATTACAATCTCAGCGAGTTCTTGCGTAACACCTCACCATATGTCTCTCATAGTCTTTTATTTATATGTTCTTCCTCTTTAGCATAATCCATAAGAAATCTGATAAATACTATCGAACTCAGCGGAGAACCCGTACTCAACGTTAAGTATAACAATCGGGGCCTTGAACTCATGAGACATGACCTCTCATTCCAAGTATGCTAGCTACTTAGTCTTGTGATGTGGCGTGTATTTTATGTATAAACCATCGCTTGTTATACTCATCTTTGTGTTCTCTCTCGTTTAGGCAAAACGATAACAAAATAATCAATCTTCATAGGAACTATAAAGGTCATTCAAGTATCATCGAACCATTACATAATCATGTTAAATATGTATCATATAACTTTAGTTGAATTAAGATTAGCATTGGATAGAATGGCACCCAATGGAAGAGAAAAAAACTAAATGGAAATGAGACACCGAATGTGAGTGTTTTTTGTTGTTGGGAAGATATTGCACCACTTTGACAAAGAAGAAGACGTTGATGAGAATGCACTTGAAGAAATTCAAAGTGTGTATTGTGTACACACTAACCTTTAGGTTCAAATCGCCCCCACCAACAAATGATTATTAGATGCAATAGGGATCAATAGCGATTTCCTTCGTGATACTTTGAATAAATAGCGATTTCCCTTCAGTGATACTTTGAATACCTTGATTTAATTTGCACTATTACAACAAGCCTATCTTTTGATAATAGTTTACAAAATTATGTTTCTTATATTTCACTCATGCATTAGAGAAATACAAGATGATTTAGAGTAATGTAAATAAGAGAGGTTTGGTCTATAATCGTAACCAAATTGTGTGTTTATGTCCCCAAGTGTCTCTCTATTTATAGAGAATTTCATGCACTTAGTGAAGAGAAACAACTATTCAAATGATTCTCACAATGAACGGTTAAGTTCCCGTAAAATGAATAAGTATCACATTAGTCGTGTTGGTATAGTGGTTAGTGTCCGTTGCTCTCTCTCTCGCGTGGTCGCGTGCTCGAATCCCATCGGTTGCGTGCACTGCACCGCTTCATTAATTTTTAGTTTTAGCCGTTATTAAATTAAAGGCTTAAATATATGTTACCTCCCTGCAAATATTCCAATTATCCATTTACCCCCCTGTAAAAATAAAACTTTTAAAAAAGGTCTTGCAAATATAAATTATTTCTAGTTATCCCCTCATTTGTAGATTTTGTTAACAAATAAGTATGTATGTTGAAACACTTATTATTTGCAGGGTGGTAAATGGATAATGAGTGTATTTGCAGGGGGATAAATGGATAATGAGGATATTTGCAGGGAGTAACATATATTTACGCAGGGGGGTAAATGGATAATGAACATATTGACAGGGGAGTAACATATATTTACACTTAACGCTGTTAACAAAATCTAACAGCAGGGGGTAACTAGAAATAATTTATATTTGCAAGGTCTTTTTTAAAAGTTTTATTTTTACAGGGGGGTAAATAGATAATTGGTATATTTGCAGGGGGGCAACATATATTTAAGCCTAAATTAAATCCAGCAAAACCAAAAAAAAAATGGCAACAAGGAGATTCGAACACGGGAACAAACAATTACAACCTCAAACCCCAACAAATGTACTCAACAACAATTCGGTGATGACTTAATGAGAATCATATGGAAATATATTTTGTAAATATATCTCACAGCTTAAAAACTAGATTTTCCACCATTTTATATTCCTCCTTTTTGTTCCCAATTATTCCCGATGTCAAAGTTAATTTCACAACCATTCAAAAACATTGTAACAACATCATATCACATAACAAACATCAATTACATACTATAATTTCCATTTCAACAATTCAACAAATCATCTTACATCATAATAATTTAGCTAAACATGACTTAATTTAGAAGCAACAATGTCCAGAGTTTACACAATTTTAACCACATCATATCATATCATATATAATGGACACCTATTTTCTCACAATTATAAATTTCAACATGTAAATGCACCCAAACACGTTCAAATAGATTTTCAACTCAACCATCATCATCATGCATTTACTCATCATTATATTGCATCATCTCATTTAAACCCTTAAACACATTGATTCAAAGTTTCTGAACACAACCACTATTAGAGCTAATGACAAACTAAAGGAAATAATGCTAGGAGTGAAGAACTCACATTTAGAGCGGTTTTCATAAAATTAAGCAAGATATAGCTTCCACAAACTTCAATTAATTCTTTCATGGCTCCGCAAATAGCCAAAATAGTGGCGCGATTTGCTAATAATTCAAACACATTTAATACTAATAATTGACTCTAGGAATCAACATACCACTCATAAAATAAAGTTAGATTGGGTTAAAATTAAAACAAGTAAACTCATTCCTCAAGTGTTGACCTAATCCATATGATCCTTTTCATTCAAGCACAATGAACTCCGACACAACTCGCAATGTATCAATACATAATATGTAATGCCTAGTTTCCAATGTATAATCATATGACACTACATCAAGATTTTGTAAGGTAGTCAGAAGAAATGGTAAAAGTGGTCCAACAACATTAACGATCAAATGATGTAACACTTATAAACCGAAAACTATGCAACTAATTATAAGCATAATACGCTTAAGATAGCAGAAAAATAAAATAAAATGGTCGCTTATTTTGTTGATATGAGTTTTTATTGTCATCTTTAATATTTTCACCATTTCACTCCAATGGAAGTTCTAGTGTTGTGAAGCAAGATATTATCTCACAACGGACAAATCATAGATCGATATTTAATTTAATCCCCACTAATCTTCTTAAAATAAGGTAACTATGTGTGTTCTTTAAAAGTGTTGGAGAAATTATATATATTGAATATCTTTTTATTTAAAATTATAGGAACTATATATCAATTATTGTGTACGAAAATGTGTTTAATAAAGTTGTCATTATGATGCATATAATATTATTCATACCCCATTCATATTGGAGAGTTGCTAGTGCAATTTATTACATAATCAAATTTATTTTCTTCTTGGATGGTGTTTGGTTGAAATCTTCAAACACTATTATTTTTTCTCCATACCTTGTGGTGATGTACAAACCATGTCCTTCACATATAATAGAATAATGCTTTTTTGAAGCTGTAACAAAAAGTGAAATGTTAGAGGAATAATAATTAGAGACGCGGTAATTTGTATAACAAGTAAGTTATTACTCTACTCAACTCAATACCATTAGTTACGGATAGGCTTCCAGCAGAGGCACTTCTTATTGGGTTTACACTTATATTCTTTATAGCCCATCTCTTTGCAAGGTTTCCTACAGTCCTTATTATCTTTACATGGAACTTCAATATTCATAGCTGACATGTAATGAAAAAATGGACTATTATTAATGTTATTGAAAGAGAATAGATGTATTATGAAAAGGTAATGAAAGAAGGATTGATTGATAAGCTTAGCTTGATCATTCCTACCCCATCCATATCTCTCTTTTGGTCTCGTTCCCCCTGGCCTCCGACGCTCTACATCTTCACCTTCATCTTCATCCCCCCAAATCGAATTGTTTTTTGAAAAACAATATCCATTGGTAAAAAGAAGAAATAGAAAAAAGAAGAGAATCAGTGCAGAAATAAACTTGAGACTTTTAGCCATTCTTTTTTACGTCTATTGTTACTAATCAACCCAAAATGAAAAAATTGCTTTATAGTGTAAACATAAGTTGTATTTTTTACGTTGCCCAAGTTGTATGTAGGATTTATTATATTGCATGCACGTCACCCTAGCTTTTTTAATACAAAATATTTATTTTATGTCTTATTAATACATTAATAGGTCATTTTACCCCTTTAATCCAATTTAATGTTAAAAATGTTTGTTTAGCAATGGCCATTTTAAAGGTTAAAATATTGTCCAAAAAAATTTGAAGGGTTAAAATAAAACTTAAAAACACACACAATATATGTGTGTGTGCGTGTGAGAGAGAGGGAGAGAGAGTTAGGATATATATTTATAAAGAAAGCTTATTCATAGTTTTCTATCTAATAGGTAAATTCCATCGAAGAGAGCAATTTACTAATAGTTAAATGTAGGATGTGGCTTTTCATATTTTTTATGATACAATGTGATTATTAATTTGCATTCTTATACTAAATTAAATAATTTCATTTTATGACCATTAAAAATGTAGAGTCAAATCATATAAAGACATGTTCATAGTGACTTTTTATTTCATCTTTTTTTACAACCTTTCATTTCATATAATATGTATATAATAGAATTCTGTTTTACATAGGAATTATATTATATTATGTTATATTATATTATATTATATTAAAGGTTAAATTATAGTTTTGGTTCCCCTATTTTGAAAATTCCGAATATTTGGTCTCCTGTTTTAAAACTCGGACATTTAGTCCTCCTATTTTAAAAAACTCAAAGACATTTAGTCTAAAGAGGGTTTTTAAGTTTTTATTGCTGACTTGGCTTCCTACCAAAAAAATTTGTTGGCGTGACAATCATTAAATGACATGACAGCTGACTCAGCTTGCACACTTCATTGTCACGTCATTTAATGAGACACGTGTACATCCACGTCAACAGCTTATTATTTCATTATTATAACTAATTTAGATTTAGATTAGTAATAAAACATTAAAACAAATAATTAAATAACAAAATCAAAACTGAATAATAAAGCTAGAACCCTAATTTTTACGATCTCACCGCCTTCTTCTTCATCGCGCTCTTCTTCTCAACTCACATTCTTCTCATTTTTGTTCTTCTCCACCATATGTCTAGTGATATACCGATGTAATGAATAATGTTTCTTAGATATTTATGTTTGTATTTTGGTTAATGCATTATGTAATGAATGAAGCATATGTTTGTAATTAATTATGTTATGAATTGAATCGCTAGAATATGTTTATAAGCGATTTTTGTAATGAATTGAATGTGTATGCAAAGATAAACGTGTAGCACTAGCATGCCATTGCAAAGATGCTTAAATTTGTTATTGCATAATCGCTTGAATCATCCCATTGCAAAGATAACAGAATTTTTTATCGCATAAGTGCTTCAATCTGTCCATTCCATTGCAAAGATAGCGTAAATTTTTGCTCGCATATTTAAATTGTTTCAACAGAATTTAACAGAGCAATTGTGCTATTTTTAAATCGCAAAAATCGCACAATTGTGCCATTTTTAAACTGCATAATTAATTGTGCTATTTTTAGATCGCAAAAATGCAGATTGCCTACTCGAATCGGTTTTTGATTTGTGAGTTTGCAACACACCGAAAAGTCAAGCTTTAACAATACTTTCAAACAACTCCACATGAGCCTTAATCCACACCACAAAAGAATAAATTCTAAATCATAAAATGCACAATCTGCAAACCATTTCAGAGACTGCATATGCTATACTTCAAAATCATAAAATGCACAATTTGATACAAATTCATTCCAAACTTTTGAACCTCAAAAGGATCGCTTAAACACCATAAGTACTATCCCAAAATATTTAGTGGAAAACTATTATCACAAAAATAAAATGGAAAACTATTATCACAAAATTAATATCAATTTAATTTGAAGTCACAAAATTAGAGCAATTTCTTTATAATGAATTTTAAAATTAGAAATATAATGCAATATTCATAGAGTTTGGTCCATGCCTTAGGCACTTGTATGTACCCAAGAGAACTTAGATGAGATGATAGAGGTCTCTTTTAACTTAACCAATGTCTTCAGATCGAATCCACTTTGGGTGCCGTAGTAGTGTTAAATCTCTTGAAGGAGAGCTCTATCGCCCATTGTGGTCCTACTTGGTTCGAGGGGTTAGTCCATGCAGTTGCACGCAAAGGATACCCGAGTTATACCAAAAAGAGTTTGGTCCATTCACTCGCTTCAAAAACAAAACAAATGCACTTCATAATTAGAGACAAAATGTCGATTTCAAAGTTGAACATTCATTTGTATTTGAATGTTCAATGAACATAGTAGAAAAATTTAGACGCAAAGACGTCATGCTATTTTTTATATTAAAACAAAACATTTTTCTATAGAACAATATTAAAATATTTAACATGATTGATACATGTCTATAGCTATACAAAACAATTATCGCCTCAATTGCATGATTCAGTAAAGATCCAAATTTTTATTTTTGCGTATTTGATTAAAATGTTACGCATTTTTATATTTCATATCGTAAAAATTGGAATTTAACCATCTCAAAAAATAACCTTAAAATTCGAAGTATCATATAGAAAAGGAGGGAGGTGAAGAGTCACAGATTTGAAGTCGAGAGTGAGGTAGTCGCAATTGAGAGTTTGCATATTCAAATCTAGCGTAGATTTGTTTCTCAATGACAAATCATATGCGGTTGTTCACTGGTGGTGAAAGAAGATCGAGAGATGAAGGATGACGACCGAGATAGGAAGAAAGGGAAAATGAGCGTGAGGGGAGATGGAAATCACGATTTGCCTATTGAGTGATTGAATCGCTACATGTCACTTAGTTGTTGTTATCATCGTCTACGCATCGCACTGTTGTCACATTTTGTGGTGGGACTGTGAAAGGAGAAGATGACACAACTTTAGAGAGCCTTTGGGAGATTAAAATTGGAATTGCATCAAAATCACACATCAATTGAACAAAATTACGCAAAAACATAAAACCCCAAAATGAGCCAAGCCACAATCACTAAGACATGATCACAATCTCAATTACAACATTACACATATCTTAATACAACAACAGCGACACATAGGCACAATTAAAGAAATCATTTCTTAAGTTAGCATTTATTCAACACTGCTTCCCCTTCTGTCCTCTACGCGACTCTGACAAAGAGGAAATCCTACGGGTTGAGGTACAAGGGTTTTCGGGGCAAATGACACAACTTTAGAGAGCCTTTGGGAGATTAAAGAGTTTTAGAAAAAAACACAGAGGCGCAGCAAGTTGGTTTTAG
The DNA here is from genome assembly GCA_020916435.1 of Oxytropis ochrocephala. Taxonomy (NCBI): domain Eukaryota; kingdom Viridiplantae; phylum Streptophyta; class Magnoliopsida; order Fabales; family Fabaceae; genus Oxytropis; species Oxytropis ochrocephala. The sequence continues at coordinate 73,448,333 of CM037094.1, read as the reverse complement.
AGAGAGGGTGGGGTACACCCAGTTGAAAAATGGAAATGGAATTAAATAACTCTTACTTTAGTTCAAAAATTATAGAGTTGAATTTAAAATAATAGGGAGATTCCAAATAATAAGTTTTTTTCCAATTTTTTGTTTTATTCTTATTTTCATTTTTTAGTGGAATTACTCAAGTGAGCATTTTTTTTCCATTTTAAATTTAACCTCGATATATATTACTAAACTATTTTGCAATGCTAACATTGTTTCATAAAACAAAAAACTATTTTGCAATGAATGTAATGAAATACTAAATGCAGATATAATATAATATAATGTAATATAATATATATTAATCAATTTGGCATAAGAATTACTAACATGCGCTACCTTTTTTTTATATAACACGCACTACTATTTGATCTCTTGTTTTATGTTGGTTATTTAATTAAAACTATGTACAATACTATATAATTTTTCAATAACCATAATCTGTGCATCGCACAAACATTATGAATTTATTTGGCGTCAAAGACAACACAACAATTGACTTCAAATACAACTCAGGTGTATATTTCACATTTAGCATTCATTTGAAAAGTTTTGGCAACCAATGTGTGTGTACTCACTGATAACTCTATTTTATATAGAGTTATTTACGCTTTTAAAACTAACTAAATTGTGAGAATCTCAATTATATGTTTGTTAAACAAGGAAATACAAAAGAAAATCACCATTTTTAGAAAAGGAGAAGTTTGAGATACATCATGGCAACTTTATATATTTTGTGGTATTTTTATGTGTTTGTTAAATTGCTACAGCAATAGACCCTGCAATGATCGCTCCTGCAATATGGTTGGAAGCATTTTCCCCGCATGATCGCTAACAAAGAACGATCGCCCAAAGAATCTTCATAACACGTAATGTCCCAAAGAATCATATGATGATGTCATGGTGCGTCAAAAGTTAGGCAAATGACAAAGTGGGAGATTGCAGTGCCTAACATAAACTCCGTAGCTCACAAGAGTCGTCCTCCAAAGTGGTACTTGTCCTCACCTCATTGGACATATTCTTTTGATATGATGGGTGGTCACTTCAAGCTTTTTGTATGAGTTGGAAAAAGTAAAACCTAACTTCATCTTGAAGTAACCTTGTTGCCCAAGACTACTCACATCATGAAGCCTATAAATACCTTTCGTCCTCTTCATTTGAAATCATCTCAAGTTTAGGAATTAGTCTCACATATACTACTTAGGTTCGAAGGAGAGGAAAAAATTGACAACCTCTCTCTCTCTCTCTCTCTCTCTCTACTTCTACACCATTTCTTATTGTTGTTACATTGTTGTGAGGTGATTGCCTCAGCATTACTAGGCAAAATACAGAGGAACTTCACTTGTGTAATTTTACCTTGCTTTCTTTCATTTGTAATTTCAAGCTTATGAATATGAGTGCTTCTGTTTATATGTGTGCTTAGTTATGTCAAGCATGAGCTAAACATTTTGTAGTTGGGATGCCTTAACTTTGTAATGAATCTTTGAATAGTTAATATGTTATGTTGATATTACAATAATTCTTTCAAGCTCATTTTAAGGTTGAACACTTAGAGTAAGTAGGGTCATAAACATAGAAATGGTTTATGATTTGAACTCAATAACTAATATGGATAAGTGTTTAACTAAAGGAAACTTTCTTAATTCCATGCTAAAACCTAGACATAGGATATCATAGTCCATAAGATGATACTGTGGGTGCTTAATATACAAGGGTGAGGGCTTAGACATAAGACTTGTAATGAAACCCTGAAATTACATGTTGAAATTAGGGCTATCAAAGTGAATTACTTAGAGTAAGTGCATTCCAACTATCTTTCTAAACTTGTTTTACAATCCATCTTACTTTGTTATTTTAAATTCTATTTTCAAAACCGCAATTGTTATTTATTAGTTTTTCTTTCACTAAGCTTATTGCTAAATTAAAACTCTTGAAAATTAATCCAATCTCTGTAGGTACAATCTCTACTTCTTACTATATTACGTTTTTTAGACCGTGTACACTTGCACTTGCACAACACTCGCACTGGTAGAGCGGCAGATCAGGCTGTACAACCTCAAGTAAATGTAGTTTTCACCAACCCATATGCAGAAGGAGGTGCTCATAATTCTATTGTCATGAACGATGACGTAGATGATGTTTTCATGAACCACTGATTTTTATTAAATTAAGTGTCATGACATTTACAATTATCTTTCTCTGATTGTTCAAGTGGTTCGTCTTTTAATCTAGATAGATGTTTTGTAATTAGGCTGATGACATTGGTGTGATTTTTGTCTCATTCTTTTGTCGTGTGTGTCTGCTACTTGGACAAATTAAAAGTAATATTATGCATTGTTGGGACTTTAACTTGAATTCTATTTGACAAAGATACATTGAGAGAGCTTTATCTATGAGTTAGATTTGTTTTTTTATATAAAATTCACGAGTAATTTACTGTTTATCAAATAGTTCAAGTACCTAACAAGTCGAAATATGCATAATGCAATCTATTTTTTCACAACAATATCCGGTGCATCACATGGGGTAATATCTAGTAAAGAGAGAAAGGAAGAGTGAATGACACACTATTTTTATACCAATTCATGATTATACGCTCAACTTCTTAACACACATATACATTATTAGGTTGCTCATTGGCACAATAACTGGATTTCTTTTACACAAAAAAAGTATGATGGGCATGTATATATGACAGTAAACTACATTGCTACATGCATAGCACTCAAATTTGAATGCTTAAAACATATATAATTAATAAGTAGTAATTTACACACAAATAAAACTTTATTATATGTTGGGTTGTTTTGTCCATCACATACATACTCTTACAAACAAAGCTATGCAGTTTCAGTAGGGGATGGCTGGAGAAGTGTAGAAGATGAACCTAGAGGCTCATGCACTACTGAATTTGAAGAAACTGATATGGGATTTCCCTCCAACTGCAACATGATACTCCCTAGTATTTCAGTTACAATTTTCTTGAACTCATCTTCCTTTATCAACTTCCCATCATCTGCATTCATCATCTTCAACGCTTCATCAACAACCTTATCCATCTGTGAAATCAAATAAGAGACTAGTCAAGTTCAGTTCCAGTTAGAAATAAGCATTAATTTGCTGTAGAAAAATTATGCTGAAAGTAAAGGATGTTGGAAAAACAATTCAAATTTCAGAAGGTGAATTGGCAATACAGACCTCTTGAATTGCACCAAGTGGAGGTAAAGCAGCAGATGGAGCAAGCAGGTCCAGGGCCACCCTTAGACATTCCTTTGACATTTTTCCATTTCGATCTTTAGGCAAATTCTCCAAAGCTGAGTTCAAAGTCTGCACCATATATATCTCATAATGGTAAATTCCATATTCAACAAAAATGATACCACCTCCGATCCATATATAAGAGAAAAATACAGTTTTACGCTTCATTTGGTTACATCGCTTATTCAATGAACCTAAAACTACATTTTTCTCTTATATATAGGAACTAGAAGGAATATTAAGCTAAGAACAAGAAAGATACATATATGAAAAAATGAAATAGACAACCTTATCTAATTCAAACTTGTTGGATAATAATCTCTTAACGCCACTTCCATCAAAAGTGCTTTCACTATGAGCAACTATGACAGGTTGCTCTTTAAGACGCTCAGCCACACTCATTGTCACTTTCTTAAATTCCTCCAAAAATGTTTCTTCACAAACATCTAACTTCTCCAACTCACTCCCTTCTTGACATGCCAGTGTTGGTTCCACTATGTTGTTAACAACCTAATAATTAACAAAGAAAATAAAACAAGTTTAAGCTCTTTTATTTCTTTATATATTTAATTAACATATCTTAGTGAAAACACAAGTTACACACACATACTACCTTTAGTCTCATATAATATAAAAATACAGTTTTAGGTTAATCGAATAAATAACTGATGTAGATACCTCAGTAATTCAATAAACCTAAAACTGCATTTTTTTCTTATATATGGGACCGATATGTGAAAATTGAAGGGTGAACAAACGAGTACCCAAGAATCTGACATAGGAGGAATCCCTTGAGCAACAGTGAGTTTGGCCATAGATTCAACGATGAGGTCATGAAGTGATTTGTGAGGTGAATGAATCTGAGAGAAAATGAAGGCTATTTCTGATTCATATCTTGAACTGTTAAGAAACTCCATGAGATCTTCACCATCAATGCGAAGTATGACAATTGGGTCACGTTTGAGACCAGCAGCCATGCCTAATAGAATGTCTGAGAGAACTTCTTTGAACTCACTTTTGCTCACTTTTTCTTGCTTCCCATGTGTGAATTCATTCAACACCTATTGGAAAATGATCACATATTAATTTTCATTTTATTGTTTTCTGATTGGCTCAAATATATATTGGCTAATCAAAGTCGTTCTCAATCCAATTTAACTATTCTTATTGGAAGAAAGACAAATAAAAGAGAAATTCTTATCATTTGTACTTAGGAATTTAAAAAAGTCAAAAAGTTAAAATATTGGTCAACACAACTCTAGAAAAAGCTATTCAAGGAATATTTATAACATGGAGGATTAAATGACACTATCCAACAATATCATGAACTAAATTGAGTATTACTCATCCATAAGACTTAGCTCAACTGATAAATGCCAAAAATTTTAAAAATTTGAATATTATAGGCTTGCTTCGATAAATACATACATGTGAGCTTTTTAGTGGTAATAACCATTCCATTTACATACCCAAAAAAAATTGAGTATTACTCTAAAAAATATATTCATTCAATTCCCCCCAATTATCGGATATTGATCTCACGCAATTGTTGGAATGGGACGGTGCATCATGGCCTAGTGTGGACCAATATTTGAAAGTAGCTTAAAATTTAACAATACTTGACGGCGACACTCACTGCTTGTAAGCAGAAGCTTGTGGTCATTTACATTCACACGATTGAAGTAGTGACTTGATCAATAGTGACACTTTGATGATTCAATCGTGTGGACATGTAGAACCACGAGCCTTTACCTATGAGAGGTGTTGTTGAAATTTTGAGCTATTTTAACATAGATCATAGACCACATGATTCACGGTCTCCTTGATCTAAATATGTCACATCATTTTAGAATCAATTGCTATATATTTTTTTGTGGTGACTAAGGTAGCTTATGGTTTATATATTTATTACTTGTCCATCTATTGTACATAGTTAGGTAAGATATAGTTTTTTTTCTCAATATATGCCACTAAAAAAGTACCCTTGCTTTTTTTTTTTGGTGAAAGTACCCTTGCTTGTGCCCAGAACAAACTTGGCTTCAGAATGCAGCCAGCCACTAGGGCCATGTAATTTATCATTGATAATAGCAGGTTGACTTTTTGTATTATAAAGTCTAACTCAAAACTTTTCATACTACCATTATCTGAGTACTGAGTATTAATAATTAATTAGATTTAAATCTTATACTTATATTTTATATACAGAGCCTTTTTTTTTATGGAAGTACTAGAGACTCAGAGGTCAAGTTTGGACCAGATTCCTTCTTATAAGAAAATAGGCACAAAAAGTTAAGTAGTGCAGAAATCAATTCCAAGTTTGCCATTAAAAAGCGGAGTCCCACAGCACCGAGCCACCGACCAATATATAATACTAATTGTGAGTGATAAGATCATCATATATGTTTTGTCAAAAAAAAATCATCTTATATGTATGTGTGTATATATATATATATATATATATATATATATATATATATATATATATATATATATATAGAATTGCTAATTATTTCCAACCCCAAAACAAAACCTAAACCACAAGCAGATACTGTTTCAATAGATAAAAACAAGTAACAACAGATGTTGGAACCGAAACAAATGCAATACTGAAGATAATGACATCACAGTGACTATTATTTCATCATTTTCCTCCCACATGATAATAATTTATTGAAAACATTAGAATTTGGAATACTAACAAAATTGAAGGCAGAGAACAAGTCAAAACAGAATTCACCACCTTATCTTTTTACCAAGTCGGTTTGACTCTGACAACAGTGGCAACACAACATACATGTCTTTCGGTGTTTGATAATGATATCTTCGTCTCAATTCTTCTTTAGCTTAAATAGTTAAATTATTACTATTATTATTTTTAACTCTATTGAGAATTTCAAACAATTGGATAGTAAAAGTTAAAACAGAGGATTATAACTAAATTACAATATACCAACTTGTATAATTATACTAATTAGAGACAAATTAGCAGAACATCCAAGTAAACTAAATTATAATGTAACAATTGATAAAAGAAAAACAATAATAATGTTGAGAAAATTAAGAATATGGAAATTATGAAATGAACCTGAGAATAGATGTGATCAGAATCAGGATCAGAACCGTGAGAAGGTAAACCAAGAGCAGCACCAATATCAGAAACAGCAGGTTGAAGTTCTTTCACAGAGAGTTTACCATCTTTATCTTTATCTAACTCCTCAAACTTATGGTTCACAAAAGTGTTGAAAACATCTTTGTTTCCAACTAACTCGATAATATTAGAACCGTCTAGAACCTCTTCGTTTCCACCAGTATTATTACTTTTTCTCTCCATTTTCTTTCTGCCTTTTCTTTTCTTGTGACTCTTGTGACTCTTTTACCTTCCTGCTAGCTAGCTAGCTCTCGTGACTCTCACACCAGTTGGCTCTTTGTTTCTGTCTCTGTCTCAAACTCACTCTCAACTATCTCACTAACTATTTTCTTTAGTTTCAGTTCAAATACAACTTCGTTTCTCTTCTAGAATCCTCATCTCCCTTTATTTATCCTAATCCTAATAATAGCTATATAGCTAGCTGCATAAAATAAATACTGTTTTATCTTAATAAATAAAAATAGATATTATTACTCTCTCCGTCCCAAATTGTTTGTTGTTTTAGCAAATTCAATTTGTCCCAAATTGATTGTTGTTTTAGATTTTCAATGAAACTTTTCATGTTCTTTTCCACTTATACCTCTATTAATTATGACAACTTTTTACATCTAATAATTGATTCACATTTATCTAAGTAGATAGATAAATGGTTAAATGGTTAAATGGTAAATTACACAACACTTTTTAAAAAATCTAGACTTCTAATCGTTTTTTTAAAGGGTGTGTCAAAACCTTAAACTGAAAACAAAATTGAACTAAAGGCAACATTATTATTATTATTATTATTATATAATGCCTGTCGGTAAGACTACTACGTATGGTATTGACCTACTTACACCCACCCGTTGATAAATAATAATTAATCTTGTTTTAACCATAAAATTAAAATTTAATACTTATCTAATATATTGAATTTACCAAAATTTATGAAGTATAAAAACTACGTAATATTTTATTTCATTGCTTTATTTAAATATTTAATATGGTTTTTATAAAAAAAACATATTCAAATTAAGTAAAATAAAAAAGAGATTAATATCAATATAATATATTTATCTATTCATTAATTAATAACATTATAACACTGAGGTCTTAGCACAAGTGGCGGGGTGTGGGACTGTTGTAAGTCTCGGGTAAGTTCTAATAAGAAAACTATTAATACTTAATTATTACATTATCATATGAATGTTTGGTTAATTGATTGATTTTATATACACAAGATTCTCGTGCATTTACAGGGTCTTCTTCGTTTTGACGCATGTAGGAAAAAACTCTATTTGTAAACCGTTTGTTATATATTTAGAGTTTATTTATACAAAATTTATGGTATCTTAAAATAAAATTATGTGTCTATAATATACTTCCTCCGATCTCATTTATAAGCAAAAAAACACTTTTAAGTAATTCTTGTCAAAAAAAAAAGTTCATTGAGTAATTGATGTATCTAGTCTATAATATAGACCAGATACAGATGAACCTAAAAAGTGTTTTTTTGCTTATAAATGAGACCGAAGTAATTGATATAGATTTGAATTCAGTCTTGGACATGCAGCGAATAATTAAATCTCTTAACGAAGTTTTGCACGCTATCGTGTCTCTACACTGGCTGAGAATTAGTCTTTGCGGTACAAGCATGACTATACTAGGTTTGTACCAAATAATAATAATAATAATTGATATGTATAAAAATGACAAAATTACACATACAACCTGTATTTTACTGTATTTTTCCAGCTTCTCAAACATGGGCCAAAAGAAACAACATGGAGGGCCTAGTAATGGGTTGTAGATTAAGGGAACAAAGATTGAGAGCTTTCTACATTGTAATAATGTATTGGTTAAAAAGTATCAACGAACTTTCAAAGGATCAGTAACAAAGAAACAAAACAAAACCAAAAAAAAAACTTGCATCTCAACTCTTGAACTATTCTATAAGGAGACTTCGACCGTAATTTTGCAGCTTTTTGGGCATGGGAATGGTAGATGCAAAACTGCATCGCAAATATCGTATATTGCTACAAAAATAAACCTCAATTTCAGCTCCATTATGGCTGGTTTTGATGTCTGCCATGTGTGGCATTTTGCTCACTTCTATACACAAAAAAAAAGTAAGAGAACAAGGTCAGGGAGCTATTTACTTCATAATAATAATAATAATAATAATAATAAATTTTTGAAAATAATAGTCACAATGAAATTCCAAAGGAAAGGAAAGCCCACGAACATAAAGATGTGTATACTGTACTTTCCTTGTAAACTAGGTGGCTTGTGATGTTGGTAGTCTTTTAGGTACTGACTTCTACAATTTATACTCCACGAACTAATATTTGACCTTTTTTGGAATAAATAGAAGTCCTAGTCGCTAGATTTCACCATACACAGATTTCATATCATGACATTATCAAAATATCATTACGAGTCTTTTTTTTCCTTTCCTCCTTTTTTATCTCTTCGTCTATGATGATTTCATATCATGACATTATCAAAATATTATTAGGAGTCTTATTTTTCTTACTCCTTTTCTATCTCTTCGTCTATGATGATTTCAACAAAGTAGAAAATTTAGCTGTTATTTAAGTACCTTACCAAATTACCAGAATTAGACACTTGAGCTTCATTCTTTTTTGACATGTTGCAACCTACGATTAGCAACAAGAACAAATCCCAACGATGCAACCAATCCCAACAGGTAACCAGCTAATGCTCCATAGGTTACAGAAATAGGCCATTCCTATGAATAAAGATGAAAACATGATCTTAACAGCCAAATAGAGAAAACATAAGGAAGTACTACAAAACAACACAAGCAATAAGGTATCTTAAACAATGCCAAAAAGTAAACAGATGAATTTGCGACAAACTCGAACCATGATCCCAAAACGTTCTAGATTTATATAACATCTACCTACGGTCCAATTTATAGGAAATAATGTAGTTTTAACTTTTATGCTCTATAGCACCGACATTTACATTAAAAAGACGTGTCTGGTGTCCAACATGAATCGTTCGGACATCGACACTGACACTTCAATTACCGAATTTTTCAAATTAAAACCGGTGTCTGCATGTCTGTGTCATGTCCGGTGTCAGTGTGTTTGTATCGGTGTTTCATAGGTTCTAAGTTTCTTATATAACTTATGTATCTAGTCTATATTAGTATATTTTTGTTAGTGGTAGGGTAAATATAACACAGTTCTCAACGGGGTAGATGCCAAGGCGGCTGCTGTCTCGTATGCTATTGGAAAAAAAATCCTCTTTCTAAAACAACCTCACAAGCATTGTGACAAAGAATAATGCTGCTTTTAAAACATGCCATCATAAACTCTTCAAGGAATATAAATAATTATAACAAATTAAATAGTGTGTTAGTGAAGAGATTGTGTAGAGGATTGTGGGAAAACAAAGTAACGCTGGTAAGAAATGTTCTTCCTATCAGCTTTAGGATTTTAGTAAACAACGGTAAATGAATTCAAGGAGAAAGGACTAGAAAAAAGAGATTACCTGCCAGGGCCTCTCCCAATCAAGTGGCATTGGCCAAGATCCAAACCATCCCCCAATAATTGCTCCATGAGCTTGTAAACAAATCAAGTCCTCAATAGATCCTTTTGACCTAAATGTAGAATAAGGATTACAATAATGTAACTACAAGTAGCTGTAGAACCCAGAAACGAGTAGATTACACTATGGACAACTAGTTCAACATAAATATTAACTAAGTCCTCCAAAAACCCAACAAAGAAACGTTGCATATATAACCAAATATGGGGAGAGTAAAGAAATTTAACTAGAAGTACATACTTTAATTGTGCAAATATACGTTGCCAATCAGCCCATGACGAACCAAGAACGCATGATGCAGGAACTGTCTGTAGTGGCATAAGAAACGTATCAATATTCAATATGCATATAATGATGGGAGCATAGAAAAATGTCTATCCCAACAAAACTTGTAATTTATTCAGGGGAGGGGAAGAGCAATTATAAGAAACTAATTTAACTGCTTGAACTGATATTGCAGGTTACATATCTGAAAGTGATAATGATGGAATTCACTTTCACGTCAATATATGTTGGCTGTCATGCTTATGCGTGGTGAGGTGATTGGATACAATAAAAGCATCAAAGCGATGATGTCTAGAACCTTCCACAATTGCATCACGAGTATGTTTTAGATGATGCATAACAGCTAGCAGCTGGAGAATGGGTGGGATTGTTTTAGCTTGAAAAAGATTAAGGTAGGGCCTATAATACAACCCTTTATGAGTACACTAGTTTTGTTTCTAATTGCAAAACATATATTTCTAATTTTCTTATAGTAATAAGTACTCCCTCTAGATCTGTTCCCTATTATAAACAAATAACATGGTTCAATTCTTGGTCTCTTTAGCAAAAATTAACTACTTTTGCCTTATTTAATGCTACTATTGACATATACCCTTCATTTAATTGAATGGTTGGCAAAAAAGTGAAAGAATAATTTTTTTTTATTAAATATTAAAAGAGGTGAATTTAGTAATTTTGTTAACTTTTAGTATGAAAACTAGACAATTAATTGTACTTAACTAATGTTCTTAATCACTGTGAAAGTAATTTTTTTTTCTTATAATAGAGTTCGGAGGGAGTAATAACCAATAAGGCATTATTAGATTTTCATATATGATCAATCTTTTCAAACAGAAACAAAAATAATAGCCAGACAAAAGAATGCAAAATATAGCTAAACAGATTCAAAACATGAGACACCAGTAAAAAAACACTAATATAGCCTTCAAGGAGCAGTAAGCAAAAAGTTGCAATGAATCAGTCACTCACCGTGAACAGTGACATCATAAGAGACCAATGGACAGTCTTGGGCAGGTACCTGCCTCGAGTAAATTTGTAAATGTCATTAAATTCTCTAGTTGATGATGTTTTGTAAAAGAGTAATAGTATTTACACTTAGTCATTTATCATACCAACAATGACCTCTATGTCGTGCAGAAAAAGAAAAAGAAACTGTATTCTAGAAAAACTCATTCACATACTGAGAGGTAACAGGCGCCCCCAGAGAAATAGCTCCTAAAGAATTTAGTAGTGCCCCTGCAGAGTAAAATACACAAGAGCATCATCATTTTTACAAAATAGTGAGCCACATCCAAAAAAAATTTAAAATGCCATTGCCAAGAAAGATAGAGTAACAAAATCATGAATGATGAGAGTATAAACACAAAAAATGAGAACCAAATCATAATGAATTAACAAAGTAGCAATGCTAATTAACAGAATAATACTCGTAAATCAGTTTGAGAATATGTTTTCTGTTTCATTGCTTCATTTCACTAGTAACCTTATTTTAAAGACTAGTAAGAAACTGTTTGTTACTGCTATTATTTTTTTAATAAGTCTTTGAGTGACAAAAAAACAAGTGGAAACAAAGATAACATTTTTGAAATTATTAATTAAATTAATTAAAAGAATAAGCAATTCTTTAAAGTCAACAGAACCTAATTTATCTAGCCACCTGAGTAACTGATGAAAGGTTAGCCCAATAGGTTCACGCAAGGCATATCAAACCAAGCCATTTTCTACCAATTCCCTTCCCTGCATATATATACTATATGGACAGTCCACACTCCACTCATCATGCTTCCAGAGGTATATCAGATTTACAATGGGACTTAGAGGGTGTTAGAGAGACATCCCGTGTTTGCCAGCGTTACTGCAGAAAGGGCATCTGATTCCAGGAAAACCCTTCTACAACCTTCCCCCCAGGACACTTGCAGCCCTGTGAGAATGGTCCAAAGTTCTGCTGTTAGAACACTAGCAGATCCAATATTCCTGCTAAACCAGCTATCCATTCCCCAAAGTCATTCTTGATCACCCTTGCACAACTGGCTTTTAAGGGAGGGTTCCCCAAGCACTTGGGTGCTTATCAATAAACCTTGATGGTTAGAAAATCCTCCTTCCCCTTTTTCCGCATCATAGTATGAATATTTCCTGCACTACAAATATGTTATTTGAGCTGTTACAACTTACGACCAAGTATAAAGCTGCACTGGTTAGAGGACACTAGATAAACCATATGCCTATACATTCTAGTGGCTTAACCCGATTGCACAGGTGGAACATGGCCACCAAGACCTTACTCAAGTCGACCTCAATGCAAATGCGAGCCAACCTAGCCCTAGCCGGAATCCACTCCTTCCACAACGGCCTACCCCATTTCTATGGCTTGGAGAGTAAGGGCATCAACCTTAATTGTATTCCCGATGGTGTTTCTAGTCTCCATAGTATATGTTAATCATATAATTCAATGGTGATCTTGGGACTCTCAACTAAATGGGAAATTCCTAGAAATTGTATCTGGACGAGAAGACATTGGACTTCAGGCTTCCATAGTTGTGCCTGGAGATAACGATCATCCTCCATCGGAAACATGCCCAACGTCCTTCAAATCTTGAAGCCAAACAAGGACATAGTATTTCTCTAGGTCGATGACATCCATCCTCCATTTGGCTTCTACATTGGTTTGAGGATTCTATAGAAATTTCACACTCATCTCCTTGCCTAGTACTTTGACAATCAAAGCTTCGTTTCCAATGCTGATAAGCTTTCCTATATTCTCCCTTCGATAATATGACCCCATGACATAATAGGTCGTCTTGCTCCTTTTGCTCCCTCATTCTCCATTGGATCATCCCCCTCTTATGAACCGATGTCTTCCCCAAAACAGAAAGGAAACTTCGAATCTGCTTATGATCTACCATTACCTCCAATGCCTATTCCTTCTAAGGAAACACTTCTCCATCTCCATACAATTGTAGTACGGAACTTCTAGTGCAATCTTTCTTCGAGGCATTGCTGTATCTGACGGTCTCTGTTGGTCACCCTGAGTAGCTTTCTCCTGATTCTAACACGATTCCTATGCTTTAGCTTTATTAGTGCTCCTATAGAGCTAATCTTTTTCCTCCCCCAAAAATAACCTTCATGCCCTTTCTCTCTATGCAATGCATGTCAAGTCTAAATCCTAAATTATATATTCACCAAAAAACATCCTAAATTATAGATTTGCCTAACCTCTAGAACAATTAATTAGTATACCTAAAATTCCACCATCAATTTTAATCCCAAACCAAAAGGATCTTAATGTGGTAAACTGAAAAGAAACACTTGTAGAAAAATCGAAATTTCAACTAACCTGCAGGCACTGCTAGAATACCTCTCCCAACAGCTCGCAAGTACTACACAGAACAAAAACCAATTAAAAAAAGAGTAGAATAACCAACCAGTGAAAACAAAGAATTGTGCGGTTTCTGAAAAACTACGGAACAAGCATTACCGTGCATTGTTGGGGATTCTTTCGGTAGCGACTGTATAGAAGGATCACGATTGGGAGTTGTATAACCTAAACGATGCAGAATAAGAGAAACGTGAAATTAAGAAACTACAAAATAAGAAGAAGAAAAATGAAGCAATAATATGGTATTGGTACCCATATGATGAATAGGGTACGAGAAGGATCGGTAATGAGGTCTATGGAGTAGACACTTTTAGCCACCCAGAAGGCTAAAGTCAAGCCAAGGCCGCATAACAAGTTCGCGATGAAGATTGACGGCAACGCTTCCACAACCATCGTTCTCTCACTGTTTATTTACGGGTGATCTGTAATGAGGTTTCTCTCCCTGTTAGAGCTTGTTTTTAAACACCACCATGCTATTTATTTGTTTGTTACGAAAGAAACTGAAAATTGCATCAAAATAGGATCCGGCTAACAGTGTACAGTATGATAGAATTGCTAGTTATAATTTTGTACACATGATGCCACATACTATTTTTCTTTGGGTGTTATTTTTCTCACCCCCCTCAACATCAATCCCACCCCCATATTTCCAAAAAACCCAATACTACCCCTGTCTTTTAAAAAAAAAAAATTAAATTTTTCGGAATTACCTCTTTTTATGCTAATACCCGCCAAGAAGATACAGATTTAACATTCTTGTATCTTCAACATAAAATGGATAGAGTAATTTAAACTGAACCATCTAATTCAGCATTCATTCTGTTGCACACCATTTCATCATCTATTTAAATGACCCTATTGGGAACCACTGTGAAATCAGGAACTCAATTTCAAATCCAAAATCTATATCAAAAATTGAATCTTGAATGTATTTAAATGCACGGTGCTTTCAACAAATGGTTCCAGATACACCCCAACAAAAAAACTATATTTAAAAAGTCAATGGAAGTGCCGGATTAAACAACAACGCCCAGCCCAGCATTTAAAAAGTGAACTTTTCACTCTCTATGGCTTCAAAGTGGTAAAGGGGCGTAGGCGATTAAAACATAACAAAGAATACGGTCCCAAAAAATGCCAAATCCCTCTCCACATTAAAAACAATAGATCAAAATTTAACCTAATTAAAATTAAAAAGCAGATCAGAACTTAAAAGGCAAGTAAAAATTGAAGCAATTAGGTGAGGATGAAAGTAAATAACGGGAATGGTAACATGCAAGGAAGGATGGATGAAAGATAAAATGGATCTAGATTAGATCTAGAAATAGGGAGAGAATGAATAATAATACCTTGGAGGAAAGGGGAAGCGAAGAGGAGAAGAGCGAGAGAAAAATCCAAAATGTATTGATAGAAGCCATGAGTGTTTCACAATTTCCCAAATGATTTGTAATAGGGTTGTGTGATTGTGTATGTATGTGTGTTTTGTGGGAAGAAGAAGTTATCGTTCGTTCCTCTTTTCTTTTCGCGTTCCTAAAACGACTTCACTGAATGATGTCGTTTAAAGATAGTACGCCGCCTGTGCCTTAGATATCTGGTTAGTCCATTTTCATTGGTCGTTTTTACGTGGCAGCCGCTGACTCACTTCTCCAACTCATCTAAAAAACAAATTACGTGGTTTCAAAAACTAAGTAATAAAATGGCAAAAATAATAATAATTTGGAGATTATTTTAGTACTTCATAATTTAGTAGCTTCATAATTTGTGTTTAAAAACATGATTTTTTAGAAATTATTTTGTTACAGATTTTAAAAAAATGATTTTAATACTTCATAATTTTGAGATTAATTTTTAGAAATTTTTAAGAATATTAGAAACTAATTTGTATTTGTTTACTACTATAGAAATCATTTTTTAAAGCTACTCGTAGTAACTTTTCATTAGAGTTTTCCAAAAACTACTCGTAATAGCTTTTCAATTTGAGGAAAAAAAATGATTTTTTCTAACAAATCTGAAACAAACATTATTAAAAGGATAAAAAATGATTTTTAATTTGCTTTAAAAAATGATTTTTTGCATCTGAGAATCTATAACAAATGACCCCTAATTTGGTCAAAAAATAATAATCTAATCAAATGAAAAACATGTATCTCCTATTAACTAACTGATCTATTTCTGTAAAAAAAAAAAAAAAAAAAAAAAAAAAAAAAAAAAAAAACCTAACTGATCTATAAAATCAGTCTGACGAAACCTGTTAATCTCTGGTGGTTTCAATTCCTTCCTAAAGTTATTAATTATTCATTAAATTTTTTAAATTTTTTATTACTTAAATTTAAATTATTTTCTAAATTTTAATTTCATTCTTATCTATTTTTTTAAGCCCATTCTTATCTATTTTTAAAAATATAAAGCTTCATTTAAATTTTCGGCATATTCAGTTGCCAAATTTGAACATTATGTTAGTTTTCAAAAAAATTCATCTTATGAGTCGATGTTAATTATTAAAACTCGCTCATCCTCCTCTTCAAACCCTAGCATCTCTCTCTCCACTCTTCTCTTCTTTTTTGTTCACCTACCAAAAGGGGGTGATATTAGGTTAGTTTTTGACCTGGAATCACCCCTCTATATTATTTTTTTTCTCGTCTTTTTTTATCTAAATAAGTGGCTACCACATAGATCTACCTTTTATTTCGTATTTTTTCTTGATTCGTCGTCTGAGTTCGGCATTATTGTTATCCATCGTCTTCGTGCGACGTGCTTGATTTCCCGTATTGTTATGGTGTTCGTTTGGTTCAGATTGACAGATCAATTTCGATTAATTTTAGATTCAACCAATGACTAGGACTTCAGAGTTTCAGATCTGAAAGCATGGGTACTCCAGTGAACTCTTTTTGTCAAAATTATAGGCATTTTACCGTGTTACGCTATTATCTATCTTGGGTGTTGTGAGTTTAATCACAGGTTCATCTTTTGTGTTTTTGGCAATACTGAAATTGTATTATCAATGATGTATTTGAAATAAAAAGAGTAAGTCACTAATTGCAACTCTTCATTTCCTTTTAATTTTCGAAATTTTTCCACTTCTTGAACCTTTCATCATCTGATATTTTGCCGGCTCGAAATTTTCTATTTTTTAATAATCTTTGTTTTAGTTTTTTCATAAAAAATCTCTCTTCATTCTCAAAGTTTTTTTTTTTCAATAACACAAAAATTATGCATAAATGCCACAAGTGTAACACTATTTTCCTAAATGCCGCACTTTTTTACAATAGTGGAGAATTGCTTGTAGAAAGTGTGATAGCACAACGCATGCTTTAATATTTTATTTTATTTTATTTTTAAAAATAGTTAACCTATCACACTTTCAATGTGCAATAGGAATTGTTTTTTTTTCTTATTTTAATAATATTTAGTGTGTTTTTCGGCACTCTAGGATCTAGGAAAAAAATTTGGGTGTTCGTATATGTGGAGCTTTTTCCTTAATAATAAATTTGGATGAAAGAAAAAATATATTTTTGTGAAAAAATATATTTTTGTGAGAAAATATGCAAAGCGCAATGCTAAATAGTGTGTTTTTGGGTACTTTAGGGTTTGAAAAATATTTTAACTGTTCAAACACGCGAAGTTCGTTCTTAAATAATTGGTTGACACAAAAAAATTTGTGACAAAATATGTAAAGCATGATGTTTACCAGTGTGTTTTTGAAACTTTATTGTTTGAAAAAAAAAATAACTGTTCAAATATGTCAACTTTGATCCTCGATAACCAATTTAAGTCAAAAAAAAAGTAAGTTTGGGAGCGATTTTAGTGAAACTAATAAGGTCACCACATTGGACCGACACAATTTACCAGGTAGGGGGAACAACACAATAAACCATTGTTTTATACACTGTACCAACCTCTATAATGATATTGAGGGCAAATTTATACCACTTTGTGTGGTGAGAAATGGATTTAGTAACCTTGCATATCTAACTTTTGCTAACTTTAGGTTCTTTTGAAAAGAGCGAAAAAAGATTAGAGAATGTTTTATGATACAAAGAAGGAGACATAGAGAGAGAGAGAAACAAAATTAGGATGAATAGTCAAATAGTTAGAGGATCTTTATCCATGTAACGATTATTTAGGAGAGCAGGCAAGAAATGCATATAGGTTTTGCTTGGTTGAAGAGATAAAGTACAAAGTTGAGAAATAGAGCATTTTGCGTTGGATATTTCTCAAATAAAAGACATATGTCTCAATAATAAAAGTTACAGTAATGATATTTCACTAGCCCTTCCATTTATAAGATAGATAGTTGATTCCAAAATATGTGGCACAAGTGGTACATACTTTGGTCCCTTAACCATTTGGTCTTGGATTCGATCCTTGGCCGTGCATATGGAATAATGTTTGTTGGGAGAAATCAACCACTTAAATGGATCTTCAATATCTCAAAGGATTAGTCTCCACAGTCACCGTGGAGGATACGTTGAAAAAATTAGTTAAAAGTGAGGAAAAAATAATAAACACAAAAGGGAAAAGAAATAAAAAGAAAGACAGAATAAATTTGTTGAGAGTAAAAAAAGGGGGGGGGGGGGGGGAAGGAGCAACAAGATGAAAGTACAACACGTGAGTAGCGGGGAGATCATATGAGTGCTTAGGAAGGGGGGATTTAAAAGGGAAAGGGAGGGAGGGAGGAGAGAGAGAGAGAGAGAGGAATATGATGTCGCTTTGAGAAGAGAGAAAACGAAAAAATACAAAATTTGGTGGAACGTAAGATAAAAGTTATTTAAAGGTTGTTTTACCCTTATAATTTGTCAGTATAGAAGTAGTATTTTCAGTGTAGAAATTGTGTAAGAGTTTTTTTTAAAGGCTAGTTTAAATTATAGCTTTGATCAAATGATATTTTTACTTGGAATAGACAATGTAGAAAACAAACACAGTTTTTTTCTACAAATTAAACGCAGAGTTATATTTGTCAATTCAAACTGAGGCATGTTGCTATACTTTTTTTTTTAAAAAAGTTTGTATATTAAATTAAGATTTAAACGCGTTTTATTTTGGAAATACGATACGAACGATTTCTGATTTAAATAACAATACGTCAAAATATATAAAATGCCCAACATAAAATAGGAGTACAAATACAACTATGGATCCAAAATGTCTAAAAATGACCAAAATAACGACGTGAAGTAGGTGAACGCGACATCTAGGGCATCTCGGGCCAATCCAGGGACGCCAAGAAATGCGTATATATACGATTTGTTTTAATTTTTATTACTAAAAGGCTACTAAAAATAGTCAAAACTACTCTAAAAAAATATAAAAACACCACTAAAAATCTAACAAAACCAAAATAAGGCTATACAAATTTTTTTAGATTTTTGGAGACTATGAAAAATTAAAAAAATCGTAAAAATAGTAAACGATGAAATTTGGGATTTTGAGGCCAGTAGTCCCGTAAGAAGTCCCTTCTACAGAGTCTTGATTCTTGATTTTTTCGATTTAATAAATTGTGGTTTCATTACGATCGGAGTATGTTGCCCGAAAAACGATTTTTAGCCTAAATTATTCGTTCAAATAAAAATATTAATAATTCAAAAAATTTAATAATTGAAAATAAAAAAAAAAATTGTAATTTTGAATCACCTCGAAATAGGTAATTCCGGTTCACAAATGTGAACCTAATTACCTCATTTCGAGGCAATTCAAAAATCTTTCTAATTACAGTAAATCCGAAATTCCATTATTTTTTGAACCGGAATTACCTTTTTTTGAGGTAATTCCGAATTTTTTTTTTAACAAACCATGTAATTTTTGTAAATTTTCAGGGGTATTTTTGTCTGTTTGGGTAATTATGGAGGTGAGAAAAAAAACTGCCTTTTTCTTTTTCTTGTACACATCTTTTGTAACAATTAACATTTTAAGGCTTAATTAATTAATAGTTTTTTTTTAAATCCAAATTAATTAATAATAATGAGGGCCGTCGGAGGAGTTACATATCGTGTATGAGTCCCTTTGGAGGTGCATTGTTCCTTCAAAAGCATCTATATTTGGGTGGCGTTTGTTGCGCAATTCATTGCCTACTCGTGGTGTTCTCCTTTATTGTAATGTCATAACTACTGCAGCTGAGGCGGTTTGCCCCTTCAATAGGTTGCATTGTGAAGAATCTAATCATTTATTTATGGATTGTTGTTTCACTCAAGATGTGTGGCTTAAAATTTACTCTTCGATGGGCATTGTTATAGAGGCACCAAACATTTTGCTTCAGCACTTTCAATGGTTGGGTAAGTTTGTCACTGGGAGAAAATCCAAGAGAACAAAGCATTTGATTTGGTTGACAACGTGTTGGTGTCTATGGTTGGCTCAGAATGGTCTTACTTTCAATCA
Source organism: Oxytropis ochrocephala (assembly GCA_020916435.1). Taxonomy (NCBI): domain Eukaryota; kingdom Viridiplantae; phylum Streptophyta; class Magnoliopsida; order Fabales; family Fabaceae; genus Oxytropis; species Oxytropis ochrocephala. The sequence continues at coordinate 73,428,312 of CM037094.1, read as the reverse complement.
GGAGGCTAGCATGGAAGCCATTATTTTACGCATCAAAAGTCTTTCTTGGAGCTGGCTTGTCTATAGAGTCGGTTGTAATTCTAATTTCTCTATTTCCACTTGGTTGAATAATCATCTTCTTAATTGTCTAAACAATTTGTAGTTTTGTGGGCTTGAACACCCTTAGTGCTCCGTTTATTGAAGAGTAGGGATGTCAATGGGGCGATTTATTATAAATGGGACACGTACCCCACGCGGGTACCCGTTTAGCGGGTCTTAAATGTGTATTGTTTCCTCACGGGTACCCACGAGTACCCACGGATACTTGTAAATCAATAAAATTAGACATTTCGATACTTTTGGACACTGTTTTTTCGGTTCATTTATATAAGAAAATTAGGCATTTCAATATGTATTTGTCTTGTCAACTATTTACTAACATATAATCGTTAATGAATGGAGATAAAGAACACTAAAATAACAATAATTCCCAACTTTGAAAATAACAAGCCACTAGACATTTATATCTGAGGAGTATTTAATTATAATTGTTACTGGTATCGTACCTGCAGGCACGGATACCTCGCTACCTGGCCCCACCCCGTTTATTGACGGGTAGTTTGACTATCCATATATTCAGCCCGCAGGTACCCGTTTGACTACCCGCCCCGTACCCATCACGGGTTTTACCCGTGGGTACCCGCGGTTCCGAGTATTTTTGCCATCCCTATTGAAAAGTTGCTTATCTAAAAAAAATGATAGTTTAGAATAATATCATAATTTTGAAATAGTTATGTGAATTAACAAGACCAATGATAGTTTTTTTTTTAGATAAGCAATGAAGACCGATGATAGTTAAATCAAGCAACTTTAAATATTTTGTAATTAATTGGTTTATTTTAAAGGAGTTTATATCTTTTTAGAATAACTTGTAAGTAGATTTCTGACTTTTTAAATTAGTTGTAATTGACTCTTGGGACTTTACATAAGTTATTTGTACATTTAATAACATAATTATAAATTATATAAAAGTTCAACATGGATTGACCCCGAATTATTATTTTTTTAATGTCTCAATTACTTTGGAGGCAACATTGACCTACCGATAAATTAAAATGTTCTAACCAACATGATGTGGCACAAGTAGTAGATACTTGCACTATGAATTAGTCTCTACAATCGTCGTAGAAGATACTTTTGTTTACCAAAAAAAAATTAAAACAAGTCCACTACATTCCTAAAATCTATCCCTAATTGCATTTTGGAAGCCTTCAATTTTATCTATCTCATTGCATGTGTCATTTATTCATACATGAACAAGCAAATATGGATTTGATTTTAAAAAAAATAATAATAAAAGCAAATGAGACATCCTAATAGGGATGGTAATTTGTCCCATATTCATCGGGCACCAACAATAGTTATGCATGATGGTGGGTATTTACCCCTCCAAATGTTTGGAGGTTCAGATACAAGCACAATGGTATAAATGCTCTCTTTGAGGATAACTGAGAATCCTAATAAGCACAAAGATGAAAGAACAATCGAGTAAAACTTAAGTCACTCTGCTGTTTTTTTTAATAGGCAAGTCACTCTGCTGTTAGTTTCACCATGCACAATCCACTATCAAAATAGAAGAACCGAAGAAGGCTACTTTATCACAATAGGAGGAGAATCGAAGAAGTCAGTATCAAAATGTGTTACGGAGAAATTACACACATACTATTCGCACCCCCTCCACTCAAAAGACCATCTAATTGGGCCTTCAACAGTCAGAGCCCACCTTCACATATCAAAGGGCTCATGATGCACCTCCACAATGAACGGACCAGATCATCACACTTAATCCCTCTTAAACCTATAAATACCACACATGGCCGTCCCAAATAATTTGGAGGACCTGTGCAAATTTTAAATTTGGGGCCCTAAGACCAAAACCGCAAACTAACATTTCAATCAAACTTTAAGCTTGGTATACTAATTTTCAAACGATAGCTTGGGATAATTATTCATGGGTCAGGTTAAAGTTTATATGTTTTCTGTATGAAGTAACGAGGTTCTGTTTCTTGGTTCGGCGGTAAGTAGTTTGTCAACTAGATTGTGTCTGAAGTTCGACAACTATTTTAAAGAATCAAACTGATGACCGACTCGGTGAAGGGTCGGATCGAGGGGTCTTTAGTTGAACTGCATGATCATTTATTCGGTCTCGATTAAAAAAAATCTAAATTTTTAGGACATATAAATATCATACATGTAAAACTTAATTTAATAAAATTAAGCTCATTTTTTTTGACCAAATGAAATTAAACTCATTAAAAAATAATGCATTGATTTCTTTATAAGAAAATAAAATAAAATAATGACGCACTAAAAATTTGTAGAATACTTTCCAAAAAAAAAGAATTTTTGCTACAATTTGTTTTTATATTGATAATAGACGTAAAATATAGAACAATTTACATTGGTGTACTCAAAGCATCAACAGTGTAATGGTCGCTTGTGCAATCTTGTGAGTTTTATGTTGTGGGTTCAACTCCTAAGTTTTACATTTCGAAAAAACTAAGTTAAATTTTTAAAACATCTTTTACAATTAAAAAACTAACTACAGAGGGGATCGAACTCACGCACCTCAAGTTAGTGAAGTGGCAACCGACCAGCTGGGCTATTTCGGATATTACTTTTACTTGATTATCCAATATTGTATATATGTAAATGTAGGAATATTTGGGGCCCCTAAAAATTGATATTGGGCACGGGCCCCGCGTGCAGCACAGCGCCGCACAGTCAGCATGCAGCCAGTGGCCACCGATACCACATTTATGAAGAGAAGAATGTATGCATTAATTACTACATATTTGCATTAACTCCACAAACATCGACTTTAGCATCGGAGTAGTGATCGCAAGGTGTACACCCCATCTCAAATTTCTAATATCAACTCGGACGTGCTCCTTTTTGATCAAACCTTCATTACCTACCAACTATATATCTCGGACTTATAATATCCTTAGATACGATACAGAACATTGGCGACCACAGTGGGAGTATTCCCGAATTCAAAAACCCTAACCCATTTTTCTTTGATCAATCATGGACCTCGAGTTTAGAACCGGTGCGCGGATAGCCGGTATCATCCGATCTCAGGAGGAGGGAACCCCGGAGGGAGTTGCGGTAACCCAATCTGTTACCGATAGAAATTTTAATAACAGAGGATCGGCCTCAGCCCGACTTCCTTCACCTCCTACGGCCATCCCCGCTCCAAGAGACACTTTACAACAAATGTCCAAATTTTAAATCAAGATAATGAGGCATCTCGGGCTAGAGTCTTCGTATCTCGGAGCTGGAAGCCGAGATAGCAGGGTACCAAGCCCGAGACGTTGCAGACCGGAACTCTCTGCAGCGTTATGCTCCACGGATTAACCCGGCGGAGGAACGCGAACAGCTCGGCAGAGGAATTGAACCTCGAAGACGACATCGTTCTCCTCCAAGGAGACGTCATTATCATCGTTCTCCTCCAAGAAGGCGAGGAAGGGAGGATCCTATGGGCGACTCTGGGGAAGAGGATTCATCTTACGCTTCATCTTCCCCGCTAAAGCGACGATCTAGAAGCAGGGATACGCCTCCGAGACAGGAGCATCATCATCGCCATGAAAGAAGAAGCCCGGCAGTTAAACAACACCGCCCTAAACATCAAACTCGTCAAGATCGGAACCATAATAAAACACAAAAAGTTCAACCACCAAGAAGAGGGCCTTTTACCTCGGAGATAGATTATTTCCCCGTTCCCCGAGGTTTAGAGAAACCTCCTGAACATTTGAAAATTTATGACGGACTCGGAGACCCGCACGTTCATTTGAGTACTATGAGACCATGATGCAATATCGAAATGCCTCGTGAGATTATGTGTAGGCTTTTTTCCTCACCCTTGATAAATCTGCGGAGTTTATGGTTTAGAGACATCCCTAAATTCAATCTCGCCCACGGGAACAACTTTCCAAGTTATTTTCATGAGCTTCGCACATTCAAAAGTAAGGCCGAAATCATGGATGGTTTTACATGCAGTCCACCAAACTGATGATGAATCTATCCGGTCTTATATTGCAAGATTCAACACTGAGGCCGGAAAGGTGCATGGGTTAAAGGAGGAATTTCGTCTGTATTTCCTATCTCAGGGTTTACGTAGGGGCACTTTATTCTAGATTGATGTAAGCATAAACCAACCCTCAACCTTAGGGGAGTTCCTCCGACTTTCAGAAAAGTACATAGATCATGAGGAAGGTGATGAAACTAGCAAATTCTTTGTGAAAAGCGTAGCCAACCAAACCAAGGAGAACAGACCTCGAATCGAAAAAACAAATCCAAACACGGAAAATTCTCGGAGATTTCAGACCGGTGGCCCATCTAGGGAATTCAAACCTCGGCAAGGGCGACATCGGGACTACGCCGAACTCATATGTGGAAGAGAAAAGATCCTGCAAGAATGTTAGAACAATGAATTCAAACATGTAAGGTATCCTGATCCTATTGCCCCAAGACCGGGATTGAGGAACAACAAGTATTGTCGTTATCACCAAAGTGCCGGCCATGACACAAATCGGTGCAACGCCTTAAAGGACGATATTGAAGACCTTATCAAAAAAGGAAAGCTCGGGCAGTATGTCAGAAAGCCATTTCAACAGGATAAAAACATTAAACAGGAGAAAGACGTTGACGAGGTGAAAGGGAAAGATATCGTAGAATATAAGGAAGAGCCGGACACTCGAAGGAGTAGGGGGCGACCTGTTGTGATGGTAATCTCAGGTGGTGAAGTCGAAGGAGCAACAACAAGAACAATCAAAAGAAAGTGGAAAGAAATTCAATGTGTAGCATCCACCTCATCACCTAAAACAACGATGAAATCGTCCCCTCTCATCATTTGGGGATGACGATCTACTAAACGGGAAGGTAAACGAAGACATTCCACTGTTGATCTCGGCAGTAATGGCCGAGAAAGAGATAAGAAGAATTTTAATCGACCAAGGCAGCTCTTGTGACATTATGTTCTTCGATGTATTAGAGAAAATTGGAATTACACCAAAGGAACTTTTCTCCTATCGTGGAACGGACCTTTCCGGTTTCAATGGATCCCGAACTAGACCTATGGGTTATGTTGATTTGAGAGTCACTTTCGGAGAAGAACCTTTGTCTCGAACTGTCTTGATTAAATTCATGGTATTACCTTGCTCATCAATTTACAATTGCATCATCGGAAGGCCGACTTTAGGCAAACTCGGAGTTGTTACCTCAACGGTACATTTGAAAATGAAGTTTCACTCACAAGGTAACAAGGTCATAACCATCAATGCCGATCTAGAATCCTCCGAAAGATGTTATTACCTACTGCTCAAAGCCGAAGTTACTGCTAGAGAAGAAGCCGAACTCAAGTCAAAGGAGGCATCGACAAAGGAAGGAAAAATAAAGTTCTCCGAAGTCAATGTGACGGATTTAGACGCAAGATATGATCCGATAAACTCGACGAAGAAAAAGACAGTTCGACATCTCTGAAATCCGAGAAAAGACCAGAACGGCCGAAACCAGATGGTGCTTTCATCAAAGTAATTTTGGGAGACTGTTCGCGTTTGTGTAATAGAATGATTTTCCGCAATTAGAGTGCAAGTATACACATCGTACAAGTAATAAAGTGGATTTAAGTAAGAGATCGTTCCCACGAGGATTGGTTTGCTTTTCAAAGTTCAAGATCAAAGCACAAGAGAATTAAGTAACAAATCGGCAATAAGAGTTGTTTTTAAAGCTAAAGATGTGATTAAAGCAAGTAAACAAATGTTGGTTGTGAGTATGGAATGAGAGGTGAGCTGAGTTGTTGTATGCAAAATAAATCCTTTCTAGTCGACGTTACAACGCGTCTACACGTTATAACGCATAAATGCTATATTGTATAGACGTGGCCACGCCTGACGCATGCTGCAAAAAAGAGCTATGCTTTTCAAAGACAAAACGCCGAGTTTCAAGTATAAGAGGTCCTATGTCTAGGTTCTAAATAGGCCCACTCCTGTATTTTAAGCACCCACAGCAATGTTCTATGAACTATTCATCCGTTCTATGTCTAGACTTAGATAAAAAATGCCTAAATGTCTTTAGTGCACCGTTCGTTCATATATAAATCTTTGATTTCTTTTCATAGACCATGTATGTACCTATGAATCTACCTATTTCAAGAGGCCAACCTCAAAACAAGTTTGGAAATATTTTCACACAAAGATTTAAAACATGTACGCCAATACTTTATAACATTTGACTAGAGATTCATTATAAGCAAAACAACAACTCAACTACAAAGTGCTTAGCTCATGTTGAGCATCTTTACAGAATGAAGTGGATTTAGAATCCAAATACCATACATTACAGAAAAGAAACTAAGTGCACAAGATGCAACTAAGTAGCTCTTCAGCATGTACGCTGTATAGACGTTACAACGTCTGAGCTTTACAACAACGCAGAAAATAAAACTAAGTTCGCATCAAGAAAATACGTAAGTCCGCTTCCGGATCTTCTTTACAAAACTAATTCTCGAGTTTAATGGGGATGGAGATGAAGTGTTTCTGAAGGTGTATGGAAGAGATGATGATTGTGGTCGTGGTTGGTGATGCCTCGAGAGAGAAATGAGCCTTCATTAAATAGCCACCTTGCTTACGCGCGTTGATGTCACAAACTCACCTACCAAGCCTCGCTTCCTATCTTCTCCCGACCTTCGCTCAACGCTACGGTGTTTCAAGCGTCGACCATGGGGAATAGAAGATCTTCTGACTTTTATATCTTTGACTATCATTGCTTAGCGCGCCAAAATTAAGATCTTTCACCCTTGCTCTGCTGCACTGCACTTTGGTAGACGTGGTGAGGGACGTGGTAACGCTCAACACCGAATTTCCTGCAAGCACAAAAAGCATCAAAACGCTCTCGAGGCACCACTTGGTGCCTAAATGCACAGATTTATCTATTTAAACTCTTATTCACCTAAACTCAGAAATCATTATAAAACTAATTAATTAAACCTTGTATTGCTAGAGAACTTGCATGATTTATTCGTGAGTGAGTATAAATAACTCATATAAATATGAGTTATCACACCCCAAACTTAAATCATTGCTTGTCCTCAAGCAATCAAGACAACAAAAACAACTACATGAAATCAACTACACTAACGTGTTACTGCTCTCTACTCAACCAACAGATCAAAATTCACTCTCGAGGGCTATTTCTTTACACACTCACGCACCAATGCATAATTAAATTCTAGATTCATTAAAGCTCAAAGTGAGTGTGTGACCTCTCAGATAATTCTTCCTCTAGCTAGTTCAGAAACTACCTTAGCTATTGAGAGAGTGGTTTCCAAATGGTGACAGTAAAACATCTTTCAAAACAGAGAATAGGCTAACACTTTCACATAAGAAATAGGGATTCATTTAGAGCATGACAAAGGGTCTTAATTGGGTGCTAGGACTAGGTTAGTGCAACTACTTTATTGACTCACACACGCAAAAAGATCAGAACCCCTCATTCTCGAGCAACTCTCCTTTATTAGCTCCATTTTGGAGTTTTTCTTCTTTTTTTTATTTTTATTTTATTTTTTTTTTTTTTAGGGATTGGAGTGCTTCAGCATTTGTTTCAGGGTATTACAGGGAACATAGCATACATGTGGATTTTCCACTTATTTGTAACAACACACTCTTTTTGGTATTTTTGGGAATAGACGTTACCACGCGTTATGGGTGAGACGTTGCAACGTCCGAACACACTACACAACACACACAGCAGACGTTATATAGTTACTGGTAGACGTTACAACGCTGCACTCACACTACACCGCACTTAACCATCCTATAGTCTTTGCACCCAAATTTCCTTAGTACGACTTGATTCACCCCCAAACTTAGCTTCTACTGCTATTCTAGGTTTTTAATCAAGTTTTACTTTCACCATAGTTCACCAAAACTAACTTTAGCACAAAAATATTCCCTAGCTAGCTAGATTCTTTCTTAAAAACAGAGCTTGTGTAGGAGCAAAGAATCAATTCTTTCCATCTAATCATGCATAGGCTACTCACACACACATTTTCACCGCCTTTTAGCCCAAAGAGAGTTATTTTCATGCTCGACAGAGTAAAACAGAAATTGCTTTTGCATTTGATTACATGTACACACAGAACAAACTTAAAACATTGAGATCCCCCCCCACACTTAAAGTTGAGCAGTGTCCCCACTTTTCAAAGATAAACAAAGATGATTTACGTGTGTTTTATTTTTTTATTTTTTTTTAGGGGTCTCATTGAAACATGAAATAAAATTACCAAAACTTCAACTAAAATTAAAACTAAGAACAAAACCAAAAAAATAAAAACTACAACTACTTTTGAAATTAAATGGGGGACTTACTTGTTTGCTGCACCAGACCTAAGCCTTCCGCTTTGTCTGGTGGATACTCCTGCCTGACCTTCACCTTTCTTCTTTTCCTTCTTCTCTTTCTTGACCTTTACTCCTCCTTGCTCACCGTGGTAGTTGTTGTTGTCTCCTCGCACTCTTTTCTTTTGAATTTGCTCCCACACTTGCATCAAAGAACACTTGACGCACCCGCAACCCTCTTCTTAGCTTCCTCCCACATTCTCATTGCCAAATCAAGCAGGTTAAATTGCATTGGATCGTTGGGGATCACTCGGCTTTTTCCACCTCGGCTCTTTAGACGTTGCCACGTCTGGATGATCCTCCAATTCCAAAGAATCGTCCCTGGCTTGCTTCAACAGTGCTCGCCGGTTTAGAGTGGCCTCCTCCATTGCTTGTCTGTCTTACTCTCTCCATGGCGCCTTCTCTTTCATTATGGACTTTCATTTACGCAAGTTTGGTCGCGACCTCTTTTCAATGAGCGTTACGACGTGTGTAGCGCTTCTTCAAAAATAGCCTGGAAGGGTTGTTCGAAAACACTAGTGGCAACAAATGCTTTGCTAGTAGCGAGAGCAGTTTCCTGCGGCACCTTGAGCTTTTCTCTTCACGAGAAGCTTTGGCCTTATTGTTGTGGGGGCTACAACTTCCTCTTTTTCTTCACTCCTTTGAGCTTGTTTTGACTCAGCTGCTAGCTCTTGTCTTTTCTTCCTTCCAAAGGGGTTGTACGTGAGTGCACTTTTCACTCGTGTCTTTTTGGGTGGGCTAATGGGTTGGGACTCTGGGTTGCTTTCTGTGTTTGGTGGCTCAGACGTGGCCACGTCTGGTTTCTGGGGTGAGGGTTGTTTTTGAGGTTCAGTTGGGTTGGGGGTGGTTGTGGGATTGGTTGGTCTTGAGCTTTGGATTGTGGGGTCTTTGGTGTGTTTTGGTCATGGGTGGAAGTTTCTTTTGGTGAAGGTGGTGGTTGTGTGGCTTGTGGGGATGGTGGTTTGGGGCTAGCTGCTTTGGATTTTGGTTGGGCTTGCTCTTTGTTTGTTTGATTTGGTGGGGATTCACTCACAGTCTTCTCACTTGAACTCCCTTTCTCCTCAGGGCTCTCCTCCTCTTCCTCCTCACTAATTACTTCCATGCTTGCTTTCTTTGACTCCTCTGCATCAAAATCAGAAATATCATCCAAATCATCAGAATTAAAATCCTCTTCACTACTTACCTTCTTTTGTTTCTTTGCTGGGCTTTGCCTCTTTGGTGGGCTTCTTGCTCGCTTGGCCCTTTCCTTCTTCACACTACTTCTTTGGATTGTAGACAGGGGACATCATCCTCATCTTCTTCCCGCATCCATCTCGCAACACGTGCTCTTCAATCACTTTCTTACCCTTGGATACTTCCGCAAAATACCTTCTTTTGCCACTCAAATTGTTCCTCGACAAACTTGGCCGGGGTTAGTTCGCTTCTCCTCCGGGCGTTGCAACGTCTGTGTATCAACAGAAACTGCAAAGACTGCAGATCTTCACCCTAGGCTTAAACTTTGTTGAAAAGGGGCCTTGAGGTCGCTCCCTAAGCTCTGAAGCTTCAATCTCTACTCCCCTCCATACACAAGTCAAGAATCATACATGGAAAATACAAATAACCATCCTTCCTATTCTTCCATTTGTTGAGCTCACGGTTGATCGACTTTCCAACCTCCACTTTGTCTCTTGACATGATTGCATCAATCACAATCACCTCTCTTTGTCTACCCAGGATGTGTGAGAGGTAGGGATTAAGCAGTGCCTTATGAAATGAAACCAAGTGTTGGCTTCATCACATAGGTACCTCTTCATTATTTTGAATTCACTACCGTGCTCTCCACTCCTCTCCCAGACAGCACCCTCAACACATATCCTCTCCTTTATAGCATCCATTTCACTGGACCATAATTCTTTTGTTTGGTCTCCACAACTTTACCATAGTACCCTAACCCAAAAATAGTCATTGATGACTCTCACTCCAAACTTTACTTCCTCACCTCTCACCTTGGACACAATGGACGGTTCTCCTTCAGCCTCTCAACGATTCCCTTGTAGAAATCGTGAACCGGAGTAGCAATGTATTCCTTCTCATGCACCACACAAACTTCGCCACCCCAACGCCTGCGACGGTTCATGCGAAAATCGAGATTGGGGCTTTGTTGACTAAAGCCCTTTCGTGAAAGTAGGGCTTTTTCTTGGATGGGTTAGGTGTTTCAGGATGGGGCCGAGGATGAACTCGATTCAAGATGCTTGCCTTTCCCGCAGGATTTGGTAGCTGATTGCTTCACTTTTGTCATGGTAATTGCGCAGAAAATTGCTTGGAAGGGAATGGGGGATTTCTGGAAATTTAGGTTTTCTGAGAAAGAAAGGGGAGGTTTTGGTTTCAGAGAGATAAGGAGAAGAAAGAGGTTGCAGTGTGGTGGGTTTATGGTGAATGGTTAGATTTTATGGGGAAGTGGTTATGGGAGTTGAGAAATGGAAGAGTGGAGTAATGGAGAAAAGTAACCGTTGATTAGACAAGTTAGGGAAGGGAGATGACGTCGTGGTCAGTTACCACGTTCGTGCTCAGAGGGAAATCATTTCTGACATGTCATCACTTACGCTTCTTACTTAATTTAAATCGCCTCGATCGCCCGTGACGCGCCCACGCCTAGTGAATACCGAGACGTTACGACGCCTACCACCTTTCACTTCCACATTTCTTTCAACACTTATTCCTGCAAAACAAAAATTAAAAAGACACAAAAATTTGTTAATTAAAAATCATTGGGTTGCCTCCCAAGAGCGCTTGCTTTAAGAGTCTTCAGCCAGACTTTTGTTTCTTTCATTCAAGAATTTTTGAAGGACATTTGGATCTTATCCCTTTCCACATGCTCTCCATGATATTGTTTCACACGTTGGCCATTAACTTTGAATATGGTGTTTGTCTTTTCATCAAATAAATCTACAGCACCATGAGGGTAAATCTTCATTAATTTGAATGGACCTGACCACCTTGACTTTAACTTTCCTGGAAACAACTTAAGCCTTGAATTGAATAGCAACACCTGTTGTCCTTCTGCTAGCTCTCTCCTTTGGATTCTTTGATCATGCCACTTCTTGGTCTTTTCTTTATACATTGCTGAGCTCTCATAGGCATGGTGTCTAAACTCTTCTAGCTCATTCAGTTGTAACAATCTTGCCTCACCACCTTTGCATGATCTAGATTTAATTGTTTTATTGCCCAATAAGCCTTGTCTTTGGAGCTCAATTGGTAGGTGACAAGCCTTACCATAAACTAGCTTGTAAGAGACATGCCCAATGGTGTTTTGTATGTCGCTCAGAGGCCCAAAGTGCATCATCCAAGTGTAATGACCACTCCTTTCTCGTTGGGGACCAACCATCTTTTCAAGTATTCTTTTGATCTCTCGGTTGGATATTTCCTTTGCCACTGGTTTGGGGTGATAGGTCAGAGCAATTCTGCGTTTCACTCCATACTTAGCCGGAGGTTCTCAATTAACTTATTGCGAAATGAGAGCCTTCATCACCGATTATGGCCCTCGAGTACCAAACCTTGTGAATATATTCTTTTTCGTGAACTTGCTAACGATTTAGCTTCATTGTTTGGTAACGCCACCGCTTCAACCCACTTTGACACGTAATCCACAAATACGAATGTAGAGATTTCCATGAGACATAGGAAATGGTCCCATGAAGTCCATTCCCCATACATCAAACAATTCAACTTCCGTAATGTTTGTGAGTGGCATCTCTTGCTTGCTTGATATATTTCTGTTCTTTGGCACTTGTCACATCTCCTAACCAAATTTCATGTGCATCTCTCGAATAATGTTGGCCAATAATAGCTTTGATTGTAGGACCTTTGCAAATGCTTTTAGTACCTCCAAAATGTCCACCATAAGGTCTTTGAATGACATTGTTGTAGCACATGGAGTTGCTCTTCCTCGCCTAGGCATCTTCTTAGTAACCGATCTGGACACAATTTGTACAAATATGGTTCATCCTAAATAGTGCTTTATAGTGTGGAAGAACCTCTTCTTCACTGATAGTTGAATCCTACAAGCACAATCTTGCTAACAAGGAAGTTAACTATGTCAAGATACCATGGTGCAATAGTATCGACGTTATGACGTTTGACGAAAGTGTCATAGACGTGGCCACGCCTTCACCACTCTGAGAGGCTACTAACAATAGTCTCTCATCGTGAAATTTTTCTTGTATATCCTTTTCACCAGTACTGCATCAACATTCTCAAGCCTAGAAAGATGATCGAGAACTTGGTTCTCCACCCCCTTTTTTTGTCACGAATTTCCAAGTCAAATTCTTGGAGGAGGAGAACCCATCTAATAAGTCTTGGCTTTGCATCTTTTTAGAAATTAAGTACTTAATGGCTGAATGATCGGTGAAAACAATAACTTTTGCACCCACTAAGTATGATCTAAACTTATCAAATGCAAACACAACAACCAAGAGTTCTTTTTCACCACAAAGATAATTCAATTGGGCATCATCTAAGGTTTTATCGCATAATAAATAGAATGAAAATTTTTTCCATACCTTTGCCCCAATACAACCCCCACGGCATAATCACTTGCATCACACATCAACTCAAATGGTTTGGACCAATGCGGAGTGACTATTATCGAGAGTGTCACCAAGCGCTCTTCGCTTTGTTGAAAGCTTCATGACATTGCTCATCAAAATTGAAGACGTGGTCACGTTGCAACAACGCATACACAAGGGTTTTGAAATCTTTGAGAAATCCTTGATGAATCTTCTGTAAAACCCTGCATGTCCTAAGAAACTTTTGACTCCTTTGATAGTTGTGGGTGGAGGTAGCTTGTCAATAACATCAATCTTTGCTCTGTCCCACCTCTAACCCTTTCTTTGATATTCTGTGCCCCAACACTATTCCTTCTTGTACCATGAAATGGCATTTTTCCCAATTGAGTACTAGATTGGTTTCTTAACACCTTATCGTAACTCCTTCCAAATTATCCGGCATCCTTTGTACGAATCTCCATAGACCGAGAAATCGTCCATAAAACCTCCATGGAATTCTCAATAAAATCGAAAATAAGGCCATCATGCACCTTTGAAATGTGGCGGGAGCATTGCACACCCAAATGGCATCCTTCGAAAGAAAAGGTACCATAGGGACAAGTGAATGTTGTCTTTTCTTGATCTTCAGTGCTATAGCTATCCGGTTGTAGCTTTGAATAACCATCAAGGAAACAAAGAGAAATCTTTGCTGCGAGCACATCTAGCATTTGATCAATGAATGGAAGAGGAAATGATCCTTCTTAGTTGCTTTGTTTAACTTTCTCGTAATCCATGCATATCCTCCAACTCATTCTTGTCCTTGTTGGAATTAGCTCATTTTTCTCATTTGTTACCACAAGAATAACTCCTCCTTTTTGGGTACACACTCGAATCGACTCACCCAGAGCCGCTACTAATAGGGTAAATGATTCCTGCATCCAACCACTTGATGATTTCTTTCTTTACCACCTCCTTCATTATGGGTTCGATCTCCTCTGTCCTTCAATGCTATTCTTGGCATTCTCCTCCGTGACAATTCTATGAATACAGATTGTGGGACCCGATACCTTTGATGTCCGCCATTTGCCAACCAATTGCCTTTTATGTCTCTTCGTATATTAATGAGATCATTTTCCTGCTCTTGGGTGAGCTTGGAAGAAATGATCACGCAGGCGAGAATCATTTTCCCTAAGAAGACATACTTTAAATGATCGGTAACACCTTTAATTCCAAAGTAGGTGGCTCTTTAATGGAGGGCACATTCTTCTTCGATTTGACTCTCTTGCCCTAAAGATTCATACTTCTTTGTCCATGACTTTGTGCGCGGGGGGCTCGAGACGTGGCCACGTCTGCAAATGCACGTTACGACGCCTGCAGAGGAACATCTTCTTCTCGCCAATAATTCTTGTATTTCATTGTTGCCCGTAATTTTCTCCAAATGATCATTATCCTTGTTGAATTGTTTCAACCATATGATCAATGGCAACCACGTCATTTAACATTCCTCCGTGTTCGGATCCGGATATTCGAGTGCATTGAGGACGTTGAACTTGACTTCTTGGTCATTGTCTCTCATGATTAATTCTCCTTTCTGCACATCAATGATTGTCCTTCCAAAGAGCTAAGAAGGGTCTTCCCGCAATGATGGGAACTTCTTTATCTGCATCAAAATCTAAAATAACAAAATCCACCGAAACACAAACTTGTCAACCTTAATCAAAACATCTTCTAGTATGCCCTCGTGGATAAACTCTACTTTTATCACCTAAAGTTAAGCTTAAAGAGGTAGGCCCAGCGCCTTCCTATACCAAGTTTGTCATAAATGGACTTGGGCATCAAGTTGATACTTGCTCCCAAGTCACATAAAGCTTTGCCAATGTAAAAATCTCCAATGGAGCATGGTATAGTAAAGTCGCCAGATCCTTGAGTTTTCTAGGAAGTTTATTCTGCATAATTAAACTACATTCTTCGCTTAAAGCAACAGCCAAACTCCCTAGCCTTCTCCTTTTGGTGATGATGTCTTTCAAGAACTTGGCATAATTTGGCATCTGTTTGTAAAGCATCAACCAAAGGAAGGTTGATGTGTAATCGCTTTAACATTTCCATGAACTTGCCGAATCGCTTATCTTCATGGGCCTTCTTCAATCTTTGAGGGTATGGTGGAGGAGGATACTCGTGTACAAGCCTAGAGTGCGATCTTGATTCCTGGTTCAAAATTAGACGTTGTAACGTCCGGAGTATCCTTCACACCACTTGTGCTTGCTTCTTTCCCTTTCTTTTTCTCTTTCTCGCACTTCTTTTTGCTTCTCCTGTAATTCTTCTTCCACAGGCATAGTTGGTTCGTGATATTCAGCACCACTTCTTAAAGAAATTGCATTTACGACCATTTACCCCATTATTACCATTAGGGGTTGATGATGATGGTGTTTCATTTGTAGAAGGAAGAGATCCATTCTCGCTTTTGAGTGAGGGTGAAAATGCTATCTGTCCAATTTGATTTTCCGTAGTTTTGATTGAAGACTCATGAGTTTGAAGGGTTGTCTTGCAATCACTTATGAAGTTCTTCATCATGGCTTCCAAGCTACTATTGTTGTTATTCGCACGCATCGCCTCTATTGTTGTTGAGGAGGGAATCCTGGAGGTATTGCAGAGCATTGTTGTTGGTATTCGATGCATTGTTGTTTCTCCAACTGAAATTTGGATGATTTCTCCAATTTGAATTGTAGGAGTTGGAGTAGGGGACCATTTCCTTTGTTCCGAGAGACAAAGTTTACAGATTGAGGTTATAGGGACACTCCTCATACACATGCCCTTCTTCACAATAAACACACACTACTCCACCAGTCGGGTAAGTTCAATCTGCTGCAATACCGCTTCTCGACGTGGCCACGTTTGAAGTACTCAAAGTTTTGATCATGTTGGTCGTCGTAGCCACTTGAGCGAGAAAGAGCGCTTACTTCACTTATCTCATGCACACCGCCTTCTTTCCGAGAGTAAATCTATCTGATGGCCAATGAGAGTTATGGGTGGCTATTTCATCAATGAGCTTGCATGCCTCAGAAAAGGACATGTTTAGAATGACACCACCTGATGAAGCATCAAGTATCAATCTTGTAGGTTGATCTAGGCCATTATAAAACGTCTCCATTTGGATCATCACAGGAATGCCATGGTGAGGGCACATTCTTAGTAATTCCTTCCACCTCTCCCAAGCTTCAAATAATGATTCCCCTTCCCTTTGTTTGAAGGAAGTGATATCATTTCTTAGCTTAGCATTCTTGTTGGGAGGGAAATATTTGGCCAGAAACTTCTCTGCTAGCTCATCCCAAGTATGAATTGAATTTGGCTCCAAGGAATTCAGCCAATTTTTAGCCTTATCCTTGAGTGAGTATGGGAAGAGTTTCAATCTAAATGCATCCTCTGAGACTCCAGGGATGATAAAGTTGCTGCACACATCCAGAAATTGCCTCGGTGAGAATATGGGTCTTCTTGAGGGAAACCTCCAAATTGGCTGCAGGTTTGCGGATTTGGAACATCATGGGCTTGAATTCAAAGTGACCGATATGATGAGGGGTGGTCTTTGCAATGCCTGCTTGTAAATGAGCAGGGATTGAGCACGGCGATAATCACGCATAGGCCTATCCTCGCTCATTGACCATATCTTGTGGTCCCGCATTGATGAGTTCTTGCCTTTGGTAGTGTTCATCATCAACGACTATTGTCTCTCAGTGTGAGTCCGTGGTCCAAGACCTTGTCCTCCGACTCCTCTTGGTGTATGTCCACCTCTAGAACCAAAGTGTTATGTTCGGACATGGTTGGGTGTTGTTCTTGTTGTTGTTTGCCTTCTTCTTAACCTTTGTTGTCTCCTTAGTTATCCGAAAGTTCTTTCAGTTTTGGATCAAACTCGTGTTGATTCACTACTTGGTTCATTGAACTAGAGCTTGAGTCGGAACTAAGCATACGTTGTAACGCTCTACTGCTCAAACACGTAAACAAAGAAACAACACAGTAAAATTCCTTCAACTTGTGTTTTAATACTTTGAACAATGAAAATTATAACAATCCCCGGCAACGGCGCCAAAAACTTGTTCGCGTTTGTGTAATAGAATGATTTTCCGCAATTAGAGTGCAAGTATACACATCGTACAAGTAATAAAGTGGATTTAAGTAAGAGATCGTTCCCACGAGGATTGGTTTGCTTTTCAAAGTTCAAGATCAAAGCACAAGAGAATTAAGTAACAAATCGGCAATAAGAGTTGTTTTTAAAGCTAAAGATGTGATTAAAGCAAGTAAACAAATGTTGGTTGTGAGTATGGAATGAGAGGTGAGCTGAGTTGTTGTATGCAAAATAAATCCTTTCTAGTCAGACGTTACAACGTCTACACGTTATAACGTACAAATGCTATATTGTATAGACGTGGCCACGTCTGAACGCTGTTGCAAAAGAGCTATGCTTTTCAGCACAAAACGTCAGAGTTTCAAGTATAAGAGGTCCTATGTCTAGGTTCTAAATAGGCCCACTCCTGTATTTTAAGCACCCACAAAGAATGTTCTATGAACTATTCATCCGCTCTATGTCTAGACTTAGATAAAAATGCCTAAATGTCTTTAGTGCACCGCTCGCTCATATAAATCTTTGATTTCTTTTCATAGACCATGTCCTGCACTCTATGAATCTACCTATTTCAAGAGGCCAACCTCAAAACAAGTTTGGAAATATTTTCACACAAAGATTTAAAACATGCACGCCAATACTTTATAACATTTGACTAGAGATTCATTATAAGCAAAACAACAACTCAACTACAAAGTGCTTAGCTCATGTTGAGCATCTTTCTGAGAATGAAGTGGATTTAGAATCCAAATACCATATATTACGAAAAGAAACTAAGTGCACAAGATGCAACTAAGTAGCTCTTCAAAGATGTACGTTTGTATAGACGTTACAACGTCCGAGCTTTACAACAACGCAGAAAATAAAACTAAGTTCGGATCAAGAAAATACGTAAGTCCGCTTCCGGATCTTCTTTACAAAACTAATTCGAGTTTAATGGGGATGGAGATGAAGTGTTTCAAAGGTGTATGGAAGAGATGATGATTGTGGTCGTGGTTGGTGATGCCTTGAGAGAGTTGAGCCTTCATTAAATAGCCACCTTGCTTACGCGCGTCGCGATGTCACAAACTCACCTACCAAGCTCGCTTCCTATCTTCTCCCGACAATCGCTCAACGCTACGTTGTTTCTGCGTGTCGACTTATGGGGAATAGAAGATCTTCCGACTTTTATATCTTTGACTATCATTGCTTAGCGCCAAAAATTAAGATCTTTCACCCTTGCTCTGCTGCACTTTGGTAGACGTGGTGAGGGGACGTGGTAACGTTCAAAGATCGAATTTCTGCACAAGCACAAAAAGCATCAAAACGCTCTCGAGGCACCACTTGGTGCCTAAATGCACAGATTTATCTATTTAAACTCTTATTCACCTAAACTCAGAAATCATTATAAAACTAATTAATTAAACCTTGTATTGCTAGAGAACTTGCATTATTTATTCGTGAGTGAGTATAAATAACTCATATAAATATGAGTTATCAGAGACGACCCAGAAAAAACTGTTAAAATCGGCGCAGAACTCCCAGAAGAAATCAAAGCGAGTTAACCCGGTGTTTGAGGGATCACGCCGATCTGAAGGCCGACTTTAGGCAAACTCGGAGTTGTTACCTCAACGGTACATTTGAAAATGAAGTTTCACTCACAAGGTAACAAGGTCATAACCATCAATGCCGATCTAGAATCCTCCGAAAGATGTTATTACCTACTGCTCAAAGCCGGGTTTCTTGCTAGAGAAGAAGAAGCCGAACTCAAGTCAAAGGAGGCATAGACAAAGGAAGGAAAAATAAAGTTCTCCGTCAATGTGGACGGATTTAGACGCAAGATATGATCCGCATAAATTTCGGACGAAGAAAAAAAGACGATTCGACATCTCTCAAATCCGAGAAAAGACCGGCAGCCGAAACCAGATGGTGCTTTCATCAAAGTAATTTTGGGAGACGACCGGAAAAAAGCTGTTAAAATCGCGCAGAACTCCCGTAAGAAATCAAAGCGAGTTAACCCGGTGTTTGAGGATCACGCCGATCGCTTGCATGGACAACCGAGGATATGCCCGCATCCCACCAAGTCGCTTGTCATCACTTATCTATATACCCCGATGCGAAGTGGGTTGCCCGTATGCAAAAGGGTCCAAAATATAGAAAAGACGGAAGCAACGAAACCAAAGCGATGAGACGATTTAGTTAAAGCTAAATTTAGAATCGAGCTCAAGTACACTACTTGGCTCTCAAATCCTGTACTTGTTAAAAAATCTAATGGAAAATGGCGCATGTGCATTGATTATACTGATCTTAATAGGTCATGTCCTAAAGACGCGTTTCCGGTCCCAAATATTGATCGTCTAGTTGATCACACTTCCGGTTTTTCTCTATTATCATTCATGGATGCATATTCAGGTTACAACCAAATACCGATGTTCCCTCCCGATCAAGAGAAGACCGCCTTTATGACCGAGCATGGAAATTATTGTTACCGAGTTATGCCTTTCGGTTTAAAAA
Source organism: Oxytropis ochrocephala (assembly GCA_020916435.1). Taxonomy (NCBI): domain Eukaryota; kingdom Viridiplantae; phylum Streptophyta; class Magnoliopsida; order Fabales; family Fabaceae; genus Oxytropis; species Oxytropis ochrocephala. The sequence goes on along the minus strand of CM037094.1, from coordinate 73,408,747 downwards.
ATGCAGGAGCAACATATCAGAGAATGATGAACAAAGTATTCAAAAACCAGATCGGGCGAAATGTGGAAGTTTACTTGGACGATATGATCGCAAAAAGTAAACTAGCGGAGTATCATGTCACTGATCTTAGAGAGATCTTCACCGAGATAAGGAGAAACAGAATGAAACTAAATCCAGAAAAACGCACATTCGGAGTCAAAGCCGGAAAATTCTTGGGATTTTACCTCACAGAACGAGGAATTGAGGCCAACCCGACAAGTGTAAATCAAGAATCTAAAATGAAGACTCCAAACACCAAGAAAGACATCCAAAAATTAAATGGCATGATTGCAGCTCTATCTCGGTTTATCTCAAATGCCGCGTTCAAATCGCTTCCCCTGTTTAAACTATTAAAAAAGGAATCCGAATTTGTTTGGACCACAGAACGGGATGAGGCGCTCACCCAATTGAAAAGAGTACTATCGGAGCCTCCAATACTTACGACCTGAACCTGGGGAAGTATTATATTTATATCTCTCAATATCTCAAGAAGCATTAGGAGCAAGATCTTGGTCCGAGAAACAAAAGAGGGGCAAGTCCGGTTTACTTTGTAAGCAAAGCACTACAAGGCCCGTAACTCCGATATCAAAAGATGAGAAAATCGCTTTGGCTTTAATCATAGCAACTCGGCGCCGCGACATTACTTTGTATCTCACCAGGTGGTAGTTCGTACAAACCACCCAATCCGCAAAATTTTACATCGCCCGCATCTTTCAGAAGAATAATTAAATGGGCGTGAGAATTGTCCGAGTTCTGGTATCAAGTATGAGTCAAGACCAAAGAATGAAAGCCCAAGTGTTAGCCGATTTTGTAGCGTAAATGACATCGCGCGGTTGAGGATGAGATATGGACTATTCATGTTGACGGATCTTCCAATCCCAAAGGAAGTGGGCGGGGTTATTCGAGAGTCCTTCAGGTCGTTATAGAACTATCACTCACTTTCAAATTCACAACATCCAATAATCAAGCGGAATATGAAGCATGCATTGCAGTCTCTCCGCTGCTTCGACCTCAGAGTCACTCGCTTAAATCTCAATACCGACTCACTTCTTGTCAGATCCCGCATCGGAGGACAATGACGAAGCAAAAGAACCGATCCTCCGTAAATATTTAAATCGTGTCAAAAATCAAGCGCTTAATTTGATTTCGCGAAATCAAACACGCGTTCAGGGATCGAACAACGTTCGGGCCGATGTTCTCTCCAAATTAGCAAGTACCAAACCTGTGGGGAATCACCGATCTGTGATACAAGAAGTCCTCAACAAACCCAGTATTGAAGACGATTTGTACTTGATTTCATCAAGATATGCGTGATCGTGGAAAACCAAACATGGATTGCTCCTATCTTGGATTACATCATCTCAGGCATAGAACCTTCCGATCTTGAGAAAGCAAAAATCGTCCGAAGGAAAGCAGCTTCGTTTACGGTGTTTAATGGACAACTTTACAAAAAATCACTCTCTTCACCTTTGTTAAAATGTTTAGAACAAGAGGAGGCCGAATATGTGTTAATGGAAATTCATGAAGGTATATGTGGCCAGCACTTAGGAGGTAGATCCTTAGCCAGGAAAGTATTGAGAGCAGGATACTTTTGGCCAACCATTGAAGCCGATGCAAGAAGCTATGTAAAGAAATGTCCAAGTTGCCAGATCCACGCGAACGTACATATCGCACCTCCTACCGGACTTGCAACTCTTTCCTCCCCATGGCCCTTTGCGTGGTGGGGGATAGACATCCTCGGACCTTTTCCAAAAGCCCCAGGGAGAATCAAATTCTTAATTGTGGCAGTTGACTATTTCACTAAATGGATTGAGGCAAAACCTTTATCCATTATCAAAGCAAAAAGCGCACTCTCTTTTTCCAAAAAGAATTGATTACCGCATTCGGGGTGCGGGGTGGTGATCACGGACAACGGAACTCAGTTTGCCGATAAAGGTTTCAGAAAGTTGATGTCCGATCTTAAAATCAAGCATCGTTTTACTTCAGTAGAACATCCCCAAACGAATGGTCAAGCAGAATCAGCAAACAAGGTACTTCTCAACGGTTTGAAAAAGAGGTTAGACGATGCTAAAGGAAACTGGTCAAGAGCTCCCCATGTGTTGTGGGCATACGAATCGACTCCCAAAGCTCCACGGAGAAACGCTTTCCGATTATCTTATGGGAGTGAAGCGATTATACCAATGAGATTGGGAGTTGACTTGGAGGACTTTAAATCCTAAATCGCTTGGAGGATAATGGACAAGCTTTACGAGAAGAGCTGGACCTGGTGGAAGAAATCCGAGATCACGCATCCCTTAAAGAGGCCATTACCAAGCAGAGGGTAGCCACTCGATATAATAGAAAAGTAATCCCAAGAGATTTTAATATCGGCGATCTCGTGTTGAGAAGAGCCGATGTTGGTTTAAAAAATGCATCACAAGGCAAACTAGCACCGAACTGGGAAGGTCCGTATCGGGTCACTTTGAGAACTGGAAATGGAGCTTTCGAGCTAGAAACCCTGGAAGGCAAGGCGATCCCAAGAACTTGGAACGCCACCAAACTCAAGAGATATTATAGTTAGACTTGCTTTGTTAAGGCATTCTACTTCCGATCTTATCAGTTAGACTTGCTTTGTTAAGGCATTCTACTTCCGATCTTATCAGTTAGACTTGCTTTGTTAAGGCATTCTACTTCCGATCTTAGTAATATAGACTTGCTTTGTTAAGGCATTCTACTTCCGATATTATCAGTTAGACTTGCTTTGTTAAGGCATTCTACTTCCGATCTTATTAATATATAGACTTGCTTTGTGAAGGCGGTCTATTTCCAATCTTATTAACATAGACTTCGCTTTTTATAAAACGTTCTATTCCGATCTTATTTCTATATGATTCAAAGCCTTGATCGATATCACAAAATTCTATCTCGGAGATATCCAAGATAAAAACACGTTCACAAGAAGCAAAAATATGATAAATATTAATATGACGATGTCATTACAAAAATACCGGTTATGACCGGATCCTCTGTTTCAAAAATCAAACAAATAAAAACAAACGATTATGCATCTTTGGGATAGATTTACCACTGACACTTCGCCGGGCTTCGGTCAAACTCAACAATGTGCCCATCATGAACCGCGTATTTCGGGTTAAAAACATCACGATCAGCAACAAAATCGGGGTTGACCACAGCAACTTGGTCAAGTGCGTTATTAAAGGCCTCTATTATGCCCTCTTGCCCCATTTGAATGGCTTTCATCCGATCTTCAAGAGCTTTAGCATTCGAGCGGTAAGTTTCTTAATCTGCTCCCGGCTCGGGAAAATTCTCGGGCGAGGTTGCGCCTTCCATCTCGGAAATCTTATCATCTTTTTCTTTAAGCTCGACAAAGAGCCTTTTCAAGTTTTTCATTTGACAGCTTCAGCTCGGCCGTCAGTTGTTTCAGTTCGGCCTCGAGTTGTAGGCGCTTAGCTTCCGAATCTTCGGCCATCTTTTTATGAAGATCCACATCTTTTTGGGATTTCTCAAGATCAGCCCGAAGTGGACTAACAAATTTTCCGAGCGGACTCATATTTAGCCTCAAGATCTACACAAGTAGATGGAAAACATAAGGATAAAAGAAAATTGGAAGACCGGATGGACGAACTTAGAAAACCGTAAGCCATACCTTTAATTTGCAGAATGGCAAATGCTTTATCCTCTCTCACTAGATCGACCATCCTAGAAAGTACCGAGATTGAAACGCCAAAGGGATCAGCTTGGAACTCCTCGGTTTTAAGAGTCATATACGCTTTCGGATCAAAAGGAGCGGCAGACTTATGTTTTTTACTTTTCTTTGACCGATCGCTCGATTGATCACATTTTTTCTCGATCTTGAGGACTTGACCTAGGAGGAGTTGACCAGTTTGTTCTTTCTCTTTCTTTGGAATGGCCGATCTTCTTCTTCTTCGCCCGCCGCTTCGGAATTGACCACGGTAATAGGATCGGCAGGGGTAATAAGTGCTGCAGCAGAGGTCCCTTCACCGCGACCGCTACTACGCTTCGACATTTGGTACCGCCGACGATTTGTTCAAACGCCGTATTTTCAAAGCCGCCATGCTTCTTTTCGGGCATACTATCGCAAAAAGAAAAGATTCAGATTAGAAAAAGAAAATTTATAAAAGCAAGATCGGAAATGTAATGCCGAAAAATGAGTTAGAACCGACCTAAAACTTTCTCGACGTGCGCATAAACTTAATAGCTTGCTACCAATAACTTAGTATCGAAACCCCATTGATTCGCTTCTATGTTCATTATTGGTAACAATCCGATCTGCAATAAACGTTAGCATCTTCAAGGTTTTCCGATCTTCAGTATTTAAATTGTTCTTATCAACAGAATGTTTTATAGATTCATCTCGACGGTCCAAATTTAGAGGAAATTTGGTCATAAGAACGATATCGTTCTCAAGATTAAAGGTACCAACCCGATCTACTATCGCTTTGCAAAGACTGCTCTACCTAAAAACTTGTTTTTCCACTCATATTTTAAACTCTCCGAATACGGCCGAAATACCCTGATACCTGCCCTAGATCGGAGGGTATAATGCTCTAAACGAGCGGGCCTACCGCTGTTCTTCTCAATCCGTTTGTTCACCAAAAACATGTGTAAGAAAAGCTCAAGGGAGAGGGACCGATCTAAGTGAATACATACGAGCTCAAAAGCACGTACGAAGGCCCAACCATTGGGATGAAGTTGAGAAGGGGCTACCTCTAATCTCGCCAATACCGACTACTGGAAAGCCGTGAATGGAGGTCGGATGCGCATGTGAGCTAAAGTCATCCAATAAATAATAAACTTAAGAGAATCAGGATAAGTAGCCACATGTTCGCCTCTTTTCCATTCCATAAACACGCCAAATACGGGGATCTTTTGCATAGAGCCTTTTGAAAAATTGTTGATATCTGACTCAGAGTCGTGAGCGAGTCTACCCGGCCCAAGTGCTTTCGACACCCAAGTATAATCTCGAGGCGCACTCCAAAGGAGGAATTACGGGAGATCGACGTTGTTACTCCTGCAATCTTCGCACCCATATAGTAACTCAAAACTTCCGGTGTCTTCAGTTTCTTCACCCCTTTGCTCTCCATCAATGTTTTCTTCTTCCGGATCAACAGACGGATCGTCACCCTTTCTTCCATCCGATTCCGTCTCGGATTCAGAATCCGTCTCGAATTCAGAATCATTTGAAGAGCTCGGATCCAAATCAAGCATCTACTTGAGCTCCGTGGGCCTGGATGTTACGCGCAGAAGGAGTGGATTTATTCTTCATCTAAGCTCTTCTACTATCACTTCCTCTCGGCCCGGAAGGCATTTCTTCTTGTATCTCAGGGGCAGCCACTCTTTCCCTATCTGTAGGGGCATTTCTTCTTGTATCTCAGGGGCAGCCACTCTTTCCAATATCAGGACCTCTGGATTTGCGAGCTTGCTCGGCTTGGTCTATAAGTCGGAGCGTTTAGTGCGCGTGTTGTTTGTTTTGTTTTCGCTTTCACGCTTTTTACTACAGGAATGGGGGCAAAGTTATCGTGATAAATCAAAATATGTTGGGTTCGCGAACAAGATCGGAACCCGACCTAACAACCCCCATCCTGGCAAAAAAGATTGCAGTGAGGCTAGATCTCACTGCACTGAAAAACAAAACACAAAGAAAAAAAGTAAATTCAAAGGAAAGTACTAACCTCGTAAGAAAGCCTTGATGATAAAAATAGAAGAATTGACGCCATAGATTAATGGAGCGAGGCCTGAAACGAAGATTCACGGCGTCGGTAGCTCTCGAATAAGCAAGGAGCCAAAAAGATGAATGAGTTACCCTTACTTGTATTTATAGGGTTTAGGATAAGACCAGCATCGCTCATACGGGCGACGCACTCAATCGAATCAAAGCAACACGAAAAATCGAGGAGTCATCATTAAAAAGACGCCTCGAGTCCTCGCGAACGGTCACATCCATCAACGCAAGCATTAAATGCTCTGTCGAAAAAATAATAAATGTCAAAAACGAAGCGTCATCAACACGTTACACCATCTTCAAGATCGGTAATACAGTTCAACTTCAACCATCTTCAAGATCGGTAAAGCAGTTCAACTTCAACCATCTTCAAGATCGGTAAAACAGTTCAAACTTCAATCATCTTCAAGATCGGTAAAACAGTTCAAACTTCAACCATCTTCAAGATCGGTAATACAGTTCAAACTTCAACCATCTTCAAGATCGGTAAAACAGTTCAAACTTCAATCATCTTCAAGATCGGTAATACAGTTCAAACTTCAACCATCTTCAAGATCGGTAATACAGTTCCACTTCAACCATCTTCAAGATCGGTAAAACAAATTATTTCCGCACATATCTCAAGTCTAGTTTAACCTAAACATGCCAAACCGACTTGGGGGGCAACTGTTATGGAGAAATTACACACATACTATTCGCACCCCCTCCACTCAAAAGGCCATCTAATTGGGCCTTCAACAGTCAGAGCCCACCTTCACATATCAAAGGGCCCATGATGCACCTCCACAATGAACGGACCAGATCATCACACTTAATCCCTCTTAAACCTATAAATACAACATTTATGAAGAGAAGAAGGTACACATTAATTACTACATATTTGCATTAACTCCACAGCTACTGACTTTAGCATCGGAGTGATCTGCAGGTGTACACCCCACCTCACTTTCTAATATCAACTCTAAGGGCGTGCTCTTTTGATCAAACCTTCATTACCTACCAACTATCTCGGACTTATAATATCCTTAGATACGGTACAGAACAAAATGTAAGGTTGTTTCATCAAAATTTGTATATTACTCTATCTCGCTTAAAATAACTAGGCATGTCAACAAAAACTCAAACCCGCAAGTATCCATCAACCCCGACTCTAGTTTGAGGGGAGCTTTGATTGGTGTAACACCCCCTTTCCATTTATTATTAATTAATCGATTATAAAATCAGAGTTTTCAAAAACATAATATTTTTCCACGCACCACAAGAGAGTGCTACATTTCTTCAAAACACCTTACAATACTCCAGAATATTAATTAAAGTAAAACCCCAGTATATGATACATAACACCAACAAGTCTGAGAATAAAGTAGTACAACAAATGGAAGATAATAGCTTAACATAATAGTTCAAAACGTAATAAAATAACAACTACTAAATATTTTCCCTGCTGCTACGTGACGAGCCGACTCGACCACACTAGAGAAAAGATCTCTAAACACCTTTAGTCACGTCACACTGCAGTTCTTGCGACATACGAGGCAACACGACACAGTAGGGTGAGTCTCAATACATAGATAATAATAAATAAAATAAGAAACACAATAGATTAGGTACACCAGATATACAGTCAATTCAGTACACCATCAACAAAGTTACACCAATTACAGTTACGCCAATATACAGTTACATCAATTATACAGTTACGTCACATATACAGTTACAACAAATACAGTTACACCGACACACCATTAATTCATGAACACCCAATCAATCACCAGAGCATGCATGTAATGCATGGAATGCAATATGCATGTGGATCCATAACCACCTCAATAACCCCGCTTGCAACCACCTCTTTTGGCCGTAGCCACCCACCATGTTTTGGCCGGCCACCCACCATGTTTTGGCCGGCCATACCACCTTGTTTATATGCATATGATTTATGTGACACCATGACAAATGCATCACAACACAATAATTACATCACATCAATCATTAACCCACCTCTTTGGCTGCCCACATCAATTATTAACCCACCTCTTTGGCCGTAGCCCACATCAATTATTAACCCACCTCTTTGGCCGAAGCCCACATCACCTCATTATCAACACCTCACCACCACACCTCATTTACTAAATTAAATCCCACCTAAGGACCATTTTAGCACCTAAGGACTATTTTAACACCATAAGGACCATTCTGACACATAAGGACCATTTTGACACTTAGGGACTAATTTGACACCTTGGGGATCATTCTGACACCATAAAAATTAAAACAACATCTTTGAAGGACCAATAGTGCATAGGGACCGAAATGGTATTTTTGACACTTTGGGTAACATTGACAGCACCCGCACGAAGTGCTGGATTCCTACAGCAGTACTCCTACTTTGGCGAATTATTTAAAATAGCAAACGACATCGAAAATTTACAAAAGACCACTCATTGGAAAGCCCTCTGAGTGTAGTTTCTACCTATGATTTTAGTTTTTCAAAATAAGTGTCCAGTTGGTACAGTTTTTCAAAATACTACACTGAGATACCAAATTCGGACATAACGTTTTACCCAACTTGCAACCAAATTTTCTTTCTCATTTCTCAATGAAATTCAGTGAAATCAGTGCCTATTTCGTAGGGAATTAAGTCTATTTTTCAATGAAATAAGAACCACTAAAAATGGAGTTCAATTGAACACCCAAAACCTGGAAAAACTGAACCTACTCCCAGTTCGACTCCAGAAATTTGACCTAACTTTAGAGACTCATAACTGGAGCTACACAACTCCGAATTTAACAAAACCAGTGCCAAAACGACCGACCTTAAGTCTATTTTCAAAAACAATTAGCCACATAATTTTTGGATCAACCAAACAGTACCAGTTTGAGAAAACCGAAACAGTGTCCAGAAAACACACAAAAACCATAAACAAGTAAGACTCATCAACAACCCCCAATAAATTCAACAACACTTAAACACCATTTAATCCAACAAATACATGAGCATCAATTTAATTTCCACCACACTTAGGCATCTAATCAACATCATTAAATCAACATATTCTCATATTTCATCACATTGAAGCATTTTATCAAACACATGGCATGCACATTTAATAACACATTTATTTCCAACATCAAGTATCATGGTATCACCAAATTAAATACAAATACAACAATACACATAGAATTAGCACAAAACTCAAACAATCAAATAAATAATCCTAACACCTAATCTCTATGATTTTAAGGTTTATAAATTATTAAGCATGAAAGAGAGCATCTACCTCCAAACTTGACAACCCAAGAAAAACCCCTTCTCCAACAACCCAAGAACCACCACTTAATGACTTCTCTCCTACACTTGAGCTCCAAACCCATCCATGGAAAAGAGAGAAATACACAAGATTAGTGTATGAAACTTACACTAGGTGATAAAGGAAGAAAAATGGGAAAAGTTGGTACTAAAATTACTTACCCAAAAGCAAGCAAATGAATTTCTCTTCCCCCCTTCTCTATGAACAGCTGCGTTGGCTACTACCCTCCCTCCCTCTTCTATTTTTTTTTTGTTTTCTTTCTTTCTAAGGAGATGGAAACCTTATCCCTAACTTAAGTCATGACTTTGGGCCTATTTAGTGGGCTTGGGCCCCTTATTTACACCTCCTAGCTACTTCAACCACTCCCTATTTTAATTAATTCCCCACTCTCTTATTTACTACCCAACACCTCTTAGTCATATTAAATACTCTATTTTTAATATAACTAATTGTCATACCCCAATTTTGTCCGACTAGTTGAAAATCAAAAAAAGATTGTATCTTTGTAAATACTCAATGTTAATAAGCATTTTTCTCGTTTTTAGAAAACCCCAAAATATGTGGCTCGTTTTGTAGGTCTCGTCTGCACAAATGTGTTCGCCATCAATTTAGCATTTCTTATTCTCACCGTGCGCGCGTATTCATTTCGAATCGTATGCTCGTACCTAGTCTCGTTGTTGCGCATATTACTTTTGCTCGTGTGCGTGTTTTAATTCTTGTGGGTGCGCGCTCGCGTCTCGTCGTGTGCGCGTAATGGTTTCGCTATTTATGTTAGTGGTATTTAGTTGTTGTTAGTAGTTATCAAAATAGGAGACATCACCAAGTAATCAAATGTAATATATTTATTTAAATCATCCCTTTGTTACAAAAAAAGAATCAAATAATTATACATCAAATAAACAAAGGAAGTCAAACAAAAAATACAAAACAAAGAAAAGATGTCGTTGTTGTTCTTTGTAAGGTATTTTTGAGCTACTAGCTCAAACCTCCTTCTTCATGTCCCCTTGTTTGGTATTCATTTCCAAAGAAAGACATTGCACCTTGAGCATATACACCTTAACCCTTGTCACGCCTCAAGAGTGGTCTCCCAAGAGTTTTGATTTCCTGCTCAATACCACACCTACACCACACCAAAACCCCAATATAAACAGCCATACATAGACACAAAGGAGGGGAGAAAAACAGCAAACACACAGAAGAAAAAACATATACACTGAAGAAGAGGAAAAGAAACGAAACAGAGGAGAGGAAAAACAACAATACTGAGGAAATTTCAGCTTCAACTTCACCTTCCTCAACCTCAAATCAACTCACACAAACACAATACACACAGCAAAACCAAAACAGAGAGAAAAGAAGAAAACAAGCACACTGAGAAGGAAGAAAAACCCAGCAACAAGAGTGAGAGTGAAACAGAGAAGAAAAAGAGTGAGAGTGAGTAAGCTTACCACTTCAACAACAACCACACATCGTCTTCTCCAACAGAAACCGCACGCGGCCGCCGCCTCCGCCGTCGCAAACCACCGCCATCTCAGCCCTCATCTTCGTTTTTCTCTCTCACCCCAAACCGAACCACCATTCGCGACCTTCCTTCCTCATCGTCGCCTCCGTCGCTCACGCCGCCGCTCCACCGTGAGCATCCCACCACCGTCGCCGTCGCGTCGTTCTCGCACCGTTCATCTCTCTCTCTCACGGTATCCTCTCTCTCTCTCCCTCTCTCCCTCACTCGCCGTCGCTCTCTCTCTCGATCTCTCTCTCTTTCTCTTGAAAACTCTCTCTCTACTTCTCAAAATGGAACGGCGCTGAGAAAGGGGGGGGAAGACGTTTCAGGTCTTTTTCTTCTTTCAGCATGTTAAAGCTTGCATTTTTTGATCCAACGTTAAGGTTTGTTCATGGGCCTTCATTTTTTTAAAAGCTTTTAAAATCTGGTTACTAACGACACCCCATCTGTTAATAATGCCACCTCCTGTAATTAGTTACACCCCTTTTTTACTATCTCACACCCTTTTCCCAAAAATCGTTCAAATTATTTTCAAATTAATGCAAGTTATTAGTGACTATCACCCAAAGCCTTGGCTTGTTTGATTGTCATGAACGCTATTAAGAGCTATTCGTAATGATCACTCAAAGCCTTTGCTTGCTTGGTCATTATGAAAGCTCTTTCCCGTTCCAAAACCGAGATATGGCAAAGGATAGGTTTACCTTAGCCTTGATGCAATTCCTCTTGTTCATATTGTTGAGAAATCATTGCTCACATGTCATTAATTTAACTAAGATCATTCTATGCCTATAATCAATTGTTTACTTGTTTTCGATGCTACTTAAATTGTCTTGACTTAACTGTGTGCCATTCCCTCAATGTGTATGACCTCCTAATGAAGACGTAAGCCTACATGCCTGTTGTAGCATAGAGTCATTAGGGTAAATGCACTTCTCCTCACACACACACATTTGTTTTGAGAAATTCACCTTGCATCCTTGACAATTGAATCTTTGATTGTATCGGCATGTTTAGTCTTAGTTGATGTGTGACATATGCAAGATTATTTGATTATTGAATGCGTTTGAAGTTTGTAACCAATCATTGATAATAACTTCACCATTTTCCCCCAAAATCATTCAAACTCCTTTCTAATTAACACAAGTTATTAGTGACTATCACCCAAAGCTTTGGCTTGTTTGATTGTCATGAATGCTATCAAGAGTTATTAGTAATGATCACTCAAAGCCTTCGCTTGCTTGATCATTGCGAAAGCTCTTCCTTTCTCCAAAACCCTTTCAAAACATTTTCATCTTCAAGGCTCGTTAGAACTACGTCGCTTTGATTCCCATTCGGGATACGTAGGAGCGAGCCACGTTCTCGTCAAGCGCAATAAACAAAAGTCATTTTCATAAAACAAACGAAAAGAATTATTTTCAAACCCATTGTTGCTAGTGGCTAATCAGAACCTTTATTCGTCTAGTCATTGGTGGCAATGGCTTTTCCCAAAAGAACAATAAAGCGGTGATCACCCATAACCTCTGTTAGTTTGATCATTCGTGCCAATCAATCTTTTTTTTAAAAAATCATTTTCAAGAGAACAAATAAAAACGAGTCGCTACTAACAGTCAATCAGAACCTTTGTTCGTCTGACCAGTGGTAGTGACTCTCATTTTCAAGAGTACTTAGCGGTGGTTACCCATAACCTTTGTTAGTTTAATCATTCGGCCAATACTCGCCCTATTTCGAAAACTCACTAAAAAGATAAAAAACAAAAACCCTTTTTCACAACAACCAAGAACTACGTAGCTTTGAATTCTCCATCGCACCCGGAGATACGTAGGAGCGAGAGGCCAACTCTTGTCAAGCGTCAAAAATAAAATTTTCATTAAGTTCTTCCATTTATCCTCAAATAAGAAATAAATAGGCAAATCTAGGTATTTTTCAAATCAAACGTTAAAACCACACACTTAATTAAAGGTTCCTCTCGCAGAGAGACGCGTGGGTGCTAATACCTTCCCCGCACGTAATCGACCCCCGAACCCATATCTCTAGTCTTCGAAAGACCATCCGCCTTTGTTCAAAAGACCTTTTTTCAATGTTTTGGTCTTAAAATTAAAATATTGGTGGCGGCTCCATAATTTTTCCACGTTGTACATTGAGAAACCCAAACCGGATTTTTCGGGGTGCAACACTAATCACTATAACACCTTATATTTATTTTAATATACACAACTAAAATATTATTTAATTAGATTAATCAAATAATCACATTAATTAAATTAGTTAAACAATCACCTAATCAAATTAGTTAAATAATTCACCTAATTAATTTTGGGGCGTTACAATTGGGGGCAGGGACGAGTTCGAGGATGTCGATACCTGCCTCGCCTCCGCCCCGAACCCACTCAACAACATATTAATTATTTATTTTATGCATACATATATTCGTTCATTTTGTTTTATAAATTTTGTTTATTTCTAATTTTTATCTATTTGCAATAGAAAAATCTATTTTAATATTTTTAATTTTATTATATCATTGTATAATAATTATGATTTTATTCTATTAACTATCATAAAAACATTGTTTTATTTTTTTAGTGGCAGAAACAAGTACCCGCAGATAACCCAACACTGTTTGGGATGAGGATGTAAAACTCGGACCCACAAGCAATAGGGGCATGGACAGGTGATGCAAAACCCGTCCTCATCCCGCCATGTTGCCATGCCAAATTGCCAAGGGTTTTTTTTTTGTACCCCCACCCTATCCCCATAAACCCTCACCCACACTGAAAACCCCAAAATGCCCTTCTGAAAACGTATTTTTTTTTACAAATTTTTGACCAATCGTATATACACCTGGGGGGTATATATACGACCTTATGCATTTAGGCATCGTATATACACCCCCAAGACGTATATACGATTGGAAAACCCCCACCATAATCGTATATACGCCTTGGGAGGTGTATATACGATGCCTAAAAAATAGGGTCGTATATATACCCCCCTCAGGTGTATATACGACCCCCATTGTATTTTTTTAAATTTTTTTAAGTCAAATAAAAATTATAGAAGTCCTGAAAATATGTTTTGTGTATAGTTCGTTAAAATGTGACGATGTTATACGTCGAACGAATAATTTAGGCTAAAAATTCGGTTTTCGGGCAATATACTCCAATCGTAATGAAACCACAACTATTAAATCTGAAAAAAATCAAGAATCAAGACTCCCCTAGAAGAGACTTCTTACGGGACTACGGCCTCAAAATCCCAAATTCCATCGTTTACTATTTTTTACGAATTTTTTTAATTTTTCATAGTCTCCAAAAAATCTAAAAAAATTTGTATAGCCTTATTTTGGTTTTGTTAGATTTTTAGTGGTGTTTTTATAATTTTTTGGAGTAGTTTTGACTATTTAACGAATTTTTAGTAGCCTTTTAGTAATAAAAATTAAAACAAATTATTAAAAAAATAAAAAGTGCATCGTATATACCCCTTTTTGAGAGACGTATATACGATTGGACAAAATAGCCATCGATATATGTACCCAAAGGGGTATATACGATTTATTTATTTTTTTAAAAAAATTAAGCTTTCAGCAGATTTTGGGGTTTTTGGTATTGGGTGGGGGTGGGAGGGGATGGGGTGGGGGTCCAAAAAAAAAACCCAATTGCCAATAACCTCAATAACTTTAGTGGCAGAAACAAGTACCCGCAGATAACCCAACGCTGTTTGGGATGAGGATGTAAAACTCGGACCCACAAGCAATAGGGGCATGGACAGGTGATGCAAAACCCGTCCTCATCCCGCCATGTTGCCATGCCAAATTGCCAATAACCTCAATTACTTTAGGCTCACGAATGTTTTGGACCAGCCCTGTCTCTAGGTCGAATTATTCATGCTTTGTGTTTTTTTTCAGTTGGCACATAGTAATGTGCTTACTCGTTTTGTTGTGGTCAACCAAATAATTACCATGCTTGTTAAGTTATTTACATACTGTAGACTCTAAAGTAGATACAGAAGCTTTTCTATCATTGCCGCTCTAGGAAGGACGACATCGTACACGTTCTAGTTTTGAACATCATTGCAAAATCGTTTTATTGACATGTTCACAGTTGTAGTAGTAGAAGGGATTAATTACTAGTAGCAGTTATTTCTGAATTCCATAAAATTATCAGAACATTAGATTGGGAGACTTACGAGCGTAGCTGTTTTGGCAAGTCATTGTCAATGGTAGTGAGGAGACAAGGGCACATGGCTAATGCTGAATTCAATCCATTATATAGTCTAGAACGCTACCTATTGCATTTATAGAAAACCCATCTTAGGGGTGGCCTCTAGAAATTTATACTTGGGAGAAGACTTTTTTAATTGATGATCCAGTGGCATAATCTTTCAACATAATCCTACTCAATACTCATACTGCCTACGAATATACAAAATTAGACCCCCATATACAGGGAATGGGACCGAAGGCTTTAGCCTGATCCACTTTGGATTCGTGTCAACAGTTCATACTAACTCTAGAGCTCAGTCTCTTTCTGGAGCATCACCGGAGGCTCTTCTCATGCTGAGGTTTCCCGTGTATGATGACCATACCTTCTCAAAATCAGCTGCAGCCAACTTCTCGGCCTTCAAATTTGTTGTTGCCTGAGAATTCTTCTTCACAGCATGTGTCCTTCGTGGACTGCAAGGGCTCCCAGAAACTGGAGAGGAGGAACAGAATGTTGGGGTGGCAAAAGGAGAAGCATATGGTGAGTGTTGAATTGAGAAGGGACTGGGAGACATTCGCTTCTGGATGGGGAGACCACCAAAACCGCCCCTATTGAACAGAGAGATAGACTCTGCAGCTGCACATCGTTTTATAGTATCATCTACATAAAGGACATCATCAATCCGGGCCATTATGTTGAAGGCCAAGCTCTCCATCACCCTTGAATAACTTTCGAGAATAGACTGTCCTACATCCTGCAAGGAAAAGAAAATTCCACAAAAGTTTGTTCATTTGATTCCTAGCTCTGTTGGAAAACCTCAGTAACGGTACCCTAATCAAAAATTACTTATAACGCCAGAGTAGTAGCATCTAGACTAGAAGCCATACACACAAAATTATCTCATGGACATGCTATGAACAATCATCAATAAGAACCATGAAACTGAAAAAACGGTATTATGTATTTTGCTTGGAAAATATAATTTATAATGAACTTAGCCTTAGGAATTTCATTATATTCTCTTACAAAACACTGGTGCAAAGGAACTCTAGTAGTTCCTTTAACCAATGAGGATTCATTTTTTGCTCAAAATTTTGAACACTAACCGAAAGTAGCTAAAATTAATTTCTCAATCATATGCATCATCAAAGATGTATTGTGCATCGCCTATAACACAAACTATTAGCAACTAGCAGTGAAAAGTCCCTTCTAGTATAGTTCAACATCAAGGAAACAATGTACCTTATTATATTGTATCTTGGCCATATCTAGTGCTGTTTGAGGGAGCCCCGGAAAACGGTGTTTCAAGCTTTGCAGAAGTGTCTCTGCCCTTTGGGCAAGAAAATGCTTCTTTTCACCATCAGCAACAAGGCCCTTTACCTTTCCACCCCAAGACCGTCTGGCTTTCACTGAATTTAGATGTTTCTTATGGTCCTTCAGCCTCCACACATGCACAGCAGCCTCAATTCTATTAGCTACATCCAGAGTGTGGTGTTCTGACGAAAGATCCACGCACTCAAGGAGACATTCAGGCGAGAACTTCTCAGCAGTTATGTACCGATAGATTATATCCCCTAGACAAGCTTTTCCATTCTGCATTCATAAACCAAAAAAGGAATTGAGTTTTCAGCAAAATTTAGACTATTCTGAAAAACTCCGACCAAATACCAATCCATTATTGAATTCCAGTTCAATTTATAGTTTTGAACCATGGATAAAACTGAATTCTGAGATGTTCAAAACCACAATTACAGCAATTAACTAGATACTTTACAAAAATGGAAGTTTGTACAACTCAAAGATGCACAATATTGATGTCTGTCTAGTTCAACCAATTATAGCATGATATTCATGATTATATTCATATACTAATATAAGTTACCAACCAAACCAAAATCAAGAACTTCAGCCATGAACTAACTTGATTTCCTAATTGCAAGAGAAAGCATTATTACCCTGGGCAAGGATTCTACATAGGCAGAAGGAATTTCCATTTCAGCAAGAACAGAACTATTAATTGCCATTGCAGCCTTTAAAATTTGATTGGTACAATCCCTACACTGCTGCAACCTTTTCCTATCCTCCTCACACAAGCCATTAGGCGGAAGCTTAGGAGAAGGAAGCCACCATTTCTCCTCTTGCCTAACAGAAGGTCTACCATAGTCATCGCAATCCTTAGAATCACCCAATATAACTCCTCTATCAACATACCAAAAATTTGTATCACGAAACCCATCAAGCATACTAAGCAGCATTCCATCAAGCTTCTTCAATGCCGGAAGATTGATGTACAAATCAGACCGAGGCCGTGTGGCCATCACCTCATAGGTTCCACCACCAGGAAATTGCTGCACAGATGGAACAAGCTCAACTATTGAATCACTAACACAAAGAAGCCATTCCATTTCCCTTCTCCACATAGCTTTTTTCTGTGGTGCTAGTGGCTCTAACCTCCATATCTCGCCAAACACAGTCGCTGCCAATTGAATTTCAATTCAAAATCACATACACAAACCACATTTCACACAAAAATTGATTTCTTCTACGCAAAATTAAAACTAACCAGAGAGATTTGTGATTGCATTAGAGATTGCAAGTGCAGTACAAACACCTTTTCCTCCACCGGACATGTCTTCCCTAAAAGCAACTTAGCGAACCTCTCCTTCATCATTTCCACTTCTGCAAAATGTAAAACCCTTTCACACTCACACTCGCGGAATTGTATTGAAAAGGTAAAGTAAAGGATTTTTCGTAATAGTACGGAAGAGAAGAAGATGAGTACCTGACAAATCCAGGTCACGCTTGTGATCCCAAACGACGACGTCTTTCCCGCCGATGACCGGGAGCATTACCTGCGGCGGTGGGAAATTGAAATGTGAAGCGAGTGGACGTGGCGAGAGATTGGCGGAGCTGGAAGCTCCTTCTGCATCGAAACGGCGACCGCAGAAGCTACTGCTACTCTCCGATTCGCTGATGTCAGCACTCGGACTGTAACTACCACAACGCTCAGAACCTTCTTCAGACGAAACACTCCCCATTGTATTCTTCCAAATTCACACACACACACACACAGATCTATCTCACTTCACAACACACATTTTCGTGAGTGTAATAATTGATAAGTTTAACGGCAAAGATAAAAAGGAGGGTAAAGTGAAGAGGAGAAAGTAAGGAGTCACTAGAGGACAATGAGGGTTAACTCGCAACGTTCTATTCTATTCCAATTCTTCGTCGTTTAACATTCTCTTTTCTTTGTTTCTTTCTCTCTGTGGTGTTGCGGTGTGGAAGAGTGGTGGTGATGATTTGATGTGGGGAAAAGTAGTAAAAAAGAAGACGCCGTTTGCAGGGTTTGTCTTTCCGTAACAGCAGGGTTAAGCACCCGACATTGTCTTTTTCCGTGGGGCCACTACTCGTCGTTGTGTTATTGATCCAGCTTCATGACGTGGACTGGCATGCTTGGATACCTGTGGGCCAACTTCAAGCGCGAAACCGTTGATTCGCGATCAAGATGGAGGGAATTCAACCAGCATAAACAGAACTAAACGGCGACTAACTGTGTTCATTGGGATGTGTGTAGCGGAATGCTAACGAGTAACAGTGCCCAATCTCATTAAGAATTTTCTTTCATCTATGATTATGGTCAGTCAGGTCAATTACTAAAAATTAACGGAAACTTTGATTAATTAGTTAATGTTATGTTTATTAGCATTATTGTAACGTTATTATAGTATTAAATGTAACGTATTTTTTAATTAATTAATTGTGATTTTTTTTTGGGTCCAATTAATTGTGATTTATAGATGTGTGTAGGAATGTTGGGACGGGCCCTGTTTGCAGAAGGGGTTTCATGAGAAGATGGAAATGGATCACGGACAGAATAGACATTTTTGATTGATTAAAAAATACAAGGGAAATGGCGCAGTCGCAGACAATTCTGATTTCTGACATTGTGTGGAGCGGAAGTATTCCACTACTATCACGTTAGGGAGGGGATGAGGACGAGGATGTATAGCGAAGAGATATGGGAAAGAGAAGCTGTTTTTTTTTGACTAGGGAAAGAGAAGCTTTTATCATGATTTTCCTAGCTCCGTCCCATTTTATTTTATTTATACGTAGTTTAATGTTGTTGTACATCTATTAAGAAAAATGATTAGTAATCTAGATTTTATAAAAAGTATTGTCTAAATTATCATTTAACTATTTATCTTTCTACATAAATAAACGTGAAATATTTATTAAATATAAAAAATTGTCATGATTAATAAAGACAATAATGAAAAAACATGTTAGATGATTTCTTGAAAATGTAAAACAGCAATTAATTTGAGACAAATTAATTTGGTTAAAACAACTTATAAAATCGGATGTAGTAGTATTAGACTAGGACACTATATATATTTGCATTGCATATGCTTTTTTCACTAATAATGCAATAATGCTACAGTGCGCAAACGTGTTTGGTACCAAATAGGAAATTCAGACACGTGTCGCTTCCTCCGGAGAGATATGTTTTACGTCATCAAAATCCTCTTGGCGTATGAATATCATCAGAGGGTTCGTGGTGAGAGAGTAGCTTTCCCATTTGGTTTCTTCCCTCACCAGAATCACGGATACACTTTAATATTCTTTATACTACCCGATTATATTTATATTATTAATTAATGATACTTGATTACTTCCTTCGTCTTATATTATATGTCATTTAGGATTTGTTTAACGTGTTCCATCCGCTAGCAGATTACAGATGAAGAGTACAATGTTTAGTAAGTATTAGCGTTTAGCGTTTTTTGGGTAGTTGTTCCTAACTATTTTTGGGAATAGAGATAATCAAGAACACAATGAAAAATCTTGCGTGGATAGTAAAATTGCTCAACCCCTGTATTAACCTCTCTGGCAGATTATATAGTGATACAGTCATTAATGGCTAATAATTGGTAGTTCGTTACATAATAATGGGTCAGTTACACTAAGTGGCGTCGGTTGCTAAGCGAACCGAGCATTCTAGTAGAGCCAACCCTAGGAGACCTTGCTGAGTATCTCGCTGAGTACTTTAGATATCCCTCGATGAGGTTGCGCCTAGTCTCTCAAGCTTTTGTCTTGAGTCCGCGACATCGAAGTGGTGCTCAGCCTGGTCGTGAATGAAAGAGTGTTTAGTAGGGGTGTTCGCGGTGTGGTTTGGTTCGGTTTTGAGACAAAAGTAAACCGAACCGCAAGGTAAAATTACATGCGGTTTAGTTTGGTTTGGTTTGGTTGGCTTCCTAAAATAAAACCGAACCAAACCAAACCAATGCGGTTTGGATTGGTTCGGTTAGTTTGGTTTTTTCCATGACAAAAATAATTTAAAACGGATTTAAAATTAACTAACTTAAAAAAGGCTAACACAAATCTTTAAGAAAAAATCTACTCAAATATATTTAGTATATAAATCACTCTCTTTTAATTTTTTTTCAAATAGCTAAGACAATGTTTAAAAGAATTTGAGTTAATTATTTTGTTGTAATTTTTAAATATAGCATAACATAATGGATTGTTTTTAAGTGAGTCAAAGAATTAATTAGATTTGGGTTAGTAAGTGAGTGAGAGTTGAGTTGTAGTTGCATTTGGGTTAGTAAGTTAGTAAGGAAGGTTGTAATTCAACAAGCTTTAGTGTTACTTTATGGTTTGGTTTGGTTTGGTTCGCTTTGAAATCAAAACCGCGAACCGAATCACATACAAGTAAATGAAAAAGAATCGAACAAAACCGATCAAAAGAGGGTTTTTGCCGTTTTCGGTTTGGTTTGGTTCGGTTTGCGGTTTTCCTATTGGTTTGGTTTAGTTTTGAACACCCCTAGTGTTTAGCGTTTTTTTTCAAACACTACTTCAAGTATCGTTTCAAAAACACTAGCGGATAGTGTGTCACTTTTTTGACATTTTTACCCTTGTTATTTTTCTTAAATTTCTTCTCTATCCTTACTAAATAAAAGTAATCATGAATTAAATAAATATATATTTTTATGTCATTTTACATTTATCAGCTAGTTCAACTGCTAATTTTACCAAACACATCAATTGCTATCAACTAGCTCATCCGCTATTCGCTAGCTCATCCGCTATCCGCTCATCCACTAGCTTATCCGCTATCTGCTACTTTTTACCAAACAGAGTCTTAAGGTTGTGGCACAAAAATTAAGAAAAGTAGTTAATTTTGCATGGAAAATAGAGATTATAAGTTAGATTACCAAATTGTTCTTGATTAATGACTTTGGAAACATAAAAAGTTGAATTGTAGGTAGAATATATTAAATAATGAATGTTATGACTGGAAAAAAAAATTGATGTTGTATTGTTATTCTAAAAAGTCATGTATTATGGGACAATTTTTTTTTCCTAGAAAGTCATTTAGGCTCTGTTTGGCAAGCCGATCCGCTAGCTTATAGCGGATCCGCTAGTTGTAGGTGTTTGGCAATACCAGCCTTTAGCGTTTTTCCAGTAGCTTATAGTGTTTTTTGAAACGCTACTTGAAGTAGCTTTTGAGCTTATAGCTTATAGCGTTTCATTTTTTCTCTCAATTTTACCCTTACTACTTTAATTAAATTACTCATTTATCCATCATTAAATGAATTTCTCTCTCCTTTTTAAGCATTAATTACCTATGCCTATTTACGTAATTTTATACTTATAAGCTACTCTAATAGCTAGTTTTACCAAACACTTTTAATTCAATCCGCTACATCATCCGCTATCAGCTACCCCATCCGCTATAAGCTAGCTTATTAGCTATCCGCTAGCTTATCCGCTACTTTTTGCCAAACATAGCCGTAATATATTAATATAGGATAGAGGGAGTAACGATTATCTGATTAGCCTTCAATCCACAACGAGGGAGGATGCTTGGAACATACTGTACTCCAAAAGAAGTATAATGATTGTGATTGAATTTCAAAATGTGATTCGCCAGAAGCTTTGTTATTGTTTAATGACCAATTATGCCTAGAAAAACTGATCAACAGTACAAGAACCAGCTCAACTCTTAATGGCAGAATAAACACGCCCTAGCAACGGATACATTGCCGTTATACTAAGAGACAAGGGCTATGGGGGAATTGCAAAGCTGATGAGTCTTTTCTAAGGTTCTGTTTGGTTAAAAAGAATGAATAGCGGATAAGTTAGTTTATAGTGAATAGTAGATAAATTAGTTAATTGAATTTAAAGTGTTTGGTTATATTTGCAGTTAAACTAATTTATAAATATAATATGACATAAATGAATATTTCTAACTCATGTTTAAAAATTAGAGAGAAAAATTATTTAATGTAGGATAAATGAGGAACTTAATTAACATAATAAGGGTATAAATAAGAGAAAAAACAAAATGTTATAAGCTATAAGCTCAAATGTCACTTCAAGAATGTTTTCAAAAACATTATGTTTTAGTGAAAAACGTAATAAACTAGACATTCCAAACACCTACAATGAGTTTATCTACTATAAGCTATCTTCAATAAATTAGCGGATTAGCCTTACCAAACATAGCCTAAGTGTTTTGCATTAGTAGTTTATAGCATTTTTTTAAATAGTTTATAGTGTTTCTTTTTTTCCTCTCATTTTTATCCATGTTGCTTTAATTAAATTCCCCATTTATCTTCCATTAAATGAATATTCTCTCTCATATTTAAACGTTAATGGTATTTGTCTATTTATGTCATTTTATATTTATAAGTTAGTTCAATCGCTAACTTACGAAATACTTTAAATTAAATTTGTTAACTTAATTCTCTGCTAGTATTAGCTATCTCTCGCTATTAGTTCATCCGCTATAAAAATTTCTACTAGCTTATCCGCTATTTTAAGCCAAACACAGCCAAAATGCTTAGAGACATTGTGGTGCCTTTGTTTGTGTGGTGAATTAATTTTGTAGAATTATTTTTAGTTAATAGCGAGTTTGGTCTCTCAATGTTTAATTTAGTCTCTCACATTAACAATGTTTCTAATTAGTCATTCACATTTTTTAATGTTATTCAGTTTAGTCTCTCAAATTCTCAACGTAACATTGGTCTCTGACTTTTACAACTTGATATCAATTAAGTTTTCGACTTTTACTACTTAGTATCAGTTTGGTCCATGATAGAATCAAATATCAAGGGCCAAACTGATACTAAATTGTAAAAGTCAGGGACTTAGTTTATATTAAGTGTAAAGGTTAAAGACTTCTTCATTGACATTGATTTACAAAAGTCATGAACTAATCATGACATTGAGAATTTTATTGACAAAACTGAATAAAATTTGCTATCGTGTTACTAAATAGTCACTTAAGGTTAATGATTTTCTCATTGGCCCCATCTATAGGGAGTGTTAGACAAAGCGACCCGCTATCCTCATATTTGTTTATCCTTGCCGCAGATGTTCTATTCATTTGTTAACTGATGCAAAAGAGCTGCAAGTCTTCTATGTACGATATCAAGTTGGTGTCCATGACAAGCTTACCAAATTATCCAAGTCCTGAATACATACACTAGAATGTTTGGTCAAAAATTTAATTTGCACAAAAACTGCAGTTTTTTGTGGTCAAATTATGTGAGCTAATCTCAACCAATGAAATACTACTACAATAGTAACCTCATTCAATGAAATAGTGAGGTTGGTTCTGGCTATGGCTAGCAGTAATGGGTGGACACTCTCTCACATGGATGTTAAGTCCACATTTCTCAATGGACCACTTGAGGAAACTGTCTTTGTCACTAGCCATCTGGGTTTGAGGTTTGTCGCAAAGAAGATCTGGTTTACAAATTTCACATATGGCTTTGAAGCAAGCTCCAAGAGGTTGGAGTAGGATAGTTGACAAGCACCTAGCTCCATTGGGATTGAAAACTATAATATGGTGTATATGTGCAACAAATTGGAAGCAAACTAGTGCTGGTTTGCTTGAAATTGATAACTCAGAGATTGATAAGTTCAAATTCTTGGTAGATTGTCATATTTCCTTGGTCTAGAACTCATGTAGACAGATTATGGTATCATTATGCATTAATTGAAGTATGTGAATGAAGTCTTGAAGAAGTTTGATATGTAGAATTGTAAATCTACAAAGTGTCACCAAAGCAGAGGTTACTTTGAAACTATCCAACAAAGTTGATGATGAAAGGATTGATCCAACTATATACAAGCAAATGATTGGGTACTTAAGATATCTCGTACTTAAGTTGGAGTGATAAGTAGGTATATGAATGACCCAAGGAAGACTCTCCTCTTAGTTGCAAAGAGGATTATGAGATATGTGAAAGGAACACTAAAATGTGGTCCATTGCACTACCATATCTATCGTAAGCGAGTTGGATTGATAGGGTATAGTGATTCGATTAGTGTGGTGATAGACATGGTCAAAGGAGTACATCAAGGTATTTCTTCAGTACAATGGAGCACCAATTTCTTGAGTTGGTTTGATATGGCCGAGTTCTTTGGTCAAGGAAATGAAGGGTGAAGAAATCAAAGAACTCAGCCATATCAAACCAACCTGAAGAAATTGGTGCTCCATTGTACCACTCTAAGTACCTACGTACAGTCTCATCCGGCCGCCGAGCAACCCGAGTAGTGCGCATGATGTCATCCACAGATGCCATGAAGTGGACGATCTGAAAGACGCAATCAGTATGACTCGGACGACCTCTGAGAGGGTCACGCGGGATGATCTGAGCATACCCAAACCGCCGCGAGCACCTATCGTGCATGTAGGAACTCAAGTCACCACCGATGAAGCCTCTGTAGAGGGAGATTTGCTCAAAGGGTCTACCAGCCCTGTCCTCCTCAAATGGTCGCCAGCAGACATCATCCGACCTTAGCTCATCAATCATCCTCCTGTAGTGGCTCAGCTTCAGGTGGTCTGACTTCTTCTTCCTGTAGCGCCCAGCCAGTGGCTCCGCACCCTGGATATGACCGGGCAACCTCTCCGCCATCCGAGGGAAATACCACATAATCCAAGCCTGAAATGAAAAAATAAACAACATATTTAATTCAAAAAAATTACCCAAAGTCAGTGTGATTTAACAAAAATACAAGAAGTTAGAATGTGTACCTGAAATAGGCTGGCATACCCTTCACACTGCGCTGTCTCCCTCAAAGACGCAGTGTTCAAGGACTCATACATGGCAGCTAGTGCACCTGCACCCCATGCATAGCCTCCAAGAACATCTGCACTCAGATCATGCAGGTAGATCAGCCACTTAGCCTCCGCCCTGTCTCCAGTCTTCGTAGTGAAGATACTCAGAGGTCGGGCCAGGCGGATAAGCCCTCACAAAGAATCGTGATGTCACCCTCTCTCCAAATTACGCTCATAAACTGCTCGCTCCCACCATTTGAAGTCAGACACCGGACTTCACGGGTGTTGCTAGCAGCCTCAATCCGTGACACACCCAGATATGTCTCAGCAAGCTGTGTGGCATACTCTGAGCTCACAGTGATGGTGGAAGGTGTGGCATAGTTAGGCATGGCAACAAAACCCGAACCCGCGGGTACCCATCCGCCCCCGACCCGAGTGTGACGGGGAATACCCGCTTTGACCGGGGACGGGTTCGGGGATGTCGATACCCACCTCGACCCCGTCCGAAACCCGTTCAACAACACATTAACTATTTATTTCATTTTATTTTATGCAAATATATTCATTGATTTTGTTTCATAATTTTGTTTATTTTAAGTTTTGATCTATTTTGAAAAGAAAAGTCTATTTTAATATTTTTAACTTTATTTTATCATTGTATAATAGCTATTATTTTATTAAATTAATTTTCGTAAATATAATTTTTTTTATTTTTCGCATAAGTTAGTGACGGAAACGGGTACCCGCGGAGAACCCGACCCCGCTTGGGACGGGGATGGGGGATATAAAACCCGACCCCGCTATAGGTAGGGGCGGGGACGGGGGATGCAAAACCCGCCCCCGACCCGCCCCGTTGCCATGCCTGGGTATAGTTCCCCTGGATGGGAAGGTGCAGCAGGCAGGAGATGTCATCTAGAGTGATCATCATTTCACCAAATGGCAAGTGAAATGACGAAGTACCTGAGTGCCATCTCTCGATAAAAGCCGACAACAACTCATGGTCTACTGTGGCGTGGCCAGTCTGGAGAAGTGGGGCCAATCTGGAGTCTCTGACCACAGTGGTGCGCTGAAGTAGAGTCGGGTAATGAAGATGGAGTCTAGTATGGACTTTGTTGCCATGAGCCCATACTTTGACAACACGTTGATACTCCTGAATTAAAAATAAATAAATGATGTAAGCAAAAAGTGCAGACTATGTGCGTTAAATGAATTATTTAAGCAAAAAAATTCAACTTACCGGTCAATGAGTACTTAATCGCAGAGATATGATCTGTCAGTCGGTGAAGAGAGAGGGGCTCGAGGCTCCTCCCGATCATCGCTGAGGGTCGCTCGCACATAGACTCATCTGAGAACGACGAATCAGTCTGAGGCTGCTGCTTCTGATACTCGGGAGGCGGGGGATGGTAATGAAGAGGTTGAGGATGGTACTGAGGATACCGTGGATGGTACTCGATGATGAGGTCGTGAATGGTACCGAGGAGCCGCCCCCACGATACCAATCCTCATGCCGACTTCATCGTAAGAAATCCCCGTGATAGAAATCTCCAAATGGCCCCGATCATCGAGCCGCGTCATGGTGCTCACCGGTGGGCCGATACTCACCGGGTCGGCGTGTCTCCTATCCTCGCCTCCTCGCTGAGCATGGAGTGATTATGCCTCCGAGTCCTCGTGCTCGGAGCGATGAGATGACTCCTCTCTCCGAAAGGAGATACCTCCCATGTCCTTCTGCGATGCCTACCGGACACTGCAAGCAAAGGAAAAAAAAAATTAGTAAAAAAAAATTGCTCATCGTATTTACATAAAAAAGGGGGTATATACGATGCATACTTTTTAACTCGTCGTATATAGGGTCTCACTGGGCGATATATGAGTGAATGAATGCAATAATCGTATATACGCTGAAAAGGGTATATGCGATGAAATAATAAATTGCACGTCGTATATAGGGTTCGTGTGGGGTATATGCGAGTGGTTGATTTTGAAGTGATCGTATATACGCCTCTCGTATGCGTATATGCGAGAGAAAGTGGTCAATCGTAGGTATGACCAATAATGTGAAGAAATTGTGATTTTGTAAAAGCGCAGGGGTATTTGGTCTTTTCACAGAGTGGGTGGGGGGGGTTTAAGGGGAGAGGGTGGGAGTCCAAAAAAAAAACCCATTGAATTAAGGGGTAGTATTGTGGGTAATTCAATATCTGTTGGGCCTAGTAAGTGTAGCTTTAGTTTTTGGTCCAATTGTTGTAAGGCCTAGTCCGGGTCATTATTTCTGGGTTATGGATGTAAATGGGTCTTAATTGGACGGTTTTGATTTTCCCACTCCTCCTTCTACTCAAAACACTTCCCATAAGGGTGTGAAATGACCAAAAGGCCAGCCAAAACGTCTTTTTTTTCAAGAAATTTCACGTGTTCGAACACGGACCTTCGAACCCGTTCGAACGACATCGTTCGCATGAGTTAAATATTGACTTCACACCCTCTTGTGCGTAATTTCACATGTTCGAATGGGGTCACTCGAACATGTTCGCATAACCTTGTTCGAACACCCTATTTTATTTCGTTCGTATGCTGTTAACTAAGACAACAATAATAGACCCTCACACCACATTCACCAATTTTATTGCGTTCGTATGCTGTTGTTCGAACAAGGTAGTTCGAACCGTCATTAAACACGTCCTCCACAGCGTTTCACGCGAGATTATTTTTGAATAATTTTTGTTAAGGGGTGTGAAAGAGTAGGAGGGAGAGTGGGGAAAGTAAT
This sequence comes from Oxytropis ochrocephala, assembly GCA_020916435.1. Classification (NCBI taxonomy): domain Eukaryota; kingdom Viridiplantae; phylum Streptophyta; class Magnoliopsida; order Fabales; family Fabaceae; genus Oxytropis; species Oxytropis ochrocephala. The sequence goes on along the minus strand of CM037094.1, from coordinate 73,381,121 downwards.
ATCCTAATTGGATATGGTCTAAATACAAGTAGACTTACCACCAAGCTAAAATCTAGTGTTAGAAATTGATTAAGAAATATGGTATATATAGACATTTGTTTAGCATATAAAGTTTATATAACTAAAACAGTTCATCAAAAAAGAAATTTACTCTAATAAAATTTTTTGGACAAAAAATTTACTCTAATAATTAATAAGTACAAATTCTTACATTTATTCAAAATTTTAATATTATATAGTAATATTTCGTTATATCTTTTAGGGTAAAATATGTTTTTGGTCCCTACAAAAACGGGTCCTTCTAAGTTTAGTCCCTACATTAACGAAATATGTGTTTTAGTCCCCATCTTATTTTTCCGTTTTCATTATTAGTCCCTAACGTTAATTACACTAACAGAAGACCTAGTCAGCATGCCACACAAGCATTTTAGCTGACATGGCATCCACATGTCAATTATTTTATCCATGTGGATTTTCCTTTTTTATTTTACTCTATTGTATTAAGTTTTTGTTTTTGTTTTTTTTTATTTAAAAAAATTGTCTTTTTCCCTCACAGTGACACCCTCCCTTTTACGGTTCTCCGACCACCACACCCTCACGCCACCTACATTTGTTGTCATCGTCATCTCAACTAAAAGCTTCAAAATCACTCTTCCATTTACTATTTTAATCCCTTAGAGCAACTACAAAATCTTGGCAACACTTCAAGCGACTACAAATTCAAGAAAGGGGGCTCCACGTACAGAGTTGTTTTCTTGAGAAAAAAATAGAGGAAATTGAACAAAAACTGAGAGTGATTTCTGAGGAAATTGTAGATTTAAGCAAATGAATAAGTAGAATAATGGGTTGAGACAAATCATCTATACCCTCTCTAGTTATGCATCTCCCTCTCTCTCATGGTTTTCCCCTTGTTAATCAGTGAGGATTAGAACGCGAGATAGAGGATGTAATTGATGAAATTGATGCATCTCCCTCTCTCTCATGGTTTTCCCCTCGTGGTTTCTGTATGCCAAATCATGTGTTATATGCTGATGATATAATGATCTTCTGTAGAGCTACTAAAAAGAGTATTTCTAGTTTGATGAAACTCTTTTCATCTTATGAACAAGTCTCAGGCCAAGTTATCAGTAAAGAGAAGTCTAAATTTTTCACCGGCGGCATCTCTTCCTCTCGTGTCACCGCTGTCTCCGCTTTGCTCGATTTCTCTAAAGGATCTCCCCCCTTTACTTATCTTGGTGTCCCTTTATTTGTTGGAAAGCCTCGGCGAGCCCATTTGTTGCCTATTGCGGATAGGATTAAGGCTAAATTATCCTCCTGGAAAGGCTCGTTATTATCTGTTATGGGTAGAGTTCAGCTAGTAAATTCTGTCATTTTAAGCATGTTGGTTTATAGCTTTCGCATTTATGCTTGGCCTGCTAATCTCCTTAATACTGTTGACACTTGGATTAGAAATTTTGTTTGGTCCGGTGATGCTACTACTAGGAAAATTGTTACTGTTGCTTGGCATACGGTGTGCAAGCCCATTCAAGAGGGTGGTCTAGGTCTTAGATCTATCAAAACAATTAATAGGGCTGAGCTTTTAAAGCTTGGCTGGAGTTTCACTTCTTCCAGCTTACAATGGGTTATGCTGTTGAAAGCCAGGGTCTATAAAAGCAATAAGCCGGTGAACTATCTTGTCTCATCTTCTATTTGGCTTGGATTTAAGTCTTGTATTTCTGTTATTCTCGAGCACTCAACTTGGAAGCTTGGAAATGGTGTTTGCATTAATTTCTGGACGGACTCATGGCTCTCTAGGCCTATTGTGGATATCATTGGTATACCACCAAATGTGCATCAGGACCTCAAAGCTACTGTCAGTGATTTTATAGTTAACGGTAGATGGTCCATCCCCACCGATTTCATAAATCATTTCCCCCAACTTTACACCGAAATTCAGCAAATTGTTATCCTTAATACCCCGGTGGATGATCAATTGATGTGGGATTACTCTAATACAGGAGAACTGACTTTCAGGGATTCCTTCCTTTTCCACGCTTCTGCTGGGAAGATTGTTCCCTGGACTAAGACAGTTTGGAAGAATTTTATTCCACCCTCAAAATCATTTATTCTTTGGAGGGCTATACATAATAAAATGCCTACAGATGACCAACTTTGGAATAGAGGATGCACAGTGGTTTCTGTTTGTAGCATCTGTGGTAATGACTCTGAGACTACTGACCACCTGTTCCTGGCCTGCCCATTTGCTAAACATATTTGGAATTGGCTTGGCGGTCTCCTAAGCCTCAATATTGACACAACTTCCTTCCAAAGCATTTTATCCCTGACTTCCCATGGTTGGAGTCCTCAATTACGTGATATTGTATGCGCTGCTATTGTTAACATTTTTTCGGTGATATGGTATTGCAGGAACTAAGCTAGATTTGATAATCATGTGATCCCCTTACATACTGCTATTACTTTAATTATTTCCAGTGTGACGTTAGCAGGAAACGCCTCTAAATCCAAATTGTCTTCCACTACTGCTGAATTTAGGATTATAAAAGCCTTTAATGTCAATGGTAATTACGGAAATTCCTCTACCATCAAAGAGGTAATTTGGACCCCTCCCTCCCTTACATGATTAAGTGCAATACAGATGGAGCCGCCAAAGGAGCCCCGTCCACCTTGTGGGGGTATTTTTAGAGAGCGAGTCTTTGCAGTTCTTGGGTGTTTTTCTGCTTCGATAGGTAATAGTTACGCCCTTCGTGCTGAGCTTACTGGAGCCATGTTGGCTATTGAGATTGCTTTTGATAAAGGTTGGATGTCTCTGTGGTTAGAATGTGACTCTCAATTAGTTGTTTCGGCTTTTAAGAATTCTAATGTTGTTCCTTGGAAACTCCGTAACAGATGGAACAATTGCTTATCCTTGACTACACAGATGAATTTCGTTTGTACCCATAGTTATAGAGAAGGTAATGCTTGTGCTGATAAGCTTGCAGGACATGGTACTCACTCAATTGGATTCACCTGGTGGAACCTTATACCGAGCTTCATTGCGGAGGACTTTTTCAGGAATAGGTTAGGCTTACCTAGTTATCGGTTTTGTTAGCCTCTTGATGGCCTGGTTTCGGATTATGCCTCCTATTTTTGGTGTGCTGCAGATGATTGTTAGCGGCTATGATGCCGACCTGGTTGGGATGAGAGTCGCTATAGTGATGCTTTTGCGCACCTTCATAGGATTGCTTTTAATTTTTCTTTCTACTTTCGTGTTGTTTCTGCTCATGGGTTTTGGTCTAGTCCCCCCATGTTTTATGTTATTTTTCTCTTTTTTATCAATAAAATTTAGGGAGAGTACTCTTTCCTTCTTGGTGTTTTTTCCCTAAGGAGGGTTTTGCATCAGAAGGTTTTAACGAGGCTCCATAACCCTTTCTTTTGTTTAAAAAAAAGATTCAGAGAACGATTTTGTGTAGGTATAGGGAAGAAAAACGAGTTTGAGGAAGAAGCCTCCCTTCGTGTTCTCTGTTTGTGCGCGGGGAAGAAGATGAAACATTTTTCTTAATTTTTTTAATAAAAATAGAGTAAGCCACATGGATAAAAAAAACCAACTGTAAATGACGCCTAGGAAAAACTTAGCTCAGTCAGCATTATTTAACGTTAGAGACTAATAATGAAAACTGAAAAATAATATAGGGACCAAAATGCCTATTTCGTTAATGTAGGGACTAAACTTAGAATGACCCGATTTTGTAGGGACCAAAAACATATTTTACCCTATCTTTTATATTAGAATTAGAAATTATAAATAAACGATTGATAATTTTTGACAAAAATATTTTCAGCATTTTAAAATTAAAGTCAAATAAACTTAAAATTATATTTTTACAAACAACCTCAATTGAGTTTATATCTGAAATCAAAATTACTTTTTGTTCGTAAGTCATTTTTAATTTATTTTCCATGTCTCTTTTATTAGCGGCACACCTGAGCTTTTTAGTCAAGATCCACCACTGTACCCAACAAAACTCAATATCTATTGGAGTGTTCACCAAAGAACATTTATTTCTTCCTCCAGATGTTTTCCATGGTGTCCACCAATTCAGGATCTATAAAAAACACACCATCATGCTTCAAATAAAAATAGATAACTTCAATTTTATTCTTGTAGCCTTTCCATTTGTATTGTGTTGGCGTTCAGTGTACAAGTAGATTCTGTTGTAAATAGGACCTGAAACAGCAACAACGAGAACCTGCAAAATAATAAACGTTAATGGTAAAATCAACCAGAGGTGTCGATTAGACGCGAACTGAAGGATTTATCCGCCTATACGGCGCAAATCCCTCGAGAGTACAACCAGTCTCGTCTCAATTCGCAAATCACGAATGAGGTTACGGAACTGGCAAAAATTTTAGTGTCAATGAGTAACTTTCTTTAAACAGGAGATAACCAGGAAGTTTTCAGAAGAAGAAAGAAGAAGGAAAAAACGTGTTTTGGTTGTTCTACTTTCTCTGGTCTTGCACTCAGTTTGTTAGGCTTAAAAAGTGGAAAGTTGAGAGTGCTCAACAAGTAACGTATCAAGACACATTAGTTAAATGAATGTGCACAATAATACTTTGAGCTCAAGTAAATAACCATTAGCAAAATATTTAACACTAATATTAGATAAAAAATAATTCTGATTATTCAAAATAACTTAAAATAATCATTTTCTGATAGACTCATGTAAGTCCAAATATATATATATATATATATATATATATATATATATATATATATATATATATATATATATATATATATAACTAATATTTAAATAACGTAAAGTCAAGCAATGCAGAACTTCCGGACTTTTGAAATATCTCATAAAATTACAACAGATTCAACTAGTTTTCATCAATTCATTCTGGTAAACTAAACCAGCAAGTTGCTGATACATCTTAGAAAATTATTTAATTAAAAAAAATTAAACAATGGAGGGAACTTATTATCACAATGTTATTGTGAATATGTAGTAATACAAATAAATGGTAGATGAATTTGCAAAGAATGGGACCAAGTTTGTCCCTACATAGCTAGGTTATATAATTGGTTGAGACATTGTACGATGTTTGAGGTTTCAGATTCAATTTTCACAATGGTCTGGTTTCTCTGTCTGCTGCTTGGCCACAAAGAAGAGCATTCTTTGGAATTGGATATTCATCCCTGATGGACCCAGCTGGTGAATATACTCGCAAATAGAATTGTTGTCCAAGATATTGTCGTGCCCAAAATTCACTCCTAATGTTCCACATACCCACATTGTCTAGTGCCATATAAATTGCTGTCCATGACTTAGGATATACCTGAGACACATAAATTAGTAATATGTCAATAACCTACATTTAGCATAAATGTTTCGAATTGTAGTCTCGATAACAAGAATTGCGGTCAAATATGGCGGATCAAAGGGAAAACAAAACAACCAACCTGTGTTGTACTTCTCGATACTGCATCTACGAGGTTGTACTCATTCCGACTATTAGGCGTCCACACACCACCGTCCATTCTGTATTAAAAAAAGTCACATCGATAAGTTAGTGTTAAAAAAAGTGTTGCTAGCACTAAAAATATAGTTTGTTGTGTTGTGACTTGTGAATTCTTACCCTACAACCCAAAATGAGTATCCATCAATGTGCCAACTTTGGACAATTTTTTCATGATTCTGAAATATGATCTCAACAAAGGCTCGGAAATCAGCACCCATAACTGATGTATCAAGATACATGGGTCTACCAGAAGGGATATCTGGGATGCTTCCAGCTTGAAAAACACCACCAATTTTGAAGTAATCAGCTAGCTTCAGAGGTGTGTCTTTTGGTATAAAAGATACACTGTTGACTGCATATCTTTGCTTGCCATTGACTTGTGCTGCTGAACTCTCTAGCTTGATTGTTCTGCTTATGTTTATCAAACCATAGTGGTATGAACCTTGTGGATTTGGCCTTGGTCCACTCGCCGTAAGGTTCGTCCTGTAAATTGCAAAAAACTACTTGTTGGAACGAGGTTTTAAAAAAGGTTGCAGCGTGACATAATTGTTTTTTATGTTGTTTGTCACGACCACAACATAACTGCAATTTAAGTCGCACTAGCTACATTTGACTGTATTATGCAAAATATGAAGGATTGCAACACGATCGTGGCTGTGATTTAAAACCATGGTTCGTTACTTCAAAAATTATAAAAAAAAAAATTACCTGATTGACCGGGCTTGTTGAATGGACCAATCGATCTGAGTGTTTGGTCCGCCAGGAATGGAGCCGGAAAGAGGTTGTTGGGAGTTACTGTAATGAAGGGCAGCAGTGCTTGTGAGGATTCTGTTAGTGAAACGAGTGGAAACAACAATGTAATACTCTTTTGGTGCTTGATCAGCTGTGATAAGCACAGAATAAGATTGTCCCACATGAACATCTATTGAGGAATAGCTGGTTTGTACAGTGTGGGTTCCCTCAACTTCAACCAGTTTCATGTTGTGGCCTTCTATTCTAAAGTTGAGTGTGTTTTCTAGTCCCACATTTGATATTCTTAGCCTATATGTTTTCCCTTGTTCAACTGTGAATGATGTACCATTTGCATGACCATTGATAAGAACAGCTTGAGGGAATGGAAGCCTATGTCCAAAATCTAGAACTTTCCTCAATTTCTGCATTCATATAATTAATCACATGTTAGTAAAATGAGGAACAAATAAAAAAATCAATTACATGCCACGAAGCACCGACAAAGATATGAACACCAGACACCAGACATGACAGGTGTTGGTGTCTATATCTGACATGATACATGTCAGACACCAGACACGTCACGTGTCGATGCTACAAAGATTAAATGAGATAATGAAACACGATTGAGTTGAGTATGTGTTTGATTACCAAGTGATCAATTTGGTACCAATCTCCAATGAGAAAGGTGTAATCATTAGCTGGTTCTGGGAATGGGACTGGAATTCTTGGTCTGCTAAGGATTTTAATAGATCCAAATCCACCAGCTGCCTTGTGGAATGCAAGAGAAGGGAAATAGAAGAAGCTTCCAATTTGATCTTTGACTTGAAGTGTGTAGGTGAAGTTCTTGCCAGGAGGGATAGGACATGTTGTTCCATAAACTCCATCTTGGTAAGAATTTCTCCTTTGCTGAACACCATTCCTGTTTTTTCATTAATCAAAGAGACAAGGATTAATTAGAGCTTCATAATGTAAATATTTTTCTTTTAATTACTATGCATCATGCAGTATGATATTTGTGTTCAATTGTCCTGCTCATTACTAGTCCAAAATAATGATGGGCCTCACACTCGTGAAGATTGTTAGTATGTAAAGAGAGAGATTAATGAATCCAAACGCGTTTGGGTTAGGTGGGCTTGAAGTTGGTTGGGTTGGATCCGTGACATGACTTAAAGGGCCACATTTATTTAATCCATGGTTTTGGTTCTGGTTCTGGTTATGGTTTTGGAATTGGTTGGTATTGTGAGTGAATTGAATAGAAGGATTAAGATGACAGCTATAAAGACAACTAAGATGTTGCTTTGTTCGGTTCCTTTGAATGAGTTTAGTTTGGTAACCAAGACACGTGTCCGACAGCAAAAAGGTAAATCAAGTAGAAGGGAAAGAAACTTGGCCATATTAGAAAAAACAAAAAACCATAGCCTAATTCAACAGACAAATGTCGATATTATTAGGCTGGATATCATCATTCGAATTTGAATATATCCAAAACCTAACAGTTGTGTGTGCGTTTGAGGTGGTACCTGCATAATGCTCCACTATGCAAGTTATGTTACGAATTGCCATATCAAGAAATGGCCGTGTTAACTAATTCGTAACAGTTGTGGAGATTAATGCTCCACCTTTGCAAGTTATGTTAAGAACCTAACGCTTGGTCTTTATGACACTTTGTAAACTCGGTTATTAATATGATCTAATTAATGCAACAGGTATGCATTATGCAACAAGTAAAAGCAGTAAGTAGTTTAAAAGAATCGTAGTACTATACTAAGGTTATTTTAATGTGACTTGAATCGTGTGCAACAAGTAAACCTAGTTTTAAATTAATGGTAAGAATTTGATTATTGGAACTTTTCATACTAAGTACTCTTCGTATATTTCGGTGAAAGGGAGTATTGAACATCTTGAAATAAAAACTATAGTGAGTATATTGTAAGAAGAAAGAGAAAGAGTTGTAAAGTAATGTACCATGATAGAAGAAACGGCTCGGGCAAGCTATTGTGCACATTAATGATCAAATTGTCATTGGTAACAGAATAGATTTCAGGACCTGGAAATTGGCCATTGATAAGAATTCCCTGCAAATAAATGCAAAATATACTACATTCAATTATTGATCAAGAGCATAAATGTTCTACTAACAATTAACAGAAGAACTAGAAGAAGTGGTAAAAACCTGTTGTTTAACTCCAAGAGGATAAATGTCTCCATAGGTAATGTTCCAGTCAAAGAATCTATAAGGATCCTCTGCAGCAACATGAACAACATCCAAAAACAGCACCAATATTGAGCACAAACTCAGCAGAATCACCTTCATTTTGAGAAAAGCCAAAGAAAATAAAATGGTTTGGACTTGTGTGTTTCACAAAGAAAGAAGCAAAATCCAACAAGGAAAGTTGAGAAGAGAGGCTTAGAGTTAGAGTAACATGAGAAACACTTAAATATTTATATATGATGATACGATAGTATAGGTTGAAAGAGGAGGTGGTTGTTTATTATATTTATTACATACACGTAATTACAAAAAGAGAAACTGAAAAGTGAAAGAAGTTGGGTGTTAGTAATGAATAAAGCGGTGGGAATAGAAATGGAAAATTGAGGCGGTGACTGCGTGTGTGCATGCCGTGTAGTCTAGTGTAGAATTATTAATTATTAATATTTTCCAGTTTGCATTGCAATGTGCATAGTAGTTGTTCAAGTTGGATGACAGTGTATTGAGCCGCGAATTATGACGCAATACGCGCTATCTTCATCAATCTATACTATAATTCTACGCGGAAACAATTAATGATCATCGTTTTGTCTCTTTTTAAGACATTCTATATGTATATATGTTGTTTGCCTGTTGGTTGTCATTGAAGTTGGAAAGATTAAGATTTTGGACAATTGGTAGTAATTGGAAGCTTCATATGGGCCATGGAAACGTGCGATTGTTGTTTTGACTGTTTATTGCCAACCTGGTGATTTTGACAATTTGTGTCTAGTTAGATTTTAGTACTGAAAATGAATTAAGACTTCTTATATGCTTTTTTTAATTATGGTCACAGGTTTTTTTATTGGTTTATGTAAACTAGTCACATGCAAGCATTACTCGTTTCAATGTCACACCGTTGACAAATGAATTTATGGCTATGAAGTCCGGATACGGGATACGATACGACACGATATGTGGATACGAGAAAATTTTGAAAATTAAGATACGATACGGCAGGGATACTTCAATAAAAAATTAAATTAAAATTTAAAAATATAAAACATAAATATACTTGTAATCAAAATAAGTAAGCTTAGTACCAACAATGGTTGGTCTGAGTGGTAACTATAGACTCAGACCCCACTCCAAGGTATTCGTTCGAATCTTGGGTGTGGCAAAACTTTATTGGGAGGAGGAACCACACAAGCCGACAAACTCGAAGACTTCACGGCAAAGCGCTTCCCCACGTAGCTTATGGAAATCGTGGCATCAAATGATACAGAACCCAAAAAACAAATAGAATTGCCTACTATTAACTACTTAACACTAACTGTGACATTCTCCTCTCCTCCATTTCCATCTAAAAAAAATAACATAGTTTCCTACTCAGGTTCATCAAGAGATATCTTTGCTAATTCAATTCCAACACCATCAAGTGGATCATGTGCATCTCTGCTAATGTGCCACATCTTTGTCTCTCCTTTACCATATCATTCATATTTCCTCAACAAAAAACGAAGATTAATATGCACATAACGTGTGCCCTATTTGGATCCATCTTATTTGTCTTCAAATAATGGATAAAAAGTAAGAATCTTGTTGTTTTTTTATTTAAAAATAAATATAAATTCTAGGATATGTATCTGATAAGTATCTGGTAAGTATCCTGTAAGTATTTGGTCTTTTCTGATTTAAAAATAAACATAAATTCTAGGAACTCTCAAAATACGTATCCGGAAGTATCCGACACGTATCGGTATCGGATACGTATCGGATACGAGTACGTGACCCATTTTGGAGTATCGGGGCTTCATATGGCCTTTCAAAAGTAAAGGTTTTTTTTTAATAAGCACTTTTGTTGTATTAAGGGGGTACACAAGGGGTGCACCAACCCCTTATATCTATGGATCTCATTAAAACTTCCGAGGGTCAAAATTCAGTGGGAAAAAAACCAATGGAAGGAAAAAGAGTACTCCGACTACTTTGAAAAGTACATATAGAGTTCTACAATTACAAAGAATTTAGACAACCCAAAGGGCAATGATACCAATCCGACCATCCTAGTCCACACGAGAACCCATCCTAGCTTAGAACCAACTCCACACACTATCCATAATCCCTGAGATCATTCGTGGAACCGAAGCAACCTCTCCCTTAAAAATAATTTTGTTCGCATTATCCATATGTTCCAAATAACCACCAACCAAATGAGATGCCTAACTTCTTTTTGCTTTCTTCCCTTTGTTATTTTCCCAAAATCCAAAAAGTGAGTCACCACATCATCGGAATCCTTTATATGCACCCCTATCTAGGGGTGTTCGTGGTGTGATTTGGTTCGATTTTGAGACAAAAAATGAACCGAACCGCAAGATAAAACTACATGCGGTTTGGTTTGGTTCGGTTGGCTTCCTAAAATAAAATCGAACCAAACCAAACCAAACCAAACCAATGCGGTTTGGATTGATTCGGTTTTTTTCAAGACAAAACATAATTTAAAATGAAGTTAAAATTAACTAATATAAAAAATGGCTAACATAAATCTTTAAGAAAAAATCAACTCAAATATATGTATTATATAAATTACTCTTTTTTAATTCTTTTGAGATAGCTAAGACAATATTTAAAAGAATTTGAATTAAATACTTTATTGTAATTTTTAAATATAGCATAACATTATGGATTGTTTGTAAGTGAGTCAAAGAATTATTTGGATTTAGGCTAGTGAGTGAGTGAAAGTTGGGTTTTAGTTGCATTTAGATTTGTAAGTTAGTAAGTCAATTAGCCTTAGCGGTTTGGTTTGGTTTGGTTTCTATAATCAAAACCGCGGTCCAAACCGAACCACGCGGTGCAATGAAAAAAGAAACTGAACAAAACCAATAGAAAGCAGTTTTTTGCGGTTTTCGGTTTGGTTTGGTTTGGTTCGGTTTGCGGTTTTCTATTGGTTTGGTTCGATTTTGAACACCCCTACCCCTATCCACGAAGAAACTTGCTGCCATACCCGTTTAATAACTCTACATTTAAGAAACAAATGCGCAGTAGACTCGTCCTCCTAAAAACAAAATACACAGCTTTTGTCCAAATTAGAGTGTAAAATACCTCTATGATGTAACGCCTCACGAGTAGCAATTCTATTCAACATTACTCTCCAACCAAATTTCAACACTTTTGAAGTGACGTCGTTTTTCCATAGTTGTTTCCACTGCCTCGCACCACTGTTCGAACCCATTGTATTTGCTCCCCCTCCAACCGAAGCTATTGCGTGTTGGATCCTCTGCCGGTTGGCGATATAGCAAAGTAAAACAATGCAGCCGCCAAAGCCGCTATATTAGTCAAACATCGGCCGGCCGCAGCGATGGCAAAAAAAACTGCTCGCCGAACCACCTGTAATAGGAGCGTCAATCAAATCACACAGTTTTAAGTAATACCTTTTCACCGAAAACCCGTGGATCGTATCTAACAAACAAATCCATCTGTCTGGTGATAATTATGTTATTTGTACCGACCGTAACAACTGCATAATGTAAATGTTTTATTTTTGCCAAACTTCTTACGACTCATCCGCTACTCGGTGGACACCCCAACACCCCAATATCCCCAAAATACTTTTTTTTTTCTTTTTCTGAAACTCTAAACAGTTCAGACTCAAAGTTCTGAACCAGTTTGGTGGGGAACTTTCGAACCTGGTAAGTTCAATATTAAGGGGGTGTCTCTGAAGATACAACACTCGGTAGTAAACTTCCGAACCCGTTCAGTGGGGAACTTCTGAACCATTGTAATCTCCAAAAAAATGAAACACACGTGCTTCACTAAGGGCATTTTTGTCTTTTCGCTCGTTTAGGAGGGTCTCCACTGAATAGCGGGTGGGTTGTAAAAAATATGGGCCTTTATTTTAGCTTTCAATTTTTTAAGGCCCAAATTTACTTAGTTGTTTAATAATAATACTATTACAAATTGTTCACTAAAAAAAGTATTACTATATGATTGTGATGAAACTAATCAAAACTATAACAAACAAAGATTGAGAGAAGGAGAGAATTTGGGAGTATTTGTATTTCTCTTTTCAAGTGCTACTTTACATATGAGAATGAGTCCAATTTATAGGGTGAGAAGAGGAGAATGAGTAGTCAACCATAAATGCCACTACACAATGATATAATGGAGATGATGAGAGAAACTCAATGGACATCCAATCTAATATTCATAACAAATATTAATTAGTTGTTTAATTTTTGTTTCTCTTATAATTAATAGTTCAATTTTTTGGTTACATCTCTTACAATAATTCTAATAAAGAATTTTTTCACTCAATAATTCTAATTACCATGGTGAAGGAAAAAAAGAGTGTATAATATGTTTATTTCTCCTCCTCAGGCTTGTAATCATCTCTGAGATAAGGTCAATCCTTTGTATTAATAGTTCAAAAGTTTTGTTTGGCAATGGCTTTAGGATCTGCTAAATCATCACAAGAATGGATTTGTTGAATTCTAATATCACCGAGCTCTTTTGAAGATCAAGTGAAGAAATACTTTGGCGAAATATGTTTTGTTCCATCTTCTTTAATATACCATTCTTTCAGAAGAACAATGCGTACAATGTTGACTTCATACATGGTCATTGCAATCAGACCTGAACCAAATGCATTCTCGACCTACCTTATGTAATGCTAAAATTTCTACATTCGCATAACGAATTAAATCATGACTTGGATGTATTTGAATATAAACACATATTTATTGTACCTCTGAGTAATAAAGCATATGCTTGACTCCATTTCAATATTTATGTGTAGGTGAAGAACCATATCTTGCTAATAGATTGACAACAAACGATACATCAGAAAATTAGCAAGGTACATTAGTTCTCCAATTGCACTAAGATATAGTGCTTCTGAACCAAGTAGTTTTTCATTCTTTTCACGAGGTCAAAATGAATCTTTGTTCACATCTAGTGATCTTATAACAATTGAAAATGTAGAATGGATGTGACTATTCCATATAAAACTCTTTTAGCAATTTTGCTATATAAGCTTATTGATGTACAAAATTCAATTCTTTAAATGCTCAAATCGTAATCTCAAACAAAATGTTGTCCTTGCTAAGTCCTTCACATTGAACTCTTTATTTAAGCAATTTATAGCTTTTAGAAGCTCTTTAGAAGTTTCAATAGTATTTGAGTAATAACCTAAAATCAATTATAGCAAATTCATTTCCAGATTTTTCATAAAAATACGTGGACAAATTAATAGCTCAACTGGTAAAAGTCGAAATTGTTAGTCTGGATATCATGTCTCGGGTTCAAACCCGGGACCTCACAGTGGTGTGCATGAGTCTCTAGTGGCAATTGCCACTTCGTCTACAACCAAAAAAAAGAGGTTATTTTTTATATCATTCCTTTAACAAATATTCACTACGACAATTATATCACATGCATTTAGAATGTTTTAGTCCATAGAGAGAGACTTATTTAATTTGATTGAGTAATCTTATCGATACCTTGAATCGTTTATTTGTCTCAAGCAAATTAAATCCTTCAAGGATTTTCATATGGAAAATATGATGTAGCACGAGCGGTCTCGTTCCAAGTGGTTAAGTGGCGGTGATCGTAACACTTGTTATTATCATGCTATATAGCCTTGAATAGAAGGCGCAAAAATAGAATCACAGCTTTAAGGGATGTCAATGGGAGATGGGTTGAAGAATAAGTAGCCTTGAAAAGCCTTGTCAACGATTTTTATCATGACCTATTCACAGAGGATAGAGTGTTTGGCACTTGGAGAGTTATTCCCTACACTTTTGGTGAGATTACTGAGCAAGAGATGCTGCAATGGGAATTGATCTCGAATAGACACTGCGAAACACAATATCATTTCTATCTCAAATGACTAAAATAATGTCATAAACGGATTCAGTAGGTGATTTTGTATAGGAATGTAAAATTTGATAACTCTTTGTGATCAAATAAGCAATAATGGAAACCAGAAAGAAGCTGAAATAGGGAGACCGGTTGTGAAACACAGCTGGGAGGGGGAGAAGACAGTAGCGAGGGAAGAAATAGAAGGAGCGTGAGGTGTGAATTTAACCAAGGAGCAAAATGTGTGTGAATTAAAAATGGGGGTGCATAAAGCAAAATCTAGAAAAGAAAGTTAAAAAAACTCATGGGCTGAAGCTAGAATTCTTTAAAGACCCATAAATACTAGAGTTTTGCTTTTCTCACTCCTCCTACTCAAAACACACCACATAAGGGTGTGAAAAGACCAAAAGGCCCTTAATGAAATGGCCAAAGCGTCTTTTTTTTTTCAAAACTTTTCACGTGTTCAAACACGGACATTCGAACAGGTTCAAATGGTCCCATTCAAGTGTGTTAAATATTGACACACACACCCTGTTGTGTGTAATTTAACCTTTTCGAATGGCACCAATTGAACAGGTTCGCATGGCCTCGTTCGAACACCCTATTTTATTTCGTTCGTATGTTGTTAACCGAGGTAACAATAATGGGCCCTCACACGACATTCACCAATTCTATTGCGTTCGTATGTAGGTGTTCGAACGTGTTCGAACAAGGTCATTTGAACTTTCATTAAACACGTCGTCCACAAGCGTTCCACGCGAGGTTATTTTCGGAATAAAATTTGTTAAGGGGTGTGTTTGAGTAGGAGGGGGAGTGGGGAGTGGGAAAGTAAAACCCTAAATACTATACTCTGAAAATCCATTTCGGCCCATACTTTTTCCATATTCTCCTACTCAGCACACACCCTCAAATCTCAAATATTTCAAAATGACCCTCATGTGGAACACACTCCCAAACCCTCTATAATACGTTTTGGACAGGTACGTACCTTAGTACCGAACATGTACGGTACTAGGGTGTGTGCAAAATTAGATGCTATGATATCAAGGTGTTACCTCAAAATTTCGACAGTACATTAAATGAAGCTTTAAATGGGGTTGACTTCACATTTAATAATGTTTTGAAAACAACATGTCAATATTCAAGCCAATTCACCATCAATTCGACAGGAAAGGTATGAAAGTGCTGGCAATGTGAATGAGCTTCGACGAGCTCAGCTCTTAAAGCAAGAAACCTTCGACAAGAGAAGGCTCAACTCTTCGACAAAGCAGGGTTCAACACTTCGCCAAACGGTTGACGACGCTTTAGTCGAAATGCAAAAATGCTAACAGATTGCAGTGGGCGATTACTTCTCCTTATTTCTAGGAGGCAGTTATTCTCTTTTCCCACGTTTTGTTTCCAAGAGTATAAATACCCTTTTGTAATAGGAAATCGGGGTCACAACATTTCACAAGAACTCTGAAAACTCAACTTCCAGACGAAAGCGAAAACGAGTGAAACAGATTCGTTGTACGTGTTTGTGAACCACTTTACTTTCAATTTTATGCAATCTTCAATTTCTCTTTACATTTATTGCAACTACTACTTTTGCTTTACTTTTAATCTCGTTCCTCGCACCATTTACTGTTCTTAAGATCGTTGAAAACACAAAAACACAAGGGCAATTGTCAAAGAGATTTTCTAGTTTGATCTCACAATCACAATATTGAAAACTAGTGATTGTTTGCTAAAAACACCAGCAAACAAATTGGCACGCCCAGTGGGACCTTTGCCATTGATTTTGTGTTTGTTCTATTCGTGCGTGTATTTGTATGCACTTGAGGAGTGGTAGAATGGTACGTACTAATTCTAACAATGCCTCTAGTTCTAACCCCGTGGTATCACAAGGGCGGGGAACAACCATGGATTCTGTAAGTGTCGCCATGGGGAATGTTGCGGGGACAATGGCCCCAGAATATCAATAATCGCTCCTACGATGTCGATGACCAATGGTGGGTCGACACAATCTATGTCTTTGCCACCAAATGTAGGACTTCCTTCTAGTCCTTATATGGCAACAGGGAAATGCTTTAGAGACACGTTTCTGCATTATGAGTCTACCACCATATCCCTTTGGTGTATATGGCATGCCTACGAAATGCCACATGTTTCGACCTTTTCTCCTCGCATGTTTCTTACGAAGCGCACTTGGTCGAAATCCTGCTGCATTAACCAATGCGTCCTTGTTGGCATTAAGACAACAAGTGGGCGAAAGTAATCATGATATGGTCAATATGCTAACCCAACAAATTGGTACTGCTTTTAATCCATTAATTCGAATACCAATACAAGTTACCAAATGTTAGCAAATCAAATGGGTAGGATTGCGATTTCTTTGGGGCTCCTACGGAAATAATAGGCAAGTACCCAATTGTGGGAATAATGCGCCCAATACCCCACAGAGAGATCGATCTTTATCGAAGCCCGTGCGATTGTAGGAGAACAACAAGGGATGGGAAACCATGTTCTGAAGTAGTTATGGTAAACCAAAACCAAAACGCGATGAAGTTGTTCGACAAGTGCAACGAAATAACGCTTGCGCTCAGATAACATAGCCACTTTGGTAGAAACCATAATGGCGCAAAATGGCCTTAACATAGGTTTACATAGGCCTAATTTCATATCACCACTGTGTGAATATGTGTTGCAAGCAGAATTGCCAAGAGGTTGGAAAATTCCCAAGTTTACTAAGTTTGGGGGTGATACCAACGAGTCTACTGTCGAACATATTGCTCGTTACATGACAGAGGCAGGGGATATAGCCCAAAATGAGAATTTGAAAATGAAATATTTTCCAAACTCTTTAACTAAGAATGCCTTTACGTGGTTTACCACATTACCCCCTGGCTCTATGTATACATGGGGGCAATTGGAAAAAGCTTTTCATGAACAATTTTATATGGGCGATCAAGATTAGTCTTAAAGAATTGGCGGTGTTCGACGTAAAATGCCCAAGCTATTGATGATTATTTAAATAGATTTAGGCTATTAAAAGCTAGGTGTTTTACACAAGTGCTCGAGCATGAGCTTGTCGAAATGCCATGCGGTGACCTTGATTATTCAATTAGAAAGAAATTGGATACTTCTCATTTGAGAGACATGGCCCAACTAGCCGATAGAGTTCGACAGTTGAAAGGCTCAAAGAGGAAAAGGCTAGAGTGAATAAATTCAATAAAAAGAAAACTCAGTTGGGTTTCATAAAAAGAGAAAATAGCCTATGTTGATGAGAGAATTCGACTTCGCATTTGGTGATGTCGAAGCAGAGAAATAGATGTGGTGAACTTAAGCTTGGTCCTCCTTATGCCTGTAAATTATTAAGGCTCATAAATGGGAATAATCCTATAGAGCCTAAAAATGATAGATTTGTGCCTAAAACGTACACTTTTGATGTTACTAAATGCGACGAAATTTTTGGTCTGTTAGTAACTGATGGCCAAATAATAGTGCCAAATGGCCTGAAAGTACCTCCTCTCGAACAGAGGAAGAAAAAGGGTTACTGTAAGTTTCATAATTTTTTGGGACATACAACTGACCGTTGTGTACTTTTCAGGGACATAGTTCAAAAGGCAATCGAAGAAGGAAGACTCAAATTTGGTGATAAAAAGAACAAAGCTCCAATGCAGATTGACGCTGATCCACTTCATCAGGCAGAAGCCATGTATGCAGAGCCAATCGAAATGAATATAAGCATGGTTGATGTGAAGATGGTAGGTGTAATACCCCAATTTTGTCCGTCCTTTTTAACCTAAGCTCATTTCAATTATCCAGCTCAACTAAATCGAAAACCGTTGTTTAAATTAGGCAGGCACGCGAATGATCGATCCTTTCGTGTGTTCTTCAATTTAATCTTCGTATTTGGATTTAGTCGTGCATATGTAGGTCTACCGAAAGTCATTTTTTCTATAAATTTGGCTTGTCTTTTCAATTAAGGCTTAAGAATACAATTCTGAGTCAGTTTTAGTGTATTTTAGTTAATGAGCTCATTTCTTCTATTTTGGGTCTCGTTTTAGCGTATTTGTCTAGTCGGGCCCGTTCTCGTCTATGTGTTTGGCTCGACTCTTTTCCTCATTATTCTTTTTTCGTGCAGTTAATTTATTTTGAGCATGTATATATATAGTGCAAAATGCCAAGAAATTCTATTTAGTTTTATTTACCATTTAAAAATGTTTAATAGTCCAAAAATGTCAAAAAAATACTATTTAATTTTTATTACAACTTAGGAGAGTCCAAAAAATACAAAAAATAATAACACAAGATATACAGAAATAAATAAATCCGAAAATTACAAAAAAATAATAAACAACAAAGCGCGTGAAGCAAAGAAAGTGGGGTTCAAAGAATTTGCTTCTCTAAGTGTTGGGCGATCCGTTGCCCACTCCAAATCTGAAAAAAATCAAAGCCCGGTCAAACTAAATTAAATGCTCTGACCTAGAATTTTAATATAAAAACAGTTTCAAGGGTCGGTCAAAGGACACGATTTTCGAGGTAAACAATACACACAAAAAACGATTAGTGGTTTTACACTGAAACCCTAATCCCAAAACGATGGTTTCTTTCTTTCTTTGAAGTTCTAAAAAGTTGTCAAAGGATCCGTGAGCAGCGGATCTAGTACAACAACAAGAAATCAAACATCCGACAACAGATCGAGACTCATTCTTTTTATTTTTCCAGAATCGATCGAAACTAAGGTTGGTAATCTTTTTTTTCCTCTGATCTCTAGCAAATTTACCATGACCAGTTCATCAGTATTTGTAATTTTGTATCATTCCTTCAAGTGGCTGCTCCAAATGTTAATCGTGGTAGTTTGATGTCTCTCAAACGAATTTATGGTGTCTATTATTCTATTGCTTACCAGAAATTTTGCAAATGAGATGGTTGTAAATGTTTCAAATATATTTATTGAGATGGTTTACATTTTGTTAAAAAACAAAAAACAAAAAACCAACTTTTGATTGTCGTCTTCTCCGGCGACGGTGACCCTCCGGTCACCTTCTCCGGCGAAACCCTCACCTCGCCACCACCAGCACAAAACCGCCTCCTTCACCGTCGCAAACCACCCCCAAAACCGACCCCCTCGTCGTCCTCTCTCTCTCTCACCGAAACGCGCCGTTCTCTCTCTCTCTCACCGAAACGTCAGCCACCAAAAACCACCACTCAACCACCGATCCCTCTCTCCCTCTCACCGAAACCACCGATCCCTCTCTCCCTCTCACCGCGAAGCACCACGCCTTCTCCCTTTCTCTCTGCTCCGTAAATTTCTCTCTCTCACTCCCAGGAATCCGGCGAGTTCCTCGCCACTAATCTCGCCCTCACCGTGAGATCAGGCGGAAATTTCGCCAGGAGCTTCTCCTTCTCTTTCTGGTTACGGCGCAGCAATGGATGGCACAAGGGGGAAGGAGTTTTTTAGGTTTTTTTAGTTTTGGGCCTATATGGGTCTCTAAAATCATTTATTTTTTTTAATTTATCAGATTACTATTTGTACCCGTGAATTAACGCATACAACCTCCCTCACTTAAGCCCAGTTTCGCATACTGGGCTCCCATATGCGAACTGGGCTTGCTTTATACACCCCCTGTTTAGCTATACCACTCCCCGTAACTAATAACACCCCCATTTTGCAATTTTCACCTTTTTCTCGTTTTTTTAATTCTTTTAACTCAAACATGTTTCATTAAATCAAAAACTTTGTTAGTAGTCTTGCGAAGCCTTTGCTTGCATGATTATTAACAATGAGGAACTAGTGGTGATCACTTGGAGCCTTTGCTCAACTGATCATCATGAATGCCTAATTTTTCTAAAAACTTTCAATAAATCAAAAAACTTTGTTAATGGTTTTGCAAAGCCTCTGCTTGCATAATCATTAACAATGAGGAACTAGTGGTGATCACTTGGAGCCTTTGCTCAATTGATCATCATGAACGCCTAATTTTCCTAAAGACTTTAAATAAATCGAAAAACTTTGCTAGCGATCCTGCGAAGCCTCTGCTCGCATAATCATTAACAATGGGGAACTAGTGGTGATCACTTGGAGCCTTTGCTCAATTGATCATCATGAACGCCTAATTTTCCTAAAAAACTTTTCATTAAATCAAAAAACTTTGATATTGGTCCTGCGAAGCCTTTGCTTGCATGATCATCAACAATGGGGTGCTAATGATGGTCACTTGGAGCCTTCGCTCAATTGATCACCATGAAAGCTCAGTTTTCATAATTAAACAAAATAAAAATAAAAAAACCTAGAACTACGTAGCTTTGAATTCTCCATCGCACCTGGAGATACGTAGGAGCGGATCCCCTCCGTCAAGCACAATAAACTAAAAACATTTTCCCTTCAAAAAACCAAAGCGGCTAACTCTCGTCGAGCGCCGCAAATAAAACTTTCATTAAACCGAGAGGCAAATTTAAGCATTTTTCAAATCAACACTTAAAATCACACGATTAATTAAAGGTTCCCTTTCAGTAGAAAGGAGGTGTGGGGTGCTAATACCTTCCCATGCCTAACCGACCCCCCGAACCCAAATCTTCCGGTTTTCCAAAAGACCATTTGCCTTCCCAAAAAGGTTTTTCTTCAATATTTTCCTTATAAAAAATATTGGTGGCAACTTCATTGTCTTAAAAAGTTGTAAAAGAATAAAAACCCCTCGGGGACTTTTTCGGGCGCAACAGCTGGCGACTTCACTGGGGACTAAAAGAAAATTTTTCAAAAAGAGGGTCGAGCCTAATTAATTAAATATGTGATTTGTGTGTTTGATTCGAATATCTTGTTTTGCCTCTATTCTTCTTCTTTTTCATACAAGCATCGTTGCATTCATATGCATTTGCTTCTTCCTCTGCTATGATTGTTTTCCCTCTTATCTTCTTTGCTTGTATGCTTAGTTCCTCCGTACATTCCCACCTTCTTGGCTCCCTTTCTTGAGGTAAGCAATGTAATTGGTTGTTGTTGAAACTCTAGGCTGGCTTGTTTGATATTAAACCCTAGGGTAGACAACATGTTATTTTTCGCTTTTGTCTGGACTGGTCTGGGTTTTCATTTGCAGGTGGTGGAAGGATAGTTATTTCTAAGTATCGTGCCCTCAGCACACACTTCACACCCTATACTTGTGAGCGTTGAGTGGGGCCTAAAACCCAGGTCCGGACTAAAACCTAGGAGTGGGAGCGACTAGTGGATCGCCATTCGTAGACCTTTGTCCAGTATGGCTCTCATGAAAGTTCCGCCCAAGAGTACGCTTTGTCATGATGCCTCACACTTCGGTAGCTTTCTACGATTGTGGGTGTTATCATGAGGAAGACTTTAGCTCTTGGTTGCCATTGTGAGGAAGTGATTAGAACTTACATGGGAGGATTACCCTTTTAAATCGACTTTAGACCCTAGGATTCCCACCATTCGTAGGACACGGGGCACACCTTTGTTTGTTGCATTTAGCTTAAGCATTCCTTTTTCTCAAACTCCATTTCAAAAGTTGTAGAAAGTAATTTTTCTTTTTTGCCTCATAAACACCTACATGAGGTGGCATGCAGCGTATATCTTCGAAAATATTCAAAAGTATCACCAATTAAACCTCATTTTATTACCATTTTTCCATGTCATTTCGCATCCACATCATTTCGCATTCAAATCATTCTGCACCATTGCATTTGCATCTAACAAAATCTTGAAAAAGGAAAAAACTTTCGTCATTTGCATTCTTCATGCATTAAAGCATTGCATTGCATTCATTATTCATTCCTGTGTTCATAAGCGTGTTCCGTCAACAGAAAATCAGGCAAGCTGGTTAGACATCGCTATTTGACGCGTCTGCAAGCAAGGAACATGGACAACAATCAAGGCGACGCTGATCAGGGTAATCCACTGCCACATCAGAATGCCGAAATTCCCGGAGATCCAAATCCTAATGGTCAGGGTCAGCATGGTCAGAATCAAGGGAATCAAGTCCTTCAAGCTGAGATGGAAATCATAAAAGCTCAAATGGCGAGAGTCATAAGGTCTTGAGTGCCTTGAGAAATGTTGGTACTACCGGTGAAGCTCTGCTTTGTTGGGGTGGACAACCTCCTCCGCCTCCCGGGTCGGGGATCCTCAAGCCCTTCAAATGGTGCAATGGCCTCCCTTCGGTCTCCCACTAGGCTACACGCCTCCTGCTGGCGACACAAAATCCCGGAGAGATCCTCCAAGAACCGCGGGCAAGCTCGGCCGGCGTAATTGCGAATGAAGTTGGAACGGGGCGCCTCAAGCCCGGATCCGATCCCAATCCCTGCTTCGCCTCCGGAACTCCGGCGGGTTTCAATTGGCCAATGACGGTCCATCCCCAAGTTCGGGACCAATCCTCGAATACAATTCACTCACGTGACCCACATCGTGAACCCGTACCGTAGTGACGATGAATAATCCTCATTACGGTGTGAATGGTTTCCTCAGAATTACCTCTACCAAAACCGTAAGTCGATGATCGGATGCTAGAGGAGAGACTAAGAGTCATGAGAAGGAGCGAGTTCACGGGCGAGAAATGCCCATGAGCCGTGTTTTCGTCCCTAATCTAGTCTTGCCTCCCAAATTCAAAGCGCCAATTTTTGATAAATACAGAGGACGACTTGCCCGATCGGTCATGTGACAATGTATCGCTTAGGAAAATGACCGCCTATGCCCGGATGATAACTTTGATGATGCATCGCTTTCAAGAAAGCTTAGCTGGGCTCCTGACGATCGTACATGCAATTGGAGCCAACCAATATCCATTCTTTGGAAGGACATGGCGGATGCTTTTATGCGTCAATACCGAGACAACAATGATTTGGCTCCTGATAGGACTCAACTACAATGCATGTCTAAGAGAGATAACGAGTCGTTCAAGGAATACGCTCGGAGGTGGAGAAGCCTCACATTTGCTCAAGTAAAACCTCCTCTCATTGGACAAAGAAATGGTCCACATGTTTATGGAGACCGCTTCTGCGGTGTATTATGATAGGTTGGTTGGCGGCGTAGCCTCGAATTTCTCTCGAAATGGTCGTCCACAGGGAAAGAGTAGAGAACGGCATGCGCAACGGAAGAATAGCTCATGGCCCAACACCTCCTTCCAATCGAAAAAAAGCCTTTTCTCGGACCCTACAAGAAGAAAGAGGTGAAACCAATGCGATTATCGGGGCCAGTGGTCCATCACACAGTAATCCTCCGCAAGCTATTCCATTGCCTTCTCAAGCACTGCCTGCACAACCGTTTCAATCAAACTATCAGTACCGGAACTATAATGAAAGGAAGCCTGTTGTCTTCGATCCTATTCCCATGACCTACACGGACTTGTTTAATTATCTCATCACCAACAAAATAATCAACACTCGTCAGATGAAGCCGTACCAACCTCCCTATCCTAGGGGATACAACGCAAATGCTACATGCGCCTTTCATTCTGGGGCAGTAGGTCATGTGGTGGAGGATTGTAAAGCATTCAAGTATGTGGTGCAAGAATTACTTGATGCAAAGACTATATCATTTCAACAACCCAATGTAACCACCAGTCCGTTGCTGAACCCTGACCAGGTTAATGTGGTTGAAGAAGGATCAAGCTCGAGTGGTCGTGTTTGTCAACTTGTGCGCCGCTATCTTTGTTGGAGAGAAGCTCCAAAACTGGGAGACCATGGATTTCCCCGTATTTTTCAATTTAAAGTAATTTTCATTGTAATGTAGATTCCTCGGCTCTGCCCAAGGCCTTGGAACATTTCATTTGGGCACACATGTTTTTGTCAAGACTCATCAATCAATAAAATGTCATTTTGAATTTTCAATAAAATTTCTGTCTTCATCTTTCGTTTGTGTGTCTCTTCTTTGTCTTTATTCGCCACTCCATTTTAATGCAGATCAAAAATAATCTCTGAAAATAATAATGCCCATAACTCATACTGTGACTTTGATTACCCGGTTAATCAAGCCGAGGGAGACGTTTGGGATACTCCTCCGGAAATCATAAGAATGGTAGAGCAAGAAGAAAAGGTCATTGAGCCCCATGGGGAATCCACAGAAATAATCAATCTGGGTACTGAGAAAGACAGAAAAGAGGTCAAGGTTGGTGCTGCGATGGAGGATAAAGAGCGCAAAAGTTGATTCACTTTCACGCTTGACTATATTGGCGTATTCGCCGGACTTATCGTGACATGCCGGATTAGTACGATATTGTTGAACACAGATTGCCGTGAAATCGTAATGTCCCAGTAAAGCGTAAGTTGAGGCGAATGAAGCTCAAATGTCTTTGAAAATCGGGGATGAGGTCAAGAAACAGTTTGATGCGAGGATTCTTAGTCGTGGCAAAATATCCCGAGTGGGTAGCAAATATCGTTCCAGCCTCCAAGAAGGATGGGAAGGTCGAATGTGCGTCGACTACGAGATCCGAATCGTGCTAGTCCCAAAGATGATTTTCTCCTTCAAAAAAACAAACAAAAAAAAAAAAACAAAAAAAATAAAAAAAGGGAAGAGGGCAAATATATAGGAGTAAATAAATTATTGTCCTTGAGTTAATTTTTTTGAGAAAACGAGCAATCGTGATTTGAAATAAAGTTCGACCATCTTCCTATATTCTCGAAAAAAAAACTGTGCTACCCACCTCAAATATCAAAAAAGATGCATCACTTTTTATCAAGCTCACCCGAGCCAAAAAATCAAAAAAAGAAAAAATCAAAGAAAAAATCAAAGAAAAGAAAAAAGAAAAAGGGATTTAAAAATGAAAATCCCAAAAATACAAAAGAAATGTAAGTGGTGAGCTGATACACGTTACCACAAAACACAAGAGATCATTGTCTCAATAAACTGCAAATACTTCCTTTTGACCTCGGCATCCCGCCCTCCACCAACCCTTAGCCAGGAATAAAACTTCCAAACACCTCATCAAGCCAAATAAACCATCATAAATCATCAAACGTCAGCCAACGCCGAATAAAAATCATCCTACCATTAGCTTCAAACACTTCATTAAACCCAATCATCCTTCCTCCACAAAAACCCACAATCTCCAAAAATCCATTCCGATCAATGATCGATTGCTTTTGTTTTCTCAGAGCTTTAGCTTTAGGACAAATAAGTTTATTTACTTAAATATGTTTGTCAAAAAAAAAAATCTCAAAAAAAAAGGAGAAAGAAAAATCAAAAGGTGCACACTCCAATTCATCGAGTTTACATCGGGCAAAGTTCTAGAGATCACCAAGTGGGTTGAAGTCGCCTCATATTCAAGTATAACTTGATTCGGTGGTTGCCAAGTTTGTCAAGAAAGATCCGATCTGCCAGTTACGGTCTTCCCAACAAAATCATCGTTGATAATGGCAACAACTTGAACAGCAGAATGATGAAGGACCTATGTGCTGAGTTCAAGATTCAGCATCACAATTCATCCCCGTACCGTCCCAAGATGAATGGGGCAGTTGAAGCGGCCAACAAGAATATCAAGAGAATAGTGCAGAAAATGGTGGTAACCTACAAAGACTGGCACAAAATGCTTCCTTTCACTTTGCATGGCTATCGTACCTCGGTGCGTACATCGACTGGGGCAACCCCTACTCACTGGTTTACGGGTCGGAGGCAGTCCTCCCCATTGAAGTTGAAATACCATCTCTGCGCGTGTTAATGGAGACAGAACTTGATGAAGCGAGTGGGTTCGATCCGTCTTGACCATTTGAACCTCATTGACGAAACGGTGGTCGCAATGTGTCATGGATGCGGTTGTACCAACAGAGGATGATAAGGGCTTTTGACAAAAGAGTCCGTCCTCGTGAATTCCAAGAAGGAGACCTTGTACTCAAGCAGATCTTGCCAATACAGACGGACCCCAAGGGCAAATGGGCTCCCAAATACGAGGGACCTTATGTGGTTGTTATACCCCAATTTTGTCCGTCTTCATTTCCTCGCTTTAGTCGTTTATTTTTAGTAAGGGCGTGTTTCGGAGTCGCATGATTACAAGAATTATCAGTGTAGAGTCTCGGTTACCAATCCAAACCAATTCCAGTCACTCCGTTCAGCGAAACTCGAAATACCATTGTTTAAATTAAGCATGCGCGCGAATGATCGATCTTCTCGGGCGTTCTTCAATTTAATTATCTGTATTTGAGTTTAGTCGTATGTGAGCAGGTCCACCTAAAGCCATTTTTCTCAAATTTGGTTTAAATTCAGGCTAATGCGATTCCGAGTTAACTGTGGGGTTTGTAGTTAACACGCCCATTTTTGGTTTAGTTTTAGCGTATTTGTCGAGTCCGGCCCGTCCTCGTCTTTGTATTTGGCCTGACTCCTTTTTCTTATTGTTTTATTCGTATTTTGTTTATTTAACTTATTTAAGCATATATACAGCCCAAAAATGTCAAAAAAATTCTATTTAGTTTAATTTACAACTTAAGATCACTTAATAGTCCAAAAAGTCCAAAAATACAAAAAATGATAATATAAAAAATACAAAGAATATAAAAAACAAAAATTAAATAAATGAAAGCGAAGATCGAATCTCAAGAGTGCATTCTTGCTCTCCCAAGACTACTTAGCGAGCCCACATTATCAGATCTGCAAAAGCCCAAAAACAACCATTAATGCTAAAACCTAATTTCTACCTATAAATAAGCGGCTAGCCTAGAGTCTAAAACACACAGAAAGGAAGGCAGAAAACCACTGCTAAAATCACCCAAAAATAGGATTAGGGTTTCACATCGAAACCCTAATCCACTAAACACAATTCTAAGGTTTCTTTGATCTGGAGAAAGAAGCGATGAGCGATCAAGCGAACACAACGGTGCGGTGTATAGTCACGTTAACAAGCAATTTTGGAGACTAATCGGCCCGGAGTGCGAGTTGGTATTTTATCATAGACTCAAAGAAAATTATTACTATGTGTCCAGAGGTACAAATTATAGTGTCTGTTGTTGTTCTTTTACTCTCTCAGATTACTAAAATTTGCTCATAATATGATAGGTCCTTGCCTTATTTCTTTTGCAAAATAGTTTACACTTAAAAAAACATAAACAACAAAGAACGAGTACCGAACCATGGGCGAAGTAGCATGTCCGTTTTTTTATCTTTCAAAATAGAGTCAGGGCAGATTAAGCTCTATATTGTTAAATTCTTTTTCTTCCGGGAACAGATTTAATGGTAATGTTTCAGAAATATGATGAAGCTTGATAACTCCAATTAAAAATGCCTCAGTTTGTTTAAGAAAATCAGATCCAGTATAAGTTCAGAACAAGCATAACCTTCAAATCAAATCATAGATAGAATAGAGGAAATAACATAGGGAAGAAAAATTCAGACTAGAGAAGGCTAAAAAATATACAAACAGAACTGAAAAAAACAAAGAAAGCAGCTTTCCACCACCACCCACGGTGGCTCCGGTCGTCTTCTCCGGTTGTCTCTCCACCATGAACTCCGGCCACCCAAACCGAAACTCCCCCCCTCAAAACCGAGCCACACCAACTCGAAATCACCATCGCGAGCCATCTCCTCCCTCCGTTCGCGTCACCTTCGCAGTCACCAGCGACGAAACCACTCCCTCCTTCTTACCCAGAAACCGGTCGTCTTCTCTCTCCCAAAAAATTCCAGTTACACGCGGCCTCCCTCTCTCTTCAGGCAGCAGCGAAAATCTCGACGAAACCACTCCCTCCTTTGCTGCGGCGCCGAACAATCAGGGAAGAGGGGAATTGGTTTTAGGGTTTCTGTTCTTCTGGTTTTGGGCTTACATAAGGTCTTTTGTTTTATTTTTTTAAATATTCAGCACGTTGTTTGCACCCCCTTATTCACGCGCACACCTCCCCCCACTTAAGCCCAGTTTCGCATACTGGGCTCCCATATGCGAACTGGGCTTCCTTTTTACACCCCCTATTATTTATACATACCCCTGCGACTAATAAAACCCCAATTTACTACGTTCACCCCATGTTTCACTTTTTAATTCTTTTCCAACGCAAACGTAAATAATTTTTCCCGCGAAATTAAATAAACTATTTATCTCTAAAAAATAAACGGCTAAGTCGGTTGTACAATCGGGTTAGTCATTATTTTTGGGCCAATGAGCTGTACAGTTCAGTAACCCTACAAACTTAATACGAGTAAACTATTTTTCCCAAAAATGGGGGACTAAGTCGGTTGTACAACCGGTTAGTCGTTTCTAGAACTAATGGGTCAGATTCAGGGAGTTCTAGAATACCTATTCTAAAATCAACCCACCTCATACCAAATCACTTTCTTTCAAAAACTCTAAAATTATTTTCAAAAGCGAGGACTAAGTCGGTTGTACAATCGGGTTAGTCCGCGTCCTAGAATCGATGAGTCATGCATGATTCAAGGAATCCTAGGACCCCGCACTAAAAACACCAACCCATAAACATTTTCGGGAAGAACTACGTAGCTTTGATTCCTCCATTGCATCCGAGGTGCGTAGGAGCAAGACTCAACTCTTGTCAAGTACTAAAAACCAAAAACTTAAATAAGTCTTTTTAAAAGGGTAATTATTAAATAAATCTTAAGTAATTAGACAATGGATGTCGTGGGGTGCTAATACCTTCCCCACACATAACGACTCCCGAACCCTAACAATGCCTTGTCCTAAAACTTAAAGGGATTTTCCGAATTTGCCCTTAAACTAGAATTTCGGTGGCGGCTTCCTAAGAACCTTTCGAAGAATCCTTTCCCGGATTTTTCGGTCGCTACAGCTGGCGACTTCACTGGGGACTTATTTTTTTAGAGAGTCAAAACCTAGTCTAATTATTTAGGATTAACTTAATTTTTACCCTTCCCTTTATTTATTTGTTTATTTATTATTATTATTCTTTGCATATTATATTTTTATGTTATATATAAACCATAGGATAGAAGACGATATTTGTATATATGTTTGTTTGTCTGTTTGCAACTTTGGGTTTGTCTTTAATTGCTCCTACACACACTACACCTATACACATCACACACCTGTGAGAAAAGTCCTCTACCCGGACTTGAGTGCAAACCTAAGTTAGAACGAGATTGTGTAGTGATGGCTCATGGGGGCGTGCCTCGTTGGGTGGTCATGAAAATCTCACCTAGAGTTTGATTCTTTTTAAGGATGCTATCCTTCTAATAGCTTTGCCTATTGTTGGGGTCGATATTCTTGACTGAGGGTCCTTGGCTCTAGGGACCATGTGTAGGATTCTTTAGAACCATCCTTGTGAGGTTCACTATAAAAGAAACCTTAGACCCACTCCATAGGATACCTTTCTAGGGTCACAAAGGAGCTTTATACCCTTGCATTCAAACAAATATTTATGCATACTGTCTTTTATCAAAAAATCAAAAACAACCAAAAATCAAATTATTTTTTTACTACTTTTTCAGAAAAGATACCACATGCATACAAAGAAATAAACATCTCTTTGTTGCATGCACTTTGATGATCAGTTAGGAATTAAAATCTTTACCTTGGAGAGAAGCTGCATTGTTGAAGTCAAAATTAAATTTTGTACTTTACTCTCCAATGAAAAGTTTATAATTCCCCGACATGACGAATAAAATCATATATTATCATTTCATACACACACATCACATTCGCATTTCACATACATTCACTCGTTCATTCGCATTCTCATTTCATGCGCATTCATTCATTTGCATACTTACATCATGCATTATAAAAACGAAAAAAAACATAATTTTGAGAGAAAATTGTGATGAGAGGTGAGGCATTCTTGTGAGATAAATAATTCTTTTGAAAGAGTTTAGTCATACTTCGTTGCAAGCTCAGGGTGTTTCAAGTCACTTAGTTTTTCAAATTTTTAGCTCGCTCACATTTTAACCAAACGTTGCATCTCTTCCATCCCATGATAAATGACCGAAATGCCCATCAAAAATTTCTATCATGTTTTAAATGTTAACTCTCTATGAAGCATTTGTGTAGTGACGGGGGTAACATGTGTGTTTATTTTTGTCCGAGTCGGTTAAGCGTCCTACCTTACCATCATCCCCACAAAAGTCTAATCCCACCCCGACCACCCATAAAGTACATACTCCCACATCAAGACACATAGTTGGCGTTTACGATTGGTTCCCTAGTGAAATAACACTTGAGGCCCTCACACTGGGCAAATTTGTGATCTCTAAAATACCTTGTCGACGTTGTATTCCCTTGGTGCAAGTCCTTTACAAAAATTCAAAAAGGCCCAAGTAGGTTGAAAACTCGTAAGAGCGGCCTAAGCAAAAATTAGGGCATAAAAAAATAAAGAAAAGAGCAAATATTTAGTAAATAAGTAAATTATTGTCCTTAAGTTAATTTTTGAGAAAACTAGCAATCATGTTCTCAAATGAAGTTGAACCATCTTCCCATATCCTCAAAAATCCTTTGCCACCCACCTTAAGCCAAAAATCCCAAAATCTCCCAATCACCCTAGACAAGGATCAATTCCACATAAAAATGGTGTATCATTTTTATTAAGTCACTCATTTCGAAAGAAAGAAAAAGAAAAGAAAAATCAAAAAAAGCTCAAATCCAAAATGAGGATCGAAAAACCACGAAAAAGCAAAAGTGGTACAATTATGAGCTGATACTTCTTACCATTAAATGCATAAGAAATCCTTGTCTAAAATAAATCCTCAAACACTTCCTTTAACCTCAATATCCTCCATAAACCCTTAGCCACGTTAAAATCCTAAACAAGTCCATCCAACCGTGAGGCACATCAATTACTCAATAAAATCTCAAACACTCCTTTGAGCCTAAAAACCATGTCCTTCATAAATCATCACCCATTAGCCAAGTTACATCACCAAATCATTTGTCCCATCAATCATCAAACACCTCTTTGAGCCCAATTATCCCTTCCTTCATAAATCATTAACCACCGCCACATTACAACCCTCTGAGAGTTCATTCCGATCATTGATGATTGCTTTTGTTTTCTCAAAGTTTTAATTTCAGACAAGTAAGTTTATTTATTTATAATATGTTTGCTCAAAAAAAAGATATCTCAAAAAAAAAAAAACTCAAAAGAAAAGAAAAATCAAAAGGCTTGCACCACTAGATTCATTCAAGTTACTGATTATACTAAGACAAGGTCTAGTGATCACCAAGTGTAGTTTTCATCATAGCAAACTCAAGATTATTGTAGTCAGAGAGTCATAACCAAAAGTTTATACTAGGATCGTCACCTAGATCCTAAAGTGGGGCATCCTTTCGCCATCTATTCCATTTGAACTTGGGAAATTTGTGCAGTGTCATACCACACCCACTGTATTGCCATACCGCACAAACTCCAAAAACCCATTACCTTAACTCCGTCGCTTCCACAACCTCACCAAAACAACCGCCCGAATTCCTCAGTTATCAAGTGGGGCAACCTGTCACCCTTTCACTCCACCTACAAATGGGGACATTCACCATACACCCATCTTATCCCCTTGTTATATCCACATCAACAAAACCATACCGGGGCAATTTCTCAACTCATTACCCTATATGTTGCTACTCTAGTCGGGGCAACCAAACTCTAGGGGTTGAGACAACATCTCCTACTGGCCACCTTTCATTCCAGAGCCAATGCATTCCCAACTCATCATCTTCTACACCCCTAGCTTGTCACCACTAGACAGGGGCAGACACTCACCGTCATCGAAACTAAATTGGGGCAGTCCTACATTCCTTGGCTTGGGAAAACCTACCTTTCATGACCTTGACAAAGACCGGTCAGTCATTCACCCCTTTATGTGCCACAAATGCCCACACCCTAGGTCTTTAGAACCCCAAGTTAACTGACTCATTCATCTATATTCGCACTACTATACATCTTCACAAAACAATGCTTCAGAGAGAGAAAACACAAGTTGATCATATGATGTTGGAAATCCACTTATCTAGCTGTGTGGGCCAAAACTTCGGTCATCATGGGGCATCAAAAT
The DNA here is from genome assembly GCA_020916435.1 of Oxytropis ochrocephala. NCBI lineage: Eukaryota > Viridiplantae > Streptophyta > Magnoliopsida > Fabales > Fabaceae > Oxytropis > Oxytropis ochrocephala. Next base: position 73,348,932 of record CM037094.1, on the reverse strand, counting down.
GAAAGAGAAAAATGAGTGAGCTTGCAAATACTTTTTCACATCAGTGTCTGTAAATAACAACATTGAGATTGTCGAAGTATTGAATCAAAACTATTTTTTTTTTTCAAAGAATGATCAATATTCACCTCTCTTGCTCTCGCATCTAAAGTCTCACATCTCATCATTACCAAAAATGTTTCTATACCCCAATCACTCATATCATATCATATCATATCATATCATATCATATCATGTCATATCATATCATATCATATCATATCATATCATATCATATCATATCATCACCTCATGCACCATAGCATTTGCACCCGAGCATTTCATTCGCATCATATTCACATTCGGCATTCATCATTTTTCAAAAAAAAAAAAAAAAAAAAAGCAATAAGCAAAAAAAAAAGGAAAGTCATTCCACATCCTACGGATACCAATCATTGCTTGCACCATTAATTGCTTCATCAAACGTAGATTGGTTTTCCCTTTCTCGGTAGATGCATTTGTTAGGTGTGCTCGGAAAAACAACGATCACTGTTAGTCCCTATTTTGTTCCTCTAATATCAAAGCCCTAAGCGTTGATCCCGTATCGCATCACAGATCACCAAGCTGATCCCAGACCCCGAGTGGTCCTTCAGAGCACTACGCTCCTTCAGTGCCCTAAGTGGCCCAGGTCGCAAACGTAGGAGTCGAGCCCGGCGGACCTTCCGACCCGCGTGGTCCTTCGGACTAGTTGTGTCGGCCTAAGACACGCAGTGTCGTCCTTCATGGTCAACATATCGATTCTAGACCGATCTTGACCCATCATGGCCGCTTCAGTATAAAGGCCCCTCGCATCGCTTTAATTAGTACCGTAGCTAATTGCGCTCCTTCAGACCACGATGGTCCTTCAATTAAGGCCTAGGCAGCCTTTCCGGACCTTAAGTGGTCCTTCAGAGCCTTGTCGCTCCTTCGGACCTCTGAGTGGTCCTTCGAGCCTTAGTCTCCTTCAGGTCCTTGTTGACCCTTCGTTCAACTCTCTGTTAATCGCCAAGCATTAACCACTCCCTCTTATCTCTCAAACCTTCCACTTCCCCCTTAAACGGACAAAATTAGCGTCTATCTTATCTTTATTTCTATTTTTACTACGAAAGTTCTAGAGCTCAGCACTTTCTAGTAAAATATTAATAAAGAGGGGCAGCTGTTATACCCCAATTTTGTCCGTCTTCATTTCCTCGCTTTAGTCGTTTATTTTTAGTAAGGGCGTGTTTCGGAGTCGCATGATTACAAGAATTATCGAGTAGAGTCTCGGTTACCAATCCAAACCAATTCCAGTCCTCTCAGTTCAAATAAACTCGAAATACCATTGTTTAAATTAAGCATGCGCGCGAATGATCGATCTTCTCAGGCGTTCTTCTTCAATTTAATTATCTCAGTATTTGAGTTTAGTCGTATGTGAGCGAGTCCACCTAAAGCCATTTTTCTCAAATTTGGTTTAAATTCAAAGCTAATGCGATTCCGAGTTAATCTGTGGGGTTTGTAGTTAACACGCCCATTTTTGGTTTAGTTTTAGCGTATTTGTCGAGTCCGGCCCGTCCTCGCTTTTTTGTATTTGGCCCGACTCCTTTTCTTATTGTTTTATTCGTATTTTGTTTATTTAACTTATTTAAGCATATATACAGCCCAAAAATGTCAAAAAAATTCTATTTAGTTTAATTTACAACTTAAGATCACTTAATAGTCCAAAAGTCCAAAAATACAAAAATGATAATATAAAAATACAAAGAATATAAAAACAAAAATTAAATAAATGAGCAAAGATCGGAATCTCTGGGTCCTGTTTCTTGCTCTCCAAGACTACTTAGCGTGCCCACATTATCGATCTCGCAAAAGCCCAAAACAACCATTAATGCTAAAACCTAATTTCTACCTATAAATAAGCGGCTAGCCTAGAGTCTAAAACACACAGAAAGGAAGGCAGAAAACCACTGCTAAAATCACCCAAAAATAGGATTAGGGTTTCACATCGAAACCCTAATCCACTAAACACAATTCTAAGGTTTCTTTGATCTGGAGAAAGAAGCAGTAGCAGTCAAGCGAACACAACGGTAGCAGGTATAGTCACGTTAACAAGCAATTTTGGAGACTAATCAGAAGCCGGAGTGCAGGTTGGTATTTTATCATAGACTCAAAGAAAATTATTACTATGTGTTCAGAGGTACAAATTATAGGGTCTGTTGTTGTTCTTTTAACTCTCAGATTACTAAAATTTGCTCATAATATGATAGGTCCTTGCCTTATTTCTTTTGCAAAATAGTTTACACTTAAAAAAACATAAACAACAAAGAACGAGTACCGAACCATGGGCGAAGTAGCATGTCCGTTTTTTTTATCTTTCAAAATAGAGTCAGGGCAGATTAAGCTCTATATTGTTAAATTCTTTTCTTTCCGAACAGTTTAATGGTAATGTTTCAGAAATATGATGAAGCTTGATAACTCCAATTAAAAATGCCTCAGTTTGTTTAAGAAAATCAGATCCAGTATAAGTTCAGAACAAGCATAACCTTCAAATCAAATCATAGATAGAATAGAGGAAATAACATAGGGAAGAAAATTCGGACTAGAGAAGGCTAAAAATATACAAACAGAATCAAAAAAAACAAAGAAAGCGACTTTTCCACCACCACCCACGGTGGCTCCTGGTCGTCTTCTCCGGGTTGTCTCTCCACCATGAACTCCGGCCACCCAAACCAAACTCCCCCAAAACCGAGCCACACCAACTCGAAATCACCATCGCGAGCCATCTCCTCCTCCGTTCGCGTCACCTTCGCAGTCACCAATGACGAAACCACTCCCCTCCTTCTTACCTGCAAACCCGGTCGTCTTCTCTCCCCCAAAAATTCCAGCTTACACGCGGCCTCCTCTCTTGAGCAAAGAAAAAAATCTCGACGAAACCACTCCCTCCTCCTTTCTTACACCGAACAATCAGGGAAGAGGGGAATTGGTTTTAGGGTTTCTGTTCTTCTGGTTTTGGGCTTACATAAGGTCTTTTGTTTTATTTTTTTAAATATTCAGCACGTTGTTTGCACCCCCTTATTCACGCCAAGACACCCCCCACTTAGCCCGCCGCATATTGGGCTCCCATATGCGAACTGGGCTTCCTTTTTACACCCCCTATTATTTATACATACCCCTGCGACTAATAAAACCCCAATTTACTACGTTCACCCCATGTTTCACTTTTTAATTCTTTTCCAACGCAAACGTAAATAATTTTTCCCGCGAAATTAAATAAACTATTTATCTCTAAAAAATAAACGGCTAAGTCGGTTGTACAATCCAAGTTAGTCATTATTTTTTAGGCCAATGAGTCATGCAGTTCAAGAACCTACAAACTTAATACGAGTAAACTATTTTTCCCAAAAATGGGGACTAAGTCGGTTGTACAACCGGTTAGTCGTCGCGTTCTAGAACTAATGGGCTGTACAGTTCAGGAGTTCTAGAATACCTATTCTAAAATCAACCCACCTCATACCAAATCACTTTCTTTCAAAAACTCTAAAATTATTTTCAAAAAGCAGGGGACTAAGTCGGTTGTACAATCGGGTTAGTCCAAGCGTCCTAGAAATCGATGAGTACATGCAGTTCAAGGAATCCTAGGACCCCTGCACTAAAAAACACCAACCCATAAACATTTTCAGGAAGAACTACGTAGCTTTGATTCCTCCATTGCATCCGGAGGTACGTAGGAGCAAGACTCAACTCTTGTCAAGTACTAAAAACCAAAAACTTAAATAAGTCTTTTTAAAAGGGTAATTATTAAATAAATCTTAAGTAATTAGACAATGGATGTCGTGGGGTGCTAATACCTTCCCCACACATAACGACTCCCGAACCCTAACAATGCCTTGTCCTAAAACTTAAAGGGATTTTCCGAATTTGCCCTTAAACTAGAATTTCGGTGGCGGCTTCCTAAGAACCTTTCGAAGAATCCTTTCCCGGATTTTTCGGTCGCTACCCGTCTTGACCAGTTGAACCTCATTGACGAGAAACGGGTGGCTGCAATGTGTCATGGACAGTTGTACCAACAGAGGATGATAAGGGCTTTTGACAAAAGAGTCCGTCCTCGTGAATTCCAAGAAGGAGACCTTGTACTCAAGCAGATCTTGCCAATACAGACGGACCCCAAGGGCAAATGGGCTCCCAAATACGAGGGACCTTATGTGGTGAAGAAGGCATTTTCAGGAGGAGCCCTAATCCTGGCAAACATGGACGGAGATGAGATTCCAAATCCAGTGAACTCAGATGTGGTCAAGAAGTATTATGCCTAGAAAAATAAACAAAAAAAGAGAAAGATAAGCCAAGGAAAAATTAGCTTGCTAGGTTGAAAACCCGTAAAGGGCGGCCTAGGCAAAATCAGAGCGACCCGGTGGATTGAAAACCCGCAAAGGGCGATCCAGGCAAAAATTAGGGTCAGAAAACTTGGGCTTGAGAAAAGGAAAGGCAATCAAGACTCCCAAAGGTTTGGATAAGAGGGTAATCGAGTTATGAGTATGGACGGCGGGCACCGTTACTTCAGAGATGAAATCACGAGATCTGTTCCTTTCTCTTGTATTTTCTCAGTTTAAAAGAAAGATTGTAATGCACTTTCAATTGGCGTGACTTTCTGCACGTCCAATTTCTATATCAATAAAAGTCCAACTTTTCTTTCATATGTGTGCTTTTTCGTGTCACTTTGCTTTCATCTATTCATCTCTTTCAAAATGATAATTTTTATGATTGATGAAATTGATTTACAAAACATGTGCACATTCAAGAGCATTACAGATCATTACGAAATCTTTGAAAAATACAGAAAGAAATGATTTCCCAGTGAGTAAAGTTGCAAAAAAAAGAAGAGACAAAACAAGCATAACAAATCGCTCGCAATCCTCACGTGATCATCGTCCCAGACACGGCCACCGTCCGTGCAGATCGACTTAACCAAAGAAAAAAGAGCGCCAAAAACAAATAAGCAAAAAAGGCATTTTAAAAAAAAAAAAAAAAAAAAAACGTGCATAGGCGGAACACAACAGGACACAACATCTTCATATCATTCATCATTCTCATGTCATCCATACCATTCATCACTCCATGGCATCAAACAGTAGTGCACTACACTTTCAAATTCGCATCTCAGAAGAGCGAAAGAATAATCAAACAGAAGAAACATCCCACCAAAATCAATCATTGCATCCATGCACCCAAATACCCAAGTGCATGCATTTCATGCACCATCCAAGAGAAAAGTTACTTCGGACCAGAGAGTCCCAAAAAATCCCATTTTTAGAAAATCTCCATCAGCACAGAGTTCGTAAACTCCATCAAACCAGAGTTCGTAAACTCCATCAATCCAGAGTTCGTAAACTCCATCAATCCAGAGTTCGTAAACTCCATCAACCCAGAGTTAGTGAACTCCTTCAGAGTTAGTGAACTCCTTCCACAGATCACAACATCGTGTACGAGCACGCGATGGATCCATCAAACTTCGTTAAGTCCTTCGGATTAGTTGTGCCAGCCTAAGGCACAGCGTAAATCCATTGATCAAATCAGTTCCGGACCTGATGTTGATCGGCCGCTCGAAAAGGCCACCCCCAGAGTTCGTAAACTCCATCAATCCAGAGTTCGTAAACTCCATCAACCCGAGTTAGTGAACTCCTTCGAGTTAGTGAACTCCTTCCACGCAGATCACAACATCGCACGAAAGACGCGATGGATCCTTCGACTTCGTTAAGTCCTTCGGATTAGTTGTGTCAGCCTAAGGCACAGCGTAAATCCATTGATCAAATCAGTTCCGGACCTGATGTTGATCGGCCGCTCGAAAAGGCCACCCCCAGAGCTCGGACTCGACAAGAGTCCGTTAAAAGGTTTTAGCGACCTCAATTTCCCAATTTATCGCTTTTCCCAATTTATTGCTTTCCGTTAATGCGACAAGTGTTAACCTCCTCTTTCAAAAGGAAAATAACAAAAAGATTTGAACTTTTCTGAAGCGGACAAAATTAGTATTATTTCTATATCTTTATTTCCATTTCGCCAACAAATATGAAAAGGCCAATTCATATTTTTTGACGAAATGTGAAATAAAGAGGGGCCGCTGTAATACCCCAATTTTGTCCGTCCTTATTAACCTAAGCTCATTTCAATTATCCAGCTCAACTAAATCGAAAACCGTTGTTTAAATTAGGCAGGCACGCGAATGATCGATCCTTTCGTGTTCTTCAATTTAATCTTCGTATTTGGATTTAGTCGTGCATATGTAGGTCTACCGAAAGTCATTTTTTCTATAAATTTGGCTTGTCTTTTCAATTAAGGCTTAAGAATACAATTCTGAGTCAGTTTTAGTGTATTTTAGTTAATGAGCTCATTTCTTCTATTTTGGGTCTCGTTTTAGCGTATTTGTCTAGTCGGGCCCGTTCTCGTCTATGTGTTTGGCTCGACTCTTTTCCTCATTATTCTTTTTTAAATGCGGTTAATTTATTTTGAGCATGTATATATATAGTGCAAAATGCCAAGAAATTCTATTTAGTTTTATTTACCATTTAAAAATGTTTAATAGTCCAAAAATGTCAAAAAAATACTATTTAATTTTTATTACAACTTAGGAGAGTCCAAAAAATACAAAAAATAATAACACAAGATATACAGAAATAAATAAATCCGAAAATTACAAAAATATAATAAACAACGAGAGCGTGTGAAGAAGAAAGAAAGTCAGGGTTCCAAAGAATGCTTCTCTAAGTGGTCAGGCAAATCCGTTCCACTCCAAATCTGGAAAAAATCAAAGTCCGGTCAAACTAAATTAAATGCTCTGACCTAGAATTTTAATATAAAAACAGTTTCAAGGGTCGGTCAAAGGACACGATTTTCGAGGTAAACAATACACAAAAAAAACGATTAGTGGTTTTACACTGAAACCCTAATCCCAAAACAGTGGTTTCTTTCTTTGAAGTTCTAAAAAAGTTGTCAAAGGATCCGTAGCAGCAGATCTAGTACAACAACAGTAAATCAAACATCCGGCAACAGATCGAGACTCATTCTTTTTATTTTTCCAGAATCGATCGAAACTAAGGTTGGTAATCTTTTTTTTCCTCTGATCTGTAGCAAATTTACCATGACCAGTTCACTGTATTTGTAATTTTTGTATCATTCCTTCAAGTGGCTGCTCCAAATGTTACTGTGGTAGTTTGATGTCTCTGAAACGAATTTATGGTGTCTATTATTCTATTGCTTACCAGGAAATTTTGCAGTAGACAGTTTGTAAATGTTTCAAATATATTTATTGAGATGGTTTACATTTTGTTAAAAAAACAAAAAACCAACTTTTGATTGTCGTCTTCTCCGGCGACGGTGACCCTCCGGTCACCTTCTCCGCGAAACCCTCACCTCGCCACCACCAAAGACAAAACCGCCTCCTTCACCGTCGCAAAACCACCCCCAAACCGACCCCACCGCCGTCGTCTCTCTCTCTCACCGAACGCGCTGCTTCTCTCTCTCTCACCAAAACGTCGACCACCAAAAACCACCACTCAACCACCGATCCTCTCTCCTCTCACCAAAACCACCGATCCTCTCTCCTCTCTCACCGCTGAGCACCACGCCTTCTCCCTTTCTCTCTCGCTCCGTAAATTTCTCTCTCTCACTCCCAGAATCCGCGAGTTCCTCGCCACTAATCTCGCCTCACCGTGAGATCAGTGGAAATTTCGCCAGAGCTTCTCCTTCTCTTTAGTTACTGTGCAAAGAATGGATGGCACAAGAGGGGAAGGAGTTTTTTAGGTTTTTTTAGTTTTGGGCCTATATGGGTCTCTAAAATCATTTGTTTTTTTTAATTTATCAGATTACTATTTGTACCCGTGAATTAACGCATACAACCTCCCTCACTTAAGCCCAGTTTCGCATACTGGGCTCCCATATCTGGCCGGGCTTGCTTTATACACCCCTGTTTAGCTATACCACTCCTCAGTAACTAATAACACCCCATTTTTGCAATTTTCACTTTTTTCTCGTTTTTTTTTAATTCTTTTAACTCAAACATGTTTCATTAAATCAAAAACTTCGTTAGTAGTCTTGCGAAGCCTTTGCTTGCATGATTATTAACAATGAGGAACTAGTGGTGATCACTTGGAGCCTTTGCTCAACTGATCATCATGAATGCCTAATTTTTCTAAAAACTTTCAATAAATCAAAAAACTTTGTTAATGGTTTTGCAAAGCCTCTGCTTGCATAATCATTAACAATGAGGAACTAGTGGTGATCACTTGGAGCCTTTGCTCAATTGATCATCATGAACGCCTAATTTTCCTAAAGACTTTAAATAAATCGAAAAACTTTGCTAGCGATCCTGCGAAACCTCTGCTCGCATAATCATTAACAATGGGGAACTAGTGGTGATCACTTGGAGCCTTTGCTCAATTGATCATCATGAACGCCTAATTTTCCTAAAAAACTTTTCATTAAATCAAAAACTTTGATATTGGTCCCGCGAAGCCTTTGCTTGCATGATCATCAACAATGGGTGCTAATGGTGGTCACTTGGAGCCTTCGCTCAATTGATCACCATGAAAGCTCAGTTTTCATAATTAAACAAAATAAAAATAAAAAACCTAGAACTACGTAGCTTTGAATTCTCCATCGCACTGGAGATACGTAGGAGCGGATCCTCCGTCAAGCACAATAAACTAAAAACATTTTCCTTCAAAAAACCAAAGCGCTAACTCTCGCCGAAATACCAAAATAAAACTTTCATTAAACCGAGAGGCAAATTTAAGCATTTTTCAAATCAACACTTAAAATCACACGATTAATTAAAGGTTCCTTTCAAAGAGAAAGGAGGTGTGGGTGCTAATACCTTCCCATGCCTAACCGACTTTCCGAACCCAAATCTTCCTGTTTTCAAAAGACCATTTGCCTTCCCAAAAGGTTTTTCTTCAATATTTTCCTTATAAAAATATTGGTGGCGACTTCATTGTCTTAAAAAGTTGTAAACGAATAAAAACCCCTCGGGGACTTTTTCGGCGCAGCAAAGAGGTTCTCCTAAACCTGTCAAACCTTCTACAGACAAGCTCAAAATTGCCGCATACAAGTGGGTGATGCTGCACAAAAGACTACTCGGGAAGAAGAGTATGACGAAAAAAGTACAGTTGGTATACCCCTAAGGTCAAGAGGAATTGATAGATTTCCTCAATAGGTGCAAGTTAAAAACTCGAGGTAATCTCATGCCCCGGATGTAGCGCTGCTTTTTTTCGACAAGGAGGCAACGAGAAGAGTGTTGAAGGCTATGGAGTTCGACAACCTCTGAAAAGGAAATGGCTAGACAAAAGGCCAAACTTCAGTTTCAAAAGAGGGGACCTTCCTTATAAGGTTAAGAATTCGAATAGACCTTCGACAAGCAAGCAACAGCCTGCTAGTAAGAATACAACTAAGAAGGGGTTTGTGTTGTCAGCATCTGCCAAATCGTTTGTTCCAATGGCAAATCCTCCAAACGAAAAGTGGATACATCTTTGGTTGTAAACACTACAGGAATGTTGTTCCACAGTGAAATTTGTTAAGCCAAATACAAGTGAGGCTGCAAAATATAATTACAGAAACAATTATAAAGGAAAGAATCCTATGACAAATACTCAATGGCGTCGTTTCCAATGCTCAAAGAAGAAAGCAACACTTGTTGCCAATGAGCTTAACGCCGGGAAGTTCGGCGCGCTAAGAATATGACTTCTAAAGCCGTGGGGACTACGAAAGTGAGTATAGGTGCTGCCAACCAGGTGAATGCTGGAAATAAGGCCAAAGGTAAAGCCATTGTGCTGGAAAAGCCTAGAAGGCCTGCAACAGAAAGAATTTTTCCTCCACTATCACCTTTGAAAAAGAAAGACGTCGAATTTGACATGGATGAGAACATAACTTCAGATTTTGAAGATTCTGAAGCTAGTTTTGATGTCATATGCAATGTGGTATCTATTCTACCCAGTGAATATGATGTCATTACGATTCCTAATGATGTCGAGAAACTTTTATCAAGATATGGCTAACCATAAGCCAGTTTGTTATTATGTGATGAACAACGGTTGTGTCGAAGACCAAATGGCTACTTTCGAGAAGCCAGATGAAGACATGCAACATCACTTAAAGCCACTATATGTTCAAGCCAAAGTCAACGGCGTGGGTATCAACAAGATATTGGTGGATGGAGGTGCTGCAGTAAACCTGATGCCTCAAGCGTTGTTGAAGACAATAGGGATGTTCGACACGGACCTCAAACCTCATAATATTGTCTTAACCAACTATGAAGGCAAATCTGGCCGATCTTTGGGGGCCGTAGAAGTGGAGATAGTGGTAGGCACTGTCAAAAGAACCGCTATGTTTTTTGTCATAGCTTCTAAGGCAAGCTATAATCTGCTCCTTGGTAGGGAATGGATACATGGAGTAGGTGTTGTGCCTTCAAGTCTACATCAAAAATTGGTGATGTGGAAAGAGAATGGTCTAGTGATATACGTCGAAGCAGACCAGAGTTATTTTCTTGTTGATGTGAACAATGTCACCAAGGAAAATTTTGAAAAGCAAATGGCGAACATTGCGCCATGTACATCTTCTAATCAAGCATATACCTCTTCTGATAATGTGCTTGCCTCAGTTCACCTATACCCAACCCATGGTTTTGTTTGGGAAAGGGAGGTAATAGAAGATACAAGTGTCTATCCTGAAGGTGTTCTACCTCCAACAGGATGGGACACTGAATCCTAAAAAGGTTTAGATGCCAGTGCCCAATGCTTGGGATAGAATTACGGCCTATATGGCCGAAAATAAAGTAAAGGCGGCTTTGGAAGCCGAGGTAATTCAACAAACAATGGCTGTCGAAGCCATAGCTTCATCTGAAGAAAATGGTGAAGTCATAGATGACAAGCTTGATTGCATTTATGATGATGAACCATTAGGTTTTGAAAAGGATCCTAGAGATTCGACAAAACGCATGCAAGTTCAAGATCCAGTGGAAGAAGTGGATTTGGGAGATGGCTTAGTTAAAAGGCCAACATACATCGATTGCACACCTTGATGCGCATTCAAAACCCAAGTTATTTCACTTTTGCGGAGTTCAAAGATTGCTTTGCTTGGGAATATAACGAAATGCAGTTTGAGTCGAGAGGTAGTAGAATTACAAATACCTATTCGACCGGGGAAGAAACCGATAAAGCAAACACCAAGAAGATTTGCTCATGAAGTATTGGCTAAAATCAAAGAAGAGATCGAAAGGTCGTTCAAGAGCAAATTCATCAGAACCGCGTATGTCGATTGGTTAGCTAATATTGTTCCATAGAATGAAGAAAATGGAAAACTTAGAGTTTGCGTAGACTTTAGAGATCTAAATAATGCAACACCTAAAGATGAATACGCTATGCACAGTAGCGAAAATGCTAATAGATTCAAAGCGGCAGGATTTGATTATCTCGATTATGCTAGATGGCTATTCAGTATATAATCAAATCTTTATTCTTTGAAGAGGGCGTGTCGAAAACAACTTTTCGATGTCCAGGGCATTAGCGTTTATGAATGGGTAGTAATGCCCTTTGGTTTAAAAAATGCTGGTGCCACTTATCAAAGAGCAATGAATTCTATGTTTCATGATTTATTGATGATTTTATGCAAATATATATAGATGATGTGGTGGTTAAGTCATCCTCGAAAATTGGTCATTTAGACCATCTTCGACGTTCTTTTGAGCGAATGAGGAAATATGGATTGAAAATGAATCCAACCAAATGTGCTTTCGTATGCGTGCGGTGAATTCTTGGGTTTTGTAGTACACAAGAAAGGCATAGAAATCAATCAAAATAAGACTAAAGCAATTATGGAAACGAAGGCTCCTTCGACCAAAAAAGAACTCATTCTTTGGGAAAAATCAATTTCCTTCAAGATTTATCTCAAATCTAAGTGGCAAAACACAAGCATTTTCGCCATTGTTGAGATCAAGAAAGAAGATGAGTTCAAATGGGAGCAAGTCCATCAAGAAGCTTTTGATGCAATTAAGTCTTATTTAATGAAACCACCAATTTTGTTGCTTTTGTTGTTAGAAACAAAATGCTAAAATTGTATATAGCGACTTTCGATAACACGATAGGTAGCATGTTAGCACAAGAGGATGATAATGGTGTCGAAAGAGCCATTTATTACCTTAGTAGGGTTTTGATTGATCTTTGAAACAAGGTATAGTCCAATAGAAAAATTATGCCTTTGCTTGTATTTTTCTTAAAGCAGTATATAAAGTCAGCAGATGTTTATGTTTATTCGCACTTTGATGTTATTAAACATATGTTATCAAAACCAATGTTGCATAGTAGAATTGGTAAATGGGCTTTAGCTTTGTTAGAATATAACTTAACTTATCACCCCTTAAATCAATCAAAGGACAAGTGGTTCTTGATTTCATAGTAGACCATTACGTTTTATCGAACATGAGATATATTCGTTAGACATACGTCCTTGGAAGCTATACTTGATGGCTCAAGCCATAAAAATGGAGTGGGTATTGGGATCTTAATCATTTCTCCAGAAAACATTCCAACGAAGTATAGATTCAAAATTCGAGACTTTTGCTCCAATAATGAAGCTGAGTATGAGGCTTTGATAGTAGGCCTTAAAATTTTACTTGAATTGGGGGCAAGTCATGTCGAAATAAAGGGTGATTCTCAATTAGTTGTCAAACAATTGACAAAAGAATACAAATGCATCGATGAACACCTTATTAAGTATTTCGTTGTTGCCAATACTTTGTTAAAAAGGTTTACATTGGTACACCTAGAACATTTACCACGAATTGAAAATCAAGTGGCAAATGAGTTGGCACAAATTGCTTCAAGCTACAAAGTGTCAAAGCAAAGCTTAGTAGAGTTAATTGAAATAAAAGATAAATTAATCTCAGAGGATTATCTTTACAATGACACTTCTTCGACGTTATTGTCAACACCAAAAATTGGGGCAATAAATACAAATGAAGTGCAGCGTCGAAAAACGCCACATTTTTGATGATATTGACTTAGCAGAAATTTTTGCTATTGACAATATGGTTGATGATGATTGGCGTAAACCTATTGTAGAGTATTTGCAAAATCCCACAGGAAACACTAATAAAAAAGTGAAGTACAGAGCTCTGAGCTATGTGTTAATTGGAAATGAGTTGTTCAAGCAAACTGAATGGGTACTATTAAAATGTCTTAGTGAGAATGAGGCATACTTAGCAGTTTCTAATATGCATAGTGGAGCATGCGGTTCACATCAAGTAGGCCATAAAATGAAATGGTTGTTATTTCGACAAGGAATGTACTGGCCAACTATTTTGAAAGATTGTATAGAGTTTGCTAAAGGTTGCCAAGAATGCCAAAAGCATCTTTGGAATACAACATGTGCTGCAAATGAATTACATTCTATAGTGAAACCGTGGCCATTTAGAGGTTGGGCTTTGGATGTGATTGGAGAAATAAAACCAACTTCATCAAAAGGCCATAGATACATTCTGGTAGGAATCGATTACTTCACTAAATGGGTAGAGGCAATACCTTTAGCCAACGTTGATCAAGAGGCAGTAATAAGGTTCATTCAAAATCATATCATTTATAGATATGGAATTCCGAAAACCATTACTACTACGACCAAGGCAATTGCTTTTTCTTGGTCGAAAAATGGTAGAATTTCTTTCTTGAAATTGGTTTCAAGTTATTGACTTCGACGCCATACTACGCACAAGCCAATGGTCAGGTAGAAGCTGCCAATAAAATCATTATTAACTTGATTAAAAAGCATGTTGGACGTAAGCCCAAAAATTGGCACAGTTCTCTTGACCAAGTGTTATGGGCTTGTCGAACTTCACCTAAAGAGTCTATCAACACTACTCCTTACAGGTTAACATTTGGACATGATGCGGTGTTACCTGTTGAAATTTGTTTACAATCAACAAGAATTCAGAAACAGTGGGAAATCCCTTCTGATCATTATTGGAATATGACGATTGATGAGTTAGTTGATTTAGACGAAGAAAGGTTGTTGGCTTTAGAAATGCTTATTCGACAGAAAGAGAGAGTAGCTAAAGCCTACAACAAAAAGGTTAAGTTAAAAACCTTTGAATAAGGGGAGTTAGTGTGGAAAGTTTTATTGCCTATGGATAAAAAAGATAGAGTCTTAGGCAAATGGTCACCAGGATGGGAAGGCCCATTTCGCGTATTGCAATGCTTTTCGAATGGTGCTTATGAAATCGAAGAGTTGGGTGACGAAAACAGAATATTTCGAATAAACGGCAAATACTTAAAACAGTATAAGCCAACATTAACTGAGATAAGAGTTGAACAAACGTAGATAATTTAGAAAGTTGTTCACAAATGGTAATGTATGATGCAAAATAAAAAATACATAACCATTATAAAGTTGTCAAACTATTACAAAGTCTCAGAAATTCGTCAGAGTTGCTTTGAGCCTCTCAAAAATGTTGGCACTCAAAGAAATGGAAGTCTCGAGAGGTGCAAATCCTGTCGAGTTCAAAGCGGAGCGGCTTGATGTTGGTTGGCTTTCTCCAAATGCTCTATGGCCGTCAATGCCTTAGTTGTTTTGATTGACGAAGAGGCAAAGACTCATTCTTTCGGCGACCAAGCCCTTTTGATACTTAGCGTTTGATGAGTTTGGTTTGAAGTATCCTTATCTCTTCGTCATGCGTGATATCTGCATCCCATTTAGCGATGGCCTTCGTCATTGGCTGCTTGGGTTTCAAGAGCTTCTATATCATCTTGATCGACTTTTAAGAGAAGCAAGCTCCACTTCACAAAGTTGGTTTTCTTGAGCCTTGTGTTTGAGGATATTCGATCGTCGTGTGATCGTAAGAGAGATCGCTCGAAGATGGGACCAAATTCCATAAAAAGGTGAGGAGGTCTTGAGGAGGATCTAACTTGGTGATTTTGTGAATGAGTGATTTTACTTCAAGATACACAGATGGATCACTTTCAATGTTCGCCACAAGATTCCCCTCTAAGACTTTAGCCTTCAGTTAACGAAGTAGGTTTTCTACTGATTCTTGATTGATAGAACTAAGAGAAGTGTTCGAAGAACTGCGAGTCAAACGATTTGACGAACTTTGAAGACTCAACATGATCTTCAAAGCTGCCAAAGGGTCTTTCTTTTTTTATTTTCGGCCATTTCTTGGTCGCTAACAAAGATTTGTTAGATGACTCTTTGGCAGAAATATCTTGATTTGCAGGTTCTTCCCTTCTAAGTCCTTCTTGCTCTTGATCGACCATGTTCGCGTCAGGATTTTCAGTAGGAGTAGCTACCACTTCTTGTCTCTTATTTTCTGGATTGTTGGCTTCCAAAACTTGAGCATGTTCCTCAACAACGGCCTCTGGTTCGACGCCACCAGCATGTGGAATAGTTGCATCGAGAATGGGAAGACCAGGTTCGGCAAGTTCTTGGAAAATCTCCTCAGTGAGTACGCCAAGAGGTGACGAAGGCAAAGAAGGCCTTGTGGCCGACAACTCTCGTTCTGCAGCTTCAGTCAAAGACTCGACAGCAGGATCAGTAACAAGCTGTCCACCTACTTGCTTACAGTAAGTGATATTACTTAAGTTAAAACTGGAAGGGTGTGAAACCAAAAAAGGTTCGAAATGACTTCGAAAGAAAGTTTACCTTGAGTCTTTTGATTGGGGGAGAAAGTGATGGTTCAGAAGGCTCATTGAGAACAATGCCTTTGGTTGCTCTTTGGGGATCAGGTAGAGACCTTTTCCTTGATCTTTGTTGGAGGGTAATATTGTCATCGTCACTTTCAGTATCCTGCAAAAGGAATTAAGGTTATGGTGTAAATGATATCAAAAAAGTCTCGACATGCTAACAAGGTGTGTATATAGTACCTCAGAACTGGAGGGAATGACCACTCTCTCTTTGGCCTTGGGTTTCTGAAGAGGTTTTGTTGCTTTGGTTGTTTTCTGGAAAAAATTTCGACGTGAATAAAAGTAATATTCAAAACAACTTAAGGTAGATAGAGGGCGACATACCTTCTTTGGGGTGACGTCTGGAGTGGGACTTGCTGCCACTTTCTTCTTGACTTGTGGGGAAGACTTTTGTTGATGTGGGTTTGCTTACTTTGCTCTTCAGCTTCGTTGCAGGTTTTTCTAATGTCGAAAACATTGATAAGTAAGCAGAAATGAAATTAAATTACAAATGTTTAAGGCTTAGAAAGCTTTAAGTGTCGAAAAGAATATACCTGTGTTGTTTGAAGGGAAAGCAACCATCAATTCCTTCACAAGGTTTTCAGCAAAAGTATCACTGGCTTCTCCAGCAGCAGCAGTGTAATAATCGGACCACCATTCATGAAACTTCGCAGTACATGAAAACCTTGGGTTGTAACTGGCGAGGGGTTCAAAGTTTAAAGCTTTGTCTTCGGAATTTCTTAAAGGCTTGCTTATAAGCTATCTCTGATTCTGGACTTGTGAATTCTCGCCTGTGAAAATACACCGGCGCAGGTCGAATTTGGCAAAGCCCAAATTGCCTTGCAAAATAACTTGGGAAATACTTAGTGATTCCCAAATTATTTTTATTCTTGCCAGGGGTGAGTCTAGTGGAAAGGATGGATGGAGAGAGATAGGCTTGCCAGATTCGGTTGGTTTCCTCAGCATACTCGACAGAGGGAGAAGGAAATGATTGTTTAAACCAAGTTGGACCATAAGGCCTTTGGACAAAGGGGGCCATAGAGTCCAGTAAAAGTGGTGCATTTCAAGAAGACTTGAAGTAATCTAAGAAAGATTCTTCTCAGAGAAAGGCCTATTTGTTTAGGTTTCAAGCACGCTAGTCGAATCCCTTTAGTCCTCCTAGTCTCTGTGAGTTGGTCGAGCGGACTTAGAAATGTACAGAGCTTAGTCGAAACTCAAAAGTAGCTAATGACCACAATTGTAACAACCATATAGGACCGTGGCTAAAAACTTGGTTGTTGGTTCATTTTCTCTCAACTCTATGACAACATTGTCGAGTTGTTGGTGGAGAGAGCCTAGAATCAGTTTGGCAAGATTGATGTTTTGTTGTGCATGGAGTTGGACAACTAGTGGGATATATGATTTGGAAACTTGCAGGGAACGTGTGCGTAAAACGAAAAGAGATAAACTGGAGGGTTAGAAAGGCTACATGTTCTACATCGGACACCTCCTCGATGATCAAGATTGTGGTGATCACTAATGTAAGGAGCAAAGGTAGCATTAGTGAAAGTAAACTTGTACTCATAATCAGGAAGAGTAGGATCAAAGGTCTCACCTAGAGGTTTCAGACCTGTAATGGCAGCAACATCTAGCAGAGTGGGGGACAACATGCCACATTTCGGATGGAGGCTATGGGTAGCACAATCACGAGAATCGCATACCGCCAAGATTAGGGTGCTATCATACTTAGGCCCATACCTGAGACAACCTGAATAAGGTCGAAAATACCTTGTTGTTTCCAGATTTTGGCTTTCTTAGCCTCTACCTTGTCAAGCCAATCCAAATAGACTTGTTGGTCAAGCCTGAGGCGCACCTAAAAACCCTAGGAGGATTATTCAGGAATTCTAAGTGAAAGGGTGTTTTAACAAAAATTCTAGGTTGAAGACAATGAGGACTAGGGAAATTTTCTAAAACCTCATCGGTTTCCAGCAGAATATTAGGCAGGGGACCCAAATAGGCATGGGTATAAATTTCAGTGGAAGGAATCAATACCTGAGTCTGCCATTGGATGGTTCGTTCGTCATTGATGTCAGGTTCATCAACGAAGCCATCGAGAGTTTGGATTTTTCTGGGCTCGTCCTTTTTCTTCGAACTTTCAGGTTGTACCACAACAGCAGATGATGAAGCCATAAGTGTGGAAAAGTAAATGCAGGTTGGAATCTGGGTTTGGATTGAAGAAAGAGGGTGAAAGTTTGAAACTTTCGTGGATTTGGGGTTTTTGCAGAGTTCAGAGATGAGGAAGGTAAATAGACGCTCACAAGGAGTTCAACCGAGTGAAAAGGAATATGAAAGGATTTTAGCCGCTTATATATGTTTGGAAGCAATGATTATTGGCACGCTTCACCATTACTCACACGTTTGCGACCTTTGAGAGACGTGATGGCCCACCTACTATATTACGTGTGCCAATGAAACGGTTCACTTTATCTGCAAGTCATGATGACTATCTTTTCGACTCATCACAAGTGCAAAAGGCGGTAGAAATGACCATTGCACAGTATTCAAAAAATGCCCTTTCTTGCCTCCATTCCTTATTCCGTCGAAAGAAGCATTTTTTGGGGGGCAATCTGTTACCTCAAAATTTCGACAGTACATTAAATGAAGCTTTAAATGGGGTTGACTTCACATTTAATAATGTTTTGGAAACAACAGGTCAATATTCAAGCCAATTCACCATCAATTCGACAGGAAAGGTATGAAAGTGTTGGCAATGTGAATGAGCTTCGACGAGCTCAGCTCTTAAAGCAAGAAACCTTCGACAAGAGAAGGCTCAACTCTTCGACAAAACAGGGTTCAACACTTCGCCAAACGGTTGACGACATTTTAGTCGAAATGCAAAGAGTAACAGTTAGTGGGCAGTTACTTCTCCTTATTTCTAGGAGGCAGTTATTCTCTTTTCCCACGTTTTGTTTCCAAGAGTATAAATACCCTTTTGTAATAGGAAATCGGGGTCACAACATTTCACAAGAACTCTGAAAACTCAACTTCCAGACGAAAGCGAAAACGAGTGAAACAGATTCATTGTACGTGTTTGTGAACCACTTTACTTTCAATTTTATGCAATCTTCAATTTCTCTTTACATTTATTGCAACTACTACTTTTGCTTTACTTTTAATCTCGTTCCTCGCACCATTTATTGTTCTTAAGATCGTTGAAAACACAAAAACACAAGGGCAATTGTCAAAGAGATTTTCTAGTTTGATCTCACAATCATAATATTGAAAACTAGTGATTGTTTGCTAAAAACACCAGCAAACACAAGGTATATACCTGGTTCGGTACTACTGTACCCGTTGAAGGCAAAAAAAAAAGGACCACGTTTGGAACTTTTTATTGATTAATGGTATTTTTGTCATTTCGCAAGGTTAGAGGGTGTTTGGTGAGTGGTAGGGAGAGTGGAATAATTATAGGCCACCATTTCTTGTATTGTCTTTCCCTTATTTTACGAGTTTCATTTAGTCGCTTTTGTGGATCCAAGTTATGGATTCATTGAAGTTAATGGTACATCATTCCTTACATTTGTCTTTCATACTCCTAAACAAGCCCTCAAGGTTTTGGGTGAAAGAAGTGGTGTCAAATCCACATATATGTTTGCTCTTGTCCGAATGTGGATATCTCTCTAGTGTTTTAGTCTCCCTCACGACCTGACACCTTTATAATTTGATAATTTGTTTTTCAGTTCTAAAGCAGAAATATTACATGTTGTTTGTACGAATAATAACACATTGTAGACATAATTATTGTTTACACTTTCTCTTTGTATTATCTTTATATATTTTATAAACGAATTTTTAGTTTCTGAGTTCTGACGAGGAAAAGTTGACTGTTGTCAGTATAATTTCATTGCATTGAACCAATTCTAGTGAAAGAAAACTATATGTTGTCAGTATAATTTTTTTCTATATTTTACCTTTATAAATGATTATTTTGCTTGACGAAAAAATTACATTATATTAGTATGTTTAATTTTGTATTTCTCCTCTGTAAATATCTTCACGTTTTGCAAAATAGATATTTTTTACTTAACATGGAGAAAAAGTATATGTTAATCTTTATATTTACTGTATGAAATAAATTTTTGAATAACTCGCAGCAAGTAACATGGCGCGACTTGTACGTATGCACAAATATACAACCAGTTATTTGTAAAGTTAGAATACACATTGGTTTCCAGGAAGAAAAATAATTGGTGAAGGTTTCCAGAAAATTAAATGGGTCTTTGGGCTGCTGCTTCACATTTTTTTTTGGGTTTTTTTTTTGTACCCCCACGTTTTCCCCATACCCCCACAGACCCAGTGAATAGACCAAAATACCCCTGCCTTTTTACAAAATCACAATTTCTTCACTAGCAACCTATATACGATCCACACTTTTTTACCCATCGTATATACGTTCTTCAGGCGTATATACGATTAGACCAGAATTCATCCACTCGTATTTACGTCCTTGAGCACATATATACGACGCTTTAACAAGTAAGCATCGTATATACCCCACTTATCATGTATATACGATAGGCATTTTTTATTTTTTTACTAATTTTTTTTCTTTGCGTGCAGTGTTCGGTAGGCACCGTAGTCACAGGGACAGTCGTCAGACAGGGAGATGAGAGGTATCTCCTATCACAGAGAGAGGGGAGTCATCTCCGGCTTCTCCGAGCACGAGGACGAGGAGGCATAACCGGCTGCATGCTTCTGCGAGGAGACAGGATATCAGGCAGGCTGGCGCAGCTCAGTACCAGCCAGAGCCATCTGAGTACCATCCCCAGCCTCAGTATCAGGACGCTGGAGATTTTTATCACGGGGATTTCTTGCAGCAGAGTCAGCATGAGGATTGGTATCGGGGGAGGTTGCCTCCTGAGTACCATCCTCATCCTCCTCAGTACCATCCCTAGCCTCCTCAGTACCAGCCACAGTCGTACGATCCCCAACCTCTTCATTACCATCCCCCGCCTCCCGAGTATCAGCAGGAGCAGCCTCAGGGGCATGAGGGGTCTCAGACTGATATGTCTTCCTTAGATGAGTCTATGTTTGAGCATCAGGAGGAGGAGCCTCAGCCTCAGCCCTCTCTCTTCACTGACCTGGCAGATTATGTCTGCAGTTCTATACTCGCTGACCCGATAAGATGAATTTTTTTGCTTAAATAATTTATTTAACGCACATAGTCTGCACTTTTTGCTTACATCATTTATTTATTTTTAATTCAGGATTCTCAGTGTGTTGTTAAAGTATGGGCTCATGGCAACAAAGTCCATACCAGGCTGCAGGTACAGTACGAGGCCCTACTTCAGCGTACCACAATGGTCAGGGACTCCAGACTGGCCCCACTTCTCTACACTGGCCACGCCACAGTAGACCATAAGTTGCTGCCGGCTTTTATCGAGAGATGGCACTCAGATACTTCGTCATTTCACTTACCATTTGTTGAAATGATGATCACTCTGGATGACATCTCTTGCTTGCTGCATCTTCCCATCCAGGGGAACTATGCCACACCTCCTACCATTACTGTGAGCTCAGAGCATGCCACATACCTTGCAGAGACCTATCTTGGTGTTTCACGGACTGAGGCTGCTAACAACACTAAAGGAGGTCTCAGAGTTACGCTTTCTCTTCGCTTCTCCAGCATTTTTGAGCGTAATAAGGCGGAGGGGGTGACATGACAAATTGCTATGAGAGCTTATCTCGCTTTTCTTCTTCGACTCTGATATCTTCTACGAAGACCGGAGATAGGGCGGAGGGTGTTGTGCCTACTCTGCACAGGGCCGATATGAGTGCAGAGGTTCTTGGAGGATATGCATGGGGTGCAGGTGCACTAGCTGCCATGTATGACTCCTTGAACACTGCCTATTTGAGGGACACGGCGCAGTGTGGAGGGTATGCCAGCCTATTCCAAGTATGAATGTAAACTTAATTTTTATATTAATTCAGACTGTGTTTGGATAAATAGTTTTTAATTAAACCTGTTGTTTATTTTTTGCATTTCAGTCTTGGATTAGGGTTTTCCAATGCTGTATGGTAATCAAACACTTGAAAATTACTTCAAACTTCAATAACGACTGACACCACTCTCATAAGTATAAGTTTATGCTCCTCTAGTTTACATGTGCTCAACAGTGACTTGATTTGTGTCAATTTTACAAAAAGAAAATAACGCAAAATTGACCTTGTCAAAATTTGGGCACTGATTAAGTCTCTCGAGGACCATGTGGATGTGAAGGAACGGGGAATTCTACTTAAAGGTTGCAATGATCGTTGGTATTTTGTGCAATTTTCAACCACTTAACGACCTTAAACAACTTAAAGTGTTGAACCACCTTAGCGATCACCTTTCCATAGTTTCTTATTTTCCCAATAATTATGAACCTACTTTCCATGGTTCAACATATTGTGTATAGGTTTAGAGAGTTTGGACTCTATTAGTGAAATAGATAAACTTAAAATGGTAAAACCAAAATTACATAGTTGAAGAAAGGATTTTGATCATCTCATGCAACTCTCTCTAAATCACTCTCTACACTCTCTATCTCTCTCTTAAATTTATATCATCTCTCTTACTCTCTCTCTCTCTCTCTCTTATATATATTATTTTATGTATTTTAAGAAAGAGATAGAGAGTGTAGAGAGTGATTTAGAGAGAGTTGCATGAGAGGATCCAAATCCTTGAAGAAAACAAAAATGCATAAAGAGCCTCTTTGTATTGAATTTTAAAAACTATTTTATGGTTTTTAAAATTCATCAAAGAACAAAAAATTGTTTTTGACAAGGGGATTTTAAAGAGGCTCAAAAAATCTAACACGTTTTTTGACATACCAAGTCAGTAGTTTAGAATTTAGACAATACTTAACTATATTCTCCATTCAATAGTTTACACTTCAATATCTTAACAAACATTTTCATTTTCATCAAAATACAACATGAACACAATTGGGCATTATCCCTTCCCCTAATGCACATTAGCCCATGATCAAAAAATCGACTAAAATTCTTCTTCCCATGAAGAGACAAAAATGTCTCTACATGCAAATCTTGATGGAGAAAAAGAGTCAAACTCATCAAAAGTCGTGGCTAGAGCTGTCAATGGGCCAAGCCCGACCCGGCTCAACCCATTGGACCAAACAACATTGGTGGGCTGACCTGACCCAATATTTTAATGGGCTGCATATTTCATGGCCCGACCTAGTGTGACCTAAGCCCGTGGCCCAATGGGCCACAAATCATTGATTTTTTTTAAAATCTTTGCCATAGTCTTTTTCTACAAATGAGCTACATACATAAAGACAATATTTTCGAGTAGCATAACATAAAAAGTCTATTTTGGCTCAAACAAAGCCAATATAAATCTGTTTAGGATCTACAAATCACTATCGATATTACATTAACGCTTTGTTCATAACCATAAGCAGCCAAAAAAGCCGTCTAAATTTGTCTTCGCTTTACAAAACACTTTGTCCATAAGTAGACAAAATAGCTCAACTACACAAATATCTTGGTCCAAAAACTAAAGCTTAACAGCATTAAAGCAAAAACTATATATTCAACGAACACATCAGCAAATTCAGCAGCACAGACATTTAACTAATATATGACAATTTTATCTCCTCTACAAGTTCTGGTACATCTGAATTGGGAATGTATTTTTTTTGCTATTAACACTCAAGTGAAATTTAGTTTTTTTTGTTACAATTGAAAATAATAAAAGAAAAAATCCGACCCATGAGCCAAATTTCATGTTCTCACGGGTCACTCCACCCATCCCATATATATGATTAGGCCAATGGGTTTGCCAAAAACTTACTATTGATTTTGGGTATATTTTTAAGTCCCACCAATCAAAACATTGTAGCCATAGTAAACCCCACCTGACTTCACTAAAATCGACAAATTCTAGTCGTGGCAAATGTTTTTGTTCAAAAACATTTGATACACCAAATGTAAAAAAAGTTATAGTAAAATGGAAGTGCACAGAGAAACAAAAACACTCTAGTTATCCTTTTCATCCTCTATCCAATTGCAAGCAAGAAGTGGATATGATTCCTTATCCTATCAATGCCCCTAACCCATCCCCCATTTTCACTCTATCACTGCCACATGTTAAACCACCCACCTTAACGAGCCAGCAACAATGGACGCTATATTCTTAACCAAACCAGTTTCTCACTTCAAACCCAAACTTTCTCTAAACCCCAAACATTCATTTTCTTCCTACCACAAATCTCTCCCCGTCCGCCACAAACCCACCAACTTCCCCACCGTCTCCGCCGCACTCCAAAACCAGCAACAACAAACGCCCTCCAAAGAAACCCAAGATGAGTATTACGGCGAAGTCAAACGAATCATCGGAAGCAAAGCTCTCGACGACGCCACTGGAATGGAGTATCTCATTGAATGGCAAGACGGCCACGCGCCGTCTTGGGTTCCTTCCGACTTCATAGCCAAAGACGTCCTCGCCGAATACGAAACTCCTTGGTGGAACGCCGCAAAGAAAGCCAACGAAACCGCTCTCAAAACAATCCTCGAAGCCGACGACGGCCGTGACGTTAACGCCGTCGACACCGACGGAAGAACCGCACTCCTCTTCGTCGCTGGACTAGGTTCCGAGGCCTGCGTCCGTCTCTTAGCGGAAGCCGGCGCGAATATCGACCACCGCGATAACAGTGGCGGACTTGCGGCGCTTCACATGGCGGCGGGATATGTCAAACCCGGCGTAGCGAAGCTGCTTCTAGAACTCGGCGCGGATCCTGAAATTACCGACGATCGTGGTAGAACGCCGTTAGATTTAGCGAGGGAGTTATTGAAGTTAACGCCGAAAGGGAATCCGTTACAATTTGGGAGAAGAGTTGGATTAGAAGGTGTGGTTAAGGTTTTGGAAGGGGCAGTGTTCGAGTACGCGGAGGTGCAGGAAATTATGGAACGGAGAGGGAAGGGTGAGAATTTGGAGTATTTGGTGAGTTGGAAAGATGGAAGTGCTAATGAGTGGGTGAAAGCGCGGTTTGTGGCGGAGGATTTGGTAAGAGATTATGAGGCTGGACTTGAGTATGCGGTGGCGGAAGCGGTGGTTGATCGGAGACTTGGGGATGATGGGAAAAATGAGTTTTTGGTTAAATGGGTTGATTTGGATGAGCCCACTTGGGAACCTGAGGAGAATGTGGATCCTGAGCTTGTTAAGGCTTTCGAATTGAGTAGTAATCAAGCCCAGACTAGTAGTGATAATGGGCTTCCCACTGGCCCAACTATTGTTAGTGCATGATAATTGCTGTTTCGAAATCGAATTCAATACAAAACTTTCTCATTACTCGGTAGTTTATCTTTTGAAGCAGTAAAATCAATTCATTTCATTAACATCTAATGGACCTATACAATGTGGTATTCGATTGTAGCCTAATTAACTTGTAGAAGAAGATAAATGTGTCTTACAATCTCCAATCTCCAATAAAAGTAGCTTACTATGTACTACTATGTAGCATCATCTTTATGACATTTGACAAGGTCTACTGCAATCTTACAATTCATCTCTAGAACAATAACGAAGGGTCCGTTTGATTTCTAAAAAACTAAGTACTGGACTTGATAGAAAGTACTGAAAAACATGTTTATGTAGTAGTACATTGTTTTGTGAACATTGGATAACACAAGTGAAAAATGTAAAATTTACTATAATTCTCTTTAGCAAAATAGCTCCCCGGATCTCTTAACTTGTTTTTAGGTTTCGAATATGCTTAACATGTTTTTTCGTAACGAATAAGTTCTCGTGTTTTAAAATCATTGCACTATCGCTCTTTTTTGATATTTTTCGTTGAACTCATTATAAAAAGCAAGGCAACTACAAGAATGATTTTAAAACATAAGCTTTACCTATTCCATACAAAAAAACATAATTGACCTATTTGAAACCTGAAAAAGGACCTTAGTGTAATGATTTTAAAACATAAGGGACATATTTGTTACAAAAAAAAAATATGGGACCTATTTGTTACCAAAAAAGTATAAAGGGACCTATTCGTTCTGATAAAAGACATAAGAGACTCTATTCAAATCAAAATAAGTTAAAGCGGCGCCGAAGAGCAATATTGTCTTCTCTTTATGAGGATTATAATGATTTTATATAACATATTATAATTATATAACATATATTATAATTTGATAAAAAAACAAATATTAGAAAATTATAAAATGAAAAAAATAAGAGAGACAATATAGGAGAGAGAGAGTGAGATGAGGGAGAGAGGTCATGATGTGAGAAGATATATATAGCGCACAGAGAGAGTGTGTGTGAGAGAGAGAGAGAGAGGGGCCATGATATGATAATACATATAGAAGAGAAATAAGATAAGTGATTGAATGTTTGAGAGGAAAACAGTTCAGAGATTGTGAAACAGAATTCATTCTCATATATATACTAAAAGCAATACATAAGCATATCTCAACAACTAAGCTAGCCATAGTCTAACCGATGCAACTGATTCTAATTGAATACATTAGTCTAGTTATTTACTCTATTCTATCATCCCCCCTGAAGCTCAAGGTGGATGAAGAGGTGTTTGAGTTTGCTCCGTAAGTCGTTGAAGGTCGTAGTGGACAGTGGTTTAGGCAGTGCATCCGTGAGTTGAGCGTGAACGGGAATGTGATGGATAATGAGTTGTTTGTCATCTACCTTTTCCAACACCAAATGTATGTCAAACTCAAGGTGTTTGGTGCGTGCATGTAAGACCAGATTGTGTGCAAGGTGGACGACGCTAAGGTTGTCACATAACAAGGTTGGTGTTTGGAACAACACATGAGGTTCACGTAAGAGTGATTAATAAAAAAGATCCAATATAAGTTGAGGATAAATTCCGATTAAGCCAATATTCAAAATCTAAGATGAAAAATTTACTCCAAACAATAGGATTCGTAAAAATGCGACCAGAAATCTTGGACAATCTCACAATATCGCAAGGCTATCCTATGGTTATCCACAACAAATAAATATCCAAGTGATTGAATCTAGAACCATTAAGTTTCCCACTAACACTATGTGGTTTATCATTGTTAGCTAACCTAGGGTTTTGAGCAGTTCATACGCCTACGAGGGGTAGCTTACATCCAAGCCCCATATTTAGAATCTATCGTAGAAGTGTCAACTTTCTCTTGAGGATTGTCTTTTCTCTGTTGTTGCAAAGTTGCTATGGATTGCAAGGCATTCCATAAATCTTTGGATGAATTGCATCTTTCTGGCCATATCTTCCACAATGGAAGCAAATAAGGTGCAGGCCTTCATACTTCAACATAAGCTTCAGACCACAGATGAAAATGTAGGATTTCAAAGGTTTGTCAAGATCAATATCGGCACAGATTCTAGCATACTGTTCTCTAGAGTGAACTGAAGTCAAGCAATCAATTTTGACCATCCATCCAAGATCAGAACCGATACGCCAAAGGAACTTAAAGTTGTAAAGTTCTAGGGGAAATTTAGGGATTCTGATCCACACTGCTATCTTCCTCACAGATTCCACAGTCTGCAAGAACATTAGGTGCCATCGTTGGACAATGATGTAGTTATGCCATCGTTGGACAATGATGTAGTTATCGAAAATCATCCAAGGATCTTTAAACAAGGCAAAGCAGTGTTATTAAACCCGGACCGACCCGGGTGGTCGGACCGGTTGAACCGCGACCCAGTGGTGTGCTCGGCTCGGTTCCCTTATCAGATCGGATATGCAGTAGACCCGTTAAGACCCGGTGGAAACCGTAAGACCCGGTGACCCGCCCGGACTAGTTGAGTCGTACCGGGTTGTGCTTATTTTAAAAATGGGAATGAAAGTAAGGAAGCAGGTATCGAACCTGCAATCCTCAAGTGACATTGGAAAGTCTTTACCACTGCGCCGCTTTTAATTTTGATAAATTGACATGCGAATCTGACTTATATCTAATTCATTGTTTTTGATTTATTACTTATCCACACTTAATTAATTGAGTCTGTGCCTTATTTTATAAGTTTATAATAAGTGCACCTTCTTATTTTTTAGAATAAAATCATTTGCCTATTCTCACCCAAAACTATCATTATATAAAATATAAAAAACCGCTTTATTTAATTATTATATAGTTATTATATCTGTGTTATTATATATTGTAATTATTTCACATTTAATATTTTGTTAATATTAAATGAGTTAGTTGTGTTGATAATTTTATTAGTTTTTAGACATTTTTCTAAAGTTAGCTCTGTGATGCATAAATTTCTAAGCATTATGCCTATTTTTATTAGTTTTTAGTAATTACACGGGTCATGCGGGCCAACTAGTAACCCAACGGTCCGCCCATTGGCCCAGTGACCCAGTGTCCTGATCGGGTCGATCACTGGGCCGAGTTTAATAACATTGAGGCAAAGGAGTAGTCTTCTTCATTATTGAAGTGGGCAGGGAAGAAACCATTTGGCCTATCCACAATATTTGTAGATCCATTCTCCGACCACCTTCTTTGAATGTAACTTTTAGAACCTTGAAATTGATGGTTCGACCTAGCACTTTGATGATGAGATATTGACTCCAAGGGACATACCAGTTCTTCCACTCCTTATTAGATAGAGCGATTACACTAGCACCATGTTTCATTTCTTTTGCATATTGTTCTCTATCATAGTTGTTGTAAGCCATCTTGCGCAGATGATAGTTAAGCAAAAGAGGGTTTCTTGTACTTGGGGGAAATCTCTTCCCCAAAGATATTGAGAAGGGTACTTTTTAGGAATTTGGGTCTATAAAGCTCCTTTAAAGAGGAAAGAGAAGAGTGATAACTATCATTTATGATGGTTATTACTTGTTTTTTAAGCTTGATTTTAGGTGAATCAATAAGCATGTTGTGTGATTTCTCTTGTAATTAAGTGTTTAGGTTAGAAATAATGATGCATGACTGAATTGGTTTTAATTGGGCATTTTGATGCCCTCTGCGTTTAATTGTGTTTTGGTTAAGTGTGCAGCAACATGTGCGAGCGCAATTGTGAAAATGCGAAAGATGAGAGAGAAAGATCATGGAAACACATAAATTAAGGAAAGAACAAGTGTCAGAGCTGGAGGAGCACGAAAAGATATGACCTCATGAGGATCTTCCATAAATGCCCTTTACCATAGGGAATTGTACCTTAATTAGGTCATTTTTAGGGTTGTGTGCCAAGAGACATTATATAAAGGAATTTCACCTCCTTCATTTGCATGCTCTGCCGTCAGGAAGGAAGTATAGAGATAGCTTCCCCTCTTGCGTGCAAGCTCACCTTTACATTACCAAATTGATTTCATTGTTGAGACTATTGTTGCAGCATCACTGGAGTTACATTTTCTTGGTGGATTCTACGTTGGACGAGCTAGATCAGTCCTCCATTGTCATCTTTGGAGCTCTTCTACGGTTCTCCCTTAGTAGTCTACATTCTTACCTTGAAATTTGTAATATGACTTCTACTATTTTATATAAGTTATTTTTCATGTTTTGTAAGCTCAATATGAGCTAAATACTCATAGTTGAGATGTTGGATCTGATGTAGTTAATTTATTACGTGATTAATGAAGTATGTTCAAAGTTGTGCATTTTACCTTGTGTGTGACACTATTTCCATTTTAGAGTAGGATTGGTCGTCTATTCTAAATAATGTAACACCCCCTTATCTAATGAATTCCATCTACTAAATTAAAATCAGAGTTTCAAAATTCCACTCAAAGGAGGGCTACATTTGATGATTTAAAAAGGAAAACAGAAATTCAATTAAGTTCAAACAGTTGCACAGCATTATACTAAGCATGTAATCATGCGCATCACATCGGCAAAAGGCACCTCGGCCAGTAAGACATATAAGGCACCTCGGCCAGTAAGACATAAAAGTCATAATACATAATAAAGAAGTTACAACAAAATGTGATAGTTTAGTTCAAAAGACTATCTAGCGGAAAAATACACAAGTTCGGCATAAAAGCACTAAAAATCTACTCGGCCCCAACCCAGTGTTACACGACCAGAGCAGACACAAACGACTTGAGCTAGGCACAACCATCACTCATGTGTACCTGCAAGTTGCCGACATGAGAAGCAACATAAAGCAGCTAGGGTGAGTCTCTTAACACAAGTAATATAATGTGAAGAAGCTTAAGGTTAGAGATAGCACTAAAACACCTCGGTTCAGCTAATACAGTCACTCACAGATAGTTCAACTTGCCACAACAATTATCAATCAGCTCAAAAACACATTAAATCATGAAATGTATGCATGTATGCAACCCAACCACAGGGCAATTATGCAATGAGGTACCTCCACCGTCGTTATTTAGCCTATCGGCTCTTCGTCGTTACTCCGTCGTTATTTGATATGGAGACCGAAGTCCTACCACATCCGAGGTCGAAACCTCCTCCGTCGTTATATGCACATGAACATGTGACTTCATGACAAATGCAATCACACACCAATCAAACATAACGCATGTGAATGCTTACACCGCTGCTCACCGTCGTTATTCGCCGCTTACTCCTCCGTCGTTCTACTCCGCCGCTCACACCGACGCCCACACCATCTAGACATCATCACCGCGCTAAGGTCGACCTACTACACCTGGTAGAATCACCCTAGGACCTACAACCGACCTCTCAATCACCTCGGCACTCAACAACCGACCTCTCAATCACCTCGGCACTCCATGGTGGACTAATTGTCACACCGAGGACCGCAACGACACTTAGGGACCAAAATGTCACCTAAGGACCAAAATGGACTTAATCGCTCCCATACTTGGCACACTTGGTGCTAAAATAGCACTCACAGTGGCGTCCCACAATGTGCTATGCAACATTGGCGCCTAACATCACCTCGGCACACTATGTGTGTACCTCGACTAACTACTCAACATCACCTCGGCACACTATGTGTGTACCTCGGCTACCTCGGCATTCTACACTCAAACCCTCACTTCGGTAGCGCGCTCACAGTTACGCACTCCCTTACACTAAAATCGTCTACTCATGGGGATTCACTTCTCGGTATTCCCTGGTTCAGTTCACCTACACTTAGGCATTTGGGCGTTTCACCTCGGTGACGCTACCTCGGCTTGAGGACTTCGGTTCACTACCTCTACACCTCGGTTCACTCCCTCTACACCTCGGTAACCTTAAGGCGAAACACCTACACTTCGGTTTATGCGTCCCTACCCTCGCTAATGGTGTTTAGACACATACTCTCCCTCAAACTCACCAACAAACTCTCAATCACTAAGACACTCTAGCGTTGACTTCCTCAACTCCTCGGTTTCTCTCACTCTAAGTGAAGGGTACTTCTGTTCACTCTGCTTTCTTTACTTAAACCCAACATGCAACCCATTTCCACTCACCACACTCATGCACACTCCTGGATACTCACTCCACCGCTCCCGATCCTCTCCTAAACTCTACATGCAAGCTCATTTTCTTCACACTACACCGATTCACACTCTGTTGCCTCACCATGCAATGCTCTCTTCGTACCACACAGAACAGAGAGTGTTACACTCCTCTCTCTTTCCCAACCGATCCACCATCGTACATTCACCACAAATCACAGCAAGAGCAAAAACACAGCAAAACATGGTATGAATAACACATAAAACACACATGCAAGGTGATCAGAACCACTCACACCAAAACACTACCAAACACAAAACATTACAAGGATTAAAAGAGCCCCCTAACCTTGATTACAACCGTAGACACACCCTCTTCACTAGCACTTCTAGGAATCCTTCAAGATTCAGCTCACTCTTCCCTTTTTCAGCTCGGTTCTCTTCCTTCTCTCTAAGTCTCACTTCTCTCTCTACTTTCTCAATTTGGTAACTTAACTATTTTTGGGAACAATGTGATGGTCTCCTACGAAGGCACCATATAACATGTCCTAAGGGACTTAAATGAGGCCTTGGCCTTATTAGGTCATGGGCTTCCTCTACCCACACCCATTCCTAACTTAGACAGCTTTCTAAAATGCAACACATGCTTAACCTTCACTTAATGAATTACTTGACTTAAAAGTAAAATGTTGCAAACCCTTAATAACTCAACTATGTTAATTAATTGAATTATTTTGGGGTGTTACAACCTCCCTACTTAAGAGATTACGTCCTCGGAATCTTACCTCAATCAAACAAATTTCGGAATAGGCTTCCTTCATCTTGCTCTCTAGCTCCCAAGTAGCATGCTCACCAAAGGCTCCTACCCAAACCACCTTCACCAACTTGATTTCTTTTCCCTGGGGTCTTTACTTCTGGTCTTCAATTACGATCGGCATTGTCTCCACAAAGAGGTCGTCTCTCACTTGCACATCATCCATTTGAATGACATGGGGCGGGTCGAGAACATACTTCCTCGGTTGAGATACATGGAACACATCGTGCAAATTTGATGATTGGGTGGCAATGCAATTCGATGACGCCACCTTCCCAACTCTATCCAAGATTTGATAGGGTCCAATGAAACGAGGTGATAGTTTCTTGGACCTCGAGCTCGTCGAACTCCAACCACAGGGGTGACTCTAAGGAATACATGGTCGCCGACTTGAAATTCTAAGTCTTTCCTCCTTTTGTCATGGTAACTCTTCCGCCTACTTTGTGGCGCCTCATCTTCTCTCTCGATCATCTTAACCTTCTCTGTAGTCTCTCTAACCAACTCGGGTCCTAACACAACCCTCTCTCTCTGCTTTCATGCCAACATAGTGGAGTCCTACACCTACGCCCATACAATGCTTCAAATGGTGCCATTCCAATACTTGAATGATGATCATTGTTGTAAGTGAATTCTATCAATGGTAGATACGAATCCCACACACCTCCTTGCTCAAGCACACAAGCTCTCAATAAGTCTTCTAAGGATCGGATAGTCCTCTCGGATTGACCATCACCGAGGATGGTATCCGAGCTCAAATGCAATTTGGAACCTAACGCCTCTTGAAAACTTTTCCAAAATTCAAGTAAACCTTGGATCTCTGCGATACAATACTTAAAGGGATTCCATGAAGCTTCACAATGACATTGATATAAATTTCTCGCTAACCTCGGACTTTGGGTATGTGATGTTAATAGAATAAAGTGTGATGACTTTGTCGACCTATCAACAATCACCCAAATGGTGTCAAACCTCTTGTTGTCCTCGCAGCGACCCTAAGTTACAAAGTCCATGGAAATGTCATGTCCCACTTCCATTCAGAATATGCAACGGTTGCATCAACCTCGCCGCTTCGGGTGCTCCACCTTTGACTTCGCAAGTCAAACAAGCATAGACGAAACGAGCTACATCCTTCTTCATTCCTTGCCACGAATAATTTCTTCAAGTCTTGATACATCTTCGTAGCTCTGGATGGATACTCACCGACTTCTATGACACTCCTCCGCACTGCCTTCTTGATTTCCTCATCATCGGTATACATATCCGACCTCTCCGAACCTCAACAATCCTTGCGCATCCAACTCAAAATCTTTGTTATCACTTTCGGCAACTCTCCTGCACACATCAACCAACTTCACATCAACCTTCTCAGGCTTCCCTTATATTAACCATGAACTCATTGGTGATCTTCAAGATCCCCAACTTAACACTCGAGGTGTTACTTCACATACTAGGCTTAAATCTCTAAACTGTTCAATCAATTCCAGCTCATTTACCATCATCGATGACATATGCAGAGATTTCCTACTCAGCGCATCAGCTACAACATTGGCCTTCCCTGGGTGATAGTTCAGACCGAAGTCATAGTCCTTCAATAACTCCAACCATCTCCTCTGCCTCATATTCAATTCCTTCTGATCAAACAAGTACTGCAAACTCTTGTGATCACTAAACACCTCGAACCTCGAACCATAAAGGTAATGCCTCCATATCTTCAATGCAAACACTATGGCAGCTAGCTCTAAATCATGAGTGGGGTAATTCTTCTCATGAGTCTTCATTGCCTTGAAGCGTACGCCACTACTTTACCTTCTTGCATCAAGCACACAACCCAAACCTAACTTAGATGCATCACAATAGATCACAAAAGGATCCTCTGGATTAGGCAACGTCAAGATCGGCGACGTTGTCAATCTCCTCTTCAACTCTTGAAACTCTCCTCGACGGCGGTCATCCCATACGAAAGCCCTATCTTTACATGTCAATTGGGTTAATGGCAACGCCAATTTGGAGAAACCCTCAATGAATCTTCTCGTAGTAACCGGCTAACCCCAAGAAGCTCCTCACCTCGGTCGGTTCTTGACTTGGGTGCCTCCCACTTCAACACGCTTCAATCTTTGAAGGGTCCACCGCAATCCCATTCTTTGAAATCACATGGCCTACTGAAACTCACTTCCTTCAACCAAAACTCACACTTGGATAGCTTCATCACAAACCTTCTTCTCCTTCGTAACCTTCAAGACTACCCTTAAGTGCTCGGCATGATGCTCTTCTCACGACTGGAGTAGACGAAGATATCGCCTATGAACACTACCACAAACCGATCTAAGTACTCATGGAAAATACGATTCATATACTCCATG
Organism: Oxytropis ochrocephala; assembly: GCA_020916435.1. NCBI lineage: Eukaryota > Viridiplantae > Streptophyta > Magnoliopsida > Fabales > Fabaceae > Oxytropis > Oxytropis ochrocephala. The sequence goes on along the minus strand of CM037094.1, from coordinate 73,314,707 downwards.
AATACCCCTGGAGCATTAGTGACACCGAATGGCATTACTAAGTACTCATAGTGTCCATACCAGGAGTTCTAAAAGCCGCTCTTGGTACGTCTTCGCCCTTCACTTTGATTTGATGGTAGCCCGACCTCAAATCAATCTTGAAAATACCCGAGCACCCACTAATTGATCCATCAAATCGCCAATTCTTGGTAGTGGATACTTGTTCTTAATTGTAACCTTGTTCAATTGTCTGTAGTCCACGCACAACCTCATGCTTCCATCTTTCTTCTTCACTAGCAACACAGTGTGTGCTCCCCACTGTGACACGCTTGGTCTCACGAATTTCTTTTCTAGCAATTCTTCCAACTGCTTTCTTCACTTCGGACACTTTCGGATGCGGACATCCTATAAGGTGCCATAGACACCTGGCTTGTTCGAGAATCAATTCTATGGTGAACTCGATCTCTCTCTCGGTGTGGCACATCGTGAATTTCTTCAGAAACACCTCGGCAAACTCTCTAACCACCGGCGGATCTTCAATCTTGACTTGATTCTCATCATTAATGACGCCCATAGTGCAAACAGAGTAACCCCTTCTCCTAACAACTTGCGCACTTGTCTAGCGGGAAGTAAAGCCGATTCCTTCACCTCAGAGCGGGAAAACTAACCGATCTCTCAAATAAGAATTGATATGAACATGGTTGTCTACCAACCACCCATACCAAGGATGACGTCCATTCCTCTAGTGGTAAACAAATTAAGTTAACGGTGAAGTCCCCGCCGAATACGATCGGTGGGCACTTCGAACATACCGAGAGGTAGTCATCGAACCCATAGCCGAGTGTCAATGACCATCTCCTTTACCAATGAAGACAACACTAAACTCGGTCTATTAGCACACATGGCGTAAAAATGAAGGAATGAGTTGCGCCAAGATCTATAATTGCAACCAGAGGAACACCATTGATATAACACGCACTGATTTCGCTCGCACTTCGGACCCGGCTAATGCAAACACTTTCCCCACGCCTCTCTCTCTTTCTTGGCTTTGGACACTTGGGACCGATGTGCCCCATCTCTCCACAATTGAAACAGACTATCTCCTTTCGCCCATACTCAGCAGATAGGTGGCCCTCCTTGCCACATCTATAACACCTCTTCACCTCGACCTTGCACTCCTCGCCTTGTGCCTGTGCAATCCACACTTGTAACAGTCGAGAATAGCAGGGAGCGTCTCCCTACTAGGCTTTCCTCTCCTGCGAATTCCCTTTCCTCTACCACCGGAATGGTCGTAAGGCTTCCAACCTGCATCGAGGTTGGAAAGTCTTCTTATCTTTCCCACTTCTGGCTAGTAGCCACACTATCTTCTTCATAAATTCTACAACCGTCCCACCAACTCTAATACACCCTTATCCTTTGATACCCAATTGCCCGCTTGATTTCAGTGCTTAAAACCGCTTCTCAAACTTGATACACTTGGAGAACTCTGCAATCGGTCCAGTGTAATGGGGTAAAACTTTATCACTTCGGAAAACTTGGCAAAGATACTCCGACACGGTCATGTTACCTTGCTTGAGCTCCAAGAATTCCATCTCTTTCTTTCCTCTCACATCTTCGGGTAGTACTTCCTCATGAACTCTTTCTTAAAATTCTCCCATGTGATCTCCTCCTCTCTGACTTCCATCTTGGAAGAACTCCAAGCCACCAATCGTCGGCTTCCTCAATGAGCATATGAGTCCCAAACCTCACTTTTTGCTCATCTGTGCAATCCATCACTCTGAAAATTCTCTCTATTTCTTTCAACCATGCTAGAGCCCCATCAGGATCATACCTCCCCTCAAGGTAGGAGGATTCTCCTCCGGAAAGTAGCGAGCCTCACGAGCTCCAAAGATCATCGGCATTCTCACGAGGTCGATTCCCATAGCATTTGCCATCGCCTCCAACGTAGCGGCTATAGCGAAGATCATTTCTTCCACTTTCTTCCACCATTCTTACTTCACCGATTACACAATCAAGAATCGGTTTAGAACGAGCCTAAGACTCGAGGCTTAAGACACTTAGACTCAATACTTGGTCGGACAAGACCAAACTTCTGCTCTGATACCAACAATGTAACACCCCCTTATCTAATCAATTCCATCTACTAAATTAAAATCAGAGTTTCAAAATTCCACTCAAAGGAGGGCTACATTTGATGATTTAAAAAGGAAAACAAAAATTCATTAAGTTCAAACAGTTGCACAGCATTATACTAAGCATGTAATCGTGCGCATCACATCGGCAAAAGGCACCTCGGCCACTAAGACATATAAGGCACCTCGGTCAGTAAGACATATAAGTCATAATACATAATAAAGAAGTTACAACAAAATGTGATAGTTTAGTTCAAAAGACTATCTAGCGGAAAAATACACAAGTTCGGCATAAAAGCACTAAAAATCTACTCGGCCCCAACCCAGTGTTACACGACCAGAGCAGACACAACCGACTTGAGCTAGGCACAACCATCACTCATGTGTACCTGCAAGTTGCCGACATGAGAAGCAACATAAAGCAGCTAGGGTGAGTCTCTTAACACAAGTAATATAATGTGAAGAAGCTTAAGGTTAGAGATAGCACTAAAACACCTCGGTTCAATTGATACACTCCTCACGATAGTTCAACTTGCCACAACAATTATCAATCACCAAAAACACATTAAATCATGAAATGTATGCATGTATGCAACCCAACCACGTGGCAATTATGCAATGAGGTACCTCCACCGTCGTTATTTAGCCTTATCGGCTCTTCGTCGTTACTCCGTCGTTATTTGATATGGAGACCGAAGTCCTACCACATCCGAGGTCGAAACCTCCTCCGTCGTTATATGCACATTGTAACGCCCCGGGCCCACTCTCATGGCCCGTGCGCTACCTCAAAGAACTTCTCTACCTCATGTAGAGTTTTTGCCTTCCGTGGGAATCGAACCTCGTACTTCTCTTGTACATTTCCAACGCATTCCCACTACCAATTGAGCTACTATTGTATGCGCCGGGCCCACTCTCATGGCGCAGCGCGCTCAAAGAACTTCTCTACCTCATGTAGAGTTTTTGCTTCGTGGGAATCGAACCTCGTACCTCTTGTACATTTCCAACGCATTCCCACTACCAATTGAGCTACTAGCTCAATTGGTAGTGGGAATGCGTTGAAAATGTACAAGAGGTACGAGGTTCGATTCCCACTGAAGGCAAAAAAACTCTACATGAGGTGAGAAGTTCTTTCGAGGTAGCGCACGCCATGAGAGGCCCGGCGCATAATAAAAACGCATTCCCACTACCAATTGAGCTAATGTACAAGAGGTACGAGGTTCGATTCCCACGGAAGGCAAAAACTCTACATGAGGTAGAGAAGTTCTTTGAGGTAGCGCACGGGCCATGAGAGTGGGCCCGGCGCCATAACAATAAAAAGCGCGCTTTTTATTGTAACGCCCGTGCCCACTCTCACGGCCCGCGGCTTCTATCTCATCTACTCATGTAGAGTTTTTGCCTTGTGAATCGAACCTGCATTACCTCTTGTACATTTCCAACGCATTCCCACTACCAATTGAGCTACTAGCTCAATTGGTAGTGGGAATGCGTTGGAAATGTACAAGAGGTACGAGGTTCGATTCCCACTAAAGGCAAAACTCTACACGAGGTAGAGTTCTTTGAGGTAGCGCACGGGCCATGAGAGTGGGCCCGGCGTTACACACATGAACATGTGACTTCATGACAAATGCAATCACACACCAATCAAACATAACGCATGTGAATGCTTACACCGCCGCTCACCGGTCGCTCTACTCTCGCCGTTCTACTCGTCGCTCACACCGACGTCCACACCATCTGACATCATCACCGCTGCTAAGGTCGACCCTACTACACCTGGTGAATCACCCTAGGACCTACAACCGACCTCTCAATCACCTCGGCACTCAACAACCGACCTCTCAATCACCTCGGCACTCCATGGTGGACTAATTGTCACACCGAGGACCGCAACGACACTTAGGGACCAAAATGTCACCTAAGGACCAAAATGGACTTAATCGCTCCCATACTTGGCACTTGGTGCTAAAATAGCACTCACAGTGGCGTCCCACAATGTGCTATGCAACATTGGCGCCTAACATCACCTCGGCACACTATGTGTGTACCTCGACTAACTACTCAACATCACCTCGGCACACTATGTGTGTACCTCAGCTACCTCGGCATTCTACACTCAAACCCTCACTTCGGTAGCGCGCTCACAGTTACGCACTCCCTTACACTAAAATCGTCTACTCATGGGGATTCACTTCTCGGTATTCCCTGGTTCAGTTCACCTACACTTAGGCATTTGGGCGTTTCACCTCGGTGACGCTACCTCGGCTTGAGGACTTCGGTTCACTACCTCTACACCTCGGTTCACTCCCTCTACACCTCGGTAACCTTAAGGCGAAACACCTACACTTCGGTTTATGCGTCCCTACCCTCGCTAATGGTGTTTAGACACATACTCTCCCTCAAACTCACCAACAAACTCTCAATCACTAAGACACTCTAGCGTTGACTTCCCTCAACTCGGTTTCTCTCACTCTAAGCTGAAGGGTACTTCGGTTCACTCTGTTTCTTTACTTAAACCCAACATGCAACCCATTTCCAGCTCACCACACTCATGCACACTCGGATACTCACTCCACTGGCTCCGATCCTCTCCCTAACTCTACATGCAAGCTCATTTTCTTCACACTACACCGATTCACACTCTGTTGCCTCACCATGCAATGCTCTCTTCAGTACCACGCAATGCAGAGTGTTACACTCCTCTCTTTCCCAACCGATCCACCATCGTACATTCACCACAAATCACAGCAAGAGCAAAAACACAGCAAAACATGGTATGAATAACACATAAAACACACATGCAAGGTGATCAGAACCACTCACACCAAAACACTACCAAACACAAAACATTACAAGGATTAAAAGAGCCCCCTAACCTGATTACAACCGTAGACACACCCTCTTCACTAGCACTTCTAGGAATCCTTCAAGATTCAGCTCACTCTTCCCTTTTTCAGCTCGGTTCTCTTCCTTCTCTCTAAGTCTCACTTCTCTCTCTACTTTCTCAATTTGGTAACTTAACTATTTTTGGGAACAATGTGATGGTCTCCTACGAAGGCACCATATAACATGTCCTAAGGGACTTAAATGAGGCCTTGGCCTTATTAGGCCGTGGGCTTCCTCTACCCACACCCATTCCTAACTTAGACATTTTCCTAAAATGCAACACATGCTTAACCTTCACTTAATGAATTACTTGACTTAAAAGTAAAATGTTGCAAACCCTTATAACTCAACTAAGTTAATTAATTGAATTATTTTGGGGTGTTACAAATAACATTTATAAATTCAGAGATGGTTTGTAATTTAATCTCACAAGGTAATATGGGCAGTGTTCATTAAGATAGATTTTAATGTTCCTTGCTTAAACCCTAGAGATAGGAGGGCAAAACCCATAAGGTGAATACTCGCTTATGCTCAAGCAAAATTTAGAGGTACTTCTTTAGGGTTTAGAGATAAACTCTTGCAAGGAAAACCTAGTGTGAAGTATTTGAGAAAATATGTTTTATTGCTGCACCACCTAATGCTGCCTCATTTAACGTATCCTTAATTGCATTTTAATGAAGCTACTAAAGTGAATGCATCTGAACTTGTTCTCATCACTGATTTTCATTACCCTTTACTTTTTACTATTGTTTATGTTACTCAAAAACTTGTGTGCATTTACTTTATCACTAATTTGTTAGCCAAATTAAACTCTCAAAATTAAGCATAATTCCTCGTGGGAACGATCTCACTTATTCTATATTATTTGTGTTGGACAGTGTACACTTGCACTATAGCATTTCTCACAACAAAGAGTGATCAGAAGGTTTATAGATATCGAATCAATAAGAAGGAGGAAACCGAATCAACAAGAAGTAGGAGAACCTAACCCCAGAGCGAGAGCCTGACCCGTATCGTCAATCTTATTTCTTCAATTTCGCTTCTTAGAGCTTCGTTCTGCGCTCTGTTTCCAATTGTCGTACCCTACATTTCAATGTCGTTTACCCGCATAGAGAACCGTAAAGGCCAGTGGAATGTTGTGTTTCACAGATAGTCTTTGATAGACTCGGGTAAAATGAGAAAAAGTGCTTCGAACACGATATTTTACACATTTTTTTTGGTAAATCACGATATTTTACACATTGTTTGGAATACGTGAAGACATGTGGAAAAGAGAGATATGAAACGAAAACATATTATTTCAAAAAAGAAATCCTCCCTAAAATTTTGATAAAAGGGGGTAAATTAAGTAGAAAAAAAACTTAGGGCCCACATATTTATAGTCTTCTCCAATTGGAAGGAAAACAAGTGAAAGAGAGTATTGAGCTCCTTCCTAATTGATGCAGCTTTTAAAATTTAATCTAACAAATAAAAAGTATTTAAAAAGTTATTAGTACCTTTTTTAAAAAAGCTTATACCATATTATAAATTATTTTTTGCTTTTTTGGCACTATTAAACTATATTTTATTTAATTTTTATTCTCTTTATCTCTAAAATTATAATATTATCATTTTATAAGCATGGGCGGATCTTCCTTAGGACTGGGGAGGACCACAACACGCCTTAAAAAATCATGCAAAATTATTAAAATACCCTTAATTTTAAATATCAACAACTAAATATATAACTCTTTTGCGAAATAATTAACAAAAGAAAGATACGACGCAATATTTGTAAGGATTTTGTACATGCAGCTTGCTCAGGATTTTGTTTCCATGAGCCCAATTAACAAGTGGGGTGAGTCTGGAGCCCCTGAGCTCTAGGGAACGCTGAACTAGGGCCTCGTATTGCACATGCAACTTGCTCAGGATTTTGTTTCCATGAGCCCAGAATTTCACAACACGAATATAATATGAATTAAAAATAAATTATGTAAGCAAGAAGTGCAGACTATGTGCTTTAACTAATAAACTAGGTAAGCAATAAATTCAACTTATCGAATCGTATGCATCTTGAAGTGCGTATATGATCCGCGGATCGAAGAAGAGATTCAGATCGAGGTCGAGGCTCCTTGATAACTCTATTTTATAAGAGTTATTTATATGTTCTATGACTTAAATCAATGTGAGTTTCTAAGTAATATTATTGTTAAAGTAGTTAATATGTGTTGTTTACAGTAAAGAGGGTTAGGAAGTGATATGTGATCATTTGGTACTTTTGGTGCCCTTGTGGTATTTTGATGTGTTTGTTCAATTGTTGCAACAATCATTGCCCCTGCAATAGGCACAACAGTCATTGCCCCAACAATGACTGCTCCTACAATAGTCAGTCCAGCAGTAGAGGCATTGCACCAGCAACCAATGCCCCAACAATATTGGCAGCAACCATTGCACCAGCAACCATTGCTCCAGCATTCGTGACAGACTAAAATGCACCAACAATATGCTGATGTCATTGATGACATCATAATCAAGTTGCTATGCAAGGGGCCCAAGTTGCAAGTGCAGCACCTCACTTTTACTTTTTAGCTTGTAACTTTTTCTTTATAGGGACACTTGTCATTATGCAATAGGACCTCTTTGGTAGTAGATGGGTAATCAAATCAATCAAATTCATGCAAGTTGAATTTGCAACTTCATCCCAAGCAAACCCAACCTTGAAGAAAGTTCTCTCAAGGAGCCTATAAATACATCTCCTTCTCCTCATTCGAAGATATAACCAAATATACCAAGAGATACCAAGATACACCAAGTTAGAGAAGTGAGAGGTGTGAAGGAGGGAGAGAAAGTGACAACTTCTCTCTCTACCTCTACACCATTTTGTGTAGTTGTTTGATTGCTGGCGCATCAAGCATTTGTAAGGCATTGCAGGAGCAATACTATGCAGATTTTACAAGGGAACTTCAACCGTGTAATTCTTTCATTATTTTCTTCCCTTTGTATTATCAAACATATGAACATGGTTATCTTTGTTTGTATGTGCTTAGTAATGTCTAACATGAGCTAAACTTCTCTAGTTGGGATGCTTTAACTTTGTAATGATCTTTTGATTAAGTTATTATGTTATGTATTGATGTTTGCATTTTAGTTATTGCATGATAAACTCTTTCATATTCATCTTTAGAATTGACCATCTAAAAGTGAATGCAAATTATAAATTCAGACATGGTTTATAATTGGAACTCAAGAACTAATATGGATAAGTGTTTTAATAAGAGGAAGCTTTATTAATTCCATGCTAAAACTTAGACATAGGCTAGCATAGTCCATAGGGTGAAACTGTTGGAGCTTAAAATACAAGGGTGAACTTATTTAAGGGCTTAGACACAAGACTTGTAACGAAACCCTGAAGATAGTTGCTGAAAAGCACAATTTCATTATAACAGCATCCATTGCAGGTGCAATCATTGCGCAGAGCAATGATTGCAGGAGCATCATACATAACATAATGCTATCAAAAGTGATTTACTTAGTGAAGAGCATTCCAACTATCTTTCTCACTTGAAAATACTCTATTTTGACTTAGCTTATTTTGAATTCTGTTTTCTCACACATACTCTCATTTTAATTGTTATTTTCTTACTTTTTTTCTCACTAGTTAAACTACCTTTTTAAGCTTTAGAAATTAATCCAATCCCTGTGGGTTCAACACTCTACTTTCTACTATATTACTTGTTAAAGACTGTGTATACTTGCACACGCCTTTCTGCACAACACTCCTCCTGATGCTCAGACATAGACGCATCTGACGACATATCCGTCTGAGACTCATCATCTTCCTGATAATCATCCTGGTGATAGTCATGTTGCTGATCAACATGCTGCTGATAGTGATACTAATGAGAGGCATGATGCTGATAGGCATCAAGCTGAGTGCCCCCCGATAGTGCTCCTCATACTGAGTTTGCTGTAGAAAATTCCCGTGATAATACTCTCCATTGTCCCGATCATCAAGAGGCTAGAGTTTTGTCGGGGATGAATGGGATGGTACCGTGGTCGGGGCTGATAATGGGGTGGCTGGGCCGGTACCGCCCAGTGCATCCCGATCATCGGGGTGGTGGGCCGTAATGAGTCAGCTACATATGATACTCAAGCGGCTGGTCAGCCTGTCTCCTAGCCAAGTCCCTCGCAGCCCTCGCCGAAGCATGCAACTTATTATGCCTCCGAGTCCTCGTACTCGGAGCACCCGAAGAAGTGGATGCCTCCCTCTCCCTCCTCTAGGAGATGCCCCCCTCTCCCTCTCTGAAAATGGTCCCTCTAATTGCGATACCTACCGGACACTGCAAAGGAAAAAAACAATCAGTTTTTAAAAAAAAAAAACATAACGTCGTATATACATGGGGAGGGAGGTATATACGATGTACTTACTTTTAACGTCGTATATATCTTCCTAGGACGTAAGTACGAGTGAAGCAATTCAGGATCAATCGTATATACGTTGTCTGCACGTATATACAATGGCTATAAAAATAAGGGTCGTATGTATGTGGGTTTGGAGGTATATACGATTGGGGAGAAAATTGCTCAATCGTATATACGTTTTGGGAGGTAAATACGAGTGAGTTTTGGTCAAACATACATATGACCAAACTGGTAAAAAATTGTGATTTAAGAAGTTTGGAAGGGCATTAGGGCCATTTCCGTGGTGCAATGGGGGGTATAACGGAAGGGGTGGGAGTACAAAAAAACCTAGTGTATTTTTAAGTGACAGTCCACCCGAACATTTTAGTCGAGGTCCACCACCGTTTATAAGCATACATGGTTCTATATTTTATAATTTAAACTATAATATTTTAAAAATTTTAATTTTTGTTCTTTTTATCCTTCTATTCTATTTTCTCTTTTTCTAAACAACTAAATGATCATTTCATTAATTTCCTATTTTTTTCTCTTCTATTTTTTTTGTTCTTTTTACCCTTCTCTTCTATTTATGATTTTTATTTCTATTCATTTGTTTTAATACGCATATAGTATATACTAGTTGGATAATTTCATAGGAACTATGTTTTGTGCTACGAACCTAAGTTTTACGAACCTATGACCCTTCACCGCTCCTACCTAAAATTACTAACATGTCTACCTTAGGCATGGCAATGGGGCGGGGTGGAGACGAATTTTACATTCCCCATCCCCATCCCCGAATCCCATAGAGGTCCCCATTCCCCTTCCCAAATCCAATGGGGATGAATTATTGATCCTCATCCCCTTACCAAATGAGTTCGGGGATCCCCGCCCCAACCCCGTGCCCGCAATAGAATCAATTTTTTAAATAAAAATAATAATTTTATAAAATTTTGTTTTATAAAATTGTCTAATTACAATATTACCCCTCCTAGATAATGATCTAATTCTCTTTTAAGAGTGGTGACAAATCCATTTATGGTTTACTTGAGATTTTGAGGGTTTCTAATTTAAGAGTGGTGATATTGTAATTTAATACATTCGGGGGCGAGTTCGTGGATGTGTTTGGAGTGGGTACCTCTATCCTCATTCCCCACCCCATCCCCGTATTTTGATTTTGGGGAAAACACAAATCCAAACCCAAACCCAAACCCGGTCAAAGCAGTAAAAACCCGTCAAATCGGGACAGATTTGAGTGGGTCCCCGCAGGTATGAATTTTGTTGTCATGCCTAGTCTACCTTGCTTACATTGTTGGGTACCACGAATGCATTCTAAAGTCTAATAACGATAATAAAATTCTTTACATTGGTGGGTACCATGAATGCATTCTAAAGTCTAATAACGATAATAAAATTCTTTTTGGAACTCGGATAATGGTGTATGTATTCAATTCCATTCGCGTTCCTGATCATCCAACAACCACCCTTGAATGCCCCCTGGTCCCTGAAGGTCCTTTGCATCATATGGTAATTAAGATTGGGAGAGGGTAAACAAGACACTCCAATTAACCCACTTTTCAACCACAATATGACCCTAGTTAGTAGTAGTAAGAGTAACGTATCACGTAACCAAGAAGCCCACTCGAACAAACAAAAAAAGTTAGACACAAAGATAGCAAAGTACAGTTCTAGTGCAAAAATTATGACACAAAAATAGTAATCCTTCCAATTTGTGTTCCCTTCATCATCACGATAGAACTTGCCCATTTGGAACTATGTATACAACATTAATTTTACAATAAAGAAATACATTTATAGCAAATATTTTCAGTTAAATAAATTAATTAAGAGTTAAATATACTCCAAATAGCATTAGGGATAAATTTAAGAGTTTAATCAAAGTGCACTAGGGTGTAAATGAGTTTGACACATACATCCATTAAGAATTCATGAATATTTTCTTTGACCAAAGTTTTAGTTTAAGTCTTTTAAGTATTTTTTTTCTCGTTTTGGTCTTTTATCTTTCATTTATGTGTCAGTTTGGTCATTTTTTCTCTCTTTGGTCTTTTATCTTTCATATTTGTTTATGTTTGGTATTTTATCTTTTATATCCGTTTCTGTTTGGTCCTTTTAAACAAAAACACGAAAAAATGAAGAACACTATGAATGTCTTCAAGCACACTAAGGTCCTTTCGATTTCTTGAATAACTCATGCAATACGCGACCAAGTTGAATGAAATTGGACTCTAACTTGAATAAAATTTCACAAGAAATTCAATGGAACCAAAATGAAGCTCAGAAATGTGTTTATGCGCAAAATCACTTCTGGAACTGAAATCTTGAATTTGAAGTTAAAAAAAACTTTTAATCTCAACTATGGTGATTTTGCTATGGCCTATGGAGCAGCAAATTGAACAATTGAGCTTAAAATGCTCTAAATTCAACAAGTAATCAGTATATAGCAAATATTTTGTTTAGAAATGCGCTGAAATGCAAACTACAGTAAAAAATCAATTTGCATCTCTAAAACGTGTTTTGACTCTCATTTGCTCATTTATTAACCAATTTGCGTCAAACCAATTGCGTTCAACTCGTATTGAGTGCAGAAATTGAACTACCCTTGTGAAAACTATATTTCATCTGCTAAAATTTTAAATTAATCTTCTATTTTAATAAGTTTTTAATAATAAAATTATTTAATTTTTTATATTTCGGTAGAATTTTTATTTTTTAAGTTATACAAAAAAGACAAAATCACTCTCATTATAAAACATATTTTTTAAAAATTAAGTATTAATATTTTTAATTTTTACTTTAATATCAATTTTTATTTTTGTATTTGTAATATATTTCATATTTTTATATTTCAGAATATATTTTAGATAAGTATATGAATAAAATATTTTCTTATCCTATGTTACTAATTTCTAACCTAGTTTGAACTCTGGATCAAATTTTAATTACAGTGATAGGGTAAAATAAGTCACAAGATTAATTTTATTGGCTAAACAAACGTTTGACTAAATAGGATACGATAAACTTATCATATTATCTTTTTATTCTGACCACCAAACAGACCTTTAATGTCTAATGAAAAGTCACTATTCTTCAATTATTATTCTTAATTTTTAAAATGTAGTTATAAAATAAGTTGAATTGGCAATAGAGTAAACTTTTACTAGATTTTGGTGTAAATTAATTTACACATACCTACCTTAATATTTCCAATAAACTTTTCTATATTTATATAAAAAAATATCTCACATCATGACAGTCTAGCATGAGAATAACACATTAATTATTTGACAAATAAATTTATTCAAATATCAGTAGTACTAATTAATATACCAACCAAAAGTAAAAAAATAAAAATTCCTTTCACATTAAATATTTGTTATCTATATATGAAAATATTCATTTCCAAAAACAAAATGTACTATCATCACAACAGTTCACACCACCACACACACAAATTTGGAAAAAAGTCAAAAAAACTGATTAAAATAATAGGAAAGAAAGAAAAGCAAAATATTAATTTTAATACTATTGTTAGTATTTATGAAAAGGCCTGGTATTGTGTAGCAGGGTGCAGTAATTGGTGTTTGTGAAAGTGACATAGGAAGGAATGGGAGTAGGAGCAAAAATGCACAGAAAATCAGATTCCGAGGTAACAAGCAATAGCATGGAACATTCATCAACATCGCCGCCTCGTTCACCTCCTCGGCGACCACTGTACTATGTTCAAAGTCCTTCTAACCATGATGTTGAGAAAATGTCTTATGGTTCTAGTCCTGTTGGTTCTCCTCACCACCATTTTCATTACTACCTTTCTTCACCCATTCACCATTCCCGAGAATCTTCTACTTCTCGTTTCTCTGCTTCTCTTAAAAACCCTCGCCAGCTTACCTCCTCGTCGTGGAAGAAACTCAACCACCGTAATAACGGTGATGATCTCGGTGAAGACGACGATGACGACGGCGATGATGTTTATGACTCGGGACGGAACGTTCGGTTGTGCTTTTGCTTCTTCTTGCTTTTTGTGTTGCTTTTCACTCTCTTCTCTTTGATTCTTTGGGGTGCTAGCAAAAGCTACAAGCCACGTGTGATTGTTAAGGTAAATTAAACTACTACATTGCTTGCTTTGCATGTTTCTGTTTAATTTTGTGTTCTCACTCGCTGAGTCTCCTCCTCCGAGTTGGTCTTGCCGTGACTCGGTTTTAATTCTGAGTAAATGATCTTATTTCACTTTACGCGCGTGGCTCATGCCATTGCCATTGCCATTGGATTATGCCTTCTTTTGGGGATTTTAACTTTTCAACTTCAAAAGCTTCGACTTTTTTAAGTTTCAACTTTCAACTTGTCAGAATCCGGCAAGGATCATATAGGGAAATGCCAGAACTACCCTCTCCCTTGTCATTTACTTTTTACTTTAATTTAATTTTGTTGTCCCTGTTTTTTTAATTGGAGATGGAGAATAATTGGAGGATCAAACATTCCTAGGTTTTGGATTGGATATAAACATAAATAAACAATTAACAAATTTATTATAAGAGTTAAATATTCTGTGGCTGGGGCCTCACACACACACCCTGATTTTTCAACTGTTTGTTTTGAACAGAGCATAGTGTTTGAGAATTTGAATGTTCAATCGGGGAACGATGCGACTGGGGTGCCCACAGATATGTTGTCATTGAATTCAACGGTGAGGATGTTATACAAAAATCCTGCTACTTTCTTCAATAATCATGTCACGTCCACGCCTCTTCAACTTAGCTATTACCAGCTCACATTAGCTACTGGCCAGGTACACCTATCTTATCTATCTCTACCATTATTACTAGTACTATTTCTCTTGTTCATGTTTCAAATTTTATTTTAATTTTAAATTAAAAATGAAAAAATACATCGCCGTAAGGTAACAGTAACCAAAACAAAATAGAACGCCGTCAAATATGTGGGAGTAAAGTAACTTGAGGGTTAGCAGGGACATAGATCCTCTCCAGTCAAGAATCACTCCAGTCATCACAATCCCAAACCATTGGATTTTCCAACTTCAAATCCTAGCCTTTAATTTTTCTAAACAAAGAAATAAAATAAAAAGGGATCCAAATCCAAGTTAGGAGAGAGTAATAGGGTGGTTTATCCATGCCCCCAACGGTTGGGTGTGTGAGTGGGGACAGATTTGTGCATCGATTGAAGACAAGAAAGACTAGTGTGTATGGGAACAGAGTTACAAGATCCTAGTTGTGGGCCCCGCCTACGAGAATTTTTAACGATTTGTTTTTGTAAACAAAATTGGTGATGTGATTCTTTTGATGCAGTACTTCTCACGGGCACCTACTTTAGTTGCATAGATAGATAGACAGATGATGTTCATGGTACTTCTTCTAATTGGCAGTCACTCACTGTAGCTCTCACGTGCCTTTCACACAAGTTTTTAAGTATAGTAGGAACAGAGCAACTCAAGTTGTGGTTAATTTGTTTGCAATGTTAAATACACACTTTTATTCCCTGGTTCATTATTGTGGGGAGTGTTTGAGTTTAGTGTTAATTATGTTAGTTAATTCAACTTGTTTGTTAACCAGTATACCAGCCCGTGCGATGCACACGGGAAACATTTTGGGTATATTGATCATTAGAAAATATAATTTATTAAATTCTTAAATGTCTCGCCCACACATATATGTAGCATTGTTTAATTGATTTATGTTTGTCACATAGATTAAAGATATTTTTTATAATGGATATACTATATATTGAGAGCTCATTAAGATCTCATTTAATATTATACCTCAATTAACATTTTACTATTTTCGTTGACAAAATTTAGGTATAAATCTCTTCATGTAAAAATAAATTATATTTATTTGTCATATCTTTGCTTTCCAATTAGGTACGGCAATGAGACTGGGTGGGGCGGAGCGGGGCATAAGACTCTCTCATCTCCGCCTCCGAAGTTGTCCCCCTCCCCATTCCTGATTTCTGGTTTATTATAACAATTGTCAAATCATATTAAATCGGCTAACATGGAAAGGAAGAGGAGTTTCAACCAATCATTTTTAAACTGAAATCAAAAAACATTATAGCATATTGAGTTAAGTATTGGTATTATAACTGATATGGAGTTGACCATTGGTATTAAAAATAGTCCTGCAAATCAATGGTTCAAAATGGTTTGGTTCAAAATCAACGTTAATATTGTTTTTACTGATATAATATTAGTGATAAACGTGATTATATTATTATATTATCCGGTTTGATCTTTAGTCACTTAATAATTAATTAAACAATAATTTTTAATATACCCTTAAAAATTAAAAAAATTAAATACTAAAACATACTAAATTGAAAGAATACATGACATGTGATATAATTAAATATTCATATCTAATTTAATTGAAAAACATATATTTAATACATATATATATGTAAATGAATTGTTGTCAACTATCAAACCTATTAGCATATTGCACCATTTAGAGAAATCGATGAATAATAACGTCAGTTTATTACCATTTAATTGGTATGATGATGGTTAAATATTAAAATCATAATTGATGAATAAAATATTGTAATTATCATAATTATTAGATATATTAACGACTATATATTGTAACTGTCACAGTTATATAAAACTAAAAATAAATTATATTTATTGAATCAATGACGTTTTGAAAGTATAATTATTTTTAATTATGGTGATAGAACGTTTTGAAAGGACGTTTTGAAACTATAATTATTTTTGATTTATAAAAATAATTTGGATATTAAAAGATTTTATTCATCATTTAAATATAACTTCTACCAAAAATTAAACATTATTTTAAATATTTTTAACTTATAATTCTAATATAAAATTAATTTGATTGTTTGCAATTATACTAAAAAAAAGGTAAAGATTTGATTTTGTTTTAGAGACTAAATTGGAGTGTGTCAATTTCCAAGTAAAGTCAAATTACTTATAATTTCTAAGTTGATTACATATGAAAAAAAAACATGCTACTAAATCTACTAAAAAAAATTTAAACTTTTATTTTTAAGATCAAATTACATATAATTTCTAAGTTGATTGCATATGAAACTTGTTAACTAATACCACAAAATGTTATCCATATTTAAATGAAAACACCATTTACCTCAAGTAATATAATGCACAATTTAATTGAGACAAATAATATTTGGCTATTTCATGAAGATGTGTAAGCTATATATATATATATATATATATATATATATATATATATATATATATATATATATATATATATATATATATATATATATATGTATATATCGAATATTATTATATTAATGTATACTTTGTAATTGTTGATAATAAAAATGGGATTGTATAGTGTGATATTAAATTGCAATTATGTTATTATCTTTACTTATACAAAGTATACATGTACTTACAATAATCGACCAAATTCTATCGATACACTTTATTTGAATCTTCAAAACACTTATAAGAAATTTGTAAATCAACAATGTTCGCTCACATGCAATAGAATTCAACTCAACTCTTCCAAGAATTTTCCAAATGAGGATTTACACAACCCAACACCCAACGCTCACATACAATAGAACTCAACTATTTCAACACGAAATTTCCAAATGGGGATTTACATTACATTTGATATGGTGATTTACCTAACATGAGGTGCAAAAGTTTGAACAAAATAGACATATTATGGAAAACCTAATTGACAACATGTCATATAACTATCTAATAGCAATAAGATGAAATTATAGAAAAAACCCATTTATCCCCTAATAGCAATGGTATTCACCTCCTTCAACATGAAATATCCAAAATGATTAAGAAGATCTCTCCAAGAAAATTGAAAAGAACCATGAAACACAAAACAATGTTTATAAAGATGAGGTGATGGTGTGGAGAGTGAATCAAACAATCACCCAACCTTGGCTATTTATAGTCATATTTTCTTGGAGAGTTGTAATTTAAAATAAACGTTTTTTTTTCATTTAAGTCTCATAAACAATTTGAAATGTTACACATGAGTGAAATATATTTAAAAATAATAGAAATAAATTAAAAAATTATTTTATAATTTATTTGGAGCTAGCATTAATTGCCTAAATGCTAATAGAGTGCAATGTGTTAAAAAAAATAATGAGGGTATTCTCAATTGTTAGTTATATAGATTATAACTACTAGTGGGTTAGTGGTGTATTACTGCTCCGTAACATAATAAGCAAAAATTGGTCAACAGAAGTTGATGTATCTAGTCCAAATTTTGAACCAGATACAACAACTTCTGTTTTGACCAATTTTTGCTTATATTCTGTAACGGAGGGAGTATGTTAGTTAAGCTCATGATTGGAAACTTGAAGATCAAATATAGGCTCATCCTCATGATAGGGACATAGGGATGAGGATGGGCCCATATCTGATCTTTTTAAGTTTCCAATCGCATGTGAGGGTGAGGGATGAAGGACCTGAGTGATAAGGAGCTTGAGATAAGGTGGAAACATAGCTATTCAATCCGACCCGATCAAGGTACTAGATTATTGGTTGGACTGACGGGTCTTTAGTTTGACGACATGACATGGACACTACTAAATATAATAAAATTATGCATGTCATGTATAAATTCATACATCACAAAGTCGTAATTTTTTTACCTCACCTTAAAAACTCCGACAAAATCTCAACACAATATTAACATAATTCACCAACTCATTCTTTTAATTGAATAACCATAAGGTCTATAACGATGTAGTTTTGGTTTTCCTTTGTTTTTTAAAAATGCGCAAGACCCAACTTAGGTTGTTGGTTGATGCTAACTCAATAAAGTTTCAAAGGTTGATCCAGTTCAATTGCATGACCGACCCACTAAGTGACTTGACCTAACTGTGTGACCAGGGTCATGGTCGTACCGGTTGTGTGATATCGGGTTTGATAACCATTGTTGTTTGAGTTTGAGTTTAGTGTTACTTATGTTAGTTAATTCAATTGTGTTAGTTAATTATAACTACTAGTGGGTGAGTTAGTGTATTATGTTAGTTAAGCCCACGATTGGAAACTTGAAGATCATATATGGGCCCATCCTCACGATGGGGACATAGGGATGAGGATAAGCCCATATCTGATCTTCAAGTTTCCAATCACGAGCTTAAGATGGATGTGAGGTTGAGGGATGAAGGACCCGAGTGATAAGGAACTTGAGATAAGGTGGATGCATAACTATTCAACCCGACCCGATCAAGGTACTAGATTATTGGTTGGATTGACGGGTTAGTAGTCGGACGATGTGACATGGACACTACTAAATATAATAAAAATATGCATGTCATGTATAAATTCATAATCACAAAGTCATAATTTTTTTACCATACCTTAAAATCTCTGACAAAAATCTCAACACAACATTAACATAATTCACCAACTCATTCTTTTAATTGAAATCCATCACCATAAGGTCTATAACGATGTAGTTTTGGTTTTCCTTTTGTTTTTTTTAAAAACGTGCAAGACCCGACTTAGGTTGCCGGTTGATGCTAACTAAATAAAGTTGTAAAGGTTGATCCGGTTCAATTGCATGACCGACCCACTAAGTGACTTGACCTAACTGTGTGACCGGGGTCATGGTCGTACCGGTTGTGTGAGACCGGGTTTGATAACTATAGTTGTTTGTTGTAATATCTCCTGCCTACCTTCCACAAATATGAGCCATTCACAACATTGTGTGTATTCATTTTTCAAAGTTGGAGCTTACCTTACGTGCTTGCTTGAATTTTTCACGAGCGAGCCAATTTCATGAATATTCTACGGCTCCACGCTTAGTTACGTGTACCAAACATTCCTAATCTCTGTTACATTGGTTTGCTCTAGTCTCTACCACATGCAACTCTCTAACCGCTAATGTAAACGCAACAAATTTCTGTAAACCATTCTTAAACTTTTTGGGTTAAGATTATAATATATTTTATATTCATATTAACTGCCTTACAGGCTTACATATACATAGTAGTATATGTATGGACTTGGATTTTAATTTTCTGGTGACTGGTGTGAATTGGAAAAAACAGATAGAGAAGTTCTTCCAGCATAGGAAGACTCAGAGGAAGCTAGCAGTGGTGGTGTTTGGATACCAGGTTCCACTCTACGGCGGCGTGTCGGTTCTTGGGACTAGTGATAAAGAGCACCTGAATAGTATTGCATTGCCATTGAACCTAACATTTGTGGTGAGATCAAAGGCTTTCATCTTGGGAAGATTGGTTACCTCTAAATTCTATCGGAGAATCAGATGTTCTGTCACTCTGCATGGCAACAAACTTGGAAAACCTCTTAATTTGACTGATTCATGTGTTTACATGTAAAGGGAGCTGGTATTCATGGCTTGTTCTTGAAGGGGTTTAAAATGAATTAATGATCCCTCATTCTATATTAAGTGTTCTTTTTGTAATATTCATGTCTTATTATTTTCATTTTACAATATCGAAATTACTGTGAATATTTGGAGTTCTTTTATGTTTCTTAGGATGCTTTTGTAACATTTATTAGTAAAATGTTCTCATTCATTGTTATTACTTCTAATTTTTTATGTTAAAGTCACTTTGTGCTAGGTCTAAATACACTTTCAAGTTAAAAGACTCATTCCTTTAAACATGACTCGTGTGGTATTATAAATCTAGCACTTTGAAGAACATAAACGAAAACCTCTCTTCTATCTAGTTTTGCTTAATTTCATAACACGCTTTCAATACAATGCTATAACTAATTTAGACAGACAGTACCGTATGTAGAAGTTAAAATTTCAAGTTTTTTAGTCTACTTAGGTATAGGTTCTAGGCCATAGATTGTGGAGAGGAAAAGGAAAGCGCTCGGGGTTGAAGTTGGGAAGTAGATAAGCGTATGTTTGATTTCCCTTTTCCAAAACAGTTTCTAGTTTTCAAGAATTTTAGAAGAACAAACCATCTTTAATCGGGTTTTGCTTGTTTTTTATTATGTAGATTGATGAACTACCCGAATTATTAGATGTTCTTGAATTTAAATTAAAAAACTTAATAAAAATTAGTTTTTGGGCTCATTTGATTATTACCATGGTCCATGCTTCTTACACACCT
Source organism: Oxytropis ochrocephala (assembly GCA_020916435.1). Taxonomy (NCBI): domain Eukaryota; kingdom Viridiplantae; phylum Streptophyta; class Magnoliopsida; order Fabales; family Fabaceae; genus Oxytropis; species Oxytropis ochrocephala. The sequence goes on along the minus strand of CM037094.1, from coordinate 73,294,239 downwards.
CAGAGCTGTGAAATGATAAAGTTATCCCTAATGAAACGCGTGCGTTTTAATTCTTTTTGGGGGATAAGGAAGGTTCAGTAGATTAGCACCGAACCAGTTCGGTGGCTCAATCCTGAGTACGTTATCTTGTGAGGCACACCCTCAAATTTGTTCTGATTAGGTTTGATGGTTAAAAGCCGAACTGGTTCGATGTTCAAGAATTGAACCACTATTAATGTTTGAAGTTTAAGACAAACTTTTCTCTCAGAGACACCTCCAAAATTTCTCTAATCAGGTTCGGACTTTAAGCACCGAACCGGTTCGAGCCTAATCTACTGAACCAGTTCGGACCTAATCTATCAAACCATATAGATTTTAGGAAAAAAAGAGGGCATTTTGGGGATATTGAGATGTTGGGGGTGTGCACCGTGTAGCGGGGGTGGGTAAGAAATATGGGCCATTACCATATTCTAATTTCTTTTGGGCTCAATGTTAGCCCAGTTGCGATAATAGAACAAAGGGCAGTTTTTTTTTGGACCTCTACTATGACAATATATACTCCCACAACAACCCCCATGAAAATACTAATTACCCCTGAGATATAATCAAAATGGATTTATGTTATTAATAGATAATGCTGGTTTGAAAATTTTAACGTCGGAATTATCATTTAAAAGATAATTATGTAGCTATAATTGTCGTCGGAATTATCTTTTAAAATGATAATTCTGTCGTTAAAATTTTCAACCCCAGAACTATCTATTATTAACTTAATTCCTTTTTGATAAAAAAACTAGTCAACAGATTTATGATAAATCCGACAGTTGGAAAAGTTTCACAATAGATTTATGAGTTCAACGTTAAATCCGTAGTTAAAAAAATAATTTAACCGTATGCCTTAAATGTTGAAAGAATTACATGAAATAAATTTATAAAAACAATCTAAAAAGGGTTATAAAAACGCTACGAAAAATTCGCTAAACTATCAAAGCCAATCTAAAAATTATAAAAACATCACTAGAAATCTAATAAAATCAAAAGAAAGTTATGTAAGTTTTTTAGATTTTTTGGAAATTATAAAAAATTTAAAAATTAATAAAAAATAGTAAACAATGAAATTTAGGATTTTGAGCCCCGCAGTCTGTCGCACCACGAAAAATCCTCGGAGGCACTTTTCTTCGTACAACGGGATTTTAGAGTCACCACCAATATTTTTAAAAGGTAAAACATTGAAAAAACCTTTTTCGGAAAGCAATGGTCTTTGGAACTATTAGATTTGGGTTCGGGGGTCTAATTACGTACGGGGAAGGTATTAGCACCCCATAACGTTCCTTCAAAGAAGGGTTACCTTAATTAAATATGTGATTTGCAAAGTTGATTTGGAAAAATGCTTTGTTTTTACCTCTTTTGTTTATGAATGACTTAATGAAAAATCTTTAGTTTTCGCGCTTGACGGAGGGAATCCGCTCTTACGTATCTTCCGGTGCGATGGAGAATTCAAAGCTACGTAGTTCTGGGTTGTCTAGAAAAGGTTATTGTTTTTTATCTTGTTTAATTGTGAAAATTGAGCTTTCATGATGATCAATTGAGCAACGGCTCCAAGTGACCACCATTAGCACTCCGTTGTTAATAATCATGCAAGCAAAGGCTTCGCAAGACGACTAACAAAGTTTTTGATTTAATGAAAATCTTTAGGAAAATTAGGCATTCATGATGATCAATTGAGCAAAGGCTCCAAGTGATCATCATTAGTTCCTCATTGTTAATAATCATGCATGCAAAAGCTTCGCAAGACGACTAACAAAGTTTTTGATTTAATGAAAATCTTTAGGAAAATTAGGCATTCATGATGATCAATTGAGCAAAGGCTCCAAGTGATCATCGTTAGTTCCTCATTGTTAATAATCATGCAAGCAAAGGCTTCGCAAGACGACTAACAAAGTTTGATTTTGAAGAGTTTTCGCAATTGGATTGATTCTTGCTTATGGAATGATTTTGATGCTTGAAAAGGCTTTTGATTGAACGTGGACCTAGACTACACACATTGTGACACCATACATAGATAGGCAAATAGTGAACCCAAGTTGAACATTTTGGCGAAAATGTATGAATGGGCAAGAGAATGAACCTAAATTGCTCATCTTATTGAAGATGCTAGACATGATGAACCTAACTAGGCATTTATGACACAATACGTGAGTAAACAAGGAGATTACAAAGCACAAGTGAATTCAAGCATCTAATGAATCATTTACAAAATCCTAGGGATTTCACATCAACATTTGACAAAAGCACCAATATGTGGTATCCTTTTGATATCATCAACATTTAGCACATTCCTTCAATCAACCACATGAAAGGAATAAGTTGGAAAAGGGGATTTGCCTCAAATGAGATCATTGGCAAGCCATGAGACTAATTTGACATTTTTATCTAGCAAGCATATGCAACTAGGGTGTTGAATCCCTTTAGGTAATCCTTAACACTTGGGATATGCTCAAGTGCATAAGTGTCAAATCCCCTTACCAAATCATCAACACAAACATGATTTTAAAAGCAAGCAACTAAACACTAGTGCAAAATAAGGAAAAGAAATAGACATTTAAAGTCACGCGCTCAGATGCCTGCCTTGATATAATGACGCAGTGGCAAACTTGTAATAAACTCGGAAACTTTTTTTGGCGTGCTAGTGTTTAAGTCAAGCGTAAAATATGCATGACTTCAAAAGTGGAAAATTTTAACATTTTAAGACAAACCGTAATATTGCTTGACTTCAAAAGTATTTCACAATTAAAAATAAATTCCAGCTGAATCCTCCCTTAATTCCAAAAAAAACAAGCTTCCTTCGTTCGTATCTCTCTTTCATTGCGTTTCTTCTTCTCTATCTAGGTCACACACCATTCTTCTTCTCCACCATTGTTCTCTCGCCATTCTTCTTCTTTTTCCTCTACCAAATCGCTATATTTTCTCTCTCCTCTTTGCAATTCTTCTCCTCTACCTTTGTTTCTTCCTCCTCTCTTCCATACCACAAAACCCACTAGAAATCGAAGGTCTCTTCTTCTCCTTCCTCTCAACAACCTCTTTCACCTCCTTCTTCTTTCCTTTACACTGTGTGTCCGACCACCACACTTTGTGCCGCTCCACCTCGACCTTTCTCTATCTACAAAACATATTGGGCCGCCACGGCTGCTCCGACGACGACACAACCACACTCCATCATTGCCGCCTCCTTCATCTATCAGTGAGTTATCTTTTCCTCCCTTTGCCAATTTTAATTTCAATAAACCCTAGTTCCCCAAATCAGACGTATGTTAGGTACAAAATTGCATAATTTAATATCAATGACAGATTTAATATTTTTAAAACTTTTATATGATGCATTAGCATGTTTGCATTGGCGCTCTCGCTCAAGTGAACGCTGAAGTTACAATTTAGAGCATCTTAGTGGATGCGAGTTTTGGAGTCCCCCAACGTGATACCAAACACCTACTATATAGACTTGTGGGGGAATGAAATCTGGACTAGTTGTCTAAGGTGTTTGTAGATTGTTCTTGATTTGAACTACATTATCAAATTTTGGTTATATATACTTGGCTGCTTGGGATTTTTGCAATTGTTGACCTGAGGTTCACCTACTTGCAAAAAAGTGTGCTAAAATATGAGCTATACAGTGAGTGCATTGATTTTATCAAAGATTATATGGATATGTAGTGTTTGTAAATTAATTGACTTATTATTTAATCCTATTGGGGGTGTCAAGTTGCATACACCCTTTAAGTCTGACCTTGTATGTTTTGTTCTATAGAAGTTACTTAGTGTTAGTGGGAAATCAAATATCAATTCTTCTTGATCCTCATTGATGTCAATGTATTTAGACTTCACATATTGTCAATAAAACTATGTTTATGAGAGATTTTTAGTACCTTTGACTTTAAGAAAGCACACTATTAGATTGATACATAAAAACTTTAAGAAATTTCTGCTTCATCATTCATCTGCTCATAGTGTTTAAATGCTGCAGTGATTTAGTGTAATGTTTTTAGATTTTAACTTCACAACAAATTGGTTCCTGCATTTTGTGTAATCCTTTCCCAAATAATGGTAGTTTTGAGAGGTCGATAATATGTTGTTCTCTCTTTCTATTTTAGTATTCACAATAAGACTTTTGGAATTACTCATCGCTTGCTATGCTATGTGGAGTGTGGACACTTTGTAACTTGTGTTCACCGCTTAACTTGTGGAGTTGTAATATCGTGACTACTATAGTTAGAGTCGTGTCAAGATAGCGATAACTAACAAAGTGTTGTTAGTTAGTTGGATCAAGCAATAGAGGAATGTAAAACAAGTTTGCATATTCTCGTATCAAAAAAGCTTTATTATTAGTTTGAGACTCACTTGAAGGAATGTTCTTTTTCTTACAGGAGATTGCTTGGTCGTAACTTCTTGGATACTATATCTTGGGATTCTAAACCTTACTAGTCTCGCAGTAATGTAACCGAGTTCTTTTATGATGTTTCCCACGAGCTATGGATGGTTATAATAGGATGAAGGGTTTAAGAAAATCAAAATCTCATTGGTTGACACTTAAAGTAAGTATTGAATACATTAATTTTTTTTTCATTTTATACTAGTTATCAGAAATTATATTCAGCTTTTGATATTTGATATTCATTTATAGGGACCAAACAAAATGATGGTTATTCTTGTGGCCACTATGTGATGATAAATATGATGACCATTGTCTCTCGCAACTATCACTAATAATTGGAAGAAGGTATATAATTTTCAACTTTTATAGGATGATTACTAGGTAATTATTATGTTGTTGGTATTAGGTTAACCATGTGATTCATATTGAACTTTTATTTTTGTAGATGTTTAATTCGAGTCGATCGTTCACACTTGAAGAGTTGACGCATGTTAGACAAGTTTGGGCGGAGTTCTTTATAAAGATGTATGAAGAGCGTAAACCAACTTCAAAGGAAGAACGAAGAAAACAACTTAAGTGATGTTCGATCATTTGTCTTTAATCTTATTGTTGGTTTTCTTGTGGTATTTGGAGCTTAATAGAAGCATATAGTTGTGTTGTAAATTCAGGTGATGGTTGATTTTCTTATGGTTTTTGCTACATATGTATTATGGTATACCTTTTGACAAGATATTAGTGAAATGAATGTTGAATTGGTAGTGATAAATTTTTGGAGCAAAATATAGTAATTTTGTAATTCTATATAGAATGCTTGTTGCTAGTTTAATGAATTTGATACCTAGTGGAGCCAAATATATATATATATATATCCAGGGGAATGACCAAAAGGCAAAAAAAAAAAAACTTTGAAGTCAGGCGGGTACAACCCTGACTTTATAATGTAAACACATTTAAAGTCAAGCGACAAAAAGTCTGACTTAAGAATAACTTTAAAGTCACACTTTGGTTTGACTTTAAAAGTCATTCCATATAACGATTATCAGTAATTAATGTCAGGCAATGTTGGTCTGACTTTAAAAAAAACATATGAAGTCGCGCTATCGCTTGACTTTAAAGCTCCTGACATACGAAGTCTCCTTAATAGAAGTCACGCCGGCGCGTGACTTTAAAAAGCCAATTTGCGTGACTTTAAATCCATTTTCTGCACTAGTGTAAAACAAGCACAAACCCTAATTGTTTACCAAATCACATTTTATTTCACTAAAACATCAAAATCAAACAAAACCCTAGCCTTACCTCGTGGGAGTTCAAGTAAACATCACAAATCAAGCCTAAACTCAAGCATTTGCAAGATTAGACAACCGAACACATCAAAATCACATAGACCCTAATTTTCTTTGAAGAATGCGAAATGAACAATAGCACAAATCACCATTTTATTCATGAAAATGCAAGAAATAAGTGAAATAATACCAACACACAATTTATTCCAAAAAGGAGAAACATTTCAAGCACCCAAACCTCCCAAAGTGCTTGTCAAAATGCTTGAATTGCCTTTCTCCTTTAACAACAACAATTATACTAACATATTAACGCAAGATGTAACCTTAAATGTAATGAAATGCTCGGTATGCAAAAAAAAATTGATGATCTACATTTTTGATGCTAAAACTTTGATGATGATGCTAGGATTTAAGAGTATACCTTAACTCCAAGCCAAATAAGCAAGGAATAAGATGATTGAGTGCTAAACCACTTGAATCTACTCTTTAATCTTCAAATTTGAGTTTGATTCTAGAGATTTGGAGATGAATAAGAGAGAAGGAAAAGGAAGATGCTTGCGAGACTGAGAGAGAGAATAACTAAAGGAGGGATGTCGTTTCTTGGTGATGATGGTTTGCAAAAGGGAAGAAGGTGGCGGTTGTAGTTTTCGAAATGGGGTGTATTATTAAAATAGGGGTGCAAAAACGAAGCCTCTGTTTTGGGTTTAATATGCGAATGGGCTTTTAAAAGTGGGGCATGTAGTAAGTAAATATGGTGGTGTGAATATTAGTTGGAACTAAAAAAATAAATTAAAAATAAAACAAACTTAAAGTAATGTAATAGAAAGGAGAAAAACATAACCTAATTCCTCTCTTCCCAATCTGCTTACTGCTTTTCATCTTCTATGAGTGAGAGAGAGAAAACGAAATTCCAGAGAGAGAAAGAGAGAGTCAAGTTCGCGAAACCGAGAGAGAAGATGCGAATGAATGTGAGGAAGGGGATGGAAGTCTCTGGTCGTGGAGGTTTACTGTGGTGATGTGGAGGTTTAACTGATGATGAGAGAAAGGGGTGTGTGCGAAGGTGGTGGCTCTGTTGTTGTTGTTGTGGAGGTTTGTGGCATGATTGGTAAGAGAGTTTTTGAAGAACTTCACAGTTCTACATTTTTCTTGACCTCTTTCTATTTCTTTGTTTATGTGACTATCTGTTTGTGTTTATCTGTATCCTAAATCTAACGCAAGCTAAGCTGAACTGTGATTTTGTTTGTGTTTTTTGTGTGTGTATCTGAGTGTGTTTTGGTTGCTGTTTGCGTGTGATTTTTGTGTATCCCCCCATTGTGTTTGTGTTTATGTATGTGACTCTGTGTGTATTGTTACTCTGTGTGTTCCTCCCCTTTGTGCTTCAGTGTGTGTTGTATTTATAGAGGGGTTTTTGTGGTGTAGGTGAGTGTGTTGAGCAAGATATCAAAACTCATGGGGGACCAATGCAGCAACTGCCGAGGCTTAGTGGAGCAGGGAGGGCAGGCAGCAGCTGAGGCAAGGTGTGGCTGACATGTTTTTGCCCAAAATGTGAAAAGCAATGGACAAGAAGAAAGAAGCTTGAGCTCCATTCTCCAAATGCCTTGTTCAAATTACAACAGCAACAATAGGCAGCGAATGCTGCTCTATTTTTTTTTTTTACTTTTTGTTTTTTTGTCTTGAAGTGTAACAAGAAAATTGTAATTTTAATATATTATTGTTTTTAAGAAAAAAAAAAGGACAGATTTAAATAAGACAACTATTTGACTATTTTTTCTTTTTATTGACAACTACTAATTAACCAATAATAATAATGAAACAAAAACAATAACGCTAAATTCCTAACGACTTTCGAACAATATGCACAATAAACTGACTCTCGTATGACAAACATATACCTTACTACGAGAAAAAAAATCAACTTAGAATAGTGTATTCACATTAAAACTAGGAAACACACACTTGATTGGCAAAATAATGCACATTATGAGAATAAATACGCGCACTTAATTAGGAGCAACACGATTCGAAGCGATACGCGTGCACGATAAGAAATGCTAGATTGATAACGAACGCAACTTGAACACATTTGTGCAGTTGAAACCTACACAACGAGACATATATTTTGAGGTTTTCTGAAAACGAGAAAAATACTTATTAAAATTGTATATTTACAAAAATACAATTTTATTTGATTTTCAACTAGTCGGACAAAATTGGGATATGACACTGTCCGGATAAAAGTCCCTTCTTCGGGAGTCATGACTCTGTATTTTTTTCGAAATTAATGGTTGTAGTTTTGGAGCAATCGAAATAGGTTGCGCAAAAATTGACTTTTTAGCCTAAACTACCTACCCGAATATCTACACATCAGACAGAACCAAAGGGTCACCAATATTCATATCTATTTTATTTTATTTTTAAAAATTAATTATAATTTTTTAAACATATATATATATATATATATATATATATATTTAAAATTGCACTACGGATTTATCTTTTTATTAGATTAATCCGTTTTTAAATTTTTGCCAACAGATTTATCATAAAAAGATAAATCAGTTTTGTTAAAATTTAACTACAGGTTTATCTTTTTATGAGATAAATTCGTTGGACATTTTTTTTCAAAACAGATTTACCTCCTACGACAGATAAATACGTAGTCATTTTTTGATAGGAGTAAAATTGAATTAAATTTTTTGGTAAGGATATTATGTATGATCTGGGGGGTCAAAAAAAATTACACTAAAACAAAACGTCCCATAAGTATAGCAAAAAACAATCAAACACAAATAGGGTAATGTGACGGAAGGAAAATGTAAGGGTATTATTTTTTGGACGCCCACACCTAAACCAAATACCCCCACCCAACATTTTTCTTCCAATTTTACCCCTCAATATTATCCAAAACGGATTTACCTATTAAATAAATAAATCTGTTGTCTAAAATTAACACAATGAATTTTATTAGAAAGTTAGTTTAGAAGTTAGTTAAATTAGTTTTCAATTGTAACTACTTTTCTTAGTTAGTTAGTTAGTTGGATTTTTGTATTTACTTTCACTAGAAGGTACACTATATATAGTGATCACCTCTTCATATTGTACTAAGTTTTTACTTCATCATTCATTTAATTGAAATTTATATTCAATTCATAGATAGAGTTTCACTCTTAATATGGTATCAGGAGCGATTATGTAGCTTCCGCGTTCATCTCTCATCGGTGATTCCTCCATTGTCTTCTCGCAAATTTCTTCTTTTGCTTTGCGATTCATGAACAATAGTGTTCATCGTGGTATCAAAAGAAATTTCTTGATTTTTTCTTCCATATGTTCTTTGAGATTCTCTGCGTTCATCATTCTTCCTTTGTTCTTTGACCTGCTTGGTTGTTGTTCAACTCATCATCTGCCATGGCAAATCCTCCATAGAACCATGATGACGCATTATACCTCCATCCTTCGGATAATTCCGCTCTTTTGTTGGTATCTCAACATCTCCCTAAGGACAAATTCAGTCACTTCTTGCGTGTATTCAAGAAGTTCTTTGAAGCTTCTTCCTCGATCATCCCTCGAGCCCGCTTCATCATCTTTGCTGCGTTTTTGTCTCTTGTTTCTTTGCGGTCCAGTTGTGTAGCCATGGAAGAACTAATGAAACAACATTTTTTCCCCAAAAGAAGTGATGTTTCACTTTCTTTATCCCTTCTTGCGTGTGTTCAAGAAGTTTATTGAATTTTATTCGTCGATTATCCCTCGAGCCAGCTTCATCATCATTATTGTGTTTCTGTCTCTTGTTTCTTCCTAGTCGAGCTGTGTAGCTATGGAAGAGCGAATGGACCAGCAAATGAAATATTTTTCAACTCATATATCTAACAATCCAATTTTTTTGCCAGAACTATTGTTCATATTTGCAAATTAAAAATCCGTTCAACATTTGGTTGTGTTTTCTCCATCATCGGCACCACCATGAGAATGGTCTTTCGGATATGTTTGGTACATTTTAGGATTTGCTCCTACTATTCTTAGCCTTTCTCCTTTCCATAGAATTCAAGGTTTGCTATATTTGATAAGGAATTCACTGTTTGGTTATATTTCATCTTGTTTTCTTGTTGGATTCTTGGATTGATTTCTTGGATCCACATTTTTGTCTGAGGTTTTTTGAAGACTGCTCAATGTTATTTTGTCGACATGTGGATTCTTGCAAGTTTTCAATTGCCATCATCATATTCAATTTCCTAAGTTTCCTAAAGTGTTTCAAATGGTTGCTGAATGGAATTCATATTCACGTGGCTTGTGTATTTGAATTTTTGGTTGACCGATAGTGCAAGATGCATGAAAGCTTTATTTTAGCATCTCATCTCCAAGTTGGAAGATTTTGACATCTCTCTTCCAACTTGAGGGGGAGTATTAGAAAGTTAGTTTAGAAGTTAGTTAAATTAGTTTTCAATTGTAACTACTTTTCTTAGTTAGTTAGTTAGTTAGTTAGTTTGATTTTTGTATTTACTTTCACTAGAAGGTGCACTATATATAGTGATCACCTCTTCATATTGTACTAAGTTTTTATTTCACCATTCATTTGAATGAAATTTATATTCAATTCATAGATAGAGTTTAACTCTTAATAGATTTATCTATTTAGTAGGGTAAATCTGTTTTGGATAAAAAAAATTCGAAAACGGAATTGCATAAATTTTTATACACCCGTTGTTTTGTAATATACAAAACGAATCTATAGATAAATATGCCACTTTGCCCTGTTCGCATACATACATAATTCTGTAGTTATATGATAATTCCGTCTTTAATTTTTTTTGGAATGCATTTAATTTACCTAAAAATAGATAAATCCTAAATCAGTTGTGTTAAGTTTAGCCAACGAATTTATCTATTTAGTAGGTAAATTCATTTGGATATTTCATTACGGATTTATCTACCAAATAGATAAATCAATTGTCTAATTTTTCACACCGGATTTATCTTTTTGAAAGATAAATCCGTTTTAAGGAAAATTTAGGGGTAATCATGTTTTTTTTCATAGGGGTTGACGGGGTATAATGTATAGGAGTGGCGGTCCAAAAATAATACCCAAAATGTAATAATATGTTTTGGATAAATTTAGACCCAAATGTGTTGTGAATAAAATAAGAATATTGTACCCAAAAAAAGTGATAGTACGTACGTTGAAAATTCCTCATAGTTGAGTCCATTTCATCAAGCATACATAGATGAAAAATTGACAACCATGTTTACCATTATATTACCAAATTTATATTCCATTTTATAGTTTAAATTTTAAATTTTATAAATATTGTCTATATGAAGTTCTATTTCTTTTTGAATTTTTATCATGCTTGTAATTTTTATAGTACTCCCTCAATTTTTTTGTTTAATATTTGTCACTTTCATGTTAGTTTGATTTAGGCCTCTAGATAGGTTGAGTCGGTCCTGATCTACAAATTTACCAGAGTGTAAATCACCAATTTAGATTATAAGTATATATCTTTCTCCTAATTATTCCCAAGTATATGAAAATATTAAGTAGTCATTAAAGTTTACAACATCAATCAAATTAAATCCTAAAGTTTTATAAGTAGTAATTTACAAAGATTAATGAGAGAAATTTCCTAAAATTAAAGATAATAGTTTGACAAATTTCGCAAGTTTTAAGAACTATTCACTATTTTTGTTTACTTTTTGAATCAAGTAGAACAGAGCGTGTATGTTCAGGAACTAAATTAAGAATTTAGTCTTTATTTAATTGTTAAAATCGAAAGAAGTGGAAGGATCTAGATGTCAGAACTCATGAGGGTCAAAATAAAATTATATAGAAAATTTGTGAAGACTTTGATTTTTGTGGATGTGCAAGTACACAGTCTCACGTATAGCTCCAACTATATTGTTGGGTGATACACATATTGAGCTGGGTTACAAATTGTTGTGTTCTTATTTGATATAATGAGTAAATTATGTTGAGGTGTTTCTGTAAATGTACGCAAGAGGTTCTGAATCAAGTAAATCATTGTGTGTTCCTTTATTATTTTTGCCGTGTACTCCATCCGTTCCCGATCTTTGGTACTTTTAGTTTGTTACACACAAATTAAGGTACAATTAATTTGTGCAAGCTAAGTACTAAAATACCCATTTTATAGTTGTCTTGGAAATATTCAAATCCAAATAAAAGAGTTAATAGTTGTCTTAGTTTCTAAAATACTCAATAAATATGAAGAGTATCTTTGGAAAAGTTTGTTGAATTATACATTGGTTTTTTAAAAGTACTATTGTTTTGGAACAAAAATAAAAGACAGATCAGAAACGAAGGGAGTATAATATATTTATATATTTCATCAAAGATCCTTAGGTGTGTGAGTTAATTAATTGGTGTGCACGATTTTCCCCAAAACGTTTTGGTAATGAACCTTCGAAGAAATTATGTAGGTATATGTCAAATTTCTTGCCGTTGAAGTGTTCATAAATGAAATTCCCAAGGGTTTTTTTTTTGTACCCCCACCCCATCCCCATATACCCCCCATACTGAAAACCCCAAAATGCCCTTCTGAAAACGTATTTTCTTTAAAAAAAATTTGGCCAATCGTATATACACCTGGGGGATATATATACGACCTTATTTTTTGCCCATTGTATATACACCCCTCAAGGCGTATATACGATTGTCACACCCCACCTTAATCGTATATACGCCTTGGGGGGTGTATATACGATGGGCAAAAAATAGGGTCGTATATATACCCCCCTCAGGTGTATATACGATCCCTATTGTTATTTTTTAATTTTTTTAAGTCAAATAAAAATTAATTAAGTCCTGAAAATAGGTTTTGTGTGTAGTTCGTTAAAACGTGACGATGTTATACGTCGAACGAATAATTTAGGCTAAAATCGGTTTTCGGGCAACATACTCCGATCGTAATGAAAACCACACCATTAAATCCAAAAATCAAGAATGAAGACACCCTAGAAGGACTTCTTACGGGATTACTTGCCTCAAAATCCCAAATTCTATCGTTTATTTTTTACGATTTTTTAAATTTTTCATAGTCTCCAAAAATTTAAAAAATTTGTATAGCCTTATTTTAGTTTTGTTAAATTTTTAGTGGTATTTTTATAATTTTTTGTAGTAGTTTTGATTTGTTTAACGAATTTTTAGTAGGCTTTTTATTAATAAAAATTAAAACAAATTATTCAAAAAATAAAACCCATCGTATATATACTTTCGAAGACGTGATATATATACGTCTTTCGAAAGCAGATATACGATTTATTTATTTTTAAATAAAAATTAATTTTCAAAAGACATTTTGGAAATTTAAAATTGGAGTGGTGATTTATGGGGATCGGGTGGTGGGGGTGGGAAAAAAACAAGCCAATTCCCAAATGTAGCAGCTTTGAAGAAATAATAAAGCTGAAAATGACAAATAAATCCATGATGTGTAAGAGGCCAAGAACCACCAAAAATAGTAGTATTAACAAGAGCCACCAAAAATAGTATTATTAACTTGATAAAACAAATCCATTTTACTTCCGTGTGGGCAACTGGTTGAGACAAGTGTAGTGTGATGTGAGGGAAGGAAATGTAATCATATATGTTTTGGAAAAATAAGTGACAGTACGTACGTTGAAAATTATCCTATAGTTCAGTCCATTTCATCAAGCATCAATCAACATTGATCGTCAAACGATAACTTTATACAAAACAATCACTACCAAAATTATTAATCTAACTTTATTTGAAACTCACTTTTTAAGGACAAATATGTTATTTTTAATTATTCTATTTCACTTTTTATTTTTTTGTGGGTTTTCACTTTCTCACATCATCTATTAAATTTTTAATCTCATATTTAAAACTCACTTTTCTCTTTCATTTTCAATTATCAACTATAACATTAATCAATCTATAATCTTTTTAATCAAAATACCCACAAATAATATCTCTATTTTACTTTCTCCTATTTAACCTTAGTAATCAATCAACTATCATCGCTTATATCTTTAATATCTTTAATTAAAACAACCACACCAAAAATACCAAATTATTCTTATCTAAAACCAATTTTTGAGGACAAATATGTCAATTCCCAATTATTTAATCTCACTTTTTATATTTTGCGGGTCTCACTTTTTTACATCATCTCTTAAGTTTTTATATTTACTGGATATTTAAACTACTAATTAATACATAAAACAAATATTTCTTATTGATAATTTACTATCTAACTTACTATATACTATAATCTACTAATCAACTAAAATAGTTAATTGAAACTACGAGATAACTAAACTGATATATAAAAAACACGGGATAACTGCAGTGATATATAAAAAACACGGGATTAATATTTTCCATTGATAATTATAATTTTTGAAGACTACTATAAACCAACTATCTAAAAAAAACAAGAAAACTTAATGACTATTTAAACTGATTAATATTTAAAACACACATGACAAATATTTGTCACTAAAACCTAAAAAAGAACAAATAATTGTCACTGATATATAAAAAAACACGGGAGAAATATTTCTTATTGATCATCTAATATCTATCTTTTACTATTTACAATAATCTACTAATAAACTCAAATAATCAATTGAAACTATAAGATAACTGCACTGGTACATAAAAAACACGGGATATAGTTGCACTGATATATAAAAAAATATGGGCATAACTACAATGATATATATAAAAACATGAGATAACAACACTGATATATAAAAAACACTACACTGTTATATAAAAAACACGGGATAAATGCACAATTATTTTTAAATAATACTTTTCCATTTTTAGATTTCAGTATTTATCTATTTTTTATTTGAAACTCTTTTTTTATCTACTTGAAATTTATCTTTATTTTAACGGGGTAATGTTCAAACTATTTAAGTAATGTCTAAGTTCAATCATGAAAAGAATATGACAGCACCCGTACGTATGCACGGGTATCCTACTATTAACTTGATAAAACAAATCCAGTTTACTTCCGTGTGGGCAACTGGTTGAGACAAGTGTAGTGATGTGAGGGAAGGAAATGTAAACATATATGTTTTGGGAAAATAAGTGATAGTAAGTACGTTGAAAATTCTTCTATAGTTCAGTCCATTTCATCAAGCATCAATCAACATCCATCATGAACAATAATCTAATATCTATTTATACGAATAAATAATCTACAAAATTACAATTTTAGACATTTTACTTTTTTGACACATCACTACTTTTGTTTATTTATCATTTTTTAATTCTACTTTCTCTTCTTTTCTCACTCACTCTCTTTCAATATCACATTTTCCAATATTTATTACTTCTTACACATCTATTATTAGTAGCCCCACACCCTTTATTTAAAAATATTTCTTTTCCCAATTTTTTTATCGACTATAAAATCTAATATAATTAAATTCATATTAAATAATATACAATTTACTCCTATTTACTATCTAACCTAATATCTATTTATCTATTTATACAAACAAACCACACTTAATCTATTTATACAAACAAATCACATTTAACTTACTCAAACAAGCCTTCCTATTTACTTGACAATTCATCTGACTAAGGACAATATTGTAATTTACTATCATACTTTTATCAAATTTCTTCTCTCAATGCATTTTCTTCTCACTCCTACTTTTTTCCTACTTTCTCTTACTTTTTTTCTCAAAATTCAAAATTCAAATCAAACTTAGCATCTTTCTTTACCCACTATCTGCTAATCTAATATCTATTTATACAAACAAATCATATTTAAATTACTCAAACAAGTTTTCCTATTTATTTGACAACACATCTAACTAACGGCAACATTGTAATTTACTATCACATTTTTTTTCAAATTTCTTATCCCAATGCACTTTCTTCTCACTCCAATTTTTTTTTAACTTTCCCCTTTTTTTAAAAAAATAAATAATTTTCAAAAATCAAATTAAATCTACTAATAAACTAAAATAATCAATCTATAATATGAGATAACTTCACTAATATATAAAAATACGGGATAACTTCACTGATATATAAAAAAAAGGAAAACTTATTGACTATTTCAAACTACTGATTAATATTTAAAACACGGGATAACTGTACTGATATATAAAAAACACGGGATAACTATACTGATATATAAGAAAACACGGGATAATCGTGACCGATATATTTGATAATCTATCTTTTACTATCTACTATAATGTACTAATAAACTAAAATAATCAATTGAAACTATGAGATAACTGCATTGATATATAAAAAAACATGGGATAACTATACTAATATGTAAAAAAAATACACGAGATAACTACAATGATATGTATAAAAACACGGGATAACTGCACTAATATATAAAAAACACTTCACTGAAATATTTGATAATCAACCATCTATTCGTTCCTGTCTACTATAATCTATTAATCAACTAAAAATAATCAATTGAAACTATGAGATATATTAAAAAACACGCAATAATTTTATTGAAATATAAAAAAATACGAGATAATTACAATGATGTATGTAAAAACATTAGATAGCTGCACTGATATATAAAAAAACACGGGATAAATGCACAGATTGTTTTTAAATGATACTCTTACATTTTTAGATTTTAATATTTATCTAATTTTTTATTTGAGACTCTTTTTTAACTACTTTAAATTTGTCTTTTTTTCACGAGGTGTTGTTCAGACTATTTAAATTATGTCTAAGTTCGTTCATGAAAAGAATATGGTATCACCGTGCGTATGCACGGGTATCCTACTAGTTTTATACAAAACAACCATTACCAAAATTACTAATCTAACCTTCTTTGAAACTCACTTTTTATGGATAAATATGTTATTTCTAATTATTTTATTTCACTTTTTATTTTTTGTGGGTCTCACTTTCTCTCATCATCTATTAACCTTTTAATATCATATTTAAAACTCACTTTTCTCTTTCCTTTTCAATTATCAACTATGAACTATAACATTAATCGATCTGTAATCTTTTTAATCAAAATACCCACTGCTAATATCTCTATTTTTCTTTCTCCTATTTAACCTTAGTAATCAATCAACTATCATCAATTATATCTTTAATATCTTTAATTAAAACAACCACTACCAAAAATACCAAATTATCCTTATCTAAAACCAATTTTTTGAGGACAAATATGTCAATTCTCAATTATTTAATCTCACTTTTTATATTTTGCGAGTCTCACTTTTTCACATCATCTCTTAAGTTTTTTATATGACATTTAAAACACATTTTTCTATTTCATCCCTTACTCTTATCTTTCTCAATTTTTTTCTCTATCTCTATCCCCTCTATTCCCCCTCTCACCCTCTTCAAATTTCTAATCTTATTATTCTACTTTTGTGTTACAACGGGAAAATGTTACATGTTGGTATAATTTTATTATATCTTTAATTAAAACAACCACTACCAAAAATACCAAATTATCTTTATCTAAAACCAATTTTTTGAGAACAAATATGTCAATTCCCAATTATTTAATCTCACTTTTTATATCTTGTGGGTCTCACTTTTTTACATCATCTCTTTAGTTTTTTATCTCACATTTAAAACACATTTTTCTATTTCATCTCTTACTCTTATCTTTCTCAATTTTTTCTCTATCTCTATCCCCTCTATTCCCCCTCTCACTCTCTTCAAATTTCTAATCTTATTATTCTACTTTTGCGTTACAACAATGGGAAAACGTTACATGTTGGTATAATTTTATTACTGATAAAATAAATTTTGTGTTATTCGCCAATGGGTTGTATTATTACTACATGCTTAGTAATTATCTAACAATTAAAAATGTCAATTGAAGAAAATATTCTAAAGTTTTGAAACTTTAGAATACATCTACATGTCTCATTTTTTTTTAAAAACTTCCATGCTCTCTATCGATAAGTTTTATTTAGTCTCTACGAGAATATTACAATTTGGAAAATTTGAAACTTTAATACAATTTTGTTTTCTAATATCTACAGAAAATATTACATATTGTTGGTAAATATTTCCGGGGTAATGTTCGAACTAACTCAATTACTGGTTGAAACTTTTTGCTTACCTACTTTAAATTAGTCTTGACTTTCACGGGGTAATGTTCGGACTAATTAAATTATTTCTAAATCTATTAATAAAAATAACACGAGCACCCGTGCGTATGCACGGGTATACTATTAGTACATAGGTAAAAAAAATTGACAACCATTATCACCATTCACAACAGCTCAAACATTTACTATATTTACAATTTTCAAAATTGATCTTCTATATAAATATCTAAAATTAATCGAAAACCTCTCTGAGGAGACTTATGTTAGTGAGTTTGGAATGCATAGACACGTCAATTATGGTTTGAAGAAGTTTGCATTTAAGCCCTTGTCAACTAAAGTCCATATAGCTGCAGCCACCAAAAGAACAGTGAGAAGCATTCCTAAGCAACCAAGTACAAGGTTAAAGCACCAAATTGTACCCTTAACACGAGGTTTCTTAATGGCTAACCACATGAAACAAGGGTATGCATATGTGACTGGCACCAGGGTCATTCCTCCAAGTAGGGCTCCTAGGCTTGGCAAGAAAGGAAATGTGACTGCAATAAAGAATGTTAACCCTCCAAAGAATAAGCGAATACATGTTCTTACCCATAGTGGACATCTTTGATTCTTTATGCTTGTGTATCTTATTTCAAGGTTGTCAAAAACAGACATTGCATAGATTTGGTAACTACTTAGACAGTGTATAATTACTAGAAAATATATTGCTCCCATTGTGAATTTTGTTACTTGTTGCCTGTGGAATTGTGGGAATGCAGTTAACAACCCTCCATTAGGTATCTGAAATGGATGCAAAATTAAAATGTTAATTACTTACCAACAAATTTATAGAAATAGAAAATTGTTAGCAACATTATCCTTTACACGCTCTCTTCAATACTCTCTTTATGATTTGGTGAAATACATGTAGGTTCTGCCACTTTGTAAATAGGTCCCACTAAATTAGTAGAACCTATATATGAATTACAACCAATCATAAATAGAGTATTGTTAGGAGAGTGATAAAGAGTTTGCTAGCACTTCTCTATTTGATAAATCACCTGAAACTCTAGTGATTACTAACACTTCCTATCTTTTCTTATAGTTGAAACAATATCTTAATCAATGTCGTTTTCAGAAAAACAACGAGAAACGAATATAAATGTCTCAAAATTTAATTTACATTCGTCTTTTATTTTTGTGAAATAGACACCGATCAGGTCATCGTCTCGAGCAACATGAGTACTAGTAAAATTGTGAACATTTGCTTTCGAGAGAGAACATCGGTCATTAGATCGTTTCGAACGATTTTTCAAATTCCTAAACACCTCAACCTAGAACCTACTCGTTATTTAAAAGAATATTCTTGGCAAGAGTTCTGACCTGGTTTCCATAGGCCCAAAATCCAGCAATTGCTAGGGGAAAGACACAAGCAGCAATTAGTACATATGAAATACTCACTCCTCTACGCATTGGTTCTTTAGATGATTCTTTGAAATCTGAAGGCAGAGTCCCCTGCAAAACCAACACTTATATTATTCAAATGCATAAAATTTCCTTACAACATATATTATTCAAAATCACAAAATATACACATACCTGTATTTCAAGTAAAACATTGTGACCTCTAAAGGCTACAAAAATGATTCCAATAGCATTCACAATGTCACCAATGTTTCCCATAGTGGAGTCATGTTTGAATGATGGAGAGTAAGATAATGAAACACCATTATTAGGCCTACCCTTCTTAACTGAAAGTGACCAGAAGAGTGTGCAATAACTAATAGAAGCAACGGCACCCACAAGAGAAATAGCAGCCATTGAATTGAGATTTGGCAACTGAGCAATGAGGATTGCTACACACGTAAACACTAAGAACCACTCTGTTCCGCTAAGTGAGTGTGCGTCACACGTGTCGTTGTCACAAAGAGTTTTGAATAGTAGCTTCAGGGTCCCACCACCGGTGATTATAAACAGAACACAAGTACCTCCTGATAGGTACATCACCGGAAATAATGCTGCCAATTTTCCTAATCTTTTACCTAATGTAAAAATGAAAGCATTATTATAATATATATAAGTTGTCAGTCAATCTCAAAAGAAGAAAATCAACATGTGTATATATGTTTAAACAAACATTTTGTTATGGTTTGCTAGTGTAAATAAACTTGCTTCAAGTCTTTTCTATTAAAAAAATGTCATTAAAATATTAAATGGTACTATAGATAGTGCGAATTCCCTGTCATTGTGACATAAAGATAGTGCAAAAATAAAATACCGTGGCCCTACTCGATGAAAATGTTTCTCAAGTGTACATCTATGAAAGTGAGTTTCAAACAATTTTCTGGTACGAAAGCATGAGATAACAATTTTTGAAACACAAGTCAAAAAAAGTAATATGAAGAAGAATAGGATTTTTCTTACCAATTAACTTTGGCTGTTAATTATTAATGTGTGACAGACAAGCTTGGTTTAATACAAAACAATAATAAATAATGGAAGTAGTGGAGTTAAATACCAAAGGCAGCGATTGCAAGGAAGAGGTATCTACTGTGACGAATTCCAGGAACAGATTCATGAAGTTGAAGAAGGAGAAATATAGTATACAGCTGCCAAACAAATGCTATTGACAAACACACAATACCCCATGCCCTGCAAGTAATGACAATTCATATTTACTATTAATCAGAATACTTCAGATACATTAGTTTTTCAGTGAATTGCTTAAAAACAAGTCTAGAGAGTAGTGTGTCAATATATAATAATAATTAATGAGTAAAACTACAACACTGTAGGGCCAAAAAGTCTTTGTCATAGACTTAAATACATATGGACTTGGCTTTGCAGCAAGAGTCTTCTAGTGATTATAATATATCTAATATAGTCAGCATTAGTTAAAGCTTTGCATAAATTCATGTATGCGTTGCTTTTGCTTGCATACATATAATTGAAACTTGGAACTTTTGAATGTAAAATTGAAAAGCTGGCCACCAATATGCAAAAACTGAAGACCCGGGTCTCAAATTTTTGTCAAAACTTGTGATGTTGAACCTAGGTCTGTTTGAATTGAATAGTTGATCAAAAATAGTTGCTTGAATTTTCAACAAAATATTTGAATAAAATTAGGTGAAAGAAACGGTTGGCGAAATTTCCTGTGACACGCAGGCACTCCTTGGACTTGAGGAAAAGGGAAACTATGATATGTATATAGACAAATGAATGTAGCTATCAAAAAAATAACAAATGGATGTTTAGCAGTAATAATTAAACTAAACATGAAATGTGTGAGAGTTTAACACGGGATTTTTTGACCAAAATAGTACTATAACAGTACTTCCGAATAATATAGCAAAAAGTAAAATGTTATTTAGCCAAAAATTTCCAATCAAAAATAGCCAAAAACTACATTACAATACTAATTAACCAAAATTTTTTTAGACCATTAACCAACATGTCTTTTCACAGTTTTTCATTAACTAAAAACTTTTCAGCCAATACCGACCTAAAAGAGTATGTATAAAAAACAGTTGTAAACTACGTCCACACTCATAATTCAATAGGATTTATTTTAGTTCGGAGTATTGCTGACTACTTACGAATTGTTCCAACACTTACGAATAATATTGCAAAATGCCAAGAGCCCGTGATAAAAGACCGTGCTAAACTACGACCACAAATGACAATTAAACAAGATTTTTTTACCCAGACTATTGTTGGTTCTTAGCAACTTTCAACGAAAGACTAATCTCCGCACGTATTCGGGTTGTGGGAATCGAACCTAGAAGCATCAGGTCGACCCAATATTTATGTAAGTTATGCCTTATATATACTTTAACTAGTCACAGAGTATATTCCTAATATAGGCGATGTGGAATAGTATTAACCATGAATAAGAATAAGAATAAGATAAGATACGTACCAACCAAGAGTAGCAAAAGCAACGGGAAGCATGAGAGCTTGAAATCCAATATTGGAATTAAGAATAAGGAAAGCAGCACTGTAAGCGTTACCATTTCTAGATTCAGTTATAGGAAGCCACGCATCTTTTGGATGCTGCTGTTGTTGCTGTTGACTCTGCTGGTGTTGGGGGATAGTATTAGTAATTTCAAAACCAGAAGAAGAAGAAGTGGGAGTTGTTGTTTCTGTACTATGAATGTGAATAAAGAGAGGAGATAGTGGAGGTTTGGAGGTAGCATCAGAGTATTTCAACAAAGCTTTTTCTGATCTGAAGTGTTGTTGATCTTCACCCATTTCTCCCATAATTCCTTGCTTAATTTGTTTATGTAGATTAATGTTAATACGACTAATTTACACCCACAAAAATAAAGAAATTGAAGCTGGTTTGAACTTGGAACTTTGATGAAGGTAAAATGAAACTGTAAGAGCCTTGCTTGCGTTGCTTATATAGGGAGTAACTCAAAACATTAATGATATAATTAAACTCTTAACGCGTGGATTCCACCATTGTTGAAAATAATAACGTCATTTTGCTGATCTCATTCACTAGCATTGTATGCGCACAAGACAATCTACACAATTAGCACCATTTATTTTCTCTTTATTTGACTCAAATGCCTAAACAATAATATATTTATATAATTTTAATCTTTAGGCAGCCCTTTATCGTTATTATTATAAGTATGAATAAATAATTTTCTTTTGCTTCCTGATCTAAGAGGATGCGTAAGCCACATGAATGTATTGTATATTTTACTTTATAATTAAATATATGACTTTAATTAACTTTGGTGCTAAAAGAGTTTTAAATTAAATTATCATCTAACAATGTGTTTGTACTTTGGATATTATTTAATGAAATTATAATTTATTAACTAATATAAGATCCTGTTTTTTTAACAATATAAATTACCATCTAACAATATCATTGTGTTACGGAGGAGTATATACAAGTGGTACTTTTCGATATAGTAATTGACTAGGAGAATACTTTCGTGCGATCTTGTGAGTTGTTATATAATTTTTTTCCTTTAATTTTATATAGATTTTATACAAATATATACATAAGTTGTCGATATAAATTATGTATTTTAAAAATATAGTATTACATTAATATATTGTTGAATTTTTATTTATGCCATATTCTTATATAGTGTATTGTTTTTTAATATGCACAATTGTCCAAATTTTAGTGAGCTTAATTGTTGAAAATAAAATCTTACTAAACTTCATTTTACTTAGTAATAATAAATGCCATTCTATTTAATATCTTGAATTTATGAGCATGAATTTTAATAATAAAGACATGTGAAAAATAATATAAATAATAAGAATATTTTTGATATAGCATTTTTTAATATGTGTAAGACAAAGAAGAAAAATAATAATGATAATAATTGAAGATCAATACTAATGAGAATATTTTTTGATATAACATATAGCCTAAATAAACACTACGTAAAAACAATTCTTTTTGTTTAAAAACAAAAATAATGGTTTAATATGTGAAAGTTTAAGGATGAAAATAATGAGATTTTATATTTATTTTAAAACATTAGAATAAAAATAAGAAAGTGATCATAATATATTGATAAACATGTTTGGAAGTGACTTACATTTGTAATGTAATCTCGCATGATTTGCTTTTCTCCTATAATGTTATTCTATTTTTATTTTCTTCTTCAAAATTTCAGTGACATCCTCTAAATATTATTATTATATTAATTAAGCTTGGATGAGTTTAAATTAAATAAGTTAATGGTTGTGTATGAATAAATATAAATCATAGAAATTAGAAAGTAACTACTCTTTATTTTATTTTTCTTTATTTCTTTGTTTATTCATCAATTAATAATTCATAAATATTAATTAAAACAAAATTTGAAACTTAAAACAAAAGTGATAATAAGGAATTTAGATTTAATAGGAAACTTAGAAAGAGAAAACAATCAAAATCAAATCTTTATTTTTATTCTTTATAATGATATGAAAAATATATGGTCATTATTCACAATATGAAATGAAAGATTTATTTTATTATAATTGTTTTTATGCAACTTATAATCTAAATAAGCTACATAAAGTGGAGAGTAAACATATAATATTTGTAAAAGAATTGAAACATTTAAATCAAGCTTTTATTTGGTTGTTTTTACTCAAGCACTATTCTTATTTAAAATTAACCATTTTAGATGTGAATTTGTAAATAAAAAGTATTAGATAGAATATATACTAAAGGCATTAGATATGATGATAGTTGAAGAAAATGATATTTTTTTTCCTTTGTGATATAGAGAAGAGACACCTAATGTTTTTTTTTTTTTTATAGGCAATTGTTAGTGGGGGTGGGGGAAATGTTAGTTTCCGGGACTTGAACCCGGGACCTCCTTCTTGCACTCATATGGTGCACTCCTTCATGTCCCTTAGCTCGCCAACTGAGCTACCTTCCTGGGACAGAAGAGACACCTAATGTAATTTCCTTCTTAGAAGTGACACCAAAGGTTATGAAGTTTCAAGGATCATATGCAACTCATTTAGATCTAGCAAATCATACAATTTTACAAAACTATGAAATTAAACATTTTTTTTGACAAAAAATTAAACATTTTTATAAAGAACAATATTAAAATATACATCATTTCTTAATGCCTATAACTTTACAAAAAATCGTTGCCTATTTGTCAACTTTAAACTATCAAGAACACAAAATTCTTTACCCTTTTTGTGATTTCTACATCTTGTGAAACTTGCTCCTTTCTTCTACTCCTTTTTTTTATATGATTATTGCACCTAATGTAATTTCTTCTTAGAAGTGACACTGAAGGTTATGAAGGCTCAAGGAACATATGCAACTCATTTAGATCTAGCACATCACACAATTTTACAAAACTATAAAATTTAATATTTTTCTAAAGAACAATATTAAACGATACATCAATGCCTATAACTTTACAAAAAATTGTTGTCTATTTGTCAACTTCAAACTATCAAGAACATGAAATTCTTTATCCTTTTTGCGAATTCTACATCTCGTGCAACTTGCTCCTTTCTTCTACTCCTTGTTTTCTATATGATTCTTGCACCTAATGTAATTTCCTTCTTAGAAGTGACACCAAAGATTATGAAGGCTCGTGGAACATATATGCAACTCATTTAGATCTAACACATCATACAATCATGCAAAAAATTAAACATTTTTCTTAAGAACAATATTAAAATATACATAATTTCTCAATGTCTATAACTTTACAAAAAATCATTGCCTATTTGTCAACTTAAAACTGTTAAGAACATAAAAATCTTTACCCTTTTTGTGCATTCTACACCTTGTGAAACTTGCTCCTTTCTTCTACTTCTTATTTTTTATATGATTCTTTTTGTCAAAACATCTACCCTAACCATCAAAAGATCTCTCCTTTAAATAGTCATTTCTTGTTATAATTAGTTTAAACTCTATTTCTTCCACTCATATTCCACTAACTCATGAGTTTATTGTAAATTAAAGCAATAATTCATGTAAATGTGAAACCCATCCATTCAATGCATAATGGTTACATACAAAAGAATTTTAAAAGTCAACTTATTATTTCTTATTTCATCTAAACTATTATAATTGATAAATATATTTATTAATTCAATTAATTTAAATTTTGACCAATTCTAATAATAATAATAATAATATAATTTCTATGTAAATAAATATATAATTTAAATAAAACATTTAGAATAAATAGTAATAAATATAAAAAACAAAACAATAAAAAGTAACTAATATAAGAACATAAAATTGAGTTTAGAATGAACACATAATTGAGCTCATAAGTCTCATGAATTGAGAATGAACATTGATTAATATAAAAAAAATCTTGTTTTTAATATTTAATTATATATTAAAAATTAAAATCAAAGTCTCATTTATACAAAAATTATGATTAAATATAATATAATGTGTAAATTTATTACTATATTGGAATTTATTAGTAGTAGTGGGTTGGACACAAAGGTAGGAATTAATAAATAATAAAATAGAAGTTTTTTAATAGACAAAAATAAAAGCAAAAATTCAAGAATTATTGTGGAGGCTCCATTGGAGATTCTTTTACTTATATGTATAGAAGATATAGATATAGATAAACATTTCCCTTCATTGTGTTATGAATAATTTTATGTTTAATTCCAATTAGCAATCCATAATCGTAGGTTTTTATTCTTCTTGAGAATGCTCATAGGCATCACCAAATATTTTATTCCACTAAGAGTAGCATTTAATAATAATAAGTTAGTGGTAATAATGAATTTAAGTCTCATTTAATTGTAAATTATAAATAAATATTAATAAAATTAAAAAATTTATTGAAAAATAAATGGAAATGATGTGGAGCATCCTAGAGCTTGGAAAAAAGCTTCCTTTAGATATTTACTAGGAGAATACTGCAAATGCGATGCACGAGGAGTTGTTATATAATTTTTTCCTTTAATTTTATATAGATTTTATACAAATATATACATAAGTTGTCGATATAAATTATGTATTTTAAAAATATAGTATTACATTAATATATTATTGAATTTTTATTTATGCCATATTCTTATATAGTGTATTTTTTAATATGCACAATTGTCCAAATTTTAGTGAGCTTAATTGTTGAAAATAAAATCTTACTAAACTTCATTTTACTTAGTAATAATAAATGCCATTCTATTTAATATCTTGAATTTATGAGCATGAATTTTAATAATAAAGACATGTGAAAAATAATATAAATAATAAGAATATTTTTGATATAGCATTTTTAATATGTGTAAGACAAAGAAGGAAAATAATAATGATAATAATTGAAGATCAATACTAATGAGAATAGTTTTGATATAACATATAGCCTAAATAAACACTACGTAAAAAAATTCTTTTGTTTAAAAACAAAAATAATGGTTTAATATGTGAAAGTTTAAGGATGAAAATAATGAGATTTTATATTTATTTTAAAACATTAGAATAAAAATAACTAAGTTATACTAAGAAAGTGATCATAATATATTGATAAACATGTTTGGAAGTGACTTACATTTGTAATGTGCATCTCGCATTTGCTTTTCTCTTATAATGTTATTCTATTTTTATTTTCTTCTTCCAAATTTCAGTGACATCCTCTAAATATTATTATTATATTAAGCTTGGATGAGTTTAAATTAAATAAGTTAATGGTTGTGTATGAATAAATATAAATCATAGAAATTAGAAAGTAACTACTCTTTACTTTATTTTTTCTTTATTTCTTTGTTTATTCATCAATTAATAATTCATAAATATTAATTAAAACAAAATTTGAAACTTAAAACAAAAGTGATAATAAGGAATTTAGATTTAATAGGAAACTTAGAAAGAGAAAACAATCAAAATCAAATCTTTATTTTTATTCTTTATAATGATATATATGAAAAATATATGGCCATTATTCACAATATGAAATGAAAGATTTATTTTATTATAATTGTTTTTTATGCAACTTATAATCTAAATAAGCTACATAAAGTGGAAAGTAAACATATAATATTTGTAAAAGAATTGAAACATTTAAATCTGAAGCTTTATTTGGTTGTTTTTACCTCAAGCACTATTCTTATTTAAAATTAACCATTTTAGATGTGAATTTGTAAATAAAAAGTATTAGATAGAATATATACTAAAGGCATTAGATATGATGATAGTTGAAGAAAATGATATTTTTTTTCCTTTGTGATATAGAGAAGACACACCTAATGTAATTTCCTTCTTAGAAGTGACACCAAAGGTTATGAAGTTTCAAGAAACATATGCAACTCATTTAGATCTAGCAAATCATACAATTTTACAAAACTATGAAATTAAACATTTTTTTTGACAAAAAATTAAACATTTTTATAAAGAACAATATTAAAATATACATCATTTCTTAATGCCTATAACTTTACAAAAAATCGTTGCCTATTTGTCAACTTCAAACTATCAAGAACACAAAATTCTTTACCCTTTTTGTGATTTCTACATCTTGTGAAACTTGCTCCTTTCTTCTACTCCTTGTTTTTTTTATATGATTATTGCACCTAATGTAATTTCTTCTTAGAAGTGACACTGAAGGTTATGAAGACTCAAGGAACATATGCAACTCATTTAGATCTAGCACATCATACAATTTTACAAAACTATAAAATTTAATATTTTTCTAAAGAACAATATTAAACTATACATCATTTTTCAATGCCTATAACTTTACAAAAAAATTGTTGTCTATTTGTCAACTTCAAACTATCAAGAACATGAAATTCTTTATCCTTTTTGCGAATTCTACATCTCTTGCAACTTGCTCCTTTCTTCTACTCCTTGTTTTCTATATGATTCTTGCACCTAATGTAATTTCCTTCTTAGAAGTGACACCAAAGATTATGAAGGCTCGTGGAACATATGCAACTCATTTAGATCTAACACATCATACAATCATACAAAAAATTAAACATTTTTCTTAAGAACAATATTAAAATATACATAATTTCTCAATGTCTATAACTTTACAAAAATCATTGCCTATTTGTCAACTTAAAAAAATCCATTAAGAACATAAAAATATTTACCCTTTTTGTGCATTCTACACCTTCTTGTGAAACTTGCTCATTTCTTCTACTTCTTATTTTTTATATGATTCTTTTTGTCAAAACCTCTACCCTAACCATCCAAAGATCTCTCCTTTAAATAGTCATTTCTTGTTATAATTAGTTTAAACTCTATTTCTTCCACTCATATTCCACTAACTCATGAGTTTATTGTAAATTAAAGCAATAATTCATGTAAATGTGAAACCCCTCCATTCAATGCATAATGGTTACATAAAAAAGAATTTTAAAGGTGAACTTATTATTTCTTATTTCATCTAAAGTATTATAATTGATAAATATATTTATTAATTCAATTAATTTAAATTTTGACCAATTCTAATAATAATATAATTTCTATGTAAATAAATATATAATTTTAAAAAAACATTTAGAATAAATATAAAAAACAAAACAATAAAAAGTAACTAATATAAGAACATAAAATTGAGTTTAGAATGAACACATAATTGAGCTCATAAGTCTCATGAATTGAGAATGAACATTGATTAATATAAAAAAAACTTGTTTTTTTTATATTTAATTATATATTAAAAATTAAAATCAAAGTCTCATTTATACAAAAATTATGATTAAATATAACATAATGTGTAAATTTATTACTATGTTGGAATTTATTAGTAGTAGTGGGTTGGACACAAATGTAAGAATTAATAAATAATAAAAGAGAAGTTTTTTAATAGACAAAAATAAAAGCAAAAATTCAAGAATTATTGTGGAGGCTCCATTGGGGATTCTTTTACTTATATGTATAGATAGAAGATATAGATATAGATAAACATTTCCCTTCATTGTGTTATGAATAATTTTATGTTTAATTCCTATTAGCAATCCATAATCGTAGGTTTTTATTCTTTTTGAGAATGCTCATAGGCATCACCAAATATTTTATTCCACTAAGAGTAACATTTAATAATAATAAGTTAGTGGTAATAATGAATTTAAGTCTCATTTAATTGTAAATTATAAATAAATATTAATAAAATTAAAAAAATTATTGAAAAATAAATGGAAATGATGTGGAGCATCCTAGAGCTTGGAAAAAAGCTTCCTTTAGATATTTATATAGATATAGATAATTTTATGTTTAATTCCTATTAGCAATCCGTAATCGTAGGTTTTTATTCTTCTTGAGAATGCTCATAGGCATCACCAAATATTTTATTCCACTAAGAGTAGCATTTAATAATAATAAGTTAGTGGTAATAATGAATTTAAGTCTCATTTAATTGTAAATTATAAATAAATATTAATAAAATTAAAAAAATTATTGAAAAATAAATGGAAATGATGTGGAGCATCCTAGAGCTTGGAAAAAAGCTTCCTTTAGATATTTATATAGATACGATGGTGTCGGTAGGTGGGGTATGAAACTCACGCATCCTCCTATCTATAAAAAGGATAAAGTTATTTGAAAAAAACTTCAAAATTAGAACAATATTCAAATTAAGCAACTTTAATTAGTGGGTTGGCCAACAAATTAAAGCTTTTACTTTCAACTTGTGAGAGTTGAATTCCGGTTTCAACACGCCTCTTCTAAAAGTTCACGATGCTCGATGGCAAATAAATCGTCATTGAATCTGGTCAATGCTTTTTTATTTACCTTTTATTTTTAAAGCGGTTTCAAACCAATTTACATCTAGCAGACCACCCCTACCTAGTCAATTTTTTAACAAAATGAAAGCGCAATTTTTTTTCAAAAATGCATGTCTATATGGTAAATCAATGTATCATCTATTGCGATTGTGGAGACTACTTCTTCGAGGTATTAGAGATCCATTTAAGGAGTTGATCTCTCCCATGTGTCAGTTCTTTTTTGGTTTTTTGAGTTATTTCTTATTGGTGACTAATCCATGTTGAGGAAGCTGATCGACCAAGTGTTTACTCGACTTAGTGGTATCACACCTCAGGGCCGACCCTGGGCATAGGCCGTGGGTGCGACCGCCTAGGGCCCACATTTGTAGGGGGCCCAAACATTTTTTATACTAAGCCAAAATTATACAAATCCTAAAAATTTATACTATTCGTAAATTTTATACTTAGTAGGTGCTATTGTTTCTATATTTTTGTTTGGTTTGTACTTGAGTATTTTATTTATTTTAAGATGCTGGGTAAACGAAATGAAGAGCTAATAAAATCACAACAAATAGCTCTTGATAAATTTGTTTTTAAAAAGGTAGATACCCAAGAAATTTTGGATAAGAATGATGAAATTGATGATAATTCAAGTGTCTCTAATGATGTGTCAAATCCATCTAATCTTGATAATATTGAAGTGTGAAATGCACCCAATGATGTTCCTAATGAACAAGAAAATCCTCATTTTGATATTTTTGATCCAAGAAATTGGAAGAATCTTGATAACTTTTAGCGAGGGAATTAGAAAGGGAATTTTAGCGAGGGAATTAGCGAGGGAATTTTAGCGAGGAAATTAATGAGGGAATTATTTTTGAAATTAGCGACGGATTTTAAAGGAATTAGCGACGGATTTTTTAACAGAATTTTTTTTAATTCCTGTTTGTTTTTTGCTAATAAATATATTAATTAATAATAATGAAATAAATTAAATGAAAATTAATTTTTGAATGACTTAATTTTTTATATATTTATTATTATATTATTTTTCTGAAGCAGATTATTAATATATTAATAATGAAAATTATATTATATTATTAATTTTGGGGTTGTGGTGGAAGGTGGAGAGAAGAAGAGGGAAATAGAAAAGAAATTCATAGGTGGTGGTGGTGGAAGAAGGTGGCGAAAAGAAGAGGGAAAGGGGAAGTCGTAAGAGAGAGAGAGAGAGGAGAGGAAGAGGAGCTCTAGTGGTGGTGGTTGTGTTGTGGTGGTGGTTAAGAGTGAATTAGGGTAGAGATCAGAGAAGGAGAAGATTATTAAGGGAGAAAGAGAGTGATAGAGAGGAATGAAGCTAGGAGTGATGATGAGAGGAGGTGGTGGTGGTGGTGAAGAGAGAGAGGGTGGAGAGAGATGCTGTTGTATTTAGTGTTTTATTTAAAAATGATGAAATGATTTATTAAATATTTTTTTTTGAGAAATCAATATTTTAATTGATTTTATTTATATATCCGTTGGACATACATTACTGTTACGGTTTTATTTTGTACTCATTATTCCATTATGATTTTGTAACTCCTTTCATGAATTTATTTTATTAATATCTCACTATGGGTTTTGTAACATTCAACTTATGATTCCTTATAGTATTATAAACTTTTAGCTTTTGGAATCATCATTTCAACCGTTAGAAATTTGACTCTTTAATTTGGTATGATAGCATTTTATTTCTATGAGCATCAAGTAGTGATAAAACCGTTGGATATTTTTATGAGTTAATTTATTGGTTTTGAAATCATTCCAACGGCTTCTATATAAACAAATGTTTTGTTATAGAAGACCAATATAACAAATGGTTTTTTAAGTGTATGTTCCCCAACCAATAGAGAAAAAAATATATTAGTAGGATACTTCTCAATTTTTGAGAAAAGACTATAAGAATACCGAGCAGTAAAATAAAGAGAATGAGGTGTGAGTTTGGTGGTCTTCCTAGGTGCAGGGAAGACCATATTTTATTTTTGAGAATGCTGTTTTATCCTGGGGACGACGTGGTTATAATATCTATTTGTTATGAGAAAATATAAGTTTTTTGATATTTTGTAAAATCTAATATCTATTTATTCAAACAAATCACATTTAAATTACCCAAACTAACATCTCTATTTATTTGACAATTCACCTAATTAAGAGCAACTTTGTAATTTACTATCACACTTTTTTTTAAATCTCTTCTCCTAATACACTTTAATCTCACTCCCACTTTTTTCCTACTTTCTCCTACTTACTTTTTTCAAATTTCAAAATTTAAACCAAACTCACCCACTTTCTTTTCCCACCATTTACTAATCAACTAAAATAATCAGTTGAAACTACGACATAATTGCACTAATATATAAAAAAACATGAGTTAATTGCACTGATATAAAAAACACAAGATTATTAATATCTAAAAAGAACAAGAAGACTTAATCAATATATAAACAACTAAATGATATTTAAAACACATGTGACAAGTATTTGTCACTAATACCTAAAAAAGACAAATAGTTGTCACGGATACATAATAAAACACGGGTTACATATTTCTTATTGAAAATCTACTATCTATCTTTTACTATATACTATAATCTATTAATCAACTAAAACAATAAATTGAAACTATGAGATAACTGCACTGATATATAAAAAGTACGGGATAACTGTAATGATATATATATATATATATATATAAACACGAGATAACTGCACTGATATATAAAAAAACACGAGATAACAACACTGATATATAAAAAAAACATTGCACTGATATATAAAATAACACGAGATAACTGCACTTTCTTTTCTCACCATCTATTATAATCTACTAATCAACTAAAACAATCAATTGAAACTATGAGATAACTGCACTGATATATAAAAAAACACGGGATAACTGCATTGATATATAAAAAATACGGGATAACTGCAATGATATATATAAAAACACGGGATAGGTGCATTGATATATAGAAAAAAACACGGGATAACAACAATGATATATAAAATAAACATTGCACTGATATATAAAAAACACGGGATAACTGCATTTTATTTTCTCACCATCTACTATAATCGACTAATCAACTAAAATAATCAATTGAAGCATCGAGATAACTGCACTGATATATAAAAAAAAATACAGGATAACTGCACTGAAATATAAAAAATACGAGATTAATATCTAAAAAAGCAAGATGACTTGATCACTATTTAAACTACTTATTAATATTTAAAACACATGTGTCAAATATTTGTCACTAATATCTAAAGAATGACATATAAATGTCACAAATATATACTAAAACACGGGATAAATATTTTTTATTGATAATCTACTATCTATCTTTTACTATCTACTATATATAATCTACTAATCAACTAAAATAATCAATTGAAACCATGGGATAACTGCACTAATATATAAAAAACACGGGATAACTGCACTGATATAAAAAAATACGGGATAACTGAATAACATAAATAAAAACACGCAATAGTTGCACTGATATATAAAAAAATACGGGATAACAACACTGATATATAAAAAAAGCACAACACTGATATATAAAAAAAAGGGTCCCAATGCACAATTGTTTTTTGTAGCGACCGAAAAATCCGGGAAAGGATTCTTCGAAGTTCGAAAGGAAGCCGCCACCAAATTTTAGTTTAAGGGCAAATTCGGAAAATCCCTTTATGTTTTGGACAAGGCAGGTTTAGGGTTCGGGAGTCGTTATGCGTGGGGAAGGTATTAGCACCCCACGACATCCTTTGTCTAATTAATTATATTTTAATATTTATCCTTTTATTTACAGAGAAAAAGACTTAATTAAGTTTTTTATTTTTAGTGTTTGACTAGTAGCATACGCAGCATATGCGCACGATTTGCTTTCCCATATTCTTTTCATGAACGAACTTAGACATAATTAATAGTCTGGACAGCACCTCGTGAAAAAAAGACAAATTTAAAGTAGTTAAAAAATGAGTCTCAAATAAAAAATTAGATAAATATTAAAATCTAAAAATGTAAAAGTATTATTTAAAAACAATTTGTGCATTTATCATGTGTTCTTTTATATATTAGTGTCAGTGTTGTTATCCCGTGTTGTTTTTATATATCAGTGCAGTTATATCGTGTTTTTCATACATCATTGAAATTATCCCGTGTTTTTTTTAATATTTCAATTAAGTTATCACGTGTTTTTAATATACCATTGAAGTTATCTCATAATTTCAATTGATTATTTTTAGTTGATTAATAGATTATAGTAGACGATGAATCGATAGATGGTAGATTATCAAATATTTCTATGAAGTGTTTTTATATATCGATGCAGATTATCCCGTGTTTTTATACATATCATTGTAGTTATCTCTGTGTTTTTACATATTATTATAGTTATCCCATGTTTTTATATATCGATCAGATTATCTTATAGTTTCAATTGATTATTTTAGTTGATTAGTACATTATAGTAGATAGTAAAAGATAGATAGTAGATTATAAAATACATCGATCACGATTATCCGTGTTCTTTTATATATCGATATAGTTATCCCGTGTTTTTATATATCGATCTGATTATCCGTGTTTTAAATATTAATCGATAGTTGAAATAGTCATCAAGTTTTCCTTTTTTGATATATTAATATTGTGTTTTTATATATATCGCTGAAGTTATCCCGTATTTTTATATATTAGTGCGGTTATCTCGTAGTTTAGATTGATTATTTTAGTTTATTAGTATATTTGATTTGATTTGAATTTCGAAATTCGAAGAAAAAAAAGAGGCGAAAGTTAAAAAAAATGGGAGCAAGAAGAAGTGCATTGGGAGAAGAAATTTGAAAAATAACGTGATAGTAAATTACAATGTTGCCCTTAGTTATATGAGTTGTCAAATAAATAGGGAAACTTGTCTGAGTAATTTAAGTATGGTTTGTTTGTATAAATAGATATTAGATTAGTAGATAGTGGGTAAAGAAAGTTGGTGAGTTTAATTTGAATTTTGAAAAAGAAAAAAAAGTAAGAGAAAGTTGAAAACAAGTGGGAGTGAGAAGAAAATCCATTGAGAGAAGAGATTTGATAAAAGTATGATATTAAATTACAATGTTGTCCTTATTCAGGTGAATTGTCAAGTAAATAGGGAGACTTGTTTGAGTAATTTAAATGTGGTTTGTTTGTATAAATAGATTAAGTGTGGTTTGTTTGTAATAGATAAATAGATATTAGGTTAGATAGTAAATAAGAGTAAATTGTAGATTATTTAATATTAATTTAAATATATTAGATTATATAGTGGATTAAAAAAATTGGGAAAAGAAATATTTTTAAATAAAGGGTGTGGGGCCTCTAATAATAGATGTGTAAGAAGTAGAAAATATTGAGAAATGTGAGGTTGAAAGAGAGTGAGTGAGAAAGGAAGAGAAAGTAGAATTAAAAAATGATAAATAAAATAAAAGTGGTGATGTGTCAAAAAAATAAGATGTCTATAATTGTAATTTTGTAAGTTATTTGTTTGTATAAATAGATTATTAGATTAGACAAGAGTGGACTCTTGCTCCTACGTACCTCTAGATGCAATGAGGGAATCAAAGCTACGTAGTTCTTCCTGAAAAAGGTTTGTTGGTTGGTGTTTTTTTGTGTAGGGTTCCTAGGATTCCTTGAACTGCATGTACTCACTTGATTCCTAGAACGCTGACTAACCCGATTGTACAACCGACTTAGTCCCCCTACTTTTGAAAGTATTTTTGAGGTTTTTTGAAAGAAGTTTGTTTGATGTGAGGTGAGTTGGTTTTAGAATAGGTATTCTAGAACTCCCGAATCTGTCTGACTCATTCGTTTCTAGAATGACTAACCTGGTTAGCTTGTACAACCGACTTAGTCCCCTATTTTTAGGGGTGTTCAAAACCGAACCAAACCAATAGGGGAACCGCAAACCGAACCAAACCAAACCGAAAACCGCAAAAAACCGCTTTTGATCGGTTTAGTTCGGTTCTTTTTTTCATTGCACCGCGCGGTTCGGTTCGGTTCACGGTTTTGATTTCCGAAACCGAACCAAACCGCAAGTAACACTAAGGCTTGTTGAATTACAACCTTCCTTACTAACCCAAATGCAACTTCAACCCAACTCACACTCACTTACTAGCCCAAATCCAATTAATTTTTTGACTCACTTACAAACAATCCATATTGTTATGCTATATTTAAAAATTACAACAAAATATTTAATTTAAATTCTTTTAAACATTGTCATAAAGAATTAAAAGAGAGTGATTTATATACTATATATATTTGAGTAGATTTTTTCTTAAAGACTTATGTTAGTCTTTTTTATGTTAGTTCATTTTAACTCCGTTTTAAATTATTTTTGTCTTGGAAAAAACCGAACCAACCGAACCAATCCAAACCGCATTGGTTTGGTTTGGTTTGGTTTGGTTTTATTTTAGGAAGCCAACCGAATCAAACCAAACCGCATGTAATTTTACCTTGCGGTTCGAGTCTCTTTTGCCTCAAAACCAAACCAAACCGCACCGCGAACACCCCTACCTATTTTTAGGAAAAGTGATTTATTTATTTACTTATAAGTTTTTAGGATTACTTGAATCTATGCAATTTCATTGGTCCTAGGAAGATGACTAACCCGGTTGTACAACCGACTTAGTCTTTTATTTGATTTTTGAAGAAATAAACTAATTTGTGCATAAAAATAAAATAAAAGACAAAAACTGATAATTAATAAAGACTAGGCTAAAAAAATAAATAAATAAATAAATAACTATATACATAAATAAATATGAATAGATATATACATAAACAATAAATAAATAAATAGATTATATTATAAATAAATGATAAATAAATATGTACATAAAAATAAACAAAATAAATACAAAACTAACTCGGACTCGATTTGAGTGCGCCGAACCGAACCGAGCGTAGAACCACTTTATTTTGACCCCAAGACCGCTGTGAACCGCTTTGAGAATCGGAAAGCCGACTCAAAACGTCCAAATGATCAAAGACGGACTTTTAGTGAAATGGGCCGCTCGCTTTGACCCAAAAGATCACTTAACCCGCCAATGATCTCCTCCCTAATCTTCACCTCTCAACCCCTTTTATATCCAATTGCTAGAGAGCTCTTGTTTCTTTTGAGCAATGTGGGACTAAAACAAGGTAGAGAAAGCAATTCCCCTTTAAAACACAATTCCCATTTTTCTCAAACCTGTCACCGTAAAATTGCTATTCCGGATTCGTTAACCGTTGGATCGTCTTCCTTTTTTGACAGTAGGTTCGTGAGACATATATCTACGCTTTCACCGTTCGGATCGTCTAAACGAGGTCTGAGGAGAGATAAATTGCCTTCGCAATAGCTGCAGTTTTTGGTCCGTTTTTCTCAAACCTCTCATCGTAAAAGTGCAATTCCGGATTCGTTAACCGTCGGATCGTCTTCATTTTTTTACAACGGGTTCGTGGGAAATATGTCTTCACTTTCACCGTTAGATCGTAAAAACGAGGTCCAAGGAGAGAGAAATTGCCTTCGCAATAGCTGCTAAAAACTAACGCCCGAAAATATGCAAAAAACTACTATTTTATGTAATTTTCAGAAAAAGTCCAAAATAAAATGGTTGAAAAAGTCCAAATTAAAAACTATTAAAAGAACTCGGACAAAATTGGGGTATAACATTTTTAAATGGTACCTTTACATTTTTTTAGATCTTAATATTTATCTATTTTTTATTTGAGACTCCTTTTTTATCTACTTTAAATTTATATTTATTTTCACGGGATAATGTTGAGACTATTTAAATTATGTCTAAATTCATTTATAAAAAGAACACGACGACTTCATGTAAAATGCGTATGCTGCGGGTATCCTACTAGTTATTATTATATATTAAGGTGTATTATGTTAAATGAAATAGGATTTTTTTGTCTTTTATTGAAATATTTTCAAATTAAAAAATAATTATCTAATGGGCCCTTTTTCATAATTGGGTTAGGGCCCATAAAATGTCAGGAACGGGACCACTACAAAAAACACGGGGATTAGCGAGGGACATATCAGTCGCTAACAGGCTCAATTCGGTCGTTAATGTCCATTTGCGAGGGACATATCGGTCGCTAATATCCTCCTCGCTAATTCCCTTTAGCGAGGGAAATTGTGTCAGCCGCTAATTAGCTAGGGACTATTCCGTGGCTAATTCCCTCGCTAAATCTGACAGCACGCTTCCCAAATCTGACTAACATGCTTCTCAATCTGAGTTTATTATTATTATAAGTATTATTATTACTATCATTATTATTATTATTAGGCTAAATTCTTGTTTTGGTCCTTTATCTTTGGCCTCGATTTCATTTTGGTCCTTTATCTTTTTTTTTTCTCGTTTTGGTCCTTTATGTTTCAGTTTTGTGTCAATTTGGTCCTTTTTTGTAGTTTTCTGTCTATGACCTTAACGGACGCCACACTGGCAGTTAACTGCTGACGTGGCGTCTCAAATTCATTAAATGACGTGGCACAGTTAATTGACTTGGCAATACACATCACCATTTCCTTTTTTTAAATTAAAACAAACAAAAACTTAAATAATTAAACAGTGAAACAAATAACAGATTAAATGAAAAACACAAAATCAAAACAAAAGCTAAATGAAGAAAATCAAAACTGGAAAACAAAATTAAAAGAAGAACAAGAAGAACATTGACAAACCGGAAAACAAAATTAAAAGAAGAAGTAGAAGAACATTGACCCAAAAATCTTTATCTTCTTCCCCATTGAATTTAGGTATAGAATTTGATAATAACTTTTAAACAGTTTGGTGAGTGTTGTTGCTCTGTCATTACCAGGTTTTAGATTGACAAATGTACGTATTGTTGTTCTTTGTAGACTTTATAGAAAATCAGTGCTTGAAGATATCATTAGTTGTTGTGTTAGTAAGGGATATGTCTTTCAAATGGAGATGATAGTGCGAGCATCCAGAAAAGGGTACCATATTGAAGAGGTACAGTTGCTTACTTCGTTATGCTTATTGTTTGTATAACCTGGTTGTTATGTTGTTGACTTCATACCTCATGAGCAAAAACTAGTCTCTTTGAGTTCATATTGATGGTTGTTGGACCCTCAACTTCACCATTGTTGCAGATCTGAGTTTCAGATCTGGTTTTCTGCAGAAATAGAAGAGCTTCTTACCTTCAATAATGGCGAAAAACAGAAAGATGGCCTTCGTTTTTGTTGATTTTGCTTCCTTCAGCTTCAATTTCGCGTCGCTCTCTCTTCTTCATCCTATCTTCATCGCCTCACTCTTATTTCTTCTCTGCGTTTCACTGTTCTTTCCTCACTCTTACTAATTTCTTCTCCTTCGTTTTTTCTTTTCATGTTTTTAATGTTTTTTATTTTGTTTGTTATTTTGTTTATTTGTTTCACTGTTTATTTATTTAAGTTTTTGTTTGTTTTAATTTAAAAAAAAAAAAAGGAAATGGTGATGTGTATTGCCAAGTCAATTAATTGTGCCACGTCATTTAATGAATTTGAGACGCCACGTCAGCAGTTAACTGCCAGTGTGACGTCCGTTAAGGTCATAGACAGAAAACTACAAAAAATGACCAAATTGACACAAAACTGAAACATAAAGGACCAAAACGAGAAAAAAAAAAGATAAAGGACCAAAATGAAATCGAGGCCAAAGATAAAGGACCAAAACAGTAATTTAGCCTTATTATTATTAGTATTAGTATTAGTATTATTATTATTATAACCAACACTCTAAAGAGAGAGAGAGGAGTGAGAGTGGTGGTGGTGTGGTGGTGGTGGTGGCGGCGGTGGTGGTGGTGTCGTAGAGAGAGAAGGAGAAGGAGAAGAGTAAGGGAGAAAGAGAGTGAGATCTATGTGGTGGTGGTGGTGGTCGTAGAGAGAGAAGGAGAAGAGTAAGGGAGAAAGATAGTGAGATCTATGTGGTGGTGGTGGTGGAAGAGAAGAGAGGGTGAAACTCGTAGGAGAGAGAGTGGAGTGAAAAGAGAAGAAGAGAGTGGTGGTGGTGGTGGTGGGTGGTGGGGGTGTGGTGGTGGAAGAGAAGAAAAGAGAAGAAGAGAGTTATTAGACTAAGTTGACTATTTACCTTTTGACTTATTGACTTGTTCAAATGTAAATAATTAGTTTAGTTTATTTTAGTTAGAAGGTTAGTTTTTAAGTTGTAACTGGGATTTATTACAGTGCGATGCGAGGAGAGGTGATGTGAGCGCCTGGATGTAGTTTGAAAAAAACATCAACATTTTATAAGGGGGTATAAAAATACGCAACACATATATATAAGACGAAGAGGCAACAATAGCCCTTGGTGGGATGAGGCAACAATGTCGGTCCAAAAATATAGAGTGAGGGTATATTGGTAAACAGTGGGGTACAAAATGAGGGATACGTTTTGATAATTAAAAAGAAGTGTTGGACAAAAAAAAATTGTCAGGGGTATGTCGGTCCAAAAATATAGAGTGGGGGTATATTGGTAAACAGTGAGGTACAAAATGAGGAGTATATTGGTAAATGGTGGGGTACAAAATATAGAGTGAGGGTATGTCGGTCCAAAAATATAGGGGTACAAATGAGGGGTATATTGGTAAATGGTGGGAATAAAAATTTTCCACCAAAAGTGGATAAAAAAAAAGTGTTGGACAAAAAAAAATTTGTCAGGGGTATGTCGGTCCAAAAATATAGAGTGTGGGTATATTGGTAAACAATGGGGTACAAATGAGGGGTATATTGGTAAATAGTGGGAATAAAAGTTTCCCACCAAAAGTGGATAAAAAAAAGAGTGTTGGACAAAAAAAATTGTCAGGGGTATGTCGGTCCAAAATTATAGAGTGTGGGTATATTGGAGTGGGGTACAAAATGAGGGGTATATTGGTAAATGGTGTGAATAAAATTTTACCACCAAAAGTGGATAAAAAAAAGAGTGTTGGACAAATAAAAAATTTGTCAGAGGTATGTCGGTCCAAAAATATAGGCGGGTATATTGGGTAAACAATGATGGTACAAAATGAGGGGTATATTGGTAAATGGTGGGGTACAAAATATAGAGTGGGGGTATGTCGGTCCAAAAATATAAAGTGGGGATATATTGGTAAACAGTGGGGTACAAAATGAGGGGTATATTGGTAAATGGTGGGAAAAATTTTTCCCACCAAAATGTTGAAAGATGCGATCCTCTATTAATGTATGTTGATTAGTTACTGTCAGTTGTACAACTAGTTAGTGTTTCTTTAGCCTTTCTTTATCTTTTCTATAGCTTCCATCGTCACTCCCTGTGACCATTTTGTATATATGTATCTGCACCTTTCAGTGCAAAGTAATCAATAAATGAATTTTTCATTCCTTACTTTTGATTGTTAATATGGTATCAGTTGTGATGAACATTTCTTTATCACGTTCTTTCGCTACCTGATTCTCCTTTCGATTCGAGTCATTTTCTCTCCTTCTTCCAGCTCGAATCTTCTTCATCTTCAAGTTTGTTTCCTCAATCTTGTTTCTTCTACCCAGAATTCTATCCTTCCGATGCCAATTTGTTCAATTTTGCGATTTCCCTTTTGCAAACCCTAATTTGGGATCTTCTTTCCCCTTTCTTCTTTCCATGGCTAATCCTGCAAATGAAGAAATTGTTGTTCCTTAGCCTGTGGTTCCAGTGGTTCCTTCCTCTCCTGCGAAAATGTCTCTGATCCTCTCTATTTGCATCATAATGATCATTCAGGATTGGTACTTGTCACCCAAACCCTAAATGGTGACAATTACGTTCTATGCGATTTGCACTCAAAGACAAGAACAAGTTTGGGTATGTTGATGGTTCCTTCCCCTACCCTAAAGATGGTGATCCAAAATCAAAGATCGCGTGGACTCGCAACGACAATATTATTTGTTCGTGGCTTCTCAATGCTGTTGATAACTCTATTTTATATAGAATATTTCATATGTTTAAACTTAGTAATTGCTCTCTTTCAAGTAATAATAAAGAGTTTATATAGTATTTTATGTGATATATGATAACTTGAGTGATTTGAATGGTTATAGTTATTATTAGGCCATTTTGGATATATTGTGGTATGTTTGATGTTTTTGTTTAGTGCAGTCTCAATGCTATCTGCATCAAATGCTCCTGCACTGATCTTGCATCAAATCTGCACTACTTGGTGAATGAGCAGCCTGTTTCATATGCATCCACTTGCAATTCTTGACCTCATGCACAGTTCTCTCGATGCCATCCCACCTTGTATAGTAGGCGCCTACCATTCACACATAGCTATAGGCATAGCTTTGAAGAGTCACCAACATAGAGACACATGTTCTATCATCATGGAACCGCCCTATGTGATTAGTCAAAGATTTCAACTTGGGATAAACCTCTGAAAAAGCAACTACAACTATGATCCACTCAAGATTACTTCAACATGAAGGAAGGAAGCACCTCTCTTGAAGGCTATAAAAGGACCTCACATCTTCATTTGGAAATATATCACAATCCATAAGTTAGATCAAAATTTCAATATACATAGTTAGTTTTTATTTTATAAGAGGAAGAGGAAGGAATTGACAAATCCTCCTTAACTCGATTTCATAGTGTTTGTATAGTGCTGAGGAGTAATGCTAGTGCATTGCTAGAAGATTTCATACAAAGGGTTTCAACATTTGTAAACTTTAGCTTGTTGTTTCTCTTTTGTGATTTCTATTATATATAAACATGGTCTATTCGGTTTATATATATCTTGCAATGTCTCTTGTTAGCTAAACCTTTCTTAGTTGGAATGTTCTAATCATTTAATGAGCTTTTAAGTAAGTATGATGCATGTATGTATGTTTGTACTTTAGTTCTTGCTTGATAATCTTTTCAAACTTATTTTGAACTTGATCACTTAGAATAACTCAAGAACTAATATGGGTGAGTGTTTTACATAAAGAAAACTT
This sequence comes from Oxytropis ochrocephala, assembly GCA_020916435.1. Taxonomy (NCBI): domain Eukaryota; kingdom Viridiplantae; phylum Streptophyta; class Magnoliopsida; order Fabales; family Fabaceae; genus Oxytropis; species Oxytropis ochrocephala. The sequence continues at coordinate 73,251,358 of CM037094.1, read as the reverse complement.
TGTGAAAACCATGCTAAGTCCTAGAGATAGGATAGTATAGTCCATAGGATAATTGTGGGTACTTAAAATACAAGAGTGAATTTATTTTAGCAACTTGGATAATTGCTAGGAGGCAAGAAAGGCATTGACAACCCTTTCTTTACTGCAAAAGCAAGGATCAATAGAGTTTAATAATGATACTCTGAAGAAAGTGATCAAAAGACACGTAGCTAATGCAACAGCATTCAGTGCAGCTGCATCACATACTGCATCAAACACTTAAAAGTAAATTACTTGATGAAGACATTCCAACTAGCTTTTCTCTTTTACACTATCAACATTTTTACTTTGCTTTCTTTCTAACTTAGTTGTGATCATCACATAAAATCCAAAATTATTTTGTTACTTAGTTACTTTACACTTTATTACTTTATATTGATTTTAAAAGTGAGTTTTTCAATCTCTGTGGGTTCAATCTTTTTACTACTTGTTTTTGGACAGTGTATACTTGCACACAAGTGTATGTGTTTTCCATACACCAAGTTTTTGACACCGTTGCGAGGGATTGAAGTAAATTCTTTTTAAAATTCTGATATATAGTAATTTAGTGTTGTATATAATTCTGGTATTTGTAGTTTCTGTCAACAACAGTACATGGTACTTAGTATATGTACAGAACCAGAAACAGAACACCAGAATATAGCTTAGATCCAGAAATAGAAAGAAGATTCAGGAGATTGCTAAGGCTCCAAAAGAAAAATCAACAAGTCTGCAACATGTCTTTCAGTGAAGAACAAAGCTCAAGGCCACACTCAATGAGAGGAGGCCCTGGTTCACAGCATGCTACTGAAGAAGAAGTTCATAGAGAAAATCTCATCCACATGGATCACATAGGTATGATTAATGATAGAGATAGACCTATGAGGGATTATGCTCAGTTTGATCATCAAAACATGCAAACTAGCATAAATAGACCTCATATTGATGCCATGCATTTTGAATTTAAGCCTATGATGTTTCAAATGCTTCAAACTATTTGTCAATTTGGAGGATCTCCTCATGAAGATCCTCATTTGCATTTAAGGCAGTTTTTAGAAGTATGTAGTAATTTTATTATACCTGGTGTTAGTGAAAATGCATTTAGATTAAGGTTATTTCCTTATTCTTTGAAAGATAGAGCTAAGGCTTGGCTAAATTCTTTAGAGCCTAACTCTATCCATTCATGGAATAGAATCAAATTGAAAAAATTTTAGGAAAATATTTCCCACCTATCAAAAATGCCAGGGTAAGAAATGATATTACATCTTTTAGACAAAAAGAGTTTGAATCTTTATTTGAAGCATGGGAAAGATGGAAGGAACTTTTGAGAAAATGTCCTCATCATGGTTTACTGTTATTATTCAAATGGAAACATTTTATAATGGTTTAGAACCTCAAACGAGAATAATGCTTGATGCATCATCCGGTGGAGTGTTATTAAATCTATCATACAATGAAGCATGTGAATTAATTGATGGAATAGCGACTAATAGCTCTAGTTGGCCTACTCTTGAGAGGGTAAGTGCTCAAAAGAAACCATCGGTACATGAAATTAATGATATATCTACCTATCTCTGCTCAAGTAGCCACTCTAGCTAATTTAATGAAAAACTTCACTTATTGCAATGCTATCACGCATCTAATGCAAACGCATCACCGAGACAACAACTGTAGCAAAGATGATGAAACAAGTACCTCCGGGAACACCTAGTTGTGTGTCTTGTGGAGGAGGTCACTTGTATGAGGAGTGTTCTAGCAACCCTATCTCTGTAAATTATGTAGGTTATAATAGGAATAACAACCCTTATTCCAACACTTATAATCCTGGTTGGAAAGATCACCCAAATTTTAGATGGAGCAACAATAGTGCACCTGCACCTAGAACTGCACCAACTACACCAACTACACCACCGGGATTCCCACTTCGAATAACCAAAGAAACTCTCAACATGCTACTGAGAATTCTCTAGAATCCATGCTCAAAGCATTTATAGGTGAATCTAGAACTTCTAGACAAACCCAAGATGCTTCCATTAAGAACTTAGAGAATCAAGTTAGTCAATTAGCCACAACTTTGTATCAAAGGCCACAAGGTGCCTTACCTTCAAATACAGAAGCTACTCCTTCCCAAACCAAAGGAAAAGAGTAGGTTAAGGCTATTTCTTTGAGAAGTGGTAAGGATCTGGTAGAGTTAACTGAGATGGAAAGTGTAGAAAAGGGAGAAAAAGCCAAAAATAAAAAAGAAACCAATGCAGAAGCATCTAGTGCTCCTGCATCACAAGAAGTTCAAAGTCCACTACCTAAGTTAGTACCTGAATACCCTCCTCCTCCTTATCCTCAAGACTGAAAAAAGCACATGAGGAGAAGCAGTTTGGTAAATTCTTAGAGGTACTAAAACAATTACACATCAATGTTCCCTTAGTAGAAGCACTCCAACAAATGCCAAACTATGCAAAGTTTATGAAGGATGTGCTTACTAAGAGAAGAAGATTAGGAGAGTTTGAAACAGTTGCCATGACAGAAGATTGTAGTTTGCTTATGCAAAATAATATTCCTAGGAAATTGAAGGATCCAGGTAGTTTTACAATTCCATTTTCTATAGGAAAATCCTATACTGGTAAATCTTTATGTGATTTAGGTGCAAGCATCAACTTGATGCCTAAATCTATTTTTGACCAGTTAGAAATTGGAAATGCAAAACCAACCACTGTGACACTTCAATTAGCTGACAGATCAATAGCCTATCCTAATATCATAGAAGACATCTTACTTAAGGTAGATAAATTTGTATTTCCTGTAGATTTTGTTATCCTTGACTTTGATGCAGATAAGGAAGTGCCTATTATCCTAGGTAGACCATTTTTAGCAAGGTTTTTCATTCCATTTATTATGCTAGCAAGACATTAATTGAAGCTCAGGTTAACTACACAGTTACAGAAAAGGAATTATTAGCTGTGGTATTTGCATTTGAAAAATTCAGATCTTACTTAGTTGGCACTAAAATTATTGTTTACACTGATCACTCTGCCATTAAGTATCTAATTTCAAAGAAGGATGCAAAACCAAGGCTGATAAGGTGGATTTTACTCCTACAAGAATTTGATTTAGAAATAAGAGATAAGAAAGGAGTAGAAAATCAAGTAGCAGACCATTTATCAAGGATTGAAGGAGAATCACTTGGTACACAAGGAGAAGAAATCAAGGAGAGTTTTCCAGATGAGAAACTATTGGCAATCACAGTCAATGCAAAACATGAAACTGCATTTGCTATAAGCAATGCAGGAGCATCTAATGCATCTGCACCATGGTTTGCTGATATTGTAAATTTCCTTGCAAGCAAAGTAGTGCCAATGAATATGACATATCAACAAAGGAGAAAATTCTTCCACATAGTTAAGCAATACTATTGGGATGATCCATTCCTTTACAAGATGTGCCCTGATCAATTAATGAGGAAATGCATACCTGAAATTAGAGCTTGATGAGTTAGAAGAAATTAGGCACACCTCTTATGAGAATGCTGAAATCTACAAAGCTAAGACTAAGATATGGCATGACAAGAAAATTCACAAGAAGAGAATTGAAAGAAGGAGGATTAGTTTTGCTATACAACTCTAGGTTGAAGCTATTTCTGGTAAACTAAGATCAAGGTGGTCAGGACCATATAAGTTGATAAAGGTTTATCCACATGGAGCAGTTGATTTATTAGATAAAACCTCAAATACCTGTCTTCAAAGTGAATGGTCAGAGAGTTAAAATGTACTATGGTGAACAGGTGGTGAGAGACAAAATCACCACCCATTTGCAAAATCTCTAAACAAAAAGAGGTAGTCAGGCTGACAAGACTCTTAAAACAAGCGCTTGATGGGAGGCAACCCATTGTTTTTAATTATTTTTGTGAAATTTTATGTTTTTATTTGTTTTGCAGAAATGCAGGATACTAATGCAGCTGCATCAAGTGCACCTACATTGCAGAAAAAATTGTCCTGCATCAAAAATCTCAAAAATTTGAAGAATGTGATTAAGTGTGAGTCATAAGGCTTGAGGAAGATCAAAGGGAAGTTAAGCAAGATTAATGAAGTATTAGTAGCCAAGGATGACACATGGCATGATGCATGCGCAGCACGCAATGCATAACGGCTACCTAATAAATCCACTAACTTCCTTCTTCCTGAAACATAAAGCCTTAAACTTGTTACCGTTACCCCTTTCTTCGCAAAATCTCACAAATTTCTCTCATTCGAGACACAATTACTCTTCACATTCTCATCTTCATTTTCTCAATCAAAAACAATCAAAAACCTAGAAATTGAACAATCAAAATGGTGAAGAAACAATCGTTACTGACGAAGTCATCAAGCAAATGCAGGACCAAAACTCCTTAGAAAGAGAAGAAAGTCATGCATGCATCATCATCATCAATCAAGAAAGGCAAAACCAAAGAACGAGAATCCAGAACCAATGATACTGCTCATTTCTGGAAGATGCAATTACTACCAGAGAGAGGGTATGATCTGAAAAAGGCTAGCCCATCATTCATGTCAACGATGGCCAATCTCGGTTGGGACCACTTCGTTCTACCAAGAGGAGGCTACATTGAAGATTTGGTGAGAGAATTCTATCTGGAATCACACCACAAGAAGGAACAGAGCATTCCTACACTTCCATGGTGAGAGGTAAACTTGTACATTTCCATGCAAAGAAATTGAATGAACATTATATGCTGAAATATAATGGAGTTGAATTTGAAAACAAAGTGGCCAAGGCCTTTAAGAAAGAAATGGAAGAAGCGAGAAATAGGATTGCTATACGAGTGCATTTGGGAAAAATTTACACCTAATGAAATCAAGCTTAGAAGTAATTATTTGATAGATGCATTTGGTAATTGGCATTTGTTGATAGCCACTTCAATTCTGCCTACATCACACACATATGCAATGACCAAAGAGAGATTGATCTTGCTAGATACAATTCTCTCCGAGGGAAATGTTGACATAAGTAGATTGATAGCTAGGAAAATTCTTGCATGCTCAACAAAATCAAAGGGGTTTCTGTTTTCCACTTGTCTTATTACTGAATTATGCATGAAAGAAGGTGTTCCAATAGTTGCTAATGAACAAAGAAAATTCCCACACAGTAATCTGAATCTTTGAATTGAAAGAAAGAGTGAGAAATGTAAGAGGCCTGCACTTTGCAATGCAAGAGCATTACATGCGAAGCGAGAGAGCGATGCAGAAGTTTATGAATGACCAACATGGTAGGCTTCAATTGGTTTTGACAAGATATTTGATCTTGTGGGCCAAGTGAATGCCCCAAATTTCCAAGTTAGATGCTTGAAAGTGAAGGAGAAGAAGAGGAAGAGAAAGAGCCCAAGAGGAAGGGAAAGGAAAGGAGAAGGTAGAGGAACCTAGTACCAAGAAAAAGGTGACTAGGAAACAATCAAAAGGAAAGAAGAAGGTAGTGATAGAACTGAAGTTGAAGAAATGTTTGATTACGATAATGAGGATGAGGAAGCTGGAGAAAGAAATAGATAAGGAAGTTGAAGAAGAAGAAGAAGAAGAAGAAGAGAGAGTGATGAGGAAGTTGATGTAGAAGAGGAAGAGCATGCTAGGGGTGTAATCCTAGAAGAAATAGCTAGGCGAAATATTCCAAACAAACACCACAAGCCCAGTGAAAAACCCCCTATCACATCACCAGTTACCAAAACACCCATCATCTCACCAAATCAAGAATCATCTTCCATCCCAAAATCACCATTACCCTCCTCAATGATCCACCAGTCCTATCACCACCACAAACAACCCTCCACCACCCTCTCCAAGAAATGAACACGAGAAAACACCTCACACGAGAAAAAACCATCTCTCGAGCCTAGCCTACTGCGGACACGAAAACACAAGCGGAACAACAAGTACCTTCGACCCAAGCAACATTACTTCTAATGTTATTTACGCTCTTGAAAAAGAATTTGTGCGGGAAAGAGAAGAAGAAGGACTTGACAAGTAAGACAAAGGAGAAGAATCATCTGCAAAGGAGCACGTAGCTCAATGCATGCAGAGATGCGGTGATGCTCTCATCATCATCACTTCTTCTTTGCATCACGGCGAGCAACAACAATGCATGATGAGGCAACAATCAAGCTTGTTCGGAACAAATGGCTCAACAGAAGAGAGATGCATTGCACAACACACACGAAATTCTTCAAGACACTGCGGGAAAGGCAATCAAAATTGACACCTAAGAGGAAGAAACTTGATGCGATCGGCGATGCACTGCATCGATCCACGAAAATAGTTCTGGCGATACACGAAGTAGGAGGTTCATCTGCACATACAGAAGAAACACCAAGCAAGCCACCCAAAGAGAAGAAGCGGAAGGTGAAACACACTCCTCCAAGCGGAATGAGAGCACCGAATCGAGAGTGGAGCTAAGAAATGAGCATCATTTTATAAGTTTTCACATAAACTGCTATAACTTGTTTTGTTTCTATCTGAACTATTTCCCTGGTTGTATTAATCCCTCTCCCCTATTTTGAACAAAATATGGTTTGTATTTCTGAACAAACTTGCAGTGAGGACACTGCAACCCCTTAAGTTTGGGGGGGGGGATTTATCTTGCATTTGCATGTTATGTTTAAATTTGTTTGTTTTTATCTAATATGTTGTGTGTTTAAATTAAAAATGTTTTATATAGTAAATATATATGTTTTAAGTAGTTTATAGTTTGTTTAAATATTAGATGTACTTAACAAAGTAGTATCTAAATAGTTTAGTAGAAAAGATCAGTTTTTCAAAAATATGGTGAAAGCCCTATGGATGGAATTTCAATGATGAAAAAGAGAAAAAGAAGCCTTATTTCTTAGAAAAACCAAAATTATTTTTACTTCAACACTTCAAAACTGAGTTTGTGAAAAGAACCTTGCTATTGAAGGATCAATCGATGCAAGGGAATTGTTGGTAAGCTTAGGTCAAAACAAAGCTTTACTAAAAGATAGAAGAGCTTAAAGAATTAAGTTTGGGGTTTTTATGAAAACAAAGGCTGAATTTGAAAAGTATAAAGAGTAAACAATGTACAAAAAGATTACAAAAATGTGGACAAAGCCATATCACGAGAATCTTTTGAGACTATACACGTGCTAAGTACATGAATGCATCCGGAGGTCAAAGACACATGCCATGCGAGGAATAAATGTATCTGGAGAATAGTTCAAAAAGCGAACTGTGCCAAAGTGCAAAGAAAAAATATATGCATCGGAGGTCAAAGACCTATGCCAAAGTGCATTTGCATCTGGAGTCGATGAGGAAGGTAATATGAGCTAGAAAAAGAAAAAGCATCATCGGTCTGAAAGCATCAATGCAAAGCGCCTTGAAAAAAAAACAAAATCTGCGAGAAAAAATCAATGCACAAATCACTTCAAAGAAGTATTGCATCTGCTCAAAAGATCCACACAAAAACAATAGAAAAATGCATTGGCTCAAAAGCTTTGAAAGATTCAACCAAGCCCTTTGATTTTAGAACTCCCAAACACTAGAGAAAATTTTGTCAGTCTAAATCTCTCTTTTGAAAAATATTTTGGTGTGACCAAAGATGAACCAATCCTTTCAAAGGTTATGAGGAATTTTTTTCACTTAGTCTTGGAACCAATCTCAACTCAGTGGGTTCACACACACACAAAAGAGTTTGAATAGCTTTGGTAGTTTTGAAGAAATAAAGGCACAAGAAAGATTGTTGAGAAATGAAATTCATAGGGAACTCCTCATGAAAAACCAAATATCAAGCTGATCTATCTTCTAGAATTTTAGTTTTTAATAGTTTGTCTTTGTCATTACTTGCGGACAATCAATGGTTTAAGTTTGGGGGTGTGATAACTCTATTTTATATAGAGTATTTCATATGTTTAAACTTAGTAATTGCTCTCTTTCAAGTAATAATAAAGAGTTTATATAGTATTTTATGTGATATATGATAACTTGAGTGATTTGAATGGTTATAGTTATTATTAGGCCATTTTGGATATATTGTGGTATGCTTGATGCTTTTGTTCAGTGCAGTCTCAATGCTATCTGCATCAAATGCTCCTGCACTGATCCTGCATCAAATCTGCACTACTTGGTGAATGAGCAGCCTGTTTCATATGCATCCACTTGCAATTCTTGACCTCATGCACAGTTCTCGATGCCATCCCACCTTGTATAGTAGCGCCTACCATTCACACATAGCTATAGGCATAGCTTTGAAGAGTCACCAACATAGGGACACATGTTCTATCATCATGGAACCGCCCTATGTGATTAGTCAAAGATTTCAACTTGGGATAAACCTCTGAAAAGCAACTACAACTATGATCCACTCAAGATTACTTCAACATGAAGGAAGGAAGCACCTCTCTTGAAGGCTATAAAAGGACCTCACATCTTCATTTGGAAATATATCACAATCCATAAGTTAGATCAAAATTTCAATATACATAGTTAGTTTTTATTTTATAAGAGGAAGAGGAAGGAATTGACAAATCCTCCTTAACTCGATTTCATAGTGTTTGTATAGTGCTAAGGAGTAATGCTAGTGCATTGCTAGAAGATTTCATACAAAGGGTTTCAACATTTGTAAACTTTAGCTTGTTGTTTGTCTTTTGTGATTTCTATTATATATAAACATGGTCTATTCAGTTTATATATATATCTTGCAATGTATCTTGTTAGCTAAACCTTTCTTAGTTGGAATGTTCTAATCATTTAATGAGCTTTTAAGTAAGTATGTTGCATGTATGTATGTTTGTACTTTAGTTCTTGCTTGATAATCTTTTCAAACTTATTTTGAACTTGATCACTTAGAATAAGTAGATTTGTAAATGACCAGAAATGGCTTACAATTAAGAACTCAAAAACTAATATGGGTGAGTGTTTTACATAAAGAAAACTTTGTGAAAACCATGCTAAGTCCTAGAGATAGGATAGTATAGTCCATAGGATAATTGTGGGTACTTAAAATACAAGAGTGAATTTATTTTAGCAACTTGGATAATTGCTAGGAGGCAAGAAAGGCATTGACAACCCTTTCTTTCTTTGCAAAAAGCAAGGATCAATAAATGGTAATGATACTCTGAAGAAAGTGGCCAAAAAGGCACGTAGCTAATGCAACAACATTCAGTGCAGCTGCATCACATACTGCATAAAACACTTAAAAGTAAATTACTTGATGAAGACATTCCAACTAGCTTTTCTCTTTTACACTATCAACATTTTTACTTTGCTTTCTTTCTAACTTAGTTGTGATCATCACATAAAATCCAAAATTATTTTGTTACTTAGTTACTTTACACTTTATTACTTTATATTGATTTTAAAAGTGAGTTTTTCAATCTCTGTGGGTTCGATCTTTTTACTACTTGTTTTTGGACAGTGTATACTTGCACACAAGTGTATGTGTTTTCCATACACTAGCTGTCTCGCAAGAAATCATTTTCTCTATCATTCATGTGAACTCTGCCTCTGAGATTTGGACTGACTTAAAGAATCGTTTTCGGCAAATCAACGGTCCACGAATCTACCAACTCCGTAAGGATCTTAACTCTCTATCGCAAGGAACTCTTTCTGTTACACAGTACTATACGAAATTAAAATCTTTGTGGGAAGAACTCCAACAATTCAAGGCTTAAAGTTCCTGCACTTGTGGAGGGATAAAATCTCTTGTTGATGAACATGATCGTGAATACGTTATGCTCTTTGGGATTATCCGATGGTTTTTCTCCAGTGCGTGGACAAATTCTTACTATGGATCCTATTCCTCCTATATCCAAGGTCTTCTCTCATGTTCTCCAGGATGAAAACCATAGGGAACTTGGTGCTGAATCAAAATCAACTTCTGTGGACTCTTAGGTTGCTTTTGCCGTCAAGGCTTACCAAGGTAAAAACTCTGCTAAATCTGGAAATAACAAGAGGGATCGCCCTTTGTGTGCCCATTGTGGCATTCTTGGTCACCTGATCGACAAATGCTACAAGCTACATGGCTATCCTTCTGGCACTTCAAGAAACAAATCCACTCCTTCAAATTCGGTTCACCAGGTTGCTGCATCAACTCCCTCTGCTTCAACCTTCACACGAGACCAATGTCAATTGTTGATGACTATGCTTGTTCTTTGAAATGACTAAAGTTGCAAATCATTCCTGCGGACACGGTACAAATGAGCAACCTCGAGTTTAATTTTCCTTGTCTTTACCAATTTGATCATTCCAATGTTTCTTTACCTTTGACTTATTGGATAATTGACACTGGTGCTACTTGTCACATTGCTTGTTGTTTAGATTTCTTCATCAGTTTAACTGCTGTATCAATTTGCTTTGTGACATTACCAAATGGTTCATCTATTGTTGTACATTACATTGGTTCTGTTAAAATTGGGCCTAATCTAATTTTGCATAATGTTCTTTATATTCCTTCATTCAATGTCAACCTCATCTCTGTAGGTGCTTTGTTAATAACTTCTAATGTTTACCTTATCTTGAGGATCGTTGGTGTTTCTTGCGGGGATCTCAAAGCAGCGAGAAGGTGATTAGGAAAGGTGAATTTCACAAAGGACTTTATGTCTACAAGGCTTCCCTTTCTCATCACCGAGGCTACTCTCCCTCGGTTTCATAATTACATTTCATTTTACTTTTTCATGTAATTACATTAGTAATAGAGATGCCCATAAACTTTGGCATAATAGACTAGGTCACCCATCTCATCATTGTATGTCCTACATTTGTCAAGAATTAGGCATCTCTAGCTTACATTCTTTTGATCATTGTGATGTTTGCCCTCTCTCTAAACAGAGGAGGTTGTCTTTTCCTTCCATGAATAATATGTCTGATTCGGCTTTCCATCTTGTACATTGTGATATTTGGGGCCTGATGAATCCCCATCACATGATGGTTTTTAGTATGAAAAAGAGGATTTTATGTGAAGATTTTAATGAATGTAGGGAAAATGGCAACACAAAAAGAGTAAATTGTGCTAGTTGAAAGTGATTTGCTTTGCAGTGTTTACGCTTGGTTTTTGTGGTGTTTTTGTGCCCCAGGACTAGGTGAAAGGAAGAACGAATAAATGCAAGCAAACGGACGAAAAAGTGCCAAGGAATGAGCTTGCGCTGAAGTGGCGCTGGAGGCGCCAGTGAGGCGCCAAAGGAGTGCAGGAAATAAAAAGTCCCTGCCCATTCGCGCTCCACTCGCATGGCGCCCGGTGAAGCGCGAGTTCTTATGGCGTCCTCCAATCGATTTGCGCTTAAGTGGCGCCGGAGGCGCCAGGCCGCGCGATCGGCTGAAAACACGATAAAACACGCAAAAGCTGCGTTTTTATGGGAACCGGCGTTTTGGGCGAATTGGAACCCTAGCACACGAGAGAGAGTTGGTTGCATTGCGACCATCGAAGAATCAAGCCTTGGGAGCAGGTGAGACTTGAATGTCATCATCATCATCGTTATTATCTTGTAATTCTCTCTTTTCCTTATCTTTGATCATGTGTAACTAAACCCCAATGTTAGGGATGGATAAATTTTGATGTAGTGTTATTGTTCTTGATTTAAGTTGATGTTATTCATGTTCTTTCCTCATTTGTGAATTGATTTTACGGGCTTAAACATTTCTATGGTTGGAAAATTGTAGAATTCATCTTTATTCAATGATCAAATGGGAATTTTATCGTTTGAATGTTTGAATGTCAATTCCTTCAATTTGTAGCTTAGGAATAATCTATGAATTGATGTATGTTGCGAATCCTTGTGGTTATTGCTTGTTGTTAGTAGGCGTGCTTAAGGAATTAGGGCTTTTATTAATGAACAAAGGATTATTCACCTAAGGGATTAGGGCTTGGTTAGGATTGTGGATTCAATAGCAAATGAGAGAGATTATCTTTTGGAAATAAATCGGTGACAATAGCATGAAATTGAAAGGCATTCATCCCTAGCATCTTCTCATTATATTCTTCTCAGCGTGTTTAGTTTCTCGTAATAGTTAATTGTCTTACCTTGAGCTTCATAGCTCAACCATATCTATCAAACTCTATTTAAATTTGGTTCACATTAGTCGTTGTTAGCGTAATTAGTAATTGAATTCGATCCACGAGGGCGATATCCGGTTTTACCGATTTTATTACTTGAGCGATTTGGTACACTTGCCAATATCTTAACAGGCCCTTATCACACCCTCACTCATGATAATAAAGATATTTTCTTTCTTTAGTTGATGATTATTCTCGTTTCACTTGGATTTACATGCTTAAATTTAAATCGAGAGGCCACTGCTCTGTATTAAATGATTCTTTGCTCTTATTGAAACTAAATTTAATTGTTCTATTAAACACTTAAGATCTGATAATGCAAAAGAGCTTTGTTTGTCTAACTTTCTTGCAGAAAAAGGTACTCTTCACCAATTCAGTTGCGTGGAAAGGCCTCAACAAAACTCCGTGGTGGAGCGCAAACATCAACACCTCTTGAGCGTTGCTCGTGCCTTATACTTTCAATCCAGGGTGCTATCGACTTTTGGGGAGTGCACTCAAACTGCAGCATTCTTGATCAATCGTACCCCTACTAAAGTTCTCAAAGGAAAGACTCCATATCAACTCCTTTTTAACAAAACCTTGCCATTCCATTCTCTTAGAACCTTTGGGTGTCTTGCCTATGCCTCCACTTTACCATCCCAAAGAACCAAATTCACTCCCCGAGCCATTCCCACTGTCTTTGTTGGCTACCCTACCGGTTATAAGGGCTACAAACTATACAATCTTCAAACAAGAACCTTCTTCATTTCAAGGGATGTAGTTTTCCATGAAACTACATTTCCCTTTCACACTTTACCTTCATTTAACCCCTCCATTGATCCCTTTCCTGATCTTGTGTTGCCTCACCCTCTTCCTGATATACCAGACCAACCAACACCCCCACAAACTACCAACACTGAACCTACTGTTCTTATTCCTGAATCCCAACATCATGCACCAGATCCTCACCTACAAAACCTTGCACCAGAACATCCTCACCAACGTGATCCTGCTCCTATCATACCTGGCCCTAGAAGATCCTCTAGAGTCCCTGTCAAACCATCTTACCTTAATAACTATTGTAACACCCCTTTTCTACCCCATAAATTACACGTCATTTATCAGAGTAAATTGTTTTTTTTTCTTTTAAAATTAATTTAACCGAATAGAAAAGAAATGCCACATCGTCATAAATAAAATTAAATCAATTTCACTCATCACGATGCATGCAACAAAACACCGTCATCATAAATTAAACTCCAAAACAAAAACAATTTTACGTCACAGCGGAATAAGAATCATAACTCGCCAAAACCACTCAAACACGTCTCACATCAACCATAAAATCATTAAACAGTTAATTAATAAACTAACAACTTCCACTACGCCCCTAGGTGCTCAAGATGTCGAGCGACTCGACGGACATCAGCGACTATCAAAGAAAGCGGCGGGGACCTTCACTCGCGGTTTACACATGGCGTTGCCACAATAGAGCAACATTCCAAGCGAAAGGGATGAGAATTTCAACAAAACATAATTAAGCATATAATAGAGTAATATGAGCAAGCAGTCATACAACATCATCATTATCATCAACTTCATCGTCCTTTGAGCGCTAACTCAGGTCATAATTTTTTTACCACAAGTCATAAACATGTATGTGCATGAAAATGCAACCACGCTGGGTATATGCATGATGGTACCATACTCGTCATAAATAAGCCACTAAGGGCACACTTTGTCACTAATATTCATCAAAAGATGCGAAGCATATTCGTCATAATATGCACATGCTATGAGACACTATGGACACATGTGCAATCACCAAATCCCTCACCTGGAGTACTCGTCATCGTCGTCCAAAAACACTCATAGAGTGTACTCGTCATAACCATCACCATAAATTCACATCCATCATCATAAATATCACATTAAAAATTGGAGTAATAACACCTTTCAATCTTAACTAACAACACATAAAACTTAAGTAACAACACATGAGAATTTAAGTAACAACACATAAAATTTGGGTAACAATATATTTAAAATTTTGGAAAACATCTCATTTTCATGCTTAGGAAACATCACATTTAAAATTAAGAAAAACATCACATTTGCAAAGTGGGAAAACATCACATTTTAATTGTGAAAACAGCTCATTTTAATTTGAGAGAATAGCACCTTAATTTGTAGAAAAACAGCACACTTTAAGCGCTAAATAAACAACAGCAAAACAACATAAAAACAGTAGGGTTTATACGCCAAATCCGGTAGAAAAACAGCAGCAAAACAGCAACCTTTTATGCGCCAAAACAGCAGAATTTTGCGCGCTAACACAGCAGTGAAACAGTGTGAAAACAACAACATTTTATTTGTATAAACAGCAACAACAAAACAGTTTGTTTTGCCTTAAAAATAGAATATTCAGTTAGGCCTCTGAATAGGCTTTCCAACGCATTTTAGAACACCTCAATCGGGTTCCCGGTTCGAAAGATATCAACTTTACAAAAACAGTAACAGCACTTTATTCTTTGACAAACAGCAACAGCACTTTATTCTTAGGAAAACAGCAACAGCACTTCATTCTTAGAAAAACAGCAACAGTGCTTTATTTTTTTAACAAGGACAGCAATCTTATTTTTAACAAAATAGCAACTTTACTTTTATAAAAAGCAGCAATTCAATTGTAAAAATATAGTTCTGCATTTTCAAAATTCATGGCTTGGATTTTTAAAGGGAACCAATTTATGCTTGGCTCTTATAAAAAAAAAGCAGAATAATCGATTATAACGTCATCAAAATTCAATTCAATCCAATGCTCACACGATCAACACAACAAATTCAATTCTCAATCATACCGAAACCACGATCATTATCATCAATTTAACACCATCAAGGTTCGTCAACATCGCAACAATTCATCAAAACAACATCACAATTAATTCGATCCTTCCTAAATTTTGCACATATTCATCTCAAATTCACAACAACAACAAAATTCATCAAACAACATCAATATTTCATCAACAACATCAATAATCATCAAATCACATCACAATAACATCAAAACCCCACAAACCCACCACATACCCAATTATGTTTAGCAAACGCTCACCACTTACCTCTTAAACGTATGCTCAGTGGAAGATGATTGAAGGCACCACGAGTAACCACGACAACACAACGAGCCAAAGCCTTGAGAATTTGCGAATTTCTTCTTCTCCTTCCTCTCTTTAGCCGCGCCTCTTCTCACTTCTCACACTCTCTCACTTTCGTTTTCTCTCTAATGAATTGAGAGTGAGGGTTCATATACCCTAGGGATTTAAGTGTGGGCCTTTCACGCATTGGGCTCACGATTACACCCCCCACTACTACTCGATCCCACTCCTACACAAAACATGATATTTTCCTCTTAATTTAATTAACTCACGCTTCAACTAAAATTAATAATGCAACTAATCAAATTAATTAAACTAATAAAATTATTTTATTTTTAGGGTGTTACAACTATCAACTGCGACAATGTTACCAACTATCCCATCTCCAACTACTTATCTCATAATCACTTATCAACTCACTATTTGGCCTTCATCAATCGGGTTTCAAGTATCTACGAGCCTCGATTTTATCACCAGCCTCTCTAATTCCACTGAATGGCACGTCAATGGATGATGAGCTCAAGGCCATGGAGTCCAACAACACTGGACACTTGTTCCCCTTCCTCCGAGCAAGCACACTATTGGTTGTAGATGGGTGTCTGAGTGTCAAAACCAAGCCTGATGGTTCCTTGGACAAACTTAAAGCTCGTTTAGTTGCAAAGGGGTACACTCAACAACCCGGTATTGATTTTATTGACACTTTCTCTCCAGTAGCAAAATTAACTACTGTTAGAGTTCTTCTATCCATAGCTACCATTAAGCCTTGGTTTTTGCTTCAATTAGACATTAATAACGCTTTCCTCAATGGTGATCTTTTTGAGGAAGTATATATGGATTTACCTTTAGGATACAAACCTAAAGGGGAGCATCTAGTATGTAAACTTAATAAATCAATCTATGGCCTTAAACAGGCTTCTAGACAATGGTTTACTAAGTTTACACAAGCAATTTTAAGTCGCGGGTTCACTCAATCTAAACATGACTATAGTCTCTTTACTATTGGCTCCAAAGATTCCTTTGTTGCTTTGCTTGTTTACGTCGATGATATCATCATAGCTGGGCCTTCTAAGGACAAAATTAACTTCATCAGACTTCATCTACAAAATTTATTCAAACTCATTGTTATTGGCGACCTCAAATATTTTCTTTGCTTAGAAATTGCCAAATCTAAGCATGAGATCAATCTGTCTCAAAGAAAGTACACACTTTCTTTGCTTGAAGATACTGGTTTCCTCACCAGCAAACCAGCCACTTTACCAATGGATCCCAACTTAAAATTGAGCACTACTTATGGAGAACTACTTCCTGATGCATCTCAGTATAGGCGTATAATTGGGAGATTACTGTACTTGACTATTTCTCGTCCTGATATATGTTTTGCGGTCAACAAATTAAGCCAGTATATGTCCTTTCCCACCACTGCACACCTTTCAGCAGTTCATCATCTTCTTCGTTACCTCAAAGGAACACCAGGCCTCGGTATTACCTTCTCTGCTACATCAACTCTGAGCTTAAAAGCCTATGCAGATTCAGATTGGGGTAATTTCCCAGACACACGCAGAAGTACTACTGGCTATTGTGTCTTCCTTGGTGACTCGTTAGTCTCTTGGAAATCAAAAAAACAACAAGTGGTCTCCAAATCTTCTGTTTGAAAGCGAATATAGAGCCCTTGCAAGTGTTGCAAGTGAGCTTCATGGTTAAGTTCCTCTTAACTAACCCGGTATTCTTTGTTGGCTCTACATTTGTTTTCACCGACAATCAATCTGCTATCCATCTAGCATCCAATCCAACCTTCCATAAGAGATCCAAACATATTGAAATCAAGCGCCATTTCATCAGTGAGAAGGTTATTTACGGGGTGATCAATATTTTTACAACGTTTTCTTCGTTTACAACGTTTTAAAACAATGAAGTCGCCACCAATATTTTTATAAGGAAAATATTGAAGAAAAACCTTTTGGAAGGCGGATGGTCTTTTGGAAAACCTAAGATTTGGGTTGAAAGTCGATTAGGCATGGGGAAGGTATTAGCGCCCATACCTCCTTTCTCTTTGAAAGGAACCTTTAATTAATCGTGTGATTTTAAGTGTTGATTTGAAAAATACTTAAATTTGCCTCTTAATTGAAAAAGACTTGATGAAATTTTTTATTTGCGCGCTCGGCGAGTTTAGCGCTTTGGTTTTCTGAAAGGAAAAATGTTTTTAGTTTATTGTGCTTGACGGAGGTGATCCGCTCCTACGTATCTCAAAGTGCGATGGAGAATTTAAAGCTACGTAGTTACGGGTTTTGGTTTTATTTTGTATCTTGTTTAATTGTGAAATTGAGCTTTCATGATGATCAATTGGCGAAGGCTCCAAGTGACCACCATTAGTACTCCATTGTTAATGATCATGCAAGCAAAGGCTTCACAAAACCATTAACAAAGTTTTTTGATTTGTCGAAAGTTTTTAGAAAAATTAGGCATTCATGATGATCAGTTGAGCAAAGGCTCCAAGTGATCGCCACTAAGTTCCTCATTGTTAATGATTATGCAAGCGGAGGCTTCGCAAAACCATTAACAAAGTTTTTTGATTTATTGAAAGTCTTTAGGAAAATTAGACGTTCATGATGATCAATTGAGCAAAGGCTCCAAGTGATCATCACTAGGTCCTCATTGTTAATGATCATGCAAGCAAAGGCTTCGCATGACCACTAACAAGGTTTTTGATTTAATGAAGAGTGTGTGAGTTAGAAAGAATTAAAAAAACGAGAAAAAGGTGAAAATTGCAAAATGGGGGTGTCATTAGTTGTGGGAAATTGTATTTACAAATAGGGGGTGCAGGAATTAAGGCCCAGTTGGTTTTATTGGACAATAGGGTGCTCAGGCCAAAAAACGTGTGGGCTTAGGGGGATTCAGTTAGTAACGCTGGGGTGTGTTTAGTAGGTTATTAAAATAAAAATAAAAATAAAATAAAACATATCAGGATTCATTTAAGTGTTTTTAGGGTTTGGAGGCTCCATTTACTTCCTCCCCCTTTTAGCGCCGCAGAGAGAGGAGGGAGGAGAGAGAGGGATGTGAGAGAAGGTGAAGGTCGATGGGAGGAAGGGAGAGAGAGAGAGTGAAAGCGAAACTAAAGAAGGAAAGGGAAGGAAGAAGAAGCCAGCGGGGAGGGGAAGAGTGGAGCTCATGGGGTGCTCACGAAGGTCGGCCATGGAGAAACGAAGGCTGGGCGGCGCTTATTCGCCGGAGGCACATCGGTCGACTTTAATTCTTTACGGTTCCTTTTTTGGTTTT
Organism: Oxytropis ochrocephala; assembly: GCA_020916435.1. Taxonomy (NCBI): domain Eukaryota; kingdom Viridiplantae; phylum Streptophyta; class Magnoliopsida; order Fabales; family Fabaceae; genus Oxytropis; species Oxytropis ochrocephala. The sequence goes on along the minus strand of CM037094.1, from coordinate 73,232,894 downwards.
TTCTCATCCTCTCCTCCGATCACATCCACGATTCGATTTGGGGTATTAGGTGACGGTTTTGGGTCGTTTGTGTGGTTGCGGTGGTGGTGGGTTCGGTTTTGCGGCGATGACTCGAAAATGGGAGTCTCGCCGGAGCTTCGCCGGAGAAGGCGAAGTCTCGGCGACGTTTTAAAGTCGATCCGTTTTTATTTTTTGCTTGGTTTCAACATTTGTTGACCTCCTCCTATCTAACTTCTCTCCTTGTTTCTCTTCTCTTTCAAAAAAAAAAATTCTTCTCTGTTACCCTGATTCATGCTTTTCTTATGAGTTTTTTGTTGTTTCATATGTATATTATTTTGAGAACAAAGTATACCTGTTGCTATAAGCCAATATGCATTTCGTGTTTTTCTTTTTAACTTACGGTGATATCCTTAGTAAAACATGTTGATTCAAAACACAAAACGGAGAGAAGAGAAACAATCTTGACGACCACTAAAAAGATGCGGATCTGCTTTGTTAATGCTAATGATTGAGTGCATGTTTCTTTGTTCTTTGCTGCTTGATTTTGGTTTCGAATAATTGTTTCTTTCTTGAAATCTGTCCTTCTCTTTTATCGCTCGGATTGCTCGGATCTAGCAGTGCTTGTGTGATTAGGGTTTGATGTAAAACCCAATCGTTTTTTATCTTTGTTTACCTCGAAAATCGTGTCCACTTTGACGACCATTGAAAGCTTGTTGTTATATTAGAATTCTAGGTTTAGCATTAATTGCTCTTTGGTGGGCCTTGAATTATTTTCAGGTTTTGGAGCGGATCAACCCAGGCCCAGCTACTTGGAGATCAGTTCTTTGGAACCCCAGTTTCTTCTTCTTCTTTGCCTTTTATTATTTTTTTGTATTTTGGATTTATTTATTTTTGTATATTTTTGTATATTTTTGGACTTTTGGACATTTGAACACTTCTAATTTGTAATAAAAATTAAATAGATTTTTGACATTTTTGGATTATATAACACTTTTAAATTGTAAATAACACTAAATAGAATTTTTAGCATTTTGGACTATACTTATATACTCAAAATAGATTAATTGCACAAGATAAGATTAATAAGAAGAAGAGTCAGGCCAAACACAAAGGCGGCGGGGCGACTAGACAAATACGATAAAACGAGACCCAGATAGAAGAAATGGACTCATTAACTAAAAACACTAAAATTAACTCAGAATTGCACACTTAAGCTCGAATTGAAAAGACAAGCTAAATTTCTAGAAAAAAAATGACTTTTGGTAGACCTACTTATTTACGACTAAACCCAAATACGAAGATTAAATTGAAGAACGCACGAAAAGATCGATCATTCGCGTGCCTGCCTAATTTAAACAACGGTATTTCGATTTAGTTGAGTTGGATCACTGAAATTGGCTTAAGTTAAAAAGGACGGACAAAATTGGAGTATTACAGTTACTGTCAGTTGTACAATTAGTTAGTGTTTCTTTAGCCTCTCTTTATCTTTTCTATAGCTTCCATCGTCACTCCCTGTGACCATTTTGTATATATGTAGCTGCACCTTTCCGTGCAAAGTACCAATAAATGAATTTTTCATTTCTTACTTCTGATTGTTAATAAGAGTGGAAGAGAAGAAGAGAGTAAATGAGAGAGAGTGTGTTTGGTTCGGATTATTATAAAAAAATATGACAGTTTGCGATGGATTTAGCGAGGGATTGTCCCTCAATCTTCGTGTTTCCCAAGTCACCTGCCAACGGTCAGTATCCTGCAAAGTGTACTGCCAATGTCAGTCAATTAGCGAGGGACCTGCTATTTCCGTCGCTAAGTGCCTTGAAGAACGTGCAACTCAGTTTGAAATTGGCGCCTTGCATTTAGCGACTGATATTCCGTCGCTAATTGCCACATGTCCATCGCTAATTGCCACTTTGCGAGGACTCTTTTCCTGTGAAAGTCCTCGCTAATTTTTGCTTTTGTGAGGAGCTTAATTTTCTCATGAAAGTCGCCATTAATTCATTTGTTTTTTTGTAGTGGACCGTCTCACCTAAGACTCAAATTTGACACTTTGGAATAGGGTGTGAATCCAGTTACAGCTCGGATCAGTCTTATTGACATTCTTTTGTCTTTAACTAATACTTCATAACCCTGGTTTCGTGTAAATGGATTTATGTTTTTTTATGCATGTCCCGAAAGATATCGTCACTGAGGGCGTGCATGTTCAACCGCACATTACTTCACTTCCGATTTTGGATAAGTTTTAGTTATTTATTTATTTGTTTTGATATATCATGTCAATTTCCTTGTCTGAATTTTACTAATATAAAGAACGCCAAAATTTTAATGATAAGCTTCACTACTACGAAAAACTTAAAAACGACTTGGTGACGAAACTTCCTTTTTGAAGAATAGTCTCATTTTACATACTCTTTGCTATTTTCATATTTTTTTTACGTCTTTACTTGGTGTAATTAGCTTTATGATCGCTGAGTAGATCGAAATTTGTTGAGCTGTATTACCTTTGAGAGATAATTTTATAGACACAACGTCAAAAAGAATATATTTTCTTCCCCAATTGGTCATAGTATATTTTAGACGTAAGACCCAAGAGGTGTAATACTATTTAAATACATGCATATAGCTAAAAAAGAAATAAAAATAATTTTTTTATATATTTATAAAATAAATAGATTACACTACTCATTATTGAACTATTTACTAGAAGTTTATCCATTAATAATCCATAGGGGTGTGAGTGTGAGTGTGGTGTATTGAAGTGGTGCAAAACTAGGAATTTTTGTGCAAAAAATATTTTTCAGGTTGTGCAAATCTTTTAATAGAAGTATTAGTACAAATTTTATTTTTTTCAAAATATGGGGTTGATACTCCACAATAAAAAATTATTACATGTATTTTTAGTCAAGAAAGGGAAACGATACAAAATAAAAGTATATTATATGGATGGATTTTTTTACCCCCACAACCTCCTCCCAAATTTCCCATAAACCCCAAATTGGACAATAATACCCCTACAACCTCCCTCCCATCCCCAAATTTATCTATAAGTGAGGTAAATTCGGTTAGCATTTTACTAACCGAATTTACGTTATCACGTGAATAAATCACAGGAATCCCCAACGTTACTTTTTTAAAATACAAACCGGAAATACCATTATTTGAGGTGTTTTAGAATTTTTAAAAGTTTTTTTTAAAAAAAAAATTTGAGGAGTATTTCTGGATTAAAATGGTTTATGGGGGTGGGAGGGAGGATGTGGGGGTACAAAAACAATCCTACATGGACCGATGTAAAGTTTTTATAAAATTATAAATGACATTTTTCATGTCTCTAACCTCCTATATCTTGTAGAGTTTTTTTATAAAATTAGCGCGTAGTCCGTCTTTCGTGTGTTGGTGTATTGGTGTGTTAGTGAGTGGTTAATTATGTCTAATAGAAAATTTTACTTACACTAAGGGTATTTTGGTGAGAAAAAATCGACACCAAAAGTGATAAATTTTTTTTGGAATCCCCTTTATATATAGATATAGATAAATGACATTTTATAAAATTATAACGATATAGGGTTTATGTGCCAAAATTTAAAACATAAAGGATTGGGTTGGGACAGAATAAAATAAATGACCAAATCGTTCCCTAAAATTAAGTTAAAAGATGCAGGAGCAATTTAGCCTATTTTTAAAACAATAGGGGTCGAGGGTAATCTATATATTTTAAGCTACTTGTAACTAGCGTCAATCCCCTCCCCCTTTTCTCTTCTTCTTTTGTTTCATTTTTTTATATAAGCAAAGATTCATTGAAAGGAGCGTAAGGTGTGCCTGACCTTTACAATGGAAAGAGGAGGGCCTCCTCAAAACCTCCTTAAGCTAAAATCCATTGGGGAAAAAGCTCGGGTAGGAAAAAGAGTACCTCATACAAAACTCACACAAATGATTGGGATTAAACAATCCTAACCTTAACGCTTCTCCTCGTCTAAAAATAAGTTATAATTAGATACACTACATGAGAGGATTACAACATAGAAAAACAACTCAATGGACAATTCTACCAATCCCCCCAAGTCACCCTAAAATTCCTCCCTCTCCTTGCCTTAAACCAACTCCATGTCGTGTCCTTAATTCCCGCTAGAATACAAGGCACGGAAGCCACCTCCCCTTTGAAGATTACCTTGTTTCGAGCCAACCATAGATTCCATATCACCGCCATCCATATAAGATGTTTGACCCCTCTTGTCTCTTTCCTTTCACTAATTTCCCAAACTCCACAAAATGCGTAACAACGTTCTCCATATCACCCATCGGGGTCCCCATCCAAGCAAAAACAACTGCTCCATATAGATTTAGCAACTCAACAAGACACGAACAAGTGCTCCACCGTTTCCTCTTCACGAAAACACATAACACAACTTAGATCATTTTGTGATGGAGAATGCCTCTTCTATGCAAAAACCAACACGCGTAGCAACTTCATTTACAAAATTACTCTCCATGCGAAGATTTGTATTTTGGATGGCACGTCATTTTCCAAATCTTCCTACATGTTGAAGTAGTTTCGGCCTGCATATGGACAGCTGTACCTGCAGAAAAAAAAATTACAGTAACTTATAGCATTTCTTCACAGTGAAGCCAATCAACAAATCCGGTGTCCATATCCATCTATCCGCATGCAGCGATGGCAATGAAAAGGTATGTAATGGTGAAGTCAAATTCAGCCGAACACGCCAACTCTACGTTTTGCGGCGAATAATATCGACCAGTCCCCACAACCAGCACCAGCCCCCGTCCGTCCATTGCCCGAATTCATCAACCGTAGCCTCCTTGGACCTGCAAGCATTATACACTAGTACAAAATCTGCTTTAAGAAGCACTATTAGGAGTCGGTTGTTTAAGGAACCGATTCCAAATGCATACACGGTGGCAATTTTGCAATTAAACGGAAGTTTTAGAGATTTTTGACACATATGGAATCGGTTATTTAAGGAACCGATTCATAATGTATCTGGAGATAGACCTTTGGAATCGGTCTTTTATACATAACCGATTCGTAAAGTTATTTTATCAAAAAAGGCTAAAAAGTTTCACGCGGGCTTTCGCGCTCACTCTCTCCTTTCTCACTTTCACGCGGCCTTCATCTCGCTCAATCTCACTTTCACGACTCTCCTTTCTCACACTCACGCGGCCTTCATCTCGCTCAATCTCACCTCCATCACGCCATTGGTACATCTCCTCGATCTATCTCGGCCTCCATCTCTCGTCGTTTCCACGTCGCGCAGTCTTGATTACGACGAGCCTCCATCTCATGGGCTTCTAGGGTTTTCTTTAAAGAGTGAGTTCTTTCTCTGTATTGGGTTTTCTTTAGTATGTATTCATTCTATTTTTACATGGATTGTTTGATTTTATAGGAGCAATGTGTTCTAGGGTTTTCTTTAGTATGTATTGGGTTTTGATTTTGTGATTCTTTTTGATCTCATTGTAGACATCTCTGATTCGTCCATATGTATTAAGAGGTTTAACTTTTGATAAAGCAAGATACAATGACTTTATTGATCTCAAGACAAGCTTCACCAAAATATCTGTTTGAGTAATGTGGTTTGACTCATGAGATGACAAAGTCTTGTGCAAAATAAGCGGTGTTATGGTCATGGCTTCTTCAATGCACTTCTCTAGTTCAAGAGATAAAAACCCCGTACTAGCATCTGTTGCTTACTTTGGTGTTATCGAAGAGATTTGGGAACTTGATTACACTAAATTTAAAGTGCCCATTTTTAAATGTAAATGGGTAAACAACAACGGTGGTGTACGTACTGACGAAATGGGATATACACTAGTAGACTTTGACAAGGTAGGTCATAAGAATGACCCTTTCATCATGGCTGACCATGCAAAACAAGTTTTCTATATCAAGGATCCTTCTAACAAAAACTGGTGGGTGGTCCTACAAGGAAAAATAGGTAATGATGAAAATGAAGATACAACTCTTGCAATTTCAGAGACACCTTCTTTCGTAGCACAACGTGCCCTACTTTAATGGATGATAACGGTTGACGATGTACATGCCACTACATAATGATCATAATGAAGGGATTTTATGCGATGAAGTTTTGATTAACCCATGAACAAGTATGGGTACATATATTTGGTTATTTAAATCATATTTATACTTGGTTATCTTATTCTTTGGTTATCTAGTTCATTTTTATACATGGTTATTTGATTAATATTTATATTTGTTTATCTAATACATATTTATACTTGCTTATCTGATGATATTTGTATTTGGTTATTTATATTTGTGTTTTTACCTATGTTCAACAAATATCATGGGTGACTCAACAACGACCTTCCAAAAAGAAGAGGACTAGGCGATCGACATCATTAAAGTGGTTCCTTGGTAGGCGTCCACCTGGTCATAGGTATGAAGTCGATTTTGATAGTGAAGGCGACCCCTATTGGTCCGTATGATGACAAATTCAAGAGCTATTTAGGGGTGGTTGCATGACAAAAGTGAGCATATTGCGATGGATTGACAGTATGGATTCGGATACAAAGAAGCTTGTTTGGGATCAAGTTTTGGTATGTATATACAATAATGATAGAATTTTTGTGTTAATTCATCTTTACTAAATTCTTGTGCTAACGCCACCTTATTTTTGTGTTAAGGAAATATTTGATGTTCCCTGGCGATGAGGAATTCAAGGAAAGGTGGTGGGCGTATATAGGTCTTTGTTGGAAACAATTCAAGACAAGACTCACGAACACATATGTCTTTGGTAAGGGGATAAGATCGCGAAACAACCCCATTTCACAAGTATAGCGATTATATGTAATGAGACATGGATTGCTTTTGTTAAAAGTCGCCTTACTCCGAATTTGTGGTATTGTTTTCATTTGTAATAGATCTTGGCAAGCAAAGTTTACTGTAGTTATAAATATGGTAATGATATTGTCCTCAATGTGATGGTGGGTGTCCTTTGTAGCAGGAGAAAGAGAATCTCGCTAAGAAAAGTCAAAGTCATAATAAATACTACCACACAACATGGATGACGGTTATAAAAGTTGAAGCAAGATATGAAGGAAGATCAAGTAAAGAAAGTCGCGGGAGGAGTCCGGTGATCCCGATTTGGAGGTGGTGCCTAGATCTCCGTAGGCGACATGAGCCGTGGAAGGCAGCCCATAAAAGAAGTCCGGTTCTTATGTAACCAAGTCGAATCGATTGCATCTAAGATAGTAAGTAAAAATCTCAATTAATCACATTCAATCGACCCTATTTTAATTTATTTAATTCTAACACGCGAACAAGCATTTGTTGTAGGATGAATTTGTGGATTCGAGAAGCCAAGGATCCTTTGTTAGAGAGGAAAAATGATATTTTGAGTCTTGCCATCGGAAACTCGACCATCCCGGTCGTGCTCGGACACCGGAAGAGGCGTTGGGCTAAAAGAATTCTTTGGAGGTGTTTCTCGTGGGAGTCGAGAGCCGTTCACAATTTCCAATGGAGATGATGGAATTGTTTGAGAAGAAATTGGAAGAAACGAGTTAGGATTGAGGTGGCAAAGGTATATCTGTGTTGCTATGAATAATAGTTATATTTTGAATTGAATTATGTGGAAGCCGCTAGTAGCCCTATTTTGAATTTAATAGATTTCACACCAATGAAGTACTCAACCGATGTGCACTCTACACTACTTGTTTAAATGATTATGTGGCTTGTTCGGTTTCCAATATTGTGGGTGATATATATTTGTTTTTCAATTGGTTTTGACATGCACAAAGAAATGGTCACTGCGGGAAATTGCGATCAAAATGCAACTATCCGGTGTTCCTCTCACATAAGCACTCTTGGATCTAAGGGTAGTTGCTCACCATCTCATATGAAGGAGCCAGTCGAAACCGATTGGTGAGAGAGATAGTCGTGAAGGGGTATGATGATGGGAACCTCCAAATATTGGAGCATGAAGATGATTATTGCTATATCTCTTTCGGAGAACTCAATGACATGGCTACCTATGTGTGACCTTGAGTTATCCCACTTGGCTTTATGGTGCACGTAAGTAGTATAATTTATTTCATAATTAAATTTCTCACATTTCTAAATATATTAATTTGATAAATTTATTTTACATCTTTATTAGATATCTACATCGCTTTGTGTGGCTTGAGAAAGGAGTCTTAGTGACTTATACAGTTTATGTGTCCATATAAGATTACCTTGAGGGGCGACCCTCAAGCATTGTTTCTGCAAATATTCGAACAGGGTGGTCAACAATAATAAGAAAGTATATTTGACTCCACTTTTGCAATGAGTACGTAATTGTATATTTGAACAAATTGATAATACATTTTTCCTTTGTTTCTTTCTTTCTTATATCTTATTGTCTTTACCAATGCTACAGAGGCCATTGGCAACCGATTGTGTTGGTCCCGAGCAAAATTATGTGGTCCGGATGTGTTCACTAAGTAAAAACCAACCAAAAAATCAAAGAGATGATTAACAAGTAAGTTTTTATATAATTCTTTATCATTGTAATATTTTAACTATATATGATAAATTTTTTATAATTAACTATAATTAACATGATGGTTTTAGTGCAATGGAGTCTCTGGTGGACACTAGATGGTTGTTCCTGAAGGTAATTAACTATAATTTACCGCATTCATTACTCTTTGCTACATTTGTATAAGTGAAGCTAACTTTATTTTTGTGTAGGTGGCACGACAACAAAATAGGTATCACTTAATGGATATTTTGTGATGAAATATATGCTCACGATTGTGAATGCCATTATCACGTAGTACTGGGAGGAGGTACATTTTCTTATTTTAAATTTATGTTGGTGTTGCAACATGGTATTAGGCTAGTGTATGTGTCTTTTTGTTTCTCATTGTCTTTGAGTTTTTGTATGGACATTTGTAGGTATTTGATAACACAAAAGCATACACTCATGAGAAATTTTAGAGGCCCAAGCGTTGGGCGGAATTCTATATGAAGATTAGTCCGGTGGGAAGTCATTGATTGACTAACAAGTTTGATAAAGTATTTTGTTATGATTTGAAAGAAACATGCACCTACTTTTAAGTATGAATTGGTGGAATTTTGTATAACTTTGAAGTTTATGAGTTGGTGTAATTTTGTATACTTCAAGTTTATGAATTGGTGTTTGTGGTTATAGTACTTTTTAAGTTTAACTGAGTTTATGAATTATTATGAGTTATATGTAAATTGGTCAATTGCTGAAATTATATTGGTGAATAGGTGGAAAAAATTACAAAAAAAAACAAGGAGGGAAGTTGCAAAAGAAAAAAAAACAATAGGGAATCGGTTATCTTTATATAACCGATTCATAAAGTAAATAATGTCTTGACAGCGCCTTATCAAAGTCAATATGAATCGGTTCTTACGAGGAACCGATTCATAATAACTCATTATGAATCGGTTATATAACCGATTCAAAACGCCTACTTTAGGAATCATTCTTTGCTTGAATCGTGAAATAACTTAGATTCCGAATGTGCCCAAACAACCTGATTCAAAATGCTTTTTTGACTAGTGATATAAGTCCGGAAATAAATCCGCCAACCGGTCCCGACCAATCCAAATATCCCTCCAAAACCTCACCATGTTACCTTTTCCCAATTTTAATTTTACCAAATTACTAAGCCAAGATGATTAATTGTGTTGTCTTGTTTTCTCTTTAATTTTACCTTTTTCCAATTTTAATTTTACCAAATTACTAAATCCCTCCACCATAACGTTGTTTCTTTTTGGTTTTTTGCTTCAATTTTTTTCCCTTCTTTTAAACTACTCCGCTATAGAGTATAAGTAAAAATTTGTCAACAGAACTTGATGTATCTGGTCCAAATTTTAAACTACTCCGTTACTTTTTTATTTTCTTTCTTTTTTTGTTTTTGATTTTTTTACTTCAGTTTTTTCTTTATTTTTATTTTAAGGTTTTGTATTTTTTCTTTTTATAATTTAAGGACTGTCAAAAAAAAATTTAGATGTTTAAATATAACACAATTTATGTTGTTAAATAATCGATTCGGTGAAAATAAATTTAATTTATAACAAAATATGTTAAGCGAGATGCTAAACAATGTTCTTTGGTGTACTTGATGGTGAAAAAATTTTTATTTTGTAACAAAATGTGTAAAGTGAAATGTTATGTGGTATGTTTTGGGGTACTTTAGGATTCATGAATTTTTTAACTCTTCAAATACAAGAAGTTTCTTCGTAAATAACTTGTTGGTAAAAAATAATAAGTTTGTGACAAAAATCACGTAGAGTGGGATCTTGATAGTGTATTTTGGGATGCTTCTAACGTCACAAAATTTTTAGATGTCAAATCTGCAGAGTTAGCTCTCACGATACTTGCTGTTTGATGAAAAACAAAATAAATTTGTGACAAAATACATAAAGTGTGATGTTAGACTATTGTATTTTGGGGTATTTTAGGATCCAAAAAAATTTACATGTATATCAAAATTGATGTTTTCTTCTTTATTTTGATTACTTTGCACAAAGCGAGTATTAGAGCATACTTAAATTGGTGTTTAATTTTAAATGTCAAACTCGACATGAAATCTACACATGTTTCACTTTCTAATTGTGTTGTCTTTTTCTCTTTAATTATTGGTTAAGTATTATATTTCTGATGAATATAGATAACATTATTAAAAGAATTAGGACTTTTCTTCTTATAACTATCGATGTTAAATTCGATTATCGAATTATTAAAGTTTATTTTAATTTTACAATATTGTCATTTAATTTATATTCTAATTTAACTTTTAGTGAAGCTTGACACTCCGTTCTGATAGAAGCTCCGCATCATTCTTTTTTTCAATTTTGTATTTGTGTTTTTATTTTAATGGTGCTTTTTTCCAATCGTGTATGATGTATTGATGTCTTCCTCATAGAGGAGCAATTATAAGCCAAAAATAACTAGCTTTACACATATTAACAATCCATAATAGTTTTGTAAAAACAATTAAGAATAGTAGTTTTATGCATTTAATTTTATTGGATTCATGGAAAAATAAATAGATTTACTAAGTATCACTAATTGTTCGGATTCAACATTGGCTGAGATAATGGGTCTAGGAGCCAAGATTGTAAGCAAGCTTCGATCGTAACACCATATATATCTACTCAGCACTCTAAAATAGGGCATGTTTTTTCCAATCTCTCATATCCTTCATCTTTACTATGGACTGGCTGAGGTGTTGGGCGGCTATGCGTGGTAGTATCCCGCTTCACATCGAGCTCAGGTAATCTGTCAATACCTCCATACATTGTGTCATCTTGGATTTGATTTCCATCTCGACATCCCTCGCTCCAAGTCACGATTTTCTCGGTGAGTTACATTGGAACACTAATTAATAGTTATTTTCTCATAGCGTTAATGAGTTGATTTAATATATTTACGTTAAAACAGGATCTGACTTCGTGCATAACCAGAAAGTGATTAATAATTTGATTTAATGTATTTACATATACTAGGTCATGTAGGGAGTGAAAGAGTAATTTTAAAAAAATAATAATAATGGACTTTTGGTACCAAAACGTTTTGGACTTTACCCATCTATTTCCTTCATTCTTCGCCATTTCATTCATATTGATAGGAATGAATGACAGTAATACTATGTCACTGACAGCTGGAAAATTATTGACTCTGTTACGATACAGTTAGGATTTAGTTCTAAACAGTTGGGTTCAGTTATATTAGTTACATAGCTTTTGACTTTATATTGACTAGTATAAAGGTTTAATCGTAACTGAATCAATCAACAATGCAGAATGAATCCTTCAGATATTCTCTCACTTCATCTTTTACGCATTTCTCCTGATTCCAGAGAATTCTCCTCAACTTCTATTTTCGTCTTCGTAGACTGTTTTACTTTTACTCACATTCTAGTCGTACTCTGCTTCAGAACATCTCTGAAAATGCCGAGAAACTCATTCCC